>OY728155.1:91640370-94140370 GCA_963277665.1 Viscum album
TATATTATACCATTGTATTTTTCTGGAAAATTCAATGATGTAGACATCTGACGAGCCTTCATTGTTAATGGATCTTGAGTCAACCTCATTCCTGTTCATACACTTCTTCAATTGAGCCTAACTAAATCTGACTTATCTTGTTCTAATTTAATGTTACAAGGATATGAAAAGAATGAACAAGAGCCTCTGGGCGAGATTACACTCAGAACTCAGTTTGGAGATCTTATGTCTAATTCAGATTTCATGGTTATTCGTTAGGACACATCCTTCAATATTCTTCTTGTAAGGCCTTTTTTCATCAACATGCAGTCATACCTTCGTCATACCACCAATGTCTTAAGTATTGTTTAAATGGTCAAATAAAGACATTGTATGGTGACAAGGATCCGTTCAAAACATGTGAATATCAACACATTGAGGAAGAGTTTTATCACACAAAAGGAATGAAGTCCAGGACAAAATAAATAACCATATTTAATTCCCTGAATAAACTAGAAAAGATCCCGAAAAATCCATTCATAAATTTGAGTACAAATTATATTCTACCCATCAATCAAACCAAATACAATCACTTTTCCAATAACTTCCATAATGTCAATTCTGGAAACTGAGCTTGACTGCATAGGAGATATTAGTGATTCACCAAGTAGTGATGGAATCCTAAATGGTGATGTTTTCATTTCATCTGCTGAACTACAAAAAGTCTCTAATTCATCAATTAGAGTAGAATAAATTGTATCATCGATAGAGGAAGACAAAGATATTTATTCTCAGTCCATCGTATCCTCTTTATTACCATAAGAAGACCCTTCATCATTAGTGGGGTCAGATATAGTGGCCTCTTATTGAGGATGTTCAAATAGTGACTCCCCCTCTAACTCTGAGAGTTTTTCCTTTTCATCTATTACGAAAGTGAAAACAAAAGAGAAAATACATAATGAAGAAGAAGAGTAAGATCTTGGGAATGATCCTCCAGCATTTTTAGGAAGGTTTATCTACAATCAAGGATGAGCTTAGAGAAATAAATATGGGTACAAAAGAATATCCACGCCCTACTCTAATTAGTGCGGTCATGACCTCTTAAGAGAAAGAGGTGTATACTTCATTTTTAATGCAACATAGAGATATATTTTCTTGTAATTATATAGAAATGATATAACTTAATTCTGATGTATCCACCCATCATTTGGGTTTTCGAGAATAACATTGTGGATTCAAGAAAGTAGTAAGAAGAACACGCCCAACTAATGCATCTAAAATTGAAGATGAAGTTGATAAGCTTATAATGGCTAACTTTTTCAGGGAAGTTCAAGATCCCAAATGGTTGGAAAACATTGTCCCAGTGAAAAATAAGAATTGGAAAAATGGAGTTTGCATTGATTTCCGAGATCTTAACTGGAATTTTCCTAAAGATGGTTTTTCGGTTTAGATTACAGAGCATTTAATTGATGTAATGACTGGATATGAATCTCTTTACTTCAGGGATGGATACTCTATGTATAATAAAATTCATATGGCCTAAGAGGATGAAGAATCTACACCCTTTAGAGCCCCTCAAGGTGGGTTTTACAATCTAGTAATTCCCTTTGGTTTAAAAAATATAGGTGCAAAATACCAACGTACCATGCACCATATATTCAAACCCTACTTAGGGAAATTTATTGAATGTTTTGTGGATGATTTGGTAGTCAAATCTAGACAAATTTCCAATCACATGGCTGATTTGGAGACCATGTTCCATAATCTTTGGCAACACGGTTTAAAGATGAACCCCTTGAAATGTGCTTTCAGGGTAACCTCAAGAAATTTTCTTGGCTTCATTGTATGCCATAGTGGTATTGAATTTGATCCTGAGAAAACAAAAGAAATCCTTGGTTTGTCACCTCCTCTAAATTTAAAAGAATTAAGAGGAATCCAAGAACACTTGGACTATATTCAGCACTTTATAGCCAATTGGGCAGGAAAGTGTTTACCCTTCACCAGATTAATAAATAAGAAAGTCACCTACCAATAGAATTAATACTGTCAAGAAGCATTTGATACCCTCAAGATATATCTCTTGAGTCCACCTGTATTATTAACACATATTGAAGGAAGGCCTATTACTATTTATGTGATAGCATTAGAGTGATCACTGGGTGCCTTCCTTGCTCAAAATAATGATATTGGGAATGACAACAGCCTTTACTATCTCACTAGAACTATGATTGATGCAGAAACTCGAAATTCAAGTATTGAAAAGTGCTACCTAGCATTGGTATTTGCAGTTCTAAAATTGAGGCACTACGTGCAACATCATGAGGTCTAATTGGTATCTTGCAATAACCCACTAAAATTTATCCTCATTCTTCATATGCTTACAAGGCGTCTGGCATAGTGGTGAGTTAATATTCAATAGTTAGATATCATGTTTGTGCCTCACAAGGAAATAAAAGGCCAATATCTGGCTAACTTACTTGATGATCATCTATCAACCTAAGATTCATCATTAAATACTGAACTTCCTGATGAAGAGGTCTTCCTTATTCAGGATAATTCCCAAACATGGGAAATGTACTTGGATGGTGCTTCTAGAAGTCCAAGAGGGAAGAGAATGAAAAATACAAAACTCAACAAATTAGGCTTAAGAATTGTCCTTATCTCCCCAGAAAAGTCAGTTTTTCCTTATTCCTTTATATTATCAGAAGGCAGAACCCACAATGAGGTAGAGTATCAAGCTCTCATTGCAGGTTTGGAATTGGAACTTCAGGTGCAAATGAATCACTTAAAGGTAAAAGGTGACTCAGAATTTGTAATAAAGAAAATCAATGGGGAATATTATATTAGATAATAAGAGTTAATCCCTTTGTGTGATTATGTCAAAGGGTTAATGGCTGAATTTCCCTTAGATCCAACATTTCCTTGTGTCACGTGATCACAATATGCCCAAGCAGATGCACAGGAAAATGTATCTATAGCCTTGGCATATCCAAATCGGGATGAGATACTCATTAGAATAAAACATCTTCGTGTGGTCTCATCTTTTGTTCAAACTAGAAAGGAGGAAATTAATTAAATTATCCTTATTTCTGAGCTATATGGTCATACCACGGTATGGAGAACATCCATCATATAATATCATCAAAATGGAGTACTTCCAAAAAATAAGGATGAAAAAGAATAGATCAGAAGACGATCAGCCTATTTTACTCTTTATGATAGTCCAGAACACCAAAATATTCCTTAAAAACAAGGCTTTGTTGGAATCCTCTTTAGATGTATTGATGGTGAAGAGACTGCATCTCTCATGAAAGAAGTACATTCAGGATCTTGTAGTGCCCACAAGTCTGGGCACAGACTCTCTGATCAGATCTGAAGTCTTGGATACTTTTGGTCTTCAATGAAGTAGGATTTCTCAGATTTCACTAAGAAATGTCATCCCTACCAAGTGCATGCTAACTTCATTCATCAACCCACAGAGTTTCTATATACATATAAATACTCTTGGCCAGTTTCCACATGGGGAATAGATGTAGTAGGTATTTATCCTTTAGTTACAACAAAGCAGTTCAAGTATATCCTTACTACTACTGACTTCTTTTCTAAATGGTCTAAGGAAATACCTCTCAAAGAAGTCAGAGACAAAAGAATTGTTAGTTTTTTCAAAACTAACATCATCACCAGATTTGGTGTCCATAATACTATATTGATGGAAAATGGAACCAATTTCTATTCAATTGAGGTATATAAGTTATATGAAGAGCATTATACCAAATCAAACCATTCATCTTTCTATCATGCATCAGCCAATGGAAAAATAGTGGCCTTCAACAAGCCCCTATCAAATATACTCTAGAATATGGTGTATAAAGATAAGAAATAATGGCCTGATAAACTTTTGATTGCTTTATGGGCTTATCAGACAACTACTCATATTTCCACCCAAGAAACTCATTATTCATTTGTATATGGAACCAAAGCAGTTTCACTAATTGAAATGAAATTGAATTCACTCAGAGTTGTAATATGTGATCAGTTGTCTACAGATGAGAGGTCTCGGAAACGGTTCAATGAGCTAGAATGATTAGGCAAGAAAAGATTTCATACATTGCATCATTTAGAAGTCTATCATAACAGAATACTGTGACCTTTTAACAAAAAAATTCACCTCCATTCATTTATTCAAGAAGAATTTGTATTAGTCCTTTGGAACCCAATGATACCAGGGAAGAAACCTCCAAAGTTTGATGCAAAGTGGGAAGGACCTTATTCCATACATAAGGTCTATTCAAATGGAGCTTCTGCATTAATCTCAATGGTTGGAGAGATTATTACAACTCCAACCAATGCGAGATTCTTAAAGAAATACTTTGTGTAGTTTTACACATCGTCCTCACTACAAGTCTTAAAACTACACAATACAATGTACTTACTGCAAGACTAAAAACTGCACTGCCCCCATGTCCTCGCTGCAAGACTAAAAACTACGCAACCCTTATGTCCTCACTATAAGACTAAAAACTTCACGGTACAACGTCATAGTTGCAAGACATTAAACTTCATAACCACAATAAGTGTCCATGTTGCATGACATTGAAATGTGTAGCATCTACATCCTTATCGCATGGAGTTAAACTGCATGACATCATTTGTCCTTGTTGTATGAAATTAAACTGTACAAAAAACATTTTCCCTATTTTAAGTTATAATCTTCCATAATAAAATATCATTGACATTATTGATACTCCTTAGTAGTAAATGATTCCCTCTATTTCTTATGTATGATTCAAATATGCATAGAGATTTTATTTCAAGAACTATGTATGGCTTGATTATCTTTTTTAATTAGATACGTAGAGACGCCTAAATCTCAAATTTTGGGCCTAGCCACAATCAAAAAATCATTTTATTTTCTTTTCTCCTCCTGTATATGATTAAAATATATACAGATTGTTTCCTTACAATATATGATTTGGTCCTTATACCATTTTATGTCTTAAGATTTACCATTATCTCAGAATGTGTCAAAATCCACCATTCTTCATGTCAAACTCTATTGGCATGAGGAATGATTTTTTAAAGAACTACTTATGGATTGATTCTAATCTATTTTAGATTGGTAGAGACTCCTAGATTTCCAATCTTGGGCCTAGCCATGAAAAAACACTTTATTCCTTATATAAGAATCAACCTTGCATATGTAATGTTGTATGAACTATGTATGACTTGATTCTTGCCTTTATCAAGACACATAGTGACACTTGGGTCTTATCCCTAGTCTAGTTACAATATGTCTTTCTTTTTCACATCGTTTCATCTTCATCCTTATCGTGTGATGTTAAAACTGCATGGAAATTTAACACCCCCATTCTTCACCTATGTCACCTTTGTATTATAGAAGAAACTCTTACTACTCCTTGTTTCTCACACTAAGCATAGATCAAGTGGACTTAGGAATTGGGTAAAAGGAATATTTATATAAATCAGGTGTTTCAATTCCTTATGGGGATGAAAATTTCCTCGTTTCATGACTTTATTCTACACATCACAATATTAATTCAAAAGGAAACAAAGAAAGTATCCATTTTACATATGAATTAGGTCTATGTAAAGGATTTCAAACTCATGGCCAATATTGATTCAAATATTTTTTATGAGCATTAAGTATAAATCCCTTCTATATTTCAAACTCTTAATATTGAATATTTTCATATCTCCATAATCTTTTTTACAGTTTCTGGTGATAGAGTTTCCAATACCTGAGAACTCCGTTGCTTGACTATTCAGCACGTGCCCTTAGGTGGCCTTGAATAAGTTGCCTACATAACAGGACTATCAATCAAAAGATTCCACTATTGGGCTATGAAGCATATGCCCCAGTTTACCCTACATAATACAGCCCCCATAACAGGTTTTTCAAATAATGGTAATTTTGTTCTTGGTTATAGTGTCTTTTTTCCATTCAAACTTTGATGGCAATATATAGGAATCAGTATTAAAATAGTCATTCATTATATTTGTCCCATTATCTTTCTCTCAGTCTAAAAGTCTTCAAGACTATGGCTTACACATTTTTCTCTTCATGTGTTCAATGCAATATGAAATAACCTTGGAACCACTTGGCTACATATCACATACTGTTTCCATTTCTGGTCCTTGTTGTATGACCTAAAACAACAGACACCACACCTCGTATGTTTGGGTCATACCTTTGTAAAAGTACTATTCCTCTGATTCTTTGGGAATCTTTGTTAAAAATACCCTTTCTATATTCAGGTACCTTTCTTCATAAACCAAACTCTATGTTTTGGAAAATATGAATCTTCGTAAACTTTCTTCCACTTTTAGCAATAGAATGACAGATTTTTGAGATCTCTTTTTCTTGACTGTGCATCACATTCCCTTAGGTGGCCGGGCATAAGTTTCCTACATAAAGGGAATGTCATTCAAAAGATGAAATTATTTGGATATGCAGCATATTACCTAGTTGTCCCTGCACAATATAGCCCCCATAATAGGTTTGTCAAATAATGGAAACTTTGTTCATGGAAAAGACTTCCTCTATTGCCTTTAGACCTTTTTTATATGTCATTATCCGGATCTAGAAATTCCCAAATCATAGTTTAAAATTTCCCTTGCATACCTGAATATGATAGTATGTTTCCAAACAAATTATCAAGAAATTGTAAGAGTTTCATACCTTCGGTAAAAGATAAAGACCTTAAATTAATTCCACACAATGTCCTCATTGCATGTCCTAAAACTGCACTATACAATGTACTCACTGCATGACTTAAAACAACATGATACCAATGTCCTCACTACATGACATAAAACTGCACAGTACCAATGTCCTCACTGCATGACTTAAAACTACATAGTACCAATGCCCTCACTGCATGACCTAAAACTACACAATATAATATCATAAATTCCCATTTCTAATAAATTTTAACCATTCCTTATACAAATTTTTTTTATAGAAATGGTTTTTCTATTCATGAGATATGTCAGTATAAAATTGCCTTTTCATTATTAAAATTCAATTCTTGGGAAAAACCACCCACTGTGGTCTTGAGTAACCCAAATCATATTTTACCCGATCTATCAGCAGAAAAATGTTAAATTCCTAAAGATCTCTTTTTCTTGACTATGTAGTACATTCCCTTAGGTGGCCTTGCATAAGTTTCCTATATAACGGGCCTGTCAGTCAGATGATTCCACTATTTGGCTATGCATCATATGCCCTAGTTGGCCCTGCATAATAAGACCCTCATAACGGGTTTGTCAAAATAATTGTAACTTCGTTCTTGGAGGGGACTCCCCTTATGTTGATACAATTTTTATATTTGATGCCCATAAAAATCATGAAAAAAGATTCCCCTTGAAAATATTTAAAGAATATTAAAGCAATTTTTATCCACAGAGTCTCTATTGGGATATAATTTCAAACTGTATGGTAAAATATATTAGACCTTAGATACTAGTACTTTATAGTCCATCATGCATGGCTCTAAACTTCTAACAACAAGAGATATGATACTCACTAGATTAGGAACCCACAAAGGGAACTCTAATAAAAAGTCAAGTCCCAACTCACTAAATGTACATTTTGTATGAATTATGTAATATTGAGCAACGAAAATTCAAAATATACAACGTTTGTGGGGTTTTCTGTATAACCCTAGTAAAAATAAAACTATGCTCGCTATTCCCCATGGCATATGAAAAAATTAGATCATCCCTCCAAACTTTACGTAGCTTCAAATATAACCAAATGATGTTGGAATGCATCAAAGTGACCTAATTTAACCTTAAAACAAGACTCTATTCATTCTGAATGAATCAAATTCTAAAGGAGGGTCTTTTTTAGACACCATGAAATGTGTTACATAGACTTCTCTGCAATTGAAGATGTATTTCCATGTTCCACGACTCAAAATGGACTCAATCAGGCTTGAAACGTTCACAACAGGACTCTACCTTTTTCATGGGGGTCAGTGATGGTAGTGAAAGCACCATCCCGAAGGGCCGGGGATGAAGCTCGACACTGATCCCAAGAAGGGGTGTGGGGGTGCAGCCCCCGCAGTATGGATAAATTATTTTGGCTAAATCCCTAAAGAGGCACCCAAAGTACCTATGCGCAAAAACCCGCACGCCACCATAATAGAGGAGAATGAAGAATTTATTTTTTTTAAGTCCCCAAAGTGGCGCCCTAGTCTCACCAAAACACCATCGACGTGAAAGGTACTTGCACGCCAATTTCTGGAATTCAATTCACTTGCACGGCCAATTTCATTTCACCCAAGGTCACTTATTTTCCTATAATTACACCCTTGGGGACTTCATTTGTACGGACGAATTTCCTTGAAGCCCAATTGCTACTATGGTCGCCCTAGTGCTTCTCCCAAGTCTTCCTGAACTTTCATGATATTTCATCAACACCTTAAGCAGAGGATTTAAATGAGGATCTTTGGAATTAAGTCCTTTTAGTGTTTGAAAACCATAACACTTGCATGCCTAAAGTTCCCAACCACCATAAATTAGAAACACTTGTGTTCCACCTATTCCTTTCATAGGAACTAGACTACGCCACTTCTAGTATTATCTGTGAATACTCATGAAGGCTTGAGAAAAGTCTCACCCACGTATTACCATATGGGTTGTTCTTCGCTTAAGCGAATATCAAGTCTCTCAAGTTTACTTGCGCGCCCATACTTGTGCGTCGTTATCTACTTGAGTGACCCTTTTTGATTCACTTATTCTCTTCGTTTTACAAGCCATCAAGACTTCATCAAATCCATTCATGGAAATTATTCTTCTTCCTTGGATCCCTTGTCTGAAAGGGATTATTTTTTGACCTCCAAAAAAACCTCCCGACTTATCAAACCTTTCGGAAAGATACATCAGTGTATCTCTTATTTAGGTTTGTATTTACACAGTCAGAGGTTTTCCAAATTTGTTTCACAATGGGGTTAGGGTTCATAGAGTGTCTATGGGTTTGTATATCCACAGTCACATGGACCTTTCTCCCATGAATAGTGTTGGGATGTTCTTGGTTTGGATGAGGGTTTGGGTCCTAACCACTCCCTTCTCAAAGAGAAAACCTAGAACCTCGGGTCTCTAG
The DNA here is from genome assembly GCA_963277665.1 of Viscum album. NCBI lineage: Eukaryota > Viridiplantae > Streptophyta > Magnoliopsida > Santalales > Viscaceae > Viscum > Viscum album. Next base: position 91,649,477 of record OY728155.1, read on the forward strand.
TAAAGAAGGTATGGTTCACCTTTTATTTTCTACGCAATCATAGTAGAAATATCCCTCCCCTACCAGGATAAATTTTAAGGGAAACCCTCTTGGTGTAGGCCCCTAACCTCTATCCCTTCATCCTTTCATTGGACCCTTGTCTAATGTAAATATAAAAGAGGGAAGGCTCATTGCCTCGCCCTCTTCCACGGCCGTCGCCATAGGTGTGCCCCCTTCTATCAGAAGAAGAGGAAATTTGTGGATGATTTGGTTGAATCTTTGATATTATATTGTTTCTCCAACCAATCTTGACTCACGTGGGCTTAGAGATTCTTCATAGTCAGAACATTTTCACAATTTAATGAACTACAAGAAATATGATTCCCACCATAATCGGGTTACGTTGGAATCCTTCTTAGGGCCCGAGCTCACTGGATGTCCTCTGAAAGAATCCAACACTAATTTCCCTAATTAGGGAATCCTCATTTGGAATAAGCCCCAAATTAAATCATTAAGTCCCCAAGGCATCCTTTTTAGGAAGTAAGCCCAAAATTATTTCTCTCAAAGGACTATACTCTCTTATGAGACTTATAAAACTACGTGGTATTTGATTCCCATATATATGAGATATGTAGGAAGCATCCTTGAGGTTAAAACCCAATACCTTAAATCAACCATGTTCTCCTTGGCCCATATTCCCATCATGGTTTGACCGTACTTGGAAACACATATCCTTTCCTAGTTCCTTGGGATACTTCAGCATAAGTCCCACACTATGTTTTGACTAAGCACCTTCTTCTTAGATGTCCATACCACATGAAATTAAACTATACAGCTAGGTCCTTATCACATGAACTTAAAAGGTATGATATGTCCCATTCAGTGGCACTGAACTATGAGGGCTCTGATTTCTTTGACATGGATATGTAGGTAGCCCATTTTATTGGCACGATCCCAAGATCAAACCAAACCTTCGTCTCCCTGGACGACAATAAATTCTATAGTTCCCCAATGAGTGGCTTAAAAACTGGTATCATCCTAAAAATGATTAAAAGAATCTCAAATTAGTATATGAGAGGATACCAATGATAGGATAACCTTGAATACATACAGATATCTCCATTAATGAAGAACCTCTAATACATATTGATGATTTTAAACTTTTCACATGATAAATAAGTGATTGAAAATTACATGGGATACTTATGATATACTTGTTGAATTAATTAGGATTCATGAAAATTTATTAAATTATAAAGAGAGTCCAGGAGTAGACAATAATTCCCCCCCAAAAGGGTATGATGAGTCTGACCTCCCATCCTCCCAACCAATGCATGTTCTTAAGTATCATGGAGTTAAAACATAATGAACGTCTGCCTTTGGAAAGCAGATCCCCTTTGGATAAGGGACTCTTTGATATTTTGGATTCTATAAATAAATCCAATGGAAACCTCCTAGAAGAAGTAATTCTTAAAACTAGAATACATGTTTCAAGGAACTACAAAACATTATGTTTTATAATCATTTTTCTGTCTATTCGAACTAAAATTATGATCATTGTTTCAACTACATAAACAAAAGAACCCTAATAGGTGGGTAAATTAGTTTGTTAATTATTTTCCATCAAATAATCCTTGACCTCATTTTGGAAAGAATGAAATGAACCTGTCCAAAATAATCAAACATTCACACCATCTAATATGAAAAGTAAATGTAGTGAAATGAATATTTTACTTATTTCACCAAAAAGAGATATTTCTACGTATTATAAAACATAAATATTTCTATATACCAAGGGAATCAGTATACACTTTTGTTATTAAAAATTTTAGGTAAGTCTCACTTCCAAAATCAAGTGTCACTCCCTCTATATTTTTATCCACTCAGTACTACTTGATAGAGTTTTGAAATAAATTCAACACATAGGTCACCCACATTGAATATCAAATAATATTCAAAACCTGATGAAAAAATGATGTTTCTCTTTTATCTCAAACTCCTCTTGAACAAATATGAATAATTAAAAATATTCTCGAAAACAACCACTATCACCAAAATTTACTAAATGTGTATTGCTCTCTAAAAAATGAAGCATTCCTTAATATAAAATTTATATACAATATTATATATCCTGGAACAAAATAAAACATTAAGAAAAAATATAATCATGATACTAGATCCTTTTAAAAGTAATTTCCTGGTCCCATAAATCATTTTTGAAATCATGAAATTATATCACTAAAATTTCTATGAAAAATAAACTACAGTGTAAATTTTTTTGATATAGTACAACCAGTAGTCCACCACAATACTATGACCTTGATTTTTAGTGTATCATATAATTCATGACATCCAGCCCAAAAAAATGCCTCATGAAAAATCTCCACTATCACTAATCATGGGGTTACAATTCAGAGTGACTCCAAACCAAAACTAAATATTTATAATCACTTATATTTAATAGTCTAACATTGTGATGTGATACTTAGGGTGAAATTTACAACATTATATATACTTATCCAGGATAAATTATTTATAAAATAATCTATAGTTATTTTGGTATGATTTCTCCTAATCCAAAAAAATTATTCATTCTTCAATTGAATTTCAACATGATCTCTAGTCATAATCCATCATAGAACCACTTCTATTGGATTGATCCACATAAAAGTGTAGTATTATCTATTTATGGGGTAATAGTAAATCCAAAATCTGAACAAAATATCTAAAAAAAATGATTGTGTGACCAATAACATTGTAGTATGACTGTTTTTTAATTTAATGCCAAATAAGCAACAAACTTTCTCTAAAATATTAATCGGATCAAACCAAATCAATTTACTTGAATTTTATTAAACTTCCAATATGAACAATAAACATAAAAAAACAATTTATAAACTACATCATGATTAAAATAAATCAAACACCTCTTGATTAACTGAGGTTCAAATATTCACATTCCTTGGATTTCTTAGTAATCTTAAATTAAATTCCAAACTCTTTATGATTTTTAAAAGAAGAAAATAATTAAAAAAACTCATATATCACTCTATGTCTATGTGATATGTTCTTAATGTTGAAAAAATGTAAATCAAGGGAGAATATTATTCTTGAATTCTTACATTTAACCATCAATTATATTCAACCACTTGTGAAATGGTTTATGTTCCACCTCCCCCCCCCCCCCCCGCCCCGCTCCAATCATTCCTAGTTGTATTCTACCTAAATAGAATCTAAACCTAATTTATGTCCCAAAAACCACCTCAAGGATATATTATTCTACTTTGATATAATATTTGTTATCTAGAATGAATGTTTGATGCAACCATGCATCTATCATGGTCCAACATGGACATCACTACACACCTATTTTCCAATGGAATATGGTCCCTAGTGTATTTTTTCTATAATTCATTGAATCACATGTTCATCAAGATGGTGTGAGGTCAAGAAAATATCTCCTTTTGAAGGGATTATAACCTACTATAGGACTCTCTTATTAATTTAATATGTATTTCATGAATCTTTCCCATGTCCCAATGCAGGACTAGTTACCCCTATTCCAGCATTGGTTATTAATTGATATCAATTGGAACTTATGTATATATCATAGGTTCATTATCTTTATTATACACTAATTATTGAATCATAATTTTTAGGGACAATAGCTTAAAGGTACACAACTAGGAAATATAGAGTTTACATTCAATGAAAGAGGTAGGTGTTGGTGGTATCATGATTGGGCCCTTAAAATGGATCTTCTCACATATCTTTGTGAAATGAATCAAAAACCACATAGTTCAGTTCAAATTAAGAGGAAACTACATACCTTATAAGGACTTTTGAAAAGGACCAATCCATGTAGTTTAACATTATTTTTTAAGGATGACTAGATGAATGATTATTAGATATGGATAGTGTGAGACTTGCACATGAGTGGCCCTTTCTATTTAACATCAAAGAGAATATGGCCCAATGAGGATGGATTTCACAAGTAATATGGATTAGATATGTATGTGGTGAGATACTAGGAGGGAATATGTATCTTTAAGTATTGGGAATTATTTCATCAGTGATATATCCTTGTTGATTGAATGGTTTATGTTGAATATGGATATAGTTGAAGAGATGTCCGAACTTGTGGGGAATATGACCCGATGAGGAAATATATAACATGATTCATGAGTTATATGGACCAATGAGAGGGAATTTGTATGTTCGTTGATTTTAGGATTGAACCTCAGATTTGAATCCAATTTATCCTAATTAATATGAATCAAATCCCATATAGCTTAAGTTATACCATTTATGGCCATATTGTAAGACTATACCATATAGTTTAACAACATTTGGTGAGGAAGTTGTCATGTATTTTTTCATCATATGACTAGGATGTTTCCCAAGTATTTAAACATTGGTTATTGAGGAATTTCAATTCAAGAATGTTGAGACAATATAGGATCACGTGGGGATTATTCTTATGGGTCTATCTATTTGGGGTAAAATATGGATCATTGAGTAGAAAATAAATCCATCATTAAGATAGAAATTGATCAATAGAAACACCGAATAAGAATCCCATCCTCATATATTCCTAATTGTTTGAAAGAGATGATAGATAAGGGAGACCCACTCCTAGAAAGGGGTCTTGAAAGGTTGATGTAGGGATTATTCAAGTATTTGTTTCCTCCCATGTTGAGTAGACTTGGGAAACCACTAAGCATACAAGTTAATTAAACTTGGGATATGGTTGGTTGGATTATATTTCATAGCCTGGATATGGTTTCACTAATATTCTTATGACATATACCCTCGTTATAAATGAAATTCATGATTTAAAATTCAATGAGGACCCTACCAATTAGGGTGGACAGTCACGAGACACCTCTTATGAATGCAATTCATGATTAAAGAGATAAGACTTTTGTGTGCCTAGGAACTTGATCATGGAAGTTCTATAATGTTATAATAGTATTGGACTTATCCTTTTGTGGGTTTGAACTTAGTAGAAAGAATCCATATAGGTATTTTGGATTATAATAGCCTTCGTAGATGTGGAGACATAGGTCATCCTATATTACCTTAGGTTTTGGAAAGAAATATGATGTATAAATCCTCGGTCAAGTAAGGAAAATGAATAAATAATACACATAATAAAACTAGTTAATAAAGAACTCTATAGGAGAGGGAGACCATGTAGGAGAGTTATATCACATGATGGGATTTCAAAGGAAAATATTGGTGTTTTTTTAATAAGAAACCATGTGATATGTCCATAATATGACTATTAATGAAACTAGAAAATAAAAACATATTATGCTAATGTGGATAGTATCTAATGGGATGATCTCATGGGGTTTTATAATGTTTATATCTCAAGAAATAATATGTCACATAGATTCCTCATGTAAGAATATATCACATGGATATGTCATATAGGATTTTTCATTCTTTAGGGTTATTTTAAAATTTATATTTACCTATAACGATTCTCCATATAGGATATCAAAAATCTCATTATCCTTATACAATTATATCTTTCATTTAATCACTCTATAGTCTCGAGTCTCTTTTCTTGAAACCATGACTGGGTATTTATAGTAAACAGGTGATAGAGATATGGGTTAATGGAAATTAGCCTCATGGGCCATGTCATCTGTAAGATATTTCCACATAAGAGTAAGAGATCTTTAATCTTCATGATAGATCCATCTATGATGTTCATAATAGTTATGGATCATTTAATTACATGTGATGTCTATCTATGATCCATATAAGATTATAGGATAATGCATTTGTGTTAGATATCCACCAACTAGTCACATAAAAGCGTCAGACCATGCATCTATTTGATATGTCTACCTATGATCCATGTAATAAGGAATATCATACAACTACATGATCCCTCCATCATTGTTCCATAAATGATAATCCAACCATATGACCTATTTGTTCCTTTCCTGATAGAATTTCATTTTTCATAGAATACTTTTTTGGTTTATTGATAACTTTGGGAATGATTCATGGGTAAATTCTAATTAACCTTTATAATTAATTTTTGTTTTTTGTAGATCATACATGATAAAGTGGGAATTAAAAAATCACCCCACCCACCCACCTGTTAAATTTTTTTTAATTGACATTAAAAGGGTCCATTGTTTTAGATTTTGAACCTAGTCTAAGTTTTTAACGGTCCAAATGAGGTCAACCACTATAAATAATCTGATATAAGATCCTATTTACCACTTATGAAATTAGTGCTATGGGAGAATAGTCTAATTTATATAATTTTTTTTTGTGGTTGTTTTGAATAAGATATTTCTTTGACTAGAACATGAGAATGAACCACATAATTGAATTGTGTAATAATAAAAGGTAAAGTGTTAAATTCATGAAACTCATATTTTTAGTCCCCGTGTGATGTCAAATGCAGATCCTTCATGATTATCATGTGGACAATGTATTATATCATATGGATTTCATGATTATTATGAGAATTATGTGATTATCATTTGGACCATGTAATTATCTTGTGGCTATCTTCAAATGGCCTTTTTTCATTTTGTTTCTTTGATTCCTTCCCTGAATTGGGTTATTTATTATGAAGATGAACTCAAAATAGGGGGCAGGATGAAAAGTGGTGAGGTAGAGAGAAATTTTAAATAGATTTAGTGTTGGTCAACACCATAATATTCATCCATTCAGAAATTTTATTTCTTACCTCATGGGAATTGGCATTCAGGATTACCCATTTTCAAATTACCTCCCCCTCTAGGGGTTTAGGATTTTCAATGATGTCCCAATTCCATCACCTAAAAATTTAAATCAGCCACTTGTTGGGTTATCAAACATCATAAATTTATATACAATAACATATCATTATCTTGTCATTTCATGAAAGAGTATGAGTGCATGTAATGCTATGTGTTATTGTTCACTCAACTGGATCTTGAGGCATAATGATGTGTGCCCCATCTTAGGACTCATGAATACAAGTATTTCATAAATAAATCATCAGTTAGTGAAAAACATAGTTTGAAAATGGTATAAGAATTTTTATCAGGATGATATTTTAGACTAAACTAGGGATAGACTTTCTAGGTCCAATAATACATTAAGAAATTTTATATGGGGGTAAAGGAAGTAAAATTATAAAAATATACCTGAATCTCACAAAAACTTGACCAAAGTAAAAAATGTCATATTCTAGACCTCATAGACTAATAGAGTAAAAATACTAACACTTTCAACTTATTTAAAGGTTGGTCATATTGATTATTTAGGATATATAAATGAAAAATATAGATTTTATCATAGGATACATATATGTTAATTTTCTCCCCTAGATTCTAAATAGGGAAATGCTGAGTAGACCTCAAAAATTTCTAAATAGACAAATGAACAAAAGAAAGACACCTTGGGATATTACTTCCATCCATGAATTGATGTTCCTTTTGGAATATGGGTAGATAAATTTATTAAGAATAGAAATAAAGAACCATAGGTGAATATTCCTAGAGTTTCCCCAACTCCCAAACTCATGGGGCCGAGGGAACCTGTTACACCATTGTGGAAGAAAGTAAATCCCATGGATGTATAAGAGAGGTTACTTTTATGTTGGATTATCTAGTCCACATGGAATCATTTTGGAAATTTTTATAAGAGGATTCCTGCTTTTAGTTAAGGATAAGATGAATTGTGTGAGAATTAGCACATTTTTAATAGAGCCACAATTGGCCAATGGAAATCGTATCAGCCTGCACATTCTAATACTGGGGAAATTATTCCTCAAAATTTAACATGTATTCAAGGGAAAGTCTATATTAATAATTATTATCCCTTTCAAGGTTTGATGAGGATTGATGGAGGCTCGTATGTGTTGATATAAGTTTGTAAACATCCTTTAGATTCCAAGAACATGATTTATGATGTATCTCTAGAGTATTATTTGCATTCAGTCAATATTTTTAGAGTATTGGGAGATAAATAATTAAATCAATTGACATGATAAATTTTTATATGCACCATAGGGATTTCAGGTCAGTATAATTATATATAGTCATACTCATTGTTCAAAATAAATTTCATATTTTATTTCCATATAATAGAGAATCACAGCCACCAGAATAGAAGGAGAGATCATTCTTGAAGAGTATGTTCCCTGCAAATCATGGGAGAAATTCAGTTTTTTTTCAAAAGATATTACATGATCCTCCTTTAAGTGTATGGATCAAAAGTTATTTTATGATAGTGTATTATTTTTAGTTTACTCTGAATATATAATAGACTAGTATACTAGTGATTTTCATGCCATTGGAAACCGTAATTGGGATAAAATTAGATTATGTTAATACCATTATTCATTCATACCCTCGTTATAATATGGATAAATTGGTGTCAATGATTAAGGGTTCATCAGTAGTACATAGTGGAGAGGGGCATTAGGCTCTAACAAAGTCATTGAGTCCCATTAAATGGATTCTTCTAAGGAAGCCTCTAATATCATTAATAATGTAGAAATAGATAAGGCATTTGGATCATACCCCTTTTACAAGTTTCGTGTTATCTTATATATCCGTTTCTATCCTGGTGGGATTCTCATATTCTTGGAAAGTGTCAGATGCAAAGAGGAATAGTTTATCTACTAAAGAGGTGGGAAAAATAAACTATTCAAAATATATTGACCTATCAGTCTCCAATAATATAAATGGATCATGGAAGAAAGATCTCCTAGAATGGTAGAGAACATGAAGGTTATAATTATTGATCCCATGGGATAATTTCTTCCTCTTTCACCCTCAACTGCACCTCCCATGATATTATCTTCAGGGGAGACTACCAAGAAAAGGTGGGTTAAAAATATAATAGTATGACATCACTCAAGAATATAGGGTAAGTATAATACCTTCTCAACTTCTTCTATGATTTGTTAAGTATTTACTATATAATATTTGGTTTTTAATGATACTATCCTAAGTTACACATTCTAAAAGGTACCAACTACCTGAAAGTGTGAAACTACCATGCTTCTAGAATATGTTCTAAATTGTATGGTAATAAGATAAATTCCCAATAGGTTGAGACTATTTAATGCCCCATATAGATCATTCATTCTGCCTAAAGACTCAAATACAATGGATGACACTAAAGAGGTAACAGATTTTAGGGATTTAGCTCCACCAAAACTCGTACAACCTATCGTTTTGAAGGTATCTTTTATAAGAAAATGTAGGTTGACCTATAGAAATGTTTAACTTGGTTGTGCCAACCATTATTCAAATTGAGATGTCACTGGTGGATACAACCATAGGGGCTATTGATATGAGAGGGAATCCTTCCTAGAACTAAACAACCACTATATTTAAGGAAGGGAGTTCTGTAGCGATGGTGATAGGTGAACCACATGATAAGATGAAAAATGGTTTGTTCGTCCTTACTCTTACCAGGCTTATTTCCATGGGTGTTTCCATAAGTAATTAGGATTTGGATGTGGCCATAATCCATGAAAATGGATCTTAAACTTTTTTAAGGGGAACATGTGGAAATAGAATTAATCAAGGAAGTGGAAATGGTCAAAAACCCAAAGAGGATCAAAATTGTCCTCCATCCAAAATTCGTTGGTTGTCACTCTTTACTATCAAGGGATGGTCCATGACATTATGGGAACTGAATACCTAACCTATTACTAGATCATTGATCCCAATGCGGTCATAACATCTATAAAATAAGGTTAGTGATCCCTAAGACATGTATATTTAATTTATAATTATGTTTTCCTCTATCAAAATATATGAGTAGTTATCCATAGTGGAAACTATGGAATTCTTCTATAAAAATATCCAAACGATATTTTTTTATACAATATAGGATTTGATTCCCTCGATAATAGAATTGGTATAATCACCCATGATGACAAAGATAGTGTCTCAATACATAGTGTAACATCCTCCACCAGGGGACCAATAATATGTGTCTACTTCTAGGGAAACAAATGTAAACGAGGTTAATGGTTTAGAAAATGAGATCAAGAAATCACATCTCTATTTATTTCCATTATTTTAAGGAAATTAACATATTTTGGGTGTTAATTTCATCAATTCCTACAAGGATTCCTGATGTTAGAGAATTTTTTGTCTTGAAATCTCAGTCAATGAATGTTACCAATTTCATGAGGGGTTGTTGGCACTAGGAACTCACTAAGTGATCTAGTCCTTGAATGCATCATGTCTATTGTGAGTCTCTCTCAATTGTACATTGAATCTCTGAGTGAATTCAATGTCGATCATTGTTTTTTCTCAAGAGACATATGGAGGTCAGTATCAAAGAATCATATTGAAGACTTATCATAATAAATTTATAGTCTCTGCACTGTGTTTACAATGATGGGAAATTCAAGATTTAATTATCATTATGTCTATTATGTTGTGAAAATTCTAATTAGAAATAAAGATAAAGAGAAAATGTCCTAAAAACTTCTTATCATTATGATATTATCAACAGAATTTCTTGACCTCCAAGATGAAATGTCACAAGTAGGGTATTAGTAACACCCCAAAACCTGAACCATATATATTGATCAGTTATGTTTACAATGTTTGAATAACTCAAAAAAACAGGTTTCTCTTGAGAAGGTAATAATATGGATTAAGTTTATATTAGAATTCCACCAGGAAAAACACACAAGTAGATACCTGACAATCATTTAAATAAAAACATTGTAGCATTTACAATACATGGAGATCGAAAGAGTCGTCATGCTAACCAAAAATACCTATTAAGAACCCTATCATAATTACAGGGACACAACTTAAAAAAATGAGAACTCCAAATAAGTGATATGGGTCCTTAGAATTTGTCATAAATAACATGAGAATGGTCAAAGCCCTCACGGCCACAATAAGCACCAAAGGTATGACATTAACCATCTTCTTCAATCAACTTGAGTGTTAGGACACCCTAATTCTTGGATTTATAAGACACTAATGTGACCTTTTCCTTGGGAAACCATGGAACTCTAACGGCTATAAATGTAGTTGTTGGCATCTTTGGGAAATTAATTGAAATCTTATGAGAATATTTATAACAACCCATACTTTCATACATTGTTAATACTTAAAAATTGAAGTACACTTATTACAACATATAACAAAACCATGCAAGGACCGTATAGGTATAGTGTCTTTAGAAACTAGGAAACATAAACAACTGGTAAATAAAGCATCTACATTCTCTCCCATTTATTTCATTATATCTAGAGTCCCTTTTGGCATATCCTACTTAATAACCTTCTTCCTGACCTAGGGGAAAGAAAACATACAAAAGGGTGAGATCAAATGCTCAGTAAGGGTAAAAAAAGAAAAATCAATCACATCATATTCATAAGAACATAACATTTTGGAAATATTAACATGCAAAAGAAATTAGAATTTCATATCATGGGATAAATCATAGAAGTGAAATGTAATCCTAATAATCATAACATAAAACATGAAACTTTGTGTCATACACACATAATCATAGAGAATCATTTCTTAGTAGTCAAGACTCATAAAGAAGACTATCTTAGTGGACAAAGTCCATTTCTCAACCGAGTTCACTCCTCGTTTCAGTCCTGTTTCACTGAACCGGATTAACCTTCCGTTCCAGCCATGTCTGTCTCATGAGATATAAATCTTTACCCAATGAATTGGAGGGAGATATAGGTCTCACCCATCTCATAATAACACCATTCTTATGTGTGCCACAAAATCATAAATCATACATCATTGCATAACCCATGTAATAAAAATGGGATTCATAAACATCATGACATCATAAAACAATTCATATAAGATAAAGGAATTCATAAAAATAATTCCATCACCACATAATCAAATCAATGTAATAATAGGGATAGAAACAGAACCCTATATTATCTTAGATGGAAAATAATTTTGATAAAACACTAGAACTCCATTCTTGAGGAAAATATCCTTTACACTTCAAAAACATTTTCCTTTCTTAACATGTCATAAAATTTTAAAGTAAAAGAAGTTGATTAAAAATAAACATGAAAACTTGTAAAGGAAGCTTCTTGGAAATAATGTTTTAAAAATCCATTCATGTCGTATAAGTTAAAAAACATTATTCTCGTACTTTTGTTGGAAAAGTCAAAAAGTACCTCGTACAAAAAACGACAAAAGATTCCTTTCATATCTTTTACTAAAAACTCACCGAAGGGTAAAATTGTATTTAAAAAATTTTAGGTGGATGGAAATAATATTAAATATTGATGAAACATGGATGTGGATGATAAAATACACCCCAGTAAATACCAAAGTATAAACAATCTTGTATAAAAATGAGATTGTGATATTTTCCCTTACCTTAGGTCTGATTTGCTTCGTAAGTGTCCAAACCTCCTGTATAATGATTTAAATAATGTCATTGACTTATTCCAGAATCATACTCATTGTTATGATATCATATATGGTCATATTCTTAGCTTCTTATTAGTAATATTTCATTACTACTTGTTATTCGGGTGTTTATTACTTTTTGTTCTTATGCGTGTTTTGTCGAATAAATTCTTATTCTTATCTTTAGGTAATAGATACCTCATTTTCAGAATGGTATTAGTGTACTATATATCATATTTATTCATTCAATTAATTTATATAATCATTATGCAATGAAGATCATGTAGAACGAGTCGCATCACATCGTGGAGACGATATTCCATACGTACGCATGAGTGATGATATCGTTCCCATGATCGTGGAATTGTATTGGAGTGTATGTATACTATTTCAGAATCAATAACACTTTACAATAATCATATATAGTTATTTATTTGAACCATTATACCCATCCAAGTAAGGTGGTGTTGGAAAATAGATTACACCACGGAGTGGAGACGGTATTCCGTACGTACGCACGCGCGGTGATTTCATTTTCCGTCGGATGGATAGATGGTGAAATAGGGTTGTTTCATACTTATAATAACATATCAGTATATGAGTGATACTTATGTTATTACTTAATAATAAAACAACTAAATAATAAGAAGTGTAAGAAGAAATAAAGTTGAAAGAATCGGTAACGGACATTACCTCTTCTTTGAACAGCCTCTTTGAGACCTCCTATTAGGGCACTAAAATTGGTCCTTGAAGAAGACCAGGACCTCTAGGATGTTTCTAGGGAAGTGTAGAAAAGGATTTTTCAGGGGTTGGCCGAGCTTGAAGGCTCAAAGTGGTGTGAGGAAGAGAGGGGGGAGGTTCCCTTTTATAAGGGAGGAGAGGGGCACCTTTTGAAAAACTAAACATATTATTTTATAATAAAGTCATATTCAGTTTTTAATAGCTTCAAATTGATTTATTTCGAAGATAAGGTGGGGATGGGTATAAATCCTCTCATCCAATAGAATTTAGACAAGTTTTGGTATCTATTTCAACCTTATCATTTAGATTTCACATTATGTTAAATAATTTTACTTTTACCGAGTCTTCTTGTTTTCTTACACTATAAGGTTAATAAACACACTATAACAAGGCAAAAAAACCCCAAGTTATTTATTATTAATATGTATAACCATATTTAAGTCATGTGGCCGAACCTTATATTTTTAGGAATAAAACAACAATTAATAATATAATATTTGTTTTAAAAAACAATTTTATGTCAATTTTGACACTATTTGGTAATTGATTTTTGTGAAAATCATAACAGAAAGATTAGTTCGATGAAAGTTAATTGAATCAGTACTAATATGTAATATTAACCTAGAAAATTATTTTAATCCATAAAAAGTATCAAATTACATTTATTTGGGTATTTATGACATCAATTATGTCAATATTTCATTAGTAAGATAATTACTGCATCATCATTGTGTCATAAATAAATTAAATTATTTAATGTCTATAAATTAAAAATAAAATACCATTATGTATGAATTATTTTTATATTTCTAATGAATCTTTATAGTCAAATTTATCTTATGTATTACCCTATATTAAAAAATTTTAGTTATTAAACATTGATTTTAACTATTTTAACCCTTCTTTAAAGAAATTAATAATAAATGTCCTAATCTAATCCATGTGGGCCTAAATGGTCATATTTTATTCCTAAAGTTGTTTTTGGTCGAATTAAACTTATCCAATAGAATTCGTACATGTGTTAGGGTAATAATAATAACATTTTTACCCTTAATTTCCCAATTTACTTTTAACCGTGGTAAAAAAAAGTAAACATTTACTATTCACCAAAAATTATTTTCATCTCATTGAACCAAATTTTAGTCCTCAATATTAACTGTGTCTCTCAGATTTTTGAAATTCCACTCACAGAAGCGGTAAAATTAAGTTTTATGTAAATTTGAAAATTCTTTTAGGAGGTGGGTAAAAGACGGTGAAAAGTTCAATAAAATTTTTATATATCTAAAATTATTATAAAATGACTCCAATGAATTTCATTGAGCTTATATGGGTATTATGTATCAATTTTGACCCAAAATAAATTTAAATAAAATAAATAATTATTTAAATAAAAATTTGGTTTTTAAATAGTAACCCAGTGTTTTCACTATTCATCAAAAATTGAACGTTTTCAGAAAAATACCAAAATTTCACCCTAGGCTAATTTCGATATTATGAATCCAAAAATGAAGTCCATTTTGAAATATGAAATTTAAAAAAATATCAAAAAGTGGCTATTACTATTCATAACTGCTAGATTTAATAATATTTTAATAACATATCGTTCTTTAGTGAAACTCAGTATTGCGTACGACGCAAGCTATCGAGGAAGGTCGTGGTTGCATGTAAAGAAATCCAATATAGTGTTGTGTGTAGTGAAAGATTCATTTGATGATTTATATAACATACAAACAAAATATTTCTCATAAAATTCTTGGGTGTTACATTCTACCCCCTTAAAATGAATTTTTCCCTCGAAATTCGTCACTTTGTAACAAATAGATGAGGATACCTTTCACTCATCAAATCCTCAAACTCCCATGTAGCTTCTTCTAATTGGTGGTTCCTCCATAAAACTTTCACCAAGAGAGTGGTCTTGTTCCGTAGGACTTTTTCGCTACGATCCAGAATCTCTATCGTTTGTTCTTCATAAGAAAAATCTTGTTCCAGCGGTACAACTTCTGAGCTGAGTACATGTGAAGGATCAGGTATGTACATTCTCAAGAGAGATACATGGAACACATCGTGAACTTGGGATAGATTCGGTGGAAGCGCCAATCAGTAAGCTACCTTCCCAACATGATCTAGTATTTCGAAAGGACCGATATATCTAGGGCACAACTTTCCCTTCTTTCCATATCTCATTACTATCTTCTAAGGAGATAATTGTAAGAACACTATATCACCCACATCAAACTCTAGGTCTTTTCTTCGGTTGTCAGCATAATTTTTTTGTCGACTCTGAGCTGCTCTAATGTGTTGTTGAATAGATCTGACCTTTTCTATATCTCATCAACAAGATCAGGTCCTAATAACTTTCTTTCCCCAACTTCATCCCAACAAGTTGGAGTCCTGCATTTATTTCCATAGAGAGCTTCATAAGGAGACATCTGAATACTGGAGTGAAAGCTATTATTATAAGAAAATTCCACCAAAGGTAGGTGTTGATCCCAACCACCTTTGAAATCCATAGAGCAAGCTCTCAACATATCTTCTAGAGTTTGAATTGTCCTCTCAGACTGACCGTCTGTCTGAGAATGATAACCAGTGCTCAAACTCAACTCTGTATCCAGAGTATGCTGAAGACTTCGCCAGAACATTGAGGTAAACCTCAGATCCCGATCAGATATAATATAAAGTGTTACTCCATGAAATCTTACCACTTCCATTACATATATCCTGGCAAGATGATCCAGAGAGAAATTATCTCTAATAGCAATGATGTGTGCCGACTTTGTAAGACGATCAACTATGACCCAGATAGCATTATTGCCTTTGGATGTTTTAGGAAGTCCAGTGACAAAGTCTATAGTGATGTTTTCCCATTTCCATTCTGGTATGGGTAATGGTTGTAACATCCCCTTAGACATATGTCTCTCATCTTTAACTTCCTGACAAACCAAGCATCGAGAGACATATTCAGCAACATCTCTTTTCATTCCATCCCACCATGAAGTACTCTTTCAGGTCCCTATACATCTTTGTGCTTCCAGGATGAATAGAGAATGAAGAACTATGAGCCTCATCCATCAGATACTTATTTAATTCTGGGATGGGAGGAACACAAACCTAATTCCTGAAATTTATTATCCCATCACAATCAAGGTTGAATTCAGGAATATTTCTCACCTTCTTTTGTAACTCTACATCTTCTTTCTGCGCCTCTTTAATCTTCACATGTATAGATGGTTGAAAATTCAATTGCAAAAGATACGATTTTTCCCCTTCCATTATAATTCCAAGATACATCCTTTGTAAATCCATAAATATTTGATCTTTTTTTATCCTCATCATTGATAAGCTAGCATGGTCTTGTCTACTTAATGCATCTGCCACCTTGTTTGCTTTCCCTGGGTGGTAATGAATTGAGCAGTCGTAATCCTTAATCAGCTCCAACCATCTTCTTTGGCGCATATTCATCTCCTTTTGTGTGAAAATATACTTTAAACTTTTATGATCAGTATAAAAATCACACCATTCTCCATAAAGATAATGCCTCCAAAACTTTAATGCAAATATTACCGCAGAAAACTCCAAATAATGAGTTGGGTAATTTTGCTCCTGGATTTTCAACTGTCGTGAGGCATAAGCTATCAGCATATCATTTTGCATAAGAACACACCCCAATCCCTTCTTGGATGCATCATTGTAGATCACAAACCTTTCTCCACTACAAGGAAGTGTGAGCACAGGTGCACTGGATAACCTTCTTTTCAACTCCTCGAAATTCTATTCATATTCCTTCGTCCAAACAAACATAACTCATTTCCGAGTCAACTTGGTGAGTGGATTAGTTAATCATGAAAAATATTTCACAATACGTTGATAATATCCAGCCAAACCAAGAAAAATTTGGATCTCAGTTACTGTTGTTGGTCTCAACCATCTTTCGATAACCTTTGTTTTTGCTGGGTCCACAGATATCCTCTCTTTTAAGATTAAGTGACACAAAAAATGCAACTTTTTGAAGCCAAAATTTACACTTGGTAAATTTGGCATAAATCTTCTCCTTTCTCAGGGTATTCAATATAATTCTCAAGTGATCTTCATTTTCTTCCTTGCTCTTTGAATAGACAAGAATATCGTCTATAAAGACTACCACAAAATGATCAAGATAGTCTCTAAAGACTCTATTCATCAGATACATGAAGATAGCAGGGGCATTAGTAAGACCAAATGGCATCACTATAAATTCATAGTACCCATACCTTGTACGGAAAGTCGTCTTTGGTATATCCTCCCTTTTGACCCTTAATTGATGATACCCTAAATGAAGATCAATCTTGGAAAAGTATTGAGCTCCGCGTAGTTTGTCAAATAAGTCATCAATGCATGGGAGAGGATATTTGTTCTTCATAGTGATCTTGTTAAGTTCTTGACAATCAATGCAGAGTCTCATTGATCCATCTTTCTTCTTAATAAACAGAACAGGTGCTCCCCAAGGTGACGCACTAGGGTGTATGAATCCTTTATCAAGATTCTCTTGGAGTTGCCTCTTTAATTCCTGCAACTTAATTGGGTCCATTCTATAAGGTTTCTTTGAAATAGGCAAAGCACCTGGTACGAGTTCTATTGAAAACTCAACTTCATGATTTGGTGGAAGACCCGACAATTCCTCCAGAAAGACATCGTCAAACTCCCGTACAATGGGAATATTCTTAATCGTGAGTTTCTCACCAACCATTTGAGATAAATAACCTTCATTTACTGGAATCAAGACCCATAAGATGGAAGAAATTTCCACTGGAAGGTTATGTTTATCCT
The DNA here is from genome assembly GCA_963277665.1 of Viscum album. Lineage (NCBI taxonomy): Eukaryota > Viridiplantae > Streptophyta > Magnoliopsida > Santalales > Viscaceae > Viscum > Viscum album. The sequence continues at coordinate 91,667,398 of OY728155.1, forward strand.
TGCATCGATAGAAGATCATATATTGATCTGGAATATGAAATGTGAATTCCCTTCTTTGGCAATTGATATGAGCTCCATATAAAGAAAGCCAATCTATGCCAATAATCACATCAAATTCCACTATAGGAAGGATCACAAGATTTTCAGGAAGCACTTTCCCACAAACTTCAATTGGAGAAGAATTATAAACTTTTGATGCGACTGTTGTTCCATTAAGAGTTGTCACAGCTAACTCAACATCTAATTATTGAGGTAATACGATGATACCCTTAGAAAATTCTTCATAAATAAAAGAGTGGGTGGATCCATAATCAAATAAAACATTTTCTACTTTGGAGTAGATAGTTAGTGTACCTCTCACCACTTCGTTGTCGTACTTCACATCACTGATAGTAATTGCATGTGACTTTCCTTTGTCTTTAGCCTTAAAAGTTTGTTGACATCGAACATCATAATCAACCCATGGATTTGTGAATTGATTGGCATAATGCCACATCTCCTTTCACTTGAAACATTGAAGTGTAGTAGGTTCACTCTGTGTATCCCTTCCTTTGTTTGCATCATTAGACATTTTCTTCCCATTATTTTTACATTCAATTGCCCGATGACCTTCTTTTCCACCCTTATAACATTTGCTTGTCCCCTTAAGACAATTTCCTCCATGTTTCTTTCCACACTTCGAGCATAAGGGAAAACTCATATTCTTTTCAGTGTGCTCTTTAGATTTTTCTTTGAATTCCATTTTCCTCTTCTTAGCAAACCCATATGACTGATGGGTTACTCCAATATCCATCTCAACTTTGAGAGCACATCGAACGATTTCTTCGTAGCTATTGAAGTCCCATATGGCTAACGCCCTTCAAAGACTTGCTTTTAAGCCACTAAATAATCGATCGATCTTACTCTCAGGTTGGATAATAATTCCGGAAGCGTACCATGAAAGTCTTGTAAAATTTTCTTCATAGGTACCAATAGATTCATCATCCTTTTTCTTCAGTTCAAGAAACTCCTTCTCCATCTTTGTTTAAAGAATACGGGGGAAGTACTTATTGAAAATAAGTTCTTGAACTTTTCCCATTCCATGGACTCAATTTCATCCATTTGCCTCGTATTCTTAATAAGATTCCACCATTGATCAGCAACACCTTCCAAACGAAACACTGCTAATATGACTTTATCATGCTCAAAACATTGAAGAACTGAAAATATCTTTTCAGTGGTACTGATCCATTGTTCAGCCACTAATGGATCAGAAGACCCGCTGAATGAAGGTAGACACTGCCTCATGAAGGATTCAACAGAATGTTGCTCCTTCATTTGCTCGTTTGGAAGTCCTGCATGATTAATAGCTTAAGAAAGTTGTGTGAGCATGGATACAAGATTTTGCATTCTAGCTCCCATAACGTTTGGTTTCTCAGGGGGACAATCATTGCATTGCCCGTCGCATTCCGCATTAACACGGTTCCTTCAGGTTCCATCCATTAACTAAAACCAAGAAGAATAGTGTGAGAAACACAAATTACAATAGGAAAACCACATAATCAAGAATAAAATTTTACACTTAAGGTCTTATCATAGGTTATTCATGTCCATTTCTAAAACACTAAGATTGTGTTTTATGCTTAGTCATATCCTTAGGTTTTTTACTAAGGCTTTCATATCCAAGTTTCCAAAGGTTGACTATACCTTTCCTCTGATACCAACTATAACGACCCATACTTTACATAAATTGTTAATACTTCAAAATTGAAGTACACTTATTACAACATATAACAAAACCATGAAAGGACCGTATAGGTAGAGTGTCTTTAGAAACTGGGAAACATAAACAACCGGTTCATAAATCATCTGTATTGTCTCCCATTTATTTCAACATATCTAGAGTCCCTTTTGGAATATCCTACTTAATAACCTTCTTCCTGACCTGGGGGAAATAAAAAATACAAAAGGGTGAGCTCAAATGCTCAGTAAGGGTAAACAAAAGAAAAATCAATCACATCATATTCATAATAACATAACATTTTGGAAATCTTAACCTGCAAAAGACATCATAATTTCATATCATGGGATAAATCATAGAAGTGAAATATAATCCCAATAATCATATCTTAAAACATGAAACTTTGTGGCATACACACATAATCATAGAGAATCATTTCTTAGTAGTCAAGACTCATCTCCAAGACTATCTTAGCAGACAAAGTCCATTTATGAACTGAGTTCTCTCCTCGTTTCAGTCCTGTTTCACTGAAGCAGATTAACCTGCCATTCCATCCATGTCTATCTCATGAGATATAAATCTTTACCCAATGCATTGGAGGGAGATATAGGTCCCATCCATCTCATAATGATACCATTCTTATGTGTGCCACAAAATCATAAATCATACATCATTGCATAACCCATGTAATAAAAATTGGATTCTTAAACATCATGACATCATAAAACAATTCATATAAGATAAAGGAATTTATAAAAATAATTACATCACAACATAATCAAATCAATTTAATAATAGGGATAGAAACAGAACCCTATATTATCTTAGATGGAAAATAATTTTGATAAAACACTTGAACTCCATTCTTGAGGAAAATATCATTTCTACTTCAAAAACATTTTACTTTCTTAACATGTCATACAATTTTAAACTAAAAGAAGTTGATTAAAAATAAACATGAAAAATTGTAAAGGAAGATCCGTGCAAATACTTTTTTAAAAATCCATTCATTCCGTATAAGTTAAAAAAACATTCTTCTCGTACTTTTGTCGGAAAAGTCAAAAAGTACCTCGTACGAAAAACGACAAAAGATTCATTTAATATCTTTTACTAAAAACTCAACGAAGGGTAAAATTGGATTTAAAAAATTATAGGTGGATGGAAATAATATTACATATTGAGGAAACATGGATGTGGATGATAAAATACACCCCAGTAAATACCAAAGTATAAACAATCTCATTTAAAAATGAGATTGTGATATTTTCCCTTACCTTAAGTCCGATTTGCTTCGTAAATGTCCGAACCTCCTGTATAATGATTTAAATAATGTCATTGACCTATTCCAGAATCATACTCATTGTTATGATATCATATATGGTCATATTCTTAGCTTCTTATTAGTAATATTTCATAGCTACTTGTTATTCGGGTGTTTATTACTTTTTGTTCTTATGTGTGTTTTGTCAAATAAATTCTTATTCTTCTCTTTAGGTTATAGATACCTAATTTATAAAATGGTATTACTGTACTATATATCATATTTATTCATTCAATTCATTTATATAATCATTATGCAATGAAGATCATGTAGAACGAGTCACATCACATCATGGAGACAGTATTCTGTACGTACGCATGAGCGATGATATCATTCCCGTGATCGTGGAATTGTATTGGAGTGTATGTATACTATTTCAGAATCAATAACACTTTATAATAATCATATATAGTTATTTATTTTCACCATTACACCCATCCAAGAAATGTGGTGGTGGAAAATAAATTACACCATGGCGTGGAGACGGTATTCCGTACGTACGCACACGCGGTGATTTCATTTTCCGTAGGATGGATAGATGGTGAAATAGGGTTGTTTCATACTTATAATAAAATATCATTATATGAGTGATAATTATATTATTACCTCATAATTAAACAACTAAAGAAGAAGAATTGGAAGAAGAAATAAAGTTGAAAGAATCGGTAACGGACATTACCTCTTCTTTGAAGTGCCTCTTTGAGACCTCCTTTTAGGGCACTAAATTTGGTCTTTGAAGAAGACCAGGAACTCTAGGATGTTTCTAGGGAAGTGGAGAAGAGAATTTGGCAAGGGTTGGCCGAGCTTGAAGGCTCAAAGTGGTGTGAGGAAGAGATGGAGGAGGTGCCCTTTTATAAGAGAGGAGAGGGGCACCTTTGGAAAAACTAAAAATATTATTTTATTATAAAGTCATATTCTATTATTAATAGCTCCAAATTGATTTATTTCAAAGATAAGGTGGGTATGGGTCTAACTCCTCTAATCCAATATAATTTAGATAGGTTTAGGTATCTATTTTAACCTTATCATTTAGATTTAATTTTAAGTTTAATAATTTTACTTTTACCGTGTCTTCTTGTTTTCTTACACTATAAGGTTAATAAACTTACTATAAAAAACAAAACGAACCTCAAGTTGTTTATTATTAATATATATAACCTTATCTAAGTCATTTTGATGAACCTTATATTTTTAAAAATAAAATAACAATTAATAATATAATATTTTTTTTAAAAAACAATTTTATGTCAATTTTGACACTATTTGGTAATTGATTTTTGTGATAATCATAACAGAGAGATTAGTTCTAAAAAAGTTACTTAAATCAGTAATAATGTTTAATATTAACCTAAAAAATTATTGGAATTCATAAAAAGTCTCAAATTACGTTTATTTGGGTATTTATAACATCAATTATGTCAATATTGCATTAATAAGATAATTACTACATCATCATTGTTTCATAAATAAATTAAATTATTTAATGTATAAAAATTAAAAATAAAATACCATAATGTAGGAATTTTTTTAACTTTATAATGAATCATTATAGTCTAATTTATCTTATGTATAACCCGATATTAAAAATTCCTTAGTTTTTAAACTTTGATTTTAACTATTTTAACCCTTCTTTAAATAAATTAATAATAAATGTCCTATTCTAATCCATGTGGGCCTAAATGGTCATATTTTATTCTTAAGGTTGTTTTTGGTAGAATTACACTTATTTAATAGAATTAGCACATGTTTTAGGGTAATAATAATAACATTTTTACCCTTAATTTCCTTATTTACTTTTAACCGTGGTAAAAAAAGTAAAAAGTTACTATTCACCAAAAATTATTTTCATCTCATTGAACCACATTTTAGTCCTTGATATTAACCGTATCTCTCGGATTTTCGAAATTACACTCACAGAAGTGGTAAAATTATGTTTTATGTAAATTTTTAAATTCTCCTAGGAGGTGGGTAAAAGACGGTGAAAAGTTCAATAAAATTTGTATATATCTAAAATTATTATAAAATGACTCCAATGAATTGCATTGAACTTATATAGGTATTATGTATCAATTTTGACCTAAAATAAATTTAAATAAAATAAATAATTATTTAAATAAAATGTCAGTTTTTAAATAGTAACCCAGTGTTTTCACTATTCATCGAAAATTGAAAGTTTTCAGAAAAATACCAAAATTTCACCCTAGGAGGATTTTGATATTTTGAATCCAAAAATGAAGTCCATTTTGAAAGGTGAAATTTAAAAAATTTAAAAAAGTGGTTATTACTATTCATAACAGCTAGTTTTAATAATATTTTAATATCATATCGTTGTTTGGTGAAACTCGGTATTACGTACGACGCAAGCTATCGAGGAAGGTCGTGGTTGCGTGTAAAGTAAGCCAAGCTAGTGTTGTGTGTAGTGAAAGATTCCTTTGATGATTTATATAACATAAAAACAAAATATTTGTCATAAAAGTCTCGGGTGTTACAATATTCTAGTCCACCATGTAATTAGATTATAAATTGAAAAATTATGAGACTACTCCAAACCATAAACTTTAAAAAGGAATAGAATAATTCTTCGAATTATACGTTGGGTTTTTGAAATGTAATAAGGAACTCAAAACATGTTGCAATTAATTTAAAATGTATTGTAGATATTTTCATTCAGTGTCTTAAACTATGTTTAAGTTCTTCTTAATTGAATTATATTTTAATGAAACTAAGTTTAGACCACTACAATACTAGTATAAGAATTATCTTTCAATTTATAACTTTTTATGTTAAAGAGTGGTTATTTATAGACAAACATAGAAAATACTTTTAGAACAAGTTTAATTTTTAAACATTAACCTTATAATGTATACTAAAATCCATGTATAAAAAGGATAATTTCTATATAGTGTTTTTTCTTTAAAACATCATTTTTTTTATTTTATTTTTTTTTAAAATGAGTTATGTAAAAAATGGGCCCACAAGGGTCATCCCTTATGGTCGGTCCAAGGAAGGTGGCTCACACAGGGTGGCTGAGCCTAGCCCTCAGCCCTTTCCTGGGCCAGCCCGAGCTTGGGAATAGGTCACCCAAGTGGCGCACAGGTGCTTTGGGAGTGAGCACATGAGCGGGTAGCGTGAGCACAAGCCACGGTGATCGTGGGTAGGCTAAGGCTAGTGGGGGAGCGGGAGCCCGTGTGTAAGTCCCCCTATGTGTGTGTTGTGTGATTTATGAATAATTCATGGGAGGATTATACTTATAAAGAATCTCGACGCACCACCCCGTTTCGATGTGGGAAAAATGTTTTCAGGCAAAACGAAATCATGGTCTTTGGATCACGTCGCGCGTAATCTGAGCCATTGATCTCGATCCCGCATTCGACATTCAGCAACCACGGTGTATCACCACATTTACGTGGACCGTTAAAACAACCATGGATCTATTCTCGGTCGCCTGAGAGTTTTAAAACATCACGTCGTCTCTAGGTCATCCGATCAACTTAGGTTTAATCGGAGTCACTCATTTTTTTAAAACCCGTGGACATGCCCCATCCCTTGGATCAATGACATAATCGATCTGGTCCATCCGTTTTTTCTCATGTTTTATTCCAGCGGCACTGTCTTCTTCCTCCCGCGGTGTGCGCTGCACCAGTACCCTACTCTCTTTTTTGCACCAGTTTTTCTTCACTCATTTAGCCGTCAGACCCTCCACTCTCACGATTTCCACAGAGGTATTTTTCCCCGATATTTTTATAAGTCAATTTGGCATCTGATCCGATTAAAGTTGCATAAAAAATATATATAATATATATGTTTAGTTATATAAAAACATCTAAGGCATTTGAAGAACCCTCCCGGTTCCTTGCACCCAAGACTTCAGTAGACCTCAGCAGGTCCTCCAAGTTTCCCAGCGTCTCTCGTGCCTCTCTTTCTCTGTGAGCTAAGGTAGGGGAGTAAGCTTTGTCTTTCTTGTGTGGTTTTAAGTTTTGTGTGTATATGTGTATACACTTGTAATATTAGATACATTTCCTTATGGTTTGAGGTTATTTCTTTATTCAAGGATTGCAAGATCTTTAGCTATATGACCCTAAGTACGGACAACCCATGCAAATTTATTTTATAACTAAAACTTTTAATAGGTTATATATATATATACATGTGTATATGAAAATATACATATGTATAATATACACAACCCTCGGATTTGCATAAACATCATATGCCCAGGATAATGATTTCCAAGGTTGAATTAATGAAGAGCTAAAATGCATAGAGTTGCTTTTTTGTGGAAGATTTTATATCTAATCATGTATGTTCTTATAAATATAAACGTAATGTAAATGAGTTTTTTTAAAATAATTCATTATTTATACCTTAATGATTAAGACCATGTTTTTGATAAATTTACAAGTGATAAACTAACTAATAATAATAACCTTATGAATACCCATAATGTATAAATGGGTATGTGGGAACGAGTGTATGTATTCCAACTTTAATTCCCATTTTTCATTTATAAAATTCTATGGTTGCGAATAAAGACCTAAACATATGTTTCAAATGTTTTTGGATTGACTAATCACTACTTTTATGCACACCCCATGAATGAATACTTTACACAACATGAAACCCTAATCATAGTTTTCCAAATTCTTTCATTTAATGTTCTTAGTTCAATTTAGAAGCTGGTGACTTCATTACTCTTCATTCTTATTATAAAATTTTAATTTTTAGGGTTGTGTTTTCTACTTTTGAGTTTTTATCATTTAATTTAGTAAAAAAAGATTATTTATAACAAATGTTTGGGATAATGTGAGTTTGGTACCTTGCATAAAATGTTATGTTACCTATTTATTCATTATGTTAAATTTACATCTTTATTTATTACATTATGTTTACCTATAAATTTAATTATGAATGTACTTGATTAATATGATTATAAACTTTTTCATTTTATGTGATCTTGTTCTATTCCTTTTTTGATAATTTTCATCACAAGTACTATTAAATTATGTACCAATTAATGACTAGACCTCAGAATTCATAGTTCTGTGCCAGACTCACATCATATGCATAAATGTGGATATTGGAAATATTAAACTTTTATTCTCTTACCTGAGTTTATGGATTTAATTGTTCAAGGTGGTGTGGGAAACCTTGAATAAAATGAAAGGTGAAGTAATAAACCAAGTTATTTGTACACTTGGTTTGATATATGATAAGTAATTTTTAATAAATCAAGGTGGGATGTGCACTTTGGTTTAGATGTATGAGGAATGCATTGGATGTAGTATGTGATGGGTGGGTCCCACTATAGCCCCTCGATGCATCAGTAGGTATCGTGAGACGACTAGTAGTGGAATTGGCTGAGGCCTTTCAAAATTTTGAGTTATGGATTTTGGCTGAAGCCTTAATCATTATACATCTTGGCAGAGGCCTTGACACCATCCAGCATATCCACTTTCCTCATTAAGACTATGTAAATTAATTAACTAGAGGATTATTTGACAAGTATAATATTCCGGGTTAAAGAGATTATGATTAGGAGAATCAGAAGATGTTTAAGTATGGAATATTTGTTATTTATGCTATATTCAAATATTTAATGGCCAATAGTAAATGAGGAAATTGATGTTATTATTCTTAAAGTGTAGTTATGATCTTTTATTACACTTGATTATTAATTTTGACTTACATTTTTTCATGATATGTACTTTAATTATTATTCTAGAGGATCATGTCTGTAATTGAATCATGATAATATTAGTTTGTTTTAAATTGTGCATTTATATCTCTTAGACAATTTTCATGGAATGTTAAATGTGTTACAGCTCTTTTAAGAAAATTTTTATGGAATGTTTTAAAGAAATTTTTCAGAAGATAAATTCCTTTATTTTAAAACCCATTACTGGGCATTCGTATGCTCACCCTTTGTTTTTTATTATAATTTTTAGGTTTGTCCTTTTACTAAAGATGTTTTCAAAAGTAGCTAGTTTCTCAGAGTCTGAACCGAATTTGATCCTCTGTAAGGCACCAACTCCAGGTACTCAAGAGCTAGTGCATCATAGTTGGTATCAAAGGATTCAGTTTATATTACTCTAGAAAACCATAATTGAACAATGAAAACTTACTTAGGAAATGCCTAAGAACAGTGTTTCCTTAATTTTCAAATGGAAAATGAAGGTACTAACCATCTGTCCCTTCCCAATAAAGCCCTGGAAAACATAATTTCAATATCCAGCCATGAAAATTATATAAACTCTGCTCATATTCGTTTGACATGAAAACATATTTATGATATATCAAAGTCTCCCAGAATACTTCGACTCCACCGGGGAGTGGGCCTGGATTTCATCTTTATGATGGAAGCCCAATTTCAATCTTACGTGCGACGGGGGAAATACTATGAGGGACTATTTAGATGATTCACCTCAGTAGAGGGAATCCAATCCCTCATGGCCTTTTAAGAAGCTACAGCAGTGGGAGACCTCTGAGCAGCATTTCTGTGTCAAGTTGTGTCCTATGACCATTATGGTCATGTGATGGATTTCGATGTTCTTGAATAAAAATCCACACGATGGGTGTACAGACATCAAGTGTATAATGATGTCTCTCAGCTATACACCCCTTTTTTCTATCTATGGAGATACCATAAGTGCCCCCATGATATGGAACCTGATTTCTCGGGTTGCTTATGGTTTTGGGAGATCGGTAATTTTGAACTTGAACTAGGGATTCATGTATTAGGAACGTGGGGAAACCATTAGCACTACTTTTTTTATGTACCAGTGATTGTATAAGAATATAACTTATTGTATTTTCTTTTGTTACCCTTTCATCGACTATACTTATTGAATGAGTATTTCTAAGTGAAGTTTAATAATGAATTTTCAGATGGAAGGACAAACCCATATACTGTCACTCCCTGTAGAGGTACTAGAGATCAATGCGATAAAAACCTGTAAATAGGAATACCTACCTCTCGCAAACCTTCAAAAAACATGCAAACAACTATATGAAGTGACAAACAGTCTAGACATTCTCCTCACCTATCAATGGAATTCTTCCATTTACTACCGCATAGCCACATCACAACTGGCCGAGTATAGAAGAAGAGGAAAATACCATGAAGGGATTTTCTTATTCTTCACCCTAGGTCGGAACTACACAGCTAGAGTAAGGTTTCAAGAGGCATATTTGGCGGGAAATATTTGTGCGGCTTACATGTACCAACTTCTCAGTTTTAGCCTTTACGAAAATATCTATGACTTAGATGCTCTCAATCAAGACATTGTTCAGAGAGTTCTTCATGAGTTTGTTCATTGGGATATTTCTAAACTTTCTACCATTCGAGATTTCATATGGAAGCCCGAGTGTTCGATGCAAGAGTTCAACCCCTTCTGTCCGAAGTGTGTCTGGATCATAGAAATTGAGGAGTTGATTATCCATTTAGGTTTACAGCTGAACGCACCTGAGGACCCTCTAATATAGGGATGGTGGTAAGAACATCAGAGAGTTTCTTTTATGGTTATATTAAAGGAATTGTGAGGATGCAATTCCTCGTAGGAGGGAATAATGTAACACCCAAAAACTCAAACCTTATTTATTCATAAGTTATGTTTACTTTGTTTGAATAACTAAACAAAACAGGTTTCTCTTGAGAAGGTAATAATACGGTTTCAGTTTATATTAGAATTCAACCTGGAAAAACACACAAGTGGATACATGATTATCATTAAAATATAAACACAGTATATTTTACAATACACGGAGTTTGGAAGAGTCATCATGCTAACCAAAAATACCTATTAAGAACCCTATCAAAAATTACAGTGAGACAACTTAAAAAAATGATAACCCCAAGGAAGTGATATGGGTCCTTAGAATTCGTCATAATTAACATGAGAATGGTTGAATACATCGCGGCCACACTAAGCACTAAAGGTGTGACATGAACCATCTTCTTCAATCAACTTGAGTGTCAGGACACCCTAAGTCTGGATTTATAAGACACTAATGTGACTGTTGCCTTGGGAAACCATGGAACTCTAACGGCTATAAATGTAGTTGTTGGCCTCATTGGACAATTAATTGATAACTTATGAGAATATTCTACTCCACCATGTAATTAGATTATAAATTGAAAAATTATAAAACTACTCCTAGCCATGAACTTTAAAAAGGCATAGACGAATGATTTGAATTATACGTTGGGTTTTTGAAATTTAATAAGGAACTCAAAACATGTTTCAATTAATTCCAAATGTATCATAGATATTTTCATTCAGTGTCTTAAACTATGTTTAAGTTCTTTTTAATTGAATTATATTTTAATTAAACTATCTTCAGACCACTACAACACTAGTATAAGAATTATCTTTTGATTTATAACTTTTTATGTTGAAGAGGTATTATTTATAGACAAACTTAGAAAATACTTTTAGGATAGGTTTAATTTGTAAAGATTAACCTTATAATGTTTAATAAAATCCATTTATAAAAAGTAGAATTTCAATATTGTGTTTTTTTTCTTAAAACATCGTTTTTTTTTTCTTTTTTTAAAAAAAGTTAGGTAATATAAAAAATGGGCCCACAACGGCAAGCCCATATGGCCGGGCCAAGGGAGGTGGCTCACACAGGGTGGCGGATCCTAGCCCTCAAACTTTTCCTGGGACAGCCCAATCTTGGGCATAGGTCACCTGAGAGGCATACAGGAGCTTTGGGAGTGAGCGCATGAGCACGCAGCATGGGCGCAAGCCGTAGTGAACGTGGGTAGGCTGAGGCCTATAGAGGAGCGGGATCCCATGTGTAAGGCCCCCTATGTGTGTGTTGTGTGATTTTTGAATATGGCATGGGAGGATTAGGCTTATAGGGAAGCTCGGTGCGCCACCCCATTTCGATGTAGGAAGAATCTCTTCGTGCGAAATGAAATCATGGATGTTGGATCGCGTTGCACGCGATCTGGCCGTTGATCTCGATCCTACATTCGACATTCAGCAACTGAGGTGTATCACCACATTTATGTGGACCATTCTTTCAAACCTGGATATAATCTCGGTCATCCAAGAGTTTTAAAACGTCGTGTCATCTCTGGGTTGTCTGATCAACTAAGGTTTAATCTGAGTCACTCGTTTTTTTAAAAGCCACGGATGTTCCCCAACCCTTGGATCAAGGACAAACTCGATCTGGACAGTCCATTTTTTCTCATGATTTATTCCAGTGGCGCTGTCTTCTTCCTCTAGTGGCGTGTGTTACACCAGTACCCTACTCTCCTTTTTGCACCAGTTTTTCTTCACTCGTTTAGTCGTCGGACCCTCCACTCTCATAGTTTCCAAAGTGGTCTTTTTCCACATTATCTTTATAAGTCAAGTTGGCCTCGGATCCCATTCAAGTTGTATAATATATATATATAATGTGTAGGTTTAGTTTTTTAAAAACATCTAAGTCATTTGAAGAACCCTCCAGGTTCCTTGCGCCCAAGACTTCAGCGGTCCTCAGCAAGTCCTCCAAGTTTCCCAGCATCTCTCGAGCCTCTCTTTCCCCATGAGCTACGGTAGGATAGAAATATTTGTCTTGATTGTGTGGTTTTAAGTTTTATGTGTATATGTATATGCACTTGTAATATTAGATACATTTCCCTACGGTTTGTGTTTATTTCCTTCTTCAAGGGTTGCAAGATCTTAAGCTATAGGACCCTATGTACGGATGACCCAGGAAAATTTATTTTATGCCTCAATCTTGTAATAGGTTATATATATATACATGTGTATATGAAAATATACATAATTTTAATATACACAACCCTCATATTTTCATAAATATGATATGCCCAGGATAATTATTTCCAAGGTTGAGTTAATGAAGAGATAAAATGCATGGAGTCACTTTGTGTGTGGAAAATATTATATCTAATCATGTATGTTCTTATAAATATACACGTAATATAAATGAGTTTTTTTAAAAAAAAAATCAATATTTATACCCTAATGATTAAGACCATGTTTTTGATAAATTTACAAGTGACAAACTAACTAAGAATAAGAACCTTACGTATACTCATAATGTAAAAAAGGGTATGTGGGTACGAGTGTATGTATGCGAACTTTAATTCCCATTTTTCATTTATAATATTCTATAGTTGAAAAGAAATAACTAAACATACATTTCAGATGTTTTTGGATTGACTAATCTCTACTTTTATGAATTCCCTGTTGAATGAATACTTTACACAACATGAAACCCTAATCATGGTTTTCCAAATTATTTTATTTAATGTTCTTAGTTCATATTGGAAGCTGGTGACTTCATTACTCTTCACTCTTATTAGAAAATGTTAATTTTTAGGGTTGTGTTTTCTAATTTTGAGTTTATAACATTTAATGTAGTAAACAAAGCTTATTTATAACAAATGTTTGGGAAAATGTGAGGTTGGTACCTCACATAAAGTGTTAAGTTTCCTCTTCATTCATTATGTTAAATTTACCTCTTTATTTATTACGTTATGTTTACCTATAAATTTAATTATGAATGTACTTGATTAATATGGTTCTAGAATTTGTCATTTAATGTAATCTAGTTGTATTACTTTTGTGATAATTGTCATCACAAGTACTGTTAACTTATGTACCAATTAATGACTAGACCCTAGAATTCATAGTTTTGTGCCAAACTCACTTCATATGTATAACTGTGGATTTTGTAAATATTAATCTTTTATGCTCTTACCAGAGTTTTTGGATTTAATTGTTCAAGGTGGTATGAGACACCTTGAATAAAATGAAAGTTGAAGTAAGAAACAAAGTAATTTGTACACTTATTTTGATATATGATAAGTAATTTTTAATAAATCAAGGTGGGATGTGCACTTTGGTTTAGATGTATGGGGAATGCATTGGACATAGTATGTGACAGGTGGGGCCCATTATAGCCCCTCAATGCATCGGTAGGTCTCATGAGATGACTATAAAGAGAATTTTCCGAGGCCTTTCCCAATTTTGATTTATGGATTTTGGTCGAGGCCTTAATCATTAGAAGTATTGGATGAGGCCTTAACACCGTCCGACATATGCACTTTCCTCATTAAGACTATGTAAATTAATTAACCTGGGGATTATTCAACTAGCAGAATATTCCTGGTTAAAGAGATTATTATTATAAGAATCAGAAGAAGTTTAAGTATGGAATATTTGTTATTTATGCAATATTAAGAAATTTAATAGCCAATAGTAAATGAGGAAATTGAAGTTATTATTTTTAAAGGGTAGCTCTGATCTTGCATTACACTTAATTATTAATTTTGGCTTACATTTAAGCATGATATTTACTTCACTTATTATTCTGAAGGATCATGTCTGTAATTGAATCATGGTAATGTTAGTATGTTTTAAATTGTGAAATTATATCTCTTAGACAATTTTTATGGAATGTTAAATGTGTTACAGCTCCTTTAAGAACATTTTTATGGAAGGTTTTAGAGGAAGTTTTCAAAAAATTTATTTTTTTATTTTAAAACCCCTTACTGGGCATTCATATGATCACCCTATGTGTTTTATTATAATTTTTAGGTTTGGCCTTTTACTAAGTATGTTATCATAAGTAGCTGGTTTCTTAGAGCCTGAACCGAATTCGATCCTCTGTAAGGCACTGGCTCCGGGTACTCGAGAGCTGGGGCGTCACAGTATCATTATGATGTAGAGGTAGTGGAATTTCAATTTAAAACTAATTAATAATCCCTTTATATTATTCATATTTTAAAAGAGTAAGATTCCACAAGGATAGATTAGCAGAGAACCTCTGGTTTCTTGGAAAACTCCACACCTGGGGAATAAATGTTGTATTTATAGTAGTAGAAATATTCACATTTATAAAGATGTTGAGGAAATGGAGATGGATGAGATTTGACATAATTTATATGAGTCTCAAAAATAAATCAATATTATTCCAAAATATTATGAAATAATTTTATTGTGTACCATTATTACAAATATACACTTTGAGAAGAAGAGATTCCTCATCTCTTTGTTTTGATGAAAAAAAGTATCCTCAATTATTTTGAAATTCCTTAATTTCATGTTCAAATTTTATTTTTATTTTATAATAACTATTGATACTTTTATCATCAATATTTAAATAACATGAATCCACATAAACCTTGAATGTAAATGAAACCAATAATTTATAATTCTCAAATACTGGAGTCAAAATTATTACCTCCTAGGCATACTCAGAGATGAGTATAAGCAAAGTTACCATCACTATAACACTATATTTAGTCTATTTAGATGAATGATTTCCTCTTATATGTGTCTAATAGATGGGTATACTCATAAATACCATCATTTTAGCACTGATTTGGTCTATTTAGTTGAATAATTTGACTCAACATGATGAGGGTCGAAAAGGGGGATTTGGAAGGAATATTCCAATGTTAAAGAGGCTTTGAGTACCATGAAGTGATTCCTTTAAACATTTTATATGGATTCACTAGAATAATATGTCATAGATAAGGATTTTTCTGTATTTTATGTATTTTTCATAAACCATGGGGCTTAGTGAGAGAATCTTGAATTCTATTGGGGTTACAGTGTGGACTCCATAGTTTTGGTTCTGTAATTTTATTGCATGAAAATTTTCCTAATCTTAAAATGGGGGAAGCTTTGTGGTTAGAAAATCAAATTTTTCTTAGGTCAAAATTTATGATATTTCAACCAAATATGTTTTACGTCATTTCAATTTCAAATGAATTTTTTTTTTCTAAATTTCATAAGGTTCATGTTTACTCATTGGATACCTGATTTTTTTTTCAATTGACCATTTATGGGTTTTTAACAATAAGAGTTATGTGTCTACTTTATTTGGAAGATTTATTTCGTGCATGGTGGTCTAATGAAGTATATGTTTAAGGTTAGACAACTTTGATAGAAATGTGAGGTAGAATGAATGGAAACACAGGTAAAGTAGACTCGATGTGAATTGGAAATTCCCAATGTTACTAATAAAAAAATCACAAATAAGTATTTACTGATCATCCAAATAAGAGTGATGATTATTTTTATCATCAATTTTGGTGATCAAGAGAAAACCACTCATAGTGATCATTGATGTTTGTATCGATTGAAATTAATTATTTGAGAGAATTATAGAGGTTAATTATGTAGTCTTGAGATGTGGATATAGTCTAGATAGTGTTGACAGAGAATCTGAAAAAATGTTGTCCCATCCATTTTACACTAATGGGGGTTCAGTTTCATCATAGACTACTCAGGAAAATGGGTGCCTTCAATTTATGTTATTAATTTTAGACCATTCTGTCAGGCTGTTTTGGGTCATGTCATATTGATTATTCATAATTTCAAAGATGAGATGTTGAAATTATAATTTTATGGTGATCATTATATAGAAGTGTGAAATTTGAGTTTTGTGGATCCACTTGAATAGTTATATTATGGGTTGTGTGAATCATAATTTGAAATTTTAAATTTGGGATAATGGGATAGGACATGTATGTCAAGGATGACCATTGAACACATTTTAATAATATGTTCTACTGTAAAGGAATATATGTATACATACATTAAAGGATCTTATCTTTAGGATATAGATCCCTATGGTTTATATGACATATCAGGGGCACACATATAGAATGATATTGTGGGAATGTGTAAATATTCAAGAATAAGTTTCCTTTGGATCTGAATAAACTCATCTCCTATATCCAAGAAAATTTATGGGGAATCAAAAACATATAAAATGAAGTAGGTTTATGGAAGGAAAGAGTATTCAATAAGGGTTCTATAACCCTTATGATTACTCCACCATGTATAGAAAGAAATATTTGGATGTAGAGATATGATATTTTACCGATATAAGTTGATATTTAACGGCTCTAAGTTTATCCTAAAATATTGGGTCCAACGAGAATGGATCAGATTTATCTAGATTTTTATGTTATTCCTAATAATATTTGTGTTTTTTAACTCTAATTTTACTAAGACATTAAGAGTGATAGAATTATAAAGTAAATAATTGAATTTTTTTCATACTTCCCTTTATGGGTTTTCATCTTAACATGTTTTATGTATTTACACCTATACTTTACGATCTTGCAGTATTGACCAGTGAGGGATAGAGTTTAATGTCATACAATATTTACTCACAAGTATTGAATTTATGATCATAATGTTTTTCCTGAGTAGTGATATAGTTTATATAGAAAAAACCAGGAAAAAACTGATGTGAATGGGGAACTAATAGAAAAATATGATTTCGCATTATAATTTTAATTTTTTTTGTATTAATAACATTAAAATACAATCTGAGAGACTTTTAAGCTCAGATTTTTTAAAAAAATATTAAAAGAATTTTTGATTTACTTTTAACCTATAATTTAATTAAAAATGATGTTAAATGTTTTTATGGATTATTTTCAACATCAGTTTTAATTAAAAATGATGTTAAAGTAGAAAATAAATACTTTCAAGGTTGATATTAGTAATAACTAAAATAAAAATATTTAAAAAAACATAAAAACATAGATTCCCAAATTCTTTTGATTAAGTTTTTCAGAAACCCTAAGATGCATGACATGCGACTCTCTAACCATGCTTTATCAGCCTCAATATTCTTTGTATAATCTTTTTTTTACCTTGTCTTCATCATTCTCATCTCAATTTCACATTCCATCCTCATCCTTTTCTAAATTCATCCCACCGATATATGTTCCATTTATTTTGTTCAAGTTTTACTATCATCATCTTTGAATATCGATTTTTTGATGCATTATTTCATTTTTTTTAATTCTATGTTAATTAATCAACATTTTGGATCACTTTGTCTTTTATTTTTAGCTATAATATCCTTATTTGGTAAATTTAATATTTATTTCTTAAAATTATTTTTTGAGTATTATTTGTCATAAATTAAATCTATTAACTAGTTTGTTTTTATTTTCATAATTTTCAATTATAATTTTTTATTATTATAATTTTTTGAGAGTATAATTTCTATGTGATTATAAGTTTTTTGTTATTGTCATATAATGTTATTGTGGTTGGAATTGTTTTTATTTATATTAGTTTATATTTATATTTTTTTTAATTATAATTTGTTTGTAGTTAGTACTATAGATATTTATATAATAAAGGATGGATGTCATTAGATTGAGTTTTTTGTTTTAATATTAGGGATTAGTAGATCATATTGGCTGCTAAGATCATTTTTTATAAATCCTTTGACTTCCAGAAACTCATCTAGGGTGGGTGAATCTAAAATTTACTATTCTAGTTACAGATATTGTATGTTTTATTTACATAAAAATATATAGATAATTATATTATTATAAATTGTTCAATCTCCTGCTTTTTTTATTCAATGATAAATCATTGATTGATAACAGCTCATGGATTTACCTAGAGTGTGATATTTATAACTAATTTATTTTTTGGATAAAGGGAGGATCATTGATAAAATGAATTTATTTATGGGTTTTTTTAAAATGAAACTATTTCTTGTCTTTATTAGTTTTAAATAAAAATCATTAGTGATTTGGTTTTTAGACATATTTTTTTAATTATCTCATAAATATTTTTAATAAAATGGTTTTCTAATATATATATATATATAGTGTGTTTTTTTAATATTTATTTATACTATAATTGACTTGAACATGAATTGAATAACATGAATGAAAAAAATTGGAGTATTTTTGGGAAATCATATAGATTGTATTTACTCAATCCTAATTTGTATACCATAGTGTGCATGAAAATTTATTATATCATTGTAATAGTTAAGTTATATATCACTTTTTGAATATTAATTAATCATTTATGGTAAACCTATCCCAATGTTGATGGGAGATGGTGAACCCTTCTTTTTTTATTTAATACTTTGTTGATTCTTCCATCATATTATTTTATATTAAATAATATAATGATTTATTATGTTTTTTATAATTTCAATTTTATTATTTGAACATAAGTTATATTTCATATCGATAATGATTTTTGTTTTAATTTAAATCAATACTTATGGTATTTTTTATATTGTATGATTTTTTATTTTTTAGTTGTTTGTTTTGACTAAATAGTTATCAAAAATGGTTAATTTATTGATTTTTTATATTTTATTTGTTTTAAATTTAAATGTTTATATATACGTTTAAATTTTTTTTATTTTAATTTATTCACCTCTTATAATGTGATCTATGGTAATTAATGGACTTTAATTATATTAATGTATAAATTGTCTATGATGAATATGAAATAGGAGTTATTGATTTTACAGAAATTTTCAAAATCAAATCTTTTAAACAATGTTCTAATTTTCCATCCATGCATGAAGTGTTTGAATTTGAGAAAGTCAAGTTCCAAAGAAATAAATGACCATAAAAGTTTCTATAGTTTTATTCATAATTATACATGTTGGATTTGTCGTCGTGAAATTATATAAAATTCAAGATCTAATGTTGATGAAGATGTTCCTCATGAGAAAGAGGATTGCCTTGACAAAATGGTAACTATTGAACGATTGTGTGGGGATGATGAGAACCCACTATTATTAGGTGTTATAGTTTTTTATGCATATAAGAAAGAATATTTTCATTTATGTGCAATGATATTGATCACTATAAATGATTTCCCTGGATATGGAAACTTATCTCCATATAGTATTAATGGATATAAATCCCCTCTAACTTTCAAATAATAGACTTCTTATTATCAATTTCAGAATTTAATAATGATAATTTATATAGGGTATAAAAAAATTTATAATGGATCATATATATAAAAGATTAAAAATCCATTTAATATTTTAAAAGGGTATAATATCCCCCCACAACCATTGTCATTTGAAGAATATTACAACTAGTTGAAAACAACTATTCACATTTTAAAAGAAAGGAATTTATGGTCTTCAAAAAAATATTGATGGAACAATCCATCTTATTCAACTACATTATTTCATATTTTTAGAGATAAAACATAACATTTTTTTGACAACAAAATAAGACGGATCCATTAATGATGGAGATCAGCAGAAACACAGGAGCATAACCACGATGGAAAATGATTGAGCCAAAGCAAATCCTCGTAGGGAGGGCCAATGCCTGCCATCTTGTGAGCGGCTTCATTCGCTTCCCTTCTAATAAATGAGAAATTGCAGGACTTGAAGCCTTGTCTCCGCGATTGAATACACCGGATAATGGGACCGAAAGGTTGAAGCCCGCCATTAGTGAGATTGATGGCATTGATTACAGTGAGACAGTCGGATTCGATGTGAATGGAATCCCAACCGCAATCTTTTGCGAAGTTTAATCCAGCAAGGATGGCGGCGGCCTCCGCGACTGAGGGCTCCCATAGTGCATAATGTGCCTCGTATTTGGCAGCGATAAGATTTCCCAGGTTGTCACGGGCCAGTAAACCTAGTCCAACTGGGCCATCCTTAGGGAGAGCGGCATCCACATTGATCTTAAAAATCCCTTCCGGTGGGGGGCACCAATGTTGGGGAAGAGGAGGGTGGATGGACAGTCTTTGTTGTTCAGGGTGGTTCTGCCAAACCGTAATCCAAGACAATGCCCGGTCAATCCAAAATCTGGGGGGCCTCCGGAAATGATTGAAAATGGCCTCGTTCCGCCTATTCCAGATAATCCAAGCCAAGATGCACAGGGCGCCTGTTTTGGCCGGCGAAAAGGAGGAGCACCATCGCATCAGGAGAGATGTAAGATCTGAGGCGGTGTCCAGAAACAGCTCAAAAGTTGATCCCCAGCCATTCCAAACCTCCTGAGCCCCGGGACATTGAACTAGAGCATGGAAAGGGGATTCAGTCTCAGAAGGGCAGAAAGGGCAAGAGTTGTCGTTTGAGAAGTGTCTGTAGACAAGGAGGCTCTTAGTTGGGAGGATACCGGAACACACCTGCCACCAGAAAAAGCGAACTTTAGGGGGAACATTAAGCTTCCAAATTGATGTCCAGGGCCTCGCATCTCCTTCTGAAATCTGAGCAGAAAGAGCTCGCCGGTAGCCAACTTTCACTGTATACTCACCTGAGCTATCGTTTGTCCAGTAGAGATGATCTGGCCCTGCGTCTGACACACAGGGAATACTCAGAATAATTCGCCTATCCCTCTCATTAAACCAGGAGAAGAGTTTTTCCAGACACCATCCCGCCCCTTGATCATCAAAAAGACAACAGACTGTGGCATGTTCGGATCCTGGAAAAGTAGGGGATGACGCCTTCGTGCCTGTCTGATCAACAAGCCAAGGATCGGTCCAAATCTTGACCGTAGAACCATTCCCAATCCTCCAGCCGAGACCTTTCCTCAGAAGATTACGACCGCCCCAAATGCTTCTCCAGAGAAAACTGGGTCGATAGCCAAGATGGGAGTCCAAAAAATCCTTATGTGGGAAATATTTAGCCCGGAGAACACGCGTGCAAAGGGATGATGGGTTATTAATCAGACGCCAGCCTTGTTTAGCCAGCAAAGCATCATTAAAAAGGGAAAGATCCCGGAAGCCCATTCCGCCTTCAGATTTTGGTTGACAGAGAGCAGACCAGGCGATCCAGTGGACTTTATTTTTTCCGTCCTTTCGTCCCCACCAAAAGTTAGATGTACTGGATTGAATCTTTGAAAGCACCACGTCAGGGAGTTTAAAAATAGACATCAAATAGCTGGGGACAGATTGAAGTGCCGCCTTGATGAGGATTTCCTTGCCGGCCTTGGAGATTTTTTTAGGGGTCCAACCTTGTATTTTTCTTTCAATTCGATCCACAATAGCTGAACAGATTTCTTTCTTTGACCGTCCAACCACCGTCGGGAGCCCAAGATACTTCTGGTGCTTATCGACCCCAGGAATGCGTGCTAAAGAGCAGAGATCTTCTCTTTTTGGCTGGGGAACTCCAGAGCTGAAAGAAATTTCTGATTTACTCTGATTGATCATTTGTCCTGAAGCCCGTTCATACTGTTGTATCGCCTGGCAGATTGCAGTACACTCATTAGGGGTAGCTCGAGAAAAAAGAAGGCAATCATCAGCGAAGAATAGGTGGGATATCGGAGGGCCCTTGCGACACGCTTTCGCCCCATGGATTATGGAAAGCGAGGCTGCCCTGGAAAGGAGGTTAGAAAACACATCAGCCACTAAAATAAAAAGGAAGGGTGAAAGGGGGTCTCCCCGGCGAAGCCCACGGGATGGGGAGAAGCCTCGGGTGAGCACCCCGTTGACATTAATGCACAAGGAAACTGACAAGACGCATTGCATAATCATGGCAATCCATTTGGTGCAGAAACCCATCTTGAGCATCACAAATTCCAGGAAGTTCCATTCCACTCTATCATAGGCCTTAGCCATATCCAATTTCCACGCCATGATCCCTATCTTTGCTCGTGTACGTGTTTTCATGGAATGGAAAATTTCATGAGCAATAATGGCATTATCAGTGATTAACCTTTTTGCCACAAAAGCGCTTTGGTTCTCAGAAATGACGTCGGGTAGCCAAGGACGCAACCGATTCGCCAGGATCTTCGAGAAGATCTTATACGAGACATTGCACAGACTGATCGGTCGAAAGTCCGACACCCCTTGCGGATTTTTCATCTTGGGAATGAGAGTAAGAATAGTATCATTAAGAGGAGACAGGTCCGTTTTCCCCGCCCAAATATCCCGCATTAAATTGCACAAGTCTGGACCGATGATGTGCCAGTAGTTCTTGAAAAAGAGGGCGTGGAATCCGTCTGGTCCCGGGGCTTTCGTAGAGTGGATTTGCTTTAAGGCCTTAAGAGTCTCGTCATTCGTCACATCTTTAGAAAGTTGTCTGTTCATATCGTCAGAAAACACAGGTTTGATGCAGTCCTCAATCTCGGGAGAAATGTAAGGATGGCCTGCAGAGAAGAGTTTCTGGAAATGGCTCAGGAATGCTTCTTGGATTCCCCCTGGGTCAGATACTTTACTACCATCTGAATTAAGAATGCCGGAAATAAAGTTTTTCCGGCGTCTTGCTGAGGCCTTCTGGTGGAAATAACAGGTATTAGCGTCCCCTTCAGCTATATGAATATCCCGCGCTCGCATAGCCCAAAATCCTTCCTTATTGCGCAGGGCAACATCCAGCTCTTGTTGGGTTTCACTTATTCTGGAGAGAATGCTGCAAGACGAGGGTTTGCTAAGAAGATAGCCAATCTTCCTTTCAAGAAAATTGCATTGCCGGTCCGGATGGCGGAATTTAGAGTCGCTCCATGACTTCAGATCAGATGCTACTCGGAGAAGGTTGGTTCTCAGATCCGCTTGCCCATTCTTCCAGCCTGAACGGATAACCGCCTCGCATTCGGGATCATTTGACCAGAAGCTTTCGAATCTGAAAGGTTTCCTGGAACTTGTAACGTGCTCATTATAAGTACAGTTAATGACAATTGGGCAGTGATCCGAGCAGTTCAACGATAGATGTCTGATATGGTACATTTTGAAGAGGCTCATCCAGTCCATTGAGCCGAAGAATCTATCCAGCCGTTCAGCGATTCGGGTTCCATCATATCTGCCTCGGAACCATGTAAAGGGATTACCCGTGTAACCCAGGTCCATCAGCTCTGCCTTAAGGACCGCATCAGCAAAATCAGACATAGACGTGGAGGAGCGCATAGCTCCACCAGTTTTCTCCTTCTGGAAAAGGATCTCGTTAAAGTCCCCTCCAAACAGAATGGGGCTTGGCAGATCACGACGGAGTTTGCAAAGAAGATCCCAAGATTTCCACTTTTCAGACTGGGAGGGCCAGCCATAGAAGCCCACAAAAGTCCAGGTGGGGTTGTGGGGATCACAGATGGAAGCAGCCACATGGCGCTGGGAAAAAGACAGGATCCTAGCATCGACATTATCCTTCCAGAGCAGACACAATCCCCCTGAATGACCCTGTCGGGGGACCGGGAAACAGCCCTGGAAACCGCATTTTAGGGCAAGATTTGTGATGTCCTTATTATCCAATATGGTTTCGGACAGGAAAACCATATCAGGGCGACTTTGAGCGCAATGGCGCTGAAACATACGAACCGTTCGTGGGTTGCCAAGCCCACGACAGTTCCAGCATAACACAATCATTGCTCTAGGCGGGGCCGGGCCTGGCCCGCCTCCGCCTTTGTCTCTTGTGGGGTAAATGACGTACCTGATGCTTTCCTCCTTTTGGGAAGACTGGTGTACATGCCACTGGACTCGCTTTGCCGTTTCAGATCTCCTGATTTCGGATTCCCTGGACTATCGCCTTTACCACCGCCACGTGCCCTTCTCCAGGTTCCACGTGCAACATGTCCTGGAGGTGAGGCTTCAGTCATCCCAGAATCGGCTTGCAGAAGGGCATCAGTTGGAAACCGCTTTGGACTCTGCTCAGCTTCAGGCGGATCCAAGGAAACAAGTTCCTTCCTCGGACATTTCTCTGGAGGTTCTTTTGGTTTTGGAAGCGGCCCAGTTGAAGTAGGAACCGTTAAATCCGGTGTTGTGGAAGCGAAGTCGGATTTTGTGATACCCTGAGTCAGGTGACTGTCTTGCCGAGCCCCTTCATTACATCTGACGATAATCGCTTGGGAGGCGTTTCCATTTCCCCTAGGTTCAGCCGGGGGTTCTTTAGGGAAGACAGGTGGTCCCATCCTTATGATAGGAGGTTGTTCAGATTCTGGTCGCCTTAGATGGGCTGCAAAGAGACGGTCCCGATCAATTTGTCTCTCCGCCTCAGGGATATATGCCTCTTTGTGTGTTTTGGCCCGGAGCCACGGACCGTATTGAAAGGTAATAGTTTCGGTGGGATTCTCTGGCCTTTCCCCGTACGCTTTCTCCATGTGGCCGATACGTCCGCAAAGGAAGTAGAAGATTGGTAGTTTTTCGAATTCAAACGAGATCCAGGTGTTGGAATCATCAATTTTTAGGAACATACCTCTCATTAAGGGTTCAGACACGTCGATCTCAGTCTTTATTCGAACCCAGGGGCCCCATTGTATTGGGTCCGAGCAATCCCATTCTGAGAAATGGCCGATCCGGTCTCCAATTTCTTTCATCACCTGTGTTGATCTCCCATGGTACGGTATTCCTTTAATTCTTATCCAGAACGGGGATCGGGTAAGTGTGCAATTCTGAATCTCGTCACCCCCTGTAAAATCCTCCATCAGGATGAGATGATTATCAAAGGACCAAGGTCGTCCTCTGAGGACTTTATCTTTGTCTTTATCGCAGAAGAACTCAAAAACAAGGAGTTTATTCTCAATTTCCCGGATGGCTACTCCAGCTTCCAATTTCCAGAGATTTTGAAGAGTGGTCCTGAGGGCCTTTACATTAAAAGGTGTCTCGGTCGCCAGTCTTCCGACCACTAATAAAGCCATTCGTTTTGTCAAAGTGTTATCTTCATTTATACGGGCTGCGAGTGGCTCTTTTTCTTTGTCGGTTAATGTGAGGTTCTTCCACTGGTTCAGCAGAGCCGTCTCCATGTTGAGAGCCACGTAAAACTCCCAGGGAGGGAAAGGCCAAACAGAGGTCCGCAATCCAAGGGGAGTCAGGCCCAGAGGGGGTCCCCGACCCCGAGACTCCGGCTCAGTCCGAACCAGCGCAGGCTAGTTCTTCACAACCGAAGCTACGCGGCCAGGAGAATCGCAATTTTTCCAGACCTCCAGGAATCAGCAAAAGGTCTCTCAGACCGGGTTTGAACAAAAATTCGCACAGGTCAGGCCCGACCTCACGATGTCTCTGTTCCGGCACAACCCGCAAAAAAGTCCTCCAGTCAGGTGCGGCCCGGGAGCTCCATACCACTGATTCTTTCCGTACCAGCTCTACACGACCCAATCTTTCAAGAAAGGGAACACCACCATCCGCACCAAGACCTGCGCGGCCAACAGGAATGTGCTGGGGACAAACTCACTCCACAACCCGCCCTGCGCGGTAAAAACAGACGCGCTGGGAAAAACAGACAAAAATCGCGCTAGCCCCCTCGCGCTTCAACTTGCACACGTCCCCTCGCGTTTCAACTTGCGCGCATCAACTCGCGCTCCAACTTGCGCGCAAGTCCCGCGCTACAACTTGTGCACTGGGAATTCCCTTCGCGCTGGGTATCACTGGCAGGCTGTGAGGTGTTCCAGCTTGCGCGCCGAGGAATTCGTCTACACGTTCACTCCCTCCTCGCCTCGGGGAGTCACCACACCTTCGCGATTACTTCTTCGCGGAAACTGGGAGAACTTCGTGGGATAGTGAACTCTGCGAGAGCCGCTTTGCGTAGCGAGGACTCAGTGGTCCGTCGTCAGTCAGCACAAATTTCACGCAAACAGGAAGAACAACAGAAAAAAAGGATCAAGGGAAAACACGGGTTGGGGAAGTCTCAAGAGCCAGACCAGAGGCGCCCAGATCTGGAACCGGGGGGGAGGAGGAAGGGGGGAGCAAGCGAAGCGATTCCTCACCCAAATCAGGAGCCGATAAGGGGGGAGCGGTGAAGGACGGCAGCGCAGAGCCCCGGAGGAAACCTGGACCAACCCCGGGTTCGGAGAACAACAGAGGACGAGGGTTGGCCCCGCTTTTCTGCAAGTCACAAACGGCGGAAACCGAGTCACAGGCGGCGAGGGAAGCCAGGGGAAACCGGAAACGCAAAAGGAGGGAAGAGGGGGGGAACACCGGAGAGAAGGAAAAACCAGAACACAGGGAGAAGAACGATCGCGTGGCGCAAACCTCAGGCGGAAGCGCGAAACACGCGAGAAGAAGCGGCGCCGCCGAGAAAACGAAGCGGCCGCGGAACTGAAACCCTAGAAAATCTAGGAGAGAGAGGCTCTCACGCAGGGGAGAGACTGTAGAGATAAAACATAACATCAACCTTATAAATGTCATGAAACATGAATGTTACTATTTTATTGGAAATTGTTTAATCATAAAAGGAATTAATAATGATGGATTTCATAAAACAAATTGACGTAATATCCATAGTAATACTTTTGGAGTTAGCTCCAACTATGAATGGAATCAAAAAAATACATTTGGATTTTAACACATTAATAAAGAGTGATAAGATGAATTTTTTCAATTTATATACAGTAATAAACTACCCAGTGGGTATTATTTAAATATGAATAATTCAATTTCACTAAATAATTTGAAATTATTAATTTATATACAGTAATAAACTACCCAGTGGGTATTATTTAAATATGAATAATTCAATTTCACTAAATAATTTGAAATTATTAGTACTAAAATATCATGATTTTCATTTATTAATGAAAAAATCTACTAATTCCAATGCATATAAAATTGTTGATACCTTTCAAAAAGTATATCATCAGGTTATTATAATTTTTCAATTCTATTTATTATAATGTTTTGGATACAAATGTGTTAGACATATTAGAGAATGAATATTCCCTCATTCTTTTTCAACTAGAATTGTATTTTCCACCATAGAATTTTGATATAATGGTTTATCTGGTTATTCATTTGGTGTGAGAGATTAGAATACGTGGGAATGTTTATTATCATTGGATGTATCCTTTTAAAATATATAAATAATGTTTTGTGGGATATGTTAAGAATATTAATTGACCAGAGGCCTCTATTATTCAGAATTATATACTTGAAGAGGTGATTAAATTCAATATTGATTATTTATTTGAAGTGGAACACATTAGCCTCATTTTATAGTGAAATTTATATTTTATAGTGATGTTAAATGGATTAATGGATTAAAGGTAATGTTAATTATATGTGATGAATTGATGCATGAACATTTATAAATTTTTAACAATATGGATTAGGTTCAATGATATATATTATCATGTTTTTATGGATTAAAGGTATAATATCCAAAAAATGAAAATTGGTTGATGAATTAACCTAAAAATAAATTTTATTCATTATTTAAGGAGAAATTAATCACTTATTTATTGGTATAAAAACCATTAAAATGGTTAGTAAGGTGTCTATGTGTTCGTGTGAACATTTTATGCACAAAAATTTGGACGATCAGAGTACCGTTCAAAATAGTGGAGTAATGGTCATCACTAAAGAACTCTATTTTTCAAGTGAAAATGATAAAACCCAAGTTCATGCATCAAAAAAATATTTTTTAGTCATTAAGGATATATGGGTAATTAGTTATACAAAAGTTTTAGTAATAGTGTCTAGTTATAATAGGGTTGATAAAGAATGTGTTCTGAAACATGATGATTATCGGTTTACACTCATTTATTTGAATAGATTTATTTGTAAATATGAACCATTTATCTTGGAGACACATGTGAAGTAGATATTTTGTGCTACTTACTAGAATATTGATCGATGTTATATCATTTTATTGGGGAAAATAATTAATTTAGGTGCTAATGATGATGATGATGTTGTGGACCAATCTGAGTTTTACTTATCTATTACACACTTACCTAGTGATATGAAGTACTTTAATGAAGACATATTCTATTCTATATGAAATTATTGTGTTTAATGTATATGGTAAAACACTCTATTACACTTATAATTGTTCAAATAAATATCTTTTTTCTATTATTTTTTTGAAATTTGAACTTCTAAAAGCTCTATTTTTATTAAATAGGATTTTTAAATCTATAGGTATTGAATATTTCCTTGATTTTCTTGTTTATGTTTATATTCATAAATCCTAGTTAAAGATTTTTTTCCTAAATAATCATAACATTATTATATTTTGGTGAAATTTACACATATAAAAACACCTTTTGAAACTAGGATTTTGAAACCTATAAATGTTGATCATTTCTACTATTTTTTAATAATTTTTTATATTTATTAGTTTTAGTTTCATATTATTTGGTTAAGAAGCCTGTTATAATAATTTTTGGAAACATACACATGTAATGACACTATTTGTTTAACATGGATATTTTTGTATTCATTATTTTTATATATTCACTTTTCATTGTATTAGTTAACATAATAGATATACTTTTCTTTCTATTATTAGAAATCATTTTTTGTACATCTAATAATATATAGGTACATGAAATATTATTATATTCATCTACTTAAATTATATATATATTGGCAGAGGAATATTTACTAAGGAATCTATATATATTTTCATATTAATAAATATTTAATAATTAAATTATTTAATGAATGTAAACTTTTATTTGAAAAAAGTATTTTTAACATTACTTGTGATCCTCTCATGGTGGACTCTTCTTCTCCAAAGACTATGATTCCTAGATATAGTAGACAATAGATTACACATTTCCCAGAACTCTCACTTTCTCATGAAAAGAGGATAATATATATTTAATTCGATTTTAATAATAAAGTATCTGGCCTAAATGAAAAGAAATTTAAGTGTTATTTAGACATTAAAATCCATTGTTGGATTAATATTTCATATCTTGAATATAGGTTAATCAACAGTATAGTGAAATAGTAGCTTTGGGATACTTTAATGATTAAATACATCAATTGATTTATTTTTATCCAATTCATTAAATATTATATATTTCACCTGAAAATTATTTAATATGATTAATTACAAATGACATATTACTTTTAAAAAATCCATTTACAAAAAAGTATATATTTTTTTGAAGTTAAATAGAGAAATTTGAGAACAAAAATGAGAACAAAAATAGGTTTATGGTAAGTTGGAGAATGATAACTCATTCCCCATGTATGGGTTTTTAGATGTAAACACATGGTCTAAATGTATCACCAATCAACATGATGAATCATTTATTTAATAATAATTATTTTATATAAATTCAATTTTTATATTTTTATATTTATTATATTTCTAATTATTCATTTATTATTATGTAATAGAACTCCATGATATCTCACAAAGAGATCTAGTTACAGAATATATACCCTCATAAATTTCCATGTAGTGGGTATCATTTACTAAAGGATAAAATGGTTATAGAAAAGTTAGTTGCATTAAGAGATAAATCCAATAGTGGCTTAGAAGAGGTCCACTTTAAGCCTTTATATCCCCCACTCACCATGAAAAATATAAAAGTGTGACAAAGATAAAAAAGGTAATTTTCTTATAGACCCATCTAAATATGTATCTTGGAAAATTGGAAGAAATTTTTTTATATTGTTCTTGAATATTAATTTTTTTAAATCTAATTTCCCTAATATAACATTTTAGATTTTAATTTTAGGATGATCGTCAGAATAAATTGACATAAGAGGATTTTATATATAAATGTAGAATACATATTATGGATATTTCTTTATGTATTCTAGAACACCCTAGTTGAATATAAAAATATGAGGTAGGTGTCGGTATTAGGAACTTTTTTCCACTCTAGTAGGATTTTGATGGAATCCAAAATGGATTCTTTGAAGGATAAGATGCGAGACTCGAGACATTCGATGGGTTATCAAATTAAAAAAAATTGAATGATAAGTTTCATGAAATGATGAGACAGCCATAGCATGTGTAGCATGCCTACCTAGATCCCCCACCTTCCCATTTAGACACAATAGTGAAATATGAGTTCTATACTAGTGATCAGCATGTGCATATTGTATTGTATAGAAAAATACATATTTTGAAGGATTATATAAATCAATATACTTCCTTAAAAGTTCAGGTAATACTAATGGTATGTAATATTATTGATCCAAATTCTCCGGTTTCATAACCTTCAGAGGATGTTTCCAGAATTAAAGATAGTATGTGTCATTTTTAACTCTAATCAGTTATCCTTCTTTGACTCCTAAAATATGAGGTATGTGTTTCTTAAATTTTATTAAATTTTAATTTAAAATTAATTATAATGTTTTCTTATATGTAACTTATATAGGATTATATGAAATATAAATAAATACTATAAAATAAATAATTGTTTTAGGAACACACACCTATCGTACTTATGATGTTCTTAATGGGTTAAAAAGATTATCCCATATTTCTTCTATCTTGGATCCCTGTTATGAGTTTTTGATGTCTGCTAATATATATGGGTGATACTATTCATATATGATATTTAAAAAGTATATAATGGATCTTATTATTTTAGATCAACTCATTGAACCCATGTTGTGGCTATTTTCCATGTAAGTAAGTTTCATTTTCATTTTATCTTTATTTAAATAAATATCAATTATAGTGACTTATGTTATTACTTATCTAATTATATATCTCAACACCATTTTTATTCAAAATTATAGCATTGCATTTATGGTTTTATTGATCTTGAATATAGTTTAACAGATGTTTTATATCTGAGTACTGAATCAATATTTAATTATATATGTGAAAGATTAGAAAAAATGGACATTTGATGTTTATTTATTCCATTCTTTGATGGGTGAGAAGACTAATATAATTATGAACTTATATTTATCATTATGTTATTAATTTTTAACTTTTTATATTGTATTGGTAATTTTATGTTATCCATTTTCTTCCCACATGAAGGCATGATATATTGGTTTTTCTCTTTCATGGGTGGAGTTAATAAATATTTTAGTAAAAGAATTTAAAAAATAAGTTTAATTCTATTTTATATATTCTTTAATCCTGAATTTAATTTATACATATTTTTTCAGTTTATATATAAATATTTTTTGTTGGAAGAGTATTGCAATGATCACCTATTGATAAACGATCCAAATAAAATTGAATATGTTAAAGTGTTGGAAAATAAATTTTATATTTCATAATACTAGTTTTATTGTGTGTGTATATATATATATACTGACTCTTAGTTTCAAGGAAATATTTCATAACCATAGTTTCATCATCAAAAATGAAATTTGGAATATGGTTATTATGTTTTAATTGTATTTTTTGAGATTATCACCATCAGGGAGGAGACATATTTTTATATGGTTGGTTCCATTAAAATTGATTGTTTTAAAATATAAATATTATATTTGTTGATTTTATAACATTAATTATTTTTATATTTTTTTAATTATGTTTCATATTATATATATGATGACATTACCAATCATTGAAATTGGTTTGAAAACTATTTTTTATGTATGATTAATTTGTAGATAAGTTCAATGCATTTTTTATTTGATTAATGTTTAACCATTTAGAAATTTTTATGGTTATACTACTTCATACTAGTTTCTACTATTGTATTCTATTTTCTATACTTGAAATATTCTAATAGTTTTTTGGGTTATGAATTTATTCTATTTTAAAAAAAATCATACTTTTTACATGGTTTTTTTCTAAACTGGCATTGACATTCAAAAATGTATTTTGACATTATTTTTTATGAAAATTAAATCAATAGTCCAATATTTATCACTTAAAATATTTATTTTAAATAAAATCAATTCTGAAAGTGAAATATTTAACTTTTCAAATCATTTTTTATAAAAAATAGTAATCGAAAGTATCTTTTTTACTTTAAATTCTGGTTTTAGATGAAACTAACATTGAATGAAAAAAAATAGATTCTATTTAGACTCTAGACTTCAATTTGATATAATAACATACATTGAAATTTTATATTAGTGAATATTTCAAATAATTTAAGTTAATACTTTAATTTTTAATGTTTAATATATCAATTTAATTTTTTAACCAAAATTAAAAATAAGAAAATGATATTAAAATGTATTTTTATAATAGTGGGGTTTCAAATGAAATGATATACTATCTCAAAGTGGTTCACCTAATTTATGGTCATGATGAGTGGACTTGAAGGGGGTGAGAGTGACAATGAGAATGGTTTTTAAAGACTATAAATCTCCTAACACCTTTTGAATAGTTGAGTGATGAAGAAGTAAATTTAAACTCAAGGTTCTTGGATCAGAAGAAGTGGCATGAGACTTGTATGCAAGAGATGATTGTAGAACTAATTTAAATAATGGTATCCAATGTGATATTTTATTTAAATGGGGAGATTATAATATTTTCTTATTAGGATGTAGATTCCTTTTTTTAAAATTTTATATCTGCGGAACGTATGTAGATACATATCATGGTCATGCATGCATAGTCAAGCAGAAGTATCCTTTGGATTTTAAAACGCTCATCATTAATTGTTTGTAAGGGTTTATAGTTATTTGACATAGCTATGTTTTATATTGAATCTTATGAAATGGGATGCTTAGGAAGGCTGATGGAGGATTCTTAAGCTTTAAAGCTCCATGACTTGGTTGTTATGACTTTCTTCAAAATAGTTGAGATGAATGTTATTTCATGGCTGTGTCTCAAATATAAAATTCATATTTCAAAATGTATCCTAAAATAATATGATTGAATACATATGTAGTTATTATATTGTTAAATAATTTCTAAACATTATGATATAATATTGGGAATGGGTATATTTTGTTCAGATGGTTTTATTTAGATAACAACCCAGTGCCAAGGTACCCTTACATAGATATGTATCTCATTTAAAGGAATTAGCCATATAATATGACATTATAAGACATTTATAGTCATTAAGGATGGACTAAATGTCATTAAATTTAACATCATCTAACAATGACTAAGATTACATGTATTTTAAGTTCATACTATGAGTACCTTTAGTTCAGGGCTTTTCACATATTTGTCTCATATGTAAAATGAAATGTATTCCTATTAGTATTGAACCAATGAAGGAAAATTTATATGAATATAGGGATCCAAACAATTGGGTAAATTTTGTATTTGATTTGGATTTGTGTGTGGGCCCAAGATAAGAGATCTAAGAATCACTACATATCATGCAGATATGAATCAAGTTGTGTGAAGTTATTATAAAAAAATTCCCATATATATGTACTATATATGTAGGAAAGCGGGAATTTTCTATCATAGGTGAGGTGAATCATGATGTCAGGTTCAGATAATATATTCATAACAAATGGATCTCTAAGGGATAGATACATAACCCCAATTTAGATCTAATTCTTACTTAAGAGGAAGCATTTTTAACATGGGTTAACAGAATAAGAAATACCTAATAAAGGACCTTAAATTGATCAACATCATTTATAAAATAGGGTTCATTTTTAGTGATAGATTTCAATGATGAATATGTATTGGGGATACCATATTTAAATATTCCTTATACATAGTAAAAATAATTTTATCAATCTATACACAATTCATGTGTGATCTATTCTGCATATATTAGAATCTTGTGTTTGGAAATAAAATTAATCCTCACCATATAAATATTCCATCTAAAAACAAAACATTTCACGAATGGATCAATCACTAAGGAGGAATAGGTTATTTTATTTTATGGAATCCATGTACGGGCCTAGGATAAATACCCATTCACCACTATGTATTATAAATCAATAATAATAAATTCACATCTAGTTATTAAATATTAATTCTATATATAGATCAAACTTGTATTTAATGAACAAGGTATTTTATTTCATGGGTATATAAAATCAAGAAATTTGGGTCATCACATATAGACTAGATCATTCAATCCTCAAGATAATGATATTTAACCAATGTGTAGAGCGACATTTTATATTAGGAGAGAATAATCTTTTTTAATTTGTGTATGAGCCTAATACAAACAATCTTAACAACACTACTTATACTAAAGTAATAGTAATAAATCTATACATAGTTTTTTGAGAATAATTCCCTTCAAAGATCAATATCATATGCAAGAAAAATGGTTTTTTTATTTGTAGTTGTGCATAAGATAAATCATTTAATATTCACTATGTATCCTATGAATATAGGAATCAACAACATATATTCCTTATAAATATTTCTAGTGTTGATAAATATATTTCATAGGGGTGAGGTAATTGATATCCTCATTCACAAGTATATTGTGTTCCCATGGCTCCTACACATAGATCAAGCTCTTATATAAGTAAATTAGGCCATGAATAATATGATTCTATAATAATTTTTATGGCTTAGCAGGATGAATCATATTATTCCCCAACTTTAGTCATAATTAATTTTAGTTACTCTAATTATAGAAATTAACCAATACCTTTAAGACTATTTGATACATTCTTGATATCAGACACAATAGAAAATTAGAGGACCATCCACACCATACTAGAGCACAAAAACATATGAATTATCCACCAAAATATTTGGAATTATTTGTGTGGGTGTTTATTAAAATTTAATATCAAATAACCATGATGTTCACTGTGTAGTTTAAAATATTTTGAATAGTATGGTGACCATATATTTTAACATTGTATCATGAGGATTATGACCATCTAGTT
Source organism: Viscum album (assembly GCA_963277665.1). Classification (NCBI taxonomy): domain Eukaryota; kingdom Viridiplantae; phylum Streptophyta; class Magnoliopsida; order Santalales; family Viscaceae; genus Viscum; species Viscum album. The sequence goes on from OY728155.1 coordinate 91,702,568, forward strand.
TAACATCATATTGTGAGGAAAATGTTGTGCAGTTTTATGTCATGAGACTAGGACATTATGCTATGTACTTCAATGTGTTAAAACTAGAACTTTTTCTTCATAGTTTAACATCATGTGGCAATGATCATGTACCGAGATGAAAACTATCCAAATTAATTCTTGAGAAAAAATTAATTTAAGGTAGATATGATGCATTCTCCATAAATTGTGACCAAGGAATAAGCTATGTAAGAGTAAACCTTGTGTATGGTATAAGGTAATTACAACTATAGTTAATTCTTTGGAGGATTTTTCTTGATATCATCTGAGTTTCTGAAAACAAATATTATCTCTCCATAGATAAAAAAATAGTCGAAAACTTTCTTATTGAAAACTCAGGTAACATAGTTTTTATGGACCTCTAAGTTATCAAGTGTGAATAATCACATTTCATTGGTTCATTCTATTTCATTCATCCATTTATATGATTGTTCATCATTACATATCTAGTTATGGATTGTAATGGGAAGCAATAGAATTTGTGAATCAATGGATAGGACTGCCTCTATCCCATATAAAAGTGAATATTGGGTATCGTGTTTAGTTATATGGGTTATGATGTGGTAAGCTCAAAATTCATGGGATAGTTTATTAGGACCCTATTTTTTATCTTTAATCACCATATTATAGAGTATGTTAGATAGAGACGTCACAATATATCTATTTTTTATGGAATTGTGGTGAGATGAGTGGTTGGAATGAATTTCATATTATTGATACATCCTTTTAAAATTGAATGAGAAGAATTTTTGACCTTGTTATATTAATATTATATGAGGGACACCAAATTTTTTAATGATATTTGACTTCACAAAGTTAGTGACATGGTTTTTCCAGACTTCCCTAAGGGATATATCCTTAGTGAACTTGTATAAGAATTTGGTGGAATTAAAGATATACTTCAATTGATGGTTGTTATTATGGAAATATATCCCCCTAATATCTATTACCCAAACATGAAATGGATACAAATATTTAAAAATATGAAGAGATCCTAGGGGTTAATGGATAATATTTGTATAAATATAGAAATAATGACATTTCTAGTTGATTTTTACACCCAATTGGGTCATTTATGTCCAGAACTATATAATCCATCTGATTTGATGGGAGAGCTTGGTTTCAGATTGGTGTGAACCATAAGTGCCTAGGTGGACTTCTTGTATAACCGTGAGGGTTTATCCTCTTAAAATTAATATACGTATGACTCTATTAAATACTTGTTTATAGAATAATTCTTAATAACTCAAGACATCAAAAAGAACAAATTATACAACCCGTCATAGAATATATTTCTTTTTTGGTCAATCTACTATACGAATTCAACTTTTGAGATAATACAATATAGTGTAAATTTGTCTAATAGAGGGATAATTCTATGATTTTATAGGATTCCCTTTTTTATGAGTGGCATCAATATCATTAATTTACTCTTTTTTCTTCCAGTGAATGGGGACACTACCCTATAGTGTAAAATACTAATGATTGTATCATTATAGAGTGGATATTCTGTGACTACGGTTGTATTTTCCAATGAATTTGCATAATAATTTTGTAAATATGGGATGTGAAACAATGGTGGTTTATAGGGTAAGTATTTAATATAACCACATACAAAATTGAGTAAATGAATTAATTCCTCTTTATTAATGTCATATTCACCATTGATCTTAGTTATTACAAATTAAAACTCACCCTTGACATTCAGTTGCACCACCAGTATCTAAAGATCCAATTAGAAGACTACAATATGGGATTAATATTCTACTTTATTATTGGTGTATCCTTTTGACAAAAAAAATATTAGGGAAGATATATCTTCATTAAAGATATGGGGACAATTATTAAGATGACGATATTGAGTTTTGAATTTTACATACTTCCACTATTTGACTTCTTAAAGCACCATTAAAATAAATATCACATGTTTAGGGAGTGTCACAAATAGAGAATACCACTTCATAGAGCAATTATGTGTCTACTAGAATGATCTCTCACATGGAAAGTGTCATGAGAAAATATACTAATTCTTTCCATTTAAATACCTTCTACAAAAAAAACTGAATATCAAATTACTAAAATATAACCTCCCAATGTGTTGGTCGTTCAAAAAATATCATACAATTGAGGATATAATTTATAGGGTGATACTAGAGACCATATGGACTTAAAGATGTTGTAGGTAGTGTCTTGAATTTTTAATTGTTATTATCTGTTCAAGTCAATTCCTATCAATGTCATAATATCAATTCTCAGTTTTACGCATGGTTTTATGGAGATATTAGAGACCATTTTCCCTTATTGCATTATAATTCAGTTTGATAAAGGCATTTATTGATCACTACAAAGATGATATGTGTATATAATATATGGATTCTCTTTGATATTTGACATTAATACAGGTTGTCTTGAGAGGTACTACTTGAGATTATCAAATTATTATTGAAAATATTTATCACACTAATAGGTCTATCCCATTTTCATGAGATTAGTAAATTCTAGGAACATTATTTCAAGGTTTTCTATGAAGTGTCTAATAAAGGAAAGGCCTCCTTGAATACCTATCAAATATTTGATATTTTGACTATGTCATATATTAAGGATAAACTTGGTTTTCTTAAGGTTGAACATGATTCCAATATGGTACACTGCAATGTTGATAAACTTTTCAAGTGTTACCCAAAAAGTGCATTCCAATGGTTTATTTTTAAACTAGGTTTCCATAGTTTAGTAAAAATAGTTTCAATATTAATAAGAAAATCACAGATCTATTAGGATTTATAAACAAATCCATTCACATAGTATTCCATGGTATTTTTTAAATGGGGGTTGAATATATAGTGAATTCCATGTTGATAAGTGGAACCCACATTCTTTTGGAAAAGTGGAATTACTCAATGGAAATACACTCCATATGGTTCCTTAAAACATTTCCTTCCTCATCTTCAGGATCCATCTTTGTCTGCATATGTCTAGAATATCTTTATATGAAATAGAGGTCCTATAAATCTATCATTTGATAAATAATGTGTTCCATGATCAATATTGTGGAGTCAACCATTGATAAATAATGGTTAAGACACCTAAAGTCAATGAAGACCCTGATCTTCCCATTCTTCTTGTTGATGGGGATGATGTTGGAAAGATATTTTGGGTATTAAATCTCCTGGATGATCTCTGTGTAGATGAGATTATAAAACTAAAATTCCAATTTGGTAGAATGAGTCTGATTTACTCCCCTGGTTACTTATTTATATCCACGATGTTCTTCGTGAAAACACAGATGATGGGTGCCCACGTCAGGATTAAGCCCAATCATTTTTATGTAATTATAATGATAATAAATTGTTATTTTGAATTAATAAAATTTTGTATGTCTCTTGTTCATTGGGATACATGGAATAATATGTTAATATTTGTTTTGGGTATTCCACTATACCCAAATTCACCATTCTGAATTCATAAATGGTGTTCTAGAAACCTTCTTCAAATAATAGAGGGGAATCTCTGAGGGATTTTCCATATTTTCACTCTTATTATTCTACTTTAATTTCATTGAAAATGGGTTATGTAGGTATTTTTTAAATAATCAGTGACAATGTGGGTTCATTATTATCTTTTTTTATAAATGGGTATATTTATTTACTAAGAGTACTAATGTATGAGGATCATTTTTAGGGGAATTTAGGATATACACTCCCTTTTCTCCACTATCTTTCAAGATAGAAGAGGTATTGAAATCTTGATACTCAAGGGATGACAAGGTTTTATTTTTAATTTCCTCTGGTGACATGAAATAATTTTATAATCTAATATTAAATGAAAGGATATCCATATATTTTGGTAATGAGTGGTGAAAATATCATTTGGGGAGTTATAATCATGATTTGAATCAGAACCTTATTCCAAAAAACTGGATTCATTCGATACGATCGATATCATAATTACCATGGAAATTTTTCTAAAACCTAAGGTATTATTTATTCTCATTTGATTTATTTATTATTTTTTGAATATTATTGGTTTTGTAAACATGGGAAGAAGATCATTCATTCCTCCTATGTTATAGCGATGCTGAGGAATGACATTATCTACATATATTGTGTAGAATTATTTAACATTGATATAGGTTGTTTTTCTGAGGTAAATTTATCCTGACCATTATATGAATTGATCGATTTATTAATCATATAGGAAAAGGTATAAATGAACAAATTAATCCTTAGATCTAGAATAATTTCCTCAAATCAATTGATTGGATGTACATAATATTCATTGAGTTCATGGAATGTATTGACTGGGGCCATCTATAAACTATTTTGGGGAAGTGTTTTGGATGAAATCACCTTTTTATAGGTTTTTTTCTTCCCTTTTAATGAAATGAATCTATTTATTTTTATTGGAATGAGTATATGGTGGAACCATAAACATTTATCACCTCACCTTATCTATTGATGGAGTATTTGACAAAATTTTGGTATTATAAAATTGAGGATTCATGGGAATTAATAAATGATATTCATAATGAGACATTATAATCTATATAATGATGGAAAATCGTGAACATAAATTGGATAAAACTGAAAAGAAGCATCATGGATGAGTAATAAATCACTATGAGGGGGTTGAAATGGTGATCTAATTTATTTTTTAAGTATCCTTAAAAAAGAAAACATCACCACTCGTTAGAGTGAATCTTAATAATTTTCCAAAAAACACATGAATTCAATGAGTATTTATAAGTTTTACTTGTAAAAATTAGAAGTTTAGTCTTTGGTATGATTCAAATTATACATTGATCATACAACCCATTAGTTTCAACATGTGGGTAAAATTAACAGGGTTTATCCTTGAACTTGTGTTATAAAAAGTCTTCTGACTATGATAAGGCCTCTCACAACATTACAATGATAAATAACATGATATCAAGAGTAATAAATCCTTCTAAATATAGACTTCATTTTTCGATGTAGTGCTATTAATACTCTTCTTCTTAAATTTGTAGAAACGCATGTATGATATCTTCACTCTATTCCAATTTACACAGCCCCTTCTTCTTCAACCTCACTCCATCTACTCCATTCTCTTCTTCCTGTCTCTTATGTTTTTATTAGACATTTTCCATACTTTTAATATAATTAAACATAAAAAAACATAAGTTTCTATTCAAATTTTCAAATTTTAATTCAAATCAATAACTTCCTTAAACCAATTCCACTAATACCACTAAATTTTGAGTCATTAGATCATGTTGGAACTTCTATATACCATTGATTCATCCAAAAATGACATCATTTATAGATTTTTTAATCCATTATATCATCTAAAAATACATTTCATTAAAATTACTCATAACTATATTAGACTCCCTAAAAATTCTTGTAGCATGGTATTGTACAAAAGTTATGGTCATTTTTTTCTTTAATATGACTTTCACCACAGTCATAGTTCTTCTAGATCTATCTATTTTTGCCTAATACTCCACTTTTTTACAATGAATTATTCTAACACAGTTGTGTTATCTTATGTTGGCCATTTTGAACTACATAACTTTCCATTGGCCATGGACTATTCAACCACCACCACAAGTATAGTGGATTTCTCATTTTAGAAAATTACAATGGAAGTCTGTCTTGGGAAACACCACTTCCATTTTGGACTTGGTCATATTTTCACAAGAACATTTGAATATCACCATGATAACCTCCATTTACTAATGAAAAATATTCCCATGGACCACAAGATTCATGGATATGGGGAGAATTTGGGGTGGGAAGATCAAAAAAAATTGATTGTTTCGAGCACAGGCCAAGCCGGTTTGAGCCCGCATGAGTGTGGTTCAAGGAAGGTTGAGCCTACATGGGTGCGGGCTTACCCACGAACCAGATTTCAAAAAAAGTTATTTTTACAATATATGATTCTTTAAAATATTAATAAAAATATAATTATTAAACCATGACATGTGATTTCTCATCGTACGGGTCATACAAATTCATTATCCATTCACATGTGAATTTTAAATAAGTATATTTATTTATTTATTTTATAAAATATTATAAAATTTATATTGTAATTATTAATCATATTCACATGGTGTCTCATATTACATCTCAAAAAATGGAACTCATCTCCCTTTATTATGGTTTCAATTCTAAAAGATTTATAATAATCATAAAATTTTTGGGTTGATTTATTATTAATATTACTTAATGTTTTTTGTTATTAATAAAATAGGAAATAGTCTCATGGGAACCCAAATATCCTCCCCTAAAACTGATTGTTACCTAGAAATTTTTCATTCATTCACAGACTCATGTTATTATATCACCTCCCAACCAATATTGTAATTCATCACCCCTCACTGATCACACGCCTACTTTTATTCGAAACAGTTCTTCACCACATCAACGTCACTGGATGGAACCATTAACCCATCAAAATATGTTCAATTACAAACCCTAAAACTCTAGATATTTTAAATCCATATTTCTCCTCACAATTATGATTAATAATGATAAACAATACAATATTTAAATGATTATAAGTGGTATATTTTCAAAATAATAGAAATGCCCCGGTCTTATGTGGGGTGGGGAAGGCTTGAAATTTTTTGATTGTATTATTTGAAGTCTTTGTGGACAAAACCCCATAGGCGCAAACTAGTGCGGGCTTGGCCCAACCCACCCCATCCTACCCATTTCTCATTACTACCTCCATGGACATTTTGGAATTGGCCATTTTTGATAGGCACATCAAAAAACGCACGACTACCATCAAAACACACTCATCAATGGGTGTGGAATTTTTTGCCTCCTGTCCATCTTCACCATGGCCACCACTAGGGAATGGACATTCTCATGTTCATAATTTTATTTTTAAAATATTTTACACCATGTTCATTGCCTTGTATTGAATCCCTAATCTTCTAAGATCCATCAACACTTTATGAAAATCCTTAATCATGATGAACTAATCATTTTTTGAATAATCTTGAAGTTCATTTCACACGAAATCATATTATTTAACATTGAATATAGTTTATTTATTAATATAAAAATATAAAACACACAATCATATCCTTTTCACTAATTTTACATGCATAGCGACCATCTTTTCACATCTCGGGCTCAAGAATCTCCCACTTTTTATTTCTTATAAACCAAGGAACATAAATCACTATAAAACTTTAAAAAACATAAAAATGGATCACGATACAATAATTATAAGCCTACTTAAGTGAGATATATATATGAAACATTAATACTGAATAAATAAAACCATTTGGTCCATATAAAGTGATCTATATACATCTTTCATTACACATACCTCACAGCCATCAAACAGAACTTCATCATCCCATAACCTACTTTTTAAACCTAAAAAGATTTCTTAAAACACTTAAAATACACTATTATAAAAGTTTATAGTTGTTTAAATGATATATTTTATTTTAAAAACTCTCTCTAAATATTTTATTATCACCAAATTTGATACATATCAAAGGATACTTCCCCTTTATTGTTTATTCCACCTTTGATAAATAGTAGTAAGATAAACCTAGTGGAAAGATATATATTGTCAATTTTTATCCACCTTTGATAACAATATCCACAGAAAAAATGATACAGGGTATGAAAATAGAATAACATATCCCTATAAATAATGTGTTTGAACACTTAATTTCAACCTAAAATTTTGATATGTTTCTTTTAACAGTGTATTTTTGAACACAACTGAAATTTTATCCTTTGTAGTAAAAAATTAAAACTTTAACTCATTCCTCTAGAAAATATATTTACTGATCTGATATTTAACATCCATTTTATTGGATATTAAATACTAAACTGTATTATTTGAAATATTAATATAAATTTTATTATCACATCCCAATTGTAGCAGTCACCTCAATTCGACTTGTAAGTCTTCTAACTGATTATTCATCTATATAATCCACCTTGATGTATGGGTTTAATCCACATATTCAGCCTTAAAAGGTCCCAATGTGGATAAATGTTTCTTTATTTAAGGCCAAAAAAAATATTTCTGTAAGAGACTAATCTCCACTAGATGTAAAATTTCTATCATCATCACTTTTTTTCTCAATCTACATTTGAATAATCAAATAGATCAGGCTTCCATTTACTGTCGTATTTTAATCCATATATCTATGTGCCCTTGATACATATAATTATTCTATTTCTATTCATTAAATGATAATATTTTTTTGTATGTTTATATCTTTCATAAAGTATACCAACATACATTATATTCTCTCTACAAGTTGTCTTGTAAAGTAAACTTTCAGATGGCTTCTAGAATTACCTTGAATCAACTCCCTTTACCTATTCATATTTTTTCTAATTTTGTTTCTACAGAAATTGGTGTATAAAAAGGATTTTAATCCTCTATTCCAAATTTCCTTAACATTTCATTAGCATAATTACCTTGAAATAGAAAAATATAATCTTTTCCTTGGGAAAGTTTTATAACATGAATGTACCTCTTCTCACATAACATATATATTTAAAATATCATCTTCATTTCTTTATATAAGTATTTACAAATTCCTTCATCATTTATCGAAAAAATCATATCATTTAAAAAATGATTGTGATAAAAAATAGATAATTATCATCTTTAATGAAGAGAATATTTTTAACTCATCCCTTTTTGAATTTAATCTTCCTCAAATGGGTGTGAATATTATAATACAAATAACTTGGGGACCATATAAATCCTTTTTTAACCAGAAAACACAATTTTCATCTTCACCAGGAAATAAAATACATGGTTTCTCAATATACACCTCCTTTTACAATTCACTATTGAGGAAGGATATATCGAACCAAAATAATTTACACATATTATTACATTAATTTAACTTAAATATATATTAATACAAAATAATTATAAAACATTACTTTTATATTTGGAAGACTAGGCTTATTAAACATCAATGTGAAAATAAAGAATCTTTATTTTAATCTCTCTAATGAGCTTCTCAATACCTTTCAGCTCCAAAAATTACATGGGGTAACCCAGGAAATACATAAACAGAAGGGATAGTCTAAGAAATCCAATAAGGGAATAAAAATGATAAGGAAACTTAATGTGTGATTAAAAGGTATAAAATGATATCATAAATAAGAAGGCTCATAATTAATCACATGGGATAATAATATAAAGAACATGGTATCACAAGATCATGGAAACATAGTTAATGTGGTATCAACACAAAACATTACACAAGAATAAGTCAAGGATAATAATTTAAACAACACCATATGGTGTACATATTTCTATAGTAGATTAGGTTTACTTCAAAAATTTCATATATAATTCCTAATGAGACAAAATATTTACCCAATACATTGTAGTGTTATCTAGACACATCCATCATAAAATGTTCATGATTATGCGTGTCGTAAAAATGAAACCAATCAAAAGTTATAAACATAAAAATTACTCAAGGAAACAAAATGGGTTTTATAATCTTGCATCACATCATATTTAAAAAACATTTCTTAAAAAAATTATTTGAGAACTATTCCTAAGGCATACATTACCAAGGAAAATGAAGATAGAATAAAATAGGTATATATGTGAGATGCATATATACAAAATTTATAATAATTACATAACATTAAATATATAAGTGAAGTGATCTGGAGAGATAAATTTAATAACACATGTAAAAGGGTTCTTTAAAGAGATCCATAACACCAATAACAAAATCCTTTACATATATCAAAATATCAATTCTATTTAAACACTTCTTGAAAATAATTAGAATAAAGTGAAAGAGGGTTTTATCCTTTGAATAAAATAAGGAACCTTACAAATAAATCCAAATATACAATAATTTTTATAGTTCAATGAAAATTCATTGATTCCTAATACATTAAAATGAAACATTCCTTTGTCTTTTATAAAAAAAATTAAAACATTCCATATAAAATATGTAAAAATATTTTTTATGAAAACCTTTGAAAGAAAATAAAAAGTGACATATAATTTCATTTATGATTAATTTATTTCCATATAAATACATTAATAGAATAATTTTATTAATATGGATGTGGAAGATAAATATTTGGAAAATAAATATTTAAATCATTTAAAATGATTTTTTTAAAGTAAAGTGTACCTTACATAAAACCTAAAAGACGATTAATTTTAAAAACATTATAAATAAAGTTAAATATGGTCAAAAACGACATTTTTCATCCATTAAAACAAAAATATAGTTTTCTTGAAACATTTATAATTACATATATATGGGGGAAAAGAGTTGGAATGGAAACATTAAAATAGGATTTGTTTTTAAATAATGTACCTTACCTCGGGTCTGAATTTCCAAGTACATTCTTTATCTTCCTAAATAAAAAACTTATATTAATTATTTAATTTACTAAAAAAAGTTTTCAATTTTATTATCTATTTTATTTAATTTATTATTATTTTTTATTCTATTATGTAATCATTTATGTTCATATTGGACATTTTGATGATATTCGACTCGTATATCCAACACGACTTTAGTAGGTTAATTATGGCCAGTGATTTTCTTATTTCAACATATAAAGAATAATTATTAAGAAATATTTATCATTATACATAAATTAAACATTTAAAACAAAACATTAATTAAAGTTATGAAAAATGAACTATATTATAATCATGCAGAGAGTAAGTCGTACGTACGCATGAGTAACGTTACCATTTTTCAACGATCGTGATAGGAAAAAGGTAATTGATATTTTAACTTTAATAAATGATAATTATATAACAAATATAATAGTATTTATTTAAAAATAATTATATATACCATCCATGTGATTTGGTAATGAAAAATTAATTGCATCACTTCAGGGTGGTGGTAATCCACACGGGAAAACGAACAACATGATCACGTTTTAATGAATAAAAAGTTAAGAAAATATGTGATATATTAATTTTATAGAATGATAAATATTTAATTTTTATTATATATATATATATTAAATCCATCATCATAAATATATTTGATAGGTGATGATTAAAAACAAATTACATTGGTTTGCGAGGTGGTAGTCCACCGTACACACGATTGATTTTGTATTTCTCATTTGATGAAAGGGGATATGGATGTTTGTTATTTCATTATCATAATAATATAAAAGTATATGGAATATAATTATTTTAATACTTATTTAAGGTATAATAGTAATTTAGTTAGGTTCAAGAATAAATAAAATAAAAATGATCGGTTAACAATGATACCTCTTCTTTAGACAACTTCTTTAGGTTTGCACCAAAATCCTTCCTATGATGGATTTATAATCAAACCAAGGACTCAAACATGTGTTCAGGGAATTGATAAAGGGATTTGGTATACAAAAAAAAACTTTTTAAAATTTTATGAAAAGAGGATAGGGGTTTTTTATTTATAAGTGGGGATAGGTACTCTGGGAATTTCAAAAAGTATTAAATTAATATAAATTAATTTTCAAAGAAAAATGGATCCAAACTGAAAAAAATTATTAAAGGTTGATTTTGGGAAGAGATCCTCTCATATAATAAATTATTTAAAAGTTTTGATTATTTTTTTTACCCTTATAATCTGGTTTTGGCTTGTTTTAATCCTTGTTGACTATTATTATAAAAATGATTTTTTTACACATTGTGGATTAATATAGTTACATTAAAAGGAAAATTGGTCCATGAATGGAAACTATTTTATAAATTTAAATAAATACTAATTATGTTTCATAATATATTATTTTATGAGTTTTAAATCATTTAATAAAATATTACTTATTAAAAATATTAATTTCATTTTTGGAACAATTCATTTAATTTGAATTTGAAATCAATATGATAGCAAAAGAACAAGAATATATTCCATTTTCACATATATAACATGTTATATATATTTAATAAATTCATTTAACATGATAATTCTTTCAAATTATATTACTTTTAATATTTTTAAATTAATTAATTTTAATTTTCTATTAATTTATTAAATACTATGTTAGCATTGCAGAAGCATTTAAGGTAATTATTCCATTACAGAAAATTAGAAATAATTTCCCATGATAAAAATAATAATTTATATTTCAAATGAATTTTTATAAAGGAATATAAGTTTTTCAACCTTGTCACAATATATAATATTTATTTAAAGCAAACAAGTGAGATTTTTGTCATTATCTTTTACTTAAATATTATAAAGGTAAAAATCAAAGAAATATGGCACCAAGTTGCCATATATTAGAGACTTGGATGAAATTTTACAAACTAAACTCAATATATAGAATAAATTTAAGTGTCGAGGTAAATTTTTAGTCATTATTATATTATGTTTAACCTTAATTACCTTATTTACACTTGTTGTGTTGAAAAGTATTTACTATATTTACTATTCCTAATGAGTACAAATAAAATGGTACTATTTAAAAAATATGGACCTCATAATTAAAAATAAAAAATACACTTTTCAAAATTAAATCTATAAGTTAAATAATTGAATTTCAAATTATACCCATAAAACACAAGGAAAGTCAGTTTTTTTTTGAAATTAATTTTCAAGCAAGAAATGATCTTATATTACCTTTATGACTTGTAGTCATCGTTATATGAATTTAAATTCATATAAATAGATATATAATATATAAATATCATTTAGTTATTTTCCTATTATGGTTAATTTTAATTAATTAAAATTGAAATACTTTATGCACTTAAAATCGGTTTTCATAGAACTATATTTTTATGCATAAAAAAACATATACCAAAATCATAAAAATTGATGATTAAAATGAAATTATTTTCACCATTATAAATCCAATGGTTCATATATAACCTTAAGAAAAACATAATATTTAATGGTATGTTTAAATTACATGTTTTAATGAAAATAAAATACAAAATTTGAAAATAGTTAATTTTCACTATTCACTAAAAAATCAATCATTTCTGAAAAATATACAATTTTCACCCTAAGTTAATATTTATACATTGATTTCAATAATATTTTTAATTTTATTAAATAAATTTTCTAAAAGTGGAAGAAATTAATTATATTATTTATTCACAAAAAAAACTATTTTTGAGGAAAAAATATATTGTTAAAGTATATAATGACTTTAATAAAAATATACTTACTTCATATAAAAAATTTATGAATTTTTTGAAGAAAACAAATTTGTTATTTAAATTAAAACCACTTATTTTAATGGCTATTTTATAATGGTCATATTTAAATAATAATATTTTAATAGTATATTGTGGTACGTTTAAACTCAGTGTTGTATATAATTAATGCTATCAATGAAATTAAATTTATTTATATAGAAATATATTTAAAATTATCAGGATAATACATTTTATCCCCCTAAAATAAATTTCACCCCCACAATTTTATCTTAGTCATTAAAGATTCAATATTTGAAAATAACATTATTGAAAACCTACATTGTACGGAGGGACTATAAAACATATTTTAAAAATAGAAAGTGGAAAACATAAAGGTTATATGAAATAACACATAATTAGGTTCCCATATAATGAGAAAATTTATAGAACGATAAAATATGGGCATGGAAGCTAAAATGATGTAAAAACAATACTAATATAGAGTGATATAGATAATGGTCATGAAAAAGTTAATGACCACAAAACCATAAATATGTGAGTAGTAAAGTGAACATAAATTAATTAAAAATGAAGTTAAAAGGATAAAATTTTAATTTAAAGGTCTTATTTCCTAAATTATAAATATTATTTTAATGATAGGATATATAATAAAGAAAAATGTAATTTTATTATTTATTTATTTATTTTATAATAATAATTTCATCCTTTTTTGTTACTTTGATGATTCTCTATGTCTTCTATTACTCCAAGAAAATAACATTCAAAATGATTCTTTTTTATTCCTGAAGGACTAAAACTAACATTTAATTGATCCTAATATCCATAAGAGAATGAAATTTCATTCCACATGTATCTATATATTTATCAAAACCAAAATTATTTTAAAATGTTGTCTAATATGATAAATCCTACTTTAACCTAAAATAATAATACCCACGGTTTTACATAAACATTTCTATAAGTACTTAACCAAAACATTCATCAAAAATAAGTTTTACCAAATTCAAAATCAAAAAATATTGAAATAATGTCACTAAATTTCCAAACTATACTTAAAATTAATCCCCTAAATAACATAAAATATCTCTTGATGTCACAGATAAAATATTTGAATACCTTGATCATATATTCTCCTAAAACATGGGAATAATTTGAATTACCATATAACCTTAATGATAACATGCATGATTCCGAAAAATAACTATCTCATCATTCTCAAAATAAAATCACATATTATTGATTAAATTTTATAAATCCAGAAATATTTTAAACTCCATCGAAGATAACATAAACTATTTTATCATCAATCCCTAACCTATTTAAAGGTTACCAATACTATCTCATTTACTTCATCAACTTTAACAATCCTTTTATCCCAACTAAACATAATTAACTCAAAAACATACACATATTAAGGGTTATATTTCCCTTAATTATGTGTTCTCCAAAAATATCACTTTACTAGAAAATAACTTTTCTTTGTTATTTGTACCATCCAACATATGTTTTTAAGTCATTAAATAAAAACTATTGTGGAACAATACTTAGATGTTTCATGATTCTTATAACCCAAATACCATTGATAAAAATCATTATACAATATAATTATAAAATCATAATCCATAAATACTTGAATAAATTCACTTTAATTATTGGCATAACATAGGTCCTTCCTTGTTCTAGTAGTAAATATATAAAAGTATACATGGACTCAAATAATTAGCAGGTTCCCTATATTTAAGACAATTAACTATAAATGGATCCCTAAGATGAAACTTATTTCACTTCATTGAACTCCTCATATTTTCCAGCAACTCATTACTCTATTACCTCATTTTCCACATATAAAAAAATTCATATCCTTTGATATAATCTACTGGGTGTTAATTTCAATATTTCTCACATGAAGGAAATTGAACATTTATAACTCCATGGTATCCATTACCCGAGCTCTCAATGGACTAAATTATTCTATTATTTGGTGATTATCAGAGTTTATTAAGGTATATATTGTTAATTAGATATCATAATAAATGATGAGAAATAATTTTAATATCTTTTACATTAGTCATCATCCCATTTAGCTGCTCAAAATCATCACATTTTCCATCACATTCACTATTAACATAATTACTCATGGTTCAATACATTGAATAAAAAAAGGTAGAGTGTAAGAAACAATAATCATAGTAGGAAACAATAAATTTATGAAAAAATATTTTTAGTATATTAGAGTCATCAAACTATATTTTCACTCTATGGAACTTAAAGTTTAATAGGTGTTATCTATGATCATTATCTATTCAAATACTTCATGATTGTTTGTAAAGAGATCATGAATATTTCAAATCATATCCTCAAGAGTGTAAAACTCATATTTTAGAAAGGAAATTTTATCATATACCAGGTAATGATCAAGGTAATACCCAATGTTCCCTTTTTAGAGTTATTACCCCTGGGTAAAACTATGTCAAATCCCAATCCACTTGTAGTATCCACAAATGGATGTAATTTTTTGGTAACTACTCACTCTATACTTCACCAAAATTCAAATATATTTGAATATACTTAGACTTATCCATATGGTTCCCACTAAATTATTATATTCCTAATCCCAAAAAATAACTAGACCTTCCTCTTATACCATTTATAGTGAACCAAGACTTTTTACATGTATTATTTTAAAAAATATAACCTAAATATCTATTAATACCAAAAAAATTATCAAAAAAGACTAATCTATTTGGAACACAAGGTACATAAAACATTAATGTGAAAATAAATCATATTTATTTTAATCTCTATAATGAGCCCCAAAATCCCATTTACCTCCTAAAACTGCATTGGATAACTTTAGGGAATATACAGAAAAAATGGGTGAACTAAAAATCCTAGTAATGGAATAAATATAAAAAGAAAAAAAAACATGTGAATCAAAGTTATAACATGATTTCATAACCTCATGATTTTATCAAATATTTGTTCAAATAAATTTAATTTCTTTGATAGATTTCATTACAGATACCACCAAGTTGAAACGAATCACAATATACCATTAAAATAATGTTATTTAATGTGGAAGTTATTTTATTTACTTATTTACTTATTTACTTATTTATTTATTTATTTATTTATTTATATATTTATATATATATTTATTTATTTATTTAATTATTATTTATTTATTTATTTTATTTATTTTATTTATTTCGTATTTATTTTCTTTTTTCTTATTTATTTTGTATTTATTTTCTTTTTCTTATTTATTTTGTATTTATTTTATTTTATTTATTTATTTTATTTATTTTATTTATTTTATTTATTTTATTTATTTTATTTATTTTATTTATTTATTTTTTTCGTATTTATTTTATTTTTTTATTTTTTTATTTATTTTATTTATTTTATTTATTTTATTTATTTTATCTATTTTATTTATTTTATTTATTTTATTTATTTTATTTATTTTATTTATTTTATTTATTTTATTTATTTTATTTATTTTATTTATTTTATATATTTCGTATTTATTTTATTTATTTTATTTATTTTATTTATTTTATTTATTTTATTTATTTCGTATTTCTTTTATTTTATTTATTTATTTTATTTATTTCATATTACTTTATTTACTTTATTTATCCATGCATGCACATCCCATGCACATTCCCATGCAATATAAAGAAATACTGCATTTAGTGAGATTTGAACCCCTAACCTCTTGTATATTTTCCAAAGACTTTACCACTCCAGCAAGCTCGTCATGTGGTTAATAAACAAAATTTAATATACTTATATATATTAATTGAAAAAACAAATAATTCATAAATAATAAATATAAACTGAATAATAATAAATAATAAATAATAAACAATAAATAATGAATAATGAATAATAAATAATAAATATTAATAATAAATAATAAATAAATATAAATAATAAATAAATATAAATAATAAATAATAAATAATAAATAATAAATATAAATAATAAATAATAAATAAATATAAATAATAAATAATAAATAAATATAAAAAATTAATAAATATATATAATAAATAATAAATAATAAATAATAAATAATAAATAATAAATAATAAATAAATATAAATAATAAATAATAAATAATAAATAATAAATAAAATATAAAATATAAATATAAATAATAAATAATAAATAATAAATAAATATAAATAAAAAATAATAAATAAATATAAATAATAAATAATAAATAAAGATAAATAATAAATAATAAGTAAATATAAATAATAAATAATTAATAATTAATAATTAATAATTAATAATTAATAATTAATAAATATAAATAATTAATAATAAATTACAAATAATAAATAAATAATAGATATAAATAATACATAATAAACAATAAATAATAAATAATAAATAATAAATAATAAATAAATATAAATAATAAATAATAAATAAATACAAATAATAAATAATAAATAATAAATAAATATAAATAATAAATAATAAATAATAAATAATAAATAATAAATAATAAATAATAAATAATAAATAAATATAAATAATAAATAAATATAAATAATAAATAAATATAAATAATAAATAATAACTAATAAATAATAAATAATAAATAAATATAAATAATCAATAAATATAAATATAAATGATAAATAATAAATAAATATAAATAATTAATAAATATAAATAATAAATAATAAATAATAAATGATAAATAATAAATAATAAATAATAAATAATAAATAATAAATAATAAATATAAATAATAAATAATATATATATATAAATAATAAATAATAAATAAATATAAATAATAATTAATTAAAAAATATAAATAATAAATAATAAATAAATATAAATAATAAATAAATAATAAATAATAAATAATAAATAATAAATAAATAATAAATATAAATAATAAATATAAATAATAAATAATAAATAATAAATAATAAATGATAAATAATAAATAATAAATAATGAATAACCAGTAACAAATATTATTAATAATAATATTTTATTATTAGTACTAATAAATAATTAATAATTAATAATAAATAATAAATAATAAGTAAATATAAATAATAAATAAATAATAAATAATAAATAATAAAGGAAACACATGAAAAAGTACGAAAAGACGTGATAAGGGATGAAAAATCATGAAAATGCATGAAAACGGATGGAGGAGCATATGAAGAGTGAGGCATTAGAAAGAATAAGAACGCATGAGAACGCATGAAAACTCTTGACAACTCTGGAAAACCCCTTAATAATTCAACATAATCATCATAATAACCCACATAAAACCATTGATAAAGATAACAAGTCATGGAAATGCAAATAAACAGTAATAAATGGAGCAACCGTTAAAACCCGTCAAAACGGTCAAAAAGAGACAAAAACATTAGACTCACATTAATGGATATAACTTATGATCCGAGAGTCCATTTTAGATCCGCGACCTAACAAATCAAAGATCCTGATACGATGTTTGACCTGAAAGGTGAAAGAGTCTGAATGGACAGGCGGATCGGAAGTTACAGCCATTTAAAAAAAAGCTGACGGGGAACAGGTGCTAGAAACGAGGCATCGAAAAACATAACAAACCCGATACCCACTAAAAAGGCCATAACATATTATCCAGGAGTGCATGTGGGCACCACGACCAATCAAACTGAAGCTCATGGAATTATCTATGATCTGATAGTTGGAGGAGTCCGAACTGACACATGGATCGAAAGTTAGGTCTGTTTGAAGAAAAGTTCGACGGGATACCGGTGACAGAAACAGAGTTTTAGAGGCCTTCAAAGGGGTTTCTGGGGTCAAAAAACACGACAGAAGCATGCTTCTTTTGAACTAGTGTGTAGCTCTCTTCGCTGGCTTCGATTTGATATATGGTAGAGCCCAAACGGATACCCGGAGCGAAAGTTATGGCCATTTGAAGTTGGAGAACTTTTTCAACTTTCTTATAACTCTAATATCTTCCACACCTTAGACCGTCTCATGGTTTTGATTATATGTGCCTTTAGATCTCTTCAGGATCTTTGATTTGATTGGTTGTGGCGCTCCAACAGACGCCCGGATCAAAAGTTATGGTTGTTTTAGTGATTTCAGGGTTTGTCGTGTTTTTTTATTTTTTTCTTTCATTTCGCAGCAGTTTTACCGAAACCGGTGCTATTTCACGGCGGTTTTTTAAAAAGCTTCCACTAATCCTCGAAAAAAATAAAAAATAAAAAATAAATAATAAAATAATGGCATTTTGCGGCGGTTTTTTCGCGGCGGTTTAAAAACCGCGGTGAAATGGCGTCCCGAAACACGTTTAGCAGCGGTTTTTAAAACCGCTGCAAAAACATCGCCGCTAAACGGCAGTTTTCTTGTAGTGTCATGAAATTATTATTAATTAAAATAAAAATCAATTGAATGTAAAATAAAAACTTCTCAGAAAAAAAAAATTTTATTCAAGTAATTTGTCTTAATCATAATAAATTAAATTAGTCACTATTTTTTAAATATTTTAATAAAATTTATATATTATATACTGAATAAAAGAATTATCATTCATCGAATATTTTTTCTTGGCGTGGGATAAGTATAAATCTAGTTTGATGCTTAAAAAATGTTCTTTCTCTCTAAAAAACAGTTTCGTCACAAATTGCACACTCATTTTTAAAAAAAATCCAATTTTAGACTCTTTATTTGTAAAAAAATGAATTTTATTATATTAATAAACATTAAAAATTATATTATATAGAATTTTTTAACAAAAAATTAGAAGAATAATATTTCAATGAATAGTAAAATATATATATTTTAATTAAAAACGTTATTTCTTTTAAAGAATTTACAAGTTATTTTCTTAATATGGTAATAAAAGTAAAATTATATAAATTAAAATATTATTCATAAAATTTAGGTTATTTTAATTAATTTTATGTTTCATTTGTACATAAAAATATTGTATACTTATGAAAACAATTTCTCTAGAAAAATTCTTTTTTATCATGTTTGTGGGTTTAATTTTAATTTAAATTCCTATAATTAGATGAATTTAATTTGTTAAAGTGAATTACATGTTTAAAATAATCATAATTAATATTATATAATAAGGTAAACTTAATTTTTTCATAATAAATAGTAAAAATAGTAAAAATATGTTACCATGGTAAAGGTTAAGTCAAGTTGGTAGGGGATTAAACTAAAGAGATAATTGTTTAAATGACCTAAATCTTGTATAATTTCTGTTTTTTTATATATTTCTAACATTTCACAAATAAGATTTAGTAATAGTTCATTTTGGAGCCTTTTTTTTGAAACTAACAATGAATTATTAGTAATATATGAAAAATTTTAATTTTACAACTCACCTCAATCATAAAAGGGCACCCCCTCTCATATCCTATACACACATCCAGAGAATTTTGGTTCAAAAAAACCTACAAAAATACATTCCTTAAATCCCTTAACATGACTTGTATTCTAGGGTGTGATCATAAATCCATCATAAAATATATTTTAGTTTAAAACAAAAGAGGCTTTATGAAGAAGATGTATAGATCTTAACCCTCTGTTTTTGTTTTATTTCTTATTCTACCTCCTTAAAAAAATTAAAACTATAATAAAATCATAAAATAAGTATATTAAATATAATTAAATTTTATTTTGTTAATTTCATAACCTATTTCTATCTACTTTTCAATCAAATGGTAAATGAAGTCAGCGATCATGTGTACGGCAGACTACCGCCTCACAAACCGATGTAATTTTGTTTCCATCACCACCTCTCATTGATGGATATAATAAAGTATTTAATGTATATAAATGATATATATCACATAATAAATCTTATTTAATTATAATATCACATATTCCTTCTTACATTACATTTCTTTGTAAAATGACAATGTTGCTCAAGCGTACATGTAGACTGCTACGTCCAAGAAGCGATGTGATTCATTTTTTATTTCCATTTTTCATGGATGGTAATAAGGATAGATTTTTTGGATATATATTGTTGGTCGGAGTGGACACTCAATAGGGGTGGTGAATTGAGTTCCAATTAAAATTTCTGTTAAAAACAATTTCTATTAAAATCCCCCAATTTCAAAAACAAATTAAACTGTAGTGAATTTATATAGATTATAAAGGTTCAATTAGTTTCTCAAAGATTGATTAGTTCTCAGTTAACTTAATCTTATGATTAAATTAACTTTTGAAACTAACTTACTGATTTATAATAAATATAAACACTTGCGAATTTAATTATCGAAGTATCTTTGAAGATAGATTATATTTCAAAGTAATAGCAGCGGAATATGAAATAAATATGTATAGTATGGATATAGAGTATAACTAAAAACACAGAGAATTAACCAAGAGGTTCAGTCTCAAGCCGAGACTTAGTCCTCTCAAAAGTTTATATAAAAATGATCCACACCCTGGATCGGGGTTCAACAGTTTACAACTGTCCAGGTCCAAGACCTCTACCACTGTTCTTTGTGGGAAACAGTACAACAGCAACCAGCTGTCCAGGTCACACACGACCTCTACCACTGTTCTATGTGGGAAAACAAACAACAGCAACCAGCTGTCCAGGTCACAAGACCTCTACCACTATCCACAGTGGGAAATGAAGTGAAAAAGGTTTGCTGAGGATTTATAGATCCTCCAGTGAAGGTACAGGAGTCAGTGTGTGTGTTTAATACAGCAGATAACACACACTGCTCAGAATATAGAATAAATAAATCACAGAGCAGAGATGTAGAGTTTAGAAATGGCTCTAGTGATTTCAGTGTAGCACTGGACTCATTTTGGAATTGATCAGAAGTGATTCTGAGTCCTCTTCTCGATTTTGTTTGAGAAGCAGAGTGTCGTATGCTTCAGGTTCACAGGCAGTGAGATGTAGTCGATGATGCTCTTTGATATTCTTTTGTATGCACAGAACTCTTCTTGAGTAGGCTTGATTGTATATGTGATTCTGTCTTGCTTGGTTCTTCTTGTATGCATAGAGCTCTTCTTGAGTATGTCGTATGTCTTCCTTGTCTCTGTGTGTGTTGTCTCACGCTTCTTCTCTTCAGCAGGGTCTTCTTGTATTTATGTCACGTGCTCCGTAGGACAGAAAAGGTTTCCTTTCCACAGGTACGAGGTACGGTTTCCTGACATCCGACAACCTTTATTAATAATCTGACAGAGCATTAAAATATACCTAATATGACCGTTGGTTAGATTAAATAAAGATAAAGATAAAGAGATTCAAACAGTTGTTTATGACTGTTCAAGTGATCGGTAGGTCATCAGCATTAGAGTAATGATCGGTGACTCAGATAGATCAGCATCGGTCTGTCATATGATCGGTGAGTCATTTTGATCAGCATCGGTCTGTCATCTGATCGGTGAGTCATTTTGATCAGCATCGGTCTGTCATCTGATCGGTGAGTCATTTTGATCAGCATCGGTCTGTCATCTGATCGGTGAGTCATTTTGATCAGCATCTGTCTGTCATCTGATCGGTGAGTCATTTTGATCAGCATCGGTCTGTCATCTGACCGGTGAGTCATTTGCAACGGTGACTCATTTGCATCGGTGACTCATTTGCATCGGTGAGTCCTTGG
Organism: Viscum album; assembly: GCA_963277665.1. Lineage (NCBI taxonomy): Eukaryota > Viridiplantae > Streptophyta > Magnoliopsida > Santalales > Viscaceae > Viscum > Viscum album. The sequence goes on from OY728155.1 coordinate 91,725,364, forward strand.
ATCGCTGCGTCTGATGGATCGGTGAGTCTGATGGATCGGTGCGTCTGATGGATCGGTGAGTTTGATGGATCGGTGAGTCTGATGGATCGGTGAGTCTGATGGATCGGTGCGTCTGATGGATCGGTGAGTCTGATGGATCGGTGAGTCTTATGGATCGGTGAGTCTGATGGATCGGTGAGTCTGATGGATCGGTGAGTCTGATGGATCGGTGAGTCTGATGGATCGGTGCGTCTGATGGATCGGTGCGTCTGATGGATCGGTGAGTCTGATGGATCGGTGAGTCTGATGGATCGGTGAGTCTGATGGATCGGTGCGTCTGATGGATCGGTGCGTCTGATGGATCTGTGCGTCTGATGGATCGGTGAGTCTGATGGATCGGTGAGTCTGATGTCTGTTGAATCCAAAAGACTTCCAACATACTTTGTAAGTCAATAAGCATAGACAAAATCATGATAACAGATTCACTTACAGATTGTAATTAAGTTTATGAGAAAACAAACCAGATTAAGCATTAATGGTATGTGATGATTTGTGATTATTAAAACATCAAACATAGACATGAAATCAACAATCTTCCAGAGGGTTCAACATATATGCTTTATATGATATATTGAAAATTAAATAAATTTTAATTGTTATTTAACTTTCATTCATTCTATCTATTTAAAATGAAAGTAACTTTACGTACGATCTACCATCTCCATGAACGGTGTAACTCATTTTTCTATCTAGAACTTTTATGGATGACTACAAATTTGTAAATAATTAATATATATGATATTTATAAACTAATTAAAAAATAATTATAGAAAAATAATCAATGTTCCAGGACCAAAACTATTGAACCAAGAAATACATGAAAAATGAAGCAGTTATCACCTAGTATAGTGATTTTAATAAATAATTGTTGATAAATGGGTGATAAAAGTTTATAAGTAAATAATTTATCTTATGATATATATTATTATGGTTATAATATATATTTATTATAATTATATATTTATTATATATTATTTTCAAACATGTACAATGTAATTCAGATGTGTGGTAATAGATTTTCATCTCACTTTTATTTCTGTGAGACAAATGCCATATTCACCACGTGTTTCTTTTATGTGAAGTATAAAATTCCCAAAAATTTATTTTTTATGATTCTATAAATTCCATATTTTAATTTCACTTTCCTCTCTTTATTTTCTCAATATATTAAAAAAAATTAAGAAATATTTTACTTTATTTTTCTCTTCTGCCAAAAAGCATTTCTCTTCCATGTCCAGGTTTTATAAAAAATGTTATCAGGAATGTTTATAACATTATAAAATGATTATTTAAATTAATTTTATCCCATGTTTGAATTTAAAAATAAATTAAATGGATTTTCTTCTTATTTTCTGAATCATATACTTTTGACTTTTAAGTGACAATTTGAAAGTAATCTTTGCTTTAATGTATATTGTAGGAAAAGAATTTTCCACCAACTTGACCACTCAATGATTTTAAAATTATTTGAAATGTTTTGAAGGTTATTTTCAAAGAAAATTGTTTCCTTAATATTTTTCAAATTTTCATATTTTAAATAAGTCATTCCAAATATAAAAGGTCATTTTCCTTAGAAAATGTTACAATATAAATTATAAATACATTTTTCATCTAAGATGGAATCATTGGATGTTAATTAAGTTTTAATGGGGATATGATCAAATGATAACATCCTTATTATTTCTCAGGATGTATTATGACTATGATAAAAATTTATTTTTATACGCATTCCTTTCCGTTGGGTATTTTATGAATAATTAATGAAATTTTTATGTGAACCATTTCATTTCTGGGGGTTATGACATGATGAAATGTTTATAAAACCTAGTTCATTTCATTTTTTATGATATAATGAATGTTTTTTGATATTATAGAATAAATATTTATGATTTTCCTTATGTTATGGGTGGTAGTAAAATTATATAACCCTTTAATTAATTAGTTAAATTTGGATATGTCATGATATAAATAGTACTGGAATGGGGAGTGAACCCAGTTTATTAAGGGACTTTGTCTACAATGATAGTTTTATAAGCGAAAATTGACTACTACAATGGTTTGGGGAGTGAAAACTTTCAAATATAATAGTATTGGAAATGTTCCTTGACTACTAAGGAAATAATTTTATATACTAATGTGAATTCCACAAATCTATGCCTTATGTCATTTTTATTCTCTCATGGATTATGATCTTTGAAAATTTTATTACTAATGTCTTATGAAATTCCAAGAATTATTCCATGACTCAATATTATGGACTATTATATATAGGTCATGGTTTTTAAACTTTATAATCATGTTCTCGTACTCTCATGTTCATGTTATGTTTAAATGATCATAGATATCTCCATTATTTAACCTCACTTGGCATCTAAGCTCACACTTTCTTATATTTCCTTTTCCCCAAGTTATAAAGGAAGGTATTAATTATGATATGTCTAAGAAGGGTGTTAGTTATAAATAATTTAATGGGGTATTATATAGATATCTTGTGAATAAGTTTCTTATGTGTCCAAGTTTACAGGGGCAGTAGATCTATATGATTCAACCATGGATCATTATATTATGTAATGAATATTTTTATATAAAGATTTGATATTTATGAATAAAAATTATGGTTATATATAGATTGTATCATATAAATGTTTAAATGCCAATGGAAACTTAGAAAATAGCACTTTAATGAGAATCCTTTGTATAATACTAAGTATAATATAACATTCTATGTTTTTGTAGATAAAGGAGTATTCTTTCTCTAGAAAATCATCCCTATATAGATATTATATGTGGACATAGTTTAGGAACAATTACATATAAGCTTAATAACCCTAAAAATAGTTGTTCAATTATATCTCACCCATCATTTTGGTTCATGGTGAGTGTTCCCTTACCATGAACCTAGTTTTACCCGCTCAGGGGATATAATTAGATAAATCACATTTTCTTTATAAACCATCATAATGGATTTGAAAATATGGTGATCATGGATAACCTAGGTTAAACCAAAGGTTTCATAGACTCAAAAGAAAGTTTAAATAATTATACATCCTATGAATGATTTTTCATGATCTATCACTCTGATCAAAGATTAATTATGGTCATTATAACTATTTTGGTTTTAGTATGGTATTAAAAATATAATGATAAAATTGATATGGTAACAGGTATTCTCAAATATTTAAGTACCTTATTTGAGATTAGTTAAATGAATCTTTGTATATCAGGAAGTCTCAAGGGATTTTAACTCGTATCCAAAAGTATTATATGTTGAATTATAAGAGAAAATATATAATAGTTTCATGATCGCATCTCAAGTATATGATTCTTCTATATTTGAAGTTTATGGGAATTTTCTTCCTTCAAATCATTTTATTCTTCCAAAATCGTAATTTTATGTTATCTTACGAGTATATTAGCTTTATTTAAATAAATCCTACAATAATTTTTGAGGAAGGAAAGTCACATTTGATATTCCAAACCAACTTATGATCATCTATTTTTGTGATGATAAATATAAACATCTGATGTAAATCGCATCCATTATATGAGTATTGATTTTAATTCAAAATCGTAGATTATATTATATGGCTGGGGGGAAAATAAACATCAATGATATTCATATTGTGTGTAATTTTGTTAATGTCTTTTCAAAATATTTTTCTAGTATTTCATTGAATAGTGAATTTCAGTTCTCCATGTAACTCATACCTGGTGTTATGACTATTTCAAAGATTATATATATAATGGCCTCGATTGGGTTATATGAAAAGAAGAAGAAACTCTAAGAGAATATTTATAATGGGTTCATCCATCCAAGTGTTTCACCTTTGGGTGCACTAATTATTTTTGTTAATAAAAATGATGTATCGATGCAACTTCGAAACTAAAAAAGATCAATATAAAGAAAAAGTGTCTTAGACCCCATATTTATTTATTTTTAAAACAGTTTTTTAGATCTCAATACTTTTCCATGTTGACCTTCATTATAGTTATCATTAATTGAGTAACAAGAATATCAATATAAACAAAATAGTATTCCTTATGAGGTATGGAAACTATGAATATATTATGATGTGATTTTTTCTTATGGATTTCCTTGATGTATACATGGATTTAATTAATAGAATATTTAGAGATTACCTTTATCAGTTTTTGTAAGTCTTTATATATGATATTCTGATATTTTTGTTGAGAAAGGAATAGTAATAATATCACTTGAGGATTGTGTATAATACCCTATAGAAGCACTGGTTGAATAAAACATTTAACAAGTGAAAATTTTGGTTAAAAAAGGTATAATTATTTATTCATATAATCTCAATAGTGGGTATATTTTTGGATCCATCATAGACAAAATTACTGAACATTTTTTTAGACAAACTACTACCAAAATCTTACTTTTTCTTCTATTGGATGCATATTATCGATGCTTTGTAGAAACATTTTCATGGATATACAATCTACTCACAAAATTAACTTGGAAGGGATATATGTTCTGGAACTATGTATATATCATTTCCATACTAGATTTGAAGGATTTTTTGGATAAATCTCATAGTTCATCATTCTCTATTCATCCTTGAAGTAAAAAGATGTTAAGATATATGAAATAGTATTTCTAGTGGGAAAACATTAAGAGATATGTTTTAGAGTATGTTTCTCGGTTATTGGTATGTCAGTAAGTTAAGTCTGAGAGAAAAACATTTAAGGGGTTCTTACAACCATTACCCATACCATAATGTAAATAGATAAAAACGCCATGGATATTTTTCATTAGACACCCCTGAACATGTAAAGTACATAATTATTTTTGGAATTTTTTAGATCACCATAATAACTCATCACACTTTATTACTATCATATAATATTTGTCTCTTTATCATATTTCCAAAATATACATTTATGTAGTGGTAAGTATTCATATTGTACAATATTATATGATATCTGATTGGGATCTGAATTTCAGCTTTAATTTCTAGAGAAGTATTCTGTAGTCTATGGATAAAAAGATAAGTTTCATCATTTATTATCATCCTCAAACAGATTTTAATTCTAATAGGACCTTTAAAACCCTATATTATATGGTGATATCTTTTTCTCTGGATTTCAAAGGTTGGTGTGATAAACAACTTCCTCTAGTCAAGTTTTCTTACAACAATAGAATTCACTCGATCATTCAGATGGCTACCTTTGATGAACTATATGGAAAAAGTGTATAAATAAAATGTGTTGGGATATAGGTAGATAAATAATAATATTGGTACATAATCTACTTGAGTAAATATTAAGGAAATTCTGAAAAATTGAACATCACATCAAGGAAGCTCGGACTCAACATTAAAATTTTACTGACAATCGTCATCATGACTTAGAATTTGAAGTTCATGAAAAGGTTTTTCTATAAATTTATCCATGTAAGAATTTTATTATATTAGGGAATAATATAAATATAAGACCTAGGTATATTTTCTTCTTAAATATTCATTATCAATCCATGTTGGTAGCTTATTGTTTTGTGCTTTTACTAAACCTCTCTCAAGTTCACGATGTATTCCACGTATCACTCTTAAAAATATACATACCTAACAATCACATGTATTGAACTCAACATTCATAACACTAGAGAAAGATACCTATTATGAGGAAAAATCACTATAGATTCTAAATTGGAGAGAGAAAGTCCTATGAAACAAGACTACTCACCTAATCAAAGTTGTGTCGTGAAACCTCTACTTTGAGGAAGATACATCGTAACCTAAGGATATAATGAGGAAAAATAATCCTCAATTGTTTTTATGAGAGTAATATAATTTTTATAGAAAATTTATTTTTAATGGATTTATAATGTAATACTTTTATTTAATATTTTTTTTCTTCGATATCTTATGGTACACGCAACACCAAGTCTAAAAGAATCGGGATATGCTATTAAATATTATTAGTAAATGTGACAATTATTACCTAGTAATTGGATTGGTAGGTATTAATAGGACTATATAAACTATTAAAAATATATGTTTCACAATGTATAAAATAAATTAATTAGTTTTAATTTTTTTATAAATAAAAATAAAAATAATTGGAAAGTAAAAGAAATATTTTTCTGAATAACTGTTTTTATACACACACTGTGTTTTTATCTTAATAAATTAAATTTTTCAATGTTGTTGAATTATTTTAATAAACCATATATATTAAATATTAAATAAAATTTCATATTATAGATATTGTTTTTTAGGCATGTGATAAGAATAAATCCAATTTGATGTTTAAAATCATTTTTTTCTGAAATGTCGTTTCATTGTGTTTTGTGCGTTTTTATTAAAAAAAGTTTTTTAAATTTCTAGAAAATATATTTTTTTAAATTAAATTTAATTTTAAAATAAATAGGTCAAAATTATCCTAGAGTGAATTTTTTATAATTTTCTAAGGTGCTCAATTTTCTCAATCAATAGTGAAGAATATTGATTTTTATTTAAATAATTCAAGATCCATTGTAATTTCCTGGAAATTTAGTATAATTTTCTTATTATATGGAATTATTTTGAGACCGTGAAATCTTACGGTACGTGATTCCAAGTCCCGGAGCGCCCAGAATGATCCGTCAAAAAATGTTAAGTTTTAAATAGCGTGCGTGAGTGGTTTTCTTAAAAAAGAGTAATAACTCTTAAATGGGTTCCCAGATTAGAAATCAGAGGAAACTGTTGTGTTCACGATGGTGGTTTTACTCTAGGGGTGACTTAATTTTAGTTGGTTCAGGCCTCCTGTGAGAAATCCTGAAAATGGCATAACTGTAAATAAAATAATTAAATAAAAATTATTTTATTTTTCAAATTCTTATAACTCACGAACGATGATGAAGATTAAAAATCTGAGACTACCGCTGAACTCATGATGGTATTATTTCTTTATTAAGAAACTAACATTGGCTGGCGTCGGCCACCAATAAATGTTAGTTTTTGGCCGTAAATAAAATAATTAAGGGACAATTATTTTATTGTAGAATCCTTAACTTCTAAACGGTAACTCGTATTGAAAATCCAAGAGTATTGTTGAGCTTGTGTGGGGGTTTTCCCTCTAGGAGGATCCTAAATTCAACTCGCACGGATCGAGGGAAATTGTTAATAATTTTTTGAACTTTTTTTAAGGTACGTTTAGTAAACGTGTGGGCGGTGTTTTCTATCTTTTGAATTGGTGCTCAGATTTTAAATTCAAGGGAACTATTACATTCGCAGTTCCAAGATTTGATTAAAGGAAACATAACATTGTTCAGAAAAATTCTAACGGAAAAGTTAATTTTTTTGACTTTTGGAAAACAATTATAAAATACAAAAATGTGGGATTTTATTCTTTTTATAAATGGTTGAGTGGCTAATGGTGGGACAGCGGTGAAATGTCGAGCAATAAATGTGGGTCATTTATTGACTTAAACCTCTCATTGTGTGACCAAAACTCTTGGGGTTAATAAGGATCATTTATTATGATTAATTAATGAATCATAATAATAAACCAACGTGGGACATTTTCCTCTTATTTAACTAAATCGTTGGCATGGGTTTTGGGAACCCACAGGAGAGATCGTGATGAAGTTATGGAAACATATACCTCCAAAGAAGAACGAAGTTTTGATGATGCATGTTGAGGAATCAACCTGGAGGTCGATGGGTGATGAATGACTACACACATGGACCTTCTTCTTCTTCCTCAAGCGAACCCAACGTGGTCAAGGTAGGGGTTTTGTTTAAATTCAAGTGAATTAGTTTCTTTCCCTCGTTCTTGAAAATCAAGACGAAAGCAGGTCATCCAAAAAGATTTTTCCTATGATTTGTATGTAACTGCGGTTGGTTGTTGCAGGAAAAGATTGAATGGGGGTTTTTTATTTATCTTTTGATTATTTATTATCACACCCTAGATATGATACTAACGTGGAGGGCGTGGGCCAAACGAACAAGGCTCAGACCCTCCACCGCTTCGATCTTTATTGCGCTCATCGTGAGCAACCAGAAAACAGAGCGGCAAGATGAACCTGGGAGTCGTGCAGTGTTGGCAGCATCCCGAGAAGCCCGTAAGTGATTACAGGAGGGAAAATGGACCACCAGAGCTTACCAGGTGGCCCGCAGAAGCCCCACTTGTGCGACGGAGCCGGCGACCGGTGTCGGTGAGCGATGGTGATGGCGGATGCTCACCGGACATAGAATAAAGTGGTGCCACATGGAGCCGTGACGGACCGAAGGGGGTGTCCTACTGTTGGTCGACCGTGTTGGAAGAGGGCGGTGTGTCGTCACGTGCCACGGGAGGTTGTCGTAGCTTCAAAGTTGTGGAGAAGGGACCCGTCCCCCATGGGTCTCACTGCCAACTGAGGCGGAACCACATGGAACCACAAATTAAAATACCCAAATAGCTTTTTCATTCAATAATTCATTGCACCACCTGACTGGCGGATCACACCACCCAGCTAGCGGACCATGCCAGCTGGCAGGCCGATTCGCCCAGCAGGCCACGCCCAGCCGAGGCGGGTCGGGCTGAGCTCGCAGCCCAGCCCAGTTAGGTCGGCCAAGCTGGTTCCGTCCAGGCTGTACCGAACCCAGGTGGGACCCATACTGGGTCGGGTCGACCCGAACCGAGGAGGGTTGGCCTAGGGTGGAACAGGTCGGGTCGGTCTGACTGGGTCGGACCGGACCTGGACCCTCTTCGGCCCAAATATTCACAAAAGGCCATATCTCGCAAACCAAATTTTCATTTGAAGAACCTTCTATGGAGATAGAATCATGGGAATGAGATGTTCCTTTTGAGATACTCCACTTGAGTTTTGGATAATGTTGGAGTACGATCGGGTAGGATTGTACCCAAATTCAACCGGGGCCTCGGCACAAAAATGCCCATAACTCTCAGATCGGGTGTCTTATTGACGCAATGTCTATTTTTTTGGAAACCTTATGAAATGATAGATCATTGGGTTACTTCTTCGTGGAACTTTCTGCCGGTTGAAATATGACTAATGGCTTGAGGAGGATATTTTCTCAAAATCAAGTATGCTTTATGCGGGAATCCAGTTGCTGGCTTTGAGGTGGTGATTGAAGGCAAATCTTGCGGAGGTGAGTACCTAGAGATCATGTGTCGGTCGGGACCGACATATCATGTGTGGATCAGCGCCGATTGATCCTGTGTGGATCATCACCTAGCGATCTTGTGTGTATCAGCAACTAGCGAACTCGTGTGGATCAGTACCTAGAGATCCTGTGTGGATCAGCACCTAGCGATCCTGTGTGGATCAGCACCTATCGATCTTATGTGGGTCAGATCCTGTGTGGGTCAGCACTCTGTTATCCTATATGGGTCAGCGCATACCGATATTATGTTGGTCAGATCCTGTGTGGGTCATCGAGGGTTAGTACCTATCGATCCTCAGTGGGTTGGATCATGTGGGGGTCAGCGGGGGTTAGTAACTATCGATCCTGGGTGGGTCAGATCCTGTGTGGGTTATTAGGGGTTATTACCTATCGATCCAATTTGGGTCATCAGCAGTGCCTATTAAAAGAATAAGATGATCTAGCCTTTCAACTAATCATTTGTACTTCTGTACTTAAGTTATACCTGGTTTGAGATAGATTTTTTGCTTTGTGATTTGTGGTTGAGATCATATTTCGTCATTATACTTTATGGAATTCTAGGAGATCTTCGAGGGGTCTATGGGTCCCTACTGAATATTGTTATACTCAACCATGCACAGGATTATCCCACACCTTGTTGTGTCTTATGAAGATGATGGAAAGCTTGACTGAGTCTTGAGGAGTCAGGGCTAGATAGAGCTTGGAGGTGGTTTCCAGAAGGTGTACGGAGGTTACCAATTGACATGGAGAGCTGCAGTAATGAGTTGTACCAACCCTTCAGGTAATATCCTTGTCGGATGACCTTAGGAGCTCTTTCCCCTTTTTGTTTTATTTTTATTTTAGTTGTGCTTGTATTTTGTTCCTTTCACTTTTAGTATTTACTATTACGGTCAGTGGTGGTTATTATTTGTTGTTCCACCTTACTCTTTCCGTTGTGTTTTTCTTCTGCATTGGGTTCCATGTCTATGTGTGTATAGGTTTAGAGTAAAGACCTTCCCATTATAGGGAAATTCCTTTCTAGTGCTAGTCACCAACCCCTGGCCTATGAAAGGCGGGATTGGGGTAGTCATGGCACGGGCCCCGGGGGATGGGTCATGACAAAGTGGTATCAGAGTCGGTCGGTTCTACCAGAATAACTAAGAGTTTATGTATTAAATGGAGAAATAGTGTTAAGTATCCTAAGTTCATGTTTCAGTTTGGGGAGTCCAGTGTTGGGGCGGTGGCCGACGTATCCATACACCCGGACCATGAATTTTTTTTTCTGACTTAGTACATGAAAACTCTAGTTTAATGTGTTTTGAAAATGTTTTTTATTGATCTCTTTTGAGTCAGCTCACCAGGTATGACCTTTTGACCATGGTCCATATTGATTCTCTAACAATATGCCTCCTCACAGATATCCAGCTAGAATTCCAATGTGTGACCATGATGATGGTCCACATAGTGATGAGGCTTCAGTACAAAGATTGTTTCTCAAGATGGTACCTTCAGGCGGTGTCCCAACGATACCACTACCTGTTGGTCAGCAGTTACTACTGGTGATACCGGTAGAGGACCCATATAGGATCAGTGCCATACATGAGTTTCAGTGACTGGTACCCCTCAGGTTCCAAGGAGATCCCGACTCACATGTGGCTAAGGACTGGCCTAATGTGGTGATTAATTTTCCATCTAGCCAGGGTACCATACGATCAGATGGCGGACCTGGAAATAAAAATTTTATGTGGATCAGTAGAGAGATATATGGGTTTAGATTTCCCTTATCTTACAATGAGGTAAATTTTTTCTGGAGAGAGCTTGAGAATCTTCTTTAGTGAAGGGGGTCTCTTGCCCAAAAAAAGATAAGGGGTTTGTGTTCCCAATACCTTCTACAGTTTTGATAGGACGACATGTTGGTAACTGAGTATTTTTCGAGGCATACCAACCATTCCAGGTACTCGATGAATACAATATGACCAGTACTTCAGGGCTCAGACCTCTGATTAAAGTGTGTTTCGGGACATCCAAGATAACACTATTCCTGGGTGCATTCCTACTTATGTTAGGGTGCTAGAGAGAACCTTTGTGGTTGAGAATTATTTGGCAGAGCAGATATATCCAGTGAATGTCAGAAGACTTGGAAGAGGACCTAGAAGAGAAGCAAGAGGTGGTATACATTTCAAAAAGTTACAACCACCACCAAAATGTGGCCCCGACCATGCTCAGGGAGCTAGAGGATAGGGTAAGGTAGTTGCTGCATGTGGTCAAGAAGTATGACCCAAGGGCTTCCGGAATGATTCGAAGTACGGTCTGTATCTACTACTAGATGTTGTATTAATAGACATATGTACTAATCATTCCTTCTTGTCATGAATTTTTTTAAAGACCTAGAGTTTACGGTTAAACCGTTGACTTCACCCTTACATATGGAGATACCTATGGAAGGAGACTCGATAATCACACTTATGATGATGGTGTGATCTGACCCTTGAGGGGAGAGTTTTGGTTGGAACGTCTTTGTGGTAGCGTCGGGGACTTAAGACATTAGTTTGGGTATGGAATGGTCATCCACAGTTCATGCTCATATTGAATGTTTTAGGAAAAAAGGATGTGGTAAATCTAAAGCATTGGAATAGGGTCTTACTTGAATAGAAAAAAAAAAAGGAAACCCAGGCAGCACGAGTTAAACTCATGCATAGGAGGGTGTAGATGATCACTCTTGGGTCGGCCAGCCTTACCCTCGTGAGAGCATGTGTTTTGAGTTTTAAGTTCCCAACAGTATTGTTAGAGTGCGGGAACATCCTTTCAAAAGATGTTTCTAGGATTACCTCCATGTAGGGAGAGGGACTTTTGCGTTGACTTGTACCTAAGGACTACACCAATATCTCTAACTACATACCAAATAGGTTCAATGGAGCACTAGGATATAAGAGTATAGTTTCAAGAATGGTATACTTTATAATCTGATCACAAGAGCATCAGGTATATCTTTTCATAGATGGACCTGAACCTGAGACAGCGGTGATGGATAGAGTTCCTCTCGGACTATGACTTTGAATATTCTATACTCTTGGGAGCTAGAATGTGGTGGAAGACTCACTTAGTAGGAGGTCTAGTCTATAGATGCTGAGTGAGGAGACAAAGCATCTATCCGCATTGCAGTTATCCTTCATGGAGAGTGATGGAGCGGCTTACCTCTAGTCTATGACAGTTACTCCCACACTCCTTCAGTGAGTCAGGGAGGCACAGCTTGGGGATGTTGACTACGAGGTCCGACATCCTCAGATATCCTCAGTATGGGATCCTGATAGATTTTCTAATTGTGGGTAGAATTTCATCCTCTTTATAGGACACACCGTGGTACCAGTGACACTACGAGAGGTGGTCTTGAGGGAGTTTCACACATTCTCTTTGGAAGTACATATGGGTTTGATGAAGATGAACCAGGACCTGCAGCATTAGTACTGGTGTCCAGGGAAGAAGAAAGCAGTGGTGAAGTTCATATCATGATGCCTCACTTTTTAGAAATTGAAAGTTGAGCATCAAGTTATTGCACGTTGGAGAACATCTTTAACCCCCGGAATAGATAGTCCGACGAAGCATACCATATAGACCATGGAGGACATGCTTCGTGCTTGTGTTCTAGATTTTGTTTATAGTTGTGAGGACCACCTAACACTGTTGGAGTGTATGTACAACAACAATTATCACTCCACCATCATCATGGCTCCGTTTGAGGCCCCGTATGGGTGACCTTGAAAGTCACCTCTATGCTGGACAGACCCAGGGGAGTCAACACTTATGGTTCCGGAGTTGGTACAGGATACCACGAAGAAGGTACAGATCATACATGAGCATATGAATACTACATAGATCTAGAAAAAGTCATATGCTGACAGGATATGGAGACCCTTGGAGTTTGAGGAAGGATACCATGTCTTCCTACGGGTCTCACATTGATAAAAAATGCGGAGATTTATCTGGGGTAGCAGGATATCTCCAAAGTTTATCGGAACGTTCCATATTCTTAGTAGAGCTAGTGAGGCGACATACCATCTAGCTCCACCCCCAAAGATGCACTGGGTGTGTAATGTTTTCCATGTGTCGTAGTTGAGGAGATGTGTGCATGATCTATCGCACGTTATCGATTAGGGTGAGTTGGACATTGATGATGGGGAGAATTTTAGGGAGTTCCTAGTAAAGATAGAGGATCAACAGGATCGAGTCCTTCATGGAGGGTTGATCCCATTAGTGTGAGTTCTGTAGCATCACGAAAACCTCTAGGAGAGCACATGGAAGTGGGAGGCTCATATTCGTGCTCAGTACCCACATTAGTTTGATTTACCTTTGTTTTGGATTTTGCAGATATAAATGCCTAAGGTGGAGAGAATGTAATGTCCTAGAATTTCCATATAATTTTTTTAATTATATAGAGTTATTTAGAGACCGAAAAATCTGACAGCACCTGATTCCAGGGCCCGGAGTGCCCGAAATGATCCGTAGAAAAATGTTAAGTTTTAAATAGCGAGCATGAGTGGTTTTCTTGATAAAGTGTAATAACTCTTAAATGGTTTCCCGGATCAGAAATATGAGGGCACCGTTGTGTTCATTATGGTGGGTTTACCCTATACGGAACTAAAGTTTTGTTGGTGTAGGCCTCTGGGGAGAAGACCTGAAAATAGCATGACTATAAATAAAATAATTAACTGAAACTTATTTTATTTTTAAAATTCTTATAACTCACAAATGGTGAATCAGATTAAAAATATTATACCATCATTGATCTCGTGAGGGTATTCTTTCCTTAGGTAGTTACTAACAATGGTAAGCGCGGGACACCAGTGAAAGTTTGTTTTTTTCCATAAATAAAATAATTAAGTGACAATTATTTTATTATAGAATCCTTAACATCTAAATGGTAAATTGAAATGAAAATCAAAGAGTACATTTTATCTTGTGAGGGCGTGTTCCCCTTAGGCAGTGCCTAACCTTGACAGGTGTGGGTCAAGGGTGACTATTAATAATTTTTTGAACCTTTTTTAATAAACGTTCAGTAAATGTATGGGTGGCATTTTATAACTTTGAATCGTTGCTCCAAAATGAAATTTGAGGGCACTGTTGGATTTGTAGCGCCAGTATTCACATAAAGGAATCTTAACATTGTTCAGAAAAATTCGAATGGAAAAGATAATGTTTTGGACTTTTGGAAAAAAAATAATAAAATAATAAAAGTCGTTATTTTATTCTTTTTTCAAATTATTGAGAGCTGAATGGTTGGACCATGGTGCAATTTCATGGAATAAACATGGGTCATTCATTGAATTAAACCTTTCATTGTGTAAAAATAATGCATGCGGTAAATTAGGCACATTTATTATGACTTATTAATGAATCATAATAATGAACCAACGTGGGAGGTTTTCCTCTTATTTAATTAAATCGTTGGCATGGGTTTTGGGAACCCATGGGAGAACTCCGGATGAAGTGCTAGAAACATCTACCTCCAACGAATAATGAAGTTTTGATGACACCTGTTGAGAAATCAATTTGGAGTTCGATGGGAAATGAACAACTATGCACGTGGACCTTCATCTTCTTCCGCAAGTGAACCCAACGTGATCAAGGTAGGGGTTTTGTTTAAATTAAAGTGAGTTAGTTTATTTCCCTATTTCTTGAAAATCATGACGAACACGGGTAAACCATAATGATTTGACCAGCGATTTGTATGGAACTTCTGGTGGTTATTGTGGGAAAATATTGAATAGGGGTTTTTGATTTATCTTTTGATTATTGATTATCACACACTTGATATGATGATAACGTGGATGACATAAGCCAAAAGAACAAGGCTCGAACCCTCCGCTACTTCTATCTTTGTTGATTTATTTGTGATAAACGTGTAAAAAGAGTGTAAATATGAACCTGGGAGCTGTACAGCGTTGGTAGCATCCTGGGAGGCATGTAGGTGCTTTTGGAAGGGAAAATGCACCACTAGAGCTCACCCAGTGGCCCGCAGAAGCCCTGCCAGCACGGCGGCAGGGGCGACCAATGTTGTTGGGTGATGGTAGCGGTTGGTAATTTCTTGACGATGAGGAAAGCAGCACCACAACAGACTGAAGGGGGCGGATGGCTCTCATTCGGCTTCATTGGCAAAGAGGAGCGTGTTGCGAGAGGTGGTCACGGCTTCGAAGCCATGGAAAAGGGGACCCGCGCCCCGTGGGTCCTACTGCCAGCCGAGGAGGCCCCACAATGGGCTGCCAATTATAACACCTGAATGGATTTTCAGTTCAAGAATTCAGTCTACCAGCTGGCTGGGGGACCGCGCCTGCTGGCGGGCTGGTTCAGTCGGCGGGTCGCGCCCTGCCGAGGCGGCCGAGCCCCCGACCAAACCCCCTCGGGTTGGCCCAATCGGTTTGGACCAGGCCGGGCCGAACCCAGGCCAGACCTAAACTGGGTTGAGGCGACCCAAACATGGTCGGGTTGGCCCAGGGCAGCACGGTTCGGGTCGGTTCGACCGGGTCAGACCAGACACAAACCCTCTTCGACCCAAATATGCACAAAATGCCATATCTCGCAAACCAGATGTCCATTTAAGGAACCGTCTATGGCACTAAATTCCTGGGAATTATACGGTCCTTTTGAGATACTCCACCTATGTTTTGGAGAAAGTTTTAGTGCATTTGGTTTGGATCGTACACAAATCCAACCAGGCCCCCGACATTAAAATGCCAATAACTCTCAGATCGGGTGTCTGATTGATGCGTCATCTTTTGTATTGGACACATTATGATTTGAAGGATCATTGGGATACTTCTTTGTGCGACATCGTGTCGGTCAAAATATGACTGATGAATTGAGGAGAGGATTTTCCCAGAATCAAGCACGCTTTTTGTGGGAATCCAGTGGCTAGCTCTGAGGTGGAGATTGGTTGCAGATCTTGCAAAGGTTAGTACCTAGCGATCCTGTATGGGTCAGCACCGAGAGATATTGTTTGGATCAGAATCTTGAGATATTATGTGGATCAAAACCAAGAGATCCTATGTAGATCATCCCCTAGATATATTTTGTGGATCAACACCTAGTGATCCTGTGTGGATCAACACCTAGCGATCCTCTATGGATCATCACCTATCGATTCTAGGTGGGTTAGATGCTGTGTGACTCAGCGATCAGTGATACTGTGTGGGTCAGTGCATACTAATCCTTTGTGGGTCAGATCTTGTGTAGGTCAGTGGGGGTTAGTACCTATCAATCCTGGGCGGGCCAGATCCTGTGTGGGTCTACAGGGGTTAGTACCTATCGATCCTCAGAGGGTCTGATCATGTGTGGGTCGGTGGGGGTTAGTAACTATCGATCTTGTGTGGGTCATCATCAGTTCCTATTAATATAATAAAATGATCTATCCTTACTACTAATCATATATACTTTTGTACTTAATTTATACCTGGTTTGAGCTGAGTCTTTTGCTTTGTGATTTGTGATTGAGACCATGTTTTTTAGTTTTCCTTTATGAAATTTTGGGAGACCTTCAAGGGGGGTCTAAGGGCCCCTACTGAGTATTTTTATACTCATCCCTACACGGTCTTCACCCACACCTTTTTGTGTCTTGTACAGATGATCAAAAACTTTACTAAGTCTTGGGAGTCAGGACTAGATGGAGCTCGAAGGTGGTTGATAGACGGTGTACGGAGGTGACCGGTTGATGTGGATATCCGCAGTGACGATCTGTACCTATCTTTCAGGTAGGATCCTTGGTGCATGACCTCAGCAGCTGCTTTCCCTTTTTTCTATATTTTTTTAGTTGGGTTGGTATTCTTCCCCCCTTCACTTTTAGTATTTACTATTACACATAGTGGTGGTTTTTTAGTTGTGGTTGCACCTTACTTATTCTGTTGTGTTTTTCTTGTGCATAGTGTTCCATATTTGTGTGTGTATAGGTTTAGAGGAAATTTTTTCCATAATATGGAAATATATTTCCAATAAATTTACATGTAATTAAATAAATACTTTAAAACATTACATATGTTCCACTCACCTCAATTATAAAAGGACACTCCCTCTACTCTCAAATTCACACGTCAAGTGCCTTTTAATTCAGAAAAGAAATACCCAAATCCATTTCTTAAATCCATCCCCATGAACTATATACCTTTATTTATTATTAAATTATCCTATGATGGTTTTTAGTGTAAACCAAAAGTGTTTTTTTGAATAAGATATATAGTTCTTAACCATGTGTTTTTGTAATCTTTATTGTTCTACCTCATTCATATATTCTTCAAATACATTGAAATAATGACACCATTATCTTAAATATTTTTATATTTTATTATGTTAATTTCATAACCAATTTCCATTTCCTCTTCCATCAAATGGGAAATGAAATCATCGATCATGTGTACAAAGGATTGCAACCTCATGAACCGATGCAATTTGGTTTCCCCATTGAAACTCATGGATGAATATAATTTTTTATTTAATGTATATATATATATGATATTTATGACATAACTATAATTTAGGAAGTATAATTTCATATATATGTTTTTACCTTAAAATCCATTGGAAAATGATAATGTTGCTCGTGTGTGTGTGTGGACTACCACCACCATGAAGCGATATGACTCAATTTTCATTTCAATTTTATGTGGATAATAATAATTATGGATTTTATAAAAATCAATGCTTTATATGATATAATTATTATTATTAAATGTTGAATTATTATTTAACAAAATTTTATTTTATCCGTCAAAAAATGAAAATAGTGTTCTGGTGTATGTACGACCTACCGTTTTCATAAACGGTGTAATTGGTTTTTCTATATCTAAATTATATGGATGACTATATATATATATACATATTTAATATTTATTATATTTATATCATGATTAAAATTATTTATATTTTGGAACCATAATAAAATTACAAGTACCAAAACTACTAAACAAAAACACAAATGTAAAAGGAAGCAGTTGTCACCCTGAAAGGTGATTTTAATAAACATTTGTTAATAAAAAAGTGACAAAATGTTATAATTAAATCATATGTGGTATGATATATAGGTTTATGTTTTTTTAAAATATTAATAATAAATATATATTTATTATATTTTTTGGGACACATATGAAGGAAGTCGTACCTGAGGTAAGGTATTTTCGTCTCACTTTTATTATTGTGAGACACATGCCATATCCCACACTTGTTTATTTTATATGGTGTATATACTACTTATAGATGCATTTTATGATTATTATAATAAATATTATAGGTATTTTGAGATTAATATATGTTTCGCTATTTCATTGGTATTATGAAATAATAATTACAAAAATGGTAAGGGATTTATATTAAAATCTCACTGTTTATCAGGATTGTTTTGATTAGTCTTATGTTGATAAAATTTCATGATCCATATCTCAATAATATCATGAATTTTCTTATCATTTTTCTATAAATTACTTTTTTTACTTTCATTTTACACTCTTTTCATACTCAAGAGATCGAAAGAAATTTTTTAAGGAAATAACAACATAATTTATCTCTTTAGTCGAAAATCCATTCCCATCTGTGTTCATGTTTTCTAAAAATGTTTTCAAGAATGTTTTTACCATTATATAATGATTTTTTAAATTCATTTTTACCCATGTTTATCATTTAACAAAAAAAATTAAAAATGACATTCTTGTCATTTTCTAAATGGGGTACATTTGATTTTTTACTAACGATGTGAAAGGAATAATTTTTTTAATGTATACAGCATGAATGGAATTTTGCGACATCATGAAAAATTCATAATTTGAATATTCCCTAGATATTTTTCAATGTTATTTTGAAATAAAAAATGATCCTTAATATTGGAAATTTTTTATATTTTAAATAAGTGATTTCAAAGAGTAAAGGGTATTTTCCTCATAAAATGTTAAAACTAGTCTTTTAAAGAAACTTTCAATATAAGATGAAATCAATTTATATTACTTAAGTTTTATTGAGGATATTATACAATGATACCATACTTATTATTTATGTGTATAGTTTATGAATATGATGATAGGATTTTTATGAAACATATTCCATTCTATGGGTTAGGTTATGATGAATTGGTGAAATGTTTATGAAACTCATTTATTTTCCAAGGGTTTTTTCTAGAAGAAATGTGTATACAACCCAGTTTTTTTATGTGTTATGAAACAATTAATATTTTTTGATATTGTGCCACACATATGTATGACTTTCATTATGTGATTATGGTACTATAATTATATATCCCTCTAATGTATTGGGTAAATATGGATATCTCCTAATATAAATATGACTAGAACGGGGATTGAACCTACTTCAGTATAAGAATTTTTCCATTATAATAGCCTTGGGAGTGAACCTTGACTACTATGATGTTTTGTAGAGTTAACTCATTTTACATTGATAGTCTTGGAAATGATCCCTGACTACTAAAAAATGATTTTCTATTCTTATATATATTACATAAAACAATATCTTTACCAATGTTATTATCTCATGCCATATGATCTTTGATTCCTTTACAATTCATATCTTTTGAACTACCAAGAATTATTCCATGAATCAATATTATGATCTATGATATATAGGGTGGGGTTTTCAAATTTTATTATCATGTTCTTATACACTTACACTAATGTTATATTTAAGTGATCATTGATCTCTCCCTTTTTTACCCTTACTGAGTATTTGATCACACCCTTTATTATGTTTCCATTCCCCTGGGTTATGAAGGAAGATATTATATATGATATGTCTAACAATGTTGTGGGTTATAAAGAACTTAGTGGGAGATGATGCAGATATGAATAAGTTTCTTATGTTTCTAACTTCACGAGGGCACTAAACCTATATGCTTATAGAGTGGTTCTTTATATTATGTAATTAATATTCACCATTAATATATTATATCTATATAGGAAAATTATGGGTCGCAATACTGATTTCATAAAAGGAAAATTTCATGAGTAATCAAATGGGATCATATCATAAATAATAATGTATCAGGAGATCATGGAAACATATGAAATTTTGTAGAAACACAAAACATGATATAAGAATAAGTCAAACCTAACTACCAACACAAAATCACATGGTGTACATATTCCTATAGTGTATTAGGTTTACTCCCTAAATCCCATACATAACCTATTATCAGACAAAGTCTTCACCCAATGCATTGGAGGGATATATGAGAAAACCCATCATAACATGTTTATGATTATGTGTTCCAAAAAAAATGAAATCAATAATATAAAATAAACAATATAATTATACATGCAAAGAAAATGGTTCTCATAATATTACCTCACAACATAATAAAAATATATTCCTTAAAGATGGTATTTTAGAAATAATTATAAGTCATGTATTACCCCATAAAAGGAAGGGAGCATAATTTTGGAATATATGTGATAGATATATGTACATAATTTATAATAATTGCATAACATTTAATTGATAATGTAATAAATATAGAGATATAATGTATATAACCAAAATAAAATGGTTGTTTAGAGATATCCCTTACACCCATAAGAAAAACATGATGGCACCACACTCCCTCGGTTCTCCCTCTCACTCTCTGCTCGGCATCTGCTAGGTTTTCCTCCTGAATCTATTTGCGACTTCGTTGAGAGCACTTCCGTTCTCTGCCCATTCTCACCTTTTCTCTCCCTTGTCATCCCACTGATGGCGATCACTACTTCTCTGTTCTTCCTCTCCCCATCCCCCTTTCCTTTGCTATTTCAGGCTCCCTCTCATCTCGGCGCAGCATTTTGTTTTGTTGTTCGACGGCATCAACACTGCCTCTATGCTTTTATTGCTAGATTATACGTGTTTAACCTCAAATGGTTTTATAAAATGGCTCTCATGCAGTTTATAATTGTGTTGTGGTGGCGTTTGGTACAGTCTCATCTGTTTTCTTGTCATATCTTTGTGGTTTTAGGCCTCGAACACTGCCTTAGCTACCCTTATCGCCTAAGCCATCATTTTGAAACCCCATGTTGGTTTGTCTCGATGGTGCCTTAGTGGTTTGGGGTCATGTCAGATATGGTATTTGGCGGTGCCTCCCTCATCGCTGTGTTCGCCTATTCCTATGATCTTGCTGTCGAGCCCTTTGTTCCAGACCCCGTCTCGGTTTGGTACGAAGGTTATTGTGGTAGCTCGGGACTGTGTTGGTGTGGACGGGTCAGCATCAATGTGTTGGTTCTGCTTCACAAGGTTTTTCTACTGCTTTTCATCCGATGGTACCTGCTTGTGTTTTACCACTTTGTGATTTTCATTTTTTGGTGTTTTTTAGCGTTTTTCTAGTTTGTTCACTATATGTGGTTGTTTGGCTCATGCTACTGCTCTTGAGTCGGTTTCATAGTGAAGACGTGTTTAGTGGTCTGCTATATTTTTGGATCCTCTTTTCCTGATGATTTGTGGGTCTTCATGGCTAGTTCTTGATGGTTTTTGTGGTTCCCTAAGGCTCGGTAGTCAGTCCAAGTCGATAAAGTGTTTTTGGGTGATGGTGATTCTGTCATGGAGGTGATGATGCGAGCGACGGTAGGTAACTGTGAGGAGACTGTGACAAGAGAAACGTTGTGGTTGGTTCGATGATCAAGGTTCCAGCCACTCATACGGTTCGAGGTTCTGCTTACCGAGGTGGTGCAATAGAGCTCTGTTTGAATGGTGCAATTTTGAATTTTGAATCTGGAAATGTGGTTCGTGGTTAGATGCTTTGATTTTGCGGTAGGCTAGAGGTTATCCCCTTTATTTTCATATGTGTGAACTGTGATTTCTGCTTTTACCCCCCTTAATTGTCATATGTGTGAACTGTGATTTATGGATTTGCGCTAGTTTTGTTATGTGTGAATTTGATTGTGAAGTTACCCACTTACCAAAAAGTGATTTATTCAAAAAATAAAAAAAATAATTTTGCGGTATGAAAAACATTTCCAAATATCAGAATATCCAATCCATTTAAAACCCTTTTTAAAATTACTTAGAACAAAGGGAAAGAAGTTTTTTTTCATTTTAAGAAAAAATAAAGCTTATAATAAAATAAAAATATAAAATTATGGATTTATAGGTGGGAAAATCCATTGATTTCAAATACATTAAAATGAATTATTTCTTTCTTATTGTTTAAATAAAGTCAAAATGTTCCATATAAAATATTTAAAAAAGTTTTCTTTTGAAAACCTTTAAAAAAAGTTAAAAGAGGCATAAAATTACCATTAAAATTTATTTACGTACAGATAAATACATTAATAAAATAATTTTATAAATAAAGATATGGAAAAAAATATTTGGAATATAAATCATTAAAATGTTTAAAATGCGGTTTTTAAATTAATGTGTCCCTTACATAAAAACATAAAAAATAAATTATTTAAAAAAATTTAAATAAAGTTAAATATAGTCAAAATTACTTTTATTATCCATCTAATCATAAAAAATAATTTTCATGAACTATTTATAAGAAAATGGACATGGAAGAAATACATTTGGAACAGAAACTTTAAAATAAGATTTCATTAAATCAAAGTCTCTTACCTTGAGTGTGAATTTTCATATACAATATTTATCATCCTAAAAAATAAAATTATTTACATTATTTACATTATACACAAACGTTTTCAATTTTATTTTTCTTTTTATTTTGTTTATTATCATGTTTTATTCAATTACTTATTAATTTAAGTTCACATTGGATGTTTTGAGGATATTTTTCTCATAAGTTCAAAACTACTTTAGTAGGTTAACTATAGTCAATGAGGACATTATTTTACCATATATAGAATAATAATCATAAAATAATTATCATTTTTATACATCAATTATTCTTTTAAAACCTACCATTTTTTTAATGAAAATTTACTATGGTATAATCATTGTGATGGTAGGTCATACATATTCATGGGCAACATTTCCATTTTTCACTGATAATGATAGAAAGAAAAAAAGTGTTATTTTTTATTTAAAAATTATAATTGAATAATAAATATCATATTATATCTTTAAATTAACTTATATATACCATCCATGTGATTTCATAATTAAAAATAAATCACATCACTTCAAAGAGGTGGTAATCCACACATACACATGAATGATGTTATCATCTCTCAATGAATGAAAATGTTAGAAAATATTGGATATATAAAAATTAAATAATGATAAATATTTATTTAATATTATATACATATAGTAAATCCATCATCATAGATATTTATGATAGGTGATGATGGGAAATGAATCACATCTGTTCGTGAGGCGGTAGCCTGTCGTACACATGAGCAATGGTTTCATTTCCCATTTGATGAAAGAGGATATGGATTTCGGTTATGCCATTAACATTATAACATATAATTATATTTTATATACTTATTTTATTATATTATCATTGTTTAATATCATTTTTTGGAGGTGGAATAAAAAATAAAACAAAAATCCTCTGTTAAGAACGATACCTCTTCTTCGGACAACTTCTTTCAGATTTCACCAAAATCAATCTTATGAGGGTTTCATAATAAAACCAAGGATTCCTTGAAATGGTAAGGGAAGTAATTATGGTGTATTTTATGATACAAAATTCATTTAAAGTTTGAATAAAATAGGGGGGTACCCTTTTTAAGTGAGGTTAGGGGTACTTTTGTATTTATTCAAGTATTAAATTAATATAAGTTAATTTTCATAGAAAATTTATATAAGAGGTATAATTAAAAGATAAGTATATTTTGGGTATGAATCCTCTCATAAAATAAAATTTTTACAATTTTAAGTGTTTTTATCACCCTTATCCTCTGGTTTTACCCAGTATTAAACCTTTTTGAATGTAACTGTGACAATGAGGTTCTTTTATTCTATAAGTGTTAATATAGTTACTATAAAATAAAAATGTGTCCATTAATAGACCATATTTTTTTTATTTTTTAACAAATACAAATCAATTTTTTAAATATTGTATTTTTAAAAATTTTGAATCATTTAATAAAATATTATTTATTATAAAATAACATTAATATATTTTTTGAACTATTCATTTAATTTGACTTTGAAAATAACATGAAAATAGAGGGATTTTAATATGTTAAATTGAAACCAAAATATCATGTTATATTTATCTAAAAAATAATGTAACATAAAAATTTTATCAAATTATATTACTTTTAATATTTCTAAAATCATTTATTCCATTTTTTCTATCAATTGAATAAATAGTGTGTTTGTGCCGTATAAGCATTTAAGGTAATTATATAACTTCTAAAAATTATATATAAATAATGATGATACAAAATTATTTATATCTAAAATTTCAAGTTAGGACCAAGCATTAGTGCTTTTATCCCTATGAAAAAATACAATAGTTTTTAAAAGCATTAAAGTGACATATTTGTCTTTATCTTTTGATTAAATATTATAATGTTCCTAATCATAGAAATGTGGCACCAAGTGGATATATATTTGAGTATTTTATACAAATTTATAATCCTAACTCATCCGATTGGATAAATTTCACTATTAGGTTCAATTTTTAGTAATATTATTTTTAACCTTAATTACATTATTTACCCTCGCAATAGTGATAATTATTTACTATAGTTATTGTTTATAATGAATAAAATCATAAGGGGACTATTTAAAAAAATTAAAAAATTATTCCAAATATGAAATCCATTTTTCACAATTATATCTTTATAAGTTAAAGATTTTAATTTAAATTTATACCCACCAAATGTGATGAAGATTGGTTTTTCAAGAAAATGCATTTTTTAAATAATAGATGGCCTTATATTATCTTTGTGACTAACAATAATCAATATATGAATTTCAATTAATAAAAATAGATATATAATTTATAAAATTAATTTTAATATTTACTTTATTAGGGGTTATTTTAATTAATTAAAATGGATAAACTTTATGTACAAAACATCACTTTTCAGAAAACTATGTTTTTAAGCATAAGAACAAACTTATGGAAAATCATGAAAATTACTAATTCAATAGAAATTAATTATATTATTATAAATAAAATTCTTTATATATAACTTTAATAAAAAACATCAAAATATAATGGGACTTTTAAATAACATGATTTAATGAAAATAATTGAAAGTATTTGAAAAATCGGTAATTTCACTATTCATTGAAAAATCAAGCATTTCAGAAAAAATCCAAAAATTTCACCCTAGGTTAATTTTAATGTAATAATTCAAAACATTATGTTTATTTTATGGAATAAAATTTCTGAAAGTGATATAAACTTATTATATTATTTATTCAAAAAAATCATTAAAAACTATTTTGAGGAAAAAATCTATTTTTAATGTAAATAATGACTTTAATAAAAATATATTTTCTTTATATAAAACATCCTATATTTTTAAAAAAAATTGTTTTTTCTAATAATCCAACCAATATTAATGGATATGTTATAATTATCACATTTAAATTAAAATACTTTAATAGTATATCGTGGATGGTTTAAACTAGGTGTTGCGTGCAATGAAAGCTATCAAAGAAATGAAATTTACTTTAAGAAAAATATATTTTAAAATATTGATGTGTTAAATAGTATAACATTACATCCATTGGAAATATCTTTCATTACCCTTATCTTACAATTTAAATAAAAATTATTATAGATTCAATCCTTTCAACCGATGAAAATTTCTCATCGAAGTCAACTCCCTTAACTTGTGAATAGCCTTTACACACCAATATTTACTTCTTTCTCATAGCTTCCCCCTTTTCATTCAACTTTTCTTTGGAAATCCCACATGGTTATGATAATGTTATTCTCGTTATTATTGGGTACCTACTCTCAAGTCTTATTCTTTTCTATTTTATCTAGCTCTTCAATCATTTCATCAATCCACACTTGATGTTTCATTTACTATTGCACGTATATTGGTATATCTTGGGAGAAAAATTATAAATGAGATTAATCCCTCAAATTTCTTCTTGATTTAATTAATTATCCATGATTTATAATGATATTTTGTATATGAACTTTCCACCCCATCCTTGGATAATGTGAACAATATTTTTCTCCATCACTTCTATTTTATGAATAAAATTATCTGACTTGAACTTCTTTCGAATTATGACCATTTCCTAAGACTTTTCCTTATTGTTTCATGAAAGTATTTTCATCTTCATCACTTTTGGAACTTTATTCTTTATGTGATTTAACTTAATTTGTGTCTTCCATCACTTTCACATCAATAAAATCAATAATTTACCATGTCTATTTATTGTAGCAATGATATCCTCTTATATTTGGTAGATAACTGAGGAAGATACCATCAAAACCACATCTTTAAAATGTTCCCATATTTTCACCTTCGACATTTATAATGATAGGGATATAATAAAATATTAGATACTTCTAACTTGGATATTTCTATAATATATCTCATATCATGAAATATAATAATTTAGCCTATAAAGATAAAAAAATTAATATAAATCATTGCTCAAATATCATGTCTCCATAAGTAATAGGATGTTTCGTACACTAAAAAATTGTCTGAGACATGTTTACAAGACTTATATTCATACATTCAGACACACCATTTTATTGAGATGTATATTGGTCACTGAGTTCATGATGGATACCTTTTTCTTAAGATAGGATTCAAATATTCCACCATTATAACCTACACCATAACAATTAGAATCTTATACAAAGAGTAACCACACTATTTTTCATTTCTTATCCAAAAACTATTGAACCATTTTAGAGACTATGATTTATTATTCATAAAAATAATACATTAAATTCATGTAAATTCATAAATAATGAAATAAATTATTTCTCTTCATTTTTTTATTGTTTCCTCATGTGTACACAAATTTCAGAGTGAATTAGATCCAAAGGTGTAAAGACACGTAAATTTCAAGGAATTGTTTTTCTTAATTTTCTTTGGAATTTTACAAGAACGCAGTTTCTGACGGTACCTGATTCCGAGGCCCGGTGTGCCCGGAATCATTTTCCGAAGTTTGGCTCGGGTACGTTCAGTGAACGAATGAGCGGGTTTTTCTAACGTTTGAACCGGTGCTCGGAATCGAATTCCGAGGGCACCGATGGAATCGCAACGCCGGTATTTGCTTAGAAACGCCTCTTCCGGAGTTGCGTTTTCTCGGGTGTGGTTTTTAAATTTTTGGGGTTAAGTTAGGAAATAAAATAAAGTGTGCGACAACTTTATTTTTATTTCACTTAAAGCCACTTGAAAGCCACGTAAAGCTGCTTAAGCTGAGTTGATGTTGATAGGGTTCTATCCAAAAATATCCTACCCTCTTGGTAGGATATTTTTGAGGTGGGGCACGCACGAGCCCCACCGTTTCTTTTCCGCTAAGTAACATACCCGCGAAAACCTGTCATTATGAAAGTCAACTGACGCGTTTTCTTAAATTCTTAACGCAACATTTAATTTTGCGGTTAGCTTCGTTAAATTAATTCTATGAATTAATTTAATCGTTTATTAACCTGTTTACAATCCGTTGGCGTAATAATAAAATAAGACTAACACACGACTTCTTGAGGATTGCTCGTTGAGAGGCTTTTGACAGAAATTTTGTGCCTTTCGCGAAGAATGCCGTCACCCTCGGAGATTGACGACGCTTCTTCCGAGATGTTCTTCCCCACAATGATCTCCGATCACCAACTGCTTGAGGTAGGAGATTTCGGGTTTCTCTTTTTAAATCTCTTTGTGGGTTATAACAACATCATGGATTTAATTAATACAATTAAATCTACATGTTCTTTAACCTCGGAGTTCGTCGATGCGACATCGTATTCCGCGACGACGCGACGCCCTTCTGTGACGATGTGACGCCCTTCCGCGACGCCACGATCGCCTCCTTCCGCGACAATCAATTCCGCGAAGAACGCGTGTGCGATGACTCGGTGAGGTAGGGGTTTTTTTGTGAAATAATTTATTTCTGTGGTTGTTTCCTCATAAGAAAACAAAGAACCTGAATCAAGAGCAATTTTAATTTATTAAAATTGTATATTGTTTTGTTTTCCATGTGTGGATTATTTTCTTCACGATTGTTATCACCTAACGCGGAGGGTGCGGGCCATTAAAACACAGTCTGAAAACCCTCCGCAGTTCTTCGTTGATGTGTGGATTGGCAGGCGATGACAAAACATGCCGCAGGGGTGATCCGTTGATTCCGAAGTGAAGAACGGGACTCGGGAGGAGCTACGGCGCAGATGGGAGTGGAATCGGACCACTGGAGCAACTCTGGTGGCCCGCGGAAACCACCGGCGGCGCGGGCCACCGGCGCGGCGGCGCCCAGGCGCGCCGCCGGACAGAGCCGCCGCGGCGGCGATGGCGCCAGCGGACCCGCGGCCGCGTGGGTCCGGCGCACACGGGACGCGGCAATGCCGCGTCCGCTGACCAAGGGCGGACCCCTCGGAGGGGGGCCGCGATGTTCACACGTGGGGGCAGCGCACCCCCGCCCCCGGACTCCGCTCGCTCAGCCGCTCGGCCGAGCCAAGCCGTGCCGCCCTGGCCGGACCGGGTCGGGTCGACCCGGTTCAGGCCGACCCATGGGGGGTTGGGCCGGGTTGGCCCGGGTCCAGACCCCCCCGTCTCCAGACATGTTTGGTCTTTTGCTCATAACATGAACTTCGGGCCTCCGAACGACGCGTCGTCAGCGGCGATGTGATCCTTGGATCGAGACGGTCGTTTCGGTATATCACACTCACGGTCTCGGAATACTTTGGGTTCGGTCAGGTTGGTTCGTACACGAAACAAACCGGGCCCTCGGAGCAAAAACGCTCATATCTTGAGCTTCGGACGTCTGATTGACGTGTCGTCGACTTTGTTGATTTCCTCTAAGTGAGACAGATCTTTTGGCATACTCCGATTGAGTTTTGGACGTAGGCGGAGTACGGTCGGGTTGGTTTTGCCTTAAAAACCAACAGGGCCCCTGGGACGGAAAGGCCAATAACTCTCAGACCGGGCGTCCGATTGACGCGTCGTCTGCGACGTTGAGTTCCTGTTAGAGATATGGAACTTTTGGATACATCAACTCTGGACTATGTGTCAGTTGGTGTATCAGCCTCTCGGCTCGTGGAGCAGACCCTCCCCAACGAGCTTGCTGTGTGCGGGAACCCTAGAGCTGGCTGCGACTGCTACATCGGCGACGATGAAGACAATCGTACTGGAATCCTATGTGGGTTCGACGATGAAGACTATCGTACTGGAATCCTATGTGGGTTCGAAGATGAAGACCATCGTACTGGAATCCTATGTGGGTTTGACGATGAAGACAATCGTACTGGAATCCTATGTGGGTTCGACGAGGAAGACTATCGTATTGGAATCCTATGTGGGTTCGACGATGAAGACTATCGTACTGGAATCCTATGTGGGTTCGACGATGAAGACTATCGTTCTGGAATCCTATGTGGGTTCTATGATGAAGACAATCGTACTGGAATCCTATATGGGTTCGACGATGAGGAATATCGTACTGTAATACTATGTGGGTTCGACGATGAGGAAAATTGTACCGGAATCCTCTGTGGGTTCGACGACGATGTCAAAAGTGCTTGTATCCTACGTGGGTCCCAGTAAGATGAATCAGTGACTACATCTGATCATCTCTCTTGCTTTACAAATTATGTGTACCTGTGTGAGCTGATTTCTATGTTGCTTCCTATGTTGAATGTGCCATGCTATCCTGTGTGGGTTTACGTTTTGCTTTCCTATGTGGATTTACGTTTTGCTTTCCTTTGTGGGCTGTGTTGTGCTATCCTGTGAGGATTTATGTTTTACTTTCCTTTGTGGATTGTGTCGTGCTATCCTGTGTGGATTTACGTTTTGCTTTCCTGTGTAGAATGGGTTGTACTTGAGCTTGGATGTTGGAGCCGAGCGAGAATTTATGACTTAGGTATATATATGGGCATATATCTAAGTCGTATCGGATGTTACTTCATGATTGTATCTTTCCTTTGTGGATTATCCTTTGTGGATTCTGGGAGACCTTCGGGGGTCTCGGGGTCCCTACTGAGTAGCTTATACTCACCCCTGCACGGGCTATGCCCGCACTTCGTTATGTTGGTCGCAGACGACGGACAGCGCTGATCGTGGTGGAGGCTTGCGGAGCAGGACGGTACCTGGAGGTGGACCACTGGGCGGGACGTACATGGAGCGGTCGGCTGGACCGAGGAGCAGTGGAGGCTATCTGTACCCACCCTTCAGGTGGGACTCCCAGAGGACGGCTCGACACTGCGGCTTTTCTTTCAGTTGCTGTTTTCCCCCTTTCAGTTGTACTTTACAGTTGGGCTTGTATTTTCGGCCCCCTTTATTTTTCCGCACTTACTGTTGTACCAGCTTTTACTTAGTGTTTACTTTTTCCTGCTTGCTTACTCTGTGGTGCTTGTTTACTTTACAAAGGCAATGCCTTCCCTTTTTACCGGGATTTACGCCTTGGTGCTAGTCGCCAGCCCCTGGCCTACGGAAGGCGGGATTGGGGTAGTCACGGCACGGGCCCCGAGGATGGGTCGTGACAAATTGGTATCAAAGGAGTTCGGTTCTACAGCAGACTATGATATTTCTTCTATGTGAAGCAATAGTGTTTAGCATATTGGGTGTGGTTATCAGTCCAGGGATCCCAATGTTGGTGTGGCGGCCGACGTATCCGTACACCAGGACCCTGACTTCTGATTTCCGACTTAATTCACGAAAACATTGATTGCATATGTGTTTCAAGTTTTCTTTGTGATTACATGTATCAGATCACCAGGTATACTGTTCTGACCATGGCGCACCTATTTCTTTTCAGGATGGCCCCACGACGGCAGCCATCTAGGGTTCCGAGAGTTGTACGTGATGACAGCCCGCCGAGCGACGAGGCCTCGGTACAAGACCCTTTGACAGTAGAGGCATCAGAGGTACCTCTACCCGCCGAGCCACCGATGCTTCCAGTACCAGCCGCTGACGATGCACATCGCCTCAGTGCACTACATGAGTTCCAGCTCCAGCGACCGCCCAGGTTCTGTGGGGAGACAGACCCCCATGCAGTCGAGGATTGGCTGGAGGCAGTTGTACGGGTTTTCATGTTAGTGAGGACACCAGCAGACCTCATGGTGATCCTCACAGCGAGCCTACTGCATGCAGAAGCGGGCCAATGGTGAAGCTTGATGCTCCAGGTGCACGATGAGGCATCTCTCCTCTATACATACTTTGAGGGCCTTTTCCGCTCAGAGTTTGTCATGGCCACCCTCCGTGCGGTGCGCATCCAGGAGCTTCTACTACTGCGGAAGGGCAGCATGACAGTTGCCCAGTCCTCGGTGAGATTCACTGATATCTCTCGCTACTCCACCGATATGGTACGGGATCCGTTATTCTGGGCTCGGACCTTTGGTTAGGGACTGGGGCATGAGGTCAGGGCCTCGATGATCCCCCTCAACATTCCGACGTAGGTAGAGGTGTTGGAGAGATCCCTTTTAGTAGAGAGTTTCCTCGCCGAGCAGGCACCAGTGGCAGGACCCTCCGCAGGACGACCCGTAGCGGAGTCTTCTGCAGCTGGGAGTCGACAGGTGACACAGAGGTCCAAGCGGGCCAGACCTTCAGATGGGAAATCTTAGGGTGATGATTCGGTTGTGCGGGGAACACGAAGGAGAGCCAGCTACTCGAGGAGCAGGCAATGCTACGCATGCGGCGGGCAAGGTCACATGGCTCGAGACTGCCCGACTCGTCCTGCTGATGAAAAACAGGCGGTAGAGGGACCTCCCAGGCAGAGGTTCGACCATGACGGTCCGCAGGGAGCAGGCGGGTGAGGCAGAGGAGCTGGCCGTGCAGCTGGAGGTGGACGACGCTTCAGGGTGTTGCCACCACTACCACCAGGAGGTCCACCCCGACCGCAGGGGACAGGAGGACATGGGAGAGCTCAGCATCAGGCAGCTGAGGCCTACGATCATGGAGCTCCGGGAGTAGGTGGACAGGAGCGGGACTAGCTCCAGACCTGGAGACTTTTGTTCATTTTGCTTTTAGTTTTGTTGTTGTATGTTTGTAGATGCTTTGTGTCTTTGTACTTGAGCTGCAGTAATAAAATACACCTTTTTTGTGGCATTTACTTTCCTGTCCTCTCTTGTGTTGTTACTAAGAGGTTCCAGTTTAGACTCTTGACTTGACCCTCACTTGAGAGATACCTACTGGAGGAGACCCAGTTACCACACATTGATGCCTACAGTGTGACTCAGCCCTTGTAGGCGAGAGTAACGGTTGGATCTCTTGGTAGTAGTGTCGAGGCCTTACGATGTCATCCTTGGTGTGGGTTAGTTTCATCCATGTCGGGATTGACTGTATTAGGAAAAAAAGTGGGTCATCCATGGGATGAGACCAGATTTCTCTTATCAGCAAAGGAGAAAGCACAGCACCTCTTGTTGGACCAGAAAGGTCCAAGTCATCCAGAAGTGGAATAGAACAGCTCAGAGCTGGCAGAAGTCTTATGCTGATAGAAGGCGGAGGCCACTAGAGTTCGAGGATGGCGACCACGTCTTCTTGTGTGTCTAACCTCGACATGGTTTACGGAGATTTGGCTGAGGTGGCAAGTTGTCTCCGCGCTTCATCGGACCATTCCAGGTCCTCAGCAGGTTTGGTGAGGTGGCTTATCGCCTGGCTCTACCACCTCAGTTGCACCGGGTGCACGAAGTCTTCCACGTATCTCAGCTGAGAAGATACGTGCACGACCCGACACACATCATTGACCATGGGGAGCTGGACGTTGATGATGGGGCGACCTTTGCGGAGGTCCCGATGGAGATCGAGGATCGACATGAGTGGGTCCTACGTGGACGGTCGATTCCTCTAGTGTGCATCAGATGGCATCACGGGAACCTCCAGGAGAGCACTTGGGAGCGGGAGGCTCAGATGTGTGCTCAGTACCCAATTTTGTTTTCCTAGCTTTGATGTATCTTTACGGGGACGTAAAGCCCTGAGGTGGAAGTGATTTAAAGACCCATAAATATCAAGGAAATTTTTTTCTTAATTTTCTTTGGACTTTTACAAGAACGTAGTTTCTGACGGAACCTGATTCTGAGGCCCGGTGTGCCCGGAATCATTTTCCAAAGTTTGGCTCGGGTACGTTCAGTGAACGAACGAGCAGGTTTTTCTAACGATTGAACCGGTGCTCGGAATCGAATTCTGAGGGCACCGATTGAATCTAAGTGCCGGTATTTGCTTAGAAACGCCTCTTCCGGAGTTGTGTTTGCTCGGGTGTGGTTTTTAAATTTTTGTGGTTAAGTTAAGAAATAAAATAAAGTGTACGACAACTTTATTTTTATTTCAATTAAATCCACTTGAAAGAGACTTAAAGCTGCTTAAGCTGAGTTGATGCGGATAGGGTGGTATCCAAAAATATCCTACCCTCTTGGTAGGATATTTGTGAGGTGGGGCCCGCATGAGCCACACCGTTTCTTTTCCGCTAAGTAACACACCCGCGAAAACCCGTCATTATGAAAGTCAACTGACGCATTTTCTTAAATTCTTAACGCACCATTTAATTTGGTGGTTAAATTTGTTAAATTAATTCTATGAATTAATTTAATCGTTTCTTAACCTGTTTACAATTCATTGGCGTAATAATAAAATAAGACCAACGCACGACTTCTTGAGGATTGCTCGTTGAGAGGCTTTTGACAAAAAATATGTGCCTTCATCCTCCTTCGTGAAGAACGCGAAGAACGCGAAGAACGTGAAGAATGTCGTCACCCTCGGAGATTGACGACGCTTCTTCCGAGACGTTCTTCCCCGCAATTATCTCCGATCACCAACTGCTTGAGGTAGGATATTTCGGGTTTCTCCTTTTAAATCTCTTTGTGGGTTATAACAACATCATGGATTTAATTAATATAATTAAATCTACATGTTCTTGAACCTCGGAGTTCGTCGACGCGACACCGTATTCCGTGACGATGGGACGCCATTCCACGATGACGCGACGCCCTTCTGCGACGCGACGATCACCTCCTTCCGTGACGATCGATTCCGCGAAGAACGCGTGTGCGACGACTTGGCGAGGTAGGGGTTTGTTTGTGAAATAATTTATTTCCGTGGTTGTTTCCTCCTAAGAAAACAAATAACCTGAATCAAGAGCAATTTTAATTTATTAAAATTGTATTTTTTTTTTGTTTTCCATGTGTGGATTATTTTCTTCCCGATTGTTATCACCTAACACAGAGGGTGCGGGCCAAACAAACACAGCCCGACAACCCTCTGTTGTTCTTCGTTGATGTGCGGATTGGCGGGCGACGACAAAACATGCCGCAGGGGTGATCCATTGATTCCGCAGTGAAGAACGGGACCCGGGAGGAGCTACGGCGCAGACGGGAGTGGAATCGGACCACCGGAGCAACTCCGATGGCCCGCGGAAACCACAGGCGGTGCCCCGGCGCGCCGCCGGACAGAGCCGCCACGGCAGCGGCGGCACCTGCGGACCCGCGGCCGCGCGGGTCCGGCGCACACAGGACGCGACAATGCCGCGTCTGCTGACCATGGGCGGCCCCTGCGGAGGGGGGTGCCGCGGTGTTCACACGCGGGGACAGCGCGCCCCCGCCCCCGGACTCTGCTCGCTCGGCCGCTTAGCCGAGCTGAGACGGGCCGAGCCGACCCGCCGGCCGGGTCGCGCCCATGTTGGGCCGGGCCGCCCTGGCCAGAACGGGTCGCACCCAACCGGGTCGGTCCGGGCCCAGACCCCCCCATCTCCGTACATTTTCGGTCTTTTGCTCATAACTTGAGCTACGGGCCTCCGAACAACACGCCGTCAGCGGAGATGCGATCCTTGGATCGAGAAAGTCATTTCAGCATATCACACTCAAGGTCTCGTAATACTTTGGGTTTGGTCGGGTTGGTTCGTACACGAAACCAACCGGGCCCTCGGAGTGGAAACGCTAATATCTTGAGCTTCGGACGTCCGATTGACGTGCCTTCGACTTTGTTTATTTCCTCTAAGTGAGACGGATCTTTTCGTATACTCTGCCCGAGGTTTGGATGTAGGTGGAGTACAGTCGGGTTGGTTTTTCCTTAAAAACCAACCGGGCCCTTGGGACGAAACACCAATAACTCTCAGACCGGGCGTCCGATTGACGCACCGTCTGTGACGTTGAGTTCCTATTGGCGATACTGAACTTTTGGATACATAAACTCTGGACTATGTGTCAGTTGATGTATCAGCCTCTCGGCTCGTGGAGCGGACCCTCCCGAACGAGCTTGCTGTGTGCGGGAATCCTAGAGCTGGCTGCGACTGCTACATCGGCGACGATGAAGACAATCATACTGGAATTCTATGTGGGTTCGACGATGAAGACTATCGTACAGGAATCCTATGTGGGTACGACGATGAAGACTATCGTACTAGAATCCTATGTGGGTTCGACGATGAAGAAAATCGTACTGGAATCCTATGTGGGTTCGACGATGAAGACTATCGTACTGGAATCCTATGTGGGTTCGACGATGAAGACTATCGTACTGGAATCCTATGTGGGTTCGACGATGAGGACTGTCGTACTGGAATCCTATGTGGGTTCGACGATGAAGACTATCGTACTGGAATCCTATGTGGGTTTGACGATGAAGACTATCGTACTGGAATACTATGTGGGTTCGACGATGAGGACTATCGTACTGGAATCCTATGTGGGTTCGACGATGAAGAAAATTGTATCGGAATCCTCTGTGGGTTCGATGACGATGTCAATAGTGCTTGTATCCTACGTGGGTCCCAGTAAGATGAATCAGTGACTACATCTGATCATATCTCTTTCTTTACAAATGATGTGTACCTATGTGAGCTGATTTCTGTGTTGCTTCCTATGTGGAATGTGTCATGCTATCATGTGTGGGTTTACGTTTTGCTCTCATGTATGGATTTACGTTTTGGTTTCCTTGGTGGACTGTGTTGTGCTATCCTGTGAGGATTTACGTTTTACATTCCTTTGTGGATTGTGTCGTGCTATCCTTTTTGGATTTACGTTTTGATTTCCTGTGTGGCCTGGGTTGTACTTGAGCTCGGATGTTGGAGCCGAGTGAGAATTGATGACTTAGGTATATGTATGGGCATATATCTAAGTCGTATCGGATGTTAATTTGTGATTGTATCTTTCCTTTGTGGATTATCCTTTGTGGATTCTGGGATACCTTTGGGGGTCTCGGGGTCCCTAGTGAGTAGCTTATTCTCACCCCTGCACGGGCTATGCCTGCACTTTATTGTGTTGGTTGCAGATGACAGACAGCGCTGATCGTGGTGGAGGCTTGCGGAGCAGGACGGTACCTGGAGGTGGACCACTGGGCGGGACGTACACGGAGCGGTCGGCTGGACCGAGGAGCAGTGGAGGCTATTTGTACCCACCCTTTAGGTGGGACTCCCAAAGGACGGATCGACGCTGCGGCTTTTATTTCAGTTGCTGTTTTTCCCCATTCAGTTGTACTTTACAGTTGGGCTTGTATTTCCGGCCCCCTTTACTTTTCCGCACTTACTGTTGTACCAGCTTTTACTTAGTGTTTACTTTTTTCCGCTTGATTACTCTGTGGTGCTTGTTTACTTTACAAAGGCAATGCCTTCCCTTTTTACCTAGATTTACGCCTTGGTGCTAGTCACCAGCCCCTGGCCTATGGAAGGCGGGCTTGGGGTAGTCACGGCACGGGCCCCGAGGACGGGTCGTGACAAAAGGATTGGTTAATTGTATGTATACCTTATTTTATGAAGAATTTACAATCATTACCTTTTTAAAGGTAGAGAAAATCCAATTCCTTTCTCTATTATACATAGGAACATCATGAAATTTTCTTTCTTTATAAGAATATACAAATTTTTGGTCCAATATAACCAAGTATTTGATGTCAAAATTGATTCTTTTCATTCAAACTAAAATTAAAAGAATTTTCAGCATTTACAATCTGAAACTAATTGCATCTTATCCATTTTCTACCTATAAATATGCATCTATATTTCAATATATTCACCACAAACGCATATTTTTGAAAAAACACTTCAACACCATTATCACTTAGCTAGCACAGACTAAGAATTTTTTGTTTTAGTCCTTCAACATATAGAGTGATCTTATATTTCAATTTATCTTTATAAATCAATTCTGATCCAAAAACATTAATTTTAAGTGGCCCATAATTTCCAAAGGTTACTAATCCTTATTTTCTATTTTCAATACCATTCAGTATATTCAGATCTACTGTCATATGTGAGA
The DNA here is from genome assembly GCA_963277665.1 of Viscum album. Lineage (NCBI taxonomy): Eukaryota > Viridiplantae > Streptophyta > Magnoliopsida > Santalales > Viscaceae > Viscum > Viscum album. Next base: position 91,762,732 of record OY728155.1, read on the forward strand.
AACCACGATTGTCCAAAATAAATGGACATTCTCTTTCTGATACTTAATAGGAAAATAAACAAGTTCTGTCTTTCTCTTTACATTTATACTTCCTTTCCTAATACTTCTCAGAACTGTCTCTCCAGTACATTTTCTTTTTCATCATAACAAGACACCATTTTTCAAGATGACTAAGCTTATCACATCATTGTAAAATATATTCTAATGGTTTAAATCTATTTTCAATTATTAATCTGAATTTCTTAGGTTTTCTCTGTATTTTTCTTATCTAATGAGGTGACTCCACCTTTATTTTTATATTCAAACCCATTTAAACTCTTCATATCATTGATAATTAAACCTACATATCCTTTTTTATGTTCCCATAACCTCCACAGTTTCGAAAATAACCATAAAAATTATATTTCTCTTTAAAATCATCATGTAATACAGAATTAAAAATATGTATTTCAACCTTCTTCCCACCATTATTCTTGGTTCCTTCTTTTAAAAATTTTTTTTAATGAACTCTTGACACATTCTTCTTCACATTGAACTTTGTTTTATCATTTTTCATTCACAATTTTTAGCAATTTTGTATTAATATAGATGCACTAAAATTTTATAAAATCTAGAAAATCACTTACTTTTGATACAAACATAGTCTTCTTGATTTTAGTTTCTATATTTAAGTTATAACCAATAGTTGTATAATTATTTTAATCCTTAAGAAATAATTTTCTTCACCTTTTTTATCTTTATAATTCTTGGACAATTCTCCAATTTGTGAAAAATAAATCTAAACATTGAATCTTTATTACTTCAAATCCACTATTGTTTTGATCATATTTTATTATAAATGATCTAAATGTTTTACCTTCTCCTTAAATGTATATTCCAACTTGATGTTAAGAGTATTTTCATCATCAATCAAATTATTCAACACTATAATTTCATCAAGTGACAATAAATTTCATTTTTCAATGATAGATTCATCATCTATCTTCAATTTTTGAGTTTCCTTATCCTATTTGAAAATAATTGAGAGAAATTCATTTAATTATCTCTTTTTCATGTATTCAATTTTATTTAATTCATTTTCCTTAACATAATTATATCTTTCACTAGTTAATTATTATTTATTCACATTAGAAATGAGAATTGTTTCATCAACACCCCATGACATTTCTACTTCCTCTTCTTCTTCAATGATTTCATACATAGATAAGAAATTTAATGTCCATAATTTAGAGAAATTATTTGTCTTCCTTTAGTAGAAAACACTAGTTTTTTAAACTTTTATAATATCTTCTTAAAGAATCTTTTGATGATTTTTCTTCTCCATAACTAACTTCGACTTCTTTTATAATAGTAAATTTTTTAGTAAAATGACCAAATTCTCCACACATAAATAATTTTAGTGGAATATTTCCTTTAAACCTTCCCTTTAATCTACTCACATTTCTTTATATTTGGTACATCATCTTATAAAACTTATAATCCAAATTATAATCTGAATTAGAATAACAATATTCTTCTTCAACATACACTTTCTGCTTTAAATTCTCTTGATTTTTGTATTTATGATAGATTTATTTTTAATCCTTCACCTTATTATTTATAGAGTTTTATTTTCTAAATTCATAATATATTAGAACATTGTTTGGATCGTCAATATAAATATAACTTCAATATTTTTCATCCAAATAATAGACTTTATAATCAAATTTATTTGGTAATATATATGAAAATTTTCAATAATATCAGTATCTTTTTCTATATAATCATGTATCTTAATTGTACTCACCACTTCATTTACCCTGGTGAAGAAACTATCAATAGTTTCATCATCATTATTCTATAGATCATCATACATAAGACTCCAAAATTGAAATTTAGCATGGTTTACTTTGTTATTTCCTTAAAAGATATTTTAAATATTATAATAGGTTTTCTTATAAAACTTGAGTCCTTTTACTTTAAAATACTCACTTTCTGATAGGGATGACAGGATAAAATTCTTTCCAAGTACATCATTCTCCAAATTACTCTTAACTACCACTGTCAGAACAACACCTTTATCTCAGTGAACAATCCCATCATTTTTGACATCTAATATATCATAAATAATATAAAATATGTATTTCAACATCCTTTATTTCCATATATTAGAGTTTTTCCCATCAAATATTGGAATACCCTTACTATTCATTGAATTATGATTATTCATTACATCCACTATAAAATTTGGGAAAAATTTGAATAGAGAGAAACTCATTCACTACCAGAAAATAAGTAATGAAGAGAACGTTCTCATATTCCAATTGAAAAGGAAACTCATGTTTCGGTAAGGAATCCCTTAGAGAGGGTGAATCAGTGATCCAGTTTCTCTTTAAGTTTCCTTGATGAAATTGACCTCATTTACAAATAGAGTGAATCGTGATTGTTTTCAAACACACATACCGTAATGGAAAATAGGATTTAAAAGGTTCAAAACACAAAATGATAAGGATAATCCTTAGCATTATCTAGTCTCTATTGAGATCACATAACGCCCTAATTTCAACATGTGGGTACAATAAATAGGTTTTATTATTGAAATTATGATATAAAAATTCTCCCAATTTTGAGAGTGATTATTATACTATTAAACTAATAAATAAATTTATATCAAAAATAATAAATCCTTCCAAACATTGCCTTTATTTTTTTATTCAATTCTATTATTTCTCTTCTTCTTCAACCTATAAAAACTCGGGTATGTTCTCTTCAATATATAATAATTTCAACAAACCCTTGTTCTTTCACTTCACTCCTTATAATCTCTTACTATATTTTTCCTCAATCTTATTTTCTTATTATAACACACATCCCATTCTTTTCATAGAATAAAATAGAAAATTATAAGGTACAACTCAAATTTTCAAATATGGATTCAAACCAACAACTTTCTTCAACAAACTCAACAACTCATGCATAATTTTGAGCCACTTGAACTTTTGGAGTCTTCTAGATACCATTGATGCTTCCAAAAAAGGTATCACTTATAAATTTGGTGAGACTTTAGATTATCCAAAAAACCAAGTCATAAAATCTTCTCATAACAATATTAAACATCTTTCACCATGGTGTGGTATAGAATGGTTGGATATTTTTCCTTTAAAATACCTTATTCTATGGTTGTGGTCCTTCCAGATGTGGTTGTTTTGGCCTTATAATCTACCTATAGAACATGAAATCTTTTACCATGGGCTTGGTCACTTATGTTATCCATTTTGAACTATAGATCCACCTATTGACTACAGCCTACTTTAACCACCACCACGGGCTTAGGGGATTTCTTATTTCACATAGTTATAATGAAATCCACCATGGTGACCTCTATTTTCATTTCAGACTTGGGATTTTCACACAAGAAAACTATAATATCACCATAGAAACCACCATATCCATTTTGGGATTGGTTGTTTTTCACATGAACATCACCAATGCATGAAAACTATCAAAAACCACACATTAATTGGTGTGTCCTTTCTTACCTCTTCTCCATATTCACCACGAACACCACTATAGTATATCCTTTCTTACATTGATAAATTCCTTCACAAAATTCCCTACACCATGGGTGTGTCCTTTTATAGATTCTCTAATCATACGAGATCATTTAATTATTCTTGAAAATATAGAATCATGATTAATTAACCATGATGTTTATAATTTGAAGATCATTTCACATGGATTCATTTAATTTAAATTTGAATATGATTTATCTATTTGAAAAAAAAATAAAAAAACCTCAATCATAACCTCTTCACTAATTTCAATTATCACAAAACATATGTTAGTACTTATTGGGCTCAACAGGAGTGTCTCTAAACTAGGATCTGAACATGATTCAGAAAATATTATTTTTCTATCTTTTTTCATACCCTTAGATTTGTAGTGTATAGGGATACAAATCACCATCATTATTACCAACCATTAGAGAATCCAAAATAGTATGAGATTAATTATTGAACTATTATCAATGAGGTCCTAATAAATTTTAATAACATTTAGCCTTCCATATTTTTATTGGGGATTTACATGTCCATGTACTATAGTCTCCCTATCTTACATTATTAATTTGATTGCAACATGACACTCGACAGGGATAATCTACGCATGATATTCTTCTATAGTAGTGACCTAAGCTTCAAAATCATGAGGTCCTAAGAGGGAATAAATAGGTTCTTCCCAAATTTACTTTGAAAGAGGAAAGATATCCAGAATTGAAAGCATGGGTGGAATGATGGAAAGATATTTCAAAATGTTATACTTCATATATAACTTCCATGTATGTGGTTGCACCTTAGATTGAGCTCTATGAGCGAGAGTTTCTTATGTTAGTGTATTCTTTTTCTGTTTCGAATGTGAGGGAATAGTTTTTCTTCTATTATTTATGATATTATATCCTTTCTATATTTTTACATTTACTATATAGATTCTGATTCACTACTTGATTCTCCAATATGATAGGGCTTGACTGATCCATGGTTGATTCCAAAGTAGATCAAGCTTCCTTATAAGCCTACTGGAGTTCATATCTCTGAGTATCTAAGAAATATAAGGTTTTTATAGGGATATGACCCAAATTTAAAGATCCAGGTCGACCTCATCATCCCCAACCCTATCGTCCTTAGATACATATCCCTTCTCCATAATTGAGTAGGTAATCTTGATCATATTAATATTTATCATCAAATAAGGGATCCACCATGAGAAATGCATTGATATGGATGTATAAAAATTCTTCATCTCATAAGGATACTATATTTTAGAGAGGTTCATGGTGAACCATTTCTTGGGGTTATGTTTATCCTTCTATTGTTGGGGGAATAAATTCTAAGGGAATTTAAACGATCTTGTGAATCCTCATTATATTATATTATTTTTACTTTCTCTTATTATGACTATTGTGATAGTTATTATAAGACTAGTATATAAAGGTGTGTGGCACTGAATATGTTGACTCAATTGTTATAAGAGGAGTTGGTGTTATAGATGGTTGATTCATTTGTTCTTTTGGGATAAAATGTTGTTGAATAATTATATTTCTTTTTATATAATCATAAAAAAACTTTTTACCTTCGTTGATAACTTATTACTATTCCATTTATTCTACTATAGAGGTGGAAGAAATTAAATCCAATTCTGTTGGTATATTTCTTAATTGGGCCTTCCAAGAATCTACCATCTTTTGGAGGATATATTTAAATATGAAGTACTTCTAGATGGTATTTCCCAATATTAAGTGGATGGGATACTTATTTTAATGGTCACTGAGTCTATGTTTATTAGGATTCCTATGATCTGAAAGCTTTAGTAAATTGATATATATATATATATATATAGCTAAAATGAAGTAACCAAGGACCTTCTCATTTTAGAATGAATGCAGTTATCCATATGTTCTTCATATGGTGGGATTATTTTCACTTTTCAACTCTCTTAATGAGGAAACTCATACTATTTTTTTCATTGAATAGTACAGACCACATGATATTTCATGGGTTTGGGTGTTAGAGCAAGCATCGAAGATGGATTAAGTGTCATAATTGCTATTTATGATTTACCAACCCTCTTTCCATGAGCTATTGGTACTAGTAAATAATTGGTCTTGTCCTCCAAATTGAATCTTAACAACATTATGAAATTATAGAGAACTCAACAAATATGCAAGGATATTTTATCAAAATGAGTGGAATTTACAACTCATCACATATATTTTCTATATATATTTTCCAACAACTCTTCATGGGGGTGTTTTACATTCAAGGAATATTTTAAACCCTTCCAAATATCAAAAAAATTAGAGATTCTATCATTACCAAAATGTTTTTAGTTTGATAGTTCAATGACTATAATATTCCTCAGTGTTGATTTGTACTAGTAAATAATATATTAATATATTTCTTCCCATCATTTGATGAATTTGGATAGCAGATTTCTATTCAAAACAAACTTTGTTCTTTCTAGAGTTTAAAAAAGTAATCTAAGATGATCTTCCAACATATACTCTAGGGTTTCATTCATGGGACCACATTGAGATATAGAGTTTATACAATGTTACATCGGATTCCTAGTGCTATAAAAGGTATGTAAAGTTGGATTTATGAAGATGTGTGTATTAGGGGTCACATACACCCATTCTTGGTATAGCTTTCTTTCTAGTTTTATTTCTTCATGTCAAGTTTCAATGTAATCCATTCAAGATTATGTAGATTTTATGGATTCCATGAGATTCGGGAAAACAATTTACTGAAAAAACACTTAAGATATACTAGTGGGTATATCCTAATATGGTTGTCTTTTTCAAATTTTTTTATTGAAAATGGATATGTATTAGTATTGGGTAGCGTTCCTAACACTATTTAGGATTCCACACTGGTAGAGGAAACTCTTAATACTCCCCATCCACTAAATCTAGGTAGATTGGTTGTTTGAATCCTAGGTAGGATGGATATATAAAGTATTCTTTCACTGGTTGAGTATCCTCTCCAAGTTGGGGGAGATTTATCAGTGGAAAAAAATTCTTTTCCAGAGATTTATACATTATATGAATATTTCTCATGAGTAACTCAACATTTATTCTCCTTAACTGATTTATTTATGCTTCATACTGTACGCATATCCCATCGGCAATGGTATGAAAAACTTTATTTAGGTAACAGGTAGAATTTAGGTATGAAATTCTCATTTTATTTGTTTGAAGCTCATCAGAGAGGTGGAAATAGATCATTTGGTGGATTACCTAAATTTTAAGTATGTCTCTATTGATGACTATGCACACATTATTCATGTTTTTCAATGTATAACATATTTTTTATAGTAAATTCTACATTCTACACTCCAATATCAGAATTATGATCCTAATCATCGATGTGGTTGAGGTTGATGAAGTTCATTGATGCATATCATAAAAAAATAATAATGAACACATTAGAAGTAAGAGAATATTTATCATTTATTGAATACTTTCCAAGATGTAATTTACATCTCTACTTATTATTTCCTTTCTTAGAAGACTATTTCGATTTTCATCTATATGAGGCTTTTCATTCTTCTTCTAATGCTCCCTAGGAATTGATTTGTAGAGTTTGATCCTAAGACAAATCCAAAACCTTTTTCTAAGAATGCACCTAAATAGAAAATGGGTTTAAAACATGATAAACTATAAAAGAATTTTTTTATCATTTCTCTCATCCATGATAAGACTGGATTTCATGGATTATGAGGAGGTTGTGATAAAAATACCCATATCCCTATGGGTTGTGGCTGACTCGGTTTTACCACTAAAAATGCTAACCTTCTTGGGATTTGATAATATAGGAAGTGTTGTTGGTCCTAAAAGTACCCTTATCCCCATAGGCAAGGTTTTATTCTGTATTATAACTATTGTGGACAATATTTCTATTATTAAAATTTTATAAAAAAAATTATCATGGTTCATATATAGTGAATGTTCTAAATGTGATCAAATATCTATTAAGTATAGTGATCTAGTTGAAGATTTATCTTTTATCATATAAGAATATTGTTCAAATTTTTCTAAGTATTTATGAAAAGTATATCAATGTCATTTTCCTACTTAGTTCCTCATTTCTAGGATTTTGAGAAAATGGTACTATGTTAGACAGGATAGCTAGCATAAAAATATCTTGGGCAGGAGATTTGTTCTAACTGATGGCATTGCCTGCCTTCATTCTCAATAGATTCTACTAACTTATGATTTGAGTAAAATTTATCACTTCATGTTCATATGACCCTTTGATATGTATATTATATGGAGTGACAATGACTAGTTAAAGTAGATTCCATAATTCATTAAGGTATGAGCTTTGGAGATATCCACACTTTTGAATTTTGAGCATCATGCTACTAAAAGGGGAGATGGATCATTTAGATATTGAATTACCCTTATCACCTTGGAATTATTTTCATTTTCTAGGTAACGCATGGTTTTTCGTTTAAATGATGAAGATTCATCCATGGATTGAAATGATTAGGATGCATACATTCCTCTATTAATGTCTTCTGAATGTCACACTGAGACATGGATAGGGTCTAAAACATGATCGATATGTTGTCTTTTTCCATTTATTTCCTCCTAATCATGGAATTATATTCATATTAAATTATATTTTCCTCTATATAATATTACCAGAGAGTTCGTTATTTTGTTTTTTATAGAGGAGACAAAGATCAGTTGGAATATTCAATATTGTATTGAATGATGAGTGATTTCTAGGTGGTATGGATAATGATTTCTTCCTCGGACTATATTCTGATTGATAAATAATATTTATCATCAGAGATAATTTACATTGTTTCATTAGCCACAATCTCTCAAGTGCATCGAATTGTGAGAGATTTCTCAAAGTTACTTTGGAAAGGGGACGAACTCATTTTTTAAATGATATTTTACTTTTAGGAGGACCTTCAAAATTAATTCTATTATGGAGAAGACTACCATTATGGATGAATTTATGGCCACAAAGAGGATTCATACAGAATATTCCCTATAGATTAACTTTTTAGTGGATGAATATTGATGTGGAAAGGGGAGGTCATTCTTAATGGTTGATATTTCATCCATGATGAGTATTTTCTAGAATCTCACCATCCCATGAATGATATTGATATGTCCTTAGGGAGTAATTTCATAGAGAACAATCTATGTTGGACTTAAAAATCTTGTAGTAATGACATATTAGGGAAGAACTTAAAAATTGTAATTTATTTATACTAATAATGACTCAGAAGGTTTTTAGTGTGAAATCAAAAGATGTTTTAGGGACTTAATAACTTCATCATTAATTAGGGTAGGGACATGGTCCTACTTCTAAACATTGAGTTGTCATTGGTGAGAATTACTCTTGAATTCTCTCCATTGGTTGGCTGGGATAATGTGTATTTCATGCACAATAATCATCCCATATGAGAATCTTCTTAAGTGACTCCCTTGTATTCATTGGATTATTCTAATAAGAATTTTTGGGCTTAGTAAGAATATGGGTCTTCCCTAAAGTGGTAATTTAAATGGGATGATGATCACCATTTGGATTTGATATATGTGTCTAAACCTATCTTTTATTCCTCACTAGGATGTTCCAAAACCCTCATAAATGGGAGAAAGAATATGATCTTCCTCCTGAGTATCTCTTAAATTATGTTGATGATCTATTCTTATAGTGTGGGTGTGAATATGTGTATGCCCATTTATCGTTGTTGGGTAATGGTAAAGACTATATTATACTAATAATTCCAACATATACTAGAATTGTTTTATGATTTTAGTAGGTATATAAAATTACTGATCCATTTCTTCCAAGATGTGTTCATTGAATTTGGTAGTGGGAATGAGGATATGTAACCATTCCTTAATGGGAGTGGGGATATGAGTCTTCTCTTTTCCGCCAATTTCCATTGGGATAGGTTGATGAGGTACATTTATATAAAAATGGATATGTGATAACCCCTTTTTAGTAGCTAGGAAATTCTAGAATGATTCATCATATGCCTATAGAGTTCACTTGAAATCTTGATGAGTGGGGAAAAAAATATGGGCATGCCCCCTGGTGGATGTGGAGATACATCAATGTGGATCCTCCATCACTACCAAGATATGTAGGAAAACATTATAGTTATAATAATTGATATATAACTATTATCTCATAACTAAGAATTTTTATTAGTGGTCTTCTTTAGTAGAAGTGGGGATATGAGACCACTCTAAATGGTCGTCAGATCACCACCCCTTATAAGATCTCTTGGATTATAGGGTCTTTGTGACTAGAGTAGGGATCTGGTGGCTGGAATACTCATTGGGTTATTAATGGATTTATGTTCTTTGGAAATGATAATGTTATAAGATAATAGTATCCATCTTATGTAACTAATGTGCTGAGGGGAGGCCATAGTCAACCTCTTGGTCAGTTATCATAAGATAAGAGAGGTGTTTGTTGCTACACTCTATAAAGAGACACCTAAAGCAGTTAAAAGTGGTGATAGGTTTTTCATTATTCCTCACTACCACTCATTATTTGATAAAGGGTTGGTGGGATATTATGTAGAGGAGAAATTCACATGATAACTCTATAATCAGGATAGTACCATTCAGGTGGTTCTCCTAGACTAATGTGTTTGTTACTTTCCACTGGAGACACAGTGTTGGTGGCAGTACCTTCTGGTTCGATGAGGCACAAACTTTTGTATTAGTTTAAGATTAATTATATTTTCAATATTATATAATAAAAGTATATTTAATGGAGTTCTATGTTAGTCATATGAAATAAAAAAACATATACAAAAAAACTTGAAAATGTAGAATCATGATAAAAAAAAGAAATATTCAACCAATCTCTTTAAAAATTAAAGGATTCACATCGAGTTCACTATTATATTTCTAACAGGATACTCTACTATTACCCTATGTATATGATAGTCTAGAATTGAGTTTTTGGAAAACATTCTTTTTAAATATAGTCTATCTCTAGGGTGTTTTTTCAGTGATGATTCAGAGAGAACATTGGTTGAGATGCTGTGAGGTTGGGTTCATCACACCTTTTTGAGGGGATTCATTTATACTCTTAGAATATATTATATATTTAAGATATATTTCATGAATACTTACCATGTCCTATTATACGACTTTTTATCCCTATGCTAGAGGTTTTTTTTAACAAGTATCAATGGGAACATTTATATGTATCAGAAGTTCTCCATCTTTTCTTTTTACTAATTAGTGATGCTTAATTTTAAGAGGATTTAGTTTGAATACACATTGTTGGGAACTCTATATCTTATATATATATATATATTAAATTATTATATATTAGTGGTATCGAGATTGATTCCCTGAAAAGGGTCTTTCTACATATCCTTGTGAAATGAAACAGAACCCATGTATTTCGATGTCACTTAATAGGATAAATCATTCCTTTTAAGGTCATGTGGAAAAGGAAAATACATGAAATTGATAATTTAATAGAAAGGAATACAAGGTGAATTATTCCAATAAATGGTTATTTTTGGACTTATGCCTGAGTGGCCCATTCTGGTTGTCCTCAAAGGGAATGTGGCCCAATGAGGATGGATTTCATGATAAAAACACCATGCTAAAGAATATGGTCTGATATATGGATGGATTATGGACCATTAACTAAGGTTTATGATTTCATTATGAATATGGTATATGTGATATAAAGGTTCATAGGTAATATGGACCTAGTGGGAAGAACATCTGAACTTTTAAATAATGTTTCCCAAAGAGGAAATAGGTAAATGGATTCATTAGGAATATGCCCCCATGAAGGTGAATTTTTAAGTTACAAGATGTTATGTTTAAACCAAAGAGAGGGATACTACGTATTCCAGTTAGAATGAATCAATTCCCGCTTAGTTATATTTTTATGTTTTATGTTCATGTATTTGTATCATACAATGTATTTTAAGATCATACCTTAAGGACATTGTCGTGTAGTTTTATGTCATATGATTAAGATTCTTTCAATTTAGTTTAACATCGTGTTGCAGGGAAATATAGGTGGTGAAAGGTGATACAACGAATCATCAAGTATTTATTATGCTTATTGGGATATCCATTGGGGTATATACGGTCTAGCTGAGTGTAGATTAAATCCATTATTAAGCTAAAAAATAATTAGGACTATCACCTAGGGGGAATCCCATTCTCCCACCTTCCTCTTTTTAATAGGTGGGGATAGATAAAGGTGTCCATACCCTGTTAGGGTACTGTAAGATTATATATATGGGTTAAACATATTTTATTTCCCTCCCTTTCTAGTTATACTTAGGTATCCACCAAGAACCCATTACAATCAAACTTGGCCAATGGTTGGTTGGATTAGATTACATGGCCTGGAGAAGGTCTCATCAATGTCATTATGATGGGGACCCAAATTAAAATAGGATTCTAAATTAAAAATTCCATGAGGGACTTATCTATTATGAAGTATAAGTATGAGAAAAAATGTATTAAGGTAATGCACCATCGAAGAAAGAAAACTTTGGTGTGCCTAAGAACCTGATCAGGCATGTCTGGAGATTATGGATGAGGTATGGATATGGTCTTTTCAGGGTTTTGAACTTGGTGAAAGGAAGTCATAGGGATATTTTGGATTGGAATGAACTTTTTAGTTTAGTAGAGACAATTCAACTTATATTAACCCTAATTTTAGGGATATATATCACATCGAAGTCATTTAAAATATAAAGGAATCACCAAGGAATCCATGTAATAAGTGATCATATTGGAGAGGGAGATCATGTGCGAGTGGGAATCTTGTGATGGACTCATAAAAGAGAATGTGTATTATAATTTAAATACATGATTTCACGATATGAATATCTTCAAATTTTGAATAACACTGATAACATGTGACTTGTTGATGATCATGCAGATAGGATCATGTGGGCTGGTTTTACGGGTTTTTATCATGTGGATGTCTTATATGGGAATATGTTATGTGGGAATGTCATGTTGGAATATATTATTTGAACATTTCATGTGGAATTATAAATTATTCAAATATATTTTTTGATTTTTATTTACCTATAAACTTACCAAATATTGGAGATATCTGAACTCTCTTTATCCTTCCACACTTATCCCTTTCATTCAATCTCTCTCTAGTGACTGGTCTATTTTCCCAAAATAAAAACAATACATTTATAAGAGAATGGTGACTATGATGTTAATTAACAATAATTAACCACATAAATCACATCGACCACAAGATATTTTTTCATAAGAGGGTGGGATCATTCGATCATGTGAGAAGTCCTTCTGTGATCTGTGTAAGAGGGTCGGATCTGGGGACCGCATGAGGTGTCAACCTGCGAGCCACGTAAGAGGGATATATCATATATTTTTGTGACATTTATTCCTATTAGTTTTTTAAATGGACCATATCATGTGTTAATGTGATCCCTTTATCATTTATCCATGAATTAAGATCCCATCATGTGGCCCATGTGATCCTTCCATGAAAGAAGTGATTCTCCTTGAGGACTTTTTTAGTTGACTGATAACTTTGAGAATGGTTTAAGGATATTTTTCAATATTACATTATAATAGTTGGTTTTTGTGGTATATAATTCTTCAAAATGGGGGGAATCAATATATTTACACTCTAATGTGGTATATTAATCATGTAAAACGTTGATTATAATTATTAAACTATGTCACTAGTTATCACTGCCTATGAAAGGTTGAGATTCAATTTCCTAAAGTTCACCAATTTCTCCCCCTTTTTCAATAAACCAAAAAAGTAAATACTATAAAAACGTAAAAAAATCATGTTTAATAATTAAATAATATGACAAGAGTTTATATACCAAACCTCCACGAGTTTTGGGGGTGGTTAAACACTAATATTCAACTGATGTTTCTAAAATACCACTGCGAGTAATTGTTCTATAATATGTTTTCTGAGTGTTGATTTGTTTAAATATACACCACCTTAAAAAATTTCAACCCTTTAATTGATAATGTGGTACCATATTTTAATTTATTTTATATATGAATATTTTACCAAGTTCATCATCAGTTCCATAGAAATATTTTGTTACACAATGTTATAATAGTAAATATTACTTCTTAACCAACATCCACTAATAATTTATTCATAAAAATCAATTTAATAGTCACATTAGTTAATTAATTATACTATACCTTTTATGTTATGTGAATTTCTCTCATTATTTATAATAATCCATCAAACAGATTGAGTTCTAATAAGGAATGATCCTCTTCTTATGGATTTTTTATCCATAACCTCTGTGGCACAATACACATCAGAATATGACATTAACTATTTCTTTTTATACTAAACACCAATACATAAACTAAGTTATCTTGAACATAGAATGAGATTAATTTTACTATAGTGATAAGTTCTTCACTCAAGTTTATTTAAAACCTCATATCCAATAATATAGCCTAAATAATTTCTTGACTTATCAATATTAAATATAATTGGATTCCAATCATTATTTAATATAGTTTAGAGTCTAAATATATTTCATATTCTTGTTTTCTCAGTTTAGTTCCAACTATTATTAGAGTAGAAATCATCTTGAAATTTCATATGTAAAACCTTTTAAGATACTTTTAAAAAAAATAAAAAAAAGGTATATCCACACTTTTTATTATCTTATAGAATAATAAAAGAAGTAATTTCAAATATTTTTTGCATCTCAAAATTTTTAATCATCAACACAAAAATAATTTATTGATTCCTTATTTTTTTTTACAAAAAAAAATTATATCATCAACATAGTAAAGTACCATAAATTTATCTTCATATGATGATTTCCCATAGAGGTTATGATCAAAACCACCTTAATATAATTTTTGATTTATTTATAAATAATTTACCAATACATACCCATCCCATACTTCTTAATACAATCCATAAAATTTATTATTCAAATGACATAGACTTCCTTCATTATTTCGAATTTGAAAAACTATTAAGTGTTCATTATAGAAGTAGTGTTTAGGAAATATATTCAATGATGTTATATTCATATAAATTTGATATTTATTTAAGGATACTTAAATATAAATTATCATCTATAGTAGAATAAACTCAATTATTTCCACTAGTAAAAACAAATATTCTATTCATATACCTTAAATTAGAGCATAGTTATGTACCTCTCTCTCTCATGTGGTTTAATGTTCGCAAATAATATATTATGTATATTAGTTTATCATTTTATTTAATTTTAGCTTCATACTTTATTTATTCCATGATTAACTACCTCACGTCATGAAACCAAATTCATGTCATGAAGTTTCACCTATAATTTTAGTTCATGGCAAAAATATTTTTCACAGAGTAGTGACAAGGTTTTTTTTGTAACTCTCTTTCACACTATGAAGCTTCTTACACAGTGCATATAAATATGTGATGATTTTATAGTTTATAAAAAAGTATCTTAACTTCATGGTCTGTCAATTCACACCATGAAATATTTCAAGAAGGCAGTCTGCACCTTCATTCATTATTGTTCAAATAAAAATAAAAGTGATCTTTTTAAACTTCAATGCCCCCAAAAATTTATAAAAGCATCACATTCATTTTTGAGACTATAAAAGGTGGTAGTTGTAATGTTTAAATATACCACTAGTTACCAATAATAATCTTTAGTTGAATTATCACTGAATTGATATCATTCTCAAAATCCTCTAAAAGATCCATTTTCCATTTCCCCAACTCTTAAAGTCTCTTACCATTTCTCTCAAACTCACGTCCTAGATTCTAAAAAAATATTAGGAGACTGGTGATCATAATTGTAATGGGTTTTAACTAAGAAAATATTCTGATTCTTATCTCCTTCACCAATGGTTTATCACTACCTCAAAAGTAAGTAATGAGTTTAATCTTTACCATATTAGATTAAAAGGTTACTCAAAACCACAATTATGGGGGACAAAATTCTTAATCAACCCAAAGATCATGGGATTAGAAACATTAACCTCAAGAATCAAGGGGTGGATATATGGGTTCTTGCACCATGATACTATAGAAATCCTTATCAAACTATGTTTTTTGTCATCTATTTTACGTATTTCTTCATTCATCATAAATACACATAATTCTATATACTCTATATGATCGTTTCCACTATGATTACTCTCTTTATTAATATGTACCAACTTTATCAATTATTGTTTCATCAATTTTATTGTGTTATCTATTTATAATTTCAAAATCATTTTAATTTTGAATTTACCTTTTCTTTTTTCTGTAAATTTTTCTAAGGAATTCCACACCCATCCCCCTCTGTCCATTTACACTAACCAATAATTTGTTATAAAGGAGTGTTTTTTATTTTTATCAAAATATTTCTTGTATTCATAACATTATTTAATTTTTATATTTAAAATCTAAATTGATTTCAATGTTTTATTTTATGATGGATTCTACCTATTATACTCATGCTTCTTTATTTTATGGCACTAGTTACCCTTATTTGATAAATTGAACATCAACATTTTAAAGTATCATTAGTTACAATGTATGGAAAATGTATATGCATGAATATATTCCTATTAATGAACTATAATATAAATTTACTCATTGTGATATTTTTTCTATTGAACGTAATGGAAAATCCATGTATACAATCCATTTTAGGTTGGACCAAAATGATTTTAATCACATATCTACTTGAAAACCAACCCGTAAAATATAGGAATTATTAGAATCCATGCAAAAAGGCATAAATAAAGTTAAGACGCTATACTAGATATGTAATATAAATATTTTTAATGTTTCTCTATATATTCTAATGAATCTATTACTAGTATATTTACATGTTTTACTAACATTTTAAATGGTATAAAGTCTCTTAGTAATGATTTGTCTATAAAATCCTTAGTTAAAATTAAACCTTGGGTCCTATCATAAAATTGGGAACCTAATTCCATATCCCTATAAGAATTAAATAATGTAAATGAAATGGTGTTCGAAGAAATTTTTTGATACCTGATGGAAGTTGAAATAAATATGAAGTTCTAATATAATAATGAATCCAGTAAAGACAAAGATATAAAGTTAAAAATTACCTTAAAATCTACAAATAACGATTCATATAAAGGATAATTATAAAAAATTTCTCAAATCTCTAGAAACATAAACAATTTATTTAAAAATAAGAAATTTATTGATCGATCTAATAAGTTTCAAAAAAAATTAGAGCCATAAGTGACATTTTGAAGTGCAAAAAAACGTAACATCATACTGGAATTCCTTGTCAGTAAAAAGAGGGTGAAAGAAAAAAATGTATGAGGAATTTAAAAGTAAAAACATGGAGGTAGAGTGATGAATCCAAAGACTGAAATCCTTCATCCACTTCAAGTGGTTTATATCCTTAGTGCCACATTTCACATTTTTATCAATACAACAAGGCTAGTACCCTTCTTCATATTTTTTCCTCCTCCTCTTCTTCTCTTAATTATTCCCCCTCTTTTTTTTCCTCTTTCTCCTAAAGTATAATTAATTATGAAAACATAAAATACACTCATTATCAACATAAAAATGCTTTTAATAAACCTTACTCGTTATATAAAGAACTTGATAAGAAATATAAGAAATTTCTTTAAGAAAACTTAAAACTTAAAAAAGCTAAATATCTATTTATTAAAGAAAAAATAAGAATTTTACATGAAAATTAATAATTAATCAGATGTAGATAAACTCATATATACCATTAAGGCCCTCTATATTTCTCTTTTCAAATTCAATAAAGGGGAAAATAATCTAAATAAAATTTTGGTCTCTCAATGACATGTAAAAGAATAGGTTGGTCTTGGTTTCTCCAATCATGAAAGCACCTCAAGAAATCTATTGAAAACTACTTTTATTAAAGGATGCTCTCAAGATAATTTTTTTAACTATTGAAAAATAAATGGTCATTTAATATATGAATGTGACTAGAAGAATGAATGATATGGGAGACCAAAATCAATACATATTTCATATAATTTTTATAAAATAAAACCTTAATCTAAACAAATATGGATTCCTAATTCATTATATACTAACATCAGTTGACCCATGTATATTTGGTTACTAAAACGTTCAATAATTTTATTTTATAGGAACATTTTACTCTAAAAAAACCCTAATAAAAAATATGGTACCTAGATGGTGGTTTCCCAAGACACATAATAAAATCAATAAAATAGAATGAGGTCATGTCACCTTAGGTGATAACTCTAGGGGTAATATAACTGGTAAAGGTACTACTGGTTTCTCAAACGTAACTCTTATAAAAAAATTATTCATAAAAGGTTTGAAATATAATTTTTTATGCCTTAGTCAATTGTGTGATAGTGGTTTTAAAATTTATTTCAAAAATTATTTTTTCAATTTTTTTGACTCAAAAGGAAAACATTTACTTAATTCTTATAGATTTTGAAATCTTTATATAATAACATTAAAATATCTTTCAATCCAAAACATAAAATGTTTGAGTGAAAAAATTTAGTTACTTATGGATTTGGAATATAAGTTTTGGTCATTTTAGAATACAATCACTTGTAAAACTCAATGTTTATCAACTAGTATCAAATTTACCCAAACTAAATTTCAAATATGACATGATTTTTAAATTATACCAACATGGTAATCAACACAAAAAATTTATAAACCTAAAAGGGAATTTATTATTAAAAATATATTGAATTAATTTATCTTGATTTATTTAGACCTCAAATTGACAGTCTATGAGGTAAAGCCTAAAATTTTTATTATTTATGACTTTACAAGATTCACATGGGCTTACATATTACCTCATAAAATTGAATATTGTAAAGTTTTAACCATGTTTTCTAAAAAGTTTTAAAATAAAAAATGTTTTAAAATATTTTTAATTAAAATCGATCATCTTAAATATTTATAAAATAAAGAATTTAATCATTTGTGTTCTTCTCAAGGATATAATAATTCTTTTTTTGTTCCTTGAACCTTTCAAAAAAAGGGGTAGTATAGAGGAAAAATGGAACAATCCAATAAATCGCTCAAACTCTTTTAAATAAATTTAATTTACCTTAATATTTCTGGGTTGAGTCCATTAATACTATATGATTTTTAATTAATCAATTTCCTGTAAGAAATTTATTTAGAAAAACCCCTTATGAACATTGGAAAATAAAAAAAAACCTAAAGTCATCTTATTCAATGTTTTTTTTTGAAAATGTTTTATTCTAAACACCAAAGATGATCTTGTAAATTTTAATTGAAAATATGATAAAGGTATCTTTATTGGGTAATAAAACTCAATCATGGTATGTATAGTATTTAATTAAAGGAATAAAATGGTCAGAGAATCAGTACATGTCATTTTTTATAAAAAATTTCAAAAATATCCTTCTCAACATATTTTTGAAAATTTGTATTAATTAAACCTTTTTAAACTAAAAAAGTTGAAGAAGAACCTAAATCCCCTTAAAATTTATTTCATAAATATTTTAAAAAATTTAAATACCATACCCTTGAAAATTTCATTAGAGATTTACAATAGAGAACTCATACTAGAAATGTATGGACTCTTGTAAAAAGACCTAATGATCATCCATCATTGGATATAGTATTATTCATGAAATTGTTTTTATTAAATTACCACCAAGTTTTAAAAATCCAATTTTTCTGAATTGTATTTTAAAATTAACCAAATATATTTATGATTTAAAACAAACCCCTCTATATTGGTATCAATTTTAAACAAATTATCTTCTTCCAAATGGTTTTAAAAATCAAAAAATTCAATTCCACTTTTTTTCTAAAACAAATATCAAATGATTTGTTAATTTTTTAAATTTATGTTGATGAAGTGATTTTCATAACTACCATTGAATATATTTTATTTGAATTTTATAATTTAATGAAAAATGAATTTCATATTATTTTGACGGGTGAACTAAAATTCCTTCTCAATTTAAAAATTTCTAAAAATAATGATGGATTTTATTTAAGCTAAGAAAAATAAAAAAAATAACTCCTATAAAGAATAAATATGGATTATGATAAATAAATTATTAAAAACGTGAGTAAAACTTGTAAAATAACTTTGGATTAAGAATGTAAGATAGTTGAAAATAATATTTATATAAGTATGAATAGTTTTTTACTTTATCTTATTGTGACTTTACTAGATAGCAGGTTTAGTGTTTAGCATTGTTATTGTTTTAACCAATACAAATGAATATCATTTTAAATCTATTAAAAAAATTATTTAAAACGAACTAAAAATCATGTTTTATTTTATCTAAAAGGAACTTCTTTTCAATTAACTACTTTTTTTATACTAGTTTTGGAGGATTATAACTAGATTTGAAAAGTACTTATGGGACTTTCCACCTAATTGGAAAGTAATTATATCTCACTTGTTCTGCTGTTTTAGGGGGATCCTTATCTCTTTTATAATTCTAAGAAAAATTTAAGTGATAAATTTTATTTTAAATTTACATTAAAAAAATCTCTTATTTTCAAAATTTTCAATATCTATCTTCTAAAATAATTAACTTCTTAAAATATTAATTTTAAACAAAAAAATTTACAACAATTTTATAATTAATTATGTATATAATCATTCAAAAAAATAAAAATATGTTTGTTTTTATATATATTAAATTAATAATAATTATGAGTAAATATTTTATATATATTTATCACTATAATAATATTCTTCATTTGTCTTCAAAAAATGAAAATTGAAGGATTCTTTTTAAAAATAGTTTCACTTCAAAGGAACTTATTCATGATTTTTCAAATGAGGAAATAAATAAATAGATTTTAAACCATTACTTGAGGAACAAACCTCTATGGAAAATCTATTTAACATTTCTACCTCCTTTTCTCTTTTCCTTTTTACTTCTTCTATATCTTTATTTATTCTTTTTATCTTCTACTTTTGTATTCTTATTTCTCTGTTTTTAAATTTCTTTTATTTTTTCTTTTAACATCCCTATTTATATATCTATAATAATTTCATTAATTTTTAAATTTGAGAGTTATTAAGTTTTTTCAATTTTTTTTTCTTTTTAAAATTCCTTTTAAAATTTCTCATTCCTTTCCTTGTATTTTTATAATCCTAAAGGGGTAATGTTTCTTGAAAAATGTGATAATTTTTTTGTTTTAATTATTTTAAAAAGGGTTAGTTATTGAAAATATATGCTAAATGATTATTTCATTTTTCCTTGAGAATATTTATTATCATAATATATAATATCTTGAATTAATTTTTATATATTTTACTCTTTATTTACACTTAAATTATCATTTTATGTTAACCGTTTATTATTATCAATAAGTGGGAGACTGGTGTTCCTATATCCCTCATGTATTTTCAGGATCATGAGAACAATCTTATGTATATAATATTTTCATTTGAGTGAATTTTAGCTTTATTCTTTATTCAAACTATGAATAACTACCTCATGTCATCAAACCTAATTCACATCAAGACAGTTCACTGGGAAGTTTATTTCACGCCACAAATTTTTTTAATAGGGGTAGTGATATTGTTTTTGTTTCATAACTCCATTTAATTTCATAAATCTTAATTCAAAATGTGAATAAATAATAGAGGATTTTATAGTTCTTAGAATAAATATGTTCACATCATGACATGTCAATTTACATCATGAAAAATGTTGAGCGGGCAGTCTACACCTTTATTAATTATGGGTAAAAATCCATAATTAAATACTCTTCTACATAAATTAACTTAGATAAATTAATAGTATTTGAAAACCCTTTAGATAATATAAAATGATGTCCTTATAATATTGTAAGTTAACCCTAGTTACCAACAATTCACTCCAAAAAACCATCACTGAATTACTAAAATTATCAAAATATTTTCAAAGATCAATTTTTAATTTCTAAAACTCTCAAAGTATCTCACTATTTCAATAAATGTATCATAATAAATTAAATCCATATTCTACAGATATTAGGAATAAATATTTAAATTTTTTGTTCTAAGAAAAACTTTTTCATCTCATATCCTTCTCTAATGGGTTCTCACTCCTAAAAAAGTGAGGGATGGGTTCATGGCTATGAGTAAAGATCAATTTAATGATGAAAAACTACAATTACAAGGGATAATATTCTTGGTCACCACCCATATCAAGGTATTAATAACATTTAACTCTAAAATTAATGGTTATAGGCATAGGGGATCACAATGATCTATTGTTTAACTCCTTATAAAACTGTGTTCACTCTCTTTTAATTTTCACATTGAATAATTTATCATCAATATACATAATTTCAAAAACTCAATATAATTTTTGCCACTATGCTTACTAACTTTATTAATAAATATATATTTTATAAATTATTTCATAATCTATTTTATCTAGTTATCTATTTATCATTTCAAGATCATTTTAATTTTGAATTTATATTTTCTATTTGCATTAAATTTGTTAGATGAAATTCACCCCCCCCCCCCCTCCATCTACTCTAACCAACACATATTCTTTGATTTCCAACCTAAAATTATTCTAGGTCACATTAAATTTAATTTAAAATTTTTCTTGACACCCAAATTATTTAATTGAAATTTTTATTATTCATACTCTTTATAATATCCCAAGTTTATGTTTTCTCAATTTGATCCAAATTATCTTACATGGCCTCGGCCCATGATTCAATTTTTTTCTTAAAGTAATATATAATATACCTATGAAAATAGTTTAGTGTTCTCAACACACATCATTATCTTTGATTATGTAAGAGTATCCATGTCACCAATAATATTTTACATGACATTTTGAGTTTAATTTTTCATTATTTAAGTAAAAAATTTACTTTATTCGTCACATATTTCAACTTATAATTCTACTTTATAATCATACTCATATATTTAGCTTTAATTCCCTGTATAATTTATATCATGGTAAACTTATTCCCTAATATTTTAATATAATTCTAAATTTCTCGATTATCTTCCATTTTTTCTCCAATCACATTGTCAAAATCCCTCTCTATTTTTTTATCCTTTTATAATAGAAATTATGTGATTTGCTCTTAGTTAAATAACAAAAAATCACTCTATTATTAAATATGTCTCCATATTTACCATTATTTGTTTTTTTTTTGAAGAAAATACTCACTCTAGAAAACTATTAAATGTTTTTATTCGAGTTTTATTCGATGAAACATCATAAATGGTGTTATATTCTTTGAAAAATTTATAAATGTTTGGTTTGGTTATATAATACAAATTTTACCACTTAATTAAAAATGTTTTTTGAGAAACTATTCTCAATGAGTAGTGTATTCTCTATGTTTTTGAACAAGAAGCTTTCACCTTTCGACTACTCAATTTTATTATAGTGTTCTCACCAACGAGATTTCATTTTTGTAACCATTTTTTCCAAGGTAGTTATATACCTCTATCCAAGAGTTTTTCTAACTATAAGATCTATATTAACCTCCCAGATAGATTTTTAACTTTAATATGAAATCTCTTAATGTATTGAATCACTTCATTTTTTGTTTTCATGGTAATTATATAAAAGATTTTAATCTAACCATGAATAAAAAATACACAATAATTATCTCATCATGTTCACACAAGTGTAATAGGAAAAAAATATTATTTTGAATCAAATCAATTAAATTTAAGGCCATATTATTTTTTTCATACGTGGATTCATCATTATCTTACCTCTCATAATGGTATCACATTTCTTCCCTTATCTCTTTTCAAATTCATAATATATATAAAATCCTTAAGTTTTAAGTGTTTTCAATGTTTTTTATTAATTTTTACATCATTAAAATACTATAGGTCTCTCACATATTTCAAAATTAGAAAAAATCACTTGATTTTTCACTATATAGATATTTTTGTTTTTCTTTTATCTTTAAATAAACATGTTTCCATATTTCATTTTGATAAGGTATCCTTTCTATCTCTTAATTTTATAAATTATTATAAATATCTATATAATGAATATATAATATATTTATATCATTAATAAAATTATGTATATGATGTAACCATTACCAATAGGTTTATACCATAACTATCAAATCGAAACATATATGAAAAATGAAGTAGTTAACTCCTGAAATGATGATGATAATGAAAGATTGTTAATGAAATGGTGATAATATGTTTTAAGTAAAACATGTATGGTATTATATATTTGGATATGATTCTATTATGTAATTATAATTGATTTAAATTTTTTATACTAGAGGTTAATGAATTTATGAAGCAATTCGGACCTGAGGTAAGAGTTTAATGTTAAAATCTCATTTTCTATTGAGAATGTTTATCATAAAATTTATGGTGATGAAATTAAATTATATATATCTCAAAAATACCTTGTATTTTATTATTATTAGGTTATATCTATAGATTCCAATTTTTATTTTCAATTTCCTCTCATTATGTACTTAAAAGTATGAAAAAATGTTTTTAAGGAAAATTTACATTATTTTTCTCTTCGGTCAGGAATATTTTTTTCATGTCCATATTTTCTTTAAAAATATTATAAAATAGTTGATTAAAATTATTTTTACCCATATTATACTTTCTATAAAAAAAATTAAAAATTAACCTTCTTTACATTTTCCAAATGAGGTACTTTTACTAAAGGAGTGAACATAATCATTGTTTTAACATATATCATATGAATGAATTTTCCCTACATCAACACTAATAATTGATTTGAATATTATTTTTAAATATTACTTAATTATTTTCAGTGAAAATGGTTTTCCTAACAATATATAAATTTTTATATTTTAAATAATTACTTTCAAAATAAAAAGTGTATTTTCCTGAAGAAATGTTCTAGTGATCCTTTAAATAAATTTTCATCAATGATAACATCTATTAATGTTACTTATGTTCCACTAAGGATATGATCCAATGATACCATCTATATTCTTTCTCTATATATTTTTTGATAATGTTAATTAAATATTTATGTTACACGTTTTGTTTTTAATGGATTATGCTATAACTAAATGATAAAACATTTTTTCATGATATTATGGAAATATTTGAATAGATTATGATTATGAGAAAGGTGGGTCCATTATATACCCCCAATTCATTGGGTAAAGATTAATTTTTTATGATATATCAAAGGTTATATGATTTGTTAGTTTAATCTAAAGATATGGTACATATGTATTTATCCCAAGCCTAAAGTAGGTACATGGGTGGTTCACCCAATCTCTTCACGTGATGAATGCCTTTATGGGTAGTCTTGATATAATATTTATATGATAATGATAATGAAAATTTTCATTCCATTCTCTATGATATGTTCTTATTATTATGACATGATCTCATGGATCATGATATTTTCTTCATCTATGATCCATGTCTTATGATCTTCTAAATCTATCTTCCATGATTATGATATATGATTTTTTGGGTATGATTTTAAACTTTTTAGATCATATTATCAAAGTCTTTTGATTATGTTATAATTATATATGATAATTTATTTTTATCTCCCATGTTTAAACTTTATGATCATCTGAGAATATTCTTTCATATGTTTCATTTCCCCATTTTATGGACAAATGTTTTATGTAGGGTATGACTAAAAAGTTCATTATGTGACAATAAATTTATGGGTGATGTTGAATATATTTCATGAAATAAGATGATTATTTATCTATTACTCAAATATATTAAACCTTTATGGTTCTAGGGAAAATATTGTTATAACATTTGTTGAATATTCATCTCAAATGATGTAATATATACATTTGTTTTATATGGGTCACCTTAATTGGTATCAGAGAAAATTTTAATTATTTTAAGATATTATAATTAGATAACTTTATCGAAAACCCCTGAGATAAGTCTAAGTTTCGGATAACATCTTCAAGCTTTCGTAAAGTAAAAATTATTAGCTTTTCCTAGAAAATATATCTCTAACTATATATTGGAATATGGATGTGGTTATGGAATAGATGAAACTATGGGTAACAACTCTAAAAGGGGTAGATTGGGTATTAACTCGATCATCACCAATGGATGATGGGTGGGCCTAAGACTACACATATAGAAAGACACCCCTGGGAGATATGCTTGGGTTAATTAAAATTTTATTTATGAACCATTATAATGAATGAGAGGATAAAATTTATGAAACCCTGTGAAAAGACGTAGATATATCAGATGAATTTAAAGTTTCATAGATCAAAAATAAGGTTTCATTATTTAGAAATACTATAAATAATTTTTTATTATTATCTAATTAATCACTATGATTATTTTTCTCACATTATTCTTTTTGGTTTTACTAAATGGATGGAACTTGAAAGAATCATGTTATAATTGAATGTGGTAGACAACATAACTATTTTCCTCATGATAAACCAAATGAAATGGGAGATGAAATACAATATCCTGTGATTATGACTAACCACTTATCTCAATATTTTATTGAAACCCTCAACTTTGTGAGTTTACTAGCACACCAGATAAGAAAAAATTTATTTTCACATTTTTCAGTTGAGGAATACAATATAAGAAAGAAGAATCAATTTTTTATGTGTTAATAATATGGTAATAAGAACCTAATGAAATGTCTTAAATGAATTGAAAATTATTTATGTTTTTAAAATAATGTTATAGATCAATTAATTGACAATGAAAAATAAAGAGTTCAATGGAGGGAGATGAATTTCATCCTAAGGTACTACTAATATTTCAATGTATTATGTGTGGGGAGCTTGGGAATTATCCAAGTCAATGCCCTAATCCAAATAATAACTCCTAGAAAATGGAAGGGTCTATTCTATGTCAATCACTGAAGTGGGTATTGATGGTTAAGGTAATATTATCTTCTACTATAGAGTTGGGTATGTCATGTTAAAGTTTACATGAATGTTCCCTATGAAGATATTATTATTCAACCTTTAGTGGAGTTTGATGTGATTTTGGGAATGGATTTTTTCACTATATATAAATACCATATCAAATTACAATGAAAGGAAGTCACATTTCATATTCTCAGTGAACTTAAAATCATTTGTTAGTATGAGGATGAATATTAGATTCCAAAGGAAATTACATCCATTTTATTGGTTTTTATTCTTATTTATAAAGGGTATTTATCTATAATGGTTGGGGATAAAATTAATATCAAATATATTCCTATTAAATGGGATTATGTTAATTTCTTTCTAGAAGAGTTTCCTTGTAATCCTCTAAATTGTAAAGTTTAGTTTTCAATATAACTCATACCTAGTGTTGCGCCTATTTCCAAGACTGAATATATAGTGACCTTGATTGAGTTTAATTAATTGAAGAAGAAACTCCTATAGAATATTAATAAGGTATTCATCTACCATAGTTCTTCACGATGGGGTGCACTAGCTGTTTTTGTGAAAAAAATAGATCAATATGAATCTTTAGTGATTATTAATAACTTAATAAGATCACAAAAAAGAACATGTATCTTTTAACCCATATTGAAAAACAAAATTCAAGTAGATTAATATATTTTCACATTTGATCTTCGATATAGATATCATCATTTAAATGTAAACAAAGAGGATATATATAAGATAGCCTTCCATATGAGTTATGGACACTTTGAATTTATAGTGATTCTATTTGGACTGACTACTTCCCCTATTATCTTCATGGATTTAGTGAACATATTATTTAGGGATTACCTTGATCAATTTGGGGTAGTATTTATTGAAAATATTCTTATATACTATAAGATAAAGGGAGATCACTAATATCACATGATAATTGTGTTGAACACCTTGAGGAATGAGAAACTATATGAAAAATTCGTCAAGTGTGAATTTTGGCTATAGAAAGTAGCATTATTTGAACACATGATAATAAGTGAGGGTATATCAATAGATCATTATAAGATTTAATTCAATGAACATTGTCCCAAACCAATCACTATGGTGGATATATATAGGTTTATTGGATTGTAAAGATATTATCAGTGATTTTTGAAGAATTTATAAAGACTGTTTAATCCACACACTAGGAAAACTCATAAGAGTGTCAAGCTCATTTGGAATGAATAATGTTAATAGAATTTCATGGACCTAAAGATAATTTTGGTTAGTACACTTATATTCACATTACATTATAGTGGAGAGAGGTTTTCGTTTTTATCAATGCATAGAAGAAGATATTGGGATGTGGTCTTATGTAGAATGATATGGTGATAGCTTATGTCTCTCATAAATTAACATTTCAAGAGTAAAATTACCTAACTCTAGATTTAGAGTTAGTTTTGGTAATATTTTGATTGAAGTTATGAAGACGTTATAAGGATAAAGGTGTAATATATATACTGATCATAAAATTTTAGCATATTTATTCACTTAGAAAGAGTTGAATGTGTACCAGAGATAATGGTTGGATTTTATAAAATATTATAAATGATCAATACATTACCACCCTATGAAGTAGAATAAGCTGTCTATTTATTTGATTTTAAGGGATCATGCTAGCTTATATATGATGGGGATTTTTAGAGATCTAATATTTATTGATTTATAAAACATAGATCTTAAAACCTTGAATGACGAGGATAAATATTATCTTTCTCAAATAATTTTTTAACCATCTATCTATCTGAAGATTAAATAGGCATTGAAGGAAGATATAGAGTTTAAAAAGATGGTGAGAAATGTTCCTAAGTTCAACCTTGATTATTATGGAATGATAAGTTTCATAAATATAGTATGTGTCCCTATTATAAAAGAATTAATTAATGAGTTGTTGGATCAATATCATAGCTCCTCATTCTCTATTCATACTGGAAACAAAAATATTTTTAGAGACTTTAAGGATAATTTTCAATGGGATAACATGAAGAGAGATATTATAGAGCATGTATTTTGGTACTTTTTTGTTAACAAGTTAAGGATAAGTGGAACATTTATAAGGGGATGTTACAACCATTACCCATAACTATATGAAAATGGGAAAACATCACCAATAATTTTTTCATATGACTCTACAAGATATCTTAAGTGGAAAATGTTATTTGCGTTGTAATTTATCATCTTATGAGGTCATAACATTTCATTACTATAATATAATATTTCTATATTGATTAGATTTCCTATATATACATTAAGTAAGTAGTAATGTTACATATAGTACCACATTCTAGTATATATGATCAAGATCCAAGTTATACTACAATGTTATGGGGAAGTCTTTAGTATGTTGAAAGTTCCTACATATACAAGAGAAAAAACAAGAAAACCTTATCAATGAAGCATCTTAATAAACAAGCACATGTGTAATCGATTATTTTATATCCATATTTAGCCTTCTTTCATTTTGGGAGAGCATGAAAGGGGCCTGACATGTTGGTGACATAGCCATTTTAGTTGAGGATTCATGTCGATTTCACCATTTTTTCATAAGATAAAATCTTTATTTATTTCAAAAAATCAAGTGAGGTTTGGGTTGAGTTTTGTGGAGGTGTTGGAATTTCCCTTCATGTCAAATAAACCCTTTTCATTTCAATATCCTTTCCTAAGGGTTTACAAAGGGTTTTATACATGGAAACAATAGTTACCTTATCTGTGGTGTCTCACGAACATTATTTACAAAGGTAGGTGGTCATTGGGAAAATGGGTCCAACAACACTTAGGGACACACATTAGTCATAGTGTTGGGAGGTTGGGTTCATCATACCTTTTGGAGAGAATTTGTGCCTACTTCAATACCCTCTTATAGATTTAAAATATATTCATGAATCTTTTATTAAATAATAAATATAAATTTGGTCACCCTTATACTAAAAACAAGCGATATCATGAATTGGATTTATAATCATCTATATGTATATGAGGTCCTTTATTAATGGAGAAATATACATGGATTAGATATTATTATGTGATTTATTATCATGATTATTCTTTTAATCCACACAATGTGGATCATTGAAATTTATCATCATCTGGGAAGATGGGATTTTTTTTGATGTTGGGATCAGGTCTATGAGAGAGGTATCCTACATTTACTTGTGAAATGAATCATAACCCACGTAGTTCGGTGACACTTAAAATGACAATTCATAACTTTTATGGTCATGTTATAAGGACCAAATCATGAAGTTTAACATCTTTCATCAAGGAAATCTAGGAGGAAGGTTCCTAGTAAGAGGGTGGTAGACTTATGAAAAATCATACTTTATGGTCTATATGATATGAAATATATCCTTATATCGAGGTAACATACATCTAGAATTTGGGCCGATAAGGGTGAAACAATGACCCAAAAGAAATGTGGCATTCTGATTTGGATATATGATACTAATGGAGATTTTTTCTAATAAGTATAATGGTGGTTTGATAGTGTTGGGTAGGGACCTCAAAGAGGCTTCCTACATATCCCATGAATACAGATATCAGACCCCATGTAGTTTGGAAGGGTTGGTTCCTACACTAATTGAGTAGGCCCAAGTTTTCTTCATCAATAATATGACCCTATGAAGTTATTTCTCATAGAGAATATGTTCATTTTCTAGAATGGTAACATGGGTTTATGACTTGAACCTAATATAAGTCCTTAGGTTTCCTTATTTGGAATATGGCCCTTTGATGTGGAATGGTTGGGGATTATATTAAATAGGACACCTGAAGGGGGTATTTTGATAATGTTGATGAATTGATCACCACTAATCTATAATCCCACATTAATCATGATCAGTGTAAGAAACAAGAGGAATCAAAATATATGGTAATTCTCTCAATCTTCTTTATCCACTGGTGGATGAGGGAGACGATATGGAAGGTGGGGGAATACACCACAATAAAGAATAGGGGATTACTCTATGAGTGATTACTTAAGGATATATTCACTCTTTTTCTATTGGTTGGTGAGGATGGATTCCTAGTGGGGGTTTTAGAAAGATATACGGGGCTCAGGTGTGGCCATATCCTCTCTTGTTTTCAAATCTCGGGTACCCATTATTATCCCTAAGGTTAAAATCCTCATTATCATAGGAATTTATAATTGAGAAAATTATGAGGATCCCACCTATTAGGTAGGATAAATTTGGTACCTATATTACAATGGGAATGTATAATTTAGTGTAAATTATGTTGTTCCCTCTGCTTTGATCATGAAAATCTAGAGGCTTTGGAGGAGGTCTTGGCTTGGTCTCCCTCAGATGAGGGATCTAATGAAAGAGGTGATATAACATTAGTGGAATGAAAGAGGTCTCATAGTGTGGCTCAACAATGTGGGGATTGGGATAATTGAATAGAGTCTAGAAAATGGTAGACCAAGGAAATATAGAGGGTACTACATATAGTGGGCCTAGGTGAGATAGAGGTGCTTCACACAGGGTGCACCGGGTGGACTAAGAGTGCTTCATGTAGGGTGGACTTGGGTGAAATAGAGATGAATTTTGGGTGATGGTCAACCTAGGAAAGAAACTTGTAATAGGCATTATTATAGGACCCAGTGGTCTCTTTATGTATCTTTAGACAACTGGCACTCAAATTCCGAGTTATAGAAGGGACCTTCACCCTAGTAGTTCTTACTAGGGGGTGTTCCCTTGCATGGTTATTTTTATTCTAGACCTTGATGAACCTTAATCAATTGATAATTTATAATTTCTCATTATTTTATAGGATTAAGGAAATAAATAAGGTTTTTTAGGAATGGGGTTGTAGACTAGGTTAATCATTTCTTTAGGTGGTCTCTTCATCTTTTAGTCAGGTCAAATGATTAATAACAGGGTCTTATTTATAAAAAACTCAAGGTGATTGGAAAAGGAGAACACTCTTATTGGTCCATCATGTAGGTTTATCAGGTAGTACCCACTTCAAGGTTTTTTCCTCATGAGATTTCCAATGTAGTTGGGGCCTACGCGAGCCTCTTGGCATGTATAGGGGTGCGTACAGGTTGAATTGGGTGAGTTCTTTGACTCATCTTCTCTACTTTACTACTCGAGGTATTTTCATCTAAATTGTTTCATCCCCATGTAAAAAATATAGTTTCATTCATTATATTTATAACATTTACATCATTATAACTATGATGGATCTATATTATATACCCATGGAGAAGAACTTTAATGAAAAAACACGAATAATAAAGCAAGGAAATTAACACCCAAAACAATTAAAATAATAAAATATTATTATAAAATGGGTTTTAAAATGTTATAAAAGAATGATATATGATATTATAAATATGAATATGGTTCGGGTATAAATTAATAACATGCTTAAAACCATTATACAATAGTTTAAATCACATTCAATAAAAAGGAAGTGTGAGGAATGGTATTTCATCTCAATTTCACTTCATTGAGGCTTATTGTGATGTTATACACATAATTTCATTTATATAGTGTATATTCTGCACCTTTTACATGGAATATCATGAATCCTTCATAATTCAGGGTATTATAAGTTAAAATTTTAATTATTTCATCTATGTGGATTTGACATGAATGTACAAGGTGGCAAAGAATTTCATTACTCTGTTTCTTTTCATTAGGATATCTAACTTCTTCATTGTATTTGATATTTTGGAAAGGGAGAGGGAGTTTGGGAAAGGTAACCCAAAGTTCCATAGTCAAGGAGTTATTATTCATGAAGAAATCATCTAACCCTGACTGTGTTGAAGTTGATGTTTCAAAAAGTCCTGTCGATTTAATTTGGATTGTTATAGGGGAAGACTTCTGATACAAAAAAACCTATTGTCTTTGAGATGTGGGCCTACCTCTATTAATTGTGTAATAAGTTGGGAAACTAGAAGGAAATTTTTAAGAATGGTTTTTGGAGCATCATCCAATTAAAGGATGTAGATGGGTCAGGTCCTAGTGACAATGTTCTGATTCTTTTGTATGATGGAAGTTTAAAGAACCATATGGACAGGGATAGGTATTTTTTATCCTCTATAAAGGAATCACACTAGGGAAATCCTGGTCCATAGTTGGTTGATTTCATTGTCTGGTTAAATGGGATTTGGTGAATAACATCTTAGTTATGCAATTTTTGGTGGGCTTAGAAGTGATAGAGGGGCCAATTACTTTAGGGTTGTTGGTTCCAAGAATTGTTTCCTATATAGAAGGAAATTGTGGGGAGGCTAAGCCAATTGGAAATCAAGATAACTCTAAGTATTTTTCTCTACTTGTTGAGGCAAAAAAACTGACTTTAATGACAAGGGTCTGAATTTATATTATGGTTTAGAGGAGCAGGTTTTTCTTCCAACTTTACCGAAAGGAATAAGGGGTATGTGGGGGTGAGTGAATTTGGTTCCTCAAAACTAAAAAATATCATCCCAAAATCCCCATAATACATTGAAGCTCTGTGTATTTGAGTTTCTTAAACACAAGATGAAAATCAATGCAGTTCACCTCTGATGTTAATGTGGGATATTTGAAGTCACTAATCAGTCTGAGCCCTAATAAGGAATATTTGGTGCCAAATCTGGGAAATCAATTTGAATTTTTTGATATCCAAGAATCAGAACAAGCCCTATCCAACAAAAATCAGGTTATAATAGCTTCATTCAACTCTCAGTTGATATTTTGGAGGGAATGTAAGGTAAATTACTTCACACCCCAAGTAGGAATCAAGGCAGAATGGAAACTCAAACTCATGAAGATGCATTAATCCTAAGGGGAAAAATATAAAGGGTGAGAATAATGTTCATACCTTCCCAAACGGATGGAAACAAGGTTGGAAAAAAAGTCTGAGGCCAACAAGGAATTTTAAAGAAAAAATTATATACAGGACCAAATATATAAGAATGTAATTAATGTGTAAATGAAAACCTTATAGAGGAGTATGGAGATCCTAAGGTACAAGAGAAAACTAGTGACAATATAGAAGTTATACCTCAAAAAGTAGGGTCTATTGAGTAGAAAATGGAAGAAAAGTAAATCTAAAAAATGAAAATCACTTAGAGCTCATTCTTCAATCTAAGGAAGAATTACAAGAAGGAGTTGTCTGAATCAAGGCTAAAAAGGAGGATGTGGAAAACATTTACGAGAGAATGATCCAAGTTGATCTAAATAAGGATAATGGGATGTGGATTAACAAACAAGAAAAAATTTTAGCATGAGGTGTTAATTAAGGAAATGTCAAGTTTGAAGAATATATACATACTTTGGATAAGATGAATAAGAACATTGAAGATCTTGTAAAGAACGCTCTGGATACAAAGGTAATTTCACTTCATTGTGAGATATATAGGGTGTTTGATTCCAATATTTTAAGTCTTTGATTGAATTATTTTGTGTCTTCTTTTTCGTGTCATGACTTTGCAGTTTGATCTTGTATGGTTTCCCACTTTTTAGTTAGAAGTTCTATTGAAATAAATAGTTACTTTTCTGTGAGTCATTTTAAGCAGGATTGTTTATACTTGAATTTATAGTGAAGGAAATTATTTTATGATTGGATAATAAAATCCTTTCATTTTTATCTCCTAGGTTTATTCATGATTTTTTCAAGTAATAATACCGTTTTTCCACTCTTTAGTATTTAAAATGATTGAAAAATGTTTTTAATAAAATCTGACTTCATTTGTCTCTTCGTTCAAAAGGAAATTTCTTTTAAATACATGTTTTTATAAAATATTTTCAAAAATTTTTAAAAATTAACCAAATTATTGATTAAATAAATTTTTACCCATTATTGAATTTTTTATAATAATTTTTTAAAAGAATATTCTTATCATTTTTAGAATGAGGGTATTTTTACCCTTTTAAAATAGTGTAAAAGGAAATATTTTAACTTATACATCATGTATGTAATTTATATCCATCATTACCTCTAATTTATTTGAATAATCCTTTAAATATTTAAAAATATATTTTTAAAACAAATTTTTTTTCCTAATTTTGTGTAAAATGTATTTTAAAAAATTGTTTTTCAAAGATAAAATGATATTTTCTTCAAAATGTTTTCAAAATTGTTTTTATGGTATTTATATCCATCAATGATAAAAACACTTAATTTTAATTATACTCCACTGGGAATATGTTTTATAAATACCATAATTATTATATCTATGATGGTTTATGATATTATTTACCAAGTAAATTAATGACATTCACTTTGTTGATTCATTTTTATAATCATTAACTTTTCATTGAAATACCCACCTTCTTGTGATCATTTGAAATTATATTTCCCCTACATATCCATATTATTTTTCAGCGATATACTTATTTACTAAAATCTATATAATTTCTACATACATTACTTTTATTTGATAGTTATTTGATTGACAAAGAAAATATTGATAAATCTATATTCCATACTCAATACAAATATTTGTTAACAAGGAATATTGTTCATGAATTAAATCGATTATTCGATATATAGGTATTTTTTGGACATGCAGATATGGGTGGGATATAGTTATAGATATACCCTAGATCGTTAGTAGTCTCATTAAATGAATCAATTGGATAGCCTTAGTTAAATGGTTTCCTAGTGCATACCTACCCATCAATTTCAAATTGTCTTGTGAATGGTATTGATAGTTGAGGTTTTAATGATGTCTAAGATCTTGACATTAAATGATTAATAATTTAATTCATTAATATTTTATTTATTATTATACATGAATTTTTTGCAATGATATTATCTCTGGATGAGTTTTCATTATCAGTTTATTTATTAAATATCATGTATATTTTTATTATTTACCTTTCTATATTGATTATTCCATATCCAGTCATGTTATTGATTAAATGGAATGTTTTTTTAGTTATTTACATTGAAATATTAATTATTTTAATCAAATTATTTAAATTTAATGTCTATTCAGTTATTTTCCTTTCCATATTCATTATGATTAATGATTCATGATAAATTTCATTATACTTAACCCTTAATGATCATTTGAGCTCACCCTTATTTTATTTCTTTTTTCATGAGTCCATGATGTGTGATATAAATGATATGTAATGATATTCTAGATTTAATAATGATACTCTCAAAAAAATGATGTAATTTCTATTTTCTAATGTAATATGGGAATCATGTATGTATCTAGTTTACTAAGACTGTTAAAATATTTAGTCCTTCAGGATGTGTTTCCTTGTATCATTGCTGATATAATAAAGTAAGACACCAACTCTGGGTTACTAAGAGTCAATATAGTTATATTTGGTATCAAAGGATTATTTCTAGAAACCATGGGAACTAGATTTAGGAAAACATATATCAGGGAACATAAACCTATAATTGAAATTGAGGATTGGTAAATAAGAACATCATGAATTTTTGGTAAGGTATCTCTTCTGTGGATTTCATATAAATAAATCCCTATATGAATACTATATGTAAAGTTGGATCTAAAATGGATGTATCTGGGTGTAATAACTCTTAAAGGTTTTTATTAGGATTGACCTGATCATCACCTGATGCATGACAATAGGCCTTACTATGCACCTGGTTTGACACTTCTAGGGGATATTCTTAAGATAATTCACATTTTAATTACAAAAAATTATGAAGGGTTTGAATAAATGATGAAAATGAATAACCCAGGTTAAACCTAAGGTCTGTTACATTGAAAATAATGTTTCATGATGTAGAAATCTTATAAACAATTATATAGTTTTCCTTTTATGATTATTGTTGTTCACACTAAGATGTTTGGTTTTACTTAATGGCAGGAACCTGAAGGAACCATGTTTACATTGAATATAAAGTGTATTGTGGGGACTTTGAGCAACCAAAGTATATTTCAATAAGAGTGAAATAGGTCATGATTATTCCTAATTATTTATCCTAAAATATTATTAAAACATATACCTTAAACAAATCTCAGACTCACCAATGATGAGAATTATGGAGTTATCTAAGAGATCAAGTGATAGAGAACATGGAAGAAGGAATTATTCATTTCCTTCATTTCATAAATGTGGAAAGAGACACCTAATAAATTATTTCAATGGAATGGGAAATGGTTTTTATGTTTAACATAAAGGCATACATAAATGAATTTCTATGGGAAAATGAAGAGTGTGACGGAAGAAAATAAATATAATCCTATGGATCAATTTATAGTTTTTTTCTTAAATATAGGGAGCTTGGGAATTATTTGTGGTAAAAAAACTCTTCTAAAGGTTAACCCCTAGACCAATGAAAGACTTATATTGAAATAAAATGGTTGAATTATTTATGTATTGGGATTTAATAATTTAATTGTATAAGTATTTTTACCAATGTTATTTTAGTTATAATAATAATAAAATATCAAAGGATAGTGTTAAATTTTATAAGAATATATGTATTCATTAACTTAATAGTTATGGATACCATCATGGTTTTTTGAGTTTAACTTTGATCATAAGTTCAAATACTTATAAACCCCTTTTGAAAATTTTTGTGGTAGGAATATAACACAATTAAAGATATTTTTTGGAAAACATTTATGGAAATAAAACCTATTGGTGTTGTACATGAAAGATTTATTTGAAAAAGAATGTATTTACATTTTTTGGACAAAGTATTAAAGGTATTGGTAACATTTAAGGTGTATCTTATCATTTATGTTACAATAATTATTGGTTATTATAACTTGGGAGCCTTATAGGAATCATAATAATATAGTTTTAGAAAAAGCCCAACCCACATGATGGGTGAAAACCTGTTGCATCTGGAGAAGGTTGTGATTATTTAACTCACAACTAAAGGAAGGTAAGGTTTTAGCACCTACCACTAGACTATAAGATTTTTTGGTTAATATGTCATTATTTTTAGTTAAGTGATTTGAAGAATAAATTATAATGATGAACTAGTGGTGTTACTGTTGAGGCTCATATATTAATGTATTATATTGGATAACTTGTGATAACCATATTGGTTTTGGTAAATATTTATAAATATAAATAAATACTTTTCACTATTTTATGGATCATATGATCTATTAAAAGTTAATTTTAGTGATTATGGTATAAAAAATCAATTTTTGGATATTCATTTCTTGTATTAAGCGATGAATTGGAAATTTATTGAAGCACAGATAAAGGATTAAATTGTTCTTATGAAATAAACATGTATCAAGTTATTATATTTACATATGATATTAGATAGTAAAATAATTCCTCAACTTTAGAAAAAAGATATTACAAAAAAAATTATCATATTACCTTCATATTATGTGAATCAAATGGTCTATTAAATCATCATATTTTTATGGTTTTGAAGTCCTTAACTTTTCAATGATCATTCACTTTCTTATGGTCAATGGAATCTATCTCTCACTAAAATTATTTATTCATTTCTTCCATATACATATATTCACTTTACACCAATTTCATCCCAATTATAAACCTATTAATGTGTTATTCAATATGAACTTTGAACTAATATTTCTCTCTTATTAAGAGGATGTTTTATTAAACATTTTTTCACTATGGTTTTTCAAAAAAGGAATTTTCGGATAGCAAACCCTTAATTCTTGACCGCAAGATCAAATTATGAGGAAATAATTTATTAAAGGTGGGTAGAATGTTACAACCTGAAATTATAAAATAACAACATGTTATTTGATAGTTTATGTGACAAGAAACACCGAGCTTAAACAACCCACGAAATATATTTATTTAAATTTAAACTCTTTGATAGCTTACAGAACATGCAACTTCATGTCTAAATGAACCATAATATAGTATATAGTTATAAACTACATGTTAAATTATAAGGTGTTAATCTTAATAAATAAATTATGAAACTTAATTTTAGATATTTATTATAAATAAAATGAGAATCATTTAAAATAAAAGGAACTGTTTTCTGAAAAGCTGTATTTTTTCTAAAAGAAGGTTTAGTCGCACTTTTTACTCATAGTTTAAAATTATTTTTTACCAATTTTACAAAATCTATTTAATAAAATGAACTTAATTTTTTAAATATTTATATCTAAATTATCATATGGTGATTGTTTTTTATTCTTATAAAATATTTCATTTTTTGATGAATAGTAAAAAATACAGATTTTTATTGAAAATTGGTTTTTCGTTTAAATAATTCAAAAGGTTAAATTACATTTTAAATTGGCCTTAAAGTAAAATTAGTTCAATAATATTAAAATTTAGCTAGTTTAGATAATTATAATAAATTTCATATTGAATTTTCATATTAAAAACTTTTATACTTATAAGACTTTTCTATTTGAAAACCCACTTTTCCTCGCATCTATTGGTATAACATTAAATTGTATTCTACCACTTATATGAATTGAATTTGAAAAAATTGATTATATATATAGAAAAATAATAGTTTATATTATCTAATAAGTGAAACATGGTATTTTACCTTTATGAATAGTAAAATAAATAAACATTAAATATAATGGTTAAGGTAAAAATTGATTTACCCAATGGTTAAACTAAGAAGATAAGGGTTATAAATGACCTAAAAACTTATAAAACACCCATTTTATGAAAATATTGAGACCTGTTCAACTCTAATGGTTGATAATGAACCATTTTAGAGGCTTTTGGAATGATAACAACTTGATTGTAATTTATTATTTTCAAAAATTCTATGTGTGT
The DNA here is from genome assembly GCA_963277665.1 of Viscum album. Taxonomy (NCBI): domain Eukaryota; kingdom Viridiplantae; phylum Streptophyta; class Magnoliopsida; order Santalales; family Viscaceae; genus Viscum; species Viscum album. The sequence continues at coordinate 91,801,811 of OY728155.1, forward strand.
CCAATCCCCAACTTATAAAAGTCCACCCCCTCTCCTCCCCTATTTACACTTCTAAAAATATTTGGATCATCCAAAACCTACCCAAATAACTTCTTTATCCCACTCTTAGTATCTCAGATCCATTTTTTGATCAAAAATTAGACCTATAAACCCTTTTATTACAAATCTAAATAATTCTTCTGAAAAAAATAAAACGTTCTAACCTGAGAATTTTTATTTTATTTCTTATTACACCTCATTAAAATATTATTAAATGTAATAACTTGGAGAACCATGATATGGGAGTGGTGAATCAGGGTGTCAAAAATATCTTCTAATGTGACGTATCTTATCCCCACATTGGTAGGAAATTATTAAACATGTCTGATGGAATCATGAAGTTATGAAACACCCATATAAAGAAAAAGAAACACAACACATCATTTTTACATGGCTATCCACTATGGGATAGTCCAAGGTGAATATACTAATAGTATTTCTGTCATACCATAACCTACTAATATTCAATAGATATTTTGGAGTACAATTTATTAAACATGGTCACACCATGCCAAGAACACTACATTTACAAGAATTGTAGGGATAACACACTACCTCTATGGGATCACTTCCTTAAAGTCCCCCTTACTCACTTATTTGGGTGAAGTCTTTCTCAATTTATTGACTTGAAGGTCTCATTAATATATTTGGAACATAACTATTTGTACTTGATTTTCATGAGGCTCTTCTTACACTATAGTACTGAATCAATACCCTTGAATTCACTATTCATGAAAAATAGAAGATCAAAACCTATTGTCTACACAACTCCTTGAAAATTATAAAACTTTTTTAATTTTCTATAACACCTTAGATTTCATGAAACATTTAGTTTTTTCATGAAATTTTTTTGCATTCATGTAAAACCTCAGTTTTCATGCAACTTTTTGATTTTTCATGTAACTCTATTTTACAAAACTCTTTTGTGAAGTAGAGTCCCTATATCATCCTTGAGAGAGTCACAATACATTAATGAGGTTTCTACCTATTTATAGATGCAGCTGACCTTTCATGTATCTTATTTGAATTTCTTTGACTGGTAATGAAACTTTTCATTGGCATTGATCATTAAAAATTTTATGTAGCATTTATTACATAACTCACTACCTTCATGCAACTTCACCTCTGTTTCTTGGGAGCACGCAACACTTCCTCTTTCATGAAACACTAACTTTTGTGAATTTTAAAATATTTTCCAAAAAAACTATCTTTTTCTATATTTTGATGTGAGGTCCCCAAATATTCCCTTTCATGAATATCTATAATCCTCTATTACCCTTTCTTAAAACTTTTTTATTTACAAAACAGTCTTTTTTCCCAAAACAAACTTTCTACGTCCTCTAAAGTTTAGACCCTGGAAGTTTGGAAAACAGTGGGAAACTATTCCATATATAATAATGAAGCCGCATACACCATAAGATCACTTGGATCATGAAATCCTTCATCAACCATGATTGGATTAATAAAAACAAAAAATAAAATCTATTTCCAGCTAGGAAAAATCTTGTTTCCAATAATATCCCACTTTTGGTTTATTAGAAATATATATATAAATTCAATAAATCACAATCCTTAAAAAAAATATATAAGTGAAATTTTTCATCCAACACTCTAAGTATATGTGACAAAATCTTTTTTAAGAAAAAAACATTTCAAGAGATAATTCCATGCTTCAAGAGACCTCATGTGATAAAAACCTTTGTTACATTTAATTTCTCTATTATCCCCCTTTAGAAATATACCCAAAGAAACCATATTGTTACCTCTACCAAAAAAACACCATATAGATCATATATCCACATACAATATTCACCAAATTCAGAAATAGATTAAAATTTTTAATAAAAATCGGGAGATGGGTTAAACATTAGCCTCATCATGCAATGGGGGGTGGTTAAACACTAACATACAACTGATGTTTCTCAAACATTGGTGCTACAAAATGATTAGTCTAAATTTCAACCACTTAATCATCAGTTCCCACATGATCAATTTCAATCACACCTTTTCCAAAAATTTCATTAATTAATTGATATGTTATTTCAATATGTTTTGTGTGATAATATTGAACTATATTTTTTTCATTGTATCACCATTAGGTATTTTACCCCATCACCAAAATCAGTAAGTTTTTTTCATCCACAATATCTAAGTGTCTTCCTTTTTTCTTGAGATATACTATACTTTAAGAGTATTATTAGAAGTTATTTCTTTTTTCTTTATCAACCATCATATACATTTGTTTACACTAAACAACTAACCACCACTTATGGACTCTTGATCCACAATATCTCCAGTATAGTCAGTATTAGAAAATTCCAATATTTTTTATCCCTTCCTACTGCAAAGTATGATCCAAAGTTGAGATTACCTTGAATATACCTCAGGATTCTTTTAAATTTTTCAAAAATGTCCTCTTTTTATTACTTTATAAGAGAGATTATAAACATTTTGCAAATAAAATATCTGGCCATGTTGTAGTCAAATATAATAATATTATAATGATCTTCCAATAAAAGTTGGGATAAATATATTTCTCATACTCGTGTTTTCTAATTTTATTCTCGGATACAATCTGAGTTGATATTGTTTTAGAGATATGTTGAATTTATTCAAAATATCTCTCACATACTTTTAAAGGTGTGGTCATTATTTTTAATCACCTACAGCTACAAAAAGTATGTTATTTCACCAATCATGGACATTTCAAATTTTGATTTCATGTTATTAGAAAATTCTTTCACTAATCCATGTCTTCTTTAGAAAAAATATAATATCATCCACATAAAAAATAACTATTAATTGATCTCCCTAAGAATTATTCACAGAGATATTATTGTCAACGCGTCCTCTTTTAAATTTTAGATTATTCATATAAGAAACCAATTGAGAATTCCATGTTCTTGGTGCCTACTTTAGACCATAAAGATCCCTGTTTAATCTAAAACCCTTTGTTTTGTAATTTCCAATCAAAAATACCATTGGTTTTCCGATATAGACTTATTTTTCAAAAACACAATTAAATAATGTCATTTATATATACAAATGATATAATTTGTACCCTATTTAATTTGACATGGATAGAAAGAGCCTAATTGACTCCAGTCAAGATGCTGGAAAAAATGTTTCTTCAACATCAATTCCTTCAATCTATGAATACCCTTTAAACACCAATGATTCCTTGTTTCTGATAAAATTTCCAAGATCATTGATTTTTTTTAATGATCAAATTTTTTTTAATCAAATTATAAATTTATAGTATTTTAACAAGATCTCAATACTAGTTTTTTTCAATCTTATTCTTTTCTTCATTAATTCCATTAACCCTTGATTTGTCCATCACTTATTATTCATCCAAGGTTGATTCTATAATTTATTGGAGATAAAATTTTGTTTCATTCCTCATTATCCTTTTCTTTGTAGGAGAGGTTCAATCCCCAATAGTGTTGGATTTATCAACTTCTTGTTTTCTATTTCTCTTGTGAGGTCTTGGGGTATTTTCTTCAGAAATATTTTCCTCTTCTAATTATACTTCTAAATCATCATCATTTTTGAGAGCCTGGAATATTATGAAACCCTTCCATAATTTCTACATTTGATTCTATACCTTTTATAATTTCCTATTTATCTTCAATCATATCAACAAATGAGCTCCTATAGTTATTCATAGTTTTATCCTAAATTATATTGAAATTATTTCTCTCCATAATGTTTCCAATGGTTTATTTTTAGACTGGGTTTCCACAGTTTATTGAAAATATTTTCAATATTAATACGAAAATCACAGAGCTATTGGTATTTAACAACCAAAACATTCACATACTATTCCATGGCATTTTTTAAATGGTGGTTTAATATATAGTGAATTACATGTTGATAAGTGGAACCCATATTATTTCAGAAAAGGGGAATTAATCAATGAAAATACACTCCCTATGGTTCCTTGAAACATTTCCTTCCTCATCTTCAGGATCCATCTATGTCTGGATATGGCTACAATATATTTATATGAAATATAGGTCCTGTAAATCTACAATTTCATCAATAATGTGTTCCATGATCAATATTGTGGATTTATCCATTGATAAATAATGGTTGAGACACCTAAAGTCAATGAAAACCATGAACTTCCCATTCTTCTTGTTGATGGGGATGGTGTTGGAAATATATTTTGGGTATTAAATATCCTGGATGATCTTTGTGTAGATGAGATTATAAAATTAATATTCCAATTTGGTAGAATGATTCAGATTCACTCTAATTGTTACCTATTTATATCCATGATGTTCTTCAAGAAAACTCAGATGATGGGTGCCCACGTCAGGATTAAGACCACGAATATTTATGAATTCCAATGATAATAAATTATTATTTTGAATTAATAAATAGATATATGCCTATTTTGCTTTGGGATACATGGAAGAATAGGTTAATATATATTTTTGGTATTCCCTTATACCCATATTAACATTTCTGAGTTCATAAATGGTGTTATAGAAACCTTCTTAAATACTGTAGGGGAATCTCTGAGGGATTTCACATCTTTTAACTCTTATTATTCTAATTTAATTTCAGTGAAAATGGGTTATGTAGGTATTTTTTAAATAATGAGTGACAATTTGGGTTCATTTTTATCTTTTTTTATAAAGTGGTATATTTAGGTACTAAGAGTACTAATGTATGAGGATAATTTTTAGGTGACTTTAAGATATGCACTCCCTTTTCTCCAAAATATTTCAAGATAGAAGAGGTATTGAAATCCTGATACTCAAGTGATGACATGGTTTTATTTTTAATTTCTTCTGGTGACAAGAAATAATTTTCTAATCTAAGATTAAATGAAAGGATCTCCATATATTTTGGAAAAGAGTGGTGAAAATATCATTTGGGGAGTTATAATCATGATTAGAATCAAACCCTTCTTCCACACAACTGGATTCATTCAATATGATCGTTATCATAAATACCAAGGAAATTTTTCTAAAAAATAAGGTATTATTTATTCTCGTGGGATATATTTATACTTGTTTGAATATTATTGGTTGTGTAAATATGGTATAAAGATCATTCAATCCTCTTATGTTATAGAGACACTGAGGAATGAGATTATATACATACATTGTATAGAATTATTTAACATTGATATATGTTGTTTTTCTGAGGTAACATTATCCTGACCATCATATGAAAAAAATTGATCAATTTATTCATCATCTATAAAAAGGTATGAATGACCAAATTAAACCTTAGATCTAGAAAAATTTCCTCAAATCAATTTATTGGATGTACATAATCTTCATTGAGTTCATGGAATGGATTGACACGGTCCATCCACAAACTATTTGGTGGGAGTGGTTTGGATTAAATCACCTTTTTATAGTTTTTTTTCTTCCCTTTTATATAAATGAATCTATTTATTTTTATTGGAATGAGTATAAGGGGTAACTATAACCATTTAGATCCGTAACTTGTCTATTGATGGAGTATTTGAAGAACTTTTGGTTTTGTAAAATTATGGATTTGTGGGAATGAATAAATGGTATTCTCAATGAGACACTGAAAGTCATATCTTGATGGAAAAATGTGAACTTAAATTGGGTAAAATTGAAAAGAAACATCATGGATGAGTAAGGAATCACTAAGAGGGGTTCGAAATGGTGATCCAATTTCTTTTTTTAGTTTCCTTAAAAAAGAAATCATCACTACTCGTTAGAGTGAATATTAATAATTTTCCAACATACACATGAATTCAATGAGTATTTATAAGGTTTAATTATAAAAATTAGAAGGCTAGTCCTTGGTATGATCCAAATTCTACTTTGATCACACAACCCACTAGTTTTAACATGTGGGTAAAAGGAACAGGGTTTATCTTTGAACTTGTGTTATAAAAACTCTCCTAACTAGGACAAGGCCTTTCGCAACATTACAATGATAAATAACATGATATAAACAAGAATAAATCCTTCTAAACATAGACTTTATTTTTTGATGTAGTGCTATTAATCCTCTCCTTATTAAATTTGTAGAAACGCGTGTATGATATCTTCACTCTATTCCAATTTACACATCCCCTTCTTCTTCAACCTCACTTCATCTACTCCCTTCTCTTCTTCCTCTATCTTATGTTTTTATTAGAAATTTTTCATACTTTTAATATAATTAAACATAAAAAACATAAGCTTCTAATCAAATTTTCAAATTTTAATTCAAATCAATAACTTCCTTCAACCAATTCAACTAATACCACTAAATTTTGAGTCATTGGATCTTGATGGAACTTCTAGATACCAATGATTATTCTAAAAATGAAATCATTTATAGGTTTTGTAATCCTTTATATCATCTAAAAATACATTTCATTAAAATTACTCATAACTATATTAAACTCCCTAAAAATTCTTGTACCATGGTATTGTAAAAAAGTTATAGTCATTTTTTCCTTAACATGACTTGCACCATGGTGGTAGTCCTTCTAGATCTATCTATTTTAGCATAATACTCTAGTTTCTAACAATGAATTATTCTACCATAGTTGTGTTATCTTATTTTGTCCATTTTAAACTACATAATTGCGCATTGACCATGGAATATTCAACCACCGCCACAAGTATAGTGGTTTCCCATTTTAGAAAATTAAAATGGAAGTCTGTTGTGGGAAACACCACTTCTATTTTGGACTTGGTAATTTTTCACAAGAACATTGGAATATCACCATGATAACTTCTATTTAATAATGAAAAATATTCCCATATACCACAATATTCTTGGATATTGGGAGAATGTGGGGTGGTAAGATAAAAATAATTGACTGTTAGGAGCACGGGCTAAGCCGGTTTCAGCCCGCATGAGTGCAGTTCTAGGTGGGTTGAGCCTACATGGGTGTGTGGTTACCCACGAGCCAGATTTACAAAAAAAATTATTTTTACCATATATGATTCTTTATAAAAAATTAATAAAAATATAATGATTAATCCAAGACATGTGATTTCTCATCGTACGGGTCATACAAATTCACTATCTATTCACATGTGAATTGTAAATCAGTATATATATTTATTGTTGTAATATAATACTATAAAATTTACACAGTAATTATTAATCATATTCACATGGTGTCTCATCTTACATCTCAAAAAATGTAACTCATCTCCCTTTCTTATGGTTTCAATTCTAAAAGATTTATTATAATCATAACATTTTTGGGTTGATTTATTATTAATATTACTTAATGTTTTTTCTTATTAAGAAAATAGGAAATAGTCTCATGGGAACCCAAATATCCTCCTATAAAACTGATTGTTACCTAGAAATTATTCATTCATTCACAGACTCATCTTGTTATATCACCTCACAACCAACATAGTCATTCATCACCCCTCGCTGATCACTTGCCTACTTTTATTCAAAACAGTTCTTCACCACATCGACATCACTGGATGGGACCATTAACCCATCAAAATATGTTCAATTACAAACCCTAAAACTCTAGAAATTTTAGATCCATATTTCTCCTCACAATTATGATTAATAATAATAAATAATACAATATTTAAATGATTATAAGTAGTATATTTTCAAAATAAGGGAAAATGCAATGAGCATATGCGGGGTGGAGAAGGCGTGAAATTTTTTGATTGTATTATATGTGGTCTTTGTGGAAAAAACCACATAGGCTCAAACTAGTGCGAGCTTGGACCAGCATGCCCCATCCTTCCCATTTCTCGTTACTACCTCCATGGACATTTTCTCATTGGCCATTTTCGATAGGCACATCAAAAAACGCACAACTACCATCAAAACACACTCATCAATGGATGTGGCATTTTTTATTCCTATCTATCTTCATCATGGCCACCACTAGGGAATGGGTGTTCTCAAGTTCATAGTTTTTTTATAAAATCTTTTACACCATGTTCATGGCCTTGGATTGAATCTCTAATCTTCCAAGATCCATCAACACTTTATGAAAATCCTAAATCATGATGAACTAATCATTTTTTTAATAATCCTGAAGGTCATTTCACACGGAATCATATAATTTAACATTGAATGTAGATTATTTAATAATATAAAAATATAAAACAGACAATCATATCCTTTTCAATAATTTCACTTTCACAGCGACCATATTTGCACATCTCGGGCTCAAGAATCTCCCCCTTTATATTTCTTATCAACCAAGGAACATAAATCACTATAAAAATCTAAAAAACATAAAAATAGATCACCGTAAAATAATTATAAGCCTATCTAAGTGAGCTATATATATGAAACATTAACACTGAATAAATAAAAGAATTTGGTTCATATAAACTTATCTATATACATCTTTCATAACACAAACTTCACAACCATAAAACTTTACATCATCATCCCATAACCAACTTTTCAAACCTGAAAATATTTTTTAAAACACTTAAAATACACTATTATAACAGTCTAAACTTGTTTAAATCATATATTTAATTTTAAATACTCTTTCTAAATATTTTATTACCACCAAATTTGATACATATCAAATGATACTCCCCCTTTATTGTATATTCCACCTTTGATAAATAGTAGGAAGATAAACCTAGTGGAAAGATTTATATTGTCAATTTTTCTCCCCCTTTGATAACAATATCCAAGGAAAAATGATAGAGGGCATGAAAATAAAATAACATATCCTAATAAATAATGTGTTTGAACACTTAAGTTCAACCTCAAATTTTGATATGTTTCTTTTGATAGTGGATTTGCGAACACATCTAAAATTTTATCCTTTTTAGTAAAAACTTCCAACTTTAACTCATTACTCTAAAATATATATTAAATGAAATGATATTTAACATCCATTTTATTGGATATTTAATACTAAACTATATTCTTTGAAATATTAATAGAAATTTGATAATCACATCCCAATTATAGTAGTCGCCTCATTTCAACTTTTAAGTCTTCTAACTAATTATTCATCTATATAATTCACCTTGATGTATGGTTGTAATCAACATATTTAGCCTTAGAAGTTCCCAATGTGACTAAATTTTTCTTTCTTTAATGCGAAAAAATATATTTCTCTAAGAGATAAATCTCCACCAAATGTAGAATTTATATCATCAACACTTTATTTATCAATCTACATTTGAATAACCAAACAGATCAAATCTTCTATTTACTATCGTATTTTAATCCATATATCTATATTCATTTGATACATATAATTATTCAATTTCTATTCATTAAAAGATAATATTTTTTTTGTGTTTATATCTTTCATAAATTATAGCAACATACATTATATTCACTATCCAAGCTGTCATGAAAAGTAAACTTTCAATTGGATTCTAGAATTTCCTTTGATCATCTCCCATTACCTATTAATATTATTTATAACTTTTTTCCTTCAGAAATTGGTGTATAAAAAAGATTTTATTCCTCTGGTCCAAATTTCCTTAACATTTCATTAGCATAATTACCTTGAAATAGAAAAATATAATCTTTTCATTGGGAAATTTTTATAACCTGAAAGTACCTCTTATCATATAACATATATATTTAAAATATCATATTCATTTCTTTATATAAGTATTTACAAATTCCTTCATCATTTATAGAAAAAATAATATCATTTAAAAAAATGATAGCGATGAAAAATACATAATTATCATCATTAATGTAGAGAATATTTATAACTCATCCCTTTTTGAATTTAATATTTCTCAAATGGGTGTGAATATTTAATACAAATACCTTGGGGACCATATAAATCCTTTCTTAACCAGAAAACACATTTTTCATCTTCACTGGGAAATAAAATACATGGTTTCTCAATATACACCGCCTTTTACAATTCACTATTGAGTAAGGGTATATCAACCCAAACCATTTTACACATATTATTACATTATTTTAACTTAAATATATATTAATAAAAAATAATCATAAAACATTACTTTTATATTTGGAAGACTATACATATAAAACATCAACGTAAAAATAAAGTGTCTTTATTTTAATCTCTCTAATGAGCTTCTCAATCCCATTGAGCTCCAAAAATTACATGGGGTAACTCAGGGAATACATAGACATAAGGGATGGTCTAAAAAACCAAATAAGCGAATAAAAATGATAAGGAAACTTAATGTGTGATTCAAAGGTATAAAATGATATCATAAAAGAGAAGTCTCATAATTAATCACATGGGATCATAATATAAAGAACATGGTATCACAAGATCATGGAAAAATAGGAAATGTGGTATCAAAACAAAAAATTACACAATAATAAGTCAAGAATAATAATTTAAACAACACTGTATGGTGTACATATTCTTATAGTAGATTAGATTTACTCCAAAAATCTCATATATAATGCCTAATGAGACAATATATTTACCCAATACATTGTGATGTTATCTAAACACATCCATCATAAAATGTTCATGATTGTGTGTGTCATAAAAATAAAACCACTTATGAGTTATAAACAAAATAATTACTCATGGAAACAAAATGGGTTTTATAATCTTTCATCACATCATATTCAAAATACATTTCTTAAAAAATTTATTTGAGAACTAATCCTAAGGTATACATTACCCAGTTAAAGGAACAAAAAATAAAATAGGTATATATGTGCGATACAAATATACAAAATTTATAATCATTACAAAACATTAAATATATAGATGAAGTGATCTAGAGAGATAAATTTCATAACCCAAGTAAAAATTTTCTCTAGAGAGATCCCTAACACCCATAATAAAATCCTTTACATATATCAAAATATTTATTCCATTTAAAACCCTTCTAGAAAATAATTAGAACAAAGTGAAAGAGGGCTTTATCCTTTGAATAAAATAAGGAACCTTATAAATAAATCGAAATATACAATAATTTTTATAGATATATGAAAATTCATTGACCCATATACATTAAAATGAAACATTCATTTGTCTTTTATAAATAAATTCAAAACATTCCATATAAAATATGTAAAAATATTCTTTCTAAAAACCTTCGAAAGAAAATTAAAAGTGACATATAATTTCATTTATGATTCATTTATTTCTATATAAATACATTAATAAAATAATTTAAATAATATGGATGTGGAAGATAAATAGTTGAAAAATAAATATTTAAAGCATTTAAAATGATTTTTTTAAAGTAAAGTGTACCTTACATAAATCCTAAAAAATGATTCATTTTAAAAACATTATAAAGAAAGTTAAATATGGTCAAAAACGACATTTATAATCCATTAAAACACAAATATAATTTTCTTGAAACATATATAATAACATAGATATGGAAGAAAATGAGTTGCAATGGAAACATTAAAAAAGGATTTTTTTTAAAATAAATATTGTACCTTACCTCGAGTTTGAATTTCCAAGTACATTATTTATCTTACTAAAAAATAAAATTATAAAAATTATTTAATTTACCAAGAACCATTTTCAATTTTATTATCTCTTTTAGTTAATTTATTATCATTTTATATTCCATTATGTAATCATTTATGTTCACATTGGACATTTTGATGATATTCGGCTCATATATCCCAAATGACGTCAGTAGGTTAACTATGGTCAAAGGTTATCTTTTTTCATTATATAAATAATTATTATTTTTAAATATTTATCATTTAAATATATAAGATAAATATTCAAAACCATACATTAATTAACATTATGAAAAATGAACTCTATTATAATCATGTAGAGAGTAGGTCGTACGTACACATGAGTAAAGTTACCATTTATCAACGATCGTGATAGGAAAAAGGTAATTGATATTTTAACTTCAAATATTGATAATTATATAACAAATATAACAATATTTCATTAAATATAATTATATATACTATCCATTTTATTTGGTAATGAAAAATGAATTGCATCACTTCATGGTGCTGGTAATCCACACATGCGAATGAAAAACATTATCATATTATGTTTAACCATAATTACCTTATTTACCCTTGTTTTGGTGAAAAGTATTTACTATATTTACTATTCATAATGACTACAGATAAAATGGGACAATTTAACAAATTTGGACCTCAAAATTAAAAATAAAAAAATACACTTTTCACAATTAAATCTAGATGATAAATAATTTAATTTAAAATTATACCCATAAAACACAATGAAAATTAGTTTTTTTTTGGAAATTCATTTTCAAGCAAGAAATGATCTTAAATTACCTTTATGACTTATAGTCATCATTATATGAATTTCAATTCATATAAATAGATATATAATATATAAATATCATTTAGGTATTTTCCTATTAGGGTTAATTTTAATTAATTAAAATTGATATACTTTATGCACTTAAAATCAGTTTTCATACAACTATATTTTTAGGCATAAAAAACATATACCCAAATCATAAAAATTGATGAATAAAATGAAATTATTTTCATCAGTATAAATCAAATGGTTCGTATATAACCTTAAGAAAAATCTAAAATTCAATGGTATGTTTAAATAACTTGTTTTAATGAAAAGAAATTAAAAAATTTAAAAATAGGTAATTTTCACTATTCACTAAAAAATCAATCAATTCTAAAAAATCTACAGTTTTCACCCTAATTTAATTTTTGTAAATTGAGTTCAATAATATTTTTAATTTTATTAAATAAAATTTCTAAAAGTGGGAGAAATTAATTATATTACTTATTCACAAAAAAAAACTATTTTTGAGGAAAAAATATATTATTTAAGTATATAATGACTTTACAAAAAATATACTTACTTCATATAAAACATTTATGAATTTTTTGAAAAAAAAATTGTTATTTAAATTAAAACCACTTATTTTTACAACTATTATATAATGGTTATATTTAAATAATAATATTTTACTAGTATATTGTGGTACGTTTAAACTCAGTGTTGCGTATAATTAATGCTATCAATGAAATTGAATTTATTTAAATATAAATATATTTCAAAATCTTAGGATATTACATTTTATCCCCCTTAAATAAATTTCACCCCCACAATTTTATCATAGTCATTAAAGGTTCAATATTTTAAAATAACATAATTGAAAACCTAAAACGTATAGAGGGATTATAAAACTTCTTTTAAAAATCAAAGTGGGAAACATAAAGGTTATAAGAAATAACACATAATTAGGTTCCCATATAAGGAGAAAATTGGTGGAACGATAAAATATGGGTGTGGGTGATAAAATGATGTAAAAAATACTAATATAGAGTGATATAAATAATGGCCATGAAAAAGTTAATGACCATAAAACCATAAATCAGTGAGCAGTAAAGAGATCATAAATTAATTAAAAATGAAGGTAAAATAATAACATTTTAATTTAAAGGTCTTATTTCCTAAATTATAAATATTATCCTAATGATAGGATACATAATAAAGAAAAAAGTACATTCATGATTTATTTCTTTTTTATGATAATAATTTCATCTTTTTTTGTTACTTTGATGATTCTCTATGTCTCCTATTACTCCAAGAAATTAACGTTCACAATGATTCTTTTTTATTTCTGAATCACTAAAACTAACATTTAATTGATCCTAATATCCATAAGAGAATTAAATTTCATTCCAAATGTATCTATATATTTATCAAAAACAAAATTATTTTAAAATGGTGTTCAATATGATAAATCATGCTTTAACCTAAAATAATAATACCCACGGTTTTACATAAACATATATATAAGTAGTTAACCAAAAAAATCATCAAAAATAAAGTTTTTCCAAATTAAAAATCAAAAAATTTAGAAATAAGGTCACTAAATTTCCAAAATCAACTTAAAATTAATCCCCCAAATAACATAAAATATCTCTTAATGTTAGAGAAAACATATTTGAATACCTTCATCATATATTCTCCTGAAATATGGTAATAATCTGAATTAACATATAACATTAATGATAACATGCCTGATACCAAAAAATAACTATCTCCTCGTTCCTTAAATAAAATAACATATTTTTTATTAAATTCTATAAATCCAGAAATATTTTAAACTCTGTCAAAGATAACATAAAATATTTTATCATCAATCACTAACCAATTTAAAGGTTACCCATACTATCTCATTTACTTCATCAACTTTAATAATCTTTTTATCCCAAGTAAACATCATTAACTCAAAAACATGAACATATTAAGGGTTATATCTCCATTAATTATGTGTTCTCCAAAAATATCACTTTACCAGAAAATCACTTTTCATTGTTATCAGTACCACCAAACATATGTTTTTAAATCATTAAATAAAAACAATAGAATAACAATCCTTATAGGTTTAATTATTTTTATAACCCAAATACCATTGATTAAAATTAATATAAAATATAATTATAAAATCATAATCCATAAATACTTAAATAAATTCACTTTAATTATTGGCATAACATAGGTCCTTCCTTGTTCTAGAAGTAAATATATAAAAGTATACATTGACTCAAATAATTAACAGGTTCCCCATATTTAAGACAATGAACTATAAATGGATCCCTAAGATGAAACTTATTTCACTTCATAGAACTCCTCATATTTTCTAGCAACTCATTGCTCTATTCCCTCATTTTCCACATATAAAAAAATCAGATCCTTTGATACATTCTACTGAGTGTTAATTTCCATATTTCTCTCATGAAAAAAATTGAACATTTCTAACTCCATGGTATCCATCACCTGAGCTCTCAATGGACTAAATTATTCTATTATTTTGTGATTCTAAGAGTTTGTTAAGGTATATATTGTAAATTAGATATCATGATAAATAATTATAAATAATTTTAATATCTTTCACATTATTTTTCATCCCATTTAGCTGCTCAAAATCATAACATTTTCCATCACATTCACTGTTAACATAATTACTCATGGTTCAATCCATTGACTAAAAACAAAAGGTATAGTGTAAGAAACAATAATCATAGTAGGAAACCAAATATTTGTGAAAAAATATGTTTAGTATATTAAAGTCATCAAACTATATTTTCACTCAATGGAAATTTAAGTTTAACAAATGTTATCTATGATTATCATCTATTTAAATACTCCATGATAGTTTTTAAAGAATTCATGAGTATTTCAAATCATATCCCCAAGAGTGTAAAATTGAGATTTTAGAAAGGAAAATTTATCACAAACCAGGTTATGATCAAGTTAATACCCAATGTTCATATTTTGGAGTTATTACCCCTATGTAAAACTGTGTCAAATCCCCATCCACTTGTAGTATCCACAAATGGATGTAAATTATTGGAAACTAATCACTATATACTTTACCAAAATTCAAATATATTTTAATATACTTAGACTTATCCATATGTTTCCTGCTAAATTATTACATTCCTAATCCAAAAAATAACTACACCTTCCTCTTATACCATCTATAGTGAACCAAGACTTTTTACACATATTGTTATAAAATTTTTAACATAAATATCTATTAATACCAAAAAAAATTATCAAAAAGGACTAGTTTATTTGGAACATGAGATACATAAAACATTAATGTGAAAATAAAGCATCTTTATTTTAATCTCTATAATGAGCCCCAAAATCCCTTTGACCTCCTAAAACTGCATGGGATAACTTGGGGAATATAGAGACAAAATGGGTGAACAAAAAATTCTAGTGATGGAATAAACATAAAAAGGTAACATAACATGTGAATAAAAGTTATAACATGATTCTATAACCTCACGATTTTATGAAATAGTTTTTCAAATAAACCTAATTTCTTTAATAGATTTCATTAAAGACAACACCGAGTTGAAACAAATCATAATATACTGTTAAAATATTATTCTTTAATGTGGAAGTTATTTTCTATCTATTAGATTAGAAGGTATAAATAAGAGAAACTAAATTATAAAAAATATATTTTTTAAATATTTATTAAAAAATTCATTGGTAATGAAATTATTATTAATTAAAATAAAAATCATTTGAAAGTAAAATAAATATTTCTCAGAAAAATCTGTTTTCATGCATGTAAGTTGTATTAATCATAATAAATTAAATAAGTCACTATATTTTAAAAATTTTAATAAAATTTATATATTATATACTGAATAAAAAATTTATCATTCATGGAATATTTTTTCTTGGCATGGGGTAAGTATAAATCTAGTTTGATGCTTAAAATTGTTCTTTCTCTCTAAAAACGGTTTCGTCGCGCTTTGCACACTCATTTTAAAATTGTTTTTTCCACTTTTAGAAGCTTTATTTGTAAAAAATGAATTTTATTATTTAAATAAACATTATAAAATTATCTTATATAGAATTTTTTATAATTTTTTTAGAAAAATAATATTTCAATGAATAGTGAAAATACATGTTTTAAATAAAAATCACCATTTCTTTTAAAGAATTTACAAGTTATTTTTTTAATATGGTTATAAAAGTAAAATTATATAAATTAAAATATTATTCATAAAATTTAGATCATTTTGATTAATTTTATGTCCCATTTTTACATAACAACATTGTATACTTATGAAAACAATTTCTTTAGAAAACTGCTTTTTCATCACGTTTGTGGGTTTAATTTTAATTAAAATTATTCTAATTAGATTAATTTAATTTGTTAAAATGGATTACATGTTTAAAATAATCATAATTAATAATATATAATATGGTAAACTTAATTTTTTCATAATAAATAGTAAAAATATGTTTCCATGGTAAAGGTTATGTCAAGTTAATAGGGGATTAAACTAAAGAGATAATTGTTTAAATGACCTAAATCTTGTATAATTTCATATTTTTTGATATATTTCAAACTTTTCTCAATAAATTTTTATAAATGGTTCATTTTGGATCGTTTTTTCCTTAAAACTAACATTTAATTATTTGAAATCTATGAAAAATTATAAGTGTAGCACTCACCTCAATCATAAAAGGGAACCCCCTCTCTATCCTATACACACATCAAGAAAATTTTTGTTCAAAAAGTACATACAAAAATACATTCCTTAAATCCGTTAACATGACTTATATTATAGGGTGTGATCATAAATCCATCCTAAAATATATTTTAGTTTAAAACTAAAGAGGTTATCTGAAGAAGATGTATAGATCTTAACCATGTGTTTTTGTTTTATTTCTTATTATACCTCCTTAAAATTTTCTAAAACTATAATAGAATCATAAAATCAGTATATTAAATATACTTGAATTTTATTTTTTTAATTTAATAACCTATTTCTATCTACTCTTCCATCAAATGATAAATGAAGTCATCGATCATGTGTACGGTGGACTACCGCCTCACAAACCGATGTAATTTGTTTTCCATCACCACCTCTCATTGATTAATATAATAATATATTTAATGTAAATCAATTATATCTATGACATAATAAAACTTATTTAATTATAATATCACATATTCCTTCTTACTTTACATTTTTTGGTAAAATTATAATGTCGCTCAAGCGTACATGTAGACTGCTACATCTAAGAAGTGATGTGATTCATTTTTTATTTCTATTTTTCATGGATGGTAATAATGATAGATATTATGAATATATAGTTTTTATATGATATATTTATAATTAAATAAAGTTTAATTTTTATTTAACTTTCATTCATTCTATCTGTTGAAAAATGAAAATAACTTTACGTACGGTCTACCATCTCCATGAACGGTGTAATTCATTTTTCTATCTAGAACTTTTATGGATGACTATAAAATTGTAAATAATTAATATATATGATATTTATAAACTTATTAAGAAAATAATTATATAAAATAATCAATGTACTAGGACCAAAACTATCGAACAATGAAGTACATGAAAAACAAAGCAGTTATCACCAAGTATAGTGATTTTAATAAAGAATTGTGAATAAATGGGTGATAAAAGTTTATATGTAAATAAATTAGTTTATGATATATATTAATATGGTTCTAATATATATTTATAATAATTATATATTTATTATATATTATTTTCAAACATGTATGAAGTAATTCAGATGTGTGGTAATAGATTTTCATCTAACTTTTATTTCTGTGAGATAAATTCCATATTCACCACGTATTTATTTTATGTGAAGTATACAATTACCAAAAATGTATTGTTTTTATGATTATATAATTCCATATTTTAATTTCACTTTCATCACTTTATTTTCTCAATATACTGAAGAAAATTAAGAAAAAAGTGACTTTATTTTTCTCTTCTTTCAAAAATAATTCCTCTTACATGTTCATGTTTTGTAAAAATGTTTTCAAGAATTTTTATACCGTTAGAAAATGATTATTTAAATTAATTTTAACCCATGTTTGAATTTAAAAATAATTTAAAAGGATTTTTCTTTTTCTTTTCTGAATCATGTACTTTTTACTTTTAGGTGACAAATTGAAAGTAATCTGTGTTTTAATGTATATGGTATGAAAATAATTTTACACCAACTTGACCACTCAATTATTTAAAAATTACTTGAAAATTCTTAATGGTTATTTTCAAAGAAAATGTTTTCCTTAATATTTTTTAAATTTTTATATTTTAAATAAGTCGTTCCAAATATAAAAGGGCCTTTTCCTTAGTAAATGTTACAATATAAATTTTAAATACATTTTTCATTTATGATGGAATAATTTGATGTTACTTAAGTTTTAATGGGGATATGATCCAATGATAACATCCTTATTATTTATCAATATTTATTATGACTATGATTAAAATATATTTTTATACCCATTACTTTAAATGGGTTATTTTATGAAGAATTATTGAAATTTTTATGTGAACCATTTCATTTACATGGGTTATGACATGATGAAATGTTTATAAAACCTGGTTCATTTCATGGGTTATGATATGATGAATGTTTTTTAATGTTATGGAATAAATATTTATAATTTTTGTTAAGTTATGGGTGGTACATAAATTAGAAAACCCTTTAATTAATTTGTTAAATATGGATATATCATGATATAAATAGTACTGGAATGGGGAGTGAACCCAGTTTATTAAAGGACTTTGTCTATAGTGATAGTTTTGTGAGTGAAAATTGACTACTATGATGGTTTGGGGAGTGAACACTTTAAAATATAATAGTATTGGAAATGTTCCTTGACTAATAAGTAAATAATTTTATATACTCACATGAATTCCACAAATCTATGTCTTATGTCATTTCTATTCTCTCATGGATTATGATCTTTAAATTTTTTATTACTAATGTCTTATGAAATTCCAAGAATTATTCCATGACTCAAGATTATAGACTAATATATATAGGGCAGGGTTTTAAAATTTTATAATCATGTTCTCATACTCTCATGTTCATTTTATGTTTATGTGATCATAGATATCTCCATTATTTACCCTTAATAGCCATCTAAGATCACACTTACTTATATTTCTTTTTCCCCAAGTTATGACAGAAGGTATTAGTTATGATATGTATAAGAAGGGTGTTAGTTATGAATAATTTAATGGGTTATAATGTAGATATTTTATGAATAAGTTTCTTATGTGTTCAAGTTTACAAGGGCACTAGATATATGGGATTCAAGCATTGATCATTATGTTATGTAATGAATATTTTTATATAAAGATCTGATATGTATGTATAAAAATTATGGTTTTCTATAGATAGTATCATATAAATGTTTAGTTACCAATGGAAACTTGGAAAAGAGAAATTTAATGAAAATCCTTTGGATAATCCTAAGTATAATATAACATTCTATGTTTTGGTAGATAAAGGAGTTTTCTTTCTCTAGAAAATCATCCCTATCTAGATATTATATGTGGACATAGTTTAGGAACAGATACTTATAGGGGTAATAACCCTAAAAATAGTTGGTCAATTTTATCTCACCCATCATTCTAGTTCATGGTGAGTTTTCCCTTACCACGCACCTAGTTTGACCCACTCAGGGGATATAATTAGATAAATCACATTTTCTTTATAAACCATCATAATGGATTTAAAAAAAATCATGGCTAACCTAGGTTAAACCAAAGGTATCATAGATTGAAAATAAGTTTTAAATAATTATACATCCTATGAATTATTTTTCATGATCTATCACTCTGCTCAAAGATTACTTATGGTCATTATAACCATTTTGGTTTTAGTATGGTATTAAAAATATATTGTTAAAATTGATATGGTAACAGGTATTCTCAAGTATTTAAGTAAGATATTTGAGATTAGTTAAATGAATCCTTGTATATCAGGAAGTCTCAAGGAATTTTAACTCATAGCCTCAAGGATTATATGTTGAATTATAAGAGAAAATCTATAATAGTCTCATGATTGCATCTCATGTATATAATTCTTCTATAGGTGAAGTTTATGGGAATTTTCTTCCTTTAAATCATGTTATTCTTATAATAGCATCATTTTATGTTATCTTAGGAATATTTTAGCTTTATTTAAATAAATACCACAATAATTTTTGAGGAAGTAAAGTCACATTTGATATTCCAAACCAACCTATGATCATCTATTTTTGTGATGATAAATATAAACTTCTAATGGAAATCTCATCCATCATATGGGTATTGATTTTAATTCAAAATGGTTGTTTATATTATATGGTTGGGGGGGAAATAAACATCGATGATATTCATATTGTGTGGAATTTTGTTAATGTCTTTTCAAAATATTTTTCTAGTCTTCCATTGAATCATGAAGTTGAGTTCTCAATATAACTCATACCTAGTGTTATGCCTATTTCAAAGATTCTATATATAATGGCCTAGATTGAGTTATATGAATAGAAGAAGAAACTATAAGAGAATATTTATAATGGATTCATTCATCCAAGTGTGTCACCTTTCGGTACACCAATTCTTTTTGTTAAGAAAAATGATGTATCGATGTGACTTTGGAACTAAACAAGATCAATATAAAGAAAACGTGTCTTAGACCCCATATTTATTTATTTTTAAAACAATTTTTTAGATCTCAATGCTTTTCCAAGATGACCTTCATTATAGATGCCATTAATTTAGTGAGAAGAAGATCAATAAAAACAAAACAGTATTCCTTATAAGGTATGGAAACTATGAATATATTATGATAAGAGTTTGTCTTACTGATTTTCTTTATGTATTCATGGATTTAATTAATAGAGTCTTTAAAGATCACCTTTATCAGTTTTGTAAGTCTTTATGGATGATATTCTGATATTTTTAGTGAGAAAGGAATAGCAATAAGATCACTTGAGGATTGTGCAGAATACCCTATAGAAGCACTAGTTGAATGAAAAATTTACAAATTTAAAATTTTGGATCAAATAGTTATAATGTTTTGTTCATACAATCTCAGTAGTTGGTATATTTTTGGATCCATCAAAGACAAAATTATTGAAGGTTTTTTCAGACAAATTACTCTGACTGAAATCTGAATTTTTTTTCTATTGGATGCATATTATTGATGCTTTGTAGAAAATTTTTAATGGATATAAAATCTAATCAAAAAGTTAACTTGGAAGGGATATATGTTCTGAAAAAATGTATGTATCATTTCCATACTAGATTTGAAGGAGTTTTTGGATAAAGCTCATAGTTTATCATTCTCTATTCATCCTTGAATTAAAAAGTTGTATAGAGATATGAAATAGTATTTCTAGTGGGAAAACATTAAGAGATATATTTTAGAATATGTTTCTCAGTTATTGGTATGTCAGTAAGTTAAGGCTGAGAGAAAAACAATTAAGGGGTTCTTACAACCATTAACCATACCATAATGTAAATAGGAATAAAATACCATGGATATTTTTCATTAGACACCCCTGAACATCTAAAGTACATTTTTATTTTTGGGTTTTTATAGACCACCATACAAATTCATCACACATTATTACTATAATATAATATTACAATCTTGATCATATTTCCAAAATATACATGTACAAAGTGGTAAGGTTTCATAGTGTACCAGATTATATGATATCTAATTGGGATCTAAATTTTAGTCTGAATTTCTAGAGAAGTATTCAATAGTTTATGGATAAAAAGATAAGTTTCATCACTTATTATTATAATCAAATAGATTTTAATTATAATAGGACCTTTAAAAACCTATATTATATGTTGATATCTTGTTATCTAGATTTCAAAGGTTGTTGGGATCAACACCTTCCTCTAGTCAAGTTTTCTTACAACAATAGCTTTCACTCGATCATCCAGATGGATACCTTTGAAGTCTTATATGGAAAGAAGTGTATAAATACAATGTTTTGGGATAAAGGTAGATAAATAATCATTTTGGTACATAATCTACTTGAGTAAATATGAAGGAAAGTCTGAAAAATTCAACATCACAACAAGGAAGCTCAGACTCAATATAAAATTTTTCCTTAAAATCGTCATCATGACTTGGAATTTGAAGTTCATGAGAAGGTTTTTTTGTAAATTTATCCATGGAAGAAGTTTTTTAAATTAGGGAAGAATGGTATTATAATACCTTGGTATATTTTCTTCTTAAATATTCATTATCAATCCATGTTGGTAGCTTATTGTTTTGTGCTTTCACTAAACCTCTCTCAAGTTCACAATGTATTCCACGTATCACTCCTGAGGAAATACATACACAACAATAACATGTATTGAACTCAACATTCATAACACTGGAGAAAGATACCTCTTATGGGGAACAATCACTATAGATTCTAGATTGGAGAGAGAACGTTCTGTGAAACAAGACTACTCAACTATTCAATGTTTTGTGGTGAAACCTCTAATAGGAGAAAGATACATCGTAGCCTGAGGATATGATGAGGCAAAAGTATCCTCAATTGTTTGTATCAGAGTAGTAAAATTTTGAGAGAAAATTTATTTTTAATGGGTTTATAATGTAATACCTTTTATGTAATATTTTTTCTCTTCGATATCTTGTGGTATACGCAACACCAAGTCTAAAAGAACCAGGATGTGCTATTAAATATTATCATTAAATGTGACAATTAATGCCTAGTCATTGGATTGGTAGTTATTAATAGGACTATATAAACAATGAAAAATATGTGTTTCACAAATTTTAAAAATAAATTCATTAGTTTTTAATTTTTTATAAATAAAAAAAAATTGGAAAGTAAAAGAAATATTTTTTGAATAACGGTTTTTATACACACAATGAGTTTTTATCTTAATAAATTAAATTTTTCAATGTTGTTGAATTATTTTAATAAAACATATATATTATATATTAAATCAAATTTTATATCATTGATATTATTTTTTGAGGCATTTGATAAGAATAAATCCAATTTGATACTTAAAGTTATTCTTTTCTAAAATATCGTTTCATCGTGTTTTGTGCATTTTTAATAAAATAAGTTTTTGAAAATTATAGAAAATATATTGGTTAAAATTAAATTCATTTTCAATATAAATAGGTCAAAATTATCTGAGAGTGATTTTTTATAATTTTCTGAGCTGTTCAATTTTTCAATGAATAGTGAAAAATATTGACTTTTATTTAAAATTATATTTTCATTTAAATAATTCTAGATCCATTTTAATGTCCTGAAATTTCAGTATAAGTTTGTTTTATATTGAATTATTTCAATACTGTGAAATCTGACGGCGCGTGATTCCAAGGCCCGGAGCGCCCAGAATGATCCGTCGAAATGTTAAGTTTTAAATAGTGTGCGTGAGTGGTTTTCTTAAAAAATTGTAATAAATCTTAAATAGGTGCCGAAATCAATAATCAGAGGGCACCATTATGTTCATTATGGTGGTTTTAACCTAGGTGCGACTTAAGTTTAGTCAGTGCAGGATTCCGGTGAGAAAACCCGAAAATGGCATAACTGTAAATAAAATAATTAAATAAAAATTATTTTATTTTTCAAACACTTATAACTCACGAACAGTTATGCAGATTAAAAATCTGAGACCTCCACTAAACTCGAGATGATATTTATTCCTCCGAAAGATAATAACATTGGCATGTGTGGTCCACCAATGAAAGTTAGTTTTTTGGTCATAAATAAAATAATTAAGAGACAATTATTTTAATGTAGAATCCTTAACTTCTAAATGGTAACTCGAATTGAATATCTGAGAGTACTATTGAGCTTGTGTGAGATTTTTCCCCATAGGTGGAGCCTAACCTCGACCGGCACGGGTCGAGGGTGACTGTTAATAATCATTTGAACTTTGTTTAAGGTACATTGAGTAAACATGCAGGAGGAGTTTTCTAACTTTTGAATCGATGATCGAATTTGAAATATGATGGAACTATTAAATTCTCTGTGCCTGGATTCGCTTAAGGAAAAATTAACTTTGTTTAGAAAAAACTTGATAGAAATGTTTATTTTTCATACTTTTGGAAAAAATTATAAAATAACAAAAGGTGTTATTTTATTCTTTTTTAAAACAGTTGAGCGGAGAATGGTGGGACTGTGGTGCAACGTTGAGAAATAAATGTGGGTTGTTTATTAACTTAAACCTCTCATTGTGTAACAGCAACGCTTGTGGTTAATTAGGCTCATTGATTTTGATTCATTGATGAATCATAATAGTGAACCAATGTGGGACGTTTTCCTCTTATTTAATTAAATCGTTGGGGTGGGTTTTGGGAACCCACAGAAGAACTCGTGATGAAGTTCTGGAAACATCTACCTTCAATGAAGAACATTATTTTGATGACGCACATTGTGGAATCAACCTGGAGGTCGATGGGTGATGGACGACTATGCGCGTGGACCTTCTTCTTCTTCCGCAAGAGAACCCAATGTGATCAAGGTAGAGGTGTTTTTAAATTCAAGTGAATTAGTTTCTTTCCCTCATTATTGAAAAGCAAGATGAATGCAGGTCATCCAAAATGAGTTGTCCTGTAATTCGTATGAAATTGTAGGTGGTTGTTGTTGGAAAAAATTGAATGGGGGTTTTTGATTTATCTTTTGATTATTGATTATCAAACCCTAGATATAATGCTAACGCGGAGGGCGCAGGCCAAACGAAAAAGGCCCAAACCCTCCACCGCTTCGATCTTTGTTGTGCTCATCGTGAGAAACTTGAAAATAGAGAGGCAAGATGAACCAGGGAGTCGTGCAGAATTGGCAGCATCCCGAGAGGCTCGTAGGTGCTTTCAGAAGGGAAAATGGACCACCGGAGCTTACTCGGTGGCCCGCGGAAGCCCCACCTATGTGAGGGAGCCAGTGACCGGCGCCAGTGGGCGATGGCGATGGCAGACGCTCACTGGCCATAGAGGAAGGCGGCGCCACACGGAGCCACAGTGGACTGAAGGGGGCGGCCGGCTCTCGGCTGGTCGTGTTGGTAGAGAGCGGTGTGTCATCACGCACCATAGGAGGTTGTTGCAGCTTCGAAGTTGCGGCAAAGGGAACTGCGCCCAGTGGGTCTCGGTGCCCACCGAGGAAGCACCACATTGCACCACAAATTAAAACACCTGAATAGATTTGTCATTCGGGAATTCAGTGAGCTACCTGACTGGAGGATCGCACCACCCAGCTAGCAGACCATGCCAGGTGGTGGGTCGGTTCACCCAGTAGGCTGCTCCTAAACGAGGCAGGTCGGGCCAAGCCCACGGCCCAGCCCACTCAGGTCGGCCCACCCAGTTCTAGCTAGGCCATACAGAACCTAGGTCGGACCCATACTGGGTCAGGTCGACTGGAACCAGGGTGGTCGGCCCAGGGCAGAATTGGTTGGGTTGGTCCGACAGGGTCAGACCGGACCCAGACCCTCTTTGGCCCAGATACGCACAAAAAGACATAACATGCAAACTAGATGTATGTTCGAAGAACCATCTACAGAGTTGGAATCATGGAAATGAGATGTTCATTTTGAGGTACTCTACCTGAGTTTTGGAGAAAGCTGGTGTATGGTCGGGTTTGATTGTACTCTAATCCAACCGGGCCCTCAGCACTAAAATTCCCATAACTCTCAGATCGGGCGTCTGATTGATGCACCGTCTATTGAATTGGAACCCATATGACATGAAGCATTATTGGGTCACTTATTTGTGGGACTTTGTGCCAGTTTAAATATGACTGATGGCTTGAGGAGTCTATTTTATCAGAATCAAGCGTGCTTTGAGAGGGAATTTAGTGGCTGCCTGTGAGGTGGAGATTGGAGACAGATCTTGCGTAGGTGAGTACCTAGCGATCCACTGTGGGTCAGGACCGAGCGATCAGGTGTGGATCAGCACCTAGCGATCCTATGTGGATCATCACCTAGCAATCTTCTATGGATCAAAACCTATCACTCTTGTGTGGGTCAGATCCTGTGTGGGTCAGCACTCAGTGATCCTATGTGGGTCAGTTCATACTGATACTATGTTGGTCATATCTTGTGTGGGTCAGCGGGGGTTAGTACCTATCGATCATGGGTGGGTCGGATCATGTGTGGGTCAGCGGGGGTTAGTACCTATCGATCCTTGGCATGTCGGATCCTGTGTGGGTCAGCAGGGGTTAGCACCTATTGATCCTATGTGGGTCATCAGCAGTGCCTCTTAATATAATAAGATGATCTATCCATACGAATAATCATAAGTACTTCTATACTTCAGTTATACCTGGTTTGAGCTGGGTTTTTTGCTTTGTGATTTGTGATTGAGATCATGTTTTTGTCGTTTTCCTTTATGTAATTCTGGGAGAAATTCAGGGGGTCTCTGTTTCCCTACTGAGTATTGTTATACTCACCCCTACACGGGATTCTCCCACACCTTGTTGTGTCTTATAAAGATGATGGATAGCTTGACTGAGTCTTGAGGATTCAGGGCTAGATAGAGCTTGGAGGTGGTTGACAGAAGGTGTACAGAGGTTACCAGTTGACATGGAGAGCCGCAGTGATGATTTGTACCGACCCTTCAGGTAGGATCCTTGGAGAACGACCTCAGGAGTTATTTCCCCTTTTTGTGGTATTTCTATTTTAGTTGGGCTTGTATTATGTCCCCTTCACTTTCAGTATTTACAATTACACTCAGTGGTGGTATTTAGTTGTATTTTCACCTTACTTGTTCCGTTGTGTTTTTCTTGTGCGTAGTGTTCCCTGTCTGTGTGTGTACATGTTTAGAGGTAACACCTTCCAATTATAGGGAAATTATTTTATAGTGCTGTTTTCCAACCCCTGGCCTTTGGAAGGTGGGCTTGGGGTAGTCACGACACGGGCCCCGGGGGACGGGTCGTGAAAAAGTGGTATCAGAGTCGGTCGGTTCTACCAGAAGAACTAAGAGTCTATGTATTCAATGGACCAATAGTGTTAAGTCTCTTGAGTTTGGGTTTCAGTTTGGGGAGTCCAGTGTTGGTGCGGTGGCTGATGTATCCATACACCAGGACCATGAATTTGTTTCCAACTCGGTACATGAAAACACTAGTTTCATGTGTTTTCAAAAACAATTATTGATCTCTTTTGAGTCAGCTCACCAGGTATGACCTTTTGACCGTGGTCCATCTTGATTCTCTAACAGGATTCCTCCTCACAGATAGCCATCTAGGATTCCAATGTGTGACCATGAGGATGGTCTACAGAGTGATGAGGCTTTAGTACAAGGACTGTTTCTCGAGATGGTACCTTCAGGTGGTGTCCGAGTGATACCACTTCCCTTTGGTCAGCAGTTACTATCGGCACTACCGGTAGAGGACACATATAGGCTCAGTGCCTTACATGAGTTTCAGTGACTGGTACCCCTCAGGTTTTGATGAGATCCATAATCACATGTGGCTAAGGACTAGCCTGATGTGGTGACCAATTTTCCATCTATCCAGGGCACGATACGATCAGATGGTGAACCTGGTAGGGAGAATTCTATGTGTCTTAGTAGGGCGATGGATGGGTTTAGATTTCCCTTATCTTATAATGAGGTAACTTTTTTTGCGGACAAATCTTGAGAACCTTCCTCAGAGAAGGGGGTCTCTTTCCCAAAAAAAGTGAAAGGGTTTTTATTCCCAAGACCTTATACAGTTTCGATAGGATGAAATGTCAGTAACTGAGTATTCTTCGAGGCATACCAGCCATTCTAGGTACTCGATGAATACAATAAGACCAGTACTTCAGGGCTCGGGCCTCCGATCGAAGTGTGTTTAAGTACATCCAAGATAGCACTATTCCTCTATGCATTTCTACTTATGTTAAGGTGCTAGAGAGAACATTTGTGGTTGATAATTCTTTGGCTGAGAAGATACAGTCAGTGAATGTCAGAAGATGTGGAAGAGGAGCTAGCAGAGCAGCAAGAGGTGGTATACATTTCAACATGTTACAACAACCACCCTAATGTGGCCCCACTAGGCTTAGGGAGTTGGAGGATAGGGGAAGGGAGTTACTGCATGCATTAAAGGAGTATGACCCAAGGGCTTCTAGAATTATTTGAAGTACAGTATGTATTTACAAATAGTTGTCGTATTAATAGACATATATACTAATCATTATTTCTTGTCATGAATCTTGTTCAAGACCTAGAGTTTGTGGTTAAACCGTTTACTTCACCCTTACATCTGGAGATACCTATGGAAGAAGACTTGATAATCACACTTGTTCTGAAGATACGATCTAAACCTTGAGGCGATAGTTTTGGTTGGAACCTCTTGGTGGCAGCATCCGGGCCTTACGACGTTAGTTTGGGTATGGATTGGTTATCCACAGTTCATGCTCATATTGACTGTTTTAGGCCAAAAGGATGTGGTAAATCTACACCATTGGAATAGGGTTTTCCTTGGTCGGAAAAAAAAGAAACCCCAGGCATCATGGGTTAAACTCATGCATAGGAGGGTTTAGCGGATCACTCTTGGGTCAGCCAGCCTTACCCTCATGACAGTAGGTGTTTTGAGTTTTTAGTTCCCAACAGTAGTGTTAGAGTACGGGAACATCCATTCAAAATATTTTTCTTGGATTACCTCCCCATAAGGATAGGTACTTTTTCATTGACTTGTACCTAAGGAAAACAACAATATCTCTAACTGCATATCGAACAGATTCCACGGAGCCTCGGTATCTTAGAGTATAGTGGAAAGAATTATATACTTTCTACTCTGATCATAAGAGTCTCAGGTATATCTTCTCATGGAATGACCTGAACCAGAGACAATAGTGATGGATAGAGTTCCTTCGAGACTATGAATTTGAATATTCTATACTCCTGGGAATGCGAACATGGTGGCAGACACACTCAGTAGGAGGGCTAGTCTATAGTTTCTGAGTGAGGAGACAAAGCATCTATATGTGTTTCAGTTATCCTTCATGGATAGTGATGGACCATATTACCTCCAGTCTATGACAGTTACTCCCACACTACTTCAGCGAGTCAGGGAGGCATAGCTTGGGGATGTTGACTATGATGTACGACGTGCTCAGATATCCTCAAGATGAGATCCTGATAGATTTTATAATGGTGGGTAGCACACCATCCTCTTCATAGTACACACCATGGTACTAGTGAAGCTATGAGAGGAGGTGTTGAGGGAGTTCCACGCATTCCCTTTGGCAGTACATCTGGGTGTGGTGAAGATGTACCAGGACCTCCAGCATCAGTACTGGTGTCCAGGGAAGAAGAAATCAGTGGCAAAGTTCATATCACGATGCCTCATTTGATAGAAAGTGAAGGTTGAGCATCAGGTTCTTACACGTTTGAGCACATCTTTTACCCCCCAAATAGATATTCCGACAAAGCATACCATACAGACCATGGAGGAAATGCTTCGTGCTTGTGTCCTGGATTTTGGTTACAGTTTGGAGGACCACATAACATTGGTGGAGTGTGCGTACAAGAATAGTTGTCACTCCACCATCGGCATGGCTCCGTTTGAGGCCCTGTACGGGTGACATTGAAGGTCACCTCTATGCTAGACTGACTAAGTGGAGTCATCACTTATGGTTCTGGAGTTGGTACAGGCTACCACGGAGAATGTGTAGATCATCCAGGAATGGATGAATACTAAACAGAGCAAGCAGAATTCATATGCTGATAAGAGATAGAGACCCTTGGAGTTTGAGGAAGGAGACCATGTCTTCCTAGGGGTCTCACTTGGATAAGGAATATAGAGATTTATATAGGACGGCAGGATATATCTGAGGTTCATCGGACCTTTCCAGATTATCAACAGAGCTAGTGAGGTGGCACACCGTCAAGCTCTTCCCCCACAGATGCAATGGGTGCATAATATTTTCCATGTGTCGTAGCTAAGAAGATGCATGCATGATCCATAGCACGTTATCGATTAGGGAGAGTTGGAATTTGATGATGGGTCCACTTTTAGGGAGTTCCTAGAGGAGATAGAAGATCAAAAATAGTGAGTCCTACATGGACAGTTTATCCCTTTAGTGCAAGTTCAGTGGCATCACGAGAACCTCTAGGAGAGCACATGGAAGCGGGAGGCTCATATTTGTGCTCAGAACCTACATTTGTTTGATTTACCTTTGTTTTGGGTTTCGTGGATGTAAATCCCTAAGGTGGGGAGAATTTAATGTCCTAGAATTTCTATATAATTTTTTTTAATTATATAGAGTTATTTTGAGACCGAAAAATCTGACAGCACGTGATTTCGAGGCCCAGAGCGCCCAATAATGATCCATCGAAAAATGTTATGTTTTAAATAGCGTGTGTGAGTGGTTTTTTTAAAAAAGTGGAATAACTCTTAAATGGTTTCTCATATCAGAAATCTGAGGGCGCCGTTACATTTAGGATGGTGGGTTTACCCTATGCAGAACTAAAGTTTAGTTGGTGTAGGCCTCCGGTGAGAAAACCTGAAAAAGGAATAACTATAAATAAAATAATTAAATAAAACTTATTTTATTTTTCAAATGCTTATAAATCACGAACAGTGACTTGGATTACAAATATGAGACCACCATTGATCTCGTGAGGGTATTCTTTCCTTAGGTAGATACTAACATTGGCCAGCGTGGTCCAACAGTGGAAGTTAGTTTTTTTCGTAAATAAAATAATTAAGTGAAAATTATTTTATTATAGAATACTTAACTTCTAAATGGTAAATTCAAATGAAAATATGAGAGTACAGTTGGGATCATGAGGGCGTGTTCTCCTTAGACAGAGTCTAACCTTGACAGACATGGGTCGAGGGTGACTATTAATAATTTTTTGAACCTTTTTTAATAGATGTTCAGTAAATGTCTAGGAGACGTTTTCTAAATTTTTAATCGTTGCTCCAAAAATAAATATGAGGGCACCGTTGACTTCGCAGTTATAGTATTCTCTTAAAGGAAGCTTAACTTTGTTGATAAAAATTCAAACGGAAAAGATAATTTTTTGGAC
Organism: Viscum album; assembly: GCA_963277665.1. NCBI lineage: Eukaryota > Viridiplantae > Streptophyta > Magnoliopsida > Santalales > Viscaceae > Viscum > Viscum album. The sequence goes on from OY728155.1 coordinate 91,833,048, forward strand.
TTTTCGAAAAAATAATAAAATAACAATAGTCGTTATTTTATTCTTTTTGCAAACTATTGAGAGGTGAATGGTTGGACCACGATGCAATGTCGAGGAATAAACATGGGTAATTTATTAACTTAAACCTATCATTGTGTAATTGTAACTCTTCTGGTTAATTAAGCACATTGATTATGATTCATTAATGAATCATAATAATGAACCAACGTGGGAGGTTTTCCTCTTATTTAATTAAATCATTGGCGTGGGTTTTGGGAACCCACGGGAGAACTCTGGATGAAGTTCTAGAAACATCTACCTCCAATGAAGAATGAAGTTTTGATGAAACTGGTTGAGCAATCGATCCGAAGGTCAATGGGCAATGAACAACTATGCACGCGGACTTTCTTATTCTTCCGCAAGAGAACCCAACGTGATCAAGGTTGGGGTTTTGTTTAAATTTAAGTGAGTTAGTTTCTTCCCCTATTTTTTGAAAATCATGATGAACGCGGGTCAACCAAAACGAGTTGACCCACAATTTCTATGAAACTTTGTGTGGTTGTTGTGGGAAAATATTGAACATGTGTTTTTGATTTATCTTTTGATTATTGATTATCACACCCTTGATATGATGCTAACGTGGAGGGCATGATCCAAAAGGAAAAGGCTCGGACCCTCCGCTGCTTCGATATTTGTTGTTTTCATTGTGGGAAACTAGAAAAAAGAGTGGAAAGATAAACTTGGGAGCTATGGAGCGTTGGTATCATCCCAAAAGGCATGTAGGTTCTTTCGGAAGGGAAAACACACCACCAGAGCTCACCCGGGGGACTGCAGAAGCCCCACCAGCATGGCAGCAAGGTCAAACGACGCCGGCGGGTGATGGCGGTGGTTGGAACTTGCTTGAAACTGAGGAAAGCGGCACCAAAACGGGCCAAAGGGGGCGGTCGTCTCTCGACCGGCCCTGTTGGTGGAGAGGAGCGCACCGCGGGAGGTTGTCACGGCATTGAAGCCGCAGCGAAGGGGACCCGTTCCCCGAGGGTCCTGCTTCCAGATGAGGCGACACCACAAGGTGCCCCCAATTAAACCACCTAAATGAATTTTAAGTTCAAGAATTCAGTTTGCCACCCGGCTGGGGTACCGCGCCAGCTGGCACGCTGGTTCGCCCGGTGGGTTGCACCCTACAAAGGCAGGCCGAGCCCGGAGCCTAACCCCCTCAGGTTGGCCCAATCGGTTCGGTCATGTAGGATCGGAACTGGGTTGGGGTGACCTGAACCGGGTCAGGTTAGCCCAGGGAGGAATGGGTCGGGTCGGTCCGACCGGGTCAGACTAGTCACAGACCCTCTTCAGCCCAGATATGCAGAAAATTCCATATCTCGTAAACCAGACGTTCGTTTGACGAACCGTCTACAGTGCTGGAATCCTAGGAATGATACGGTCCTTTTGCTATACTCCACCTAAGTTTGGGAGAAAGTTTAAGTAAGTTTAGGTTGGATCGTACCCGAATCCTACCAAGCCCTCAGCATTAAAATACCAGTAACTCTCAGATCGGGCGTCTGATTGACGCGTCATCTCTTGCATTGGAAACATGATTAAATGAAAGATCATTGGGTTACTTCTCCATGCGACATCATTCCAGTTGAAATATGACCAATGTATTGAGGAGCAGATTTTCCTAGAATCAAGCATACTTTGTGTGGGAATCCAGTGGCTGGCTGTGAGGTGGAGATTGGCGGTAGATCTTGAAAAGTTTAGTAACTAGCGATCCTTTGTGGGTCAGCACCAAGAGATCTTGTATGGATCAGCATCTTGTGATTCTATGTGGAGTAGAACCTAGAGATCCTGTGTGGATCAGCACCTAGCGATCCTATGTGGATCATCACCTAGTGATCCTATGTGGATCATCACCTAGCGATCTTGTGTGGGTCATCACCTATAGATTTTGTGTGGGTTAGATCCTATGTGGGTCAGTGCTCACCAATACTATTTAAGTCAGTGCATACTGATCCTGTGTGGGTCAAATCTTGTGTAGGTCAGCGAGGGTTAGTACCCATCGATCCTAGGTAGGTCGGATCGTGTGTGGGTTAGTGGGGGTTAGTACCTATCAATCATTAGCGGGTCGGATCATGTGTCAGTCCGTGGGGGTTAGTACCTATCAATCTTGTGTGGGTCATCAGCAGTGCCTCTTAACAGAATAAGAGGATCTATCCTTACGAATAATCATCTATACTTTTGTACTTAAGTTATACCTGGTTTGAGCTGAGTCTTTTGTTTTGTGATTTGTGATTGAGACCATGTTTTTTGGTTTTCCTTCATGGAATTATAGGAGACCTTCAGGGGTTCTCGGGGTCCCTATTGAGTATTGGTATACTCACCCCTACACGGGATTCATCCTCACCTTGTTGTGTCTTGTGTAGATGATGGATAGATTTACTAAGTCTTGAGGAGTTAGGGATAGACAGAGCTCAGAGGTGGTTGAGAGACGGTGTACGGAGGTGATCAGTTGATTTGGAGAGCCGCAGTAACAATCTATACCTACCTTTCAGGTAGGATCCATGGTAGATGACCTTAGGAGTTGTTTTCCCTTTTTTCTATATTTCTATTTTAGTTGGGCTTCTATTCTTTCTGCCTTCACTTTTACTATTTACTATTACACACAATGGTGGTTTTTAGTTATGGTTGCACTTTATTTATTCCGTTGTGTTTTTCTTGTGCGTAGTGTTCCATGTTTGTGTGTGTACAAGTTTAGAGGAAATTCCTTTCCATAATATGAAAATGTCTTTCCAATGTTAGTCTCCAACCCCTGGCCTATGGAAGGCGGGCTTGGGGTAGTCTCGGCACGGGCCCGAAGGGATGGGTTGTGACATACATTTTTATTTACTATGGTTTTAAAAGTAAAATTAGTTCAATTATATTATTATTAATATAATTTAAGAAATTTTCATCAATTTTATATTCAATTTTGATATAAAATTTTTTTATACTTTAAAAAAAATTCTTTGGAAAATTGCTTTTTTTGTGCCTCTCTGTTTAATTTTAAGTTAAATTAATCCACTTCAGTGAATGAAATTGGGTAAAATGGATTATATATTTTTAATAAACATAATTAATATTTTTTAATTCGTTAAAGAAAATTGGTCATAATTAATTGTAAAGAAATAAAAATATATTTCCAGAGTTAAGGTTAAAACAAGTTTACCCTATAGTTAACCTGAAGAGATAAAAGTTAAAATGACAATAAAACATTTTTAATGTATATTATCTAGTCAAATTTAGAGCTTAAATCATATAATATTATGCAATGGTCCATTTTTTATTCTTTTTCCAATAAATTGACATGTAATTAAATGAAAACATTAAAAAATTACACGTGTTCAACTCACCTCAATTATAAAAGGACACTCCCTCTCCTCTCAACTACACACTACAAGAGCCTTTTAATTCAGAAAAAAATACCCAAATATGTTTCTTAAATCCATCCCCATGAACTATATCCATTGATTTATTATTAAATTATCCTTTTATGATTTTCAGTATAAACCAAAACAGGTTTTTTGAATAAGAGATATAGTTCTTAACCATGTGTTTTTGTACTCTATATTGTTCTACCTCCTTCATATATTCTTAAAATAAATTGAAATAATTACACCATTATCTTAAATATATTGATATTTTATTATGTTAATTTTATAACCAATTTTCATTTCCTCATCCATCAAATGGGAAATGAAATCGTTAATCATGTGTACGAAGGACTAAAACCTCATGAACTAATGCAATTTGGTTTTCCCCATTGCAACTCATGGATGAATATAATATTTTATTTAATATATATATATGTGATATTTATGACGTAACTATACTTTAGGAAGTATAATTTCACATATATATTTTTACCTTAAAATCCATTAGAAAATGATAATGTTGCTCATGCATGTGTGTGGACTACCACCTCTACGAAGCGATATGAATCAATTTTAATTTCAATTTTACATGGATAATAATAAGTACGGATTTGATAAAAATAAATGATTTATATGATATAATAATAATTATTAAATTTTGAATTATTATTTAAGAAACTTTTATTCCATCAGTCAAAAAATAAAAATAGTGTTCATGCATACGTATGACCTACCGTCTTTATAAATAGTGTAATTGATTTTTATATATCTAAATTATATGGATGACTATAAATATGTGCATAATTAATATTTATTATATTTATATCACAATTAAAATTTTATATATTGTGGAACCATAATGAAAGTGCAAGTACTAAAAATACCAAACAAAAATATAAATGTAAAAGGAAGTAGTTATCACCCTGAAAGGTGATTTTAATAAACATTTGTTAATAAAAAAGTGACAAAAGTTTGTAATTAAATCATATATGGTATGATATATATGTTTATGTTTTTTTAAAATATTAATTATAAATATATATTTATTATAATTTTTTTTGGACAAATATGAAGGAAGTCGTACCTGAGGTAGGGTATTTTCGTCTCACTTTTATTTCTATGAGACACATGCCATATCCCACAATTATTTATTTTATATGGTGTATATAATATTTATTGATGCATTTTATGATTCTTATTATAAATATTATAGGTATTTTATATTAATATATGTTTCTCTATTTTATTGGGATTGTGACTCAAAAATTAAAAAAGTGGTAAAGGATTTATATTAAAATCTCATTGTTTATCAGGATTGTTTTGATTAGGCTTATGATGATAACATTTCATGATATATATCTCAATAATATCCTAAGTTTTCTTATCCTATATCTCTAAATTGATTTTTTTACTTTCATATTACACTATTTTCATACTTATGAGATCGAAAGAATGTTTTTAAGGAAATAACAAGATTATTAATCTCTACAGTCGAAAATACATTCCCTTCTGTGTTCATGTTTTCTAAAAATGTTTTAAATATTGTTTATACCATTATATAATAATTTTTTAAATTCATTTTTACCCATGTTTATCATTTAACAAAAAAAAATTAAAAGTGACATTATTGTCATTTTCTAAATGGGGTACATTTGATTTTTTACTAAAAATGTGAAAGGAATAATTTTTGTAATGTATACCACATGAATGGAATTTTGCGACATCATGAAAACTCAATAATTTTAATATTACTTGGATATTTTTCAGTGTTATTTTTTAAAAAAAATTCCTTAATATTGGGAAATTTTTAGATTTTCAATAAATGATTTCAAAGAGTAAAGGTTCTTTTCTTCATGAAATGTTAAAACTGGTCTTTTAAAGATATTTTTAATCTAAGATGAAATCATTTCATATTACTTAATTTTTTTTTAGGATATTATACAATGATACCATACTTACTCTTTATGTAGATGGTTTATGACTATGATGATAGGAGTTTTATGAAACATATTCCTTTCCATGGGTTTTGTTATGATGAATTGATGAAATGTTTATGAAACTCATTTATTTTCCAAGGGTTTTTTCTGGAAGAAATGTTTATACAACCTAGTTATTTTAATGTGTTATGATACAATTAATGTTTTATGATATTGTGCCACACATCTATATGATTTTCATTATGTGATTGTGGGACTATAATTATATATCCCTATAATGAATTGGGTAAATATGGATATCTCATGATATAAATAGCACTAGAATAGGGATTGAACCTACTTCAGTATAGGAATTTTTCCATTATAATAGCCTTGAGAGTGAACCTTGACTACTATGATCTTTTGTAGAGTTAACTCATTTAACATTGATAGTCTTGGAAATGATCCCTAACTACTAAGGAAATTATTTTCTATTCTTATATATATTCCATAAAACAATATCATTACCAATGTTATTATCTCATGCCATATGATCTTTGATTCCTTTACAATTCATATCTTATGAACTACCAAGCATTATTCCATGAATCAATATTATGATCTATGATATATAAGGTAGTGTTTTCAAATTTTATTATCATGTTCTTATACACTTACACTAATGTTATGTTTAATTGATCATTGATATCTCACTTTTCTTACCCTTACTGAGTATTTGATCTCACCCTTTATTATGTTTCCATTCCCATGGGTTATGAAGGAAGATATTAAATATGATATTTCTAACAATGGTGTGGGTTATAAAGAACTTAGTGGGAGATTATGTAGATATGAATAAGTTTCTTATGTTTCTAATTTCACAAGGGCACTAAACCTATATGATTATAGAGTGGTTTTTTATATTATGTAATGAATATTAACCTATTAATATCTTATATCTATATAAGAAAATTATGGGTCGCTATAATGATTTCATAAAAGGGAATGTTCATGAGTAATCACATGGGATCATAGCATAAAAAATAATGTATCATGAGATCATGGAAACATATGAAATTTGGTATAAACACAAAACATGACATAAGAATAAGTTAAACCTAACTACTAATACAAAATCACATAGTGGACATATTTCCATAGTGTATTAGGTTTACTCCCTAAATCCCATACATAACCTCTTATCAGACAAAATCTTTACCCAACGCATTGGAGCGATATATGAGAAAACCCATCATAACATGTTTATGATTATGTGTTCCAAAATAATTAAATCAATAATAAGAAATAAACAATATAATTATAAATATAATGAAAATGGTTTTAATAATATTACCTCACAACATAATAAAAATATATTCCTTAAAGATGGTATTTGAGAAATGATTATAAGGCACATATTACCCCATCAAAGGAAGGGAGCATAAGTTTGGAATATATGTGAGAGATACATGTACATAATTTATAATAATTTTATAAAATTTAATTGATAATGAAATAAATATAGAGATATAAATTTCATAACTTAAATAAAATGGTGGTTTTGAGAGATCCCTTACACCCATAGGAAAAACATTTCCAAATATTAGAATATCTATTCCATTTAAAACACATTTTGAAATTACTTAGAAAAAACAGAAAGAAGTTTTTTTTCATTTTAAGAAAAAATAAAGCTTATAATAAAATAAAAATATAAAATTATGGATGTAGAGGTGAGAAAATCCATTGATTTCAAATACATTAAAATTAATTATTTCTTTTTTATTTTTTAAATAAAGTCAAAACATTCAGTATAAAATATTTAAAAAAGTTTCCTTTTGAAAACCTTTGAAAAAAGTCAAATGAGACATAAAATAACCTTTATAATTTATTTATGTACATATAAATACATTAATAAAATAATTTTATAAATAGAGATATGGAAAATAAAAAATTTGGAATAAAAATCATTAAATTGTTTAAAATGTGGTTTTTAAAGTAATGTGTCCCTTACATAAAAACATAAAAAAATAAATTTTTTACAAATATTTTAAATAAAGTTAAATATAGTAAAAATTACTTTTATTATCCATTTAATCATATAAAATAATTTTTTTGATCTATTTATAAGAAAATGGACATGGAAGAAATACATTTGGAATGGGAACTTTAAAATAAGATTTCTTTAAAAAAAAGTCTCTTACCTCGAGTGTGAATTATCGTATACATTATTTATCATCCTAAATAATAAAATTATTTAAATTATTTATATTCTAAACAAACATTTTCAATTTTATTGTCCCTTTTATTTTATTTATTGTCATGTTTTATTCAATTACTTAATCATTTAAGTACACATTAGATGTTTTGAGGATACTTTGCTCATAAGTTCAAAACGACTTCAGTAGGTTAACTATAGTAAATGAGGACATTATTTCACCATATATAGAATAATAATAATTAAATAATTATCATTTTTATACATCAATTATTATTTTAAAACCTACCATTTTTTGTAATGAAAATTTACTATGTTACAATCCTGGTGATGGTAGGTCGTATGTATGCATTAGTAACACTTCCATTTTTCAATGATCATGATAAAAAAAGGATTGTGTTATTTTTTATTTAAAAACTATAATTAAATAATAAATATCATATTATTTATTTAAATTAACTTATAAATACCATCTATGTAATTTCGTAATGAAAAACAAATCACATCGCTTCACAGAGGTGGTAATCCATACCTACACACGAACGATGTTATCATCTCTCAATGAACTAAAATGTTAGAAAATATTATATATATTACAATTAAATAATTATAAATATTTATTTTATATTATATATATACAGTAAATCCATCATCATAGATATCTATGAGAGGTGATGGTGGAAAATGAATCACATTTGTTCCTAAGGCAGTAGTTCGTCGTACACATGAGCAATGGTTTCATTTCCCATTTGATGAAAGATGATATGGATTTAGGTTATTCCATTAACATTATAACTTATAATTATATTTTATATACTGATTTTATTATATAATCACTATTTAATATGAATTTTTGGAGGTGGAATAAAAAAATAAAACAAAAAACCTCTATTAAGAACGATACCTCTTCTTCGGACAACTTCTTTTAGATTTCGCCAAAATCAATCTTATGAGGGTCTTATAATAAAACCAAGGATTCTATGAAATGGTAAGAGAAGTAGTTTTGGTGTTGTTTTAGGTATTTTTTGAACAAAAAGTCTTTTAATGTGTGAATAAAAGAGGAGGGGTACCCTTTTTAAGTGAGGGTAAGGGTACTATTGGAATTTATTAAATTATTAAATTAATATAAGTTAATTTTCATAGAAAAATGGATACGAAGAGGTATAAATATAAGATAAGTATATTTTGGGTATGAATCCTCTCATAAAATAAAATTTTACATTTTTAGGTGTTTTTATCACCCTTATCCTCTAGTTTTACCCAGTATTAAACCTTTTTGAAAGTTATTTTGACAATGAGGTTTTTGTATTCTTTAGGCTTTAATATAGTTACTATAAAATAAAAATGTGTCCATCAATGAACCATATTTTGTATTTTTTTAACGCATACAAATCAATTTTCTGAATATTGTATTTTTATAAATTTTGAATCATTTAATAAAATATTATTTATAATAAAATAACATTAATGTATTTTTTGAACTATTAATTTAATTTTACTTTTAAAATAACATGAAAATATAGGGATTTTAATATGTTAAATTAAAACAAAGATATCATGTTATATTTATCTAAAAAATCATGTAACATAATAATTTTATCAAATTATATTACTTTTAATATTTCAAAAATCATTTTTTCTATTTTTCTATCAAATAAATAAATATTGTGTTAGTGTTGCGTAAGCATTTAATGTAACTATATAACTTCTAAAAATTATATATAAATGACCATGATAAAAAATTATTTATATCTAAAATTTCAAGTTAGGACTGAACATTAGTGCTTTTATCCCTATGAAAAAATACAATAGTTTTTAAAAGCATTAAAGTGACATATTTGTCTTTATCTTTTGCTTAAATATTATAAAGATCCTAATCATAGAAATGTGGCACCAAGTAGATATATATTTGAGTATTTTATACAAATTTATAAACCGAACTCATCTGATTCGATAAATTCCACTATTATACTCAATTATTAGTAATATTATTTTTAACCTTAATTACATTATTTACCCTTACTATGGTGATAATTGTTTATTAAAGTTATTATTTATAATGAATAAAATCATAAGGGGACTATTAAAAAATTATTAAATTATTCCAAATATGAAATCCATTTCTCACAATTATATTTCTATATGTTAAATATTTTAATTTAAATTTATACCCATAAAACATGATGAAATTGGTTTTTCAGGAAAATTCATTTTTTAAACAATAGATGGCCTTATATTATCTCTATGACTAACAATAGTCAATATATGAATTTCAATTAATATAAATAGATATATAATTTATAAAATTAATTAAAATATTTACTTTATTAGGAGTTATTAGAATTAATTAAAATGGATAAACTTTATGCACAAAACATCAGTTTTCAGAAAACTGTGTTTTTAAGAAACAAAATAATCTTATAGAAAAATCATGAAAATTACTAATTCAATAGAAATTAATTATGTCATTATAAATAAAATGATTAATATATCACTTTAATAAAAAAATCGAAATATAATGGGACTTTTAAATTACATTATTTAATGAAAATAAATGAAAGTATTTGAAAAATCTGTAATTTCATTATTCATTGAAAAATCAACCATTTCAAGAAAAAATACAAAAAATGTACCCTAATTTAATTTTTATGTACTAATTTAAAAAATTATGTTCATTTTATAGAGGAACATTTCAAAAACCCCAGTTGGTTATAATAATGTTATTCTCATTATTATTGGGTACCTACTCTCATGTCTCATTATTTTCTATTTTATCTACCTCTTCAATCATGTCATCAATAGACACTTGATGTTTTGTTTATTATTACACATATATTGGTACATCTTGAGAGAAAAATTTGAAATGAGATGCATCCCTCAAATTTCTTCTTTCCTGAATTAATTATCCGTGATTTATAATGATATTTTGTATATGAACTGTCCACGTCATCCATGGATAATGTGAAAAATATTTTTCTCCATCACTTTTATTTTATGAATAAAATGATTCAACTTGAACTTATTTAGAATTATCACCATTTCTTAAGACTTCTCATTATTGTTTCATGAAAATTTATTCATCTTTATCACTTTTAGAACTTTATTCTTTATGTGATTTCACATAATTTGTGTCTTCCATCACTTTCACATCAATAAAATCAATAATTTACCTTTTCTCTTTATTATAGCAATGATATCCTTTTAGATTTTGCAGATAACCGAGGAAGATACCATCAACACCACTTCTTTCAAAGGTTCCCATATTTTCACCTTTGAATTTTATAATGATAGGGATATAAGAAAATATTAGATACTTACAACTTGGATATTTATTATACTATATCCCATATCATGAAATATAATAATTTAGCCTATAAAGATAGTGATTTTTAATATAAATCATTGCTCGAATATCATGTATCCATAAGTAATGGGATGTTTCGTACACTAAAAAACATTTTTGAGACATCTTTACAAGACTAATATTCATACATTTAGACACACCATTTTATTCAGATGTATATTGGTCATTGAGTTCATGATGGATACCTTTTTCTTAAGATATGATTCAAATCATCCACTAGTATACTCTACACTATAACAGTTCGAATCTAATACAAAGAGTAACCACACTGTTTTTCATTGCTTATAAAAAAACTATTGAACCATTTTAGAGACTCTGGTTTATTATACATACTAATAATACATGAAATTCAAGTAAATTCATAAATAATGAAACAAATTATTTCTCTATATTTTTTTATTGCTTCCTCATGTGCACACAAATTTCAGAGTGAATTAGCTCCAAAGTATTGCTTAATTGTATTTATACCTTCTTTTATAAAGTATTTACAATAATTACCTTTTTATAGGTAGATAATATCTAATTCCTTTATCTATTCCACATAGGAACATCATGAAAATTGTCTTTGTTTATAATATTATACATATTTTTTGTCTAATATAACCAAGTATTTGATGTTAAAATTGATTCTTTTCATTCACACTAAAATTAAAAGATTTTATAGCATTTACTATCTGAAACTAATTTCATCTTGTATATTTTATACCTATAAATATGCATCTATATTTCAAGATATTCACCACAAACGCATATTTTTTTAAAAACACTTCATCACCATCATCACTTAACTAGTAGAGACTAAGAACTTTGTGTTTTAGTTCTTCAACATATAGAGTGCTCTTAGATTTCAATTTATCTTTATAAATCAATTATGATCCAAAAACCTTAATTTTAAGTGGCAGATAATTTACAAAGGTTACTAATCCTTATTTTCAATTTTCAAAATCATTTAGTATATTCAGATCTACTGTCATATGTGAGAAACCACTGTTGTACAAAATAAATGGGCATTCTCTTTTGGATAGTTAATAGAAAAATAAACAAGCTATATCTTTCTCTTTAAATTTATACTTCCTTTCATAATACTTATCAGAACTATCTCTCCAGTATATTTGGGTTGCTATCATAACAAGACACCATTTTTCGAGATGACTAAGCTTCTCACATCATTGTAAAATATATTGTAATAGTTTAAATCTATTTTAAATTTTTAATCTGAATTTCTTAGGTTTTCTCTATATTTTTCTTATCTAATGAGGTGACACCACATTAATTTAAATATTCAAAACCATATAAACTCTTCATCTCATTGATAATTAAACATACATATCCTTTTTTATGTTCCCAGAACCTCTACAGTTTCAAAAATAAATATAAAATTTATATTTCACTTTAAAATCATCATGTAATACAGAATTACAAACATGTATTTGAACCTTATTCCCACCATTATTCATGGTTCCTTCTTTTAAAAAATTTTTTAATGAACTCTTGACACATTATTCTTCACATTGAACTTCTTTTTTTCATTTTTCATTCATCATTTTTAGCAATTTTTTATTAATATAGATGCACTCAGAATTTATAAAATCTATAAAATCACTGACTTTTGCTATAAACATAGTATTCTTTATTTGAGTTTCTATATTTAAGTTATAACCAATATTTTTATAATTATTTTAATCCTTAATAAATTATTATATTCACCTTTTTTATCTTTATAATTCTTTGACAATTCTCTAATTTCTGAAAAATAAATCAAAACATTGAATCTTTATTATTTCAAATCCTCTATTGTTTTGATCATATTTTATTATAAATGATCGAAATATTTTACTTTATCCTTAAATGTATATTCCAACTTGATGTTAAGATTATTTTTATCATTAATCAAATTATTCAACCCTTTAATTTCATCAAGTGACTATAAATTTTATTTTTCAATGATAGATTCATCATCTATCTTCAATTTTTCAGTTTACTTATCCTATTTAGAAATAATTGAGAGATATTCATTTAATTATCTCTTTTTCATGTATTCAATTTTATTTTATTCATTTTCCTTAACATCATTATATATTTCACTACTTAATTATTCTTCATTCACCTTATAAATGAGAAGTTTTTCATCAACATCCCATGACATTTCTACCTCCTCTTCTTCTTCAATGATTTCATACTTAGATAATAAATTTAATTTCCATAATTTAGAGAAATTATTTATCTTCCTTTAGTAGAAAACACTAGTTTTTTAAAATTTTATAATCTCTTCTTAATGAATCTTCTTGATGCTTTTTCTTCTTCATAACTTTCTTTATCTTCTTTTAACATAGTAAAATTTTCAGTAAAATGACTGAATTATCCACACATAAATAATTTTAGTGGAATATTTCCTTTAAACCTTTCCTTTAATATACTAACTTTTCTATATATTTGATACATCATCTTATCAAACTTCTAATCCAAATTATAATCTGATTTATAATAACAAGATTCTTCTTCAACATAAACTTTATTCTTTAAATTCTATTGATTTTCGTATTTATGATAGATTTATTTTTCATCCTTCACCTAATTATTGATAGAATTTTATTTTCTAAATTCAAAAGATATTAGAAAATTGTGTGAATCATCAAGATAAATATAACTTTAGTATTTTTCATCCAAATAATAGAATTTATAATCAAATTTATTTGGTAATATATATAAAATATTTTCAATAATATCGGTATCTTCCACCATCTAATCATGTCCTCTAATTGTACTCACCACTTTATTTACCCTTGAGAAGATACTATCAATAGTTTCATCATCATTATTCTATAGATAATCATATATAAGACTCCAAAATTGAAATTTATCTTGTTTTACTTGTTCTTTACTTAAAATATGTTTTAAATATTATATTAGGTTTTCTTATAAAACTTGAGTCCTTTAACTTTAAAATACTCATGTTCTGATTGGGATGACAGTATAAAATTCTTTCCAAGGACATCATTCTTCAAATTACTCTTAACTTCTGCTGTCAGAACAACACCTTCAGCTTAGTGAACAATCCCATCATTTATGACATCTAATATATCATAACTAATATACAATATGTATTTCAACATCCTTTATTTCCATATATTATATCTTTTCCCATCAAATATTGGAATTCCCTTACTATTCATTGAATTTTGATTGTTCATTACATACAATATAAAATTTGGGAAAAATTAGAATAGAGAGAAACTCATTCACTACCAGAAAATTAGTAATGAAGGGAACGTTCTCATATACCAATTGAAAAGGAAACTCATGGTTCAGTAAGGAATCCCTCAGAGGGGGTGAATTAGTGATCCAATTTTTCTTTAAGTTTCCATGATGAAAGAGACCTCGTTTCTAGATTGATTGAATCATGATTGTTTTTAAACACACATACATTAATGTAAAATAGGATTTAAAAGGTTAAAATCTCAAAATGAGAAGGCTAATCCTTAGCATTATCTAGTCTCTTTTAAGATCACATAGCCCACAAATTTCAACAAGTGGGTACAATAAATAGTTTTTATCCTTGAACTTATGATATAAAAATTTTCCTAATTATAAGATTGATTATTATACTATTAAACTAATAAATAAATTTATATCAAAAATAATAAATCCTTCCAATCATTTCCTTCATTTTTTGATTCAATTCTATTATTACTCTTCTTCTTCAACCTATAAAAACCCGGGTATATTCTCTTCAATCTATAATATTTTTCACATACCCTTGTTCTTTCACATCACTCCTTATACTCTCTTACTATATTTTTACTCCATCTTATTTTATTACTCTAATATACATCCCAAACTTTTCAAATCATAAAATAGAAAATTATAAGGTACAACTCAAATTTTTAAATATAGATTCAAACCAACAACTTTGTTTAACAAACTCAACAACTCCTGCATCATTTTTTGCCATTGTAACATTTGGTATTGTTTAGATACCATTGATTCTTAAAAAATACATCACTTATCAATTTGGTGAGCCTTTAGATTATCCAAGAAACTAAATTATAAAATATTCTCATTACTATATTAAACATCTTTCACCATGGTGTGGAATAGAATGGTTGGCTATTTTTCCTTAAAAATGCCTTATTCTATGGTTGTGGTCCTTCCTAATGTGGTCATTTTGCCCTTATAATATACTTATATACTATGAAATATTTTACCATGGGATTGGTCTCTTCTGTTATTCATTTTGAACTACATATCCACCTATTGACCACAGCCTACTTTAACCACCGCCACGGGCTTAATGGATTTCTCATTTCACATAGTTATAATTAAATTACACCATGGTGGCCACTATTTTCATTTTAGACTTTGAAATTTCACACAAGAACACTATAATATCACCATGGGAACCACCATAGCCATTTCGACATTGGTCATTTTTTATAAGAACATCACCAATGCACCAAAACCATCAAAACCCTCACATTAATTGGTGTGGCATTTCTTACATATTCTCCATATTCACCACGGACACCACTATAGTATATCCTTGCCCGTGTTGATAAATTCCTTCACAAAATTCCCTACACCATGGGTGTGACCTTTGATGGGTTTTTTAATCATACAAGATCCTTTAATTCTTCTTAAAAATCTAGAATCATGATGAATTAATCAGGATGTTTATAATTTGAAGATCATTTCACATGGATTCATATGATTTAAATTTGAATATTATTTATCTATTTGAAAAATAAAAATAAAAAAAAACTCAATCTTATCCTCTTCACTGATTTCACTTATCACAAAAAACATGTTAGCACTTATTGGGCTCAAAAGAAGTTTCTTCGAACTAGGATCTGAACTTGATTCAGCTAATATTATTTTTCTATCTTTTTTCATACCCATAGATTTGCAGTGTAGAGGGATACAAATCAAACTCATTATTTACCAACCATTAGAGAATCCAAAATAGTATGATATTAATTATAGAACTATTATCAATGAGTTCCTAATAAATTTCAACAACATATAGCCTTCCGTATTTGTATAGGGGATTTATATGTCCATTTACGGTGGTCTCCCTATATTATATTATTAATTAGATGAACACATGACACTCAACTGTGATAATCTATGCATGATATTATTATACAGTAGTGACCTAAGCTACAAAATCATGAGTTACTAAGAGGGAATTAATAGGTTCTTCCCAAATTTACTTTGAAAGAAGCAAGACATCAAGAATTGAAAGCATGGGTGGAATAATGGAAAGATATTTCAAAATGTTATACTTCATATCTAACTTCTGTGTATGAGGCTGAACCTTAGCTTGATCTCGATGATCTCTAGTTTCTTATGTTAGTGTCTTCCTTTTCTGTTCGAAATGTGAGGGACTATTTTTCTTCTATTATTAATGATATTATAGCCTTTGTATATGTTGAAATTTACCATATAGATTCTGATTCACTAATTGACTCTCTAATATGATAGGGCTTGAGAGATCCATGGATGATTCCATAGTAGATCGAGCTTCCTTCTAAGCCTACTGGAGTTCATATCTCTGATTATCTATGGAATATAAGGTTTTTATAGTGATAAGACCCAAATTTGAAGATCTAGGTTGACCTCATCATCCCCAACCCTATCGTCCTTAGATATATATCCCTTCTCCATGATTGAGTAGGGAATCTTGATCATATTAATCTTTATCATCAAATAAGGGATCTACCATATTAAATTTATTGATATGGATGTATGAAGATTATTTATCTTATAAGTATACTATATTTTAGGGAGGTTCATGGTGAACCATTTCTTGGGGTAGTGTCTATCATCCTATTATTGGGGGAATAAATTCTAATGGTATTTAAACTATGTTGTGAATCCACATCATATTATATTATTGTGACTTTCTCTTATTATGACTATTGTGTTAGTTCTTATAAGACTAGTATATAAAGTTTTGTGGCACTAAATATGTTGAATCAATTGTTATAAGAGGATTTGGTGTCATAGTTGGTTGATTTATTTGTTCCTTGGGGATAGAATGTGGTTGAATGATTTTATTTTTATTAATATAATCATAAAAACTCTTTTTACCTTCATTGATAACCTCTTACCATTCTATTTATTCTACTATAGAGGTGGAAGAAATAAAATCTAATTCTGTTGGTATATTTCCTAATTGGGCCTTCCAAGAATCTACCATCTTTTGGAGGATATATTTAAATATCAAACACTTATAGATATTATTTCCCAATATTTAGTGGATGGGATACTTATTTGAATGGTCACTGAGTCTTTGTTTATTAGGATTTCTAGGATATGAAAGCTTTAGTAAATTGATATATATATATATAGCTATAATGAAGTAACCAAGGACCTTCTCATTTTAGAATGAATACAGTTATTCATATGTTCTTCATATGGTGGGATTCTTTTCTCTTTTCAACTCTCTTAATGAGAAAACTCATACTATTATTTTCATTAAATAGTACATACCACATGATATTTCAGGGGTTTGGGTGTTAGAGAAGGTATTGAAGATGGATTAAGTGTCATAATTGTTGTTTATGATTTACCAACCCTCTTTCCATGAGCTTCTAGTATTGGTAAATAATTGGTCTTGGTCCTCCAAATTAAATCTTCAAAACATTATGAAATTGTAGAGAACACAACAAATATATACAGATATTTTATCAAAATGAGTGTAATTTACAACTCATCAAATATATTTTCAATATATATTCCCAACAACTCTTTATGGGGGTGTTTTAACTTCAAGGAATATTTTAATCCCTTCCACATATCAATAAATTTGGAGATTATAACTTTCGAAAAATGTTTTTAGTTTGATAGTTGAATGACTACAATCTTCCTCAGTGTTGATTTTTACTAGTAAATAATCTATTAATAGAGTTCCTCCCATCATTTAATGAATTTGGGTAGCAGATTTCTATTCAAAATAAACGTTGTTCTTTCTAGAGTTTACACAAGTAATCTAAGATGATCTCCCAACATATACTCCAGGGTTCCATTCATGGTACCACATTGAGATATAGAGTTTATATAATGTTAAATCGGATTCCTAGTGTTATAAAATCTCAGTAGAGTTGTATTTATGAAGTTGTGTGTAGTAGGGGTAACATACACCCATTCAAGGTATAGATTTCTTTCTAGTTTTATTGCTTCATGTCAAGTTTCAATGTAATCCATCCAAGATTATAAAGATTTTATAGATTCCATGAGATTTGGGGGAACAATTTGCTAAACAAACACATAAGATATGCTAGTGGGTATATCCTAATATGGTTGTCTTTTTTGAATTTTTTATTGAAAATGGATATTTTTTAGTATTTGGTAGCGTTCCTAACACTTTTTAGGATGCCACACTAGTGGAGGAATCTCCTAATACTCCCCATCCACTAGATCTAGGTAGATTGGTTGTCTGAATCCTAGGTTGGATGGATAGATAAATTATTCTCTCACTGGTTGAGTATCCTCTCAATGTTGAGGGAGATTTATTGGTGGAAAGAAATTCTTCTCTAGAGAGTTATACATGATATAAATATTTCCCATGAGTAAATCAACATTAATTCTCCTTAACTGATTTATTTATGCTTTATATTGTAGACATATTTCATCGGAAAATGATTTCATGGATTATGAGGAGGTTGTGATAAAAATACCCATATCCCTATGGGTTGTGGCTGACTCATTTTTACCACTAAAAAGACTTACCTTCTTAGGATTTGATAATCTAGGAAGTGGTGGTGGTCCTAAAAGTACCCTTATCCCCATAGGTAAGGTTTTATTCTATATTATAACTATTGTGGACAATATTTCTATTCTTATAATTTTATAATATTTTTTATCATGGTTCATATATAGTGAATGTTCTAAATGTGATATAATAGCCATTGAGTATAGTGATCCAGCTGAAGATTTATCTTTTCTCATATAAGAATATTGTTTAAATTTTTCTAAGGCTTAATGAGAAAGTATCTCAAAGTCATTTTCCCACTTAGCTCCCCATTTATAGGATTTTGAGAAAATGATACTATGTTAGACAGGATAGCTAGCATAAGAAGATCTTGGGCATGAGATTTTTTCTAACTGGTGACATTTCCTACCATCATTCTCAATATATTCTTCTAACTTATTAGTGGAGTAAAATGTATCACTCCATGTTCATATAACCCTTTGAAATGTATATTATATGGAGTGACAGTGACTAGTTGAATTAGATTCTATAATTCATTAAAGGATGAGCTTTAGAGATATACACACTTTTGAATTTTGAGCATCGTGCTACTAAAAGGGTAGACAGGTCATTTTCCTTTAAATGATGAAGATTCATCCATGGATTCAAAGGATTATCCTCTATTAATGTCTTCTAAATGTCATACTGAGACATGGATAGGGTCCAGAACATGATCGGTATGCTGTCTTTGTCCATTTAATTCCTCCTAATCATGGAATTATATTCATATTAAATTATATTTTCTTCTATCTAATATTACCATAGAGTTAATTATTTATTTTTTTTACTGATGAGAGAAAGATCAGTTGGAATATTCAATATTGTATTGAATAATGAGTGATTTTTGGGTGGTATAGATAATGATTTCTGACTCAGACTATCTTCTGATTGATAAATAATATTTATCATCAGAGATAATTTACATTGTTTTATTATCCATAATCTCTCAAGTGAATCTAATTGTGAGATATTTCTCAAAGTTACTTTGGAAAGGGGACGAAATGATTTTTTAAGTGATATTTTATTGTTAGGAGGACCTTCAAAATTAATTCTATTATGGAGAGTACTACCATTATGGATGAATTTATGGCCACAAAGAGGATTCATATAGTATATTCCCAATAGAGGAACTTCTAACTGGATAAAGATTGATGTAGAAAGGGGAGGTCATTCTTAATGGTTGTTATTTCATCCATGATGAGTATTTTCTAGAATCTCATCGTCCTATGAATGATATTGATATGTCCTTGGGGAGGAATTTCATGGAGAAAAATCTATTTTGGACTTTAAAATCTTCTGTAATGACATATTAGGAAAGAACTTCAAAATTGTAATTGATTTATCCTGATGATGACTTGGAAGGTTTTTAGTGTGAAATCGAAAGATGTTTTAGGGAATCAATAACTTCAGCATTAATTAGGGTAGGGAGATGGTCCTAATTCTAAACTTTGAGTTGACATTGTTGAGAATTACTCTTGATTTCTCTCCATTGGTTGGCTGGGATAATGTGAAATTCATGCACAATAATCATAATATATGAGAATCTTCTTAGGTGACTCCCTTTAATTCATTGGATTATTCCAATAATAATTATTGGGCATAGTAGCAATATGGGTCTTCCCAAAAGTGGTAATTTAAATGGGATGATGATAACCATTTGTATTTGAGATATGTGTCTAATACTATCTTTTAGTCCTCACTAGGATGTTCCAAAACCATCATAAATGGGAGAAAGAATATGATCTTACTCCTCAGTATCTCTTGAATCATGTTGATGATCTATTCTTATAGTGTGGGTGTGAATATGTGTATTCCCCTTTATAGTTTTTGGGTAATGCTAAAAACTATCTTATACTAATATTTCCAACATATACAAGAATTATTTTACGATTTGAGTAGGGATATAAGACTACTCATCCATTTCTTCCAAGATGTGTTCATTGAATTTGGTAGTGGTAATGAGGATATGTAACCATTCCTTGATGGGAGTGGGGATATGAGTCTTCTATTTTCCTCTAATTTCCATTGGGATAGGTCGATGAGGTACATTTATATAGGAATGGATATGTGATAACTCTTTTTTAGTAGTTAGTAAATGCTTGAATGATTCATCATATTCCTGTAGAGTTCACTTGAAAGCTTGATGAGTGGGGACCGAAATATGGGCTTTCCCCCTAGTGAATGTCAAGATACATCAATGTGGATCCTCCATCACTACCAAGATATGTAGGAAAACATTATAGTTATAAACATGGATATATACCTATTATCTGGTAACTAAGAATGTTTATTAGTGGTCTTCTTTAGTAGAAGTGGTGGTATGAGACCACTTTCAATGGTCATCAGCTCACCGCACCTTACAAGATCTTTTGGATGCTAGGGTCTAGGTGACTAGAGTAGGGATCTGGTGGCTGGAATCCTCATTGGGTTATTAATAGATTTATGTTCTTTGGAACTGGTAATGGTATTTGTCAATATTATCCCTCTTATGTAACTCATGTGCTGAGGGGAGGTCCTAGTCCACCTCTTGGTCAGCTACCTTAAGATAAGGGAGGTGGTTGTTGCTACACTCCAGAAAGAGACACCTAAAGCACTTAAAAGTGGTGATAGTTTTTTCAATATTCTTCACCATCACTCATTATTGGATAAAGTGCTGGTGGGATATTATGTCGATGATAAATTCACATGGTAACTCTATCATCAGGATAGTACCATTCAGGTGGTTCTCCTGGGCTAATGTGTTTGTTACTTTCCACTGGAGACACAGTGTTGGTGGCAGTACCTTCCGGTTCAATGAAGCCCAAACTTTGGTAGTAGTTTAAGATTATTTATATTTTTAATATGATTCAATAAAATTATATTTAATGGAGTTCTGAGTTAGTCATATGAGTTAAAAAATATGTACAATAAAATTTGTCAATGCGGAATCATGATAAAAAAAAGAAATACTCAAACAATCTCTTTAACAATTATAGGATTCACATCAAGTTCACTATTATATTTCTAACGTGGTACTCTACTATTATCATATGTATATGATAGTCTAGAATTGATTTTTTTGAAAACATTATTTTTAAATATAGTCTGTCTTTGGGGTGTTTTTACAGTGACGATTCAGAGAGCACATTGGTTGAGATGGTGGGAGGTTGAGTTCATCACACCTTTTTTAGGGGATTCATGCATACTATTAGAATATATTTTAGACTTAAGAAATATCTCATGAATACTTACCATGACCTATTATAATACTTTTTACCCCTAAGATATAGGTTTGTTGTCAACAAGTATCAATGGGAACATTTATATGTAACATAAGTTCTCCATATTTTCTATTTATTAATTAGTTATGCTTAATTTTAAGGGGATTTAGTTTGAATCCACTTTGTTGGAAACTCTAGATTTTATATATATATATATATTTATTTATATATATTAAATTGTTATATATAATTGGTATCGAGATTGATTCCCGAAAAATGGTCTTTCTATATATCCTTGTGAAATGAAACAGAACCCCTATTTCGATTTCACTTCACAGGACACATCATTCCTTTAAAGATCATGTGGAAAAGGACAATACATGAAATTTAGCATTGTATAGAAAGGAATACTAGGTGAATTATTCCTAGAAATTGTTATTTTTGGACTTATGCCTGAGTGGCCCATTCTGGTTGTCCTCAAAGGGAATGTGGCCCAATGAGGATGGATTTCATGAGGAATATAACATGATGAAGAATATGGTCTGATATATGGAGGGATTATGGACCATTAACTAAGGTTTATGATTTAATTATTAATTTGGTATATGTTATATAATGGTTTATAGGTAATATGGACTTATTGGGAGGAACATATGAACTTGTAAATAATTTTTCCTGATGAGGAAATAGGTAAATGGATTCATGAGGAATATGGCCCCATGAGGGTGAATTTTTAAGTTACAAGATGTTATATTTAAACCAAAGAGAGGAATCCTACTTATTCCAGTTATCATGAATCAATTCCCACTTAGTTAGAGTTGCTTGTTTTATGTTCATATAGTTGTATCATACAATGTATTTTAGCATCATACCTTAAGGACATTGTTGTGTAGTTTTATGTCATATGACTAAGATGTTTTCCATTTAGTTTAACATCATGTTGCAGGGAAATATAGGTGGTGAAAGGTGAGGCAATGGATCATACAGTAGTTATTATGATTATGGGGATACTCATTGGGGTATATACAGTCTATCTGGGTGTAGATTAAATCCATTATTGATCTAAAAAATAATTAGGACTATCACCTAGGGGGAATCCCATTCTCCCACCATCCTTTTTTTAATAGGTGGGTATAGATAAAGGTGTTCATCAACAGTTAGGGGACTGGAAGATTAGATATGTGGATTACACATATTTTAGTTCCCTCCCTTTCTAGTTATACTCATGTATCCACCAAGCACCCATGCTAATCGAACTTGGCCCACGGTTGGCTAGATTAGATTACATGGCCCGGAGAAGGTCTCATCAATGTCATTATGATGGGGACCCAAATTAAAATAAGATGATCAATTACAAATTACAAGAGGGACTTATCTATTAGGGAGTATAAGTATGACACAAATTTTATTAAGGTAATACAACATCGAATAAATGAAACTTTGGTGTCCCTAAGAACCTGATCATGCATGTCTAGAGATTATGGAAGAGGTATGGATTTGGTCTTTTCAGGGTTTTGTACTTGGTGAAAGGAAGTCATAGGGATATTTTGGATTGGAATGAACTTTTTAGTTTAGGAGAAACAATTCAACTTATATTAACCCTAATTTTATGGATGTATATCACATTGAAGTCTATTAAAATATAAAGGAATCACCAAGGCAACTATGTAATAAGGGATCATGTGGGAGAGGGAGATCGTGTGCGAGTGGGATCTTGTGATGGACTCATAAAAGAGAATATGTATTGTAATTTAAATACAAGATTTCATGATATGTTTATCTTCCAATTTTTAATAACACTGATAACATATGATTAGTTGATGATCATGCAGATAGGATCATGTGGGCTGGTCTTGCAGGTTTTTATCATACGGATGTCTTATGAGGGAATACGTTATGTGGGAATGTCATGTTGGAATATATTATTTGAAAATTTCAAGTGGAATTATAAATTATTAAAATATATTTTTCAATTTTTATTTACCTATAAACTTACCAAATATTGGAGATATTCAAACTCTCTTTATTCTTCCACACTTATACCTTTCATTCAATCTCTCTCTAGTGACTGTTCTATTTTCCCAAAATAAAAACAATGCATTTATAAGAGAATGGTGACTGTGATGTTAATAAACAATAATTAACCACATAAATCACATCGAATACATAATATTTTTTAATAAGAGGGTGGGATCATTCGATCATGTGAGATGTCCTTTTGTGATCTGTGTTAGAGGGTCGGATCAGGGGACCGCATTAGGTGTCAACCTGCGAGCCATATAAGAGGGATAGATCATATATTTTTGTGATATTTATTTCTCTAAGTTGTGTAAATGAACTATATCATGTGGTAATGTGATCCTTTAATCATTTATCCATTAATTTAGATCCCATAATGTGGCCCATGTGATCCTTCCATGAGAAAAGTGATTCTCCTTGAGAACGTTTTTAGTTGACTGATAACTTTGAGAATGATTTAAGGATATTTTTCAAGATTCCATTATAATAATTGGTTTTTGTGATATATAATCCTTACAAAGAGGGTAATCAACATATTTACACTCTAATATGGTATATTAATCATGTTAAACTTTGATTATATTTATTAAACTATGTCACTAGTTATCACTGCCTATGAAAGGTTGAGATTCAATTTCTTAAAGTTCACCAATTTCTCCCCCTTTTTCAATAAACCATAAAGGTAAATAATATAAAAAACTAAAAAAACATGTTTAATAATTAAATAATATGGGAAGAGTTTATATACCAAACCTCCATGAGTTTTGGGGGGTGGTTAAACACTAATATTTAACTGATGTTTCTGAAATACCATTAGGAGTAATTGTTCTATAATATGTTTTCCACGTGTTGATTTGTTTAAATATACTCCACCTTAAAAAATTTAAACCCTTTAATTGATAATGTGGTACCATATTTTAATTTATATTATATATGAATATTTTAACAAGTTCATCATCAGTTCCATAGAACTTGTTTTCTTACACAATGTTATAATAGTAAATTTTACTTCTTTACCAACATACACTAATTATTTATTCATCCAAATCAATTGAATAGTCACATTAAGGAATTAAATATACTATACCTTTTTATGTTACGTGAATTTATTTCATTATTTTTAATAATCCATCTAAAAGATTGAATTCTAATAACGAATGATAATCTTCTTATGGATTTTTTATCCATAACCTCTCCAGCACAATACTCATTTGAATATACCGTTAACTATTTTTTTCTTACACTAAACACCAATCCATAAACTATGTTATCTTGAAGATAGAATGAGGTTCATTTTACTATAGTGATATTTTCTTCATTCAAGTTTATTTAAAACATCATATCCAATAATATAGCCTAAATAATTTCTTGACTTATCAATATTAAATATAATTAGCTTCCAATAATTATTTAATATAGTTTAGGGTCTAAATATATTTCATATTCTTGTTTTCTCAATTTAGATCCAACTATTATTTGAGTAGAAATCATCTTGATATTTCATATATAAAATTTTTAAGATACTTTTAAAAAAATTAAAGAAAAAATGTATATCCATACTTTTTATTAACTTATAGAATAATAAAATAAGTAATTTCATATATATTTTGCATCTCAAAATTATTAATCATGAATATAAAAATCATTTATCTATTACTTATTTTTTTTATAAAAACATTATATCATCAACATAGTAAAGTACCATAAATATATCTTCTTATGATGATTTCATATAGAGGATATGATCAACACCACCTCAATATAATTTTAGCTTTATTTGTAAATAATTTACTGATACATACCCATCCCATGGTGCTTAATTCAATCCATAAAATTTATTATTCAAATGACATTTATTTCCTTCATTATTTCTAATTTGAAAAACCATTAAGTGTTCATTATAGAAGTAGTTTTTGGGAAATCTATTCAATAATGTTATCTTTATATACATTTGATATTTCTTTAAGGCTACTTAAATAGAAATTATCATCTATAGTTGAATAAACTCAATTCTTTCCACTATTGAAAACAAATATTCCATTTATATACCTTAAATTGGAGCATAGTGACATACCTCTCCCTCTCTCATGTGGTTTAATGATCACAAATAATATATTATGTATATAAGTTTTTCATTTGAGTGAATTTTAGCTTCATACTTTATTCATTCCATGATTAACTACCTCACGTCATGAAACCAAATTCATGTCAGGAAGTTTCACCTATAATTTTAGTTCATGGCACAAATGTTTTTCAAAATGAGTAGTGACAATGTTTTTTTTATAACTCTCTTTCACACGGTGATTATTCTTACACACTGTATGTAAATAGGTGATGATTTTATAGTTTATAAAAAAAATATCTTAACTTCATGGAATTTCAATTCACACCATGAAAATGTTCAAGAAGGTAGTCTACACCTTCATTCATTATGGTTCAAATAACAATAAAAGTGATCTTTTTCAACTTCAATGCCCCCAAAAATTTATAGAATAATCCCATGCCTTTTTGAGACTATAAAATTTGGTACTTGTAATATTGAAATATACCACTAGTTATCAATAATAATATTTAGTTTAATTATCATTGAATTGATATCATTCTCAAAATCCTCCCAAAGATCCATTTTCCATTTCTCAAACTCTTAAAATCTCTTACCATTTCTCTCAATCTCACATCCTAAATTCTAAAAAAAATCCTTAGGAGATTGGTGATCATAATTGTAATGGGTTTTCACTGAGAAAATATTATTCTTCTTATCTCCTTCACCAATGGTTTATCACTACCTCAAAAGTGTGTAACGAGTTTAATATTTACCATATAAGCTTAATAGGTTACTCAAAACCACAATTATAGGGGAAATAATTCTTAATAACCCCAAAGATCATGGGATTAAAGACATTGACCTCAAGAATAAAAGGGTGGATATATGGGTTCTTGCACCACGCTACTATGGAAATCCTTATCAAACTATGTTTTTTGTTATTTATTTTAAGCATTTATTCATTCATCATCAATACGCATAATTATATATACTCTATATTATTGTTTCCACTATGATTACTCTCTTCATTAATATGTACCAACTTTATCAATTATTGTTTCATCGATTTTATTGTGTTATCTATTTATAATTTCAAAATCATTTTAATTTTGAATTTACCTATTCTTTTTTCTGTAAATTTTTATAAAGAAATCCACCCTCATCCCCCTCTGTCCATTTACTATAACCAATAATTAGTTATAAAGGTGTGTGTTTTATTTTTCTCAAAATATTTCTTGTATTCAAAACCTTATTTAATTTTTATCTTTAAAATATAAATTTATTTTATTGTTTTATTTTATGATGGATTCTACCTCTTATACTCATGCTTCTTTATTCGATGGAACTGGTTACAATTATTGGAAAAATTGTACATCAACATTTTAAGGTATAATTAGTTACAATGTATAGAAAATTTATATGCATGAATATATTCCAATTAAAAACTAGAAGATAAATTTACCCATCATGATATTTTTTCTCTTGAACGTAATGGAAAATTTATATATGCAGTCTATTATAGGTTGGACCAAAAAGAATTTTATCACATATCTACTTGAAAACCCAACCATAAAATAGATGAATTATTAGAAGCCATGCAAAAATACACAAATAAAGTCAAAGACGCTATATTAGATATTTAATATAAGGATTTTTAATGTCTCTCTATATATTCTAATGAATTTATTACTAGTATATTTACGTGGTTTACTTACATTTTCAATGGTATAAAGTCTCTTAGTTATGATTTTTCTATAAAATCCTTTGTGAAAAATAAACCTTGGGTCTTATCATACAATTGGGAACCTAATTACATATCCATATAAGAATTAAATAATATAAATGAAATGCTGTTAGAAGAACATTTTTGATACCTGGTGTAATTTGAAATAAATATGAAGTGATAATCTAAGAAAGAATCCAGTAAAGACAAAGATGTAAAGAAAAACATCACCTTCAAATCTACCAATAACGATTCATACGGAGGTGAATTATAATACATTTCTCAACTCTCTAGGAAAATAAACAGTTTCTTCAAAAATAAGAAATTTACCGATCGATCTAAGAATTTCATAAAAAATTAGAACCAAAAGTGAAATTTTGAAGTGCAAACAAATGTAACATCATACTAGAATTCCTTATTAGTAAAAAGAGGGTGAGGACTTTAAAAGCTAAAATATGGAGGTAGAGTGATGAATCCAAAGACTCAAATACTTCATCCACTTCAAATGGTTCATATCCTTAGTGCCTTATTTCACATTTTTATTAATACAACAAGGCTAGTACCCTTCTTCATATTTTTTCCTCCTAGTCTTCTTCTCTTAATTCTTCCCCTCTTTTTATTCCTCTTTCTCCTAAAGTATAATTAATTATAAAAACCTAAAATACACTCATGATCAACATAAAAATGGTTTTAAAAAGCCTTACTCATTATATAAATAACTTGATAAGAAATATAAGAAATTTCCTTAAGAAAAATTAAAACTTCATAAAGCTAAATATCTATTTATTAAGGAAAAAAGAAGATTTTATAGGAAAATTAATAATTAACCAGATGTAAATAAAATCATATATACCATTAAGGGCCTCTAAATTTCTCTTTCCAAATTCAATAAATGGGAAAATAATATAAATAAAATTTTGGTCTCTCAATGACATGGAAAAGAATATATTGGTCTTGGTTTATCCACTCATGAAAGCACCTCAAGAAATATATTGAAAACTACTTTTATTAAAGTATGATATCAAGAAAATTATTTTAATTATTAAAAAATAATTAGTCATTTAATATATGAATGTGACTAGAAGAATGGGTGATATGGGAGAGAAAAATCAATCCATATTTCATAAAAATTTTATAAAATAAAACCTAATGCTAAACAAATATGTATTCCTAAATCATTATATACTAACATCAGTAGCCCCATGTATATTTGGTTACTAAAACATTCAGTCATTTTATTTTATAGGAACATTTTACTCTAAGAAAACCCTAATAAAAAATATGGTACCTAGATGGTGGTTTCTCAAGACACATAATAAAATCAATAAAATAGAATGAGTTCATGTCACCTTAGGTGATAACTATAGGTGTAATATAATTGGTAAAGGTACTAATGGTTTCTCAAACTTAACTCTTATAAAAACAATTATTCATAAAAGTTTTGAAATATAATTTTCTATGCATTAGTCAATTGTGTGATAGTGGTTTTAAATTTTATTTCAAAAATTATTTTTTCAATTTTTTTGACTCAAAAGGAAAACATTTACTTATTTCTTATAGATTTCAAAATCTTTGTAAAATAACTTTAAAATATTTTTCAATCCAAAACAAAAAATGTTTGAGTGAAAAATTTTATTTACTTATGGATTTTGAATATAAGTGTTGGTCATTTTAGAACACAATCACTTGTAAAACTCAATGTTTATCAACTAGTATTAAATTTACCCAAACTAAATTTCAAATATGACATGATTTTTAAATTATACCAATATGGTAATCAACACAAATCCTTGTATAAACCTAAAAATGAATTTCTTATTCAAAGTATCTTGAATTAATTTCTCTTGATTTATTTAGACCTCAAATTGATATTCTATGAGGTAAAGCCAATAATTTTTTTATTATTTATGACTTTACAAGATCCACATGGGCTTATATATTACCTTGTAAAATCTAATATTGTAAAGTTTTCACCATGTTTTCTAGAAATTTTTAAAATAAAATAAAATTAAAATAGTTTTAATTAAAATTGATCATGTTAAATAACTACAAAATAAGAAATTAAATTATTTTTGTTCTTATCAAGGCTACAAAAATAATTTTTTTTATTCCTTGAACACCTCAAAAAACGGTAGTATAGAGTAAAAATGGAACTATCCAAGAAATTACTCAAACTCTTTTAAATATATTTAATTTACCTTAATATTTCTAGGTTAGTCCATAAATACTACATGATTTTTAATTAATCATTTTCTTGTAAGAAAAAATATTAGAAACACCCTTTATGAACATTGGAAAATAAAAAAAACTAAAGTCCTCTTTTTCAAAGTTTTTTGTTGAAAATTTTTTATTCCAAACACCAAAGATGATATTGGAAATTTTAATAAAAAATATGATAAAGGTGTCTTTATTGGGTAATAAAACTAAATCAAGGTTTGCATAGTATTTAATAAAATTAATAAAATAGTCAGAGAATCAATACATTTAATTATTGATAAAAAATTTCAAAAATATCCTTCTCAACATGTTTTTAAAAATTTGTATTAAGTGAACCTTTTAAAACTAAAAAATTTGAAGAAGAACCTGAATCTACTTAAAATTCATTTCATAAATATTTTAAAAAATATAAATACCATACCCTTGAAAATTTAATTGTATATTTGAAATAGAGAACTCATATTATAAATGTATAAACTCTTGTAAAAATACCTAATGATCATCCATAATTGGATCTAAATGGTTTTTTAGTAGTATATTATAGGAGTTTAGTAATATCACCAGAAAAAAATCATATTTAGTAGCTAATGTTTATACCTAAGAAGAAATAATTGACTATAGTGAAACCTTCTCACCCATCACTCGGTTATAATCCATTATAATATTATAGGAAACCACCTCTAATCGTAATTTTAAACTCTTTTGAATGGATGTTAAACGTACCATTTTAAATAGTTTTATTTATAAAATTGTTTTTATAAATTTACCACCTAGTTTTAAAAATCAAATTTTTCTGAATTATATTTTCAAATTAACTAAATATATTTATGATTTAAAACAAACCCCTCCATGTTGGTATGAAGTTTAATCAAATTCTCTTCTTCCAAATGGTTTTAAAAATCAATAAATTCAATTTCACTTTTTTCTAAAATTTTCCTTAGGAGATATATTTTATTTTAAATTTAATTTTAAAAAAATATCTTACTTTCAAAATTTTCAATATCTATCTTATAAAATAAATAACTTCTTAAAATATTAATTTTAAAAAAAAATTAAAAAAATTTGATAATTAATTATGTATATACTCTTTAAAAAAATAAAATTTGTTTGTTTTTATATATATTAAATTAATAATAATGATGAGTAAATATTTTATATATACTTATCACTATAATAATATTCTTATTTTGTCTTCAAAAAATGAAAATTGGAGTACGCATTTGAAGAATGGTTTCACTTAAAACGAACTTATTCATTATTTTTAAAATGGAGAAATAAATAAATAGATTTAAAACTATTTCTTGAGGAAAAAACTTCTATGGAAAATCTATAAACCATTTCTACCCATTTTTCTCTTTTCCTTTTCCCTTCTTCTATATCTTTATTTATTCTTTTTATCTTCTACTTTTGTCTTCTTATTTCTCCATTTTTAAATATCTTTTATTTTTTCTTTTAACATCCCTATTTTTATATCTATAATAATCCTATTAATTTGTAAATTTTAGAGTTAGTAAGTTTTTTCAAATTATTTTTTCTTTTTCAAATCCCTTTTAAAATTTATCATTCCTTTCCTTGTTTTTTTATAATTCCGAAGAGGTAATGTTTCTTGATAATTTTGGTTATTTTTTTGTTTTAATTATTATAAAAAGGTTTAGTTATTGAAAATATATGTTAAATTATGGTTTCATTTTTCCTGGAGAATATTTATTATCATAATCTCTAATATCTTGAATTAATTTTTGTATCTTTTACTCTTCATTTACACTTAATTTACCATTTTATGTTAACCATTTATGATTATAAATAAGTGGGAGATTGTTGTACCTATATACCTCATGTGTTTTCAGGATCACAAGAACTATCTTATGTATACAATATTTTAATTTCAGTTAATTTTAAATTTATTCTTTATTCAAACCATGACTAACTACCTCATGTCAAGAAACCTTATTCACATCATGACAGTTCATTGGGATATTTAGTTCAAGCCACAAATTTGTTAAATAGGTGTAGTGATATTGTTTTTGTTTCATAACTCCATTTCATGTCATAAATATTCATTCACAATGTGAATAAATCATAGAGGATTTCAGAGTTTTTGAAATAAATATGTTCACATCATGACATGTCAATTCACATCATGAAAAATTTCGAGCGGGCAGTCTACACCTTTATTCATTATGGGTAAAAATCCATAAATGAAACATTCTTCTACATCAATTAACTTGGATAATTTAATAGTATTCCCAACCCATTTATAGAATATAAAAGGATGTCCTTGTAATATTGGAAGTTAACACTAGTGACCAACAATTAACTCCAAACAAATCATCACTGAATTACTAAAATTATCAAAATATTTTCAAAGATCAAATTTTCAATTTCTAAAACTCTCAAAGTATCTCACTATTTCTCTAAATTTATCATAATAAATTAGATCCATATTCTATAGATATTAGGGATAAATATTTTAATTCGTTTGTTCCAAGAAAGAAATTTTCTTCTAATCTCTTTCTCTAATGGGTTCTCACTCATAAAAAATTGAGGGATGGGTTCTTGGCTATGAGTGAAGCTCAATTCAATGATCAAAAACTACAATTAAAAGGGAGGAGATTCTTGGTCACCACCCTTTTCATGCTCCTTTCCATCACATATTATAACAAATGGAAAAGGGAAATTCCTTAAGCACAAAGAGAGTCATCCTTTGAAGAACATCAAAAATTGACAAAGGCATGAACAAGGAACCTTTTAAACATGGGAAATGCAAGTTTCTTTATGGTCGCACAAGTCACTTGCGTGCCACATATGGGTCGCACAAGTGACTTGTGAACCCTATTATTTTTTCTCCCAAGGTGCTCAGTGGCTTATAATACCCCCGGTGGGCACCCCATTTTGAGGATGAAAAATACAAAACTCATAATTAAGCTCTGGTTGCCCTAGTCTCTGATTTAAGTCTTAAGAACACTTCTAAGGATAAGTCCTAAGTATTAGGACTCATCAATACTTGTGTGCCTAAGTATCCATCTCTTTAAGGGATGTGATGATACTTGTGCGCTGCCTTTCCCTCTCAAGGAAACTTGAACGCCACCCATTTGAAATCCTCTAGGGATGATATTAAGGGCTCCAATTCAAAGTCACCCAAGTATCACTTCACATGTTCTTCGTCTCCCAAGTGAACTCATGTCGCACAAGTATACTTGCACGACAAGGACTTGCGCTCCAGACCAAAACTTGCGTGCCTCCTCCCAATTCACTTTCTTTCCTCAAATTCACCGCTCCTATTCAAGATTTATCCTTCAAAACCTTCTTCAATTCCATTTGTGGCATGGTTCCTTTTTTGGCTTCTTTATTTGAAAGGAATTATGAGAAGTTATTTGGATTTGGGCCTCCTTCTCAGGATTAAGCCCCAAGTATTAAGTCCCCTTAACCTGGGCCTCCTTTTCAGAAGTAAGCCCCAATCATAATTTCCTTTAACCTGGGCCTCCTCTTCAGGAGTAATCCCCAGTCATAATTTCCTTTAACCTGGGCCTCCTTTTCAGGAGTAAAGCCCAGTTATAATTTCCTTCAACCTGGGCCTCCTTTTCAGGAGTAATCCCCAGTCATAATTTCCTTTAACCTGGGCCTCCTTTTCAGGAGTAATCCCCAGTCATAATTTCCCTTAACCTGGGCCTCTTTTTCAGGAGTAAGCCCTAGTCATAATTTCCTTTAACCTGTGCCTCTTTTTCAAGAGTAAGCCCCAGTCATAATTTCTTTTAACCTGGTCATCCTTTTCAGGAGTAAGCCCCAGTCATAATTTCCTTTAACCAGGACCTCCTTTTCAAGAGTAAGCCCTATTCATAATTCCCTTTCATTTTGGGCCTCCTTTTCAAGAGTAATCCGCCATTCATAATTTCCTTTAATTTTGGGTTTTCTTCTCATGAGTAACACCCAATAATAAGTCCCTCTTAATTTGGGATTCCTTTTCATGAGTAAGCCCCAAGTTAAAATTCCAAATCTCTATAAAGCACAAATATCTCTATGGACCCTGCTCCTGGGCTTCTTTCCTAAAATAAGTCTTGATCTTCATTTACTAGGGTCATCATATATACATAATCCCAATATCATTTTTTATGACTTCATCTTTCATGGAACAAATTGTCAGATTTACTGATACCTATTTTTTCTCACACTGAGCATGACTCACGAGGGCTTAGAGTGCAGAAGTAATTACGACATCTCTCTTTGGGCCATTAATCATGTATAAACCTCATACTTCTTCACTTGAACTACGTGGACTTTGATCTCTACCTTAAAAGTAGAGTATGTAGGAATCCTTTCTAAGGTTCAATCCCATCACCCATTAATTCTCATATGTACCCTATAACGTTAAACTAATCTTGATTCTCAAACTATGTGGGATCTGATTCCTTTTCTAACAAGGATGCGTAGGTATCCCATCTGCGGGTACGATTCCAACTCTATAATAATCCATGTCTTTCGGAACGACCATAAATTTCAAGTGTCCCACTGAGTGGATTTAAAATTAGTATGGTTATCATAAATGAACAAGAGATTTATATATAATGTATTGAAGGATACCATTGACTAAGGATCTCTAATACATAGAGATGATTCTCCATCGATGAAGAACCTCAAATACATATAAGAGATTCTCTAAATCTAATACATATCAATCTTTGATTGCAAAGTCTAAATGGAAAAAACTCATTTTCATTCTTGGTAATTTAATAAGGATTCGTGAACATAACTTAAATCTATAAGAGAGTCCCATAGTAGAAAATAATTCCCCCTAAAAAGGTGTGATGAGTCTGAACTCCCATCCTCTCGACCAATGCAAATTCTTAAGCCTCTTCAGTCCACAACTAATGAGAACCTACCTTTGGAAAGTAGGTCCAAATTGATATATAATAATTTGATGTTTCCAGTTCTATGAATAAACCTGTTAGAAACCGATTGGAAAGTTTGAACCTTAACCAAAAAAGCTCATCCCCTTTTCCAGAAGAAACAAAAATAGTGAACCTGACGTGAATCCTTAACCATGTTAAAATGATGTTTTACTTATTTGTTAGGCCCCTATTGAACTTAATGTGAGGGCCAGCAAAGCAATCAATAACATATGTGCTCATCCAAAAGATTTAGTCTGGCCAAACTTATCTTGATTATGTTTGTTATATCAAATGAGAACTCTTTTCCAAGATCTCTCTGCATTACAGAAATGGACTCTTTAAAGTACACACCTGTGAATGCTTTGGCCGCTACTCCTATTGGATCCTCATCCGTTCTGAGGACGACATCACCTACTCAGTGTCTTCAATGTTGGGTCTCGAATGCGTTGGTGAGGTAATACCGTCAAGATGATATCATCCCAACTCTAGAGGCCGCTCGACAATCCCTCCAAGTTAATAACTCACCCTGGTTGTCCAGACAACGATGATCAGTGATCAAGAAGCAGGAGGTGATAACCACCATCTCCAACCGTTTCGGGTCGTTATCCCCAGAACGCAACAACCAGTCCCTCCCATATTATAGGGAGGTGAATTAAGAGGTCACTCAAGGCCTCACTTCAAGAAGGAAGGAGTCCTTTTTGAGGAATCCCATCAACAATTGCTGCCAGACTCATGTGGTAGTGCACCCTCAACATGATGAGGGTATCACCTCTAAGGTTTTGGCTTAGGTTCCTCAGATCGAGCACACAAGGAGAACCTCCAGAGGTGAAATTTGGCCAACATGGAGTAGGTTCTTACTTCTTCCCCCTCCAGAAAAGTCCATCAATCCCAATTGATGGAAAAGAACGAGCATGCATATACACTCATCCGTCCTGATGTTACTGCCCAGCAGACTCGTTTGGTAGTAAAACGCCAATCCTGCCAGGAAATTCCGGAGGATTATTATAGGCAGGCATATACACCTGATTATAATTCATCAGCTAGTCAGCAGGATCATGCGACTGCAACCAAATAAACTAGTCAATCAAATGTGGTGGGGAACAATCAGTAAGTACATAAATCTATCCCTATCAGTGGAGTGACTCATCACCATGTCACCCCAGAACAGATATACACCTATGTCCCAATCTAGGAGGGTTGTGGGGAATACTCCCCCATGTCATATGGATAATCAAGTTAGGCACATACACCTGATTTGAATGGAGATAATCAGCCTAACATGACTACTTCTCCTGAGCAGGCACAAACACCTGCCCATAATAACCACTTTCATCAACAAGTGTTTTCCAAAGTCAGTAAGAGGAAATCTAATAAAAATACCCATCCAGCATAGTTGAGAAATCAATAGCCAATCTGAAATAAGTCCTTTCTCGATTCTAGAGTTCTTGATGCACTCAGACAATTGTCTTTTGCAACTCAAGATTCAACTATCTCATTTACAAATTCCGAAAGTAAAAATGAAAATTCTGATGGTCTTCATCATACATTTCCTCATGAAGTCTTGCTTCATGACAGTTTGGTCAATCTCGAAGTATTATCTTCAGATGAGAGCCACAATAACCATCTTCATGGCCAAAAGACCAAGGAGCAAGAGGTTTCATCTTTTTTAGTAACCCACCATGTTGGTCTTCCCCATGATGATGAATTTATCTAGGAAAGTCCTCTCCGTAGTAGTAATTCTCATTGCTTAGAAAATTCTTCAAAGGACAATGTAATAACGAGAAAGCCCTCTTATCTTGAGGCACTTGAAAATGTGAATCCAGTCATGTCTGATGCTTTAATGCTAGCAGGTGAAATACTTTCTCAATTAGAAGATATCCTGGGGTGTAGGTCATTCTCTGAACCACCCCTGGTTCATTCATCTTCTAATTTGATAAATGAATTCTCTACTAATCTTATTGAATCTGATAAAGAAACAAAGAAGAACCATCTTTGGTCTAATCAGGTAAAATAATCTTCATCAAATGATAAGGAGGAACTGCTAAATATGAGAAAACAACTGGCGAAAGGTGAAGTACCAGTCATGTTTTGGACTTTGGCTAACTCTCAATATGATATTCCATAAATGTTGACAGAAGATTGTATTCATGATATTTGTATCAACATGTGGAAAACTCTTTGTCATTTAAAAGAGAAAATATTATCTTATGATGAATATCAATGTCATTTCAAGATAATAGAAGGGTTTCAATGCCAAATTGACTTGGCATCTCTCTCACTTTCTCAACATCCAAAGGTTGAAAAGCAGCAGAGAGACCTTCAGCGTTCATGCCTTGGCTCGTTAAAAAGGTTGTGCCAATTAATTACCAATGCCCCATATGGTATTCATATCAAGGGATGGGGTGATCATGGAGCACTGCATTTCATTGTACTCTCTAGTCAACAAAGCCCACCAAAAGTGGTCTCATGCAATGTTATTGCCCATGGCCGGCCACAACCAAATGGTTTTGTGTGTAATCAGATGCTTGCCCAAGAAGAGGCCTCAACTAGTTCTT
The DNA here is from genome assembly GCA_963277665.1 of Viscum album. Classification (NCBI taxonomy): domain Eukaryota; kingdom Viridiplantae; phylum Streptophyta; class Magnoliopsida; order Santalales; family Viscaceae; genus Viscum; species Viscum album. The sequence continues at coordinate 91,870,320 of OY728155.1, forward strand.
CTCAAAGTCAGGCATATAAAGAAAAAGTTGTCGAATTACTCTTGCATCAAGAAAATGAGAATATCGAATAGGCTTCTCGTTTAGATAAGGAACATCATCAAGTGACATAAGTGTTAGAAATCATCCAACGGCCATTTGAGCGAGGTGATTTGAGTGGATGTAGGTTGATGCATCTATCCAATTTCCAGAATAAAGTCCTCAAAATCATGAGATATTTTAAGAAAGTCTCATATATAGCAGCTCAATAGCCACCTCATCTTTCCAGGATGGGGACTCTTTTAGCTCAACCCTTGGGATCAATAGATGGGATTCAAGGAATTGAGTAGGAACAGTATGAACAACCCCAGTCCACCGGACTGGGGACTTGTTCAAATCCCCAATCTCTTCCTCGGCGAAAGTTAGTTTTCTATCGGTTAGGGAAGAAGTCACATGAGGAACACAGAGCCAAATTATCAGGAGATTCCCTTCAAATTACAGTTCATCAAGAAGTTCCTGAGGGATTAACTCATCCAAGGGAAATGTCTTATAAAGGACATGGAATAAGACAATATCGCAGAAATGCCGACAAAAGGACTGCAATGTGTTATGCACCGATAAATGTCATCAATGTCATTGTCACTGATCCCCCAGAACATGAGGCTCACTCAGAGGAATCAAATGAAGAAGTTCTTGTTCAACAGGTTGTACACACTGAAACAAATGAATAAGGTGTGCGTACCCAGAATCAAAGGCTTACCCAGAATTTAGGTATTCCTTCAAGTAACCAACTTCCCCCTCTCCGAAAGTCTTCCAACAAGGGGAAAGGAAAAAATTCAGGTTACCTATAACTCTGGAGAAGGACAATCACTCTCATTAGAGGAAAGGTTTACACAGCAAGAGGAAGAAATGAAGGAGTTAAAGAGGTTAAATGCAGAACTACTTCAAGGTAGTCTTCCTCCTAAGCGTGCTAAAGTCAGTCAGTCAAGGGAATTTGTTGTAGATACTGGGATAGAACAAGAATATCCTCATTTACCATTACACCATCAAAAGTACAATCCTATGGGTTATACGCAACAACAACTGGAAATACTACCATCAGTGGTAGTCCCGGTCGCCACACCCGTCCAAACTCCAGTTCTTGCACCTGCACAGGTCCAATCCCAACCAGATGTTTCTCAAAAATTAATGACTACCATTATGTCATTAACAGCTCTGTTGTGAGCTATGGATGGAAAGTGTGTACCAGTTCAACCAGAGAAGAGATCTTACCCTAAATGGGTGGATGCAATTCTTCCCCCATCAAATTTTTTGAATACCACATTCCCAATTTTTAACGGTTCGAGAGATCCAGAACAATACTTAACACATTTTGTTTCTCGTTGTGATCCTATTATGGTAACTCCTCAACAAAAATAAGAGGTTAAGATCAGGTGTTTTTTATAGTCATTACAAGGGCCTGCTTTTGTCTGGTATACAAGCTTGCAATCCTAGTCAATTACTGGGTGGGAAGATCTCTGTCAAAAATTCCTTCTTCAATTCAGATCAATGTTTCCAAAGACAGTAGTTTTTTATCTTAAAAATTGTATGCAAAGGGAAAATTAAAGAGTTTTATATTTCATTACTCGATGGAAGGGATAAACATTTTCCTTAAGTTTAGCACTCCCTCAAGAATAATTTTTTCCAATCTGTGTGGCAAATTTGTGTGATGAATTACGCACACCGTTGATCCCTGTGAAATACACAGGAGGGTTTCAAGGCCTTAATTCAATCGCTCAGCAGATTGAAGATTCTATTACAAAGACTAAGGCTAAAACTCATGTAATTCCATCAGTTCCAGGAAGGAGAATAGGGAAATTCAAGACTACAATAGTTACACTTAAACAAGCACCTGTACCTGCTTCCACTTCAAAACCTTCATCATATCGAAGGGATCCACCTTCTGAGCATCAACAACAGTGGTCGCCTCGTCAAGATGATCAAAGAGATAAAAGTTGAAAACAGTTTGAAGATTTTAAGAAAAAAAATTATTCTTTCCGAAATGAACAAGTTCTTGGCTACTTTATCTCAGATCTGGAAAATAATTTGGTTCAGTTTCCAAGGCCAAAAAGTCCAAACAAGAAAGAAGATGAAGACCTCCCCAACTATTTCCCATTTCATCAGATGTTGCGGCATCCCATTTAAGAGTGTTTTGTCTTTAAAACCCTCCTGAAAAATATGGTGGACTCTAGATAGGTAAAACTGAAAGGTTCTTCATCCCACGTAGAATGTGTTACTGCTACTGATCTAGAGGAAGAAGGTGAGTGGCATGAAGTTAAAAGTACAAATGTGCAGAAATATGATGATTGGATGGTCAATAAAATGATCAACCAAACTCATGAAATTTTATGAACACAATTGAAGCAACCAATTGTGTCTTTTGATATGAATGCAATGTTAAAACCCCCTTCATCAGAAGGAAAATCTTCAAAGAGGCGGCATAATTTGAATAATGAACATCCAGAAGAAGATGAGTTCGTGTCAAAGCCTAAATTGTCTTTGAATCTGGAAGATTTTATGCCATATACTTCAAAACCACAGGCACTGCCCCACCAAATGGCATGAACTGCAATGGTTCATCAGGAAGAGTCTTCATTAGATGAAGAGTTAATCTTTGGTTCTATTAACATGATTCATTTAATAGATCCTTATGCCAGTAACAGTTTCAATCATGATGAGCCTGGGTTACCTGTCTCAAATAGAGTAATTAGAGGAATAGACCGAGGTCTAGGATACAGGGGAAGATGTGGATATTCTAGAAGCCACTATTTCAATTCTACCCCTACTAGAACTGTATATGTGGCTGAAAAACGTGGCAAGGCCCTTCAACGAGCTCAGTAAGAACATGCAAGTTCTTACACACATTGAGGATTCAGTCCTAACACAGTTATTTTGGAAGATCAGTTAGAGGTTACACTTTATTCCTCTCATCAAATAAATAGACCTAGTCGGTCTAATATACCAAATCCAGGAGTATTTCCAACTCCTAACCCGATACAAGATGCATCTACATCCAAATCATAAACTTCTAAGGCACCTGCGAAACCACATGTTCTTGTTGGGAAACGCAGAACTTTGGACCAAAAGTATGATGTATTGAAACATTTGGCCCAAGTACCAGCCAAATTATCAATTCTGGATGCCTTGAATCTATCAAAGGATCTTTGGGAGGCACTCATCATGGCTTTGTCGAGTCCTCAGGAATTCGAAACTGAAATTGATGCAGCTTAAGTCTACCATATAGAGAATGATCATGCAGAATGACATGTAGTGATATCTTTTACAGATGATGATGAAGATGATGTTATGCATGGATATATTATACCTTTGTATTTATCTGGAAAGGTCAATGATATAGACATCTGATGAGCTTTTATTGATAATGGTTTAGGAGTCAACCTCATCCTTATTCGTACACTTCGTCGATTGGGCCTCACCGAATCTGATTTATCTCCTTCTACTTTGATATTGCAAGGATATGATAAAAATGAACAAGAAAATCTGAGCGAGATTACACTTAGAACTGAGTTTGGAGACCTTGTATCCAATTCATATTTCATGTTTTTTCTTCATGACACAGCCTTCAACATTTTTCTTGGAAGACCTTGGCTACATCAACATGTGGTTGTACCTGCGTCATACCATCAGTGTCTCAAATATTGTTTCAATGGTCAAATTGGGACATTGTATGGTGATAAAGCCACATTCAAAACATGTGAATATCAATACATTGAGGCATAATTCTATCAAATGGAGGTAAAGGAGAAATCCATGATAAAGGAGGTTACCAAAATTAATGCTCTATATGGTTTGTAAAAGATTCCAGTAAACCCATTCATACATGTGAGTACAGATTATGTGTTTCCTATTAGTAAAATTGACAGGATAGACCCAAATCCAAATAATCTTATGGAAACTTCCATAATGTCAATTGCGAAAACCAAGCCAGATAGCATGGTAAAAAAATTTGATTCACCAGGAAATGATGAAAGCTCAAATAAAGATGTATTCATTTCATCTCCTAAAATCCATCAATTCTATACTTCATCAACAAGGACAGAAGAAGTTATAACAATACCATATATGAACGATGATTTCTATTATCAATCCATCATCTCCTCTTTAATACACAAGGAGAACCCTTCATCATCATTAGGGTCATAAATGGTAGTCTCTTCTTCAAGATGTTCAAATTTTAACTTCTCTCCTGATCATGGAAATCTTGCTTCATCATCTACTATGCAAGTAGAAACAAAAGAAGTAACACATATTGAATAAGAAGAGGAAGATCTCAGGGATGCTCCTCCAGAATTTGAAGAGGGTATCTCTACCACTGTGGATGAACTCAGAGAAATAAATCTGGGTACAAAAGAAGATCCATGCCCCAATTTAATTAGTGCGGCCATGAATCCTGAAGAGAAATAAATGTATATTTACTTTTTAAAGAAAAATTGAGATGTTTTTGCTTGTAATTATATAGAAATGCCCGGTCTTGATCCCAATGATTCCACTCATCATTTGGGTTTTCTAGAAGAACATCGAGGATTCAAGCAATCCACAAGGAAAATACACCCAACTTATGCCTCCAAAATTGAAGCTGAAGTGGATAAGCTTATCAAGGCTAAATTCGTCAGAGAAGTTCAATATCTCAAATGGCTGGCTAATATTGTCCCTGTGAAAAAGAAGAATGGACAAATTAGAGTTTTCATTGATTTCAGTGATCTTAATCGGCATTGTCCCAAAGTTTATTTTCTAGTTCCAATCACAGAACTCTTAATTGATGCAACAGATGGCTATGAAGCACTTTCCTTCATGGATGGATATTCTAGATATAATCAAATTCGAATGGCCCCAAAGGATGAGGAATCAATAGCTTTCCGTGCCCCTCAAGGTTTGTTTTTCTATCAGGTAATTCCCTTTGGCCTGAAGAATGCAGGTGCAATGTATCAACGTGCCATGCACCATATTTTCAAACCCTTTTTAGGGAAATTTGTTGAATTTTATGTGGATGATTTGGTGGTTAAATCCAAACAACATTCTAATCACTTAGCCGATCTGGAAATCATATTTTGAAAACATTAACAACACAATTTGAAGATGAACCCCTTGAAATGTGCTTTTGGGGTAACCTCAGGAAAATTTATCAGATTTTTTGTACGCCATTGTGGTATCGAAGTTGATCCTGAGAATAAAAAATCAATCCTTGGTATGTCACCTACTAGAAATTGGAAAGAATGAAGAGGACTTCAAGGACACTTGGCCTATATTCGGTGTTTCATCGCCAATTTGGCAGGAAAGATTTTACCCTTCACCAAATTAATGAAGAAGGGATTCACCTACCAATGGAATGAAGATTTCCAAGAGTCATTTGATATCCTCAATAAATATCTCTTGAGTCCACCAGTATTAATGCCACCTGTTGAAGGAAGACCATCTATCCTCTATGTGACAGCTTTAGAGCAGTCATTGTGTGCCTTATTTTCCCAAAAGAATGATGCTGGGAATGAAAACAGCCTTTACTATTTTAGTCGGACTATGCTTGAGGCAGAAACTCAATATTCAAGTATTGAAAAGTGCTTACTAGCATTAATCTTTTCAGTTAAGAAATTGAGAAATTACCTGCAACATCATGAGGTGAAATTGGTATCTCGCAATAACCCGCTCAAATTTATCCTTAGTCGTCCAATGCTTACAGGACATCTGGCAAGGTGGGTAGTTATTTTGTAGTAGTTTTATATCCAGTATGTGTCTCAAAAGGAAATAAAGAGCCAAGATTTGGCTAATTTCCTTGTTGAACACCCTTCATTAGAAAATACATCTTTAGATACCGAACCTCCTGATGAGGAAGTCTTCTCTATTCAAGATAATATTCAAACATGGGAAATGTACTTTGATGGTGCTTCCAGAATTCCAACAGGGAAGAAAATGAAAGATCTTAAATACAACAAAGTTGGGTTAGGAATTGTGCTTATTTCCCCAGAAAAATCAGTGCTACCCTATTCCTTCTTATTGTTGTGAGGCAGTATAAATAATGAAGTAGAATGTCAAGCTCTAATCACAGGCTTGGAATTGGCGCTTCAGGCACCGATGAATCACTTAAAGGTAAAAGGTGATTCATTCTTGGTAATAAAACAAGTCAATGGGGATTATGACATCAAAAAAAGAGTTAATCCCTTTATGTGATTACGATAGAGAGTTAATGGTGGAATTTCCTTCGGAACTGACATTTTCTTATGTCCTGTGATCACAAAATGCTCAAGCTGATTCACTGGATAATGTAGCCACAGCCCTGGAAGAATCAAACCGGGATGAAACAATCATCAGTATTGCCCACCATTGTGTAGTTTCACCTTTTTTCAAATCAAAACAGAGGAAATCAACGAAATCAGTCCCATTTCTGAACCATATGGTCATACTATAGGATGGATGACACCTATCAGGGAATACCTTCAAAATGGAACACTCCCACCTGATAGAGCCAGGAAAGAACAAATCTGACGACATGTGGTCAATTTTACTCTTTATGATAGCCTAGATCACCTAGAAAAAATTCTATATAAGTGAGGTTTTGATAGAATTCTCTTCAGATTTATTGATGGTGAAGATACAATGGCTATCATGAAAGAAGTACATGAAGGATTATGTGGTGCCCACCAGTCAGGACATAGACTGTCTAATCAAATCCGAAGACTTGGATACTTCTGGCCTTCAATGATACAAGATTGTGTTGATTTCAATAAGAAGTTTCATTCTTGCCAAGTATATTCCAATTTCATTCATCAACCCCCAGATTTGCTCAATACAGCTAAATACTCATGGTCATTTGCCACATGGAGAATGGATGTAGTAGGACCTTACCCTTCAGCTACATGCGGGTAGTTTAAGTATATTCTTACTGCTACTGACTTCTTTTCCAAATGGGAAAAGGTAATACCTCTCAAAGAAGTTAGTTCTAAAAGAATTGTCAGCTTCATCAAGTCTAACATCATTACCAGATTTGGTGTCCCTCATACCATTTTGACAGATAATGGAACCAACTTCTGTTCATCTGAGGTAAGGAATTTGTATCAAGAATTCAACATAAAATCCAACCATTCATCTTGGTATCACGTAGGGGCCAATGTCCAAATAGAGGCCTTAAATAATACTCTTTTAAACAGACTGCAAAAGATGGTGGATAAAGATAAGAAATCATGGCCTGATAAACTTTTTCATGCTTTATGGGCATATCGGATCACCGCCCACATTACTACGCGGTCAACTCCATATTCATTGGTATATGGAATAGAATCAGTCTTTCCCATTGAGGTTCAATTACCTTCGCTCAGATTATCCATTTTGGATCATTCATCTACAGATGAAAAATCTCAAAAGCGATTGGATGAATTGGAATGATTAGATGAAAAAACATTGTGCACCCTGCACCACTTGGAAGTCTATCAGAATCGAATAGCACGGGATTTTAAAAAAAAATCTCATCTTCGTTCATTCATTCAAGGAGAATTGGTATTGGTCCTCAGAACTCCAATGATACCAGGAAAGAAACCTCGAAATCTTGAGCCAAAGTGGGAAGGACTTTATTCAATACATAAGGTCTACTCCAATGGAGATTATTATTTAATCTCAATAGATGGAGAACTCATTACAACTCCAACCAATGCCAGATTATTGAAAAAGTATTTTGTGTAACAAAAATATTTACATCCTGCAAGACGTTAAACTGCATAACAATTGTCTTGGCTACACTATGTTAAACTATACAACCCAATGTCCAACATGACGTAAAACTAAAACAGCCCCTAATACGTCCTACATGACGTTAAACTAATTTTTTTCCTAGATACATGACGCTAAAATATGCATCACTGGTCCATGCATATGAACTTAAACTATTTTATTCCTCACTTCAAGACTTTAAACTACATATTCCCCATATTCCTTACCACGAGACTTTAAACTGCTTATCCCCTCATACGTATAACAGGACGTTAAACTGTAAACAGTCCCTTATACATCCTACATGACGTTAAACTATACATGTTCATACAACATGATGTTTAAACTGTGAAAAAGTCCCCTAAATACATCCCACATGATGTTAAATTATGCACATGTCCTACAAGATGTTAAACTGCACAACCATACGTCTTAGTTACATAATGCTAAACTATAAAGCACCCTTTGTCCTACATGATATTAAACTGTGAATTTTTGGGGTTGTGGTTACCTATTGTTTCTCACACCGAGCATGACTCACGTGAGATTAAAGTAAGCTTCAACCATAACACCTTTTCTGGGATTCTAACCATACGTAAGTCCCAACACCATCTTTGGTTTGTCCTCAAGTACAACTCGATCATCAATTCGTTCTTAAATTGAACTATGTGGACTTTGATCCTTGCCTTCTAGGCTGGGTATGTAGGCAACCTCTCAAGGTTCGAGACCAAAACCAATCTCTTCACAATGATTCACATTCGCCCCACATGAAGTTAAACTGTGTACGTCCTTTTTGTGCCTTCTACATGACACTAAACTGTGCATCACCATCATCCTTGCTATATGATGTTAAACTATGAATTCCCCCATTGTCCCTCACCTGAGAGGGAATCCTCATTGACATTGATCTCTAATTATGTCATATTTTAAAGACAACATGCATACATGGTAATGCCCGAACCTTTAATCTTGGGTCAAACTGTCATTGCACTAAAGTCCACTTTCACCCTTCACTTGTACAAACCAAATCTGTACATAGGGTATTTCACGAACTATGTATGGATTGATTCCCATCCTTATGGGATATATAGGAACATTCGATAGTCCCTAGAATCCAGCCCCAAGTCTTTGGGCCTAACCCCAAATTCCACTTTTAGTCCCTTGGATGAAAATTTTCCCTGTGAGCACATGAATGTGGTATGAAACCCCTGGTCTTCAGTCACATCAGGTTTATATAACACACAAGGTGTCTCCCTCATTATGGTCTCAACTCTATGACCTTAAACTAAGATCTCTTATATTATCGTCCCACATGACGTTAAATTGTATTTCAAGAACTACGTATGGATTGATTCCCATCCTTATGGGATACGTAGTGAAGTCCAGCACTTCAATTCAGGACCCATCCACAACATGATTATGGTCATCATTGGTCTATGTATCTCCTTCATGCATTGGACAATACCCATTTTAATGTTTCAAACTCCTAACCTTAAATACTTCCAGATATCCATGACCCCTTTCTTGACTTCTGTTCACAAAATGTCTGATACCCAGGAATTCTTTTTTCTGACTATGCAGCATGTGCCCCTAGGTGGACTTGAAGAAGTAGTCTACATAATGGACCTGTCTTCCAAAATATTCTATTATTTGACTATGAATCCAATTCCCTTGGGTGGCCCTATATAATTCAACCCCCTAATGGGTTTTTCAAATAGTGGTAACTTTATTCTTGGGAGAAAAACCTCTTTTTTCCTTATTTGTCTTAACGAAAATATGTAGGGATCCGCATAAATAGTCATCCTTAACATATTTGTCCCACACTCTTTTTCATGATCTGAAAGTATTCAAGTCTATAGTTTATATTTCCCTTCCCTACGTTTGGGTCAGACCTTCGCAAGAGTGACATTCATTCAATTCTTTGATAATCTTGCTTGTGAATATCCTCTTCATATTCCAGTACCTCTCTCCATACAGTAGACTCTATGCTTTGGAAAATTTGAATCTCCATAAACTTTCACTGGCTTTTACAATAAAAAAGTAAAATTTCTGAGAGTTCTTTTGCCTGACTATGTAGTATGTGCCCCTAGGTGGTCTTGCATAAGTAGTCTACATAACAGACCTATCATCCAAAAGATGTTATTATTTGACTATACAGTAAAGGCCCTTAAGTGGCCTTGCATAATTCAACCCCCTAAAGGGTTTGTTAAATATTGGTAACTTCACTGTTAGGAAATACTTCCTCTAATGCCCCTTAGCACTTTATTCATATCATTACTCATATTCAAAATTTCTTACGTTATAGTTTACATTTTTTCCTCCATAATTAAATGTGGTAATATGTTTTCAAAAAAATTATCAAGAAATTGAGTCAATTTTAATCCATTTGGTCAAAACTATTCGACCTTTAAACATTATCTTTTTTATGTCTGACGTGCATAACTTTAAAGTGCCAACAAAAGACAAAGGAACTCTGAACAAAAGTCAAGTCCCAGCTCCCTAAACGTACATATTGTATGATTTATGCAATATTGAGCAACAAAAGATTCAAAGTTTGTGGGGTTGTTTGTATGACCCTAGAAAAAAATCAAACTATGCTTACTAGGACCATTGTCTTAGGTAAACATTAGAGCAGATCTCTTGTTTATCCTTTTCCTTAGAGTCAAATCCTCTTTCCTTTTCCGGATCCAACTCTGAGGGGGGACTTTTGTTGACACTTCTTTCTGTCACATAGTTTAACGAATGTAAAAGGGAAATTCCTCAAGCACAAAGAGAGTCATCCTTTTAATAACATCAAAAATTGACAAAGGCATGGACAAGGAACCTTTTAAAGATGGGTCGCGCAAGTTTCTTTATGGTCACACAAGTCACTTGCGCGCCACATATGGGTCGCACAAGTGACTTGTGTGCCCTATTATTTTTTCTCCAAAGGTGCTTAGTGGCCTATAAATACCCTTTGTGGGCCCCCCATTTCGAGGACAAAAAATCCAAAACTCAGAATTAAGCTCTGGTCACCCTACTCTCTAATTGAAGTCTTCTGAACACTTATAAGGTAATTTCTTACCTAGAATGGAAGATCTAAAGAGGAAGAATAAGGCCTAAGTATTAGAACTCATCAATACTTGTGCGCCTAAGTATCCAACCCTTTAAGTGAAGTGATGATACTTGCACGCTGCCTTTCCCTATCAAGGAAACTTGCGCGCCACCCATTTGAAAGCCTCTAGGGATGATACTAAGGGCTCCGATTCAAATTCTCCCAAGTATCTCTTCACAGGTTCTTCATCACCCAAGTGAACTCGTGTCGCACAAGTATACATGCGTGACAAGGACTTTCACGCCAGACCAATACGTGTGCGCCTCCTCCCAATTCACTATCTTTCATCAAATTCACCTATCCTCTTCAAGATTTATCCATCAAAACCTTCTTTAAATCCATTTGTGGCATGGTTCCTTTGTTGGCTTCCTTATTTGAAATGAATTCTGATACGTTCTTTTGATTTGGGCCTCCTTCTCAAGAGTAAGCCCCAAGTCTTAAGTCCTCTTAACCTGGGCCTCCTTTTCAGGAGTAAGCCCCAGTCATAATTTCTTTTAACCTGGGCCTCCTTTTCAGGAGTAATCCCCAGTCATAATTTCCATTAACCTGGGCCTCCTTTTCAGAAGTAATCCCCAGTAATAATTTCCTTTAACCTGTGCCTCCTTTTTAGGAGTAATACCTAGTCATAATTTTATTTTACATGGGCCTCCTTTTTAGGATTAAGCCACAGCCATAATTTCCTTTAACCTGGGCCTCCTTTTCAAGAGTAATCCCCAGTCATAATTTCCCTCAACCTGGGCCTCTTTTTTAGGAGTAATCCCTAGTCATGATTTCCTTAAACCTGGGCCTCTTTTTCAAGAGTAACCCCAGTCATAATTTCCTTTAACCTGGGCCTCCTTTTCAGGAATAAGCCCCAGTCAAAATTTCTTTTAACCTGGGCCTCCTTTTCAGGACTAAGCCCCAGTCATAATTTCCTTTATTTTTGGGCCTCCTTTTCAGGAGTAAGCCCCAGTCATAATTTCCTTTAATTTTGGGCCTTGTTTTTAGGAGTAAGACCCAATCATAAGTCCCTCTTAATTTGGGATTCCTTTTCAGGAGTAATCCCCAAGTTAAAATTCCAAATCTCTATAAAGTAAAAATACTTTTATGGACCCTGCTCCTGGGATTCTTTCCTAAACTAAGACCTAATATTAATTTACTCGGGTCGTCATACATATGTAATCCCTACATCATTTCTTATGACTGCATCTTTCATGGCACAAATCTTCATATTTTCCGATACCTCTTGTTTCTCACACCGATCATCACTCACGTAGGCTTAGAGTGTAAAAGTAATTACGAAATCTCTCTTTGGTCCATTAATCATGCATAAACCTCATACTTATTCACTCGAACTACGTGGAATTTGATCTCTGCCTTAAAAGTAGAGTACATAGGAAGCCTTTCTAAGGTTCAAGACCATCACCCATTAATTCTCATCTGTCCCATATAACGTTAAACTAATCTTAATTCTCGAACTACATGGGTTTTGATTCCTTTTCTAACAAGGATATGTAGGTAGTCGATCTGCAGGTATGATCCCAACTCTAAAATAATACATGTCTTTATGAATGACAATAAACTACAAGTGCTCCACTGGGTGGCTTCAAAATCAGTATGGTTATCATAAATGACCAAGAGATTTCTATATAATGTATTGAATGATACCATTTACTAAGGATATCTAATACATACAGATGATTCTCTATCGATGAAGAACCTCAAATACATATAAGAGATTCTCTAAATCCCATACATATCAATCATTGATTGCAAAGTATAAAGGAAAAACTCATTTTCATGCCTGGTAATTTAATAAGGGTTCGTGAACATAACTTAAATCTATAAGAGAGTCCCATAGTAGACAATAATTCCCCCCAAAAAGGTGTGATGATTTTGACCTCCCATCCTCTCGACCATTGCAAATTCTTAAGCCTCATCAGTCCATAACTAATGAGCACCTACATTTGGAAAGTGGGTCCAAATGGATATAGAATCATTAGATGTTTTCGGTTCTACGAATAAACCCGTTAGAAACTATAACGACCCATACTTTACAGATATTGTTAATACTTCAAAATTGAAGCGTACTTATTACATCATATAACAAAACCACGAAAGGACCGTATAGGTATAGTTTCTTTAGAAACTGGGAAACATAAACAACTGGTTCATAAAGCGTCTACATTGTCTCCCATTTATTTCATCATATCTATAGTCCCTTTTGGAATATGTTACTTAATAACCTTCTTCATGACCTGGGGAAAGAAAACATACAAAAGGGTGATCTCAAATGCTCAGTAAGGGTAAAAAAAAGAAATATCTATCACATCATATTCATAAGAACATAACATTTTGTAAATCTTAACCTGTAAAAGAGATCATAATATCATAACATGGGATAAATCATAGTAGTGAAATGTAATCCCAATAATCATAACTTAAAACATGAAACTTTGTGTCATACACACATAAACATAGAGAATCATTTCTTATTAGTCAAGACTCATTTCCAAGACTATCTTAGTGGAAAAAGTCCCTTTCTGAACCGAGTTCACTCCTCGTTTCAGTCCTGTTTCACTGAACCGGTATAACCTACCGTTCCAGCCATGTCTATCTCATGAGATATAAAATCTTTACCCAATTCATTGGAGGGAGATATAGGTCCCACCCATCTCATAATGATACCATTCTTATGTGTGCCACAAAATCATAAACCATACATCATAACATAACCCATGTAATAAAAATGGGATTCTTAAATATCGTGACATCATAAAACAATTCATATAAGATAAAAGAATTCATAAAAATATTTCCATCACAATATAATCAAATCAATTTAATAATAGGGATATAAATATAACCCTTTATTATCTTAGATGGAAAATAATTTTGATAAAACACTTGAACTCCATTCTTGAGGAAAATATCCTTTCTACTTCAAAAACATTTTACTTTCTTAACATGTCATACAATTTTAAACTAAAAAAAATTGATTGAAAATAAACTTGAAAATTTGTAAAGGAAGCTTCATGGAAATAATGTTTTAAAAATCCATTCATGCCGTATAAGTTAAAAAAACATTCTTCTCGTACTTTTGTTGGAAAAGTCAAAAAGTACCTCGTATGAAAAATGACAAAAGATTCCTTTCATATATTTTACTAAAAACTTAGAAAAGGGTAAAATAGGTTTTAAAAAATTGTAGGTGGATGGAAATAATATTACATATTGAGGAAACATGGATGTGGATGATAAAATACACCCCAGTAAATACCAAAGTATAAACAATCTCGAATAAAAATGAGATTGTGATATTTCCCTTACCTTAGGTCTGATTTGCTTCATAAGTGTCCGAACCTCCTGTATAATGATTTAAATAATGCTATTGACTTATTCCAGAATCATAATTATTGTTATGATATCATATATGGTCATATTCTTAGCTTCTTATTAGTAATATTTCATTACTACTTGTTATTCGGGTGTTTATTACTTTTTGTTCTTATGTGTGTTTTGTCGAATAAATTCTTATTATTCTCTTTAGGTTATAGATACCTCATTTACAGAATGTTATTAGTGTAATATATATCATATTCATTCATTCAATTCATTTATATAATCATTATGAAATGAAGATCATGTAGAACGAGTCGCATCACATCGTGGAGACGGTATTCCATACGTACGCATGGGTGATGATATCGTTCCTATGATCGTGTAATTGTATTGGAGTGTATGTATACTATTTAAGAATCAATAACACTTTACAATAATCATATATATTCATTACTTTCACCCTTATACCCATACAAGTAAGGTGGTGGTGGAAAATAGATTACACCACGGCGTGGAGACGGTATTCCGTACGTACGCACGCGCAGTGATTTCTTTTTCCGTAGGATGGATAGATGGTGAAATAGGGTTGTTTCATACTTATAATAACATATCAGTATGTGAGTGATACTGATGTTATTACTTCATAATGAAACAACTAAATAAGAATAAGTGGAAGAAGAAATAAAGATGAAATAATCGGTAACGGACATTACCTCTTCTTTGAAGTGCTTCTTTGAGACCTCCTTTTAGGGCACTAAAATAGGTCTTTGAAGAAGACCAGAACCTCTAGGATGATTCTAGGGAAGTGGAGAGAAGAAATTGTCATGGTTTGGCCGAGCTTGAAGGCTCAAAGTGGTGTGAGGAAGAGGGGGAGGAGGTGCCCTTTTATAAGGGAGGAGAGGGGCACCTTTGGAATAACTAAAAATAATATTTTATTATAAAGTCAAATTTGGTTTTTAATAGCTCCAAATTGATATATTTAGAAGATAAGGTGTTTAGGGGTCTAAATACACTCATAAAATAGAATTTATACAATTTTAGGTATCAATTTTAACCTTATCATTTAGATTTAACTTTAAGTTAGATAATTTAACTTTTACCGTGTCTTCTTGTTTTCTTACACTATAAGGTTAATAAACTTACCATATCAAGCCAAACGAACCCCAAGTTGTTTATTATTAATATATATAGCCTTATCTAAGTCATTTGTCCGAACCTTAGATTTTTAGGAATAAAATAACAATTAGTAATATAATATTTGTTTTAAAAACTATTTTATGTCAATTTTGACACTATTTAGTAATTGATTTTTGTGAAAATCATAACAGAATTATTAGTTCTAACAAAGTTACTTAAATCAATAATAACATGTCATATTAACCTATAAAATTAGTTTAATTCATAAAAAGTCTCAAATTACATTTATTTGGGTATTTATAACATCAATTATGTCAATATTTCATTAATAACATAATTACTGCATCTTCGTTGTGTCATAAATAAATTAAATTATTTAATGTCTAAAAATTACAAATAAAATAAAATTATGTAGGAAATATTTTTAGCTTTCTAATTAATATTTATAGTCGAATTTATCTTATGTATAACCCCATATTAAAAATGATTTACTTATTAAAATTTGATTTTAAGTATTTAACCCTTCTTTAAATAAATTAATAATAAATGTCCTAATCTAATCCAAGTGGGCCTAAATGGTCATATTTTATTCCTAAGGTTGTTTTTCGTTGAATTACACTTGTCCAATAGAATTAGGACATGTTTTAGGGTAATAATAATATCATTTTTACCCTTAATTACCCTATTTACTTTTAACCGTGGTAAATAAAAGTAAAAAGTTACTATTCACAAAAAATTATTTTCATCTCATTGAACCACATTTTAGTCCTTGATATTAACCGTGCCTCTCGGATTTTTGAAATTCCACTCACAGAAGTGGTAAAATTAAGTTTTATGAAAAAATCAGTTTTTTTAACTACCACTTAGTGGTTTCACTATTCATCAAAAATTGAAAGTGTTCAGAAAACTACCAAAATTTCACCCTAGGCTAATTTCGATATTCCGAATCCAAAAATGAAGTCCATTTTGAAAAATAAAATTTATAAAATTTCAAAAAGTGGTTATTACTATTCATAACGGCTAGTTTTAATAATATTTTAATAGCATATCATTGTTTAGTGAAACTCGGTATTCCATACGACGCAAGCTATCGAGGAAGGATGTGGTTGTGTGTAAAGCAAGCCAAGCTAGTGTTGTGTGTAGTGAAAGATTCCTTTGATGATTTATATAAAATAAAAACAAAATATTTCACATAAAAGTCTCGGTTGTTACATTCTACCCCACTTAAAATGAATTTTTCCCTCGAAATTCTTCACTTTGCAACAAACAGATGAGGATACCTCTCCCTCATCGTATCCTCAAGCTCCCATG
Organism: Viscum album; assembly: GCA_963277665.1. Lineage (NCBI taxonomy): Eukaryota > Viridiplantae > Streptophyta > Magnoliopsida > Santalales > Viscaceae > Viscum > Viscum album. The sequence continues at coordinate 91,886,911 of OY728155.1, forward strand.
TAGCTTCTTCTAATTGGTGGTTCCTCCATAAAACTTTCACCAATCTAGTGGTCTTGCTTCGTAGGACTTTTTCGCTACGATCCAGAATCTCTATCGGTTGTTCTTCATAAGAAAGATCTTGCTCCAGCGGTACAACTTCTAAGCTAAGTACATGTGAAGGATCAGGTATGTACTTTCTTAGGAGAGATACATGGAACACATCGTGAACTTGAGAGAGATTCGGTGGAAGCACCAATCGGTAAGACACCTTCCCAACACGATCCAGTATTTCGAAAGGACCGATATATCTAGGGCTCAACTTCCCCTTCTTTCTAAATCTCATGACTCTCTTCCAGGGAGATATTCGTAAGAACACCTTATCACCTACTTCAAACTCTAGGTCTTTTCTTCGGTTGTCGGCATAACTTTTCTGTCGACTCTGAGCTGCTCTTATATGTTGTTGAATAGATCTGACCTTTTCTGCCATTTCATCAATGAGATCAGGTCCTAATAGCTTTCTTTCCCCAACTTCATCCCAGCAAGTTGGAGTCCTGCATTTCTTTCCATGGAGAGATTCATAAGAAGCCATATGAATACTGGAGTGAAAGCTATTATTATAAGAAAATTCCACCAAAGGTAGGTGTTGATCCCAACCACCTTTGAAATCCATAGAGAAATCTCTCAACATATCTTCTAGGGTTTGAATTGTTCTCTCATACTGACCGTCTGTCTGAGGATGATAAGCAGTGCTGAAACTCAACTCTGTATCCAGAGTATGCTGAAGACTTCACCAGAACTTTGAGGTAAATCTCGGATCCCGATCAGATATAATAGAAAGTGGTACTCCATGCAATCTTACCACTTCCTTTACATATATCCTGGAAAGCTGATCCAGAGAGAAATCCTCTCTAATAGCAATGAAGTGTGCAGACTTGGTAAGACGATCAACTATGACCCAGATAGCATTATTGCCTTTGGATATTTTAGGAAGTCCTGTGACAAAGTCCATAGTGATGTTTTCCCATTTCCATTCGGGTATGGGAAATGGTTGTAACATCCCCTTAGACTTCTGTCTCTCAGCTTTAACTTGCTGACAAACCAAGCATCGAGAGACATATTCAGCAACATCTCTTTTCATGCCATCCCACCAGAAGTACTCTTTCAGGTCCCTATACATCTTCGTGCTTCCAGGATGAATAGAGTATGAAGAACTATGAGCCTCATCCAGCGGCTCCTTCTTTAATTCCGGGATGGGACGAACACAAACCCGATTCCTGAACTTTATTATCCCATCACAATCAAGGTTGAATTCAGGAACATTTCTCACCATCTATTGTAACTCGACATTTTCTTTCTATGCCTCTTTAATCTTCACATGTATAGATGGTTGAACATTCATTTGAGAAAGATAAGATTTTTCTCCTTCCATTATAATTCCAAGATCCATCCTTTGTAAATCCATAAATATTGGATCTTTTGTGATCCTCATCATGGATAAACTGGCCTGGTCTTGTCGACTTAATGCATCTGCCACCTTGTTTGCTTTCCCAGGGTGGTAATGTATTGAGCAGTCATAATCCTTAATCAGCTCCAACCATCTTCTTTGGCGCATATTCAGCTCCTTTTGTGTGAAAATATACTTTAAACTTTTATGATCAGTATAAATATCACACCTTTCACCATAAAGATAATGCCTCCAAATCTTTAATGAAAATATTATCGCAGCTAACTCCAAATCATGTGTTGGGTAATTTTGCTCGTGGATTTTCAATTGTCGTGAGGCATAAGCTATCACCATATCATTTTGCATAAGAACACACCCCAATCCCTTCTTGGATGAATCACTATAGATCACAAACCTTTCTCCACTACAAGGTAGTGTGAGCACAGGTGCACTGGATAACCTTCTTTTCAACTCCTTGAAATTCTCTTCACATTCCTCCGTCCAGACAAACTTAACTCCTTTCTGAGTCAACTTGGTGAGTGGATTAGATAATCGTGAAAAATCTTTCACAAAACGTTGATAATATCGAGCCAAACCAAGAAAACTTCAGATCTCAGTTACTGTTGTTGGTCTCGAACATCTTTCGATAACCTTTTTTTTTTTGCTGGATCCACAGATATCCCCTCTTTTGAGATTATGTGACCCAAAATGCAACTTTTTGAAGCCAAAATTCACACTTTGTAAATTTGGAATAAAGCTTCTCCTTTCTCAGGGTCTTAAATATAATTCTCAAGTGATCTTCATGTTCTTACTTTCTCTTTGAATATACAAGAATATATTCTATAAAGACTACCACAAACTGATCAAGACAGTCTCTAAAGACTCTATTCATCAGATCCATGAAGATAGCAGGGGCATTAGTAAGACCAAACGGCATCACTATAAATTCATAGGGTCCATACCTTGTACGGAAAGTAGTCTTTGGTATATCCTCCCTTTTGACCCTTAATTGATGATACCCTGAACGAAAATCAATCTTGGAAAAGTATTGAGCTCCGCGTAGTTGGTCAAATAAGTCATCAATGCGTGGGAGAGGATATTTGTTCTTGATAGTGATCTTGTTAAGTTCTCGATAGTCAATGCAGAGTCTCATTGATCCGTCTTTCTTCTTAACAAATAGAAAAGGTGCTCCCCAAGGTGATGCACTAGGGCGTATAAATCCCTTATCAGGATTCTCTTGGAGTTTCTTCTTCAATTCCTGCAACTCAATTGGGGCCATTCTATAAGGTGTCTTTGAAATAGGCAAAGCACCCGGTATGAGTTCTATTGAAAACTCAACTTCACAATTTGGTGGAAGACCCTGTAATTCCTCCGAAAAGACAGCATCAAACTTCCGTACAATGGGAATATTATTAATCGTGAGTTTCTCACCAACCATTTGAGATAAATAACCTTCATTTAGTGGAATCAAGACCCATAAGATGGAAGAAATTTCCACTGGAAGGTTATGTTCATCCTTGCATCGATAGACGATCATAGATTGATCTGGAAGATGAAATGTGACTTCCCTTCTTTGGAAATTGATATGAGATCCATATAAATAAATCCAATCCATGCCAAGAATCACATCAAATTCCACTATAGGAAGGATCACAAGATTTGGAGGAATCACTTTCCCACAAACTTCAATCAGAGAAGAATTATAAACTTTTGATGCGACTATTGTGCCATTAGGGGTTGTCACAGCTAACTCAACATCTAATTGTTGAGGTAATACGGTGATATCCTTAAAAAAATCTTCAGAAATAAAAGATTGGGTGGATCTAGAATCAAATAAAACATTTTCTACTTTAGAGTGGATGGTAAGTGTACCTTTCACCACATCGTTATCGTACTTCACATCACTGATGGAAATTGCATGTGACTTTCCTTTGTCTTTAGCCTTAAGAGTTTGTTGACGTCGACCATCATCATCAACCCTTGGATTAGGGAATTTATTGGCATAATGCCCCATCTCCTTGCACTTGAAACATTGAAGTGTAGTAGGTTCATTCTGTGTATCCCTTCCTTTGTTTGCATCATTAGACATCTTTTTCCCATCATCGCGGCATTCAAATGCCCGATGACCTTCCTTTCCACATTGGAAACATTTACTTGTCCCTTTAATACAACTCCCTCCATGTTTCTTTCCACACTTTGATCATAAGGGAAAGCTCATATTCTTTTCAGTGTGCTCTTTAGATTATCCTTTGAATTCCATTTTCCTCTTCTTATCAAACCCATATGACTGATGGGTTACTCCAATCTCCATCTCAACTTTGAGAGCACATCGAATGATTTCCTCATAGCTATTGAAGTCCCTTATGGATAAGGCCCTTCGAAGACTTGGTTTTAATCCACTAAAGAATTGATCGATCTTACTCTCAGGTTGGATAATAATACCAGAAGCGTACCTTGAAAGTCTTGTAAAATTTGATTCATAGGTACCAATAGATTCATCATCCTTTTGCTTCAGTTCAAGAAACTCTTTCTCCATCTTTGTTCGGAGAATACAAGGGAAGTACTTATTGAAAAATAAGTTCTTGAACTCATCCCATTCCATGGACTCAATTTCATCCCTTTACCTCGTATTCTTAATAAGATTCCACCATAGATCAGCATCACCTTCCAAACGATACACTGCTAAGATGACTTTATCATGCTCATAACAATGAAGAACTGAAAATATCTTTTCAGTAGGACTAATCCATTGTTCAGCAACTAATGGATCAGTAGACCCGTTGAATGAAGTAGGACGCTGTATCATGAAGGATTCAACAGAATTTTGTTCCTTCCTTTGCTCGTTTGGAAGTCCTGAATGATTCATAGCTTAAGAAAGTTGTGTGAGCATGGCTACAAGATTTTTCATTCCAGCTCCCATAACGTTTGGTTGCTCAGGGGGAAAATCATTGCATTGCCCGTCGCATTCGGCATTAACACAGTTCCTTTGGGTTCCAACCATTGACTAAAACCCAGAAGAATAGTGTGAGAAACACTAATTATAATAGGAAAACCACATAATCAAGAATAAAATTTCACACTTAAGGTCTTATCCTAGGTTATTCATGGCCATTTCTAAAATACTAAGATTGTGTTCTATGCTTAGAATTATCCTTAGGGTTCTTACTAAGGCTTTCACATCATTATTTCCAAAGGTTGACTATACCTTTCCTCTGATACCAACTATAATGACCCATACTTTACATACATTGTTAATACTTCAAAATTGAAGCATACTTATTACATCATATAACAAAACCACAATAGGACCATATAGGTATAGTGTCTTTAGAAACTGGGAAACATAAACAACGGGTTCATAAAGTGTCTACATTGTCTCCCATTTATTTCATCATATCTATAGTTCCTTTTGGTATATCTTAATTAATAACCTTCTTCATGACCTGGGGAAAGAAAACATACAAAAGGGTGAGCTCAAATGCTCAGTAAGGGTAAACAAAAGAAATATATATCACATCATATTCATAAGAACATAACATTTTGGAAATCGTAACCTGCAAAAGAGATCATAATATCATAACATGGGATAAATCATAGTAGTGAAATGTAATCCCAATAATCATAACTTAAAACATGAAACTTTGTGGAATACACACATATTCATAGAGAATCATTTCTTATTAGTCAAGACTCATTGCCAAGACTATCTTAGTGGACAAAGTCCCTTTCTGAACTGAGTTCACTCCTCGTTTCAGTCCTGTTTCACTGAACCGGTATAACCTACCGTTCCAGCCATGTCTATCTCATGAGATATAAAATCTTTACCCAATGCATTGGAGGGAGATATAGGTCCCACCCATCTCATAATGATACCATTCTTATGTGTGTCACAAAATCATAAACCATACATCATAGCATAACCCATGTAATAAAAATGGGATTCTTAAACATCGTGACATCATAAAACAATTCATATAAGATAAAAGAATTCATAAAAATAATTCCATCACAACTTAATCAAATCAATTTAATAATAGGCATATAAATATAACCCTTTATTATCTTAGATGGAAAATAATTTTGATAAAACACTTGAACTCCATTCTTGTGGAAAATATCTTTTCTACTTCAAAAACATTTTCCTTTCTTAACATGTCATACAGTTTTAAACTAAAAAAAATTTGATTAAAAATAAACTTGAAAATTTGTAAAGTAAGCTTCTTGGAAATAATGTTTTAAAAATCCATTCATGTCGTATAAGTTAAAAAAACATTCTTCTCGTACTTTTGTTGGAAAAGTCAAAAAGTACCTCGTACGAAAAACGACAAAAGATTCCTTTCATATCTTTTACTAAAAACTCAGAAAAGGGTAAAATTGGTTTTAAACAATTGTCGGTGGATGGAAATAATATTACATATTGAGGAAACATGGATGTGGATGATAAAATACACCCTAGTAAATACCAAAGTATAAACAATCTCGGATAAAAATGAGATTGTGATATTTCCCTTACCTTAGGTCTGATTTGCTTCGTAAGTGTCCGAACCTCCTGTATAATGATTTAAATAATGTTATTGACTTATTCCAGAATCATACTTATTGTTATGATATCATATATGGTCATATTCTTAGCTTCTTATTAGTAATATTTCATTACTACTTGTTATTCGGGTGTTTATTACTTTTTGTTCTTATGTGTGTTTTGCCGAATAAATTCTTATTATTCTCTTTAGGTTATATATACCTCATTTCCAGAATGTTATTAGTGTAATATATATCATATTCATTCATTCAATTCATTTATATAATCATTATGAAATGAAGATCATGTAGAACGAGTCGCATCACATCGTGGAGACGGTATTCCGTACGTACGCACGAGTGATGATATCCTTCCTATGACCGTGGAATTGTATTGGAGTGTATGTATACTAATTAAGAATCAATACCACTTTACAATAATCATATATATTCATTACGTTCACCCTTATACCCATCCAAGTAAGGTGGTGGTGGAAAATAGATTACACCACGGCGTGGAGACAGTATTCCGTACGTACGCACGCGCGGTGATTTCTTTTTCCGTATGATGGATAGATGGTGAAATATGGTTGTTTAATACTTATAATAACATATAAGTATGTGAGTGATACTGATGTTATTACTTCATAATTAAACAACTAAATAAGAAGAAGTGGAAGAATAAATAAAGATGAAAGAATCGGTAACGGACATTACCTCTTCTTTGAAGTGCTTCTTTGATACCTCCTTTTAGGGCACTAAAATAGGTCTTTAAAGAAAACCAGAACCTCTAGGATGTTTCTAGGGAAGTGGAGAGAAGAAATTTTCAGGGTTGGGCCGATCTTGAAGGCTCAAAGTGGTGTGAGGAAGAGGGGGAGGAGGTGCCCTTTTATAAGGGAGGAGAGGGGCACCTTTGGAATAACTAGAAATATTATTTTATTATAAAGTCAAATTCGGTTTTTAATAGCTCCAAATTGATATATTTCAAATATAAGGTGGGTAGGGGTCGCAATCCTCTCATACAATAGAATTTAGACAAGTTTAGGTATCAATTTTAGCCTTATCATTTAGATTTAACTTTAAGTTAGATAATTTAACTTTTACCGTGTCTTCTTGTTTGCTTACACTATAAGGTTAATAAACTTACCATATCAAGCCAAAATAACCCCAAGTTATTTATTATTAATATATATATCCTTATATAAGTCATTTGGCCGAACCTTAGATTTTTAGGAATAAAATAACAATTAGTAATATAATATTTGTTTTAAAAACTATTTTATGTAAATTTTGACACTATTTAGTAATTGATTTTTGTGAAAATCATTAAAAAATGATTAGTTCGAACCAAGTTACATAAATCAATACTAACATGTCATATTAACCTATAAAATTATTGTAATTCATAAAAAGTCTCAAATTACATTTATTTGGATATTTATAACATCAATTATGTCAATATTTCATTAATAAGATAATTACTGCATCTTCGTTGTGTCATAAATAAATTAAATTATTTAATGTATGAAAATTAAAAATAAAATACCATTATGTAGGAAATATGTTTAGCTTTCTAATTAATATTTATAGTCTAATTTATCTTATGTATAACCCCATATTAAAAATGATTTACTTATTAATCTTTGATTTTAACTATTTAACCCTTCTTTAAATAAATTAATAATAAATGTCCTAGTCTAATCCAAGTGGGCCTAAATGGTCATATTTTATTCCTAAGGTTGTTTTTGGTCGAATTACACTTTTCCAATAGAATTAGGACATGTTTTAGGGTAATAATAATATCATTTTTACCCTTAATTACCCTATTTACTTTTAACCGTGGTAAATAAAAGTAAAAAGTTACTATTCACCAAAAATTATTTTCATCTCATTGAACCGCATTTTAGTCCTTGATATTAACCGTGTCTCTCGGATTTTCGAAATTCCACTCACAGAAGTGGTAAAACTAAGTTTTATGAAAAATTCAGTTTTTTTAACTACCACTTAGTGGTTTCACTATTCATCAAAAATTGAAAGTTTTCAGAAAAATACCAAAATTTCACCCTAGGCTAATTTCGATATTCCGAATCCAAAAATGAAGTCCATTTTGAAAACTAAAATTTATAAAATTTCAAAAAGTGGTTATTACTATTCATAACGGCTAGTTTTAATAATATTTTAATAGCATATCATTGTTTAGTGAAACTCGGTATTGCGTACAACGCAAGCTATCGAGGAAGGCCACGGTTGCGTGTAAAGCAAGCCAAGCTAGTGTTGTGTGTAGTGAAAGATTCCTTTGATGATTTATATAATATAAAAACAAAATATTTCACATAAAAGTCCCGGATGTTACAGAAACCGATTGGAAAGTTTGAACCTTTAACAAACAAGGTCATCCCCTTTTCTAGAAGAAAAACACCCAGATCAAGGTATTAATAACATTTACATATAAAATCTATGGTTGGAGGCATAGGGGATCACAATGATCTATTTTTTAACTTCTTATAATTTTATGTTCACTCTCTTTTAATTTTCACATTGAATAATTTATCATCAATATACATAATTTCAAAAACTAAATATTAGCATTTCCACTATGCTTAATAAATTTATTAATAAATATCTATTTTATAAATTATTTCATAATCTATTTTATCAATTTTTAAATTTATCATTTCAAGATCATTTTAATTTTGAATTTATTTTTTCTATTTGCATTAAATTTTTTAAAGGAAATTCACCCCCCCCCCTTCCATCTACTCTAACCAACACATTTTATTTTACTTACAACCTAAAATTATTCTAGGTCATATTCTCTTGAATTTAAAATTTAATTTTGACACCCAAAGTATTTAATTTAAATTATTATTATTCATACTCTTTATAATATCCCAAGTTTATTTTTTCTCAATTTGATCCAAATTATCTTAAATGTCCTCGCCCATGATTCATATTTTTTTTCTTAAAATAATATGTAATATACCTATGATAATAGTGTATTGTGCTCAACACACCTCATTTTCTAAGATTATGTTAGAGTATCCTTGTTACCAATAATATTTGATATGAAATTTTGAGTTTAATTTTTCATTATTTGAGTCAAAATTTTACTTTATTCGTCACATGTTTCAACCTATAATTATACCTTAGAATCATACTCATCTATATAACTTTGAATCCCTTTAGAATTTCTATCATGGAAAACTTATTCCCAAATATTTTATTATAATTCTAAATTTCTCGATTATCTTCCATTTTTTCTCCAATCACATTGACAGAATCCCTCCCTAAATTTTTTTTGAACCTATTATAATATAAATTATGTGATTTACTCTTAGTTAAATAACTAAAAAGTACTCTATCATTAAATATGTCTCCATATTTACCATTATTGTTTTATTTTTTTTGAAGAAAATACTCACTCTAGAAAACAATTAAATGTTTTTATTCAATTTTTATTTGATGAAACATCATAAAAGGTGTTTTATTCTTTGAATGAATTAATAAATCTCTAGTTTGGATATATACCACAACTTTTACCACTTAATTCAAAATGTTTTTTGAGAAACTACTCTCAATGAGTGGTGTATTCTCTACGTTTTTGAACAGGTAAGTTTCACCTTTTGACCGCTCAATTTTATTATAGTGTTCTCACCAATGAGATTTCATTTTTGTAACCATTTTTGATAAGGTAGGTATATACCTCTATCCAAGATTTTTTCTAACTATAAGATCTCTAATAACCTCCTAGTAACATTTTTAACTTTCCTATGAAAACTCTTAATGTATCCCATCACTTTCTTTTTTGTTTTCATGGAAATTATATAACCGATTTTAATCTAACCATCAATAAAAAATATAAAATAATTTTCCCATAATGTTAACACAAGTGTAAGAAGAAAAAAATATGTTTTTGAATCAAATCAAATAAATTTAATGCCATGTTTTTGTCATACATGGATTTATCACTATCTTACCTCTCATAATGGTATCACATTTCTTCCCCTATCTCTTTTCAAATTCATAATATATATATAATCCATAAGTTTTAAGTGTTTTTCAATGTTTTTTATTAATTTTTACATCATTAAAATACCATAGGTCTCTCACATATTTCAAAATTATAAAAAGTACCTTGCTTTTCATTAAATAGATATTTTTGATTATCTACTATCTTTACATAAACAAGTTTTCATCTTTCATTTTGATAAGGTATCCTTTATATCTCTTACTTTTATAAATTATTATAAATATCTATATAATGAATATGTAATATATTTATATCATTATTAAAATTATTGGTATGGCGTAACCATTACCAATAGGTTGGTACCAAAACTATCAAATCGAAACATATATGAAAAATTAAGTAGTTAACTCTCGAAATAACGACGATAATGAAATATTGTTAATGAACTAGTGATAATATTTTTTAAGTTAAACATGTATGGTATTATATATTTGGATATGATTCTACTATATAATTATAATTAATTTAAATTTTTTATACTAGAGGTTAAAGAATTTATGAAGCAATTCATACCTAAGGTGAGGGTTTAACGTTAAAATTTTATTTTTTACCGAGAATGTTTATTATAAAATTTATGATGATGAAATTAAATGATATATATCACAAAAATACCATGTATTGTGTTATAATCAGGTTATATCTATATATTACAAGTTTTACATTCAATTTCTTCTCGTTATGTAATCAAAAGTGTGAAAAAATGTTTTTAAGGAAAACTTACATTATTTCTCTCTTCGGCCAGGAATATTTTTTTCATGTCCATTTTTTCATTAAAAATATTTTAAAATCATTGATTAAAATCATTTTTACCCATGTTATACTTTCTATAAAAAAAGTAAAAATTAACCTTCTTTTCATTTTCCAAATGAGGTACTTTTACCAAAGGAGCGAACCTAATCATTGTTTTAACATATATCATATGAATAAATTTGCCCTAAATCAAAACTAATAATTAATTTGAATATTATTTTAAAATATTACTTAATTATTTTCAGTAAAAATGGTTTTCCTAACAATATATAAATTTTTAGATTTTTAATAAGTAATTTCAAAATAAAAAGTGTATTTTCTTGAAGAAATGTTCCAGTGATACTTTAAAAGAATTTTCATCAATGATAACATACATTAATGTTACTTATGTTTCACTAAGGATATGATCCAATGATACCATCTATATTCATTCTCTATATATTTTTTGATAATGTTAATTAAATATTTATGTAACACGTTTTGTTTTTAATGGGTTATGCTATTACTAAATGATAAAACATTATTTCATTATCTTATGGAAAATAATTGAATTGATTATGATTATAAGAAAGGTGGGTCCATTATATACCCCCAATTAATTGGGTAATGATTAATTTTTTATGATATCAAAGGTTATATGAGTTGTTAGTTTAATCTAAAGATAGGGTATATATGTAGCTATCCCAAGCCTAATGTAGGTACATGGGTGGTTCACCCAATCCCATCACGTGATGAATGTCTTTATGGGTAGTCTTGAAATAATATTTATATGATAATGATAATGAAAATTTTTATGACATTCTCTATGCTATGTTCTTATTCTTATGATATGATCTCATGGATCCTGATATTTTCTTCATCTATGATCCATGTCTTAGGATCTTCTAAATCCATATTCCATGATTATGATCTATGATTTGTTGGGTATGATTTTAAAAAATTTAGATCCTATTATCAAACACTTATGATTATGTTATAATTATATATGATAATTTATTGTTATCTCCCATGTTTAAAATTTCTGAGCATCTGAGAACATTCTTTCTTATGTTTAATTTTCCCATTTTATGGAGAAAGGTTTTATGTAGGGTATGACTAAGATTTTCACTATGTGAGAAGAAATTTTTAGGTGATGTTGAATATATTTTACGAAATAAGATGATTATTTATCTATTATTCAAATATATTAAACCTTTATGGTTCTAGAGAAAGTATTGTTATAAAATTTGTTGAATATTCATCTAAAACATTGTAATATATACATTTGTTTTATTTTGGGTCACCTTAATTGGTATCAGAGAAAGTTTTAATTATTTTTTGATATTATAATTAGATAAATTTATCTAAAACCCTTGGGATAATTCTAAGTATAGTATAACATCTTAAAGATTTGGTAAAGTACAAATTATGAGGTTTTCCTAAAAAACATATCTCTAACTATATATTGGAATATGGATATGGTTATGGAATAGATGAACCAATGGATAACAAATCTAAAAGGGGTATTGGGTATTAAATCTACCATCACCAATGCATGATGGGTGGGCTTAAGACTACACACCTAGCTAGACACTCTTGAGTGATATGCTTGGGTTAATTAAAATTTTATTTATGAGCCATTATGATGACTGAGAGGATATAATTTATGAAACCCTGTGAAAATACATAGATATATGAGATGAATTTAAAGTGTCATAGATTGAAAATAAGGTTTCATGATTTAGAAATCCTATAAATAATTTTTTATAATTATCTTATTAATCACTATGATTATTTTTCTCACATTATGCTTTTTGGTTTTACTAAATGGATGGAACTAAGAATAATCATGTTAGAATGTGGTAGACAACATAATGGTTTTCCTCATGATAAACCAAATGAAATGGGAGATGGAATACAATAGCCTGTGATTATGACTAACCATTTATCTCAATATTTGATTAAAACTCTCAACTTTGTGAGTTTCCTAGTACACCAGATAAGATAAAAATATACTTTCACATTTTTAAGTTTAGGAATACCATATAATAAAAAATATTCAATTTTTTATGTGTCAATAATGTTGGAATAAGAACCCAAGGAAATGTATCAAATTAATTAAAAATGTTTTATGTGTTTAAAATAATGTTATAGATCAATTAATTGACAACGAAAAATAAAGAGTTCAATGGAGGGATATGAATTTCATCCTTAAGTACCACTAATATTTGAATTTATTATGTGTGGGGTTCTTTGGAATTATCCAAGTAAATGCCTTAATCCAAATAATAACTCCTAGAAAATGGAAGGGTCTATTCTATGTCAATCACTGAAGTGGGTATTGATGGTTAAGGTATGATTATCCTCTACTATAGGGTTGGGTATGTCATGTTAAAGTTTACTTGAATGTTCCCTATGAAAATATTATTATTCATCCTTTAGTGGAGTTTGATGTGATTTTGGGAATGGATTTTCTCTCTATATATAAATACCTTATCAAATTACAATGAAAGGAAGTCACATTTCATATTCTGAATGAACATATAATCATTTTTTAGTATGAGGATGAATATAAGATTCCAAAGGAAATTACATCCATTTTATTGGTGTTTATTCCTATTTATAAAGGGTATTAATCTATTATGGTTGGGGATAAAATTAATATCAAAGATATGCATATTAAATGGGATTCAATTAATGTCTTTCTGGAAGAGTTTCCTTGTCTTCCTCTAAATTGTGAAGTTGAGTTTTCAATATAACTCATACCTAGTGTTACGCCTATTTCGAAGACTGCATATATAATGACCTTGATTTAGTTTCATGAATTGAAGAAGAAACTCCTAGAGAATATTAATAAGGTATTCATCTACCCTAGTTCTTCACTATGGGGTAGACCAGCTATTTTGGTTAAAAAAATAGATTAATATGAATCTATAGTGATTATTAAGAACTTAATAAGATCAAAAAAAAGAATATGTATCTTTTACCCCATATTGAAAAAAAATAAAATTCAAGGAGATTAATATATTTTCAAAATTGATCTTCGATATAGATATCATCATTTGGAGGTAAAGACAGAGGATATTCTTTTCTTCCATATCTATATATTCACTTTACACTAATGTAATCCTAATTATAAACCTATTAATATGTTATTCTATATGACCTTTGAACTTATATTTCTCTCTTATTAAGAGGATGTTTTATTAAACATTTTTTCATTATGGTTTTTCAAAAAAAAGAATTTTCTAATATCAGACCCTTAATTCTTGACTGCAAGATCAAATTATGTGGAAATAATTTATTAAAGTTGGGTAGAATATTACAACCCAAAATTATAAAATAATAACATGTTATTTGATAGTTTATGTTACATGAAACACTGAGTTTAAACAACCCACAAAATATATTTCTTTAAATTTAATCTCTTTGATAGCTTACAGAACATGCAACACTGAGTCTAAATGAACCGTAATATAGTATACAGTTATAGAATACATGTTAAATTAGAAGTTATTAATATTACTAAATAAATTATGAAAAAAAATTAGATATTTATTATAAATAAAATGAGAATCATTTAAAATAAAATGAACCGTTTTCTAAAAAGCCGTATTTTTTCTAAAAGAAGATTCAGTCACACTTTTTATGCATAGTTTAAAATTATTTTTTACCAATTTTAAAAAAATTATTTAATAAAATTAACTTAATTTTTTAAATATTTATATCAAAATTATCTTATGGTGAATTTTTGGTATTCTTATAAAATGTTTCATTTTTTTGATGAATAGTAAAAAAATACTGATTTATATTGAATTTTGGTTTTTCGTTTAAATAATTCACAAGGGTAAATTACATTTTAAATTGTTTTTCAAGTAAAATTAGTTCAATAATATTAAAATTTAACTAGTTTAGGTCATTATAATAAATTTCATATTGAATTTTGATATTAAAACCTTTTATACTTATGATAATTTTCTATTTGAAACCCCACTTTTCCTCGCATATATTGGTATAACTTTAAATTGTATTCTACCACTTATATGAATTGTATTTGAAAAAATGGATTATATATATGGAATAATAATAGTTTATATTATCTAATAAGTGAAACCTGGTTTTTTACCATTATGAATAGTAAAATAAATAAACATTAAAAATCCTGGTTAAGGTAAAAACTTGATTTACCCAATGGTTAAACTAAGAAGATAAGGGTTATAAATGATATAAAAACTTATAAAACACCCATTTATGAAACTATTGAGACCTTTTCACCTCTAATGGTTGATTAAGACCAATTTTGGAGGCTTTTGGAATGATAACAACATGATTGTAATTTATTATTTTCAAAAATTCCATGTGTATTCAATCCCCATATTATAAAATTCCACCCCCTCTCCTCCCCTTTTTACCCTTCCAAATACATTTAGATCATCCAAAACCTACCCAAATCACTTTTTTATCCCCCTCCTAGTATCCTAGATCCATTTTTTTATCAAAAATATGACCTATAAAGGCTTTTATTACAAATTTAAAGAATTATTTTGAAAAATATTTAACGTTCTAAATTGAGCATTTTTATTTTATTTCTTCTTACACCTCATTAAAATATTATTAAATGCAATAACCTGGAGCACCCTGATATGGTAGTGGTGAATCAAGGTTTTAAAATTTTCTTCTAATGTGACATATATTATCCCCAAATTGGTAGGAAATTGTTAAACATGTCTAATGGAATCATGCAATCATCAAACACCCATATACATAAAAAGAAACACAACACATCATTTTTACAAGGTTCTCCACTATGGGATAGTCCAAGGTGAATATACTAATAGTATTTCTATCATACCATAACCCACTAAGATTCAATAGATATTTTGGATTACAATTTATTAAACAAGGTCACACCATGTGAGGAACACTGCCTTTACAAGAATTGTAGGGATAACACACTACCTTTGTTGGATCACTTCCATCAACTCCCCCTTACTCACTTATTTGGGTGAATCCTTTCTCAATTTATTGACTTGAAGGTCTCATCAATTGATTGGGAACATAACTATTTGTACTTGATTAGCATGAGGCTCTTCTTACACCATAGTACTAAATCAATACCCTTTAATGCACTATTCATGAAAAATAGATGATCAAAACCTGTTGTCCACGCAACTCCTCAAAAATTATAAAACCTTTTTGATTTTGTGTAACACCTTAGTTTTCATGAAACATTTAGTTTTATCATGAAATTTTTTCACATTCATGTAAAACCACAGTTTTCATGCAACTTTTTGATTTTTTGTGTAACTCTATTTTGCACAACTCTTTTGTGAAGTAGAGGCCCCAGATCATCCTTGAGAGAGTTACACTGCATGAAGGAGGTGTCTTCTTATTTATAGACACAGTTGACCATTCATGAATCTTCCTTTAATTTCTTTGACTGGGAATGAAACTTTTCATTGGAATTGATCATTAATAATTTAATGTAGCCTTCATTAAACAACTCACTACCATCACGCAACTTCACCTCTATTTCTTGGGAGTACACAACACTTCCTTTTTCATGAAACACTAACTTTTTTGTAGTTTAAAATATTTCTCCAAAAAAACTATATTTTTCTATATTTTGATGTGAGGTCCCCAAATATTTATTTTCATTAATCTCTATAATCCTCAATTACACTTTCATAAAACTATTTTATTTACAAAAAAATCTTTTCTTTTCCAAAATAAACTTTCTCCGTCTACAAAATTTTAGGCCCTGGCAGTTTGGAAAATTGTGGGAAACAATTCCACCTATAATAATGAAGCCACATACACCATAAGATCACTTGGATCATGAACCCCTTCATCAACCATGAGTGGATTAATAAAAAAATAAAAAATAAAATCTATTTCTAGCTATGAAAAAACCTTGGTTCCAAAAATATCCCACTTTGGGTTTATTAGAAATATGTAAATAAATTCAGTAAAGCACAATCCTCAAACAAAAAAATATAAGTGAAATTTTTCATCCAACACTCTAAGTCTTTGTGATAAAATCTTATTGAATAAAACAATATTTCAAGATATAATTGCATGCTTCAAGAGAACTCATGTCATAAAAACCTTTGTTACATTGAATTTATCTATTCTCCCCCTTTAGAAATAAACCCAAAGAAATCATATTGTTTCCTTTACCAAAAAAACACCTCGTATATCATATATCCATATAAAATATTCACCAAATTCAGAAATAGATTAAAATTTTTAACATAAATGGGGAGATGGGTTAAACATTAGCCTCATCTTGCAATGGGAGGTGTTTAAACACTATTGTACAAATGATGTTTCTCAAACATTAGTGCTACCAAATGATTAGTCTAAATTTCAACCCCTTAATCATCAGTTCCAACATGATCAATTTTTAATCACACATTGTTCAACTTTTTATTTAATGAAGTGATATGTTATTTCAATATGTTTGGTATGATAATATTGAACTGTAGTTTTTTCATTTTATCATTGTTAGTTATTTTACCCCATCACCAATATCAGTAAGTTTTTTTTCATCACGATATCTAAGTGTCTTCCTTTTTCATTGAGATATACTATACTTTACAATTACTAATATAAGTTATTTATTTTTTTCTTTCACAGCCATCATATACATTTGTTTACACTAAATAATTAACCACCACTTATATAATCTTGATCCACAACATCTCGAGCCTTGTCAGCATCATAAAATTACAATATTTTTTATCCCTCCTACTGAAAAGTATGATCAAAAGTTGATATTACATTGAATATACCTCATGATTATTTTAACTTTTGAAAAAATATCCTCTTTTTTTTACTTTATAAGAGAGCTTATAAACATGTTTCAAATAAAATATATGGCCATGTAGTAGTCAAATATAATAATATTCCAATGATATTCCTATACAATTTGGGATCAATATATTTCTCATACTTGTGTTTTCTAAGTTTCTTCTTGACTACAATCTGATTTGATATTGGTTTAGATTTATGCATGTTGAATTTCTTCAAAATCTCTCTCATATAATTTTGAAGGTGTGGTCATTATTTTGAATCACCTACAACCCCAAAAAGTATGTGATTTCACCAATCATGGATATTTCAAATTTTTATTTCATGTTATTAGAAAATTATTACCTAATCCATGTCATCTTCAGAAAAATATAATATTATCCAGATAAAAAATAAATATTAATTTATCTCCTTGAGAATTATTTACAAATATATTATGGTCAATGCATCCTCTTTTAAATTTTTGATTCTTCATATAAGCATCCAATTGAGAATACCAAGTTCTTGGTGCCTACCTTAGACCACAAAGATCCTTGTTTAATCTAAAAACCTTTGTTTTATCATTTCCAATCAAAAATACTATTGTATTTCCAATACAGACTTATTCTTTAAGAACACAATTAAATAATTTCATTTTGATATACATATGATATAATTTGTACCCTATTTAATTTGACATGGATAGGAAGATCCTAATTGACTCCAGTCGAGATATGGGAAAAAATATTTCTTCATTATCAATTCCTTCAATATATGAATAGCATTTAAACAGAAACTATTCCTTGTTTCTGATTAAATTTCCAAGTTCATTGATTTTTTTTAATGATAAACCTTGTTTTAATCAAATTATGAATTTCTAGTATTTTAACAAGATCTCAAGAATGGTTTTTTTTCAATCTGATTCAGTTCTTCATTAATTCCATTAACCCTTGATTTTTCCATCACTTCTTATTAAACCAGGGTTGGTTTTGTAATTTATAGGAGATAAAATTGTGTTTCATTCAACATTATCCTTTTATTTTAAGGTGAGGTTCAATACCCAATGGAGTTGGATTTATCAACTTCTTCTTTTCTATTTATCTTGTGATTTTTTGTTGGATTGTCTTCAGAAATATTTTCCTCTTCTAATTATACTTCTAAATCATCATCATTTTGAGAGCCTAGAATATTAGGAAACCCTTCCATAATTTCTATATTTGAATAAATCCCTTTTCTACTTTACTATTCATCTTCAATCATATCAAAAAATGAGATTCTAGAGTTATTAATAGTTTTATCCTAAATTATATTGACATAACTTCTCTCCACAATGTTTATAAGATTATTATTGTAGTATTTATTGGCTTTACTCTAGATTGAGTATATAAATAATATTACCACATCTACATCATCATTGTCCTTGCTTTTATTTCCTTATTTGTTTCAGATGAAACATTTACTTCCAAAAACATGAAAATACTTTACTGAGGGATTCCCTCTATGACATATCTCATATGCCATCCTTTTCTCTCCTAGACACATCCCTGATTGATTTTGAGTGTACATTGCAACTTGAATAGCCTCTTTCCAGTAATGATGAGAAACAAAACTCTTAATCAGCATATTTTTTTCCATATTATTTACCTATCAATTTAGGAATTCAACATTTCCCATTTCTTGAGGTGTTATCACTAAATAAACCTCATGTTTGATCATTGTTTTAAGTTAATTTTAAAATTCAATGGATGTGTATTCTATTCCATTTTTAGATCATAATATCTTTATTGTGCGGCCAGTTTAATTCTCAACTCTTGGAGATATATCTTCAGCCAATTAATAACTTCTCATTTATAGTGTATAAAAATTATACATTTCATTCTACTATAATAATCAATAAAAATAATTAATTAACATTATCCATTTGTGTTAGCCACATTCATTAGACCACACACATTTGTGTGGACTAGATCAAGCATATTCGATTCCCTTTTGTTCTTCAGTCGATAATAATTCTGAACCATGTTTCCTCACAAGAAAGCATCACATTTATTTTCATGATCAGGATAAAGATTGAGAATTTCTACAACATCCTTTATCTTGGATAATTTTTTTATGCTCAGTACCACAAGTTTTTACCCTTCAATTATTAAGAAACTGGTATTTTATTTACTATATACCTTGTATAAGATACAATTTTCCTCTAGCCTTTCATGAGAGAATTAAATTTCTTTCCTTTTGTAGAGCATCAATTCTAATTAAATTTCACTAATAGTCCCAGTTACCAGAGTTAACTCACACTCAGGAGAATGTGATGCAAGTCATCCATGCAGAGAACTTTTATTTTCATTAGTTCACCATTTTCTAATTTTTAATTTCCACTACCTTAAATCTTTAAGGAACCATTATTGTCGAATATCAGTATTACATCAACCCTTTCCTTAACATATTTTAACAAATTTTCTTTTCCAGTCATATGGGATAAGGATCTTCTATCAAGAATTGAGGTGTTATTCTTCTTTGTAGCTGTGAGAGAAATTTATACCAGGATTCCTTTCTCAGTATTTTTCTTTTACATCCATGAGATAACTGATTGAGTGGAGGAAAAATATGGCCTCTCTAATCTATTTTCAATATACATGGTTGAATCATATGCATATTTTTATTCCATAATAGAATACTTTTTTTAAAATTTAATTCTGATTGGTTGATATGTATTGAAGTTTCTCATAGTTATGTAGTTATGGTGTCTGCCTTTCCTCTATGTGTAGTTAATAGATTTGTACAAAATATAGAGTAGTGAAAACAATATCAATAGAAATTATTTATTCTATATAATTAAGGAAATTCTCTCATTCAACTTTATTGACTTCTTAGTGCTTATCAATCTAGATAGTTCCTTGCCTCTTCACAGTAATACATTGTGTAACCCAAAAAATCAATAGAATTGACATTTCATAAGAGTAAATAACTTCTTAGTTCCATTCCTCCACATTTCCCCTTATTTTGTATAGTTATTCGATCAATGATGATCTCTAGATAATTGAGGATAATTTTCACCTCTCTTATCTTTTTAGTTTAAATATGTCTCCATTAGGACATTAGGCGCCATTGGGATATGTCCAACTTTCTACTTCCCATTATTCTGGATCATTTCATTTCCATTCATTGATGTTTCTATATCATAGATAATTCCACTTCAGCCCATAAATTTAGATCTTTGATCATTCAAGGATTTATATACAACTTAAAACACAATTTTTTACTCTTTTCAAAATCTATACATCCTAAAACCTTTAAAACTATAATTTATTCGTCATTTCCATTTATTTTTATTCAGTTTCTAGTTTTCTCCTTAAATAAATGACTTCTTCTTCAAGTACCTCAACTATCATATCATTTTCCTCTCATCTCTATATAAGGTCATTGATAAATTTTCCATTCTCTTCAATACTTATTTTAAACTCCACACCCCATTTAGATCTTTTGATTGTTTTCAATTGTTCTTATACCTCTCCTTGAAATCGATCAATCTCTGCTTCATGCTAATCCACATACTTTGATGACTCTTTCAACAAATCTCTCATATTTCTATTTTTATTTAATTTAATTTCAAGATCATCAAGGGAACCCTCAAGCTCACCTTAAGATCAATAAGAACATCTAATTTATTGTCTTCCTCCATCAATGTTAAACCTTTTCAACCATATCCATCATGTAATATTCAATATCAAATTTAAACTTTAGCGCTACATCCTTTAAAGTTTCTTTATTATTTTTTCCTATTTGAAAATGAATCCCTTCTATAATAATTTATTTTTTAATATAAAGTCTATATTTTTTAGTAACCTCTATTGAGGACTCTGTATGATTTATACTTGACTTTCTATATAATTTATTTGACATGAGCACCAAGAAGCAGCGTGCCCTACTTTACAACAATGAAAATAAGATAAATAATCCTACTATCAAATATACATTTTCCTCTCTTGAATTTTTTGTAATAAAATAGAAATAAGTTCATCATCCACATTATATCAATCATCACTAACTTTGGTAATGTCAATTTTCTGAATAGATATTAATTAAATTTCCTTTATTACTCTAATTGATGTATCTTTTGGTGTGACTCTCATTTCATAATCCACAAGATTTGTTAGCAAATAATCAATAGAAATCATAGAAAAATACCTTTTTTCAATGGATAAAACTTTTGGATTGTATAGAGGTGAAATCCTTCCTAGGATTTTCTTCAAAATATTAATATCATTAATTTATTATCTAAGTACTTGAATTACTCCAACAACTTCAAAAATGAGATTAAATAAACAATTTACAATTTCATCTGAATGCATTTTCATATCATCAAACTAATTCTACAAAACTTTAAGTTTACCATCATTCTCTTTTTTATCACCTTCATTAATATTTTCTAGTTTCTCCCACACGGACTTGTATATAGTATTATTCATCATGTTTAAATAGATTTTATTATATAGTGACATAGTAAGAACATTTTGATCTTTAGCATTTGCATCAAGTATTTTCTTATCTGTTTTAGTCATTGAAAGTCTTATCTCATCACTAACCTGAATCCCTTGAACTGTGGTATAGAGAAAATCCATCCCAATAGATCACAGATAGTATCTCATTCTATTCTTCTAAATTTGGAAGTTTATTCCCTAAAAAAATGGAAACTCCCCTAATATTCACTGAATTATCCATAAAAACAAAAAAAGGATATATTTAACTCCTATAACTTGAACCATATGATAACACTTGTAATACCCCGAATCACCCTGAGAGGACAGGGTTGAATCAGGGTGTTAAATTTTTCTTTGAATGTAATGGATATTTTACCCACCTTGGTAGGAACTTGTTAAATTTGTCAAATGGAATTGTGTAATTATCAAACACCCATATATATAGAAAGAAACATAACATAAAAGTTTTACATGGTTCACCACTAAGGGATATTATATTCCAATAGTGTGTTTTTTAAACCATAATCCACTAAACTTCACTAGATATTGTGGATTAAAATTATTCATACATGGTCACTCTATTCCAGGAACACTTCCTTTACAATAATTTTAGGGATAACACACTACCTCCTTAAAATAACTTTTGTAGACTCCCCCTTACTCACTTATTTGGGTTAAGTCTTTCTCAATTTATCGACCTAAAGGTATCATCAATTGATTGGGCACATAATTATTTTTCCTCGATTATCATGAGACTCAGCTTGCACAATAGTTCTGAATCAATTCCCTTAAATGATTTGTTCACTCAAAACAGTTGATCAAAACCTAATGTTTGTGCAACTCTTTTACAATCATGAAACCCTTTTAATTCTTCATAACACATTACTTCTTGTGAAATTTTTTGTTTTTTCTCATAACTTTTGAACATTCACACAAAACCGTAGTTTTTACTCAACTTTTTGATTTTTCGTGCAACTCTACTTCATGAAACTCTTTCATAAAGAATATTACCTGGATATTTTTTGATAGATTTTCCAAAAATAAAGGAGGTATCCACCTATTTATAGACACAGTTGAACTTTCATGCAAATTATTTTCTTGAATTCAAATAGGTATGCATTTTTTCATGGGCACTGAACAATAAATAATTGATGTCACCTTTAGCATGGAACTTACTACCTTCATAAAACTTCACATATTTTTCTTGGGTGCGCACAACACTTACATTTTCATACAAATCTAAATTTCATTAGGTTTCATAAATTGCATGAAAATCTGTCTTTTTTGTATTTTGGTGTGATTCCCCGAATATTCCCTTACACTCAACTCAAGAAGCCTCTTTTACCCTTTCATGAAACTATTTTATTTACGCTAAAATATTTCATTTGACAAAAAAATCTTTCTCCATCTTCCAAATTTTTTATCCAAATTGTTTTTCAAAAACTGGGAAACTTTGAATCCTTCAATAATAGATCCACCTATATTGCAAGGTCACTTGGCTCACAAACTCCTTGATAAAATTTATTTCTAGCTATGAAAAACCCCTTGGTTCCAACATTAAAACATGATTATATAATAATATAAGTATCTTAAACATACTTAGATGTTATTATATTAATTTCATGACCTATATCCATATACTCTTTCATCAAATGGGAAATGAAACCATCAATTGTGTGTACGACATACTACAACCTCACGAACCAGTGTGATTCGTTTTTCATAACATCCTTTAAAGGATGGGTATAATGATGAATTTAATATATTTATATGATATTTTTAATATTATTATACTTATTTAATTTTAATTTTACATATACTTCCATAAATTCCATTCCGTTTAAAATACAATAACATCTCTCGTGTGTACGACTGACTACCACCTCACAAAGTGATGTTATTACTTTTTCATTTATGCTTTACATGGAAGATAATAAGGTTAAATTTAATGAATATATGTTATATATATAAAATAATATTGATTATATAAAATTAATATATCGTATTATTCCTTACCCTTTCACCGATTAATGGAATGATATCATCACTCATGTATACGTACAACCTACCGTCTCCACAAAGTGATGTGATTCATTTTCCATATCAAAACCTAAAGAATAATTATAAAAATGTATATATTGAGTCAATATGATAATAATAATTTTAATATAATTATAGATCTAATGGATATATATATTATACCCATGAATCATGAATTTTATGACAAATAATAAATGAGAAAACAATGAAATTAACACCCAAGACAATGAAAATAATTGAATATTATTAGAAAACAGGTGGTAAATTGTTATAATATAATCATATATGATATTATAAATATGAATATATTTCTATTAAAAATTAATAACCTGATTAAAACCATTATATAGGGGGTTAAAGCATGATCAACCAAAAGGAAATATGAGTTAATTAATTCTATCTCAATTTCCCTTTATTAAGGCATATTATAATGTTATGCACCAAATATCCTTTATATAGAGTATATAGTTACCATTTTACTTGTAAATTCATGATTACTTCATAATTAAAAGGTATCGTAAGTTTAAATTTGGATTATTTCATTCAAGGGTGTTTGAATTGAAAATACGCAGTGGGAAAGAATTCCATAACACAATATCTTTTCATTTCATTATATTAATTCACCATTGTCTTTGATACTAATAGATTATGTGTGTAATGAATTTTGAATATATAATTTTTTATTTTTACTTGTTTTATATGGATTTAAATTTAATATACATAATTTGTTAATTTATTAATTATCACTTCAATGTTATGATATTTGTAGGGGTTTATTTCACAATCTTATTTTAATTGAGATTGTTTACTCTTAAATTTCCATTGAAAGAAATTATTTTATAATTGGATAATAAAACATTTATTTTTTTATCCTCTGGTTATTCATGATTTTTTCAAGTAATAGTAACATTTTTCTATTATTTAGTACTTAAAATTATTGATAAAATGTTTTTAATAAAATATT
Organism: Viscum album; assembly: GCA_963277665.1. Taxonomy (NCBI): domain Eukaryota; kingdom Viridiplantae; phylum Streptophyta; class Magnoliopsida; order Santalales; family Viscaceae; genus Viscum; species Viscum album. Next base: position 91,911,891 of record OY728155.1, read on the forward strand.
ACTTCATTTATCTCTTCAGTAGAAAATTATTTTTCTTCTAAATCCATGTTTTCAAAATATTTTTTAACATTCTACAAATGGTTTATTAAAAACTTCTTTACCCATGTTTGAAATTTTACAAATTTTTTTGAAATTAATCTTCTTGTCACTTTCTGAAAGAGGACCTTTTTACCCATTTTACAACTGCGTGAAAGTGATGATTTTTTAACTTATACGACATGTATAGAATTTTATTATGTCATGAAATCTCATTTCATTTAATCTTACTTTAATAGTTTTAAACCTTTTTTTAAAATAAAATTGTTTTCCTAATATTTTTGAAATATTTAGTTTTCAAAAGTTATTTTCAAATTTAAAAGGATAGTTTCCTCAATAATATTTTTAAATATATTTTTATAGTATTTCTATCCATAAATGACAAAAACCCTTTTTTTTACATATACTCTACTGGTTATATATTGTATTTATATTATCCTTATTATTTATACGGAATTTTTATGATCATTGTGACCATGGTGAGTATTTATATTCACTTTCTTGGTTTATTTTTGTAGCCATTAACTTTCCCTTGAAATATCGACTTTATTGTGATCATTAGACATTAAATTTCACCTAAATATTTATATAATTTATCTTGGATATACTTATTTATTAAATCATATATTATTTCTATATGTGGTGCTTTACATTAAAAGTTATTTGATTGACTGTGGAAATTTTGATAAGTCCATATTCTTTACTCAATAAGAATATTTGTAGGTAAGAGAAGTTGTTAATGAATTAAATAGATTATTCAATATTTGAGGAATGATTTAGACTTGTAGATATTGGTGGGTCTATTTTATATATTTCCCCTTTATGCATTTGTAGTATCATGAGAAAAATCAGTTGGCTCGCCTTTGTTAAATGGGTTTTTGGTGTATACCTACCCATTAGTTTTAAATTGTCTTGTGAAAGGTATTGACAATATAGGTTTTCACGATGTCTGGGATCATGATGTATAATAATTAAGTATTTCACTAATTAATAAATTTTTTATTATTATCCATGATATTTTCACAATGATATTATCTCTAGATTCATTTTCATTCTCATTTTATCGATTAAATGAAATGTGTTTTAAGTTATTTACCTTTCCATATTGATTATGTCTTATCCTATCATGATAGTGATGATATTGATTAAATTGAATGTGTTTTTAATTATTTACCTTTACATTTTTATTATTATATTCAAATTATTTAAATTTCATTTGTGTTCATTTATTTACCATTTTATATTTATTGTACATATTGATTAATAATAGATTCTGTTGTACTTAACCCTTATTGAGTATTTGAGATCACCCTTAATTTGTTTCATTTACCAATAATCTATAAAGGGTACTCTAAATTATATTCAAGGATATTATATAGGTAATAATGATCTTATATAAAATATTTATGTAGTAATTTTTGTTTTTAAATGTAATATTGGAATCATGTATGTATCTAGTTTATCAAGACTACTATATTATTCAGTCATTCAAGATGAATTTTCATTTATATTATTCTAATGTAATAAATTAATATATCATACTTGGGTTACTAGAGTTTATTTTTTTACAATAAACATAATTATCATACCATATATGATTTAATTATAACATCTTATTACCCTTTTATTGGAAATCCATTATTAAAATCATTGTTCTCGATGATAACTTCTTCATTTTTCTTGCTTGTTTTGATTTGGAAGTAACATACATTATACATTGATCGGGGTAAAACCATATCTATAATTTAAACATTTTATTATTATAATATTTAACCATTATATACACTTTTCTAACTATTCATATAAAGCGGTGATGAAAAAAATGAACTACATCACTTTCTGGAGATGGTAGTTCATACGTATACATGAGTGATGCTTACACTTTTTGTTGGATGGAATGTAAGAAATTTAAATTATAATTTAACTTTTTAGAAAAATATTAATATAATAATTATCATATATATTGAGAAAAATCATCATTATAACCATCAATGGGAAGTGGTGACAATAAATGAAAAACATCGCTTCATGGAGGTGGTAATCCACACGTACGCAAGAGCGATGTTTTCTTTTCCCATAGCATAGAAAGTAGGTGGATAATGGTTGTTACATATTTAAAATAAAAATTACTATTATTTAAGATAATGAAGTCATTACTTTAGAATTTATATCATAAATTTATAGGTGGTAGGAGAAAAAATATAATTGAAAGTACTTGGTTAAGAGTTATACCTCTTCGTTGAGGAACCTCCTTCAGATTACACCTAAATCCTGGAAAGGAGGGGATTTTGAAAATAAAATAAGATCTAGGATTTGGGTAAGGAATATAGGATGATGTTAGTGTAGGTATTTTATGATATATAAGTCTCAAACATTGTGAATAATGGAGAAGAGGGGGTTTCCTTTTACAAGTGAGTGGAGGGACTCCCTTCAAATCACCTAATGTTTTATGTTAAGATAAATTAATTTTTATTCTAAAGTGGAAAAATAATATTTAAATTAATTGATGATAATTATTCTATATTCTCTCATAAAATAAAATTCATACTATTTTAGATGTCTTTTTAACCCTTATCTCTTAGTTTTAACCCCTCATTAACCCTTTTGATGATTACCATGATATCAAAGTTTGTTTATACTTTCGGGGTCATGAAAGTTACTATGAAAGGAAAAGTTACCCATAAGTGTAAAATAATTGATATGATCAACCATATCCTATTAAATTGGAAGAAGATAATTTTTTTATTTATTTTAAATCATTTAATAAAATATTATTTAACATAAGATACCATTAATGTCATTTTCATGACTATTCACATAGTTTGACTTTAAATACAACAATATAAAAATAAATTTCGAATAAAACTTTTAAAACATCACTAATATGTTATATTTATCTAAAAAATCATATAAATTGATAATTAATGTAAATTTCATTACTTTTAATATTTTTAAATTAATTTATTCTATTTTTATATTACTTGAACAAGCATTGTGGTGACGTTGCATAAGAATTTATTGTAATTACTATATCAATAAAAATTACATATAAATTTAAATGATAAAAAATCATTATTATTTAAAATAAACATTTATAAATAAAAAAACCTCTTTTTATCCCCATGAAAAAATATTAGAGATATTAAAACAAAGAGAGTGATATTTTCTATTCATTTTTTAAATACTATTATGGTCATTATCTAAGTAAAGTGGAAAGAAATTGATAATAAATTAAAGGAAAGATGATTATGATCGAAAAAAACATATCCCATGAAATAAAATCATGTTTTTTTAGTGTTATGTTAATTATCCCAATGTTTTTTGCCTTATTTTACCCAATTTACCCATATTGAGGTGAAAAATATTTACCATGGTTACTATACATAATAATCAAAAATAGAATGGGAATACTTATAAAATTTAAACCTTTTTATTACAAATAAGGAATCCATTTTTCAAGATTAAATTTATGTAAGTGGCATAAATCCATTTTAAAATAAGAATTCAAAATTAAATGAAACTCGTTTTAAGAAAATAATGTGTTTTTAAGACTAAAACTAGATTTATTTTTATCTCATGACTATTAAAACCCATTATAAGAATATTGAAACATTTTATTGAATAAATAATCTATAAATTTCATTAAAATCATTAATCAATAGTTATTCATTTAATTGATTAATATAAAAACACATTGTTCACATAAAAAAAGTTTTCAGAAAAACTTTCATTACATCTTATACATTTATCAATTACACTAAATTTTGTATTTTTATTATCTAGAAACACTTATATGGGATTAGTAGGAACCCTCACAAATAAAATTATGAAATAAAAAACTCAACCCAAATCCAAATTAATGAAAATTACATTAAACAGTCTAACACATCAATAAAAAACATACATACCAGATGTATCAATATTTAAGAGAGAAACAAGGAGAACCATTAACACAAGAAAACCACACCCATATTTTCAAACTTTTAGTACTGGTAAGAATTATGTCATACAACTCTAAAAAATGTGGGGGCTCTACTCAGATGATTTTATAAACACCATTGATAAAAATTCCACAATAAGATCCCAATTTTAGATAGTCCCAAAATCCCTTTTTCCAAACACTAGATGATCCTTCAGGCAGTAATTATGAACATTGTGTCTCTCTAAAAAAGCTGCATCAAATACACTATCTTCTCATATACTTTACATTGGAACTAATTAATCAAATGGATCAATTATAAAATAGGCCTTTCAGTATTGTTGTTCTTCACTATGGTTATAAAATGAACTAGATCACTCATAAACCCAACCTCTAATTCATACTTCATGTAGAAGAGGAATCACATTAAGGAAAACTGATAAACCAGTTAATTATAAGATAAACCCAAAATAGGAAATTTTTCCCCTCCCAATGAATTATTTAGCTATTGGAATCTTGTAACCAGAGGAGACTTTAAATTCTAGGAAATTTATTCTAATTAGGATTCTCATATAATAGCTCCTCAAATTAGGAAGTCATCATATCTCATATATTAATGAAATCCTACATACTAATCTTAATTATGTTAAATATTCAAAGTAAAATGTGGTCCTAAATATTAATCCATGTCATTTATTCCATAGTTCCAACTTTCAAAACTCTAGCCTTCATCCATATTTGATCTTCCTTAGATGATTTTATAGCGAAATCACCTTCCACCATTTTATCCTTATAATGCACGAGGAGAATCATATTGTGAGATTTGTAAGGAACTAGTTCTAATAAATGTACAAGAGTCTCTCCACCCTCAATTTTTTTTTGAAAATATTCCTTTCTCATTAATAGATCCTTCCAGATTCAAACCATCCATTACTTCCACCTATGTGGTTTTTTTGGAAGCCTTATATGAAGAGGGAATTTCTTAATATATTGAAGACTAATTGTGACCTATACTATACCTAGTACCTTTTTTGTAAATATTAAAGGGTTTATTAACACAAATACCCTTACATACATATCTATTTACCATATTTTTTGGAAGATATAATTAGTCTTTTTGATCCATGGTTTTATTCCCTATATTAACAAGATATTCACCCACTTAGATGGTATTTAATTACCTTTATTCCTTCTATTTTGGTAAAAAAATTGAAGTATGATCAACCACTTCATACTATTATAAAATCAAAGAATCCTGAGAAGGTTCAACAGCTCCTTACACAAACACTAGAAATTTCTTCACTTTAGAATTCCCAGCCTTATTATCCTTTATGTTACTTACCCTTTTCCATCCCCCTATATCATTAGTATCTGATGACCTGATTCCTAAGGCTCAGAAACTGTTCTGAAGGATAAATCCCATGGAATACCTAGAGTTGGGAGGGGAATAAAATCCCTTCATAATAACAGTAGAGCCACATTTCTTAGTTAATATGACTTTTATAAGTTTAAGGGGGCCATGTAACTTATGTGGTTCTGACCCCTACCAAGGTACATCTTACTATAAGATAGGGAAAGAGAACTAGCCAAATTCACTAGGAGTTTATGGATTATTCCCAATTAATCCCTAATTTTGAACCTCACAAAAGTTATAATCATTAAGTATGCCTGAGATAAAGGCCAAATCATGTGTTTATGATATGTTTCCTTGAGAATGGTGGCTAAAGAGACTATATTGGGTTGACCAGTGTTTTATGTAAAAAAACATTGATGCATTGGATTTTTTCACATCTCCCTCCTTATAATCCTATATTTCTTACATGTTCTAAAATACTACATGATACTCTTATTTTTTCTTAATAATTAGAGATTATGGACCACATCAATGACCCTCTAGTCGATGTCTATAGAACAATTGTAGGTGACCAAGATGATTACAAATAGAGTATAAGTATACCCAAATTCCAAATACCACCACTTTCCTAATCTAAAACTCTTTTTGAATCTCATTCCACACAACACATTCCATAGTTTTTGAAACATAAATTTTGATACAAATACAGGGATAAATTAGATGGAAGAGGTATCGAGATCTATCTTCATAACATAAAAATCTACCTAAAAAGTTTTCTAACATCTTGATAATTAAAGGGTTTTGAAATAGTATAGGGATCCCTGGAAAACTAGCCTAAAGAATTGATAATAGAGGATCTCGACTCCATTGAAAATCGTAGGACCATCGAAAGAGGGTAAAACAGAATCCATTGAAGGAATGCATGTTAAAGGACCAGGTAGAGATCAAATCTTCCTATAACGGGAATTGAATGAGGATATGTTAAGGATCTAGGAGTTCAATGATCATGTTTTCCTAAAAACCAAATAAATCAAAGATGAAACGGTCAAAGGTGTCAACCAAAGGATGATTCCAACCAAAATGGTCCACTATATAGATTATAAGAAAGGATGAAGCCTTTATGAACTTTTAAATGCAAATTGGGAGAGAGAGAAAATATTTGTTGAAAAAGGTACCTTCAGAGAGACTAATAAGTATATAAATAATGCCACACTAAATGGAAATATCTTCTTCTATTATGGAATAAGAGTACGGACCAATTATCAACACAAGAAATATATGTTTGTTAATACTAATAGAGGTAAGATGAAGATACATAATGAATCGATATAATTAATAAATAAGAGGATTGATTTAGAGGAGAAATTTCCTAAGAATCCATATGGAATATCTAAGAAATATGACTATATTTCTAAATGGTATGAGATTATTTGTCCATATCAATTATAATTAGTAATAAATATGGAATAAGAATAAGAAAGAGTCACTATTAAAGGGGACCAAGGGATTCCAAATTAAGAAGAAATTTAATTTACTTAGTGTTTTTTAATATATAATGAATAAAGATTTCTTGAAGATCTATTTATAAGGTTCAAAAAAGGTATTTATATCTATAATGACTATTTGGTCATACCACCAGCTCAAATGGTGATTCTTAAGAAGATAAAATAAGCACCAAAATACTCATATTCTTTGATGTCTATAATAAATAATAATATTACACATAAATTAATTACTAAAAAGGTATGGAAACAATTTTACCCATAAGAAACTACTTGGAAATCCAAAAGAGTGAGCATAAAATTTTTTCCTAAAATAGAGATGGAAATAAATTATTGTCTTGGTTGAATAAATGCTCAATCATGATTATATTATAAAGTATAAAATATATTATACATTATTCTCATTTTTTTTATCCTTTCTATAGGGGTAATTTAAGGTGAAACAAGTTCTCAGTGGGAGAACTCTTAAAGACAATAAAATTGTCAAGTATGGAAATTAGTTTGAATGTTACCATCTTGTAATGATCTCAAAATATAATATATTTATGTTTTTCATTGAAAATATATATACCTTGATGGACTGAATATGGTGTGTCTTCTTAAAAGGGAGAAAATAGAGGAGTTTGAGAAGCTTCCAAAGGTATATATTCCATGAAAATATGAAATTTCTAGAATTAATTAAGATGTTTCATTTATTATGTGTGTATATAAATTCTATCATCCTTGTTTTCAAATAAAAAATTATTATATAAATTGGGATAATTTGAATTAACCGATCAAATGAGAAGTAGAAAATAAATGTATGATTTCAGAACCTTTACCTGATAGTTGTTTAGATTGTTTTTAATATGTGTGTTAAAATGAGTACAGGAATTCAGGTTGATAAAATATTATGTGAATATTCTGTATAAATTGGTATCTATTTGAAAATGTTTTAATATTTTTTAAGAAATAAATTTGGAGTTGGTATAATATTATAGATTATTTATGGATATATTTATTATCTATAGAATACCCTCTTATTCTCTAAAAGGAAAATATATCAAGTAGTATTGGAGTGTAATAATTGATGGAACATTTATTTAAATTAAGTTATACCATCGTCCCTCAAGATTGTGTGTATTTATTTTCAATAAGTGGGGGAGAATAAACTGGATAAAAAACATATTGGAATGTATTTCAATACTATTATAGACAAAAACTTTGAAGGGGGTATTTTTTAACCCACTAGGTATTTGTTGTATTTTTTTCAAATAATACTAAGGTAATATATATAATTTCAATATGTGTTAGAGTATAACATATTGGAAGGTGGTTGGACATTCAAAAGCATGTTGAGATAGAATAAATCTTCCAAATAATAGTGTGATTACATGATAAGTTTTAAACATGATTGTGAATAGAATGATCATCTTAGAGCTTAGACGTAAGTATTTTCACTGTTATGTGGTATAGTATATGCAACTCAAGAGGAAAAGAAAAATTAAGTAATATGTTTTCATTTAAATATAGTGTTTCCATGTGAAATTCTTTTAGAGATTCTTTCACATGAAAAATATGTTTGGATAAGTTGTTAACAGTGTATCTGGGAGAATATTTTTCTATTATTGATTAGAAAATCTATTTGAGAGGATTATGAAGTTTATTATATGTTCATATGAAGAGTATGTTTAATAATATTTGGTGATATTAAGTTATTTCCTTAAATGATATTTCATAATGATTATTGATATGGTAAGGCTATTTTCAGATGGGTTGAATACATTTTCTTAGATTATAAAAGATATTATAGATACACATTATACATAATTCATATCATACGTCATTGCATTCGCTGATTTTAAGTGGATATTATAATATGAGAATATTTCCATTGAGACAGTATATTAATGAACAAATTGTGTCTTCATAAAGACGTTAAGAAATCCAACTATGAATTTTTATCCATGAGAATATAATTTGTAAAGGTAGGTTATTGTCGATATTATAATTGGATGATTTTATAAGATTAAATAAAGATTGTAAGTTAGTGCAAGTTATGTTATAAGAAACTAAGGATTGTTTATTTACTAAATTAGCTTTGGGATTAATTTGGATTTCATTTGAAGGTATTCCAAATTGAGTTATAGTGTTTAAAATTATTTGAGAATTGTTTAGTAATTTATAGATAAGTTTGGAAATTATGAGTTTTTGGTGGTTTGAAATCTATCTAGTTACATGATATATAATATTTTTCTCAATATTCAAAATTTGGAAAAGAAATTAAGTCACTAAGATGTGTAAAATTATTAATGGAATGTGTAATATATGTTTTTACCTCAGAATAAGAGAAATTTTAAAATGACAGTTCTACCATAATTTATGAAATATATGATTCGGGTGAATACTTTAGAAAAATCCCTGAAGCCACTATGTTGTGTGGAATATTCAAAATGTTATGTATGTTTTTATTCTCATTTAGAACTATAAACTTTCCAAGGTATGTGATGTGTACTGTATTTAGAGTCTATGTATGTTTTTCTTATGATGCATAATATATCCAATATATTGCATCAATTTTTCTGATATAAGTAAAATATAGTAAAGGAATGAGAATAAAGAGATATGTAATATATTAATATATTATGTAATATATTTGATAGTGACTATGTTTTTTGTTTTAGATTCAGGATGAAATATAGTAAAGGGAAGTATTTTATGTAATGTATAGGTATAATAAAATATTACGTATAAAACATCATTTAAGAAATTCATTAAAGTTAATAAATATATTGAGATTCATAATATATTTATTATATTACATATCATTTATCACCTAGGATATTTTTTATAAGATGGATATTTCTAAAAGGTAATCTAATGATTTGTAAAATAAATACCCTATAAAAGGATTTAAATTACATGATGCATGTTTTACTCTTCATTGTTTTGAGTATCATGATAAAGGTTATTAACATGATTCAAGCTACAAGTTTCAGTGATAAAGATTAAATATAAATTTTTATGTGTTATGAAGAATAAATCCACATCACGAATCTGGTTGTTGAGAGAAATATTCCAAATATGGTTCTAGATTTTGAAATGTGTTTCACTACAAAGAGAGTTCTACGTTGTTATTTATGATGAAGAGGATGTTAAAAAGGGTATTTACACTACAATAGGTAATTCCAAAACTACAAATGATACCTATGCACATCAACATCCATACTTGTATTTATTAAGATGATGTTTTTGATGAATAAATAAATGAGAGAGAATTATATGGTAATTCTAATTATATTGTTGAGTAAAAAAGATTCTATATTCTAGAGAAAAAAAATGATAATAAATGTGATCATTTTTAAATGATACTTAAATATTGAATATGGTGGAGTTTTAATGATAATACTTCTAGATAATTGAAGTCCTGAGAATTATGGAAAATTATTCCCATGGTTTTTTAAATATATAGGCTAAAAAAGGAGAGTAAAGTAGGTGTGATTCTAAACCACTACAATTGTACATATTTTTCTGATAAAAATGATAATTTGTAACATAGTTGATAATTATTTTATGCATGTTCATTAAAGAAGAAGAAGAGAGAGTACAACATTGTCTTCCTTATATCATTATCCAGGTCAAAGCAGTGAGTGATTCTAGCCTATGATATTATTATATTATATATGTCTAATAAAGTTATAGGAATCCCTTTATATTGTTAATATTAGATGAAGGATATAATAACAAAATAATTTTGTGAAGAGACTTATTCTTCACTGTTAATCACTTCAGGAGGTGCATATTGATTTTCTTTATTCATTAAATGAATTCATGGTTATTTCCAGAGGTTTAATTGTAACTTGGTTCATTCAATTTTATCTGGTTGGTACCGAGATTATGTATCCAATTATATACCTTTAATAATCTTATATATTATAATAAAATAATATTTTGGTGTATTCTTGGGATAACAATCATTGTACACCAAGGGTGTATCCATCCACATTGAAGTAAAACATCGTTAACAAACACTAGTGTTATTTGTTATTTATATTCCCTATTTATATAATTTCATGTAGACAAAGTGAGAGAGTAGATAAAAATATCCATTCATTGAAGAAGTATAGGAGTAAAAAGGGTAAAGGTTTTAATTTTTCAATATGTTACCAGTAGTGATTCTCCCCAACCACCAGGTGTTGGACATACCCCAACTAATCATAATAGTTTGGTAATACCACATGTATATTTAGGGTCTGTGTGTCTCCTTTGAAAAATAAAATATAGGTATAATAATATTATATAATAATAAATGGATTATGTTTTTTTTGTATTAATTGACACTCACCACAAACTTATACATGAATCCACATGATTATTAGCACTTAGTGAGTTGAGCTGAGTTGGGGAATCCTATGGGTCATTGGGCTCATCCCCTATCTGGATGGACTACATGGGTATTGATGTACATGTATGGACCTTCAAGTTTCATATAAGGTTTATTTTTAGATTTTAATTAGAGATATGGCTTAGTAAGAGGACTATTATGGAGGTTGAGGATTTGGAAGGAGACTGTTGTGAGTTTGATTAGAGGCTAGCATATTTTGTTTCTATATTTTCATTGTCATTGTGTTATACAATGGGATAGTTTGTTCATTTATTTTATGATTATTATTGCATGTATCTATATTAATGTTTTTTATTCTATGAATCATGTATATATCTTAAATTTTATATACTATATTGTAGGATGACACTTTTAGTTCACTTTTTTTCTAGGTTTTGAGTATATCTAATATATGGATGGTTCATGTTAATTTTTTTTAGATTTAGACATTGACCTTTAGGATTATTTACCATTATTTTCTCCCCACATTTTTCATAGGTCCTCACTACTCATCAACAGACTTTGGAATAAAGGGGATTTAACTTGAGGTCATGTAATGATCTAACTCATACATTGTTGGGTAAATCTAGTTGGGATGTTACATGGGGATAAGGGATTAAAGAGGATATATGAGTTAATAGAGGGGAAAGGAGATTTTTCTCTAGGGTTGCATAGGGGTGGAAAATTTGAGGGAAATGTAGAAATAGATATGTGATATTGTTTTAAATATGTGAAGTGGATACCATTTGAAAGGAATTGGTTTCTGCATATGTGGAAGGAAGTAATTCTAGTATTTTTGTTTTATTTAATTTTTTTATGATATATTTTATCTTTGATAATAGGTAACACTCATAAAAGATTTTATTTATTAGTTTAAAACCTATAAATCATAAATATCATATTTTATTAGAGATAAACTATCAATAACAAAGGATAAATTTTCAACACTATTTTAAAAATGATATAAGTTTATCTTTTATTAATTCTAGATACAATTCTAGAATAAATGGTTTTATAAATAACCCTCTAACTACCAAATGGTAGACAATTTTGGGTGGTTGTTAATGTTTTTAGAAAACACTATTACATGGTCACTAAAGGATATCCCAAATTACAAGTGCTCAGGTACCACTTTAGGTGTGAGATTTTATAAGTTTTTTTAGGACATGGGTGTTAAAAACAGGCTTAAATGAATGGTGGTTATGGTGGTATTATTCTAGTGATTAGATATTGTGAGTGTTAAAGGTGGTATAGGGAGTTATTGGTATGGTTGTTATAGCGACCCTACTTTTATTACATTCATATTACATCATTTTAAAGATAAATAATATAATAGTTTTAAAAAACCTGGATCAAAAGGTTTAGTGTATTGGAAAAATTAGGAACATACATAAATTTTACATAATAATTCATAATCATTTATTTGATTCCTTATTCTCTAGCTCTTTATTAGCCCTCATGTTCTACTTATTACAAGTATTCACCTGAGGATATACATCGAAAGAATGGGTGAGATAAAATACCAGTAAGAGGATAAATAAGATACATGAAACATGGGTGAGCATAATCATCATCATAAAATCATCAAAATAATCATGAGTGGATGCTTTAGATAAATTCATGGGATGTAGAAATGTATAAAAATGAAAATTCAAGTCCTAGTGGTCAAATACCACACATAGTTGTGAACAAATATAGCATCATTTTCATGCATATTTTACATTTTCTCATGGGATGCATCACTTTACCTAATGAATTATAGTTCAATATAATTCTGGGAACACCTGTCACATTATAACAAATTCATGCACTATATAATTCTGGGTGCACCTACCACATCATAACATTTACATAATCATGTATTCCACATAGAACGTATATCAATTTTGGAAATAATATAACCCATGTAAAGGAACAAGATTCATTTTATAAAGAATATATTCAATAATAAACATTGGTGTTTCAAAAAAAAATATGGAATAACGTACTTCGTATAAGAATCATCAATATTGATTGAGGAACAAACAATCTCATGAGAAGTAAAAGATGTGTTTTAAAAAATAATAGTTATTTTCGAAAAATATTTGAATTTGTCATAAAAACATATCAGAAACATGTATATTGAGAAAATAAAATTGAAGGAAGAAGAAATTATATTTAAGGAACATTAATGTAACTTTCATACTGAAAATGGAGTGAAATAGGGAAAACCTAAAGGAATATATTTGGGTTCAAGATTCACCTTACCTTATTTTTGAATGCCTTCTTCACTTTAATATCTAGGATAATCAAATTAAATTCATTAACTAAAAATATAGAACCTTTTATACATGAATTTGATTAATTATAGTTTTAATAAGTTCATTATAGGATTTTTGATGAGTTATAGAGTTTAATCTCGTACTTATGGTTCCTCCATAGTACTTTGAACAGGTGAGTATTTTTGTTGCGTATGACATTATATCTACGGTTCAAGATCTTAATTGGATTCTCCTCACAAGATATATCATTTTCCAAATGTACCATATTAGGATTCATTACATAGGATGGATATGGTATGTACTTCCTCAATAGGGATAAATGGAATACATTGTGTGCTTAATACATAGTAGGTGGAAGTGTCAGTCGATAGGCCACAGATTTGACTCGATCAAGAATATTGAAGGGTTAAATATACCAAGGAATCTTCTTTCCTTTATTCCAAAATCTCATTATAATATTCCACTGATATATGCAAAGGAATACCATGTCTCTGGCCTCAAAATTTAGACCTCATCGATTATTATTTTCATATCTCTTCTGTCGACTTTGGGATTCCTTAATGTGCTATTAAATGGTTTTCACCTTTTCCACCATTTCTTAGACCATTTCAAGTCTTATAAGTTTACGTTGATAAACTTTACCCCAACATGCTATTGTTCTACATATTTTCTCATAAAGGGATTCATATGGATCCATTTGGATGCTCGAGTTAAAACTGTTGTGGTAAGAGATTTTAGCTAGAGGTAGATGTTGGTCTCATCCTCCTTTGAAGTCCATAGAAAATTCTCTCAACATGTCTCCCAATGTTTAAATAGTATTCTCGTATTATAAATCGGTTTGAGGATGATAAGTCGTACTGAAGTTCACCTCATTGTTTAGAGCATGTTAAAGACTTTTACAGAACTTCAAGGTGAATCTTGAATCTTGATCAGAAATAATCAATAGTGGAATTCTATGAAACCTTAGAACTTCTCTGATATATATACATGAAATTTGATCTAGTGATAATTCCTATAGAATTGAGATAAAGTGATCTATCTTTGTGAGATGATCCATAACAACCCATATAGTATTGTTTTCTATAGATATCTTCATAAGTCTAGTGAAAACGTCCATGGTGATGTGTTCCTATTTTCATGTTGGTATGGGTAGTGGTTGCATCATCCCCTTAGTATTTTTTCTTTAAACCTTAAATTTCTTATATACTAAGAACTTTTATGTATATTTAACTATATGTTTCTTCATATTGTTCCAATAATAGTTCTCTCAAAGTTCTAGATACATCTTTGTGCTCCCTAGGTGAATAGAGAAGCTTGATCTACATGTATTGTTCAGAATCTCTTTCTTTATATCTATATCATATGGTACACATAGTCTTGATCCAAATCTTTAAATTACTTCCTCGTAATTTTTAACTCTAACTATTTCCCCTTTCTCATAGCTTCCACCTTCTTCTAAATTTCCACATCATTTCCATAAGAATCATTTATTTTCTTCATGAGGGATGGTTCAAAAATGATTTGAGAAAGGATTTTTTATGTTCCTTCCTTAATGATTCTCATTTACATCCTTTGAAAATCTATGAATATTGTATCCTTATCAATTCTCAAAATCGATAATGTTATAGGATCCTTTCTACTTAGAGCATCTTCCACTTTATTCACTTTGCCAGGATAGTAGTGTATTGAGAAGTTGTAATGTTTGATGAGCTCTAACCATTTTCACCAGCGTATATTAAGCTCTTTCTGTGTGAATATATATTTGAGGCTCTTATGATTAGTATATATTTCACACTTCTCCCTATAGAGATAATGCCGCCAAATTTTCAACACGAATATCATAGCTGCCAACTCCATATCATGTGTGAGATAGTTTTTCTCATGAATTTTCAATAGCCTTGAGGCATAAGATATCACTTTATCATTTTTCATAATTAAACATCCAAAACCCTTCATTGAAGCATCTTTGTATACCACAAATAGTTTCCCACTTTTTTAAAGTGTGAGTATTGGTGCATTGATAAGTATCTTTTTAACTCTTTGAAGCAATCCTCACATTCACTGGTCAAGAAAACATTTTCTCCATTATGAGTCATCATGTTTAGTGGGTTTGAAAATTGTCAAAATTTATTCACAAATCTCCATTAATACCCATATACATCAAGGAAACTATAGGTTACAGATGTTGGCCTGGTCCACTCCTTTATTTCCTTTATCTTGGAAGGGTCCACAAATATTCCTTTATTGGTGATAACATTCCCCATGAATGTTACTTCCTCCATCTAGTAGTCACATTTATAATGCTTTTCATAAATTTTCTCTCTTCAAAATGTCTTTTGAACAATTTTCAAATTCTCCTCATGTTCCCCATTTCTCTTGGAGTATATCAGAATATCATTAATAAATTCTACCAAAAACTTGTTGAGGTAATGTCTAAATAATATTTATTATGTCCATGAATATTTCTAGAGAATTAGTGAGTTTCAATGGCATCACTATGAAATCATAGTGTCTATACCTCATCTTAAAGGCATCCTTGGGAATATCTTCCTTCCTCACATTTAATTAGTGATATCCTGACCGAAGGTCCACCTTAGAGAAATATTTGGCTGCAAGCAGCTGATTGAACAAGTAATATATCCATATAAGTTGATACTTATTCTTTATCGTGATTTTATTGAGCTCATGATAATCAATGTAGAGGCACATATATACATCCTTCTTCTTGATGAAGAGGACCGGTTCACCCCATAGTGAAGCAATCGGGCATATAAAACCCTTGTCTAGATTCTCATGTAACAACTTATTTAGTTCTTATAGCTCAATGGTGGCCATTCTATAAGGTGTCTTTGATATTGGTAGAGATCTAAGAATAAGTTCAATTAAAAACTCAACCTCTCTACTGGGAGGAAGACCATGCAATTTTTTAGGGAACACATCAATGTATTCTTTCAAAATGGGTATGTCTTCAAGTATGATTATCTCCTTTGTCTCAATCATTTTAGCTAGATATTATTTCTCATAAGTAAATAATATCCACACTTGAGATGATGTATCTGAAGAAACATCATCCCCCTCCCTACACTTGAATAGAATTGTAGGATGCTTCAAGATGTGAAGAGTGATCTCCCATTCCCAATAGTTGATGTTGGATTTTTATAAAGATAGCCAACTCATTCCCAATATAGAATTGAACTCCATCAAAGGAAGTAAAAAAAATTGGGAGGTTCATTACACAAACATTAACTGAGGAGGAGTTATATAATTTGGATGCAATAATATTCCCACTTTCTATTCTCATAGATAACTCAACCTCCATATTTTGAGGTGGTTTTTTAATTATTCTACTAAACTTTTAAGATATGAAAGAATGGATAGAACCATAAAAAATAGTATGTTCACTATTCTTGAATAAATAACCAGAATACCTATCAGCACTTCATTATAAGGATCCACATTAGTAGTAGTGATGGCATAATCTTTCTCTTTCTCTTTTGTCTTTGGTCTCTACTGGCACTAATTTCCCTAAAAAATTATAGGTTTAGTTCACTAGATTTCATAGTTCCCTTGCTTCCTACAGTTGAATCATTAAACCATGGGTGTTTATTTATATTCCTCCATAATATCGGCCAACTAAGTTATGTCTCTACGATATTCATGAGCTTTGTGGAATTCTCTCCCACACTTATATCATTTATCCATCCCTTTGAGGTAGTTCCCATGATGCTTTTTCCCACATTTTTTGACATGTGAGTGGTTGAGATTTCTTTCCAAATTTCTAATTAGATCCCCTAGCTTGAAAATCCCTCTTTTTTTATCTCCATAGCCATGAGACCACTATCCAAACTCTATCTTCACTTTGAGATCACACCGAAAAACTTCTTCATAACTCCAAAGGTCTCGAATTGGTAGAGCCTTTTTAAGGTGTGGTTTTAAACCAGTAAAGACTCTATCTATTTTTCTATCATTATTGATAACAAAACCTGAAGCATAACTTTCTATCCTTGTGAAATTTTATTTATAGGTCATGATAGATTCACCTTCTTTTTTCTTCATCTCTATTAATTCTCTCTCTATCTCTGTAGGCAAAGTCTGTGGGAAATACATGTTAAAAAAATTATCTTAAAGTATTCCCACTCCATCTCTTAAAATTTATTCCTTCGTCTTGGTTTTCTTAATCAACTCCCACTATTGGTTTACCTCTCTATCTAGATGATATATGAACAAAGTCACCTTATCCTTATCAGAAGAGTGAATTACAAAAAGATATTTTCCATTGAGTTGACCCACTATGTCACAACTAGTGGATTGAAAGATCCACTAAATGTTAGTGGTCATTACCTCATAAAATACTTGATATCCATTTTCACTCTCTTAGTTTAATGTGTAAGTTCCTAATTATTCATGTTATTATTCATAACCTAATATAGTTGGGTAAGCATCATCATGAAATTTTAAACTCCACCTCCCAAAGCATTTGGTATGTCATTCGGGCAATCGCTGCATTGTCCCTCACACAGGTTGTTGGCCTGGTTTCTCCTGGTTCCCACCATTTTCTAAAATAGAAAAGGTTTGAACAAAAAATAATTCAAAAATTTATGAATAAATAATTTATTCCTTTGTGCAATTAACTCTAAATGAAAATTTTATGGAATTCCTTTGTTTAGAATTTTTCAAAAAAAAATATTCTTGGGTGATTACATATACTTAGTCTCATACTAAGAGATTTCACTACGGTTCTCTAATCCTAATTAATAAATTAAAAAAATTGTTCTATGATACCAACTATAGTGACCCTACTTTTTTTATATTACTATTACATAATTTTAAAGATAAACAATATAATAGTGTTACAAAAACATGATCTAAATTGTTAGTGTCTTGGGAAAATTAGGACCATATGTAACTTTTACATAATAATACATAAAATAATTTAATTCTTTCTTCTCTAGCTTATTATTGGCCCTCGTGTTCTCCTTAGTAAAATTATTCATTTGAGTATATACATAAAAATAAGGGGTGATCTAAAATCTTAGTAAGAGTATGAATAAGAGGCAAAAAACATGGGTGAGCATAATCATCATCATCATCATGAGTGGAAGAATTATATAAAGGAATGGAATCTGAAAATTTATAAAAATAAAATATCATGCCTTAATGGTCAAATACCATAAATCTCTGAATATAAATTTTTATTAAGCCATTTTAAGGAAAAGTGGTAAACCATAGTTCGCAAAAAAAATACCACTATGTGCTGAAAAAGATCACAAAATGATTAAACACAAGACTAAGATTATTTGAGTTAGACACTCAATATAATTCCTAGTTCAGAGTACTAAACTGGGTATCTAGATCCTCGCTAATGAGTTCTTCAAGGTGAGTAACCATTTTGTCCACAGTCTGAATGAATTCCTCTGAGTTGATTTTGCAATGGTTGAAGCCTCGGGCCATGATTTGGTCTTTATTGTATATCCATGATTCTTTCTCATCGATGGAATCAAATTGAAACCATATTTAATATATTATTTTAATCTCTTCATTATAGGTGTTGGGCCTAAAAACGTTTTCATTTTTTTCTTCCTTAGAGTAGAGTATGAGCTTTAAACACTCCCCTTCCTCTTCTTCTATTACTCTTATTTTCCTACTTTGTTCTCCACTTTCCCCATTTTGTAGGGATTTTCTTTCCTTGTTTCCACAATTCTTGGATGAACTAGTTTCCATCAGTTTAGGAAAGTTAGAATAATATTTGTGTCCCTTTGGTTTTTTTTCCTTGACCACAATACATTTCACTGAGTCACACTTTCTCTTTTTCCCTTTCTTCCTTCTTGGGTTGTGATTAGTCACTGAAAGTGGCTAATATTCATTGTTAAGATCTTAATATTAATGTGTTTAAATGTTCATAAACATCAATTTTAGTCCAATTCAGAAATTGAACTTCATTTCCCATCATTGTGCAATTCATGCTTAAAATGTCAATTTGGGCCCACTCAATAATTTGCTTGTGGAAATTACAATATTCATCATTTTAATTTTAAATTTTGGGATATGATTGATCGCTTTTTTTGGAACATTTTATCTTTTAGGTCCGATGGATGAATCCCAAAGGAAGATGGAGAATTTTGCGCCTGAAGGCATAAACTTGCTGGAAAAAGCATAATGGGCCTAAGGCCCATCAAACAAATGTGGGGCCCAGAAACCAAGCCCAATGAAGCTTAAATTTATACAGTAGAAAGATAAAAATATTAGGATCATTTTATTCAACTATGGCTGGAGCTAATTCGGATGTTTTCATGATGATAAAGGGATCTGAAGTTTAGATTTAAATGGTGGACTCGTCATTAATGCACAGAAAGCCGTTCCACCATTTCGACCATAACATCCAAACGGCTGAGCCAAATGTCCTGAAATTTTTATATCTTCTAGAAGACACATTTGCGAAGATATTTTATATTTATGACACCTTCATATTCGGCCATATGAAGTGTAAAACGCACACGTCAAAATGGAGGACGAATCTGGACAGTTTTCCGGGTCAACTTCGAAACGTCAATTACCTTTTGATTCTTCACCCTCCTTTTGACTCTCTTAATTGTTTGGGGGTGAATTTAATGTTGGGGGTGGACCTAAGGCTCCTAATATGCCTATATAAGGAGATGGTGGTGAATGAAATTATCATCTAACATTTTTCCTTGAATCTAACATTTTCCTTTGAATCCATGTTTTTCTTTCAATTGTAATTTCCCGCTTTCGTTTTGTAATGGCATCGTCAATTTCTCTAATGTAAGTTTTTCATTCACATTTAGTATTTTAATATAATTTCTTCTTCTTCTTCACTTTTTATTTTCCTTTTATTCACACGTTGATACCGTTGAATCTTAGTGTGAATTTATTCACACCCGCACTTGTGAATTGATCACACAACGGTGGAGTGTTCATTTTGATTAATGTTTTTTTCTTTCTTCTTCAATCCCGCTTATTTAAGTCAATTACCCGCTTCCATTGATAGAATAGCATCAATGGAGGGATAACCTACTATGGGTTGATCCTAGGGAGTTGCATGAGTTGGATTGAATGTAATTTGATGTTCTTAAATTCTTAAATTTGTTCTTTATTTTAAGAGTTCCTTTCTTTGATTTATCTTCTTCTTTGTCTTCACCGAATTTAACGACGACTCATTTTGAGTGCTAGTACGATCCAATTCCTTGGAGTGCTCATTAAATTGATCCTCTAAGTGAATTGGAGATTAGCCTTGAAATTGTGTATGGATTAAATCGGAGAATGATATTGAGGAATTATTTCATTTAATGGATACCTCTTGAACTGATGAACAGAAAATAAAATGAAAAACAAATACATCCAATCAAGCCCAAGAGACAACCTAGGATTGACTCGCCTTAATTAGTTGTTTTAATTCAAGTAATTTTATTTGTTTTGTTCTTTAAATTAAATCAATATTTCTTCAAATCAATTCAATCCAAAGTTGGCCACTACATAGCCAATCCCGTATCCAATCTTAGTGTCTCAAGGTTTCTTCTTCGGTCCCTGTGGATTCGATCCCTACTTGTACTTCAATGACCGCTTTTACCGGTAGGGTAAATTTGGGCGCAACCAAATTTTGGCGCCGTTGCCGGGGACCCAAGTAAGTTTTCTTAGACACTCATCTTCTTTTCTCACCCCAAATTCTCTATTCTCACCCTAATTTCTCTTCTCTTTTCCCCTTTCTGTTTCTGTGTGTCCAATGAATCCCAAAAAATAACTTTCAATAAACTACAATGGATTGTCTTCAACAATACCCATTAATATACCAAGGCTATAATGAACTGGAAAATCAATATTTTGAATCACCTCAGATAGAAAATTTCATTGACCAAACCAGGATTGAATACACCACACCAGATGAGATGTACAATCAATGGGATGCTGAATATTTACAAGATCAATTTCCATACCTATCAAGAATGATTAAAAAGATAAATAATGAGGAATTCCATGATGTACAATCATATATCAACCCTAATCCTGAAAAAAATTCTTGAACAATTGTGTGAACAAATGGATAAAATGAATTCAGAAGTTTCATCTTTTAGATTAGAACTACAAAGCTTTAAGACTTTTGAGGAACCCGTTCCCACTCAAGATGTTCTTTCCTCATCATTGATAGATGAATCTTTTATCCCAAAAACCTCCCATGAATTGAAAAAAGAACTAACCTTTGGATATGGGATAACTGAACAAGATCAAAGAAATGTTGAAGGGTATTTAAATCAGGATGAAATTAATTCACAAGGGGAGAATTTGTCTTCATGGATTGAGTGTTCGGAATATTGCTCCAATAACAATTTTTTAGAATCACCGATCATTGAACCATTGGGAGATATAAAGAATATTGTGTCTATACCCACTCATGAAATTCAAATGGAAAATATTGTGGATGAATCATCTTTTCAAAAGGAACCAATTCTTTCAAATGTTTTTAAAGAAGAAACAATTTTTGATTCAAATTATCATTCTTCTTTAGGAAAATTCAATCAAACTGAACTCAACATTATAATCCTTCCTTCCCCACTCAAGAATCCCTCTATTTATGAAAACCTAGACCATTCAATTATCATCCATTTTCATCAAGAATCTCACAAAGTAGGAATGAACCTTGAAATATTAGGAAATAATCAAAATGAAACTCAATCAACCATTACCAAAATTCCTTGGACTTTCACACTCATTGTTAAGCATGGGATTTCACATGAAAAAAATTCTAAAAAAAATCATAATCTGAATCTTGTTGAGTTGGATAAAAATGGGGTCCTAAAAATGTTGAAAGTTGGAATTGGATAAGTTGGGGGGTTCAAGTCGAGCTAACGACGTTAAACAAAAGTGTTGCATGGGAGGCAACCCATGGTTTTCATGTTTTCTAATCATTTTGAATCATTTTCTTTTTCATATAATAAATTACCATAGACTGTTGACCTGTTCTTCTTTTATGAGTAAGGATGGTTATGAAAGGGGAGCGTCATATTCATCCATGTCACGTGGCGTGATCTCTGAGTAATACCTTACCCAGAAATCTAAAAGAAGACAATGTATCATCAGTTTATTTTGTTTTGTTTATTATTATGTTTTTATAGGTTAAAAATAAAAGGACATGCTGAAATCCATAAGGAAAATCCATTCACCACCATCTAAGCCACTGAGACTCAAATCCAGGATTGAAGGGAGACTATGGCATGCGCTATCATCATCAACCACCAGGTGACTTCATTCCATGATTTTCATTTTAAATTTCTTCTTTGAACTCCTCTCTTACCCCCTTCTAACTTTTCTTTTCTTTAAACACTGGGGACAGTTTTATTCTAAGTTGGGGGGGGGAATGGTTTTTTTTGAATAAAAACATGCATGAAAAAAAATTCCATTAACCATAAACATGATAAAGACACATTGCAAACTCTAAAATTGGATATCAAATAAATTTTGAATGCCTTGATTCTGATTTTAATGAAAGTTTAAGTTCATGAGCATTGTTTTTGGAAAGTGCAGTTGTCCGATGTGATTTTTCAAAGTTTACATTTTCATCCTCATAATAAAAATGTCACAATGCACGTCTTTTGGATTGTGGGTGTAAATTTGAGTTCTTGGGTCCCTTTCATTATAGCATAGGGTTCTGGGGTCACTTTTAGTTTAATTTGAGTATCCAAAAAAAAACAAAACAAAAAAAACAAAAAAAAAACAAAAAAAAGACCACATAGAGCAATGTTTTGTCCAAATGCGTGGCGTCCGGCACTTGGGAATCGTGACTCCATAGTTGTCTTGCCCAGAGTTAGGCTTTATATCTCTATTGTAGAGCATGAAATTGACAATATGTGTGGCGTCCGGCACTTGGGGATCGTGACTCCATAGTTGTCTTGCCCAGAGTTAGTCTTTTCATATCTATTGTGGTTAAAAAAATAAAAAAAAATCAAAAAAAAATAAAAAAAAAATGGATACTCATCTTAAGGTTTAATGTGATTCCCACCTAGCGCTTCCATTTTTTCCCCTTGAACAATAAAATGGGCCCCATATCTTTTATGATGCACAACACTTTATCATGCTTTATTGGAATTGGATGAAATGTGGCGATGAATTTGAACAAAGGAATGGGCTTGGGCTTGGGATATGCTTATGGACCTAGCTTTTTTTAAATGATTTTGATGGGTTACATAATTTTTTTGGTATGAGATCTTTTGAGTGAGCAATGTGTATTTAAATGTTTTTGGAAAAGGGGATTTTGATTTCATATTTGTAATTTATTTTGCTCGGGACTAGCAAAACTCAAGTTGGCGGGTGTGATTAGTCATTGAAAGTGGCTAATATTCATTGTTAAGATCTTAATATTAATGTGTTTAAATGTTCATAAACATCAATTTTAGTCCAATTCAGAAATTGAACTTCATTTCCCATCATTGTGCAATTCATGCTTAAAATGTCAATTTGGGCCCACTCAATAATTTGCTTTTGGAAATTACAATATTCATCATTTTAATTTTAAATTTTGGGATATGATTGATCACTGTTTTTGGAACATTTTATCTTTTAGGTCCGATGGATGAATCCCAAAGGAAGATGGAGAATTTTGCGCCTGAAGGCAGAAACTTGCTGGAAAAAGCATAATGGGCCTAAGGCCCATCAAACAAATGTGGGGCCCAGAAACCAAGCCCAATGAAGCTTAAATTTATACAGTAGAAAGATAAAAATATGAGGATCATTTTATTCAACTGTGGCCGGAGCTAATTCGGATGTTTTCATGATGATAAAGGGATCTGAAGTTTAGGTTTAAATGGTGGACTCGTCATTAATGCACAGAAAGTCGTTCCACCATTTCGACCATAACATCCAAACGGCTGAGCCAAATGTCCTGAAATTTTGAGATCTTCTAGAAGACACATTGGAGAAGATATTTTATATTTATGACACCTTCAGATTCGGCTATATGAAGTGTCAAACGCACACGTAAAAATGGAGGACGAATCTGGACAGTTTTCCGGGTCAACTTCGAAACGTCAATTTCCTTTTGATTCTTCACCCTCCTTTTGACTCTCTTAATTGTTTGGGGGTGAATTTAATGTTGGGGGTGGACCTAAGGCTCCTAATATGCCTATATAAGGAGATGGTGGTGAATGAAATTATCATCTAACATTTTTCCTTGAATCTAACATTTTCCTTTGAATCCATGTTTTTCTTTCAATTGTAATTTCCCGCTTTCGTTTTGTAATGGCATCGTCAATTTCTCTAATGTAAGTTTTTCATTCACATTTAGTATTTTAATAAAATTTCTTCTTCTTCTTCACTTTTTATTTTCCTTTTATTCACACGTTGATACCGTTGAATCTTAGTGTGAATTTATTCACACCCGCACTTGTGAATTGATCACACAACGGTAGAGTGTTCATTTTGATTAATGTTTTTTTCTTTCTTCTTCAATCCCGCTTATTTAAGTCAATTACCCGCTTCCATTGATATAATAGCATCAATGGAGGGATAACCTACTATGGGTTGATCCTAGGGAGTTGCATGAGTTGGATTGAATGTTATTTTATGTTCTTAAATTCTTAAATTTGTTCTTTATTTTAAGAGTTCCTTTCTTTGATTTATCTTCTTCTTTGTCTTCACCGAATTTAACGACGACTCATTTTGAGTGCTAGTACGATCCAATTCCTTGGAGTGCTCATTAAATTGATCCTCTAAGTGAATTGGTGATTAGCCTTGAAATTGTGTATGGATTAAATCGGAGAATGATATTGAGGAATTATTTCATTTAATGGATACCTCTTGAACTGATGAACAGAAAATCAAATGAAAAACAAATACATCCAATCAAGCCCAAGAGACAACCTAGGATTGACTCGCCTTAATTAGTTGTTTTAATTCAAGTAATTTTGTTTGTTTTGTTCTTTAAATTAAATCAATATTTCTTCAAATCAATTCAATCCAAAGTTGGCCACTACATAGCCAATCCCGTATCCAATCTTAGTGTCTCAAGGTTTCTTCTTCGGTCCCTGTGGATTCGATCCCTACTTGTACTTCAACGACCGCTTTTACCGGTAGGGTAAATTTGGGCGCAACCAGGTTGTGAGGGACTTTCCCTTGAATTCAGTCCAAACTGTCCACTAAGAGTTGGCTATAACTGTCATCACCTGAATCATCATTCTCATTATTCAATGTTAGTTCTTGAAACTCCCGACCTTAGAAATGTTGGAACCAGGGTCTTCAAAGCATGATTTGGCGTATAGTTTGTGTTTGTTGTCAATCATCAGTGGAAGTTCAGGATGTGTACCAACAAAGAGATCATATCGTTCAAGAAGAAAACAGTATTGAAGGTGGCGTTGTTTCCCAGTGTTTGCCAAATTTTTGGGCCTAAAAATCGGCCAATAAAGTAAAGTGTTTTTGGAAAAGGTACTTGCGCGCCGTGCTCTTGGAGGATAAAAGACTTGCGCACCATATGTTTTTGAGGATCAGAACATCAAAATTTGGCTAAGGAAAGAAGGTCGCGCAAGTGTTGGTTGGGTCGCGCAAGTGAGTTGCGCGACAGAGGTTACTGGAGACAAGACTTGCGCGCCGCTGAGGGACTTGCGCGCCTCCGCACAGGGGGTCCAGTTTGCCTATAAATAATGGACCACCCCTCCTCATTTCCCACGGAGTTCAAGACTGAGAGATTGTTCGAGCTCTCGTCGTGCAGGTGGTCAAGCCGCGCAGGTGGTTGTTTTGTCGCGCAAGTAGAGCTTGCGCGCCGGTTGTTGGTTGTGCGTCCAAGGCAGTTTGGAAGAGAAAGGAAGTGGACCGCGCAAGTTTGTAGTCGGGGAAGGAAGAGTCACGCAGGTGCGTTGATGACACTTGCGCGCCAGTTTTGACTTGCGCGCTGTAGTGGGACTTGCGCGACTATCTTGGAGAAGCGCGCCAGGTTTTGCGGAAGCCCGCCGGCCTGTTTGGAGCTGCACGAAAACCGAGAGACTACCCGATACATTAGAGGAAAAGTGATATTCTTCTTCTTGTGAGAATCAGACTTCAATAGAGCATCTACATACAACAAAGGATGCATTCTTATGCAAATGATGAAGAGACCTTCACGTCTATAAACTGAGTGAGACTTCACCAACGGCAGTGAGCCAGGGGGAGTCAACGGGAGTGACCCGAGGGACGCAGTGAGCTATCCCTGAACTTTTGTAAAGGAAGTGAGCCTCGGACAGAGTGTCTGTACCCGAACTTTTGTAATCCGTAGCTAGTGAAGCATAGTGGATTTAGGTACGACCGACAACCTGTCGGCGTATGCTCCTTGGACGTAGCCCTTAGTGGTGAACCAAGTAAAAAGGGACGTGTCTTCTCTGTGCATGTGATTGTTTACTTTCTAATCATAATCATCATACAAGTTCAACAATTTCCTACCAATGTGGGAACAAGATCCATCACTTTAAAAGAAAAAGTGGTCACCCTGATTCACCCCTCCCCTCTCAGGGTGTCCCGGGGTCCTACAAGTGGTATCAGAGGCAGGTTGTTGGGTTTGAATCTGTCCTTGGTCGCCATGGAGAATGTAGTCAATGTTGGGGGAGTCCCTCTCTTCGATGGAAATAATTTTCCGATCTGGAAGAATAGGATGAGATCTCATCTACGATCTCTTGGAATGGAAGTTTTGTTTTCTACTGTGCAAGGAATACAAGTCACTGATCCAACAGGCCTAGCTATGACTGACACAGATAGGAAAATTCTTGATGCTGATGCTAAAGCACAAAATGCACTCACTGCAGCTCTTTCCGATCAGATCTATCTAAAGGTGATGAGTTGCACTTCAGCAAAGTCTATGTGGGATAAACTTGAAAACATTTATGAAGGAGATAGCAAGGTAAAGGAGGCAAAACTTCAAGTTTTACACAACAGGTTTGACGATCTAAAGATGCACCCCAATGAAAATGCAGACTCATTTTTTAATCGAATTACTGAAGTAGTGGGAGCAATTAGAGGTCTTGGAGAACAAATCAAAGACATTTATATCGTAAAGAAAATCTTGAGAAGACTTCCTCCCATGTACAATGCAAAGGTGTCAGCACTCGAAGAAAGAGATCTATCTAAACTATCCCTGGATGATTTGTTAAGTAGTTTAGTGGCATATGAGATGAGAGTCAAACCCAAAGATGCCACGACTCGCGTGAGCAAGGAAATGGCATTCAAAGCCATGGACAAACTGAAAATTTCAGAAGATAGTGGTGGTGAAGATGACTAAGAAAAATAAATTCTTTCTCTCATCGCCAAGAAGTTAAAAAAGGGAAAAGGTAAATTTAGAGGTAAGCTACCTCTTGCATGCTTCCGTTGTGGAAGAGTTGGCCACATCGCCTCTCAGTGCCAAAGAAAGTTAGATAATGATGAGAGTGAATATGAAGACATTGAGAACCCTCGGAAAAGGTTTTTCAAAAAGGGTGACTTCAAATCTGGAAAGAAAATGCAGAGGAAGAGTTTTGTCTGTGAAGAAGAAGATGATGATATTGAATTTTGTGAGGAAGAAGAACCATAATTTAAAACCAAAAACCATGCTTCCATGATGGCTACCACTGAAATATCAGAATCCTCAATCAATAAAAACAGAGATAATCAGACTACTACTATTGGTAATCCAAAGATTCAAATTAAGGATGCCTTCTCCAAGCTTGAGAGTAAATGTAAGAGATGTAATAAGTGGAAGGAAATGGTCAAAGAATCATCAGAATATGTTGATGAACTTGAAACTGAAATTGAACGTCTGGAAGAATTTGTGAAAGTTAAGTCTAAAATCCTTGAAAGCAATGATGATGTAGTGGATCTAAAACTGAGAATTGAGGAGCAGGGAAAGGTCATCTATGACCTCACATCAAGACTAGGAGAAAAGTCCAAGACTGCTGAGGGTCTTGAGGAGGAATTTGTTACTCTTAGAAGTAAACTTGAAACTGAATCATTTTCAAAAGAATCAAGGGAGAAAATACCTCTTAGAAGATTCTCAGATGCAGAGTTACTGGCAAGAGCCAAATGTAGTTCAGATAGGGTTGAAAAAATCTTGAGTGTTCAAAGACCCGCCAGCATGGGAAAGAGTGGAATTGGCTATGAAGCTAAGACATCAACTGCTGGAAATAAAGAGAGCCAAAAGAAAGACAAAACCAAGGTTGAGCATGTCGAAACATTACCTGAAGTGCGGAAAAAGGAACCCTCAATCCAAACTAGAAGGAGAACTGACAATTATCCTCAAACATTTAGAAATGATAGGAAGTTCAACTATTCTCACAAGGATGAAGGTATGAGGAAAAATTCAGGTGAGAAGACATTCCCTCACATGAAGTGTCAGTTCTGTGGCTATCTGGGCCATACCATGACATATTGAGAAGAGGCAAGGAGCTACTTGAATGGAGAAGATCTAGGAAGTCAAAAAAGGAGAACGATTTCATATCCTAAATCTTATAGAAGAAATATCTTTTATGGTTACTGTTATAATTGTTCTAACTTTGTCCATAAATCTATGTATTGCAGGCAGCGGTACGATAGGAGGAATTCATACAAAACTCAAAGACGGGACTGTGCTCATCCTCCTGATGATGTTGTTCTCACAAACAGTTTTTCCCCTCTGGAAGAAGATCATGGGTATGAAGAATCAGATTATGTAGAAGAATGTATTAAAAGGCCACCATTATCCTATGCTCAATCCAATATCTCATGGAAAGAGAATAAGAAGATCGAGAAATCCAATCTTGCAGAAGTAGCACTCAAAGCTACAAAAAGCAGCAGCACCTGGATCCTTGATAGTGGATGCTCTTCCCATATGACGGGAAATGCTGACCTTTTGATGAACATTGAAAAAAAGGTTGGTGGAACAGTACGGTTTGGTAATGACGGTGCTTTGAAGATCAAAGGCAGCGGGAATACTGATCTCGCCAACGGGGAGCTGAAGAAGACTGAGGTTCTTTACGTGGACGGTCTACGCCACAATCTCCTGAGTGTAAGTCAACTCTGTGACTCAGGGATCATAGTAACCTTCAGTCAAAAAGGCTGCACCATAAAAGGAAAAACAGGAAATTCACTTACGAAAGGCAGTAGAATAGATGGAAATTTATATCAGGTTGACAGCAAAGTGAACTCTTGCTATTTGTCTGTTGAAGAAGAAAATAATTTATGGCATCGAAGGCTAGGGCACATTAACCAACAAGACATGGAAAAGATATCTAAGTTAAATATAGTCATGGATATTCCCATTCTAAAACGTGAATGGGAAAAGTTTTGTGATGCTTGTATTCGTGGGAAACTGGTATGTAGTTCATATCGACCAAAGAAGAAAAGGGCATCGCATCTTCTTGATCTCATTCATACAGACGTATGTGGCCCAATAAATGTTTCTGGAACCTATGGAGAAAGGTACTTCGTCCTTTTCTTTGATGATTATAGCAAAATGGCTTGTGTAATGGTTATCCACAGGAAGAGACAAGTGCTTGATTGTATGAAAACTTATCGACGGATTGCAGAGAACGATACAGGCCAGACAATAAAAGTCCTGCGATCTGACAATGGAGGGTAATACACATCCATTGAGTTTGAAAATTACTTAGAAAAACATGGAATACAGCATGAGGTAGCTGCTGTGAGAACTCCGCAACAAAATGGAGTTGTTGAGCGCCGGAATCGACAGGTCAACAATATGGCTAGGACTATGCTGATTGAGAGTGGTATCTCTCGCCATTACTGGAAAGAAGCTGTTGAGGCTGCAGTGCACATTCAGAATCGAACAGGGCTTTATATGGGAGAAATAAAGACACCATATGAATTGTGGCATGGAAGGAAGCCTTCATTGAAATACTTTCGTGTTTTCGGAAGCAAATGTTTCATCCAGAATAAAGAAGGAAACCAAGGAAAGTATGGTGACAATGCTGATGAAGGAATTTTTCTTGGGTATCCAATAAACAGCAAAGCTTACAAGTGTTTCAATAAATGCTTGGGGAGGATTGTGGAAAGCAATGATGTTAAAATCATTGAAGGAAAAACTCCAAATACTTCAAATGGTAATTATGCTGATGAAATAGAAGATGGGAATGAATGTGAACATGAAATAAATACAAATACAGAAATAGAGGAAGGTGTACAAAATACTCAAGGGTCACATCATGATGTTGACTCAGACGAAGAATCTGAAGTAGAAATCTTGGGTGTTGAGAATGCATCTGAACCTCATAAGAAAAATCGAAGAGAAGAAATTGATCCATCTAACATAATTGGAGACATGAATTCACCTACACAGACAAGGAGGATGAGGAATAGCACACAAACTGCATTTCTTTCTGTTGTGGAGCCATCCTCATTTGAAGAAGCTGCAAAGGATGAATCCTGGGTAAAATCCATGAATGAAGAGTTAGATCAGATTGACAAGAATCAGACATGGGATCTTGTCCAGAGACCGGAAGGTCACAATGTGATTGGTACCAAATGGATCTTCAAAAATAAGTTTGATGAGCATGGAAGTGTCATCAGAAACAAGGCAAGACTGGTATGTAAAGGATACTCCCAGATTGAAGGGATTGATGTTGAAGAAACCTTTTCTCCAGTGGCTAGACTGGAGTCAATCAGGCTTTTCCTTTCCATGGCACTCCAAAGAGGATATAAAGTATATCAAATGGATGTCAAGACAGCATTCTTGAATGGTGTACTGGAATAGGAAGTCTATATTGAATAACCAGTGGGATTTGTTTTGGATACTGATGAAACAAAGGTCTGCAAACTGAAGAAAGCTCTATATGGTTTGAAGCAGGCACCACGGGCGTGGCACTCGCGGCTGGATTCATATCTCAAGAAGTTGGAATTCAAAAGAGGAGGAGTTGATCACAATCTCTATGTGAAGAATTCTCCAAAAGATCAATTCATGGTTCTTGTCTACGTTGATGATATCATATTTGGTGGCAGTGGGCAGAAATCAGTGGATGAATTCACCAATCACATGAAATCAGAATTTGAAATGTCTATGATTGGGGAGCTCACATATTTCTTGGGGCTGCAGGTGATTCAAAAGAATGAATACACTTTCATTTCTCATGAAAAATATGCAAGAGAGCTACTAAAGAAGTTCAATATGCAAGACTCCAAACCAATGTCAACTCCAAATGTAGTTGGAACTAAACTTGTAAAGCATGAGGATGGGGAATCTGTTGATCCCACCATGTACAGGAGGATCATTGGAAGCCTACTGTATCTGACGGCGACAAGGCCAGATATTGTCTTTGCCACATGCCTTGCAGCCCGCTTTCAGAGTAATCCAAAAGAGGAACATATGGCAGCAGTAAAAAGAATCATGAGGTACATTCAAGGTACACATAATTTCGGGTTATTTTTTGCTGCAGGCAGGGACAGTGAATTATACGCATTTTCTGATGCTGACTGGGCTGGTGATGTGGTAGACAGAAAGTCCACTAGTGGTGGAGCTTTCTATATTGGGCAGAAATGTGTTGGCTGGTTGAGCAAGAAACAAGAAAGTACTTCTCTTAGTACTGCTGAAGCTGAGTATATCTCTGCCACAAAGGAATGCACTCAACTACTTTGGATGAAACAGCAACTAATAGATATTGGTGATAAGGTGCAGCAACCAATGGTGATTTACTGTGACAACAAAAGCGCAATTGATCTTACGAAGAATCTGGTTCAGCATTCTCGTACAAAGCATATTGAAATACGGTATCATTTTATCAAAGAAAAGGTTAAACAAGGCGTGATTAGAATGGATCATGTTGGAACTGATGAGCAAGTGGTTGATATCCTGACCAAGCCTTTGTCTGCGGCTGTGTTTGAGAAGCATCGGTTGAACCTCGGTGTTCAACCACCTCCTACTGCATAAGGAGGCTCCGGAAATCCCCTCTCCCCGTTTGTTTTAACTGTTTTTATCTGCTTATGGTTGTGATGCAGGTTTATGGGGGAGATACTTTACAGGGGGAGTATGGCTTGAGCTGAACATTGAACAACTTATCAGTCTTTGGTTTTATTGTCAATGGGGGCGAAAGGAATAAATTCAAGGCAAGAAATTCAAAGCAAAAAAATTCTTCTGTAATGAGGGGAGGTTTAAGAAGGATAACATCGGGCGTCATGGAGAATTTAAAAACACTGGAACCCAATTCAAGCTTCCTCTCTTGTTTTCTACACCGAGCATTGCTTACGTAGACTTAGAGTGTTGGCTAAGTTGATTCTTGCGTTTTGGGTTTGCTCATGGTTGGAGATCTATTGAATTTATTCTGATTGCCAACAAACCCAAAGGGGGAGATTGTTGGAACCAGGGTCTTCAAAGCATGATTTGGCGTATGGTTTGTGTTTGTTGTCAATCCTCAGTGGAAGTTCAGGATGTGTACCAACAAAGAGATCATATCGTTCAAGAAGAAAACAGTAGTGAAGGTGGCGCTGTTTCCCAGTGTTTGCCAAATTTTTGGGCCTAAAAATCGGCCAATAAAGTAAAGTGTTTTTGACAAAGGTACTTGCGCTCCATGCTCTTGGAGGATAAAAGACTTGCGCACCATATGTTTTTGAGGATCAGAACATCAAAATTTGGCTAAGGAAAGAAGGTCGCGCAAGTGTTGGTTGGGTCGCGCAAGTGAGTTGCGCGACAGAGGTTACTGGAGACAAGACTTGCGCGCCGCTGAGGGACTTGCGCGCCTCTGCGCAGGGGGTCCAGTTTGCCTGTAAATACTGGACCACCCCTCCTCATTTCCCACGGAGTTCAAGACTGAGAGATTGTTCGAGCTCTCATCGCGCAGGTGGTCGAGCCGCGCAGGTGGTTGTTTTGTCGTGCAAGTAGAGCTTGCGCGCCGGTTGTTGGTTGTGCGTCCAAGGCAGTTTGGAAGAGAAAGGAAGTGGACCGCGCAAGTTTGTAGTCGGGGAAGGAAGAGTCTCGCAGGTGCTTTGATGACACTTGCGCGCCAGTTTTGACTTTCGCGCCGTAGTGGGACTTGCGCGACTATCTTGGAGAAGCGCGCCAGGTTTTGCGGAAGCCCGCCGGCCTGTTTGGAGCTACACGAAAACCGAGAGACTACCCGATACATTCGAGGAAAAGTGATATTATTCTTCTTGTGATAATCGGACTTCAATAGAGCATCTACATAAAAAAAAGGATGCATTCTTATGCAAATGATGAAGAGACCTTCACGTCTATAAACTGAGTGAGACTTCACCAACGGCAGTGAGCCAGGGGGAGTCAACGGGAGTGACCCGAGGGACGCAGTGAGCTATCCCTGAACTTTTCTAAAGGCAGTGAGCCTGGGACAGAGTGTCTATACCCGAACTTTTGTAATCCGCAGCTAGTGAAGCATAGTGTATTTAGGTACGACCGACAACCTGTCGGCGTATGCTCCTTGGACGTAGCCCTTAGTGGTGAACCAAGTAAAAAGGGACGTGTCTTCTCTGTCCATGTGATTGTTTTCTTTCTAATCATAATCATTATACAGGTTCAACAAGTTCCTACCAACGTGGGAACAAGATCCATCCCTTTAAAAGAAAAAGTGGTCACCCTGATTCACCCCTCCCCTATCAGGGTGTCCTGGGGTCCTACAAGAAATGGTTTTTCATCTCAACCATCGGACCTTCTTTGAGGGGCCTCTTCCTGCACAGATACTTCACCTTAATCTCCAAGGAATTATTCATTCCCTTACTCCCAGCCTTCTGAAGGTATGAGGAATTAGGAATGAGAGTGTTTGGGTCCAAGGGCCCCAAGACACTTACCTCATCCATTATACCTTTTCCTCAATGTGATTCTGTAGCAGCCTGAAAAAAATACTCCCCCTACAGAGGCATTCCATATGGCTCGACTACCACGCTGAAGTCAACCTTTGAGGAAGTATAATCCTTAACTTCCTGATATAATACCTTGTCCTTGGCACCACCATTAACTTCCATAGACTCCTCATTAAAAACTACTACCTTCGGTTGAGATCCCAAAGGCCCAGAAGTATGCACAATCACTATATGGCCTTCAGATGCATTTGGAGTGGAGGGAAAATTATGGAACTCGCAGACCTGCACAGCCTCCCATGCACTTCTTGATGAGGGGGGACACATAGATCACGCCTCAAATGGTAAAATATCTCTGCAACCCTCGGTTCTGGGACCTTAGTCTTTGCACCCTTCCCCACACTTGAAGAAAAACCCTGCCCCAAACCCAAATTAATCACCGCAGAAGGAAGAGAATCCCCACCCAAAGATTTAGGGGCCTCATTGCATGCCCAACTATCCCGAGGCGCAACAACATCTGCAGAAAATCCTGGGGGGACCCTTCCGCAATCAATAAAATGTTAAGATTTACGAAGCGATGAATGACATTCCCATTGAAGATAACCCATGAAACAACACGAAGCATAGAAATCATACCAGTTTTCAAAAACCACTAGTTGGAGGTAGCGAAGCTCATCTTCAACCTCAATCCAGACTTCTTCAAAAAGCGGTTTGGAGACATCAACTTCCACGCAAATATGAGGTGCTATTGGATGGAACGAAGACCTCGAGCACTCATCAAAATCCAAAAACCTTCTGAATATATTACCTAACAATTGAAGAATGGCAGGATTTTGAAAGGTAAGGGGAAGTCTGGGGAAGCTTACCTAGATCTCCACAGAGGGGGAATCCCTCTTCCAATGTAAATAGTAGCTTCGTCATAGAATAAAGAAGTGGTTCCATTTACAGGAACGAATACCTTTGGATCAAACAGCGACAATATCGTCATCATTGGAGAACCACAGAAGGAAGTTCCAAGGTTCTAGGATCCCAACAATGACACAATCTTGCAGGGTCTAAGAATCATTGAAGAAATGGGAGAAACTATTGAGAGAAGGAAGTTTTCATCTGAACCGATCTATTAGAGATA
This sequence comes from Viscum album, assembly GCA_963277665.1. Classification (NCBI taxonomy): domain Eukaryota; kingdom Viridiplantae; phylum Streptophyta; class Magnoliopsida; order Santalales; family Viscaceae; genus Viscum; species Viscum album. The sequence continues at coordinate 91,947,188 of OY728155.1, forward strand.
TATGATGGAGATAGGAGGCCGCTGAGAACATTTAGAGGGAGATAGGGAGAGAAGGGGCTCCTCGGTGGAGGGATAGGACTTTATAGAAAAGTTGAATCCAGGGGAAGTCAGGTAGAAGGGATGGATCGAAGAATATAGAGAGACACTGCCATGGAAGGGGGGCGGATGAGATGGACATCGTCATCGCCTGCAGGGGCGAGCTGCCACTAGGGTTCCATGAGGGATAGTGCATGATTTGTGAAATACCAGACATAGTTGTGAACAAATCTAGAATCATGTTCACACACATTTTACTTTTTTTCATGAGATACATCACATTACCTAATAAATTAGAGTGCTATATAATTCTAGGTTCACCCATAACATCATAAAGTTTTCATGCGTTATATAATTTTAGGAACACCAGTCACATCACAATATTTACCTAATCATGCATGCCACATAGAATGTATGTAAATCATGTACATAATATAACCCATGTAAGGGAATGAGTTTTATTTAATACATAACAAATTCATGAATAAACTTTTGGGTTCCCAAAATAAATAAGTAATGACATACTTTTTTATAAGAATCATCAATCTTGAGTGAGGAATAAACAATCTCATGATAAGTAAAAGGTGTGTTCTTAGAAAGAAGAGTTATTTTGGAAAAAATAATTTTTCATAAACTATGATCAAAAACATGTATATCCATAAAATAAAAAGGTACTTGAGAATAAATTATATCAAAGTAATATTAATTTAACATCCATACTGAAAATGTAGTGAAATATGGAAAACCCAAAGGAATGGAGTTTGGTTCGAGAGTCCCCTTACCTTATGTTTGAATGCTTTATTCACATTAATATCCTATATTGTAAAATTAAATTCATTAAATAAAACATAAAGAACCTTTTATACATTAATTTGATCCATTATAGTTTTATTAAGTTTATTTATTGTATTTTCTATGAGTTTTAGAGTTTAATTTCATCGTTCGAGAGTGTTCGTTTTCTTGGTTTTCATGATTAGTTCGTTTGTATATGAGTATGGAAGTTTGTGAAAAATTAAAATAGTTATCCATAATTGAAATTATATGTTACTAATAAAATTTAATAAGATTAAATAATATTATATATAATTTGGTTATATTTTATGTGGGTGATTTATTATATTGAACGTTAATGAAAATGATTTGATTAGTTTTAGCGGTTTTACGACCATTATGAGATTATATAATTTTATTTAACAACATGTTTATATTTTTATTAAAGAACATTATATAACTTATAATATGTTTCATAAAATATTATTTAATCATGATTATGGTTTTATGACCATACTTGATGGAGGTAGTGAAAAATTAAAATGCACCGTCCACGGTAGTGGTAAATCGACACACCATAGACGATATTTTCATGTTTAGAAAAAAAAAGGAAAAGGGAAGATACTTGAAGATGAATTATTACATTAACAAAATAAAAATAAAGTATATAAAATATACTGGAGTTATCATGATTCTTGGATAGGTGGAGGTGAGGATAGGAGAAGAAAATAATGAAATTTAAATGAAAATAAAATAAAAAGAAAGAGGATTTTACCTCTTGAATTTCTCCCACTTGAGAAACTCCTTAGAGAAAAGGGTTTGGTATTTTGATGATACTAAGGGATCTTGGACATTGGGGGAGGTATTGGGAATAGTATTGGGTAGAATTTGTAAAAGTATAAAATCTTGGAAGGTGTGAGAAGAATAGGGGGTTAGGGTGGTATTTATAGGGGAGTAGAGGGGTGTTTTCTTATTATTTTATTCGTTAGTTCATTATTTTGGCTCAAGACACTGAATAGTTTGACATTTTAAGAACATATATTAAAATAATAAATTATATTTTTAGATTTAGGTCTTACAAAATCCATACATAATCTATGAATCAATTATTCATGTATTTAACTTTTATCGTAAATTATCGTATTTTATTATTCACCAAAAATTCAAGTATTTTATAAAAATCCCAAAAAATAACCCTAACCATTTTTTTAATTGAATAATTCATAAATAAATTTCATTTTATGAAAATAATTTTCTAAATTTGAGAAATATTACTTTTAATTAGTATCCTCATTTACTTAGAAAATATCAATTTTAAAATTATAACTGATTTTATAACACTTTGAAAAATTAATTAAGGTCTCATTAAATTATATTATAGTATTAAGAAAACAAAATAATATTTTATGAATCTATTTTATGAAAACAAATTTTCTTTTAAATCATTATATTAATTATACAATTGTAAATAAACACTTGTGTTTTATAAAAATACCAACACTTAATTAATAATTTTTAAAATGTGAATTTTATTATACTATAATATTATTTTACCATAATATAATTTATAAGATTCTTAAATTTTATTTATACTTTCATATATGATGTTACTATTATATTATCTGGTTTAATATTCCTAAAGGTCACATTACTATTCAAAATTTTATGTTACTATTCTATTAGTAAAGGTTCCTTAACTTCTATAATTACCTCTTATTTCATTTATTATTCATTTATAAAGTTTTAATTGTGTTCTAAAATTGATTTTATGTGGTTTATACTATATGAAATAATTATAATAAAGGAATTTCCATTGATAAAATTTTGGGTTGTTATAGTTTTTGGGCATCGAGGGGGTGAGTAGTTGGGGGTGTCAAGGTGGGTGGGGTAGTGGATGTGGTCGGGGGTCAAGTTGTTAGGGCTCGAAGGGGGAATATGAGGGTTTCATATATTGTCTTATAATTTCAACTATGAACTTGAAATAATGTGGGATAACGAAGGTGAATAATTTCCATTTTTTATTTCTCAGGATTAGTGACCACCATCTGGAATTCACTCATACCTATTTTAGAGACCACCAAATGGTGGTCACACACTTACCCTTATATTAAAATCAAATTTTTTCATAGTGATAAATCATTGTTTTTTAAAAATTAATAAATTTTATATTCTAGTATGGTAATGTTTTTTAATAACTTTATTAATACCAGTTCATATGGAGGTATGTCTGAACAATAAAAAAACTCAACCAATAGATTCATACAAATAATTGGGTTTGAGGATGTGATACGAAATAAGAGGAAAATTAATAACAAAAAAACAATTAATGGAAACACAGACAAACAATAAATAATGAAAATATGAAAAAATTAAATAACATGGAATTTACTTGATTCAGACCATGATATTCCTATTTTTATAAAAATAACACCCCAAATCACCTTTTTATTATGAATAAACAAACATAGTGGTAGGATTAAAATCTAATATGATCAAGAAAGAAAAAAATAAATAGGACCACGTAAACTATCTGAAAATGATTCCCTTATCACTGTGGTGACCCAAGATCAAATTGAGCCTGAGGATGGTAACATATACCTAAAATCTAGAAGCACTGACTTACGCAACCCCAGATGAACCAAACATTAAAAAAATACACAACACAACACCAATGAACAAAAAATAAACAAGTTTATAGGCCCTGGACTACACAAAGAAGTAGGAAAAAGTCTCCAAAAGGGATGATCAAAAACTACTAGGGCTTGAAATTCCTTTTTTTTCTTCCTTCTTCTCCATATATCTCACAAATGAGGATATTTCTAGTAGAAACTTTTCTAGTAAAATAGTAATGAGAAATCCATCATATTAGAGCTCCGGAGGCCCCATCCTCTTGTAATCTCTATCTCAATTCACTATACAAATGGATTCCAAAATTCAATAGTCATAGAACAAGAGGGAATAGAACACTAAATAAATGATGATTAAATGATCAAACCTATAGAAAATCAATGCAGGGGTAGGTGTGGTAGATTAGGTGTGACATTCATATGGTGAGGTGATCAGGAAGAAAAGATGAAGCACATACTGTCATAACAACATAGAATCACACTCTTGCTGCATAGAAATATTTGATATGGGTAAATAAGGCCATATGGATCATGCCCAAATATGAATAGTTGATATGTGCACTGAGAAACACAAAATAACCCCCCATGTTCTTATGATCAACCTGAATCATTGGTTAAGGATTAAACCTCGAAGATCACAGAGAATAAAGTCATGGTTGTAAGGGTTGGTGTCCTAAGAACCAACTGTTTTGTACTTTGATTACATGAATTTTCACTTATTATATATTATTCATTGTTCTGTATGACTATTATATAAAAATTTCCTGGATTATTTTTTGCATTAATAAGGTCATGGAAGATCCCTGCTATGATGAGAACCTTTAAATGCTATAACAATATTCTTAAATAAAGTTATGCGGTTGGATGACATACTATGATAGGACACATAGTATACAGACCGTCATGTGCGAGTACTCGGGAGAAAATGAGACTCTCTCTCATGGAGTTCTCACTTGGTAATCTCCAAGATGGGAGATTATGAGAACAGACCCGCCAGTAGTAATTCTGCATGTCTTGGTGTCATCGGACATTACTATCTGTGAGCGTGTGTAATGGTCCTTAGACTGTAAGATTATCATTAAATCATGTCATGACTCACGCACTTAGATTTACTGACGAAAACTGTCACGTAGATAGTTGGCGGGAAGTAGGGTACGTTGGTTGCGTCATTAGTGACATGTTGTTAATGGATAAGTCGAGGAAGGATTTGTCCCTTCCATTTATAGAAGTTGATATCTCGGACCTTTGATTGAAATAGAACTATCACATTAAATTCCATGGCCATGGTGTAAACGAAGAGTTTATGTCAGGTAGTCAAAGAATGAAAAATCAAGCATATAGGTTTATGACACTACCACGAAACCTGCTTGATGAGATATCGAGACAAATAGATTAAATTACACAGTAAGCATTCGTATGTGGTGATACGTCAATGAGGCGTCAACTTATTTCTCTTGGGTGCCTTGATCCGTTGCTAGACAGTAATGTTGGAATTTAGGCAAGCCTGCCTAATGCCAACGAGAAAGAGGCCTAGAGGGTCACACACTAAGTGTATTCAAGTATCTCAAGTAGAATAAATATTATTCCCGTACGTGGTTTAATAATTATTCAAGGAAGCCTAAATTGTTTTAATTATGGAGGAAGAATAAAATAAAACAAGTACACGTCGTGTATCAATGATCACACACTGTGTAGTTTTATTTTGAAAACAAGTACACGCCGTGTATTATTAAATGTACACGCCGTGTAGTTTTCATTTTGTAAAGGAAATGAATAAATGAAAATAAGATATACACATCATGTATATTGAATGTACACTCCGTGTAGTTTTCAATGAAAAACAAGTACACTCCATGTATTTATTAATACATGACGTGTAGTTTTTCCAGTCGGGATTTTGAGGATATAATATTGTTTTATTAAATGATATTTATTATAATCAGCGTGAGTGCATGTCAAGGAATTAATTATTTGACATGGGGGGGTTTCAATAAGAGTTAATGAAATAAATGAAACGTGTAACGTGTTTATTTATTGTCATAACTCTAAAAACTCAAACTCGGTTATAAATATCCTCACAACCCCAAATCATTTCTAACACAAGAGAATCGTTGTGCACAACAACCCTGGGGAATTCTTTCAAGGCCGAAAGAACCTCTTCCTCCAAGAACGCTATCAAGATCGAGAGAGATCCTATTCCATCGGATCAAGACGATCTAAGGTGGACAACGCAAGCAAAGGTTTCTCCATGCTAGCACCCGGAGACTCCTTTGGCGACATCCCGAGATACGAGGTACACATGTGGATCACCTCTAGAGGAAGTATACAATTGGCTTCTGCGACACAACGACGAATCACATCGGAATGTGATCAAGAACATCAACGAAGAAAGAACACCCAAAATGTATTTCTTTTAAATTGATTAAATTAATTATAATAAACCTATAATGATCCTACTTTTTGGTTCCAGGACTTTCCTTTTCTTTGTCTTTTTCTATGATTTGATCCATGGATACTAGCATTTATCGTCGTATTCATCCCGGATTGATCATTGTTAATGAAAAAACGCCATGTGGGCACATCCACCCACACGCTTTTGCTGCGCCTGGAACCATCAAATGGTATTAAAGGGAGGTTACAACGTTGATTATAGTTATTTAATTTTCATTTATAATTTACGCATTTATATTTGATTCAATTCGAAATAAATCATTCTATAAATCTGAATAAACGAGATCTATTCTTCCTCCTTCGTTTCTCGATTCATATCACAAAAACGACCTTTTAATTTTAATTTTTGATTAAAATAAAAACGAGGAACTCATTCGAAGGAGCCACACTTTCTGTCTGTACAACACGGGATTACACGGTGTGTAATTAAAACTACACACCGTGTACTTAGGTTCAACAAATTGGTACTGATCCGCCAAACCACACCGTGTGAATTGATTATGCCTAAGTATATATCATGCCTTGTTGACCAGAATTAAACGGAATGTGGGAACCGGAATACACGGCGTGTATGTTGGAGAAACATGCCGTGTAGTCTGATCCAGCCCAAGTGAAACCGTGTACAAAGGAGAAGCTATGTACCACGTACACGGGATCGCCATGCCGGTTACCTCGTAACAAGTAAGTACACATCGTGTATGATTTATCTACACGCCATGTACTCCAAAATTTCCAATGTATAAAAAACATGCCAAGGCCCCTGGCGTGTACTTTGGATAAAGGGTGAAAAGAAATACACAACGTGTAAATATAAACTACACATCATGTACTTTCCAAAAATTTCACCAGGTTTCCTCCAAAAGTACAAAGACCTATACAAGGAATATGGATGAGAATAATCTCAAGGAAATTCATAAAGGAATTTGTGATAAAGAATTGATTAATTATAAGATCATAATTAATTAATTTCAAGTGCGACATATCATAAATAATAGAACGATTAAAAGAATTTTAATTCTAAATATACGTAAATGTCGTTTCATGCTATGGATGATCATGATCTAGACCAAAGACCCTTTGTATGTGTGTATGGTTTCATTTAAATTTTTTTAATTTAAATTCGTTGGCTTATGAGCCTTCTTCCAATAAAATGTAGGGCATGAGTCCCCATGGTTTCTTTAATGTAAACCATGTTCAATGGAGGATCTATCAAGCCATAGGAGATGGTTCGAAATCCGAAGCTAAGGCGAAACCAACCCAAGAAGATACAAAGGTGGACAGGTGGGAGCTGCAAAACACGAACCATCAGGATCGAGGTGTTTTCCCTAGTTCAGGGTTAGCTTATCAAAACTGCTAGATAATCTAACCAATAGAAGCTCATGAACATTCCATCTTATTTTATTTCTGTCTGATTGCATGGTTTATTTATTATGTATGTGTTTTCGTGATCACATAATTAATAAAATGAACAAGCATGCAAAGATGGAATAAAATAAAAACCGGACTATGTGTAAACATTATCATAACATGGTTAATCACTTAAGCAAGCATCACTTAATATTAATAAGCATGTGATAATGCAAAAATACGCATAAAGAATAAAATCCCTCAAATACCATATTAAGTCAGACCAAGCCTTCCATTACTTGATTAAGGGCAAGACTCAATAAAACTATGTGTTTGACCAACCCTCGTTGGGACACTTACTTTTATAAAGGAATCCCTTATGAAAGGTTTTGGGTTGACTTAACCATATTATATCAAGAGGAGTAGCCCTCGCTAAACTTGATGTAATATTGGAGGTAAGACTTGAGGAAATCCAAGTCAGTATTTCAGGATTGGGGAGTCCACTCAACAGATCAAGGAACTATAAGCTCACAGTTGGAAAAGACTTGCCTACCTAAATACCTTCAAATAGCTTGACCAACCCTTTTTGGGGTTATGCGAAGGGGAATAGAGATCATTTCCACTAGAATGTCAAAGAAACTGGACATTCTGAGTTCAATGGTGAGGGGCCATTGGGACTTGATAAAATAGTGGGAGAATTAATAAATTCATTTATTATTTTTTATAAAATGTAATCAAGAAAGTACTGATAAATATGTTATTTTAATTTTTAGAATTGAAATGACAAACTCGTCAACCACATTTTCTCTATGATCAATTCTGGATAAAGACAATATCCTCACCGGCAATAACTTTCCGGAATTGTTTAGGTGCCTTCGGGTTATCCTATGTCATGAACGAAAGTTTTACATGCTGGAGTCCCCACTTCCTGATTCTCCTACCCCAGGGGTGAGTGATGAATATTTCCTGTTCTATTATCAACATTTGAATGACGCTCTCGATGTTCAATGTTTGATGCTATCATTGATGTCTAGTGAGCTCATGAAGTCTCATGAAGACATGGATGCCTATAGCATGCTCGAGCACCTCTATGGTCTAAACCAGGAGAGATAAAGACAGGAAAGCTTTGAGATCTCCAATGCTCTATTTCAGAGCAAGCTTGGATAGGGTCCCCCAGTTGTTCCTCATGTAGTCAAGCTCATTGGCTACATTGAGCGCTTGGAGGTTCTAGGGTTTAAACTTTTTGAAGACCTGGGCACCGATATCATTCTTGCATCACTCCCCCAGAGCTTCTCGAACTTTGTTGTTAATTTCAACATGAACAACATTGAGAAGTCTCTATCTGATCTTCTTATCCTTATTCTCCAAGTGGATAATGACATGAAACGTGAAAAACCTTCTGTTCTTATAGTGAATAAAAGGAAAGAGAAGGCGAAGAGATTTAAGACCAAAGCTTATTAAATGCTTTCCAAGAAAAGGAAGATCAAAGGGGAGGCAAAGGAACGGGATGTTGTTTGTTTTTCATGTGGCAAGAAGGGCTACTGGAAGAAAAACTACACCCAGCCAAGGAAGCAAGGGGAAGCTTTAGGTGCGTTTGTTATCGAATGCAATCTATCTTTTTCTACTAATTGGGTGTTAGATACTGCTTGTGGTGCTCACATATGTATCCAAATACAGGAACCAAGTAGATTCTGGAAGATTGATCGAGGTGAGGTAGATCTACAAGCAGCCAACGGAGCCAGACTTGTTGTTATAGCTGTCGGGGACTACCACCTCACATTGCCAACTGGAATGATATTGGTGTTAAAGGGTTGTTATTATGTGCCTTCTATTACTAAAAACATTATTTCAGTATCCATATTCAATACTGATAGATTCATGTTCAAGTTTGTAAATGAATGTTGCTACTTTTATAAAGATAGCATTTTTTTTGGTAGGGAACATTTATATAACGGCCTTTATGTGTTAGAATACACAAAAAAATTAATGGAAATCGATGACAAAGTTAATTCACATGACTCCTACCACACCCAACTTTGGCATCACCAGCTAGGTCATGTCAATGAGAAACATTTGACAAAATTACATCAAGATGGCTATTTAGATTCTTTAGAACTAAAACCACTTGGTGTATGTCATGCGTGTCTACAAGGAAAAATGACCAAATCCCCATTTAGTGGTAAAGGTGAAAGGGCTAAAGAGCTTCTATAATTAGTCCACACAGATGTGTGTGGACCATTTCCAGTTGAAGCAAGGGGTGGGTTCTCATACTTCATAACTTTTATTAATGATTTTAGTAGATATAGATATATCTACTTAATGAGGTATAAGTCAGATTCTTTTGATTGGTTCAAAGAATACAAGAATGAAGTTGAGAACCAGCTTGGTAAGAATATTAAGAAACTCCTCTCAGACAGAGGAGGAGAATATCTTAATCAGGACTTCATTGATTTCTTACGGGAGTTGGGGATTTTATCTCAAATCACTCCTCCATACACGCCTCATTGGAAAGGTGTAAGTGAAAGGAGGAACCGCACCCTGTTGGACATGGTGAGATCAATGATGAGTCATGCGAGTCTTCCATTATCCTTTTGGGGATATGCATTACAAACAGAGTCACACATACTAAACCAAGTACCAACTAAATCGATAAATGGTATTCCATACGAGTTATGGAGTGGACGCAAAGCCATGTTATCGAATTTACATGTGTGGGGTAGTGAAGCATTTTTTAAGGCCTCTTCAGGTAAAAAACTTTCACCTCGAGGAACAAAGTGTATCTTTATAGGATATCCCAAGGAAACAAGGGGATATTACCTATACAACTCCTCATACAAAAAGGTTACAGTGGCAAGACATGCAATATTCCTTGAGAGGGAGCACATCTCTAAAAGAGATAGTGGGAGAGAGGCAGACTTCAATAAAGTAGAGGCTCAAGATACACAGGAGTTGGTACAAGAACAGATTCCACAAAGCCCTGTGGAAGAACAATCTGTTCTAGAGACACAAGAACTGCGTAGGAGAAAGAGAGAAGTGAGAGAACCAGAATGATATGGTTTTCTTGTCACCGAGGATGGTGACTCGTTATTTGTTGACAATGATGATCCTATTACCTACAATGAAGCAGTTGAAGGCACAGACATTGCCAAGTGGCAAGAAGCCATGAATTCTGAAATGGATTCCATGTACCAAAACTAAGTCTGGATTTTGGTAGATCCTCCAATTGATGTAAAGCCTATTGGTAATAAATTGGTATTCAAGAAGAAACTGGACATGGAGGGGCAAGTCAGCCCCTATAAGGCATGACTGGTTGCAAAAGGTTTTAGACAGCGTCAAGGAATTGACTATGATGAAACCTTTTCACCGGTTACAATGCTGAAATCCATCAGAATCCTATTGGCCATTGCCGCTTACCATGACTATGAAATTTGGAAAATGGATGTCAAAACAACATTCCTTAACTGGAACCTCTAGGAAGATGTCTACATGACACAACCTGAAGGGTTTGTGACTCCAAAGGATTCCAAAAAGGTATGAAAGTTGCAAAAATCCATTTATGTATTAAAGAAAGCATCAAGGTCATGGAACATTTGTTTTGATGAAGCTGTAATGGAATTTGGATTTATTAAGAACTAATGTGAGCCTTGTGTCTATAAGAGGTTTAGTGGGAGTGCAGTCATTTTCCTAATAGTATATGTTGATGACATATTACTAATTGGAAACGAAGTACATGTCTTACATTCAGTTAAGGAATGGTTGCATAAATACTTCTCCATGAAAGATTTGGGCGAGGCAGCATATATTCTTGGGATCAAAATCCATCGTGATAGATCCAAGAGAATGTTGGGCCTGATTCAAAGTACATACATTGACAAGATACTGAAGAGGTTTAGTATGGAATAGTCCAAGAGGGAATTGTTTCCAGTGTCACATGGCATTCATCTTTCCAAGAAAATGTGTCCTCAGACACATGAGGAAAGAAAGAGAATGGGAACAATCCCTTACGCATCCGCGATTGGTTCAGTCATTTATATTATGCTATGTATGAGGCTAGATGTTTCTTATGCATTAAGTGTGGTAGGAAGATATCAAGCTGATCCAGGAGACCGCCATTGGATGGCAGTGAAGACTATCCTTAAGTATTTGAGGCGTACTATGGATATGTTCCTGGTTTATGGAGGAGATGAGGAACTAGTCATCAGAGGACATGTAGATTCTAGTTTCTAGAATGATCAAGATGACATGAAGTCGCAGACTGGATACATCTTCAGTTTGAATGGAGGTGCAGTGAGCTGGAAGAGCTCAAACCAAAGTGTGGTGGCAGATTCTACAGCGGAGTCTGAGTATATCGTAGCTTCTGAGGCAGCTAAAGAAGTAGTATGGATGCGAAGCTTCGTCCAAGAGCTGGATGTAGTACCGAGCCGTAAAGATCCTATCACACTCTATTGTGATAATGCTGCAGTGGTGGCACTTGCAAAAGAGCCAAGGTCACATCAGCGGACAAAGCACATACTTCGGAAGTATCATCTCTTGAAGGATTTTTCTCAGAGAGGTGAAGTTGCAGTGAGCAGTATTTCCACAGAAGACAATGTGGCGGACCCCTTGACTAAAGCCTTGACTTAGAAGAAACATGGTCATCATGTGAGGTCTAGCAGACTAAAAGTTGTAAGCAGTTTGCTCTAGTCCAAGTGGGAGTTTGTAAGGGTTGGTGTCCTAAGAACCAACTGTTTTGTACTTTGATTACATGAATGTTCACTTATTTTATATTGTTCATTATTCTGCATGACTATAATATAATAATGTCCTCAATTATTTGTTGCATTAATAAGGTCATGGAAGATCCCCGCTATGATGAGAACCTTGAAATTCTATAACAATATTCATAAATAAAGTTCTGCGGTTGGATGACATACTATGATAGGACACATAGTATACAGACCGTCATGTGCGAGTACTCGGAAGAATATGAAACTCTCTCTCATGGAGTTCACACTTGGTAATCTCCAAGATGGGAGATTATGAGAACAGAGCCACCAGTAGTAATTCCACAAGTCTTGGTGTCATCAGACATTACTATCTGTGAGCATGTGTAATGGTCCTTAGACTAGAAGATTATCATTAACTCATGTCATGACTCACGCACTTAGATTTACTGACGAAAACCGTCACGCAGACAGTTGGCGGGAAGTAGGGTATGTTGGGTGCGTCACGAGTGACATGTTGTTAATGGATAAGTTGAGGAAGGATTTGTCCCTTCCATTTATGGAAGTTGATATCTCGGCCCTTTGATTGAAATAGAACTGTCGCATTAAATTCTATGGACATGGTGTAAACGACGAGTTTATTTCAGGTAGTCAAAGAACGACGGATCAAGCATATAGGTTTATGACACTGCCATGAAACCTTCTTGATGAGATATCGAGACAAAGGGATTAAGTAACACAGTAAGTGTTCGTATGTGGTGATACGTCAATGCGGCGTTAACTTCTTTCTCTTGGGTGCCTTGACCCGTTTCTAGACAGTAATGTTGGACTTTAGGCAAGCCCGCCTAATGACAACGAGAAAGAGGCCTAGAGGGTCACACACTAAGTGTATTCAAGTATCTCAAGTAGAATAAAGTTTATTCCCATACGTGGTTTAATAATTATTCAAGGAAGTCTAAATTGTTTTAATGATGGAGGAAGAATAAAATAAAACAAGTACACACTGTGTATCAATGATTACACGCCTTGTAGTTTTATTTTGAAAACAAGTACACACCGTGTATTATTAAATGTACACGCCGTGTAGTTTTCAGTTTTTAAAGGAAATGAATAAATGAAAACAAGATATACACACCGTGTACATTGAATGTACACACCGTGTAGTTTTCAATGAAAAACAAGTACACACCGTGTATTTATTAATACACGCCATGTAGTTTTTCCAGTCGGTATTTTGAGGATATAATATTGTTTTATTAAATGATATTTATTATAATGAGCATGAGCGCATGTCAAGGAATTAATTATTAGACATGGGGGGATTTTTAATAAGAGTTAATGAAATAAATGAAATGCATAACGCCTTTATTTATTGTCATAACTCTATAACCTCAAAATCGATTATAAATATCCTCACAACCCCAACTCATTTCTAACACAATATAATTGTTGTGCACAACAACTCTGGGGAATTCTTTCAAGGCCGAAAGAACATCTTCCTCCAAGAACGCTCTCAAGACGGAGAGAGATCCTATTCCATCAGATCAAGACGATCTAAGGCGGACAACGCAAGCAAAAGTTTCTCCACACTAGCACCTGGAGACACCTTTGGCGACGTCCTGAGATACGAGGTACACCTGTGGATCACCGCTAGAGGAAGTCTATACTTGGCTTCTGCGACGCAACGATGAATCACATCGGAACGTGATCAGGAACATCAACCAAGAAATAACACCCAAAAGGTATTTCTTTTCAATTGATTAAATTAATTATAATCAACCTATAACGATCCTACTTTGTGGTTGTGGGACTTTCCTCTTCTTTGTCTTTTTATATGATTTTATTCATGGAGACTGACGTTTATCATCGTATTGATCCCGGATTGATCATTTTTAATGACAAAAATCCAAGTGGGAACATCCACCCACACGCTTCCGCTGCGCCCGAAACCTTCAATGGTAAGAAATGGTACAAACAATAATTATTGATGTAGGTCCAGAAAATATAAGCCAAGAAGAACAAGATCCCAACATGGAAAGGATCATAAGGGAGAAAGAAAATACATATAATGATTCTAAATACAAATATTTTTATAATAAACATTTAAAATTAAATTAAATTAGTTTTTTATGGGAACAAAGGAGAGATAAAAATATTTAAACATTTAAATATTGAAATAAAAACAATATTTAATTTTTAATAAAAATATTTATATTTTCACAAATCTCCACCTTGAAAATAAAATGTAATCTATAATAGGTGATGTTATTAAAGACTTATAATAGTGTTCATCCCCATAACACCCAGAGATTTTGGTGAATCAGAGTGATGGAAAGATTAAACTTTTCACCTTGATCGAATTAACATTCCAAAAAAAATCATGAAGGTAAATCAATAAAGGAACATTCAGATTTTACTTGGATTACAATTAAGGACTAGTACATATATTATACATATGTAATTTTTTTAGAATACCAGAATATAATAATCATTATGATTTCTATGGATACAATTATTCAATTATAGTCACTATATTCCAGGATTAGTACTTTTACAATTTTATAGGATCGATCGCTCCTCACCCAAAGTTCACTTATCCTTATTCTCCTCCACTCACTTCTTGGATGAAGTATCTTCCATATTTTATATAATTACAGGTATCTAAAATAGATAATGGATATGATGGTTGTATAAGATTTGTGTGAGACTTAATTTTCATCATAAATATGAATTTGATGCTCTGTTGTACTCATCTCTACTGTACTCTTACTCTTAAATTATAGATGATATCTACTCAACAATTTGAGAGTTGAGTCTGTGTCTTTCATAATGTTATATCTATGACACAACTACTCTAGATGAGGATAACTCTACACTGGAATTTTCATATTCCCCTTTATCATATTTCACACCCAAATATATAAAAGGATGTTATCTCTTCTTACTTTGATACATTTCTACTTAATATTGACCAAATTAGTAAATGGAATCCTTTATGTCTCTTATATTCTTATTTTAGATCACTCATGAACCCCATATATACTATTAGATCTCCAAAATACCCACCTAAGATCCTGATGTAAAAATATCATCCTAAATCTACCTTATGTAAAGAAACCATGTGATTATTTCTTCATTTCATACTCAACTTGTGGGATTCATACTTATATTTTCAGACTGTTCACTACTCTTTCTGAATCCCACTCACAAGAATCCTCTCTTAGTATATAGACATCATTGACGCCACTATGTATAAGCCCTACAAAACACATACTCCCCTTTTCAAACAATTCAATACACCTTATGAAAATCCCTCATGGACCGAATTTTCATAAAAATTACTTCATAGAACTTAAATCACAAACTACTTCATGTAATTATTCTTTTTGAACCTCTATTACATGCACCTCATCCACCTACCACCTTCATCAACAGAATTCATGGACTGGTCACCCCATACTCACTATAAGGATCCTACATCATGAATAATTTTTTTCCTTCTTTGATATTCAAATATTCTTTAAAGTATAATCTATTCTCAAATAGAGTATTATTAAGGTATTTATAGGTAGTGTCCTCCATGAAACAAATTATGAACAAAAATTATTGTCCAACCCCTTTGGAATAAAACCCCTTAATGACTGTAAAAGAATATATGAATTTCGACCACGTACTCCAATTTCAATCACATACATGACTTTGTTACCGATTAAAAACAATAATTTTGACACAATGAAATTATAATGTAGATAGTTTACAATACACCTCATTTGATCCAAATAACACTATTCTAATGGTGTGATCTCCCAATGAAACCAATGTACTCAACTGCACGAGCTGCGTGATCTACTTCACGGTCCTTGTTCTTGCATTGTGAGAATACCTAACATGAACTTATTACTTGCTCCATGTACTAGAATATATATACTAAAAACTTTAATACATAGACCTTGTACTTAACTATAAGTATAACCTTCCTTCACCTTGAAACAGACCCTAAACTTCTCCATTACCTCTAATTTTCACACCCAAAATTTTGTTAAACATTAGAAAAGAATTTAATTTCATAAAAATTTACAATTATTGTACCACTATTCAATATTATATGAACTTAAATTTATATTTCCAAGAAATTAACTTCCTTTTGGTGGTTTTGGGTATGGTGGAAGCATGTGTTGGGCTAATGGAAAACTCATATTTTTTTGAATTTGGTAGATCATTAAAAATGTATAATACATAAGTGTCAGTACCAATGAAAATTTTTCTAAGGAATATTTAAAAATAAAATGCTATAACCAAGAGAATATATTTTTCATTTCAATTTTATAATTAATTTAATGGTGTGAATAAATACATTGATCTTCAGTCCTTTCTTCAATGTTGGCACAGATTGTCTGGAGTCCATTTGTCTATATTTTTAATCTTTGATCAAGACCTAAACCAAATCCCATCTAGAAATTATACACATGATCTCCTTTAATCTTGTAACATCACTAATGGTACTCTAGGTGATATAATTGTTGTATCTTTCATCTTGTGTCACTCCCTTGATCATAATCGTGGTCTCTTCAGTCATGAAGGATCGTCGATTTTGATCTCTTCATCTTAAGTGAAATGGAGGAAGAGATAATATCTCAATATTGAGAGAAACCCCTAAAGAAATTATTTATTGGGATAGAATCCTCTAGGGAATATAATTTTGTGCACAATGGATAATAAGTTTCAATTCTCCTAATATTTTATTTATAGACCCAATTTTAGGGTTTCATATTAATTAATTGCACGAATTCCCTTGATTATATGTTAAACCCAAAAGGAACTCATGACATATAAAATAATAATATAAATATTTTATTCCATGGAATTTGCTAACTAAAATAAAGATAAATATTATTTTATGGTCTAGAAAAATACAATTTATCATTAAACCTAGTCTTTGTTCGTTGTTCCTCCTCGATGTAACAACCTTATTTTTATGATAAATAAATACCCTTTTTGGTTTATTTTTTAATCCATTTAGTTAAAAAATAATACTTTTAGTGTAATATTTACCCTTATATAGTAATTATGCATTTCATAAGGGTGACTCATGATTTAAAAACGCTTCATAAATGTAATAAGAGTTTTCCCTTAGTTATATAAAGGTCAGGGATCTGTTTTATTCTCTACATAATGGTAACTCAAAATTTATAAAGGATTCATAAAGGTAACCCTAAGATTCATAAGGTTACTTCTCTATTAAAATAAATGTAACTCCTATGTTTTATATGTTACATAATGATAATTCCCTATTTTAAAACGATTCTAAGGGTACCTAAGAAACTATGTAAAGGTAACTCCAAGATTCTAAAGGTTTTGTAAGTTTAGGTAGGAGTTGTATTAGGGTAACTTATTTCCAAGGGTTACATAAGGGTAGCCTTTTACTCACACGTTCCACCTATGATCTCCTTGTGGGTAAAACCATTTTACACTTACGCAATTTTATTTTTGGGGAAAAAATAATTAAAACCCCAATTTTTCAATTCTTCTTCCCTAACACACACCTCTAACTCATATTTTATGCTTTTAAAGGCCAAAAATCATGAAAATAAATTCCTTTGACTCTTTTAAATATTTTAACACCACAATGGGAGTTTAAACACTCTTTAATTAAGAAATGATTAAAATAAAAATTAAATGAAGAATTTAATTTATGGTTTTTAAAGTTATGAATGAGTTACAGTTTGTATTCTTAAAAATATTCAAACCCTTGAATCCTTTGTTTTTTGGATATTCTCTTGAGTCTAAGAAGCCCTCAAATTCTTTAACATGGGATCTAAGAAGCCTAATTCAATCAAACTAGTTACTAGTTTCCATGCATGGTAAAAACCATCTCTCTCTCTCCACTATTCTTGAGAGAAACATTTACTAAGGGAAAAATTCATGGTGTTATATTTAATGTTGAATTAATAAATAATCCTTCCAAATATTTATAGAGAAAAAATTATATAAAATCAATAAATGGTAATAACCTGGAATTATCAAAGAATAACATATATTTATCATTTTTATCTTGGAATTATTATAGAGAAATGATTTATTATCACATTAAGAAATTGTAATTATTATTTAAGGAAGAAATTTTTAACACATGTTATGTCTTAAGTTTATAATTTGGTAATTATCTAGGAGTGAGAAATTTGTTATCACATGTGGAGTTTTTATTTATTTTGGAAATAATAGAATTGGAATCAGACCTAGGAATTCATGGTGGGTGGTTTCTAACCGACTAATGAATGGATATGATTCGGGTGATGGTTATTTTATAAACCATGACTTTAATATAAAAATCCTTAAGGTAGTAAGTTTATTACCTTTTTAGGGATCCTATTTACACTTATTTCCATGGTATAATTCATCTATTATAATGTTGGATGATCATTCTTGATTATGATCCCAAGTGGGTGTGTGTGTGTGTGTGTCCCATGAGACTTATATATGGTTATTTTTTCTATGAGTAAACTTGTAGCCTGTTTTTACACATTTTATGTTGATCACATGTATTTTATGTTAATATTATTTTCTCATTATGATATATTATTCTTGCATGCATGATTTACCCAGTTATGTGTTCCTTGGAGGTATTTTTCTTTGTGCTCGAAGAAGGTGGATTGTCATGACATGGTTATCCCATATAGAGGAAGTGAAAATGATTATGATGATGGTGATGATAGAACTAAGCACATTGTAGGGATATTAAGATGTCTCATGCATACCATGTGATACACTTGATACTATATCAACTCGTGTTTTTTGACTGGATGAAATTCCAAAGGAAATTGAAATTTTGTCATTTTTTGGATAGTCTGCTTTGTAAAATGAGATTCAAAATGAAATTATGAGAGTTGTAACACTTAAATATGTTGTTTATAGACATGGTTTTATGACTGAGGGGTCCCTTGGGAGTTCTTCCAAGTTTCAGGAGTGTTGGGACCTTAAATAATTCTTTAAGGAAAAATAGGCAGGGCAGACAGTTTTTTAGAAACTGTGTGGCCCGTATAAGAAATTGTGTGGCCTGGTCCAGTGGAGAAGAAGGTGATACATGTTTTGGTATAACTTTTTGGGAGGATCTGTACAATCGTGCGACTTGTTGTAGGTTTTGGATAGATGGGAGACACATGGTTTTCACATGGTTTCCCAAACCATGTGCATAAATCTAGCAGCCTCCCTCCTTAGGCATCATAACAAGCACAGTTAACACAGGGGTTTGAAAAATCATGCGGAAAAACCATGCACCTAATTAAAGGGGTGAATATCTGATTTTTTATTTTCCCCTTTTTTTCTTTTTCCTCCTCCTTTCTTCTTCAACCTCCACATGTATCAACCTCCTCTGTGGTTCTTCCTTCTCCATCACTATGTATGAGGAGATCTCCATCATACAGCCTCCGATTCGAATGTCATCAAGTGGATTGTATTCATATCGTAAATTATATAACCCTAACATAATATTTTATTCATTCATTTTCTCCTCATCTATGATATTTTAGTGTGACCTAAATATCCTTATTTTAAATGTGTTCTTCCATTTCTTCAATTTCTATCAAACCGGACTGAATCAAACCTAGATATTGGATGTATGATTTATCCATAGTATAAGGAATGTGTTCTATAAATTTTCTTTCAAGTTATGTATTTTTTATAAATTTTTGTCATGTTACGTGCATTGAACTTACCTGGTGTCACTTCAAATTTAGGAATTGGCTTAAAATAAATTTCTTAGATAGTCTTATAATGTGTTTGACCCTCCTTTGTGTCGTTGGAGGTCATGAACTCAACCTGAACCCCCCCCCCCCCTAGAGTAGTTTCTTTTAGACACTTATCTATTTGATGTGTTCCTTTATTAAAAACACCTCTTGGGTGTGATTTCTTTTTAAATATTAAATTTTGAGGATCACTTGTATAAAAACCACCTTAAGGTGGGTTATTTATGATTTCTATTGGAATTGTATTTCCTAAAGTGAAATAAATGAGTTTCTTTAATAACAATGTCATGTTTTCTAATAAAAACCCTCGATGAAGTGTTCAGTCTTCAAATTGGAAAAGTGATTTATGTGTTATGCCTTTCTTGGATTTATGGTATGGGTGTTTCCATGGATGTTTTTGTATTCTTTCATATTGGTGTAGCTTTCTTGTGTATGTGGACCGTTTTTTATAAATAAGTTGAGTTGAAAATGTGTTTGACTCTCTTAATGCATCCATTTTTCATATGTCATTCCCCTTAGCATGGTCTTTTTCATTGTTTAAACTAATTGGTTAAATTAATTATGGACTTCATGTATGATACTCGGGTTTACTTCCATGGAATGAAAAAAACAGTATCATCATTATTTTGATCAATTTCTCTGATAGATTTTATATACACAGAGTGAAAAACTAGTATTCTGGGAAGGGATCACTATGTGTTCCTATAACCTCTTTATGAGCGATACTAGTTCCCTAGGGGAGACACCTTGGAAGGCATAGTTTGAGAGATGGTTGTATCAGACCATGAGTGAGATTTGGTCCCCTATATGAGATACTTGGTATGGTATTTGAGGTTTTATCTCACATTTGGCCAAGAGTGATACTAATGAGGCTATTCATGGATCACATTGGAGAGAATTTAACAACAGTGAGATTTTATGGCACTCCTAGTGAAATATTTGGGTTCCTTGTTAAGTTTCACCTCAGACAGGACCAGGATAATTCTTATTAAATTTTGGTAGTTGTGTTATAAATAAAAGTTTAATGATGCATATTTGATATCTGAGGGATGCATCTTCCAATACAAATCACATGCTTGGGATCAATCCATCTCTTTAATCCTATTTTTGGACTTTTTTTATCACTTTTTTCTTATCTTATATGTATAGGTTTCCTATAGTTCAGAAATTTTTGTCTTAGGCTGATGCAGGTATGGTTTTCCATGTGACCTTGACGAACTTGATCCTACTTGGTTATTTATTTATTTCACATTTATACTTTACTTTGATATAAATATGCACCACTTATTTTAAATGTATGAGGTGTATTGTGCTTCATACACCATTTTTTTTGGCCTACTAAGTATATCTCACACCCTTCTTGGGAAATCATTTCACTAGGGTACCTGAGCAGATCCTCATGTGTGTAGGTCCATGATTATTTTATGATGATGGTACTGGAGACTTAGGAGCATAGGACATAACGAGTACTTAGGATGTTCATGTTTATCACCATTGAAGATATTTATTCTTTTCTTCTTCCATGTTTTACATTTTATTATATTTCTTTTTATACTCTTACTACTTAGATATGTGTGTATCTGGTTATTCATGCACATTCAGAACTACTTCCATTGTTGTCTGTTTTTTTTTTGATATACCATTATGCTACTCAGATCATGAGGGTATAGTCACACCATATTATCATCAGTATACCCTTACTGCTAGTCTAAAACCTCTGTCATATGGGGAGGCATGCTTGAAGCCATGTAGTGATCGTTCTGGATATTGGTTTCATAGGAAGTAAGGTTGGGACATTACAAAGTGGTATTATAAGGGGTATTTTTCATTTATCTTACTATTTTGGGTATGTAGATAGGAGACTAGGAATGTTTCGACTCTTGGAAAATAGTCATGCCTGGGATCGATCAAACTAAGTATAGTTAAAAGTCCAAGTGGATAGGGTTAGTGTTGTTGTTTGTGATGTTCATTATTACAATTGATTTTGACTTCACCTTGAGTGATTGGTTTACTTTACACCACTTACTAATTTATGATATTGAGCATTTACCCTTATCTTAATATGTAAAATAGGAATCATTACATGCATTCTCATAATCATGTAAGGATTCACATTCCATGTAGATTGCATTTCTAGGTTGATTGAAATTTATTGATATGCCTTGCATGTTTTATTAGCATGTCTTTTTTATGTGACGTGTTAGAAATTTCAATAAAAATTTTACTTTTTACCTTCTTGGGTATTTAATTAGAATGCATCTATAATTTAAATTTGCATACATTTATTCTATGCCATGTTTTATTGTTTTCCTACTCACATAGTAGCTTTACATTCTTATTTTACATGCTTGTGATTATTTAAAACGCCTAGTTATTATTTTATCAAGTCTAATTGATTACCATGTTTAGGTGACTAATTAATGGGCCTTGTTTCCAATTTTCATAATTCTCTGATTGTTTAGCATGGGCCAAAACATGATGGTTGTGATTAAATGGGAATCAATTTTCAATTTCTAAGGTGTATGAGTGCTTTATAAATTAGAAAGTGATGACCCATATAATCAAACCATTGTTGATTCAATTTATATGATTAAATAATATTATATAAATGATAAAGTTGTTAAATTGTTTTCTTAATTATAGATAAAATAGTTATGGTTATATGGTCTCTACCAACAATTTGTAAAGTGTATGGGTGCTTTATAAAATCGAGAAGTGGTAACCCATATAACTAAACCATCTATTATGAGCCTTATATAATTAGAAAATGTTGTAAATAGAAATTTTGTTAAATTTTTAACCTTAATTTAATGGTTTCTTTATAAGGTCTTATACCTTTATTACTTGGGTATGAGTACCCATATGACTAAACTCCTCAATGCACAATTGGACCCAAGTAGGTTAGTTGGAGCATGTTGCTAATGAAATAAACCCATTGAGGGTGTTTTAAAAACATTAATGTATCAAATAAAATGGGGTTGTATTCATATGAACTGAAGATGGAATGATGGGACCCATGTAGGTTTCATTTTCTTTATTATACCTTAATTATTAACCCTATGGGGGTATAGTTATGTTATGTGATGATGGTCATTTAAAGTGTTTGTGGCCATTTGTATGGTACACATATAAGCCTATAATGACATATATTTTTTTAGTACCTTTTTAATAAATAAAATACCATGTAACTTGCTTTTGAGATTTAGTTATAATAGACATTAGTTAATTAGAATGAAAATTACAACCTAAAGGGTATTTTCCTATATATATTGCAATTGAAATTTTATATAACTAATCCAACTGTGAGGCCTTATAAATAAATGAATGGTGATTAAAATGGGGTGTATGTGATTAAATGAAATTATTATAACAGGATGTCAACAAATTATAATGTTTAAAATGAATTTAATATAACTTTTCTATTTTTACTTGTGGCCTGAGTAAAATAGACTACCAACTCATGTTGTCTTATGACCGATATCTGATGTTTTAAAAATGAGCCTTTGAAATTTTTTAAATTCGAATGTAAATAAATGAACTAGATCAATGAAACCTTAATGTATGTTTTATAATTAACCATCTTATAAGGGTATTTTAAATTATTCTTCTTTTTCCTTGAAATGGAGACGTGAGAATTTTTCATAAGGTTTTTATTTTATAGCTCGAACCTAAATGACAGGATCTTAATCCTAGTAACCATTTTTCAGTGTGACCTCATTTTTTGGTCAATTATTTATGATTTAATAAGGGTATATCCCATTTTAGGTTGTTACCTCGTATCTTTAAAGACCTTTATAGTTTCCTAAGAGCATTTTCTCTTACTTGTACTATTTGGGCGTTGTTTTTCTCTCATAGAACTATTAAATTTTAAAAGTGAAAACCTTGTATTAATGATTGGTTGAGTGTTGTTTTGACCCTCACTGCAAGTGTGAGAATTATTAAATTCTTAGTACTAGTAGGTTATACATTCCATGATCATGGTCAGCAACTTAGTAGTTCATGTGACCCTTCTATTCTTCCTTTTTATCATTGGTTGACTCAGAAAGTCATCATCCTATTTTACTAACATTTGGGTTGGTCGTCGTCCTATTTTTCTCAAGTGATATCAGTGTAGTATGCATTTGTATATGAGATATCATTGAGTTGAAAAATGGTAAACTAAACCATTTGAGTTCAGTGGTGATCGTTAAATCCATGCAATATTACGCGATATTCGTATGTAAAATTCAAGTAAAGTGACCTGGTAATTAAAGAGTATTTATTCTCATCCCAATTCTTGGGAACATTTCATAAAGAGAATCATCTATTTGAAACACTGGTCAATAATTTCGGCTCTTATACCTAATGTTATGGAAATCATGGATGTGATTCATAAGGTGTGTCACACGTATGTATAAACTAAGATCTATCCTAGTGTACTTGTAAGTGGCTAGTATACTTTTCCTTTTGGTTTAGTGCTTGTAAAAGTGTGATGGACACCTCTAGGACCTACTATTAGTGGTTGATGGAGCATGCACCATGGGATTGGATCCCCTATTTATTGTATCTAATAACTAGGACACTTCTAATGTGGGGAGAATCATTTCAGAAATGTTGTAGTGTGTCCTCTATATAGATAGAGTGAAACCATGGAAAACCATTTTTGGAATGTTCAGCCATTCTTAAAATTTCCATGTGGCTACTAATATTTTTTTTTAAGTCAATGCTTTCAGGAGAGTGAAATAATTTTGTTCTTGGATATATGCGCAACCTGTGAAGACACCATTGGTAAAGGATGGTCCACAATGGTCATGCTTGAGAAATCTTGGAATACCTCTGGTGGAAAATTCCTTGTTATCAGTTAATGGAGATGTATTGGAAAGGTTGGTTTCAAACCATACCGAGCACCTTTCCCAATTTGAAGTATGAGTGTCTCATGTCCTTTTTGAAAGTTTTTCAAATCCTCTTAATGTAATATTGGTTAAATGATGAACTTGTCCCCTATTTTGATATTTTCTAGGAATACTGAGATAACATCAATTATATGTTGTGCAAATTTAAAAATAGTTGGGATAATTTAAAAATAGTTGGGATTGATAAGTGGTCTCTATCATAGTGTGCTCTGGATACGTTGTTGTCCATAGATACATGGTTAGTCCTAAGTGATACTTTAGTTCCCAAGTGGGAATTCCATGGTCAGACTCATTAACACCAGTTGGCCCTTTGATGTGATCGTTGGGTGGATGCTGATTTGAGATCAGTCAGTGTGCTTGATAAATGGACATTTTGTCCATGTATTGACGTCTCACTTGTAAATGTTGGAGTATTTTTTTTCAAGATTTATGCCTCTATAATCTAGTTTATGATTCCAAGGCTACCTCAAACCTCATATGGGCTCATATGAGATGTTTCAAAGGGGTAACCATACAAGTGATGGATTGGATAAGCACCCACGTTCGTGTTTAGGAATGATATATTAAATGGATTTCTTGGGATAGAGGCATCACTGGAAGCCAGTTATGGGCCTCGATTCCCATGGTTAGGGAAAATTTTTAGGTTCCTTTATCTAAAGTCATTAGTTTTAGATCTTAAAATGAATCGGTCATCTAATGTGAGTGTTTTGAGGGTAGTTGACAAAATACAGTTTTACTGGTTATCCCTCTCTCTTGGTGGATGTGGTTAGTGAGGAACTGCTTAACAGAATGTTGTCGGGCTGCGGCAAGTGCAATGAGAGTCGTCTGAGAATTTTCATGAAAATTAATCTTGATCGGGCTTTTGAGTTTGATTGAGATTTGATGGTTCATTCAATCTGAGAATCTTATTGAGAGAGTTTTTAGAGTGCTAAGGTAATTCTTGAATTGGTGGAATGTTGTAACCCAGTTCTGGCCTTACAAATTATTGAACTTGGTGATGAAGGAGATGATGATGTGATCATGACTCAGGTAAGAAAAACTTGGGTAGGCACCATCTCGGTGTTTCAATTCAGAAAAAAAATTATTTCCTTGAGTTTCTACAGCTAATGTATTATCTGTTAAGGTGATGCTCAGAGGTGTGTTGGGTGTTTGGAAATTAAATGTGTTTTTTTGAACAAGACATCACACCCTTGGTAGTTTGAGTGATGTTCTCTTAGTTTCCCCAAGGATTATCTATGATGAGAAGTTTTAAGGTGGGACTTTGTAGCAACTCATGTTTTTGGACCATATGAAACTCAAAAGGAAATTGAAATTTTGTCTTTTGGTGGATGGTATGTTTTTTATTTGGAATGAAATTTTTAGAGTCGAAAGACTTAAATATATTTATTTTAGGATTTTTTTTAAGGCCCAAGGGTTCCCTCAGGTGTTTCTTCAATTTTTTGGAGTTTTGGGGCTAGAAATCCCTCTTTATTGAAGACATGGGTAGGACACACGGTTTGTCATAAACCGTGTAACCCTTAGAAGAAACTATGTATCCTTGTCCATTGAATTAGGAGGTGTCACGTAGTTTTTTCTAACCGTGTGGGAGGATCCTCATGACCATGTGTCTTTCTATATGTTTTGGAAAATTGGGAACACATGGTTTTCACATGGTTACTCAAACTGTGTGCATGAACTGTGTGACCTCCCTCTTTAGGTAGAAACATGTGCATGGCTTGAACATAATTTTTATAACCATGTGGAAAAATAATACGCATCATTAAATGTGAGAATTTATGGTTTTTCCTTTCCTCATTATTTATTTTTCCTCCTCATTTATTCTTCCTCCTCTGTATGTAGAATCCTCTTCTGCGGTCCATCCTTATCCTTTACTAGGTATTAAGAGATCTTCTTCATATGGGCTTTGATTATAGTGTTTTCAAGTGTGTTGGAAGCATCATAGAAAGTCTAAAAATCCTCTTTCCTCTTATCTTTGTTCATATTCTCCTTATCTATTCTATTTTAGTGTAACCTAATTCTCCCTATTTTTAGGGTGTTCATCCTTTTCTTTGATTTCTCTCTAACCGGACTAAATCAAACATCAATATTGGACATATGGGTCATTCATGGTATAAGGTATGTGTTCTATATATTTTACATCAATTTACATTGTTTTCATAAAATTTTGTCATGTGCCATGTGAAGGACTTACCCGGTGTCTCTTATAATTTATAAATTGTCTTAAAATAAATTTCTTAGACTGTATTATGATGTGTTTAGACCCTCCTTGGTGTGGTCAAATGTCATGACCTCAACCCAAACTACCACCCCTCTCAGGGTAGGTTCTTTTAGATTCTTATCTATTTGATGTTTCCCTTTGTAAAATACACCCCTTTGGGTAAACTTTACTTTTAAATACTAAATTGTGATGATCACTTGTATAAAAAACACCTTGATGTGGGTTGTTTATTCTTTGTGTTGGAATTTCATTGCCTAAATTAAACTAAATTAATTCCTTGAATAATGATGTCATGTTTTCTAATAAAAACCCTCAATGAGGTGTGCTACCTTAAAATTGAAAAGGTGATTTATGTGTTATACCTTTCTTGTATTTATGGTATGTGTGTTTTCATGGATTCTTTTGTATTCTTGCCTCTTTATGTGTCTTTCTTGTGTATATAGTCCATTTTTTATAAATAAGTGGAGTGGTAAATTAGTGTGACCCTTTTAATTCATCGTTGTTTTGTATTTCATTACCTTTACCATGGAATTTTGTATTTTTTAACTAATTTATTAAAAGAATTATAGACATTGTGAGTGATACTCGGGTTTTCTTCTAAAGAATGTTGAAGAATTGCTCATGGTTTCTATAATCAGTTTCACTTATAGATCGTGTATACACAGGAGAAAAAACTAGTATTCCAGGATGGGATCATTGTGCATTCATCTTACCTAATGATAAGTGATACTGGTTCCCTATGGGAGACATCTTGGATGGGATCATTGGTTAGATGGTTATACCAAGACACGAGTAACACTTGGTCCCCTATATGAGATACCTGGTATAAGATTAGAGGTGTTTTCTCACATTAGGTCGGGAGTGATACTTGTGAGTCCATTAATATATCACATTGGACGAACTTCGATGGAAGTGATATTTTATTGTGCTCCTAGTGTGGTACATGGATTCCCTGTTAAGGTTCACCTAGGAAGGGCACAAGATGCTTCTTATTAAAATTTGGTAGTTATGTTTTATAGAAAAGAATAATTATGCATATTTGATCTCCAAGGGATGTGTTCTCTAATACAAATTAAATTCTTGGGATATATCCATATATTTATACCTATTTATGTATTTTTTATCACTTTCCCCTTATCTCATTGTTAGTGGTTTCCTATAGTTTAGACATTTTTGGCTTAGGCTAAAGAAGGTATGGTCAGACTGGTGTCTTTGAGGAATCTAAGCTAGCTTGGTTATTTATTTATTTCACATTTCTTATTTAATTTGATATAGATTCTCACTACTTATTTTATATTCATTAATTGGATTATTATTTAAACACTATTGGTGGTGGCCTACTAAGTATATCTCACACCCTGATCTGACTGTCATTACACTGGTGTACCCAATCAGATCTTCATGTATAAAGTTCCTTGATTATTTGATGATGATAGTACTATGGACTTAGGAAAACAGTACTGAGATGGTACTCAGGATGATCATGGAGATTACCCTTAAGGATATTTATTCTTTTTGCTTTCTATGTTTTTAATTGTTTTATTTTTTCCAATATACTCTTCTTATATATGTGGTTATCTATTCATTCATACGTAGAAGTATATTTTTTATTGGCCATTTATATTAAGTTCGTATTATTCTTCCAATGCTCTATCTTTCTTTCAGTACTACTTCTGTTGTTGTGTTTTATTTATTTTCTGATATACCATTGTGATACTCTAATCTTGAGGGTATAGTCTCCCTATCATATCATCATTAAACCCTCGGTACTAGTCGGTATCCTTTGGCATACGAGTATGTGTGCATGATTCCATATGGAAACCGGTCCGGCTACTAGTTTTATAGTAAGTCAGGCTGGGATGTTACAGATACCTAGTGGATTCCAAGTATCATATTACTCAATTCCTAATAGATATAAATTATAATTATCACTTGATGAAATTTGGATTCCAAGAACATTACTGAATTTATTCCTAGTATATTTTGAGTAGTATGTACACATTATTTCAAGCGGTATGTTTACTATCCTTGTGACTAGTTCTTGGTTTCTCCTGATGTCTTCGATTTCCTTCCAGCATGATGTCGAAGTAGGTACAGTCAAGAATCATGGTGGCTTGGTTAGCACATGGGTTCTTGGTATGTTATTATTATTTTTTCATGATCATTTATTATTATCATTAAATACTTTTTTTACATGATCACATCTATTAAGGATGCATTGGTGGTTTCCTACTAGTTTTTATTACTCACCCTATCCAAGAATTTTGATGCCCATGCATATTTCATGTATAGGGATCTAAGAAAAGTATATGGACCATGGAGGATTATTAAGTAAAGAAACATGGATTTGAGATTAGTATCGAAACATACTTCATAGGATACGATCGTTTTATTATTTATTTACTTACTCTCTATATAATTTGTTTCAAATTACTATACAAGGATTCCATTTATTTATTTATTATATTCCATTTAAACAATTTGATATTATTTTCTTCAGCATTGTTTACTATTTGTTGTTATATTTTATTTATTATTATTTTTGAAAGGATATGATACTGAGGGTATAGTGTCCCCACTAAAGGCATTTAGACACTAGCTGTTTGTCATCTACCTCTTGTGTATGTGGAGGCACACATGAGGTGATGCAACTCTCTAGGTCAGACCTAGTGGTTTGGGTCAGGGATTAACAAAATGATATCGGAGAACAGGTTTCTTATTTTTATAATGAAAAACCTATGATATGGTAGAAATAAGATAGGTTGTGTCGGACTCGAGTAGGGTAGTTTCCATGTTCATGGCCAGCTCATGTGTAATGGATCTCTAAGTCACCATTGAAGGGATTTTTGTTACTATATTATGAGTTTTTGTGTGTGTTAATCCATTATTAGTACACATCTAAGATCACATTCCATATATATTCTTATTATTGTGTCGTAGATTACTTATTTAATTTATTTCCTTGATTGTGACATCTAGTTAGGAAATACTTGTATTCTTTTTTGTTTGATATATCTATTTGCATTTTTTTGTGATATATCAATGTTGGAATTAATTAGTTGAACCTGGTCATGTTGGTATGGTTTGTATATATAATGTGTTGGGATGGATACCTTGGTTAGTTCTTGGAGGTTTATACCTTGAGTTAAGGGTAGAATCCTAAGAGAACCTTTCTATGATCCCATAGACTGATTCGGATTTATCCTAATGATTCCTACTTTTTCTAAGTGTTTCCTTAATGTTATGAAAGATGTAGTCATGATGATATTTTATGGGACCACCAGTTATCACATTCTAGGATATTCATGTTACACCACTGGTGGTGTAGGAGGATGTACCCCAGCATGCTCTTGTATCTACATCGGTGATTCAGGCTGCAAATCTAGTTAAGTCGGGAATATTTTAGATTGTGATCGTTCAAGGAGAAAACTCTATAAGACCATAGACAATCATATTTAGGATTTCCAGCTTCATCATCCTCTATATTTTTAGGGTACTGGTGTCCCATAGGATGTATAGAATTGTTTAGATATTATTGATGGCATTTTTTAGTTGATCCTAACTTTTGAGTAGGGGTGAGTGATTTGGGAAACTTTAATGTTTCAAGGACCTGCCAAGAGATGGTGGACTACCATGAATCAAGCTTGGATAAAAGAGGTTCATACTTGGGATATATTCAAGTATATATTTCTTGAATAAAATTTTCTAAACATGAGGAATATGTACCATGCCTAGAAGTTTAGGGCATTACAACAGGGTTTTATGACTGTCTCTAAATAACCTTCTAGGTTTATAGAGTTACTTTTGTTTTCTCATATGTTGGCTAGGAATGAGACACAGACATATCTGAATTTTGAGATAAGACTTTAACCATATCTCATATGTAAAGTTAGGGTCTTTGACCTAACAACGTACATGAAGGTACATCATGAGGCCTTGGACTTTTAAAAAGACATGGAGGAGGATAGGGCAGAAGGATTACTTCTAGCCTATATTAGATCAGTGATTTAGATTTCTCTCACTACTATGGGATCCTCTTCTAGTAGTAGGAATAGGATGAATAGATATCTACAATATGGTAGTGGTATTATATGGGAGAAAGCCTTGGATTCTTCAATTTCCTTAGGAGGAGCACTATAGTGATTAAACTATGGGAAGTTCGATCATTACCATAGGGCTTGCACAAAACCTCTAAGCCAGTGTCTTAAATATGGAAAGTTGTGGAATATATAGTAGTTTTTATAAAAATATATCTGTTTAGGATTCAATATTGGATCAATTCAGATGTGGTGTGGGTACTAGGGATCCAACCAGGGTCATCAGAAATAGGCTAAGACAATGACACAGACTGGTTAAGAATCTCTGGGAAAAGATCATGGAGCTAAGGTAGGTTGTATTTATACAGTGGATCAGACTTTAGAAGATGGTGGTTAGGGATTTTATATGGTATGAGTTATGGTCTTAATCACTTCTACATTTTTTAAAACTTTTTTTGAATCTATTTCTTCTCATTACTTTATATATACACATGTTTTTTATGGATATGACTTATCGATCAAGTTGTATTCTGAGTTATTTTCAATTTATATGCCATTGGTAATGAAAGTGGACCATAAATAGTGAGACCTAGATTTTCCTATATTCATTTTCAGTTATAAAAATCTATGGGATTTCATGATTTTGTAGATGAAAATATTTGATGTGATTCTTGGATTAGACAAGATGACTAGATTCTAATCTCAAATTGATTACTATCAGTGATGGGTATATTTTTCATCACCCAAGGGATGGAAGTATGTGATGACTAGAGAATGGGAACTTGGAACATGTAGAGTTAGTTTATACTTGAGTTAGATCAAGATGATCATAGTTCATATTGTGGAACTTTCTCTTTTAGAAATATCAGTGGAATCCCCCTTGTCTATTTCTCTTGTTTTGGATCTCTATCATGATGTATTTCTGAATGACTTCACAGGAACTCCCCCTGATAGAGGATTTGACTTTGAGATAGACATTATGCCAGGTGTGCAGACTATTTCAATACCCCATATCATATGGTTTTTACTGATTTGAAAGAACCAAAGCTATAGTTTTGGGACTTGGAGAAGAATGAATTTGTTAGTTCTAGTACTTCATCATGGGGTGAACCTATTCTGTATTCTAAGAAGGTGGATGGTAGTCTTTTAATCATCCTAGATTACTAGAAGCTAAACTAGGTGATGGTGGAGAAAAAATATTCATTTCCTAGGATCAAAGATCTCTTTGATGAGTTATAGGGATCCTAGTGGTTCTCTAAGATTGAACTTTGATTGAGATATCCCCTATTGTAGGTTAGATAGGAGGAAATCCCATAGACATTATTTTGAATTAGGTATGTGTTGTATGAGTTCATGGTAATGAGATTTGGATTTATGGATGCACCATCATTGTTCCTGGCGCTCACAAACAAGATATTCCACCCATATTTTAACATGTTCATCGTGGTGTTCGATAACAACATCTACATCTACTATTAATACCCAGAACATTATGTCAGAAATATCGATATAAACTTTGATCACATCATATTTATTCCAAGATATCAAAATTTGACTTTTGGATTCAAGAGGTGAAATTATTGGGGATTGTGATGTTTGAGATAGGTATATCCATGGACCCTAATAATCTAGAGTCAATGATTTCTTAGACACGTCCCCAGAACATGTTTGAGAATAGAATATTTATGGGTTTAATAGGATACTACTAATGTTTTATATAGTAATTATCCCATTTATCATCACCCGTGACTATTTTCATAGAGAAGGGAGTGAAGTTCTGGTGTTCATACCATTATGAAGTGTTTTTTCTTAAGATAAAGAGGTCATTGACTATATCACTAGTGTTGATCATTCCAGGTATAGGAATTAGATATGTTGTATATTATGATGCATTAGGTTTTGAATTGGGGTTAGTATTGATATAGTGGTAGAAGGTAGCAACTTATGGGTCACATCAGTTATGACCCCATGAGTGGAACTATCCTACCAATGACTTGGAGTAGGAATTCATGGTCCATTTTTGAAATTTTGGGGACACTATATATTTAATGAGAGGTTTTTTGTCTACTCTAACCATAAAAACCATTATTTTATCTTCACACAGTGAGAAATAAACTTGAGAATATGGACTGGGTAGATTATCTATAGATGTTTGACTTTAAGATTTCATGTTCACCTAGTAAGGATAACTTCATTGAAAATTCTCGAAACCATAATATTTAGGTATATTAGGATCTTTTTGAATGGAATTTAAAGAAATAGTGGAGCCTAATGATCTTGTCAGCTGATTGGAGGATGGATTATTCTGATTATCAAAGATCAATGACATGTGCTCTATTGGTGTTAACATCTTATTTAGTAAGATGAGTAAATTTTGGATAGTATACTGATTGGGAGTGTGTTTTGATATGGTAACTACTAGCTAGAGTTGACGTGATACTCAGGTGGTCATTGGATGGTAACAATGTGTTATTTAGATATGAAAGACTTGTAGCCTCTAGTTCCATCAAGGAAGAGCTAATGAGATACTTACACACATCTAATATGTAGGTACATCCTAAAGTTACATAGATGTATCGTGAATTCATGTGATAGTTCTAATGGATTGGTATGAATAGGGACATTGCTGGATTTGTTTCTCAATTCCTTACCTACCCAAGGATAAAAGATAAGCACCAGTGTCTTCGTGGTTTACTCAAAATAAATCATATTCCCATGTGAAAATGGGATAAAATCATGATGGATTTTTTTATGGGGTTACCCAGGATCCTAAGTAGTCATGAAACTATCTAGGTGATTGCATATCGGCTAATGAAAGTTGCTCATTTTTTACAGATCTTTGAGACTTACTCAATAAATAAGATATAAAAGCTATATATTTGTGATATTTTATGCATATATGGAGTTACCTTGATAAT
Organism: Viscum album; assembly: GCA_963277665.1. NCBI lineage: Eukaryota > Viridiplantae > Streptophyta > Magnoliopsida > Santalales > Viscaceae > Viscum > Viscum album. Next base: position 91,980,930 of record OY728155.1, read on the forward strand.
TTTACTTTATAGTGATGGAAATTTTATTTACCTCTTTTTTTAGGTCTTACATAAGTCCTTAGGGACTCTACTGAGATTGAGCATAGTGTATTATCCTCAAATAGACAGACAATTAGAGCATCTAATTCAGATATTGGAGGATATGATACAAGCTTATATCCTAGACATTAGTGGAGCATGGGATGATCACATATAATTGTTTTACTTCACATACAATAATAGTTACCATGCTTATATTCATATGGAAGCTTATGTGGATATCTAAGGTAGGCCGTATCATTTACCAATTTTTTGGCATGAGGTTGGTGAGGCAGTGGTTGTGGGATGCAGTTTGGTTCAAGAGACCTCTAATAGAGTATGGCTGATTCAGAAGAGGGTGATCATAGCTCAAAGCTAGAAGATGTATTATACCAATCAGAGGAGGATACCTATAGAGTTTTTTTTTGTGATTTATTTTTCTTTATAGTGACTCCTTGATTGGTCCATCAACCTCTAAAGAATAAATTCAAGATAGTTCCATTATTGGTTAGACCCTTTGAGATTGTAGAGTGGGTTGGGATAGTTTCATACTATGTAGATCTTCCTTTTAATTACCAAGGTATGCATGATGTGTTTCATGTGTCTCAACTCTAGAGGTACATACCTAATTCCATGAATGTTATGGATTGCAAATTTGTTGAGATGGATCTGGATGCATCATACATGGAATGCCCATTGTGGATTGAGACTGGAGGGATAAAATCATTCAAGTGAAGAAGGTATCACTTTTCTAGATTTTATGGTGGCATTATTGGATCCTATAGGAGACTTGGGAACGATAGGAAGATGTTTGGTCTCAATGTCTTGAATTTTTTGAGCAGGGATATTAAAATCACTTCTTGGGGATGATAAGTCTTTAAAGGGGGGAATTGTAAAATTATCATTTTTTTGATAAATAAAGACCTCATGGTTTTATTTTATAATCCCTTTAGTGGAATAATAATAATTTTTAAGGTAATATTTACCCTTATATAGGACCTATTTTTTTATAAGGGTGACTCTTGATTTATAAAGGTTGCATAAAGGTAATAGGATTTTTCCATTAGTTATATAAATTTAAGAGCACTGTTTCATGTTGTGCATAAGTGTAACTCTAAATTTATAAAGGATGTGTAAAGGTAAATAATCGCTCTATAATGGGAGATATATATTCGTGTAAAGGTAACCCTTATTTTTTCTATATGTTGTGTAAGGGTAAGTACCTATTTTCAAAGGATGTGTAAGGTTACCTCAGATGCTTCATAAAGTTAACTCCCAATATTAAAGGGTGTGTAAGGGTAGGTTTGAGTTTCATAATGGTAAATCTTTATTTTCAAGGTTTATTTAAGGTTAACCTAGTACCCTCATACGTTACCTGTGTGATATGTAAGGTTAAAACCATGTTACCCTTACACAATTCCCTTTTTGGAAAAAAACAATTAAAACCCATGTTTTCATTTATTATTAACTAGAACGCACCTATAACTCATTTTTTATGATTTTAAATGCCTAAAATAAAAGAAATTAAATCCTTTTACTTGTTTAATGATTTCAACTCCAATATGGGAGTTTATAAATTCTCTTTAATTATGAAAATATAAAATTATGAATTAGAAGATGAATTTAATTTGTAGTTTTTAATGTTGTGAACCAATACACCGTTTGTATTATTAAAAATATTTTAAACTTTTATGAATTATATTTTTATAGATCCTATTGCAAGTAAGAATCCTAAAAATTTATTTATATTATATATATGAATCTTTATTTGATCAAATCAGGTACTTCATCTAGTTTTTGGGTGTTGAAAAATCCCCTTGTCTCTCATCTTTCCTTGATAGTAGTGTTTTATGAGGCATAAATTCCCAGTATTCTATTTCTAGTTCAATTTAAAAAATAATATTTTCTAAGTTTCATACAGAAATAAATGATATAAAATACCTAAATGTAAATAAAATAGAATTACCAAATAATAATAAATATTTATAATGCTTATATCAAACTTATTAAGGAGAGATGATTTATCATCTCATGATGAATTATATTTATTCTTTAAGGATGAAATGGTTAACACATGTTATGTATTAAATAGATAATTTTGAAATTATCTCAGTGATAGAAATTTTTTATCTCATGTAGATATTTTATTTATTTTGGAATTAATAGGATTGGAATCGGTCCTCTGAATCCTTAGAGAGTATTTTGAACAGACTAATGCATAGATGTGATTTTAGTGAAAATTCATTAACAAACATTGACTTTGAAATAAAAAACCTTGAGGTAGGAAGTTCCTTACCTTTTGTGGGATCTTATTTAAACTTTCCTTCATGGTATAATTCTTTTTTTGGAATACTTGATGATCATTATTGATTTTAATTACATGTGGGTGTGTGTGTAGACTCTGATACCCATATATGATTCCAGTTTCTATGAGTATGATTGTAGATTGTTTATTCATGTTTTATGTTGATCACATATATTGTATGTTTCTATTATTTTCTCATGATGATATTCTATGATTTTTTGTATTATCTACCCCATTATGTGTGCCTTGGATGTATTTCTCTTAGTGCTCAAAGAATACGGATCAACATGACATGGTTATCCCTTATAGGGGGAGTGTGAATGACTTGTAAAAATAAAGAAGATGGGCCTAAAAACATGGTAGGGATATGATGATTCCTCATAGATTCTATAGGATTAACTCAATTCCTAGTGTATTCCATGTATCATGTTACTTGATGCCTAGTGGTTGTTGAGTAGAACAATCACTCGATGCCTAATTGATGTTAAGAACATGAATCACTTGATGCATAGTGGATGTCAAGTATTATGTACACATGATTTTTATAATCACGTGTATTAGCCTTGTGAATTGTTCTTGGTTACTCTCGATATATTAACTTTCCTTCAGTCATAGAGCTGGAGTAGGTGTGATCAGGACTCATGGTGGCTTGGTTAACACATGGGTGTTTGGTATGTGATTTCTTTAACATTTATTATTATCATGGAATATACTTGTTTACATGATAAAATATATTAAGAACACATTGGTGGTGGACTAATGGTTTTTATTACTCTCACCTTATATGGGAAATTTGATGCACATGAAAATTTATTTCATAGGGATCCAAGAAAGGGAAAGGGGGACATGGTAGATGGTTGAACTGAGTAGTATGGGGTTGGGAGCAGTACCAAGATGTACTATTGAGGATACCATAGTTTTATTATTTAATTACATGCAATCTATATACTTAGGTTTGAATTTACACATTGGGAGCCCATTATTTTATTTATTGTATAACATGTATGAATTTGATATTATGTTCTTCCATGTTGTTTACTCTAGGTTATTATATTTTATATATTATTATTTGTGTAATGACATAATATTGAGGGTATAGTCTCCCCACTGAAGGTGTCCATACCCTTGTTGTTATTAGATAACCTCTTGTATATGGGGAGGCACGCATGAGGTCATGTGAGTCTCTATCTCATACCAGATGGTTTGGTTCAGGGCATTACACTCGACATTTGTCGAATTCCAGAATAAATATATTGTTATTAAATATTTATTCTATAAATTAATAAATAAATATTCTATTCACAGACTCATGAATAAATATTTATTTAATATTCATATAACTAAATTAATTAATTATTTAATAAATAAATATTCATTTATTATGGTGTGAATAATAAGAGATAAATAAATATTATATATTCACATGATTAAATAATTACCATGTGAATAACTATTTATTTAATATTTTCAATCATTTAATAAATATTAACTCTCTATCTTGAGAATAATATTTATTCCAATTCTCAAATAAAATTAATATTTAACTAAGGTCAATGGAAATACTTTGTGTGTGACCCTCTAAGAATTTTCCTCAGTTTCATTACGAGGGATTGCCTAAAGTCCAAAATTAATGTCTAGAAATGTGTTAAGAAACCCATAAAGGAAGAAGGTATGTCACAATGATGAAAACCATATACGAACTCTAACTATTTAATATAATAATTTTATCATGATATCTCATCAAGAAATTTTCACACCTATGTCATCAACCTATATGTGTGATATATATTTCTTTGTCTATCAAAAATAAACTCATCATTGCAACATGGACATGGAATTTAATGTGATGTGTCTATTTCAATCAAAGGGACAAAACATCAAGTTCCATAAATATATAAGGGTCAAATCATTCATCCACTTATCCCTTAATAACTTATCATTCATGATACACCCAATGTACCCAATATTTCCATGAATTGTATCATCATGGTTTATGATAATACATCAAATTTTGTGAGTCATGTTATGCATTAATAATAATCTTAAAGTATATGTATCATTACACACACTCATAGATAGGAATATCCAATTCCACAAAAACATGTGAAATTCTTAAAGGAATGTATTTCCTCACAATCCCCTCTCTTGGAGATTTCCAAGGGAAAACATCATGAGACGAAGTCTCAATGTCTTGTGAGCCTCCTACCCCTGATGGAATGTATCATTTGTGTCCCTTTAATGATGGAATCTATCCATAGAAAATATATTTAAGAATAATGTTATAGTACTTCAAGGTTCTCATCATGTAGGGGACTGCATTGACCTTTTAGTGAAACAAGTAATGTCCAGACATATCACATATAATATCACATAGAAGAATGTTCAATTTGTGATAACAATTAATATTAAAATACAATAATATTTATAGGAAATATAAAGTACACACTAGTTGGTTGTAAGGAAGAGACTCTAACAACTTCTTCTACAATCAGATTTTGTGATGCATGACACAACTTTCTATCAAATATCAGGCTCATTTATTGGAGTTTGTTTATTTAAATATTTAATCACAACTCACAGTCAATAACTCTAGATATTTCACTATCTTCAATAGATTACCATCCATATATTCCATATCATCTTCTCTATAGACTTAGAAAAACCAAAAATCCCCCTTAAACTATTCACCCTATCTAAATATGAAATTAGATCCTTAAGCCACAAACCTAGTGAAGGGTTTCAATCAGGATTAAATAAAACTTGTTTGAAGAATAATAAGTGATACAACCCTTGTATGAGGATCACCATTTAAGAAATATAATATTTGTATAAAAAATATAAATGAATAACTATTTTAATTTTTCATACCTTACACTATAGAATTCACTACATCATCTTCAAACTCCATCATATGGGTTTGATAATTATCACTGAGTAGAAAACATAATCATCCCACCTCATTAGTGTACCCACAACCTATGTTGAATCATCTGACATTCGGTTGGGATCTAATCTTCCCTTTATAGTATGCTACTACCACACAATGTAATGGAGGAAGATAAATATACAGATATAGGTGTTTGGGAGTTTAGTCATGAATTATCAATTTATGCCTCTTACCATCACATGAAAGTAATATATATATATATATAATCACTTTAGGAAACTTCGTGGGTGTTATATCATTTATTAATGAGTTATAACGCATTGATAAATGAAATTTCTAGTAAATGAATTCATCTCACGAATACATTTATTTCAATGAATTAATCAAATTAAATGGAACATTTAATTATATCCTATATGGGAATGAAATATGTAAGAATATCATGAAAACCAATGAATAATTACGATACATAAAATTCATATAAATAGCCTATATATCATATATATATATATATACCCAAGGATTTTGGGCATATATCCTTTAATGTCTCACTTGCACTAAATGCTAACAGACTTTGTGCCATTTCACCTGATATTGTATATATATAATTACTTATAAAACCAAATCCAAAACTCCTTTTGGATATCTTATAAAACACTTTTGGTAATATATCATCAACTTCACCTTGTATCACATCATATGAAATAGTCGGTGAAAAACTATACAAAACATTTTTGGATTGACTCTAAAAAACTTTTAGAGTATCTCCCTAAGTAAAACCCAATCCCCATTTAGTAAACTATAAAGTTTGACCCTATGGGACTTTATAATCTTGAAAAAAATTACAAATATATGGATCCATATGTGTAAGAAAAGTGAAGCCTCTAGAAAATAATATATGTTACTCAAGCTATAAATGAATCTAGTGTGATCTCCATCAAAAGCATGTATCTCTATACATGTGTCCACCAATCTGTATCATATGAAAATGTGAATTTTCATATTTTCCCTTTGTCCAAGACATCAATTGACATGTGACATTCAATATTTCAATCACATATAACCAACTCATTTGTTCTCAATTCTCAAAGTATAGATTGGACTAGTCGATAAATACATCACATGTAATTATTCCATTTGGAGAAGCACATCACATATCCCTTATCCATATAGATATAAAATATCTAGGTGTGGTATCAAACTCCCATAGTTTATCTCTGTTGAGGTCCCATATGTTATACTCATCATATGAGAGGGAAAACCCCATCTTCTTTAAGCTCTAGTTGATGAAATAATTAGAAACATACCCAACCACCCCATGATTAGCTAAGTTCATATATTTATTTTTATAATTAGGGTATAAAAGTATAATGGTTCCCATGATAGGTATGTATCAAACCTCATATAGTGGGGACTCAGATATGAATCGTGCACCCCTAGTATGAAAAATACATTTTTTTATGGCACTCTAGGTTTTATAATTTGTAGGACATTCAACACACACAAACAATATCATATTCTTTATATTGTGACTCATGATAATTTAATGTGTCTCTATAAAAAAATCCTACTCACACTAACCTTAATATTTTGACATAACCTATTGTACTCAATGATGAACATCAATTAGGGATAAATTCAAAGCCATACTAATAATATCTTGGATCCAGATGAATCTGATCCTAAAAATTATTAATGAAAATAAAGCATAGAAAGTTATGCATTACAAGGGAGTTTACAAAGGCGATAGTGGATCACTCCTCACATGTCATCATTCACCAATGCATTAAAATAATAAAGAGATCTGAAATTACACATTGTGCTTGTTTCCATGATTTACCGCTTTGAAAGAGCAAATGTTTCATGATTTACCTCTATATATTCATCAGAGATAGTCAGATTAAAATGTACAGCATGGGTGAGACACTCCATCCACTATGGTAAAATCATCCATGGGACATTTCTAGTCCTCTCTCTCAGTTCCATAGAAGAATTATAAAAATCTAATTCAATCTATAAATGGGTCCATTATTGTTGGGAATAATGTCTAATGGAATATATCATTTCCCATAGCTCAGCCTCATAAGTAGTCCCAATACCATTGTACTGATAAAAACATCCATTGAAAAATCTATGATGAGTTTGTAAAACACATCCACATCCTGAAGGTCTTGGCATGTTGGAGGCCACACCATCAACATTGACTTTAATCCTTATTCCAATCAGGGGGATCCACCTTACATGTTTATAAACAAGTGGTTATTTTTTCCATCCTACAACACCTAAGAGTTTGAGAATTTTCGAATCCTCCGTGCCATTATGCATTTATCCAAGCTGAATTTTTTATGCCGCATACACCTCCCTATGCATCTCAAGAATGCTTGCATGTATTTTTGGTTTCACCTCCTCAAATAGGTATGAATTGTGTACCTTACAAACTATATAAAACACAGAGGCTATGGTGGCCAACAAGAGATTCTACACTTACTAACTTTTTTCATCATTTCTGACTTACTTGTTTCTTCTAGAAATGGGGATGAACTCGTTTGTTTAAGGTTCAAACTCTTCCAATTGGTTTCTAATGGGTTTATTTATAGAACTGGAAACATCCAATGATTCTATATCCATTTGGACCTACTTTCCAAAGGTAGGTGCTCATTAGTTGTGGACCGATGAGGCTTAAGAATTTTCATTGGTCGAGAGGATTGGAGGTCAGACTCATCACACCTTTTTGGGGGGAATTATTGTCTACTTCGGGACTCTCTTATAGATTTGAGTTATGTTTGTGAACCCTTATTAATTTACCAAGCATTAAAATGAGTTTTTATTTAGATTTGGCAATCAATGATTGATATGTATGAGATTTATAGAATATTTTATATGTATTTTAGGTTCTTCATCGATGGAGAATCATCTGTATGTATTGGAGATTCTTAGTCAATGGTATCCTTCAATATATTATATAGAAATCTCTTGGTCATTATGATGACCATACTGGTTTTAAAGCCACTCAGTGGGGCACTTGAAGTTTATTGTCATTCAAAAGGACGTGGATTATTTTAGAGTTGGGATTGTACACATAGATGGGCTACCTATGTATCCTTATTAGAAAAGGAATCAGAACCCCCGTAGTTCAGGAATTAATATATAGTTTAACGTCATATAGGATGGATGATAATTAATGGGTGATGGGATTGAACCTTATAAAGGTTTCCTACGTACTCTAATTTTAATGTAGAGATAAAATTCCACATAGTTCAATTAAGAAGTGTGGGGATTACATACGATTAATGGCCTAAAGAGAGGTTTCATAATTACTTTTATACACTAAGCTCATGTGATTCATGCTCGGTGTGAGAAACAAGAGGTATCAGTAAACCTAATGATTTTTTTCACGAAATATGTGATCATAAGGAATGATATGGGGCTTATGTATGTGTGACTGCCCAAGTAGATGAAGACTAGGATTTACTTCGGGAAAAAAGCCTAGGAACAAGGTCCATAAAGATATTCATGCTTTGTGGAGATTTTGATACTCTAACTTGGGGCTTACTCCTGAGGAGGATGCCCAAATTAGGGGGGACTTATGATTGGGGATTATTCCTGAGAAGGAGGCCCAAAATTAAAGAAATTATGACTAGGGATTACTCCTGAAAAGGAGTCCCAGGTTAAGGGAAATTGAGACTTGGGGATTACTCCTGAAAAGGAGGCCCAAAATTAAAGGGGACTTGGGGCTTACTCCTAAATAGGATGCCTATTAACAGGGTCCATAAAGGGAGTTTTGCTTTATGGAGATTTATATTCTTAATTTGGTGCTTACTCTTAAAGTGGATTCCCATATTAAGGTGGATTTGACTTATGATTGGGGATTACTCCTAAAGAGGATGCCCATATCAAAGATTCTCTCATCTTAAGGGATGAGGTTGGATGAAGGGAACCTCTAACCGTAGTGATATAAAGTTATATAAATCACAAGGTTTTGAGAGATGTTCCACAGAATTACTTTAATATAAGGAATCTAACAAAGTAACCATGTCATAAGTGGCTTTGATGAAGGTTTTGAAGGCTAAATCTTAAAGAGGAGAGGTGAATTTGAGGAAAAGAAGTGAATTGGAAGGAGGTGCGCAAGTATTGGTCTGGAGCGCAAGTCATGGTCGTGCAAGTATACTTGCATGACATGAGTTCATGTTGGAGACGAAGAACCTGTAGGGTAATAATTGGGTGAGACTTGGCTCAATCCCTTAGTATTATCCCTAGATGCTTCCATAAGGGCGGCGTGCAAGTTTCCATGAGAGGACAAGGCGGCACGCAAGTGTATCCCTTTCCCTTAAGGGCTGGACACTTAGGCACTTAAGTGTTGATGAGTTATAACACTTAAGCCTTATTATTCCTCTTTAGATCTTATATTCTAGGTAATAAATTACCTTAGAAGTGTTCGGAAAACTTCAAACAGAGACTAGGGCGACCAGAGCTTAATTCTGAGTTTTTGATTTTTTGTCCTCGAAATGGGGGGACCACAGGGGGTATTTATAGTCCATTGAGGACCTTGGGTGAAAAAATAATAGGGTGTGTAATTGAATTATGCGACCCATATGTAGCGCACGAGTATACTTACGTGACCATAATTAAACTTGCGTGACCCATGCTTAAAGATTTCCTTGTTCAAGCCTTTGTCAATTTCTGATGCTCTTCAAAGGATGACTCTCTTTGTGGTTAAGGTATTACCCTTTTCCATTCGTAAAACTCTATGATGGAAAGGAGCATGAACAAAAGTCCTCCCTCAGAGTTGGATCTGAAAAAGGAAGGAGGATTTGACTCTGAGGAAAACGAGAAAAAAGGTACTACAGCGCGCAAGTACTAGGCGCGCAGGTATACTTCTGGCACACAAGGTCTGGTGTTCAGGGGTATGGCCTCGCCTATAAATATGAGTTCCACTCTCGTGCAAAGCACCTGTATTTCAAAGCACCTCACTCTCGTCGCGCAAGTGAGCTCTCGATCGCGCAAGTGACTTGGCTTTCCGCTTGTACGCTCTTCCGTTCATGTCGCGCTTCTGTAGTGAGTTTCTGACTTGTGCGCCAGTACTAGTGTGGTAAAAGTTGAGCGACCAATTTTTATTTGCATGACAATGTGGGACTTTCACACCTTAATGCCTTAGCCATTTTTTCTAGTATCTTCAAAAATTTTATGAAAAAAAAAACTTACTTAAAATTTAATTGTCTGATGATTGTGCAGATTCAATGGCTCCCAAAAGAATCGGATCGGCTGATGAGTTGGCTAGAAAGAGGATTGATGACATGATGAACATCGTTGTCCATGATTACTATGATATCTGCGATAGTACTCTTCCATATTTAGATAAGTACTTGAAGAAATATCATGTCAATTTCCCATAGAGCATTTATCTGCCTTTATATGGCCATGGTCATCTGTAGGAGTCAACGTTCCAGAGGCAAAGAACTATCTCTCGTATTCCTGGTTTCAGACTTACACCAACTTTTCTTCAGCAAATGTCTCAGTTGGAGGATCATTTGTAAATGCCAGAATAGTGGAGAAGACATACATAATGCATCATAACCCTTGTTTCCCAGATCTGAAACCTCATATGCTCGAGATGCAGCCGCACTGTTAACCTTCTATTTCGGTTATGTTGTGCATTAAGAGCAGAAACAATGGTGTGAACTTTCAAATTTTTCCTCCATGCCATTTCCTTGCAGATATGAAAATAGAAAATCCATGGGCTGATATTTTTTCCACTACCGGTTGGTGGAGAGAAGACTATCATGATATTAGAACAATATCTGAAAAGATTACTCTCTCCAAATGGCTCTTTACTTCCAATGATCCATTCTCAAATCCATGTATCCATCTTCCAATTATCTTGGACAGAAACAGAGTCACTGTTTGATAAGCAGAAACTTTTCTCAAACCGCACTCAAGAATATTCTTTTACAATTGTTCCAAGAAGAGCCGGTATCACTGCGTCTCTTGTTGTATCTAGTTGAATGAATGAATTCCAGGTGGTTGCTGATGAAGCCCATAATGCCCTAAATCAACTGAAGAGTTATGTTGAAAGCCTCTTGTAATTTTTGAAAAAAGAGAAGAGACTCCAATCTGTGGATGTCCTTATAACTCTTGTTCATCAATGAAAAACGCTTGCATCTTCAATCATTTGTGCATGCATTCTCTTTATACTTGATTTAATTAATTTTACCTAAGTCAATGGTCCTAGTAAGCATAGTTTGATTTTTGCTAGGGTGATACAAACAACCCCACAAACTTTTCATCTTTTGATGCTCAATATTGCCTAAATCATACAATATGTATGTTTATCGAGTTGTGACTCGACTTTTGTTCAGAGTTTCTTTGTCTTTTTTTGGCAGTTTAAAGTCATACACGTCAGACATGAAAAGGCTAATATTTAAAGGTTTAATAGCTTTGACCGAATGGATTAAAATTGACCCAATTACTTGATAATTTGTTTGAAAACATATTACCACATTCGAGTATGGGGGAAAACATGTAAACTATGACTTGAGAAATTTTGAATCTGAGGGATGATGTGAAAAAAGGACCAAAAGGCATTAGAGGATGTATTTCCTAAGAGTGAAGTTGCCACTATTTAACAAACCCGTTAGGGGGTTGAATTATGCAGGGCCATTTAAGGGCATTGGCTGGATAGTCAAGTAATAGCATCTTTTGACTGACAGGCCTGTTATGTAGACTACTTATGCAAGGCCACCTAGGGGAACGTGTTTCATAGTCAGGAAAAAGAACTCTCAGAAATTTTACTTTTACATTGCTAAAAAGTCATTGTAAGTTTATGGAGATTCAAATTTTCCAAAGAATAGAGTTTGTTGTATGGAGAGGGGTACTTGAATATGCAGAGGATATTCCCAATCAATATTGTCAAAGAATTGTATGATTGTCACTCCTACGAAGGTCTGACCCAAATGTAAGGAAGGTAAATATAAACCATAGACATGAATACTTTCAGATCACGAAAAAGAGTATGGGACAAATATGTTAAGGATGACTGTTTTTTTTTGTGGATCCCTACATATTGTCGTTAAGAAAAATAAGGAAAAAAGAGGTTTTTCTCCCAAGAATGAAGTTACCACTATTTGACAAACCTGTTAGGAGGTTGAATTATGTAGGGCCACTTAAGGTCATTAGATGCATAATCAAATAATAACATCTTTTTGCTGACAGGTCCATTATGTAGACTACTTCGCCTAAGGGCACATGCTGCATAGTCAGGCAAAAGAATTCCTGGGTATCAAACATTTTGTGACCACAAGTAAAGAAAAGGGTTGTAGAGATCTGGAATTATTTATGGTTAGGAGTATATGACACATGAAAATGGGTATTGTCCAATGCATGAAGGAGATACACACACTAATTCTAACCATAATCATGTTGTGGCTGGGTCCTAAATTGAGATGTTGGACTTCACTACGTATCCCATAAGGATGGGAATCAATCCATACGTAGTTCTTGAAATTTAGTTTAAAGTCATGTGGGACGAGAGTGTAGGAGATCTTAGTTTAGGGTCTTAGAGCTCAGACCATAATGAGTAATACACATTGTGTGTTTTATAAACCTTATGTGAATGAAGACAAGGGTTTTCATACCACATTCATGTTTTCATAGGGGAACTTTTTAGCCAAAGGACTGAAAGTGGAATTTGGGTTTAGGCCCAAATACTTGGGGCTGGGATCGAGGGACGCTCAAACATTCCTACATATCCCATAAGGATGAGAATCAAGCCATACATAGTTCTTGACATACCTTCTGTACAGATTTGGTTCGTACAAGTGAAGGATGAAAGAGGACTTTAGTGCAAAGATGGTTTGACCCAAGATTAAAGGTTCAGGTATTACCATGTATGCACGTAGTCTTTGAAATATGACATGATTGGAGATCAACATCAATGATGATTTTCTCTTAGGAGAGGGACAATGGGGGAATGTATAGTTTAACGTCATATAGAAAGGACGATGGTGCTGCACAGTTTAGTGTTGTAGAGACCCGAAGCTTATCGTACATGGACATTACATTACTTTTGCGGAATACTTAGTACATAACAAAAACACACACGCAAGGATCGTAATAGTTTAGTGTCTTTGGAAACTCGGAACGTAATCTTCTAATCGTGGTGAAAGATCTTCAATATCTCCTGTAAAGATATTCCCTTTTTTTACCTAAAAACTTTATTTATATCCTGGGGAAAAGAAAGCATAAAAGGGTGAGCTCAAATGCTCAGTAAGGGTATACAAAAGAAATAAAAATCATATCATATCTTTTTGAAAATCATAACCTGCAAAAGAGATCATAATATCTTAACATGTAACAAATCATAGAAGTGAAAATGAGATCACCATAATCATAACATGAAACTTGAAACTTTGTGGCATGCACACATAATCATGGAAAATCATTTCTTGTTAGTCATGACTCATTGCCAAGACTATCTTAGTGGACAAAGTCCCTTTCTGAACCGAGTTCACTCCTCGTTTCAGTCCTGTATCACTGAACCGAAATAACCTTCTGTTCCAGCCATGTCTATCTCATGAGATATAAAATCATTACCCAATGCATTGGAGGGAGATATAGGTCCCACCCATCTTATAATGAATCCTTTCTTATGTGTGCCACATAATCATAAAACATACATCATCGCATAACACATATAACAAAAATGGGATTCTTGAAACATCATGACATCATAAATCAATTCATATAAGATAAAGGAATTCATAAACATAATTCCATCACAACATAGTCAAACCAATGTAAAAATATGGATAGAAACAGAACCCTTTATTATCTTAGATGGAAAATAATTTTGATAAAACACTTGAATTGAATTCTTGAGGAAAATATCCTTTCTTCTTCAAAAACATTTTTCCTTTCATAACATGTCATACAACTTTAAAATAAAAGAAGTTGATTAAAAATAAACTTGAAAACTTGTAAATGAAGCTTCTTTGAAGTAATGTTTTAAAAATCCATTCATGCCGTATAAGTTAAAAAAAACATTCTTCGTACTTTTGTCGGAAAAGTCAAAAAGTACCTCGTACGGAAAAACGACAAAAGATTCCTTTCATATTCTTTACTAAAAACTCACCTAAGGGTAAAATTGGATTTAAACTATTTCAAGTGGATGGAAACAATATTACATAATGAGGGAACATGGATGTGGATGATAAAATACACCCCAGTAAATACTTACGAATAAACAATCTCGGATAAAAATGAGATTGTGATATTTCCCTTACCTTAGGTCCAATTTGCTTCGTATGTGTCCGAACCTCCTGTATAATGATTTAAATAATGTCATTGACTTATTACAGAATCATATTCATTGTTATGATATCATATATGGTTCACTTATGACATTATATTACCCGTTCTTTTGTAAATTCCATGTTAAAGAAGCGTTTTGGGTAAAATCGTTTCATTTATCGTAGGTGTTTTGACTTGTTGTTCTTGACATCATTATTACTTATATCATGATTTACTTACTTCCAGAATATAAAATATGATTTATATATCATATATATTCAGTATATATATATATATAATAGATAGATAAATAAAATGAAAAACACCGTTCATGGAGACGGTAGTCCGTACGTACGCATGAACGCTGTTTTTCTTTCCTTATTGTCTTGAAATGGAAGTAAGTAAATGACATACATATGTATATATATACATAAATACAGTAGCTTTATAATGTCATATATTTCATTATTACTTCTTATATATACATTATAATCATTCTTAAATGGTTAACATGGAGAATGAATCTCATCGCGTCGTGGAGACGGTAGTCCGTACGTACGCACGAGCGATGATATCATTTCTATAAATATTGAATTGAATTGGAGTGGATTATACAATATATCAGAATCAATATGATGTTGTAATAACTATGTATAGTTATTCTTTACACCATTATACCCATCCATGTAAGGTGGTGGTGGAAAATAGATTACACCACGGCGTGGAGACGGTATTCCGTACGTACGCACGCGCGGTGATTTCTTTTTCCGTAGGATGGATAGATGGTGAAATAGGGTTGTTTCATACTTATAATAACATATCAGTATATGAGTGATACTGATGTTATTACTTCATAATGAAACAACCTAAGAAGAAGAAGTGGAAGAAGAAATAAAGATGAAAGAATTGGTAACGGTAATTACCTCTTCTTTGAAGTGCCTCTTTGAGACCTCCTCTTAGGGCACTAGAATTGGTCTTTGAGGAAGACCAGAACCTCTAGGATGTTTCTAGGGAAGTGGAGAAGAGATTTTGGCAGGGTTTGGCCGAGCTTGAGTGCTCAAATAGGTGTGAGGAGGAGGGGGAGGAGGTGTCCTTTTATAGGGGAGGAGAGGGGCACCTTAGGAATATCTCAAAATATTATTTTATATTAAAGTCAAAATCGGTTTATAATGGTTCCAAAGGGTATTATTTCGAAGATAAAGTGGGTATGGGTCGAAATACTATCAACCAATAGAATTTAGACAAGTTTAGGATATTATTTTAACCTTATCAATTAGATTTAACTCTAAGTTAAATAATTTAACTTTTACCATGTCTTTTTGTTTTCTTTCACTATATGGTTAATACACTTACTATAACATGCCAAACGAACCCCAAATTGTTTATTATTAATATATATATCCTTATCTAAGTCATTTGGCCGAACCTTAGATTTTTAGGAATACAATAACAATTAATAATATAATATTTTATTTAAAAACTATTTTGTGTCAATTTTGACACTATTTGATATATGATTTTTGTGAAAGTCATAACAGAATTAAATGTTCGAAAAAAGTTGATTAAATCAACATTAATATATCATAGTAACCTATAAAATTAGTGGAATTCATAAAAAAATCTCAAATTACATTTATTTTGGTGTTTATAACATCAATTATGTCAATATTTCATTAATAAGATAATTACTGCATCATCGTTGTGTCATAAATAAATTAAATTATTTGATGTCTAAAAATTAAAAATAAAATACCATCATGTAGGAAATCTTTTTATCTTTCTAATTAATATTTACAATAGAATTTATCATATGTATAACCCCATATTAAAAATTATTTACTTATTAAACTTTGATTTTAACTATTTTAACCTTTCTTTAAATAAATTAATAATAAATGTCCTAATCTAATCCAAGTGGGCCTAAATGGTCATATTTTATTCCTAAGTTTGTTTTTGGTCGAATTACACTTGTCCAATAGAATTAGGACATGTGTTAGGGTAATAGTAATATCATATTTACCCTTAGTTACCCTATTTACTATTAACCGCGGTAAAAAAAGTAAAAAGTTACTATTCACCAAAAAATTATTTTCATCTCATTGAACCACATTTTAGTCCTTGATATTAACCGTGTCTCTCGGATTTTCGAAATTCCATTCACAGAAGCGGGAAAATTATGTTTTATGAAAAATTCAGTTTTTTTAACTACCACTTAGTAGTTTCACTATTCATCAAAAATTGATGTTTTTCAGAACAATGCCAAAATTTCATCCTAAGCTATATTTCATATTCCGAATTCAAAAATGAAATCTCTTTTACCAAATTCATAACATAGAAGTTGCATTAATTAATTTTATAATTAAATCCTGCTGTTAAAATAAATAGCGTGTTTTTAGGAAACAATATATATCAAAAGATTGACACTTGATTATGTCTGGTTTAAATGTGAAATTACAACCAATGACCAACATTGTATTAAATTGTAAAAATATATTCTAAATATACTTTAAAACCACTCAAATTAATAATTTATCACTATTAATTATTTCGATTAAAAAAGTTGTTTTTAATTATAATTTAGTAATTTTCACTATTCATCAGAATATGAAAGTTATCCGAAAAGTACCAAAATTTCACCTTAGGCTAAATTCGATACTTCGAATCCAAGAATGAAGTTCATTTTGAAAAATAAGATTTACAGAATTTTAAAAAGTGGTTATTATTATTCATAACGTCTAGTTTTAATAATATTTTAATAGCACGTCGTTGTTTAGTGAAACTCGGTATTGCGTATTACACACGCTATCGAGGAAGGTCGCGATTGCGTGTAATGCAAGGAAAGACAAGGATGCGTGTTGTGCAAGCTCCTTTTGGTGTAGCGTACAACACAAGACATTAATAAAATTAAAAAGAATATTTTTTTATAAAATCTTGGGCTGTTACATTCTACCCCCCTTAAAATGAATTTCGCCCTCGAAATTCGTCGGGGTTATAAATGGTTTACTATTCGAAAGTTTCTTTAATAAAAACCCACATCGTAAAAAGGAATATCAAAACCAATCTTTAAAAACAAAAGTATGAAACGTAACGGTTACCCAAATAAACTAATCATTGGGTTTCCACATAGGTGAAAATATGGATATGGAAGAGAAATCTAACCATCATGTTCTGATGGAGAGTGGTAGAGAACATGGCTATGGAAAAGCCAGTAATCACAAATCCATAGATTTGTGATGATATAAGGTACCATCTGATTCATCAGGTATAAGATCACTAGGACAACATTTTTGGTTTTCAAGATCATTTACTAAAGTTAAAAATTTGAATTAGAATAAATACTTACTTTATTTTGGTACAATCTCACTGTTGTTCGTGCCTTGAACAATTTCCACTTCATCTCTTAAATAAATGAAGTTGAATTTGTTATTCGTGAAGTGTTAGCAGATCATGTGATAGAATGACGGGTCATTCCATCTGTCTCAAACAAAAGGTTAGCAAAAATTATATGCATAAATCGATCTATAGTGAGATTAATCATATATGGTTCCTAAAATGGACTTATACTTCATATATCATACTGCTTAATATAATAAAACTAGTTTCTACTAAACAGGGACTTCCTGTAGGTCAGTGGTAGGCGATAAAGGCCAGTCGCACTTCGGTTGTGGGTTTGATTCCTACAGCCTTGTCCGAAGCGATGGGTTGTCGCCCGTCCTGCAGGTTGTCCTTTTTCTAAAACTACATTACTATAACATCCCATCAATAATATCGAAAAAAACTTCTATCCTTAAACAATAATCACTTATGTCCAACATAATCCATTTCAATCTTTAGGCTTATCCATAATACTGCAGTCCACTCTCATAACATAGTGAAAACGATTACCAGAGATTTAATACCATCGTTGATCCCCATATATCATAAGATATGTTTTTTTGGTCACATTCTAAACATTCAAAGTCCTTAATCATGTATTCTCTTGAATACCTTAGTGAAAACATGAATGCCGTTAAAAGTTAACACTTTCCACATACCAAAATCCTCAAAATTCTATATACTCAATCCATGATATCACTTAGTCCTTATATCAATCATGAGCTCATGAATACTATTAAACATTTCATTTTCTCATCTTCATTATGCGCATATCATCTTATTTCCAAAAAAATATCTCAAACACTTTGAATACCACATCAATAAATATTGCAATACTCAATGATACAACATTATTTTGGAATCCCATTACATAAACGCTTAATCATTCCACCACATCGTTATCATATTCAACATCGCCAATAGTGATCGCATGTGACTTCCCTTTGTCCTTTGCCTTCAGTGGTTGCTCATGTTGATCATCACTAACCCTTGGATTAGGGCAATTATTAGCATAATGCCCCATTTCCTTGCACTTGAAGCATTGAAGTGTTGGTGGTGCGTTCTCTGCAGTGTTTTCTTTATTCACATCATTAGAAACCCTTTTTCCATTACTTCGACACTCAGCTGCTCGATGACCTTCTTTTCCACACTTAAAACATTTTCTAGTTCCTTTAAGACAATCTCCACCATGCTTCTTTCCACACTTTGTGCATAAGGAAACATTCATCTTCTTTTCACCATTATTATGAGATTTCTCTTTGAACTCCATCTTTCGTTTCTTGTCAAAACCATGAGATGGATATGTAACACCAACTTCCATTTCTACCTTGATAGCACAACGCACAATTTCTTCATAGCTACTGAAGTCTCTTATAGCTAATGCCCTTCGAAGACTTGGTTTTAAGCCACTGAAAAATCGATCAACTTTACTTTCAGGTTGGATGATAATGCCAGATGCATACCTTGCAAGTCTTGTAAAATTCGCTTCGTATATACCAACAGATTCATCATCCTTCTGCTTCAGCTCAATAAACTCCTTTTCCATCTTTGTTCGAAGAATACGAGGGAAGTACTTACTGAAAAACAAGTTCTTGAACTCGTCCCATTCCATGGACTCAATTTCATCCCTTGGCCTCGTATTCTTGATAAGATTCCACCATTGATCAGCTTCACCTTCCAAACGATATACTGCTAAGATGACTTTATCATGTTCAGAACATTGAAGAACTGAAAATATCTTTTCAGTGGTACTGATCCATTGTTCAGCAACAAGTGGATCGGAAGTCCCACTAAAAGAAGGTGGGCGTTGCCTCATGAAGGACTCAAAAGAATATTGTTCCCTTCTCTGCTCATTTGGAAGTCCAGAATGATTCATAGCTTGTGTAAGTATAGCAATAAGATTTTGAACTCCATCTCCCATAACATTTGTTTGTTCAGTAGGGCAATCATTGCATTGTCCATTGCATTGATCAACACGGTTCCTTCGGGTTCCAGCCATCGTCTAAAACCCAAAAAGAATAGTGTGAGAGGCAAAAATCATGCTAGGGAAAACAACATAATAAAGGGGGAGTACCTTCAATATCCAACATCTTAGGTTTAATTCTATGATCGTTAGCGTAATTATATTACTATAACCTATACGTATACTTATCCCTAAGGACATCCCTAGACATACCATAGAAATATCTCTAGGGATCTCACTAACGTTTTCGCATCCTAGTTTCCAAAGGTTGACTAAACCTTTCCTCTGATACCAACTGTAGAGACCCGAAGCTTATCGTACATGGACATTACATTACTTTTGCGGAATACTTAGTACATAGCAAAAACACACACGCAAGGATCGTAATAGTTTAGTGTCTTTGGAAACTCGGAACGTAATCTTCTAATCGTGGTGAAAGATCTTCAATATCTCCTGTAAAGATCTTCCCTTTTTTTTTACCTAAAAACTTTATTTATATCCTGGGGAAAAGAAAGCATAAAAGGGTGAGCTCAAATGCTCAGTAAGGGTATACAAAAGAAATAAAAATCATATCATATCTTTTTGAAAATCATAACCTGCAAAAGAGATCATAATATCTTAACACGTAACAAATCATAGAAGTGAAAATGAGATCACCATAATCATAACATGAAACTTGAAACTTTGTGGCATGCACACATAATCATGGAAAATCATTTCTTGTTAGCCATGACTCATTGCCAAGACTATCTTAGTGGACAAAGTCCCTTTCTGAACCGAGTTCACTCCTCGTTTCAGTCCTGTATCACTGAACCGAAATAACCTTCCGTTCCAGCCATGTCTATCTCATGAGATATAAAATCATTACCCAATGCATTGGAGGGAGATATAGGTCCCACCCATCTTATAATGAATCCTTTCTTATGTGTGCCACATAATCATAAAACATACATCATCGCATAACACATATAACAAAAATGGGATTCTTGAAACATCATGACATCATAAATCAATTCATATAAGATAAAGGAATTCATAAACATAATTCCATCACAACATAGTCAAACCAATGTAAAAATATGGATAGAAACAGAACCCTTTATTATCTTAGATGGAAAATAATTTTGATAAAACACTTGAATTGAATTCTTGAGGAAAATATCCTTTCTTCTTCAAAAACATTTTTCCTTTCATAACATGTCATACAACTTTAAAATAAAAGAAGTTGATTAAAAATAAACTTGAAAACTTGTAAATGAAGCTTCTTTGAAGTAATGTTTTAAAAATCCATTCATGCCGTATAAGTTAAAAAAAACATTCTTCGTACTTTTGTCGGAAAAGTCAAAAAGTACCTCGTACGGAAAAACGACAAAAGATTCCTTTCATATTCTTTACTAAAAACTCACCTAAGGGTAAAATTGGATTTAAACTATTTCAAGTGGATGGAAACAATATTACATAATGAGGGAACATGGATGTGGATGATAAAATACACCCCAGTAAATACTTACGAATAAACAATCTCGGATAAAAATGAGATTGTGATATTTCCCTTACCTTAGGTCCAATTTGCTTCGTATGTGTCCGAACCTCCTGTATAATGATTTAAATAATGTCATTGACTTATTACAGAATCATATTCATTGTTATGATATCATATATGGTTCACTTATGACATTATATTACCCGTTCTTTTGTAAATTCCATGTTAAAGAAGCGTTTTGGGTAAAATCGTTTCATTTATCGTAGGTGTTTTGACTTGTTGTTCTTGACATCATTATTACTTATATCATGATTTACTTACTTCCAGAATATAAAATATGATTTATATATCATATATATTCAGTATATATATATATAATAGATAGATAAATAAAATGAAAAACACCGTTCATGGAGACGGTAGTCCGTACGTACGCATGAACGCTGTTTTTCTTTCCTTATTGTCTTGAAATGGAAGTAAGTAAATGACATACATATGTATATATATACATAAATACAGTAGCTTTATAATGTCATATATTTCATTATTACTTCTTATATATACATTATAATCATTCTTAAATGGTTAACATGGAGAATGAATCTCATCGCGTCGTGGAGACGGTAGTCCGTACGTACGCACGAGCGATGATATCATTTCTATAAATATTGAATTGAATTGGAGTGGATTATACAATATATCAGAATCAATATGATTTTGTAATAACTATGTATAGTTATTCTTTACACCATTATACCCATCCATGTAAGGTGGTGGTGGAAAATAGATTACACCACGGCGTGGAGACGGTATTCCGTACGTACGCACGCGCGGTGATTTCTTTTTCCGTAGGATGGATAGATGGTGAAATAGGGTTGTTTCATACTTATAATAACATATCAGTATATGAGTGATACTGATGTTATTACTTCATAATGAAACAACCTAAGAAGAAGAAGTGGAAGAAGAAATAAAGATGAAAGAATTGGTAACGGTAATTACCTCTTCTTTGAAGTGCCTCTTTGAGACCTCCTCTTAGGGCACTAGAATTGGTCTTTGAGGAAGACCAGAACCTCTAGGATGTTTCTAGGGAAGTGGAGAAGAGATTTTGGCAGGGTTTGGCCGAGCTTGAGTGCTCAAATAGGTGTGAGGAGGAGGGGGAGGAGGTGTCCTTTTATAGGGGAGGAGAGGGGCACCTTAGGAATATCTCAAAATATTATTTTATATTAAAGTCAAAATCGGTTTATAATGGTTCCAAAGGGTATTATTTCGAAGATAAAGTGGGTATGGGTCGAAATACTATCAACCAATAGAATTTAGACAAGTTTAGGATATTATTTTAACCTTATCAATTAGATTTAACTCTAAGTTAAATAATTTAACTTTTACCATGTCTTTTTGTTTTCTTTCACTATATGGTTAATACACTTACTATAACATGCCAAACGAACCCCAAATTGTTTATTATTAATATATATATCCTTATCTAAGTCATTTGGCCGAACCTTAGATTTTTAGGAATACAATAACAATTAATAATATAATATTTTATTTAAAAACTATTTTGTGTCAATTTTGACACTATTTGATATATGATTTTTGTGAAAGTCATAACAGAATTAAATGTTCGAAAAAAGTTGATTAAATCAACATTAATATATCATAGTAACCTATAAAATTAGTGGAATTCATAAAAAATCTCAAATTACATTTATTTTGGTGTTTATAACATCAATTATGTCAATATTTCATTAATAAGATAATTACTGCATCATCGTTGTGTCATAAATAAATTAAATTATTTGATGTCTAAAAATTAAAAATAAAATACCATCATGTAGGAAATCTTTTTATCTTTCTAATTAATATTTACAATAGAATTTATCATATGTATAACCCCATATTAAAAATTATTTACTTATTAAACTTTGATTTTAACTATTTTAACCTTTCTTTAAATAAATTAATAATAAATGTCCTAATCTAATCCAAGTGGGCCTAAATGGTCATATTTTATTCCTAAGTTTGTTTTTGGTCGAATTACACTTTTCCAATAGAATTAGGACATGTGTTAGGGTAATAGTAATATCATATTTACCCTTAGTTACCCTATTTACTATTAACCGCGGTAAAAAAAGTAAAAAGTTACTATTCACCAAAAAATTATTTTCATCTCATTGAACCACATTTTAGTCCTTGATATTAACCGTGTCTCTCGGATTTTCGAAATTCCATTCACAGAAGCGGGAAAATTATGTTTTATGAAAAATTCAGTTTTTTTAACTACCACTTAGTAGTTTCACTATTCATCAAAAATTGATGTTTTTCAGAACAATGCCAAAATTTCATCCTAAGCTATATTTCATATTCCGAATTCAAAAATGAAATCTCTTTTACCAAATTCATAACATAGAAGTTGCATTAATTAATTTTATAATTAAATCCTGCTGTTAAAATAAATAGCGTGTTTTTAGGAAACAATATATATCAAAAGATTGACACTTGATTATGTCTGGTTTAAATGTGAAATTACAACCAATGACCAACATTGTATTAAATTGTAAAAATATATTCTAAATATACTTTAAAACCACTCAAATTAATAATTTATCACTATTAATTATTTCGATTAAAAAAGTTGTTTTTAATTATAATTTAGTAATTTTCACTATTCATCGGAATATGAAAGTTATCCGAAAAGTACCAAAATTTCACCTTAGGCTAAATTCGATACTTCGAATCCAAGAATGAAGTTCATTTTGAAAAATAAGATTTACAGAATTTTAAAAAGTGGTTATTATTATTCATAACGTCTAGTTTTAATAATATTTTAATAGCACATCGTTGTTTAGTGAAACTCGGTATTGCGTATTACACACGCTATCGAGGAAGGTCGCGATTGCGTGTAATGCAAGGAAAGACAAGGATGCGTGTTGTGCAAGCTCCTTTTGGTGTAGCGTACAACACAAGACATTAATAAAATTAAAAAGAATATTTTTTTATAAAATCTTGGGCTGTTACAAGTGTCATGTAGTAGGGACAAAAGGGACATACACAGTTTAACGTCATGTGGGATGAAGGTGAACCAACGTGAGGAAATTGGTTTTGGGCTGCTTCACAGATCAACATTATATGAGACGGAGGTGAACCGATGTGATGAGATTGATTTTGGGATGCTTCACAGATCAACATCATATGAGACGGAGGGGAACCGATGTGAAGAGATTAGTTTTGGGCTGCTTCACGGATCAACATCATATGAGACGGAGGTGAACCAATGTGAATAGATTGGTTTTGGGCTGCTTCACGGATCAATATTGTATGAGACAAATGTTAAATTACATGAAGAGGTTGGTTTTGGGCTTGAACCTCGGGAGGTTGCCTACGTACCTAGCCTATAAGGAAAGGATCAAAGTCTGCGTAGTTCGATTAAGAATGAATTGGTGATCAAGTAGTATTTGAGGACAACCCGAAGATGATGTTGGGACTTACGTGTGATTAGCGGCCCAAAGAGGGTGTTATGGTTGAAGCTTACTTTAAGATCATGTGATTCATGCTTGGTGTGAGAAACAAGTGGTAGCAACAACCCTAACAATGCACAGTTTAACATCATTTTGGACGTATTTAGGAACATTTTCACAGTTTAACGTCATGTTGGAAGCATAAGGGACTGTTTACAGTTTAACGTCATGTTGGATGAAAAAGGGGGACACAGTTTAACGTCATGTTGGAAGAATGAGGGACCTATGCAGTTTAAATTCTGGCAGTGAGGACTATGGGGACTATGCAGTTTAAAGTCTTGCAGTAAGGACTAAAATAATTTAAGGTCATATACATGGACCACTATTGCACAGTTTAGCGTCATGTATCTAGGACGATGGTTATGCAGTTTAATGTCTTGCAGGACATTTGCATAGTTTTACGTCATGTGGGATGTATTTAAGAGACTTTTCCATAGTTTAAACGTCATGTTGGATGAATATGTACAGTTTAATGTCATGTTGGAAGAATGAGGGACTATGCATGTTAAAGTCTTGCAGTGAGGACTAAAATAGTTTAAGGTCATATGCATGGACCAGTGCTGCACAGTTTAGCGTCATGTATCTAGGACATATTGTATATTTGTTTTATACAAAATACTTTTTCAATAATCTTTCATTGGTTGTAGTTGTAATGAGTTCTCCATCCATTGAGATTAAAGAATAAACTCCATTGGAGTAGACCTTATGTATTGAGTAAGGTCCTTCCCATTTTGGCCCAAGCTTTTGAGGCATCTTTCCTGGTATCATTGGAGTTATGAGGACCAATACCAATTCTCCTTGAATGAATGAATGAAGATGAACTTTTTTATTGAAAGCTTGTGATATTCAATTCTGATAGACTTCCAAGTGGTGCAGGGTGCACAATCTTTTTTCATTTAATCGTTCCAATTCATCCAATAGCTTTTGAGATTATTCATCTGTAGATGAATGATCATAAATATGCTACTCTGAGTGAAGTTAATTGAACCTCAATGGTCAATACTACTTCTATTACATATACCAATTAATATGGAGTTGACCGCGTAGCAGTGCGGGTGGTGGTCCGATAAGCCCATAAATCATGAAAAATTTTATCAAGCCATGATTTCTTATCTTTATCCACCATCTTTTGCAGTATTTTTGAAAGAGTCTTATTGAAGGCCTCTATTTGAACATTGGCCGCTGTATGATACCGAGATGAATGGTCGGATTTGATATTGTATTCTTGATACAACTTCCTTACATCGGATGAACAGAAGTTGGTGCCATTGTCCATTAAAATGGTATGAGGGACACCAAATCTGGTAATAATGTTAGACTTGATGAAGCTAACAATGCTTTTGGAACTAAATTATTTGATAGGTATTTCCTCTTCCATTTGGAAAAGAAGTCAGTAGTAGTAAAAATATACTTAAACTAGTTGGATGTAGCTGAAGGGTAAGGTCCAACTACATCCATTCCCCATGTGGCAAATGGCCATAAGTATTTAGCTGTATGAAGAAACTCTGGGGGTTGATGAATGAAATTGGAATATACTTGGAAAGAATGACACTTCTTAGTGAAATCAATACAATCTTGTATCATTGAAGGCTAGAAGTATCCAAGCCTTCGAACTTGATCTGACAGTCTATGTCCAGACTGGTGGGCACTACAGACTCCTGCGTGTACTTCTTTCATGACAGCCATTGTCTCTTCACCATCAATACATCTGAAGGGAATTTCATCAAAACCTTACTTGTAAATAATTTTTTCTAGGTGATATGGGCTATCATAAAGAGTAAAATTGACCACACATCACTGGATTTGTTCTTTCCCGGCTCTATCAGGTGGGAGTGTTCCATTTTGAAGTTATTCCCTGATAGGTGTCATCCATCCTATAGTATGACCATATAGTTCAGAAATGGGACTAATTTCATTGATTTACTCTTTTCTGATTTGAACATAAGGTGAAACTGTATGACAGTGGGAAATAATGATGATTGTTTCTTCCTGATTTGGATCTGCCAGAGCTATGGCTACATTAGCCAGTGTAGTATCTTGAGCATTTTGTGATCGCGGGACATAATAAAATGCCAGTTCCGAAAGAAATTATTCCATTAACTCTCTGACGTAATCACATAAAGGTATTAACTCTTATTTTATGATGGTATAATCCCCATTGACTTGTTTTATTACCAAGTCTAAATCACCTTTTACCTTTAAGTGATTCACATGTGCCTGAAGCGCCAATTCCAAGCCTGTGATGAGAGCTTGATATTCTGCTTCATTATTTGTACCGCCTCCCAACAATAAGAAGGAATAGGGTAGAACTTCCTTTTCTGAGGAAATAAGCACAATTCCTAACCCAAACTTGTTGAATTTAGGATCTTCCAATTCCTTCCCTGTTGTACTTCTGGAAGCACCATCAAAGTACATTTCCCATGTTTGAAGATTATATCGAATAAAGAAGACTTACTCATCAGGAAATTCAGTATCTAAAGATGTATATTCTACTGAAGGGTGTTCAGCAAGGAAATCAGCCAGAGATTGGCCCTTTATTGCCTTTTGAGACACGTACTAGATATCAAACTGCTGAAAAATAACTGCCCGCCTTTCCAGACATCCTGTAAGCATTGGACGACTGAGGATAAATTTTAGCAGGTTATTGCGAGATACCAATTGGACCTCATGATGTTGCATGTAGTGTCTTAGTTTCTGAACTACAAATATTAATGCTAGGCATCACTTTTCAATACTTGAATATCGAGTTTCTGCCTCAATCATAGTCCGACTAAGATAGTAAAGGTTGTTTTCATTCCTGACGTCATTATTTTGGGCAAGGAAGGCACCCAATGACCGCTCTATAGTTGTCACATAGAGGATAAGTGGTTTTCCTTAAATAGGTGGCATTAATACTGGTGGAATCAAGAGATATTTCTTGAGGATATCAAATGCCTCTTGGAAATATTTGGTCCATTGTTAGGTGACTCCCTTCTTCATTAATTTGGTGAAGAGTAAACACTTTTCTGCCAAATTGGAAATGAAACGCCGAATATAGGACAAGTGTCCTTGTAGTCCTCTTAATTATTTCAAATTTCGAGGAGGTGACATACCAAGGATTGATTTTTTCTTCTCGGGATCAACATTGATACCATGATGGCGTACAACAAAGCCGAGAAATTTTCCTGAGGTTACCCTGAAAGCACATTTCAAGGGATTTATCTTCAAATTGTGTTGTCGAAGTTTGTGGAATATGATTTCTAGATCGGCCAAATGATCCGAACGTTGTCTGGATTTAACCACCAAATCATCCACATAACATTCAACAAATTTCCCTAAAAAGGGTTTGAAAATACGGTGCATGGCACATTGATATGTTGCACCTGCATTTTTCAATCCAAAGGGCATTACTTGATATCAAAACACACCCTAAGGGGCTATGAAGGTTGTATATTCTTCATCTTATGGACCCATTCAGATTTGATTATACCCAGAATATCCATCCATGAAAGAGAGTGCTTCATAGCCTATTGTTTCATCAATTAAGAGTTCTGTGATCGGAACTGGAAAATCATCCTTGGGACAATGCCGATTAAGATCTATGAAATCAATGAAAACTCTAATTTTTCCATTCTTATTTTTCACAGGGACAATATTATCCATCCATTTGGGATATTGAACTTCTCTGACAAAGTTATCCTTTATAATCTTATCCACTTCATCTTCAGTTTTGGAGGCATAAGCTGGGTGTATTCTTCTTGCGGCTTTCTTGAATCCATGATGTTCTTATGGAAAACACAAATGATGAGTGGAAACATCAGGATCAAGACCTAGCATTTTTGTATAATTCTAGGAAAATACATCTCGATTTTTCTTTAGAAAGTAAGTATACATTTCTTTCTCTTCAAGATTCATGGCCGCACTAATTAAAGTGGGTTGTGGATCTTCTTTTGTACCCAGATTTATTTCTCTAAGTTCATCCATAGTGGTAGAGATACCCTCTTCAAATGCTAGAGAAGCATACCTGAGATCTTCCTCTTCTTCTTCAATATGTGTTACTTCTTCTGTTTCTAATTGCATAGTAGAATATGAAGTATAATTTCCATGATTAGGAGAGAAGTTAAAATTTGAACATCTTGAAGAAGAGGCTACCATTTCTGACCCTATTGATGATGAAGGGTCTTCCTTGGGTAATAAAGAGTAGATTATGGATTGAGAATCGACATCATTGTTCATATCTGGCATTGCTATAACTTCTTCTGCATTGGCTGATGAAGTATAAAATTTCTGGATTTCAGTGAATGAAATGAAGAAATCTCCATTTGAGCTTTCATCATTGACTGATGAATCAACAATTTCTACCATGTTGTATGGCTTGGTTGCCGTAATTGACTTTATGGAATTTTTCATAAGAGTATTTGGATTTGGGTCTATCCTGTCAATTTGATTGATAGGTAACACATAATTTGTAATCACACGTATGAATGGGTTTACTGGAATCTTTTCTAAACCATATAGAGCATTAATTTTGGTAACCTCTTTTGTTGTGGATTTCTCCTTTCCCTCCATGTGATAGAATTCTACCTCAATTTATTGAGATTAAAATGTTTTGAATGGGTCTTTATCACCATACAATGTCCCAATTTTACCATTGAAACAATATTTGAGACACTGATGGTATGACGAAGGTACGGTCACATGTTGATTTATCTAATGTCTTCCAAGAAAAATGTTTAAGACTGTGTCATGAAGAACAACCATTAAATCTGAATTGGATACAAGGTCTCTGAACTGAGTTCTGAGTGTAATCTCACCCATAGGTTCTTGTTCATTTTTATCATATCCTGGCAACATCAAAATAGAAGGAGATAAATCAGATTCGGTGAGTCCCAATCGATGAAGTGTATGAATAGGGATGAGGTTGACTCATGAACCATTATCAATGAAAGCTCGTTTGATGTCTATATCATTGACCTTTCCAGATAAATACAAAGGTCTAATATGTCCATGCACAACATTATCTTCATCTTCATCTGTAAAAGATATCACTGCATGGAATTCTGTAAGATCATTCTCTACATGGTAGACTTCAGCCGCAGCAATTTCAATTTCAAATTCTTAAGGACTTAACAAATCCTAAATGAGTGCCTCCCAAAGATCCTTTGATAGATTCAGGGAATCTAGAATTGATAAATTGGATGGTACTTGTGACAAATGTTTCAAGACATCATACTTTTGGTCCAAAGGTCTGTGTTTCCCAACAGGAACATGTGGTTTCACAGGTGCCTTAGAAGTTGATGCTTTGGAAGTAGATGTATCTTGTATCGGGGTAGGAGTTGGAAATACTCGTGGATTTGGAAGATTAGACCGACTAGGTCTATTTATTTTCTGATAGGAAGAAGGTGTAACCTTTAACCAATATTCCAAAATAATTGTACCAGGACTGAATCTGCCATGCGTGGAAGAACTTTCTTATTCTTGTTGAGCCCGCTGAAGGGCTTTACCATGAGTTTCAGCCGCATATACGGTTCTGGCAGGGGTAGGATTGAAATAGTGGCTTCTGAAATATCCATGTATTCCCTTATATACTATACCTCTGGAACACCCTCTAATTCCTCTTTTGATACAGGGAACTCAGGCTCATCAAGATCGAAACTACGACTGGAATAAGGATCTGTTAAGTGAATCATGTTAATAGAACCAAAGATCAACTCTTCATCTGATGAAGATTCTACCTAATTTTCTAGTTTAGGTTGTACCGTTTGGTGGGGCAGTGTCCATGCTTTTTAAGTAGATGACATGAAATCTTCCAGAGTCAAATACAATTTAGGCTTTGACACAAACTCGTCTTCTTCTAACTGTTCTTCTTTCTTCCAATTATGCCGCCTTTTTGAATATTTTCCTTCTGATGAAGGGGGTTTTACTGTGGAATTCATAGTAGAAGACACAATTGGTTTCTTCAATTGCATTTGTAAAATGGCATGATTTCGGTTAATCATTTTCCTGACCATCCAATCATCATATTTCTGCACATTTTTACTTTGGACTTCATGCCACTCGCCTTCTTCCTCTGGATCAGTAGCAGTAACACATGCTATCTGGGCTGAAGAACCTTTCAGTTTTACCTGTCCAGATTCCACCATCTTTTGCATGAGGTCTTTGAAGACAAAACACTCATGAATGGGATTCCCCAACATCTGATGAAATGGTAAATAGTTGGGGAGGTCTTCATCTCCTTCCTTGTTCAGCCTTTTGGGCCTTGGAAACTGAACCAAATTGTTTTCCAGAGTCGAGATGAATTAGCCTGGAACTTTCTCATTCCAGAAAGAATAAACTTTGTTCTTCAAATCTTCAAACTGTTTTTGTCTTTGATCTATTTGATCATCTTGAAAAAATAGCCTCTGTTTTTGATGCTCAGGAGGTGGATCCCTTCTATATGATGGATTTTTTGAAGTGGAAGCAGGTACAGGTGCTTGTTTAAGTGTAACTGTAGCAGTCTCTACTTTCCCCATTCTCCTTCCTAGAACTGATGGAATTACACGAGTTTTAGACTTAGTCTTTGTAATAGAGTGTTTAATCTGCTGAGCGATTGAAGTAAGGTCTCGAAACCCTCCTTTTTATTTCACAGGGATCAATGGTGTGCGTAATTCATCACACAGATTTGTCACACAGATTGGCAACAATTCTTCTTGAGGGAGTGCTAAACTAAATAAATATTTTAATCCCTTCCATCGAGTAATGAAATCTAAAACTCTTTCATTTTCCCTTTTCTTACAATTTTTAAGATCAAAAATTTTCATCTTTGGAAACATTGAGCTTAATTAAAGAAGGAATTTTTGACAGAGATCTTCCCACCCAGTAATTGACTGGGATTGCAAGCTTGTATACCAGACTAAAGCAGGCCCTTGTAATGACTGTAAAAAACACCTGAGCTTAACTGCTTCTTGTTTTTGAGAAGTTCCCATCATGGGATCACAACGAGAAACAAAATGTGTTAAGTTTTGTTTTGGATCTCCCGAACCATTAAAAATTGGGAATGTGGTACTTGAAAAATTTGATGGGGGAGGAATTGCATCAACCCATTCAGGGTGAGCTCTCTTCTCTAGTTGAACTGGTGCACACTTTCCTACCATATCTTCTAACCGAGCTATTAATGATTCAATGGTAGTCATTAATTTTTGAGAAACATTTGGTTGATCTTGGACCTGTGCAGGTGTAAGAACTAGAGTTTGGATGGGTGTGGCGATAGGGACTTCCACTGATGGTAGTATTTCCGATTGTTGTTGCGTATAACTCATAGGATTGGACCTATGGGGGTGTACTGGTAAAGGAGTATATTCTTGATTCATCCTAGTAGCTGCAATGAATTCCCTTGACTGACTGACTCTAGCACGTTTAGGAGGAAGACTACCTTGAAGTAGTTCTGCATTCAACCTCCTTAACTCCTTCATCTCCGCCTCTTGTTGTGTGAACCTTTCCTCTATTGATATTGATTGACCTTCTCTAGATGTAGGGTGGGACACAACCTGACTTTTTCTTTTCTCCTTGTTGGACGCCTTTAGAAGAGGGGGAGTTGGTTATTTGAAAGAATACCTAGATTCTTGGTAAGCCTTTGATTCCGGGTACGCACACCTTCCTCATTTTTTTCAGTGCGTACAGCCTCTTGATCAGGAACTTATTCATATGATTCCTATAAGTGAGCCTCATGTTCTGGGGGATCAGTGACAACGGCATTGATGACATTTATCGATGCATAACGCATTGCATCCCTTCTATCAGAATTTTTGTGATATTGTCTTCTTCCATGTCCTTTATGAGACATTTCCCTTGGTTGAGTTGATCCCTCAGGAACTTCTTGATGACCCATAATTTTGAGGGAATATCATGATAATTCGGCTCTGTGTTCCTCTTGTGGCTTCTTCCCTAATCGAGAGAAGACTAACTTTCGCTGAGGAATAGATTGAGGATTTGAAAAAGTCCACAGTTTGGTGGACTGGGGCTATTCCTGTTGTTCATGCTCAACTCCTCGAATCCTATTTGTTGATTCCGAGGGTTGGGTTAAAAGTGTCCCCAGTCTGGAAAGCTGAGGTGGCTCTTGAGCTACTACATCTAAGACTTTCTTAAAATATCTTCTGATTTTTCAAACTTTAGTCCGGAAATTGGCTGGATGCATCAACCTACATCCACTCAAATCACCTGGCTCAAATGACTGTTGGATGATTTCTGAAACTTCTATCACTTGATGATGTGCCTACTCTAAATGAGAATCTTATTTGATATTCACATTTTCTTGATGCAAGAGTACTTTGACAACTTTTTCTTTATATGACTGACTTTGGGAAGAACTAGTTGAGGCCTGTTCTTGAGCAAGCATCTTATTACACAAAAAACCAGTTGGTTGTGGTTGGCCATGGGTAATAACATTGCATGAGACCATTTTTGGCGGGCTTTTTTGACTAAAGAGTATAGTGAAATGCAGTGCTCCATGAACACCTCATCCCCTAATATGATTACCAGATAGGGCATTGGTAATTAATTGGCGCAACCTTTTTAATGCACCAAGGCATGAACACTGAAGGGCTCTCTGATTCTTTTCAACCTTTGGATATCGGTAAACTGAGAGAGATTCCAAATCAATTTGTTATTGTAACCCTTCTATTATCTTGACATGATTATCATGTATATCATAAGATAATATTTTCTTCTTTAATTGACAAAGAGTTTTCCACATGTTGAGACGAATATCTTGAATACAATCATCCGTCAAAATTTCTGGAATATCATACTGAGAGTCAGCCAAAGGCCAAAACATGACTGGTACTTCACCTTTCGCCAGTTGTTTTCTCATATTCAGCACTTTCTCCTTATCATTTGATGAATATTCTTCTACCTAATTAGACCAAATTTGGTGCTTCTTTGTTGCTTCATCAGATTTAACAAGATTGGTAGAGAATTCATTTGTCAAATTAGAAGATGAATGATCCAGGGGTGGTTCGAAGAATGACCTACACCCCGAGCTATCTTCTTATTGAGAAATTATTTCACCTGCTAGTGGTAAAGCATCAGACATGACTGGATTCACATTTGAAAGTGCCTTAAGATAAGAGGTATTTCTCGTTAATACATTGTCCTTTGAATAATTTTCTAGGAAATGTGAATTACTACTAGGGAGATGACTTTCATAGCTAAATTTATCATCATGGGGAGGACCACCATGGTGGGTTATAGAAAAAGATGAAACCTCCTGCTCCTTGATCTTCTGGCCACACAGAGGGTTATTGTGGCTCTCATCTAAATATTATACTTCGATATCGACTGAACTGTCATGAAGAAAGCATTCATGAGGAAGTGTCTGATGAAGACCTTTGGAATTACTGTTCTCACTATTGGGTAGTGAGAGAGTAGAATCTTGAGTTGCAACAGATAATTGTCTGAGTGCATCAAGAACTCCATCATCGAGCAAGGCCTTATTGTAGATTGGCTCTTGATTTTTCGACTGTGCTGGATGGGTCTTTTTATTAGATTCCTTCTTACTCACTTTAGAACCCACTTGTTGATGAAAGTGGTTATTATGGGCAGGTGTATGTGCCTACTCAGGAGAAACGGTCAGGTTAGGATGACGATCTCCATTTAAATCGGGTGTATGTGCCCGACTTGATTGTCTATATGACATGGGGGAGTATGCCCCACGACCATAATGGACTGGAACAGAGGTGAATATATTCTCCGGAGTGACATGTTGATGAGCCACTCCACTGATAGGGATAGATTTATGTTTCGTCCCCTTTGATGCTGCTGAAGTTGTTATAATATTCTGACAGGCATCCAGAATATGGGAAGGGATTTGC
Organism: Viscum album; assembly: GCA_963277665.1. Classification (NCBI taxonomy): domain Eukaryota; kingdom Viridiplantae; phylum Streptophyta; class Magnoliopsida; order Santalales; family Viscaceae; genus Viscum; species Viscum album. The sequence goes on from OY728155.1 coordinate 92,015,594, forward strand.
TTCTGCTCTTTCACCATTGTCAGAATGTGCTTGGTGACTTCATCGGCCAAAACGGGAATATACGTCCATTATATGTCTGGAGTAGGTGTATGTGCCTTCTCTTGTCCTCCTTTTCCTGTCAGTGAATTTTGACAGTACTTATTCATAGGGCTAGAGAGTTGAGTCTGCTCAAAATATTTCATCGGAGCTTTCTGACTGACTTCTCTGGGTGATACCAAACGAGACTGTTGGTTAGCCTGATGAATTGCAGGTGTATGTGTCTGCTGATTTTTCCCCACCACATTTGATTGGTGAGTTTCTTTGGTTGCAGTCAGACGAGCCTGATGACTAGCTGATGAATTATAAGCAGGTTTATGTGTCTGCCTATAGTACTCCACCGTAATTGCCTGGTGGTATTTGCGTGTTACTGCCAGATGAGTCTTCTGGGTAGTAACATCAGGACGGACGGATGTATATGCTCGCTCATTGTTTTCCATCAAATTAGCTTGATGGACTTCTCCAGAGGGGGCAGAAGTAAGAACCTTCTCCCTTTTGACCGAATTTCACCTCTGATGGTTCGTCTTGTGTGCTTGGGTCTGAGGAACCTGAGCCGAACCCCTAGAGGTGATACCCTCATCATGTTGAGGGTGCACTACCGCATGAGTCTGGCGGGGATTGTTGATGGGAGTCCTCGGGAAGGACTCTTTCCTTTTTTAACCGAGGCCTTGAGTGACCTCTTCATTCACCTCCCTGTAATATGGGAGGGACTGGTTGTTGCGTTCTGGGGATAACGACCTGAAATGGTTGGATATAGTGGTTAGAACCGTATGCTTCTTGATCACTGGTCATCGCTGTCCGGACAACCAGGGTGAATTTTTAACTTGGAGGGCTTGTCGAGCGGCCTCCAGAGTCGAAATGGTACCATGTTGACGGTAATCCTTAACCAACGCATTCGAGACCCATCATTGCAGATGCTGAGTAGGTGATGTCGTCCTCAGAGCGGATGAGGATCCATCAGAAGTAGTGGCCAAAGCATTCACAGGTGTGAACTTTAAAGAAACCATTTCTATAATGCAGAGAGATCTTGGAAAAGAGTGCATGTTTGATATAACAGACATAATCAAGATAAGTCTGGCCATACTACATCTTTTGGATGAGAATATATGTTATTGACTGCTTTGTTGGCCCTCATATTGAGTTTTAATAGGGTCCTAAAAAATAAGTAAAACACCATTTTAACTTGGTTAAGGATTCACGTCGGGTTCACCATTTTTGTTTCTTCTGGAAATGGGGATGACCTTGTTTTTTTAAGGTTCAAACTTTTCCAATCGGTTTCTAACGGGTTTATTCATAGAACTAGAAACATCCAATGATTCAATATCCACTTGGACCTACTTTCCAAAGGTAGGTGCTCATTAGTTGTGGACCGATGAGGCTTAAGAATTTGCATTAGTCGAGAGGATGGGAGGTCAGACTCATCACAACTTTTTTGGGGGAATTATTTTCTACTCCGGGACTCTCTTATAGATTTGAGTTATGTTCGTGAATCCTTATTAATTTACCAATCATAAAAATGAGTTTTCCTTTAGATTTTTCAATCAATGATTGATATGTATAAGATTTATAGAATATTTTATATGTATTTGAGGTTCTTCATCGATGGAGAATCATATTTATGTATTGGATATTCTTAGTCAATGGTATCCTTAAAAACATTATATATAAATATCTTGGTCATTATGATGACCATACTGGTTTTAAAGCCACTCAGTGGGGAACTTGAAGTTTATTGTCATTCAGAAGGACATGGATTATTATAGAGTTGGGATCATACCCGCAGATGGGCTACCTACGTATCCTTGTTATAAAAAGAATTAGAACCCACGTAGTTAGGGAATTGAGATATAGTTTAACATCATATGGCACGGATGAGAATTAATGGGTAATGGGCTTGAACCTTAGAAAGGTTTCCTACATAATATACTTTTAAGGCAGAGATCAGAGTCCACGTAGTTCAATTAAGAAGTGTGGGCCTTATGTATGATTAATGGCCCAAAGAGAGGTGTCATAATTACTTTTACACTATAAGCTCACTTGAGTAATGCTAAGTGTGAGAAACAAGTGGTATCAGGAAACCTAACGATTTGTGCCACAAAATATGTGGTCACAAGGAAAGATATGGGGCTTATGTATGTGTGACTTCCCAAGTAGATGAAGACTAATATTTACTTCTGGAAAGAAGCATAGGAACAAGTTCTATAAATATATGTGTGCTTTATGGATATTTGGATACCCTAACTTGGGGCTTACTCCTTAGGAGGATTCCCAAATTAGGGGGACATTTGATTGGGGCTTATTCCTGAGAAGGAGGCCCAAAATTAAAGAAATTATGACTGGGGCTTACTCTTGAAAAGGAGGCCCATGTGAAGGGAACTTGAGGCTTGGGGCTTACTCCTGAGAATGAGGCCCAAAATTAAAGGGTACATGGGGCTTACTCTTAAAAAGGATGCCTATTAACAGGGTCCATAAAGGTAGTTATGCTTTATAGAGATTTAGATTTTTAATTTGGGGCTTACTCCTAAGGTGGATGCCCAGATTAAGGGGGATTTGACTTATGATTGGGGCTTACTTTTAAGGAGGATGCCCAGATCAAAGATTCTCTCATCTTAAGGGGTGAGGTTGGATGAAGGTAACCTCTAACCGTAGTGATATACAGTTATATAAATCGCAAGGTTTTGAGAGAGGTTCCACAAAATTCCTTTCAGATAAGGAAGCCAACAAATGAACCATTCCATAAGTGGATTTGAAGAAGATTTTGAAGGATAAATCTTGAAGAGGAGAGGTGAATTTGAGGAAAATAAGTGAATTGGAAGGAGGAACATAAGTATTGGTCTGGCATGCAAGTCCTGGTCATGCAAGTATACTTGCGCGACATGATTTCACTTGGGCGATGAAGAACCTGTAGGTTAATACTTGGGGGAGACTTGGCTCAAGCCCTTATTATTATCCCTAGATTCTTCCAGAATGGCGGCTTGCAAGTTTTCATGAGAGGACAAGGCGGTGTGAAAGTGTATCCCTTTCCCTTAAGGGATAGACACTTAGGCACGCAAGTGTTGATGATTTCTAACACTTAAATTTTATTCTTCCTCTTTAGATCTTCCATTATAGATAAGAAATTACCTTAGAAGTGTTTGGAAGACTTCAAGCAGAGACTAGGGTGACCAGAGCTTAATTGTGAGTTTTGGATTTTTTGTCCTCTAAATGGGGGGCCCACAGGGGGTATTTATAGGCCATTGAGGACCTTGGGCGAAAAAAGAATAGGGCGCTCAAGTGACTTGCGCGACCCATATGTGGGGCGCAAGTATACTAGCACGACCATAATGAAACTTGTGTGGCCCATGCTTAAAGAGTTCCTTGTTCATGCCTTTTTCAATTTATGATGTTTTTCAAAGGATAACTCTTTTTGTGGTTAAGGTATTCCCCTTTTCCATTCGTAAAACTTTGTGGCAAAAAGGAGCGTGAACAGTACTCCATGTGCACACCCAACTACAAACCTAAATTAATGTCAAGAATAAATATATCAGCTATTTATTTCCATATCTCCCTTAGATAGGTGTATCCAATGAATATGTTCTATATGTTTTCCACTACCTTGAGGCATATATGGCAGGCCAAAATAATGTATTCCCAGCCTTCCTTAGCTGGCCATGTGTTGGAAGCTTGTTTTTCTAGATTCTCTATAAGAGAGTGAACCTTAAAGGCTTGATGAAGTTGTCCTTGAATTTGGATATCCATTTTGGGACCATTATTAAACTATCACATTTTATCTTGTGGCATTCTTTAGAATTGAAATCCCCATTATGGTTAGGCCTCCACACTAGTGTTTCATTGTCTATAAAGGTGTAGTTATGTATATCCATTGTAATCTACACTGGGAAAATGTAAAGGTTGTTTTAGTGTGTGTTGAGTTCATAAATTTTCATTTGAATAATTTTAGTGGGGATATTAATAATGTCCTTGAGTGGTTGATCAAACCAACAAGTGCTCCACCAATTGAGTTAAGTCTTTCTGATGGCTATCCACTTGGTTTTTTTCATGATTTCATAGAGAGAGATCTTGATTGAGGGTCATACTGATGATCCAAGATAATGTGGTTAACCATCCAATAGCCCCTTCTTGAACCTTCTTATCACAAATTCGTTGTAGTGGTTATTAGTGGTTAGTATGTTCCATGTGAACTTTCCAATCCGGGCATCATTGAATATCTTGAGGTCCTTGATTCTAAGACCCCCAATTTCATGGTTTTGATACACTCCTTCCATGAAATGGTCACAACTTTCTTCTCATGCACTGAACCAGTCAAAATGAATTTTCTGATCATGCCTTGCAAGTCCTTGATGAGAGATATGGGCCACCTATAAATGGAAAATGAGTATACAAATTTATAACTGATGATCGAGTTAACAAGGCCACCCTACCTTCTTAATACATGGATTTCCTCTTCCATTTGAAAATCTAGTTAATGATTATAGAGATATTCCCTCTAAGTAATTTTATTTTTACCATTCCACATAATAAAGGAACATCAGGGTACTTAAAGGGGATGGATTCCCTTATCACCCTGAGTTTTCTAGGGATCATGTTCTATTTACCCACCGATAGTCCATTATCAAAGACAATGAATAATTTGTCCCAGCTAATAGACTACCCCTCAAATTCCTCATAATGTGTGAAAATTCCTCGGATTGTAGAGATGGTTTCCCTTTAAGCTTTCCCAAATAAGAGGGAAACATCTGCATATAGAAAATGTGATGGGACATGATCATTTCTCCCTACATTGATTTGTATATATAATCCCACTTGATAAAGGTTCTTAATACACCTATTAATATAATATTCATAAAGTTCAAAGAGAATCACTAATAGTGGATCCCATTTCCTCACTCCTCTGGTGCACTAAAAGTACCCTCTTGGAGTCCTATTAATTAAGATGGACAACCTTGTAGATGATAGGATAGAGCTTATTAGTCTGATAAAAGTGTATGAGAAGCCATATCTCTTAAGGATGTTGAGTAGGAAACTCCACTTGAGGGTGTCAAAGGCCTCAGATATGTCAATATTAAGAGAAATATTTCCTTCCTTCATCTTTATCTTCATGATATTAACATTTTCCGAGGCTGTGAAGAGGAAAATCTGGATCCATATTCAAGGAATTAACCCATACTAATTTAGAGTGATGAGGTCCTTAATGATTCCCCCCACCCTGTATAACATGATTTTACTAATGAATTTAGGGGTAGTATTCACAAGGGAAATAGGTCTAAATTCTTTAATATTAACTACAATTTCTTTTTTAGGAATCAAAGCAATGAAATTTGAATTAATTATTAAGGGCAGATATGCATGAGAAAAGAAAACCCTTACTGCACTTACAAGGCCATCCAGTATGATATCCCAATAGACCATGAAGGAATTTTTTGTGAAGTCATCTGGTCCTAGAGCACTTTCCATGTTTAGATAAAACAGTTCCTTCTTGATTTCATCCTTTTCTTGTTCATTGACAATGTTAAAATTTTAATAATAATCAATGCAGGGATGGATGTTTCCAATCATCATTGAGGAATTCTCTAGCCAATCGTCTACATATAAGTCATAAAAATAGTCAACCACTACCTTTGAAACATCATCTAAAGAGGTGTATAAGTGACTGTTGATGATGATAACAATATTACATCCTTTACTCTCTTCTCCTTGTAGAGTCTGTGAAACAAATTGAGTTCATGTCCCCTTTATTAAACCATTTTACATTTAAATGGTTCCTATCCAACATCTCCTTAATAGTTAAGAGTTCACCCAATTTTGAGTGGGCTAGCATGTCCTTCCTAGAGGGAAGATTCTATTCTTGATGTTAATTCTAGATGATATCAAGATGGTTCTCATCATTCGAAATATCAAAGTCAAGTTTTGAAAAATATATCTTGTTCCACTACATAAGAAGTATCTTGGTGTGTTTTAATTTTTCAGAAATCCTCTCCAATGGGATTACCATGGGAGCCAAATTTCAGGCCTCCGAAATGATTTCCCTATATCTAGTCATGGTTACCCATCCATTTTTTGAGTGAAAAAGAATTGGGATAACTCTTTCCACATTGAAAATCTCCACAACTACGGGACTGTGATACGAGTGATGTTTGGGAAGAGTATAGCCTAAAATACCACTGACAGCGCTCCTATAATCCATTTTAGTGAATCATATATCAATATTGTTGGATTTACTTCCATTTAATGTGAACATTCTCCAGGTAAAATTTCCCTAGCAATTGGGAATTCAACAAGGTTACACTGATCAATTAAAGCTGAAAATTCATCAACTGATATCCTATTGAAATTTGATCCAATTTTTTCTTTCAGTGTCAGGTTTGCATTGAAATAACCCATAATCACCCATTTCTGAGCCATATTCTCAAAATTTTATTTCATATCCTTCCATAATTATCTTCTATTAACATAATATGTTTAGTCATACACAAAATAATCCTTGACATTGTGACCATACTATTGAAAGTAATTTTTATGCTTTGGATTTCATGACAGCATGTATCAATCTGAATGTTTTCATGTTTAAACACCCAAAGGTGTTCTATACTACATCAATGAGTGTTTTGAGATAGAAATTGATGTCCCAAGGTGGTTCATTTTAAGTTCCTCTACTTCTCAAAAATCATTTTAGGTTCTACAATTCCAATAAGGGCTGGTCTATTTGCCAATATAAAATTCTTAAGGGCTTTCTCCATTAGGGTATTCCCTATCCCCTGGAAATTCCAATAAAATAGATTCATAATTTTAGGGCCTTTCCCCTATTTTTAGGTCCTCCATCCTGAGTCATGATAACATGGCCTTTCTCCCTTTTATTTATGCCTTTATTATTCCCTTATTTTGGTTCCTCATTCATTTAGAATAAGTTTCTATGATCAAAAATTTTTGCAGAAGATTGAGAATACTCAGCCTCTTTATCCCATAGCCTTCCACATAGAGGGGTGAACCTGTTCTTAAAGTGAAAGACTTAGGTGCTTCATTGCTTGAGACATGTTTCCTGTAGGAGTGCCCTACCTACAGATGAGATATGAGCACTCCTATGTGATCTCAGCCTTTCCTGGTGTATTTCTGACAAGTACTTCCTTTTTATAAATTTTCTTTGTTGAAATATACTTCAAAATACCGTTAGTGTCGAGTCCCATAGCATAGTTCCCATGTGTTCTTTCTATTGTATAGGTACCCTTGGTGTTCTTTGTGGTTCTATTATCATCTGGGGCTTCACTGGTATGAGGAAATGGGGCCGGATCAGCACTCCTAAGGATACCATGTCTGCTCTCCAGAGGGAAGCTCCCATTTTTTCCATGGTCATCTCCAAATTTGATGAATTCCTGTACTTTAAGGGATCGGTATGATTGTGACCAGGAGTTGGGAGAGCATCCTATACATACTTGGTTAACCCAATGTGGGAAACACCAGAGGAGGGGGTAGGCATGTTTGAGGGATCACCCATTCCATGCACAATTATGTCTTTCACAATTCAATTTTTAGACTTCTCCACCTTAGAGGGTCCATCATTGTTTTTTCAAGTTGTAAAAGAGGAGGGAACCTTCTCCTTTCCTATCCTCCTTCTACACTGAGCAATCACATGTCCCATAATGTTGTATAAGGAGAATTATTTATCTCTATTGCATTCGTATATCATATTCCCAAATAATAAATAGCCTGTGTAAAATCTTGGTTTATTTTCATATTGTATTATCATGTTGACAGTGTCATCTCTTATGGTTAAAACATCATCCTCCACAAGTGTATTAGACATATAAACTCCATCAGTACCCTCACGTAATGGACATATATTTTATTATCGGTCTATCTATCCATCCTAATTGGATTACCCATGGACAAATATATATCCCACAGAATGCATGGATGCCAATATAACCAATTCAGCTTGCATATGAGAATCCAAATTTGTGTATGAGTGTTCTTTATTGTATCCAGGTCAAAATTCCTATCCCACTCCTGGATTAGTAGAAATATAGGTCTAAGGTATATTGATCTAAATCTTCATGCTCTTTGTTTGTGCTCATCAGAGGAAAACACAACATGGTAGTACCCTCTCCACATTGTTTGTACACTTTATAGGTTTGGTTAACTCTTTACATCATATATAATTACTATCTAATCTCTATTTGACCACATCACATGTCTATGAAACTGTATGTTAAAACACTCCACCTAAATTCTCTTACTGATAAATATCTATGAAGTAAGTTAGTTTGGATAATATTGAGATTTAGGAATCATATTACTAACTATTCAAATTTTGAACATATTCAAACTTCTTAACTTCACAACATCAAATGTTATGATGTAAACTTATGTTTTCTACTTATATCTCTTTATAAGATCATTATCATAATCCTTGTAACTCTATTCCATCAAATTTTTTCCTTGAAATAATCTAACTACTTACATTATTATTAACATTTCCTCCTGAACTCTTTCAAGATAATGAAATAATAATTTGTTATGATAACTAATGTAATTATTTACATTTTTTACCTACATACCCTAAAATCTTTCAAAATATAAATTTTTATTCACTTTTCATCGTGACTAGTATAATCCTTTAAGAAATGTTGTCTTTAATTTTCATGCTAACTAAATGTAACTCTTTACATTTTTATTTATTATCATATATACTAAACTATTTTAAAATATTCAGTGAAAACACTTTATCTTAAAAAATTATAATAGTGATATCCACTTTCTAAATGTTAATTAAATGTAAGAATTTATATTTTTCTTTACCATCGTATATCTTAAACATTTTAGGATATTAAGTAGAAAACACTTAAACTTAAGGTTCGTGTTATCCTTTATCTATTAATTTTGATCTTACCTAAATCCAAACATACCCCCACTTGCCTTTTGAATGCTATATTATTTTCAAAATATATTTATAAGATAAAAAATCATTTTTTGTTAGGAAATAACATTTATTTACTTTTAGTAGTAATATTTAACAAATTAACTATTGTTTCCATTATTTCACGCCCGTTTTTTGAGTCAGTTTCCTATGGGGTTTATTCATGGAAATAGAAACACCCAATGGTTCCTGCATCCATAATATGGACCTGATTTCCAAAGGAAAGTGATCACTAGTCTTATTATCAAGTATTATTTGGGACTCACATTGGTTGAGAGGATGGGAGGTCGGTCTCATCTAACCCTTTTGGGGGAAATTATTGCATATTTCAGGACTCTCTTAAAGATGTAAGTCGTATTCAGGAATCCTTTAAAACCTAATATAATACTAGTCACCCTTTACATTTTCAATCAATCACATATACATATATAAGTAACCATATTAAAATATTAGATTTTCTCTATAAATGAAACCTTATATATGTATTTGAGTTTCTCCATCAATGGAACCATCTATACATATCATTGGTTCTCCATATTATCTTCTTATGTGCTTTTAAATGCTTTAATTTAAAGAAATATAATTTAAACCCTCGTAATTGGGTTCCCTATAGTTTATTTCCATCCAGGGATACTGACGCACGCCTGTCGTAGGGCGTGGCAAAACAATTATTTCCTAAGTTAAAATGTATTTAAGTGGTTGACCTAGGATGTCTCCTGAAGAGGAGTGCATACAAAACGAGTTGTCACTTTAAAATGAGGGTAAAAGAAATGTTGTGTTTTTTAAATGAAATTTGAAATTAAAATGATTGAAAAACTATGATTTTTAAAAGGGTGATTAGGTCGGGGTCAGTTTCCTAATTATAATGCTATCCTTGTTCAATTTAATTCAAACCTCTTCTTCTTAGTTGATTAAAGTGAGTTTCCACAATCGTTTCCTCTCACTTCCTTGGTGAAATTATTATTGTGAGAGAAAACCTTACCAAGATCTTGGTTTGGTCAACTCTCCTTCCATGTGTAAAATAATTTTATTGAATATCCTTAATTTAAATGGGCAATACCCAATCGGGTTTTGTTTATCCCAAACAATCAATAACATTCACTACACCTTTTACACGTACTGACGATCGTTAAGTACTTCACCACTAATTCCTGGTTTATTCCATCGTATATAAACCAGAAATTAGTGGAGGGAGATATTGATTATTTTACCAAGAAAAAAATAAATAACGGAATTAATATTCAAGAACGATCGAACTTGATAATAAAATCCGCTATAAGAATTTGAAAACAACTTTGAAGAAGAAATAAATTTATTCAATTGCGTCCAAGAACTCAAGCATTACAATGTAGAAAACCAACCCTTCCCCAATCACTCCAAAAGTTTACCCCACCATGGTAAGGGTAATAGAGTTGAATTGGGAAGAATAAGGCATTACAAAACTATGAAAAAGAAAATAAATAAAAGAGAATTCTGAAAATTTCTCCTTCTTGGTGTCCCAGAAGGAATGGGGTGGAGAATGGATGCCTTGACAGGGTGGAGCTCTCCTCCTTTTATAGCCAGAATGTTTCCCCCGAATGTAGATGCGTTTTAGCCCCATTAAATGACATCTTCACGCGTTGAGCACTTCATGAATGTTGTTCATAATTCCCTTTTCCGTGTCTCCTAAAAATTCCAGCGGATTTGGACATGTATTCCAAGAGTTATGGCCGTTTTACTATGAGCATTTATTCTGTCCAGCCAGACTCTCCAAAACGAAATCCTCCGGATTAGGGTGCTTTAATTACCTAATAAAAGGCCAATTCACTCAGTGATTCCTTCTTAAAAGATGCTCCAAAACTCCTTTCGCGTCCACCCACCGAATTTCACTAGCCTTGGGCCCACAGTGGATGAGTTATGGATCCCACATAAAAACTAGGCATAATTGAAAACAGTTTCCTTGAGCCAACTTGTGTACTTCTTTTGAGCTTCCATATGGCTGATTCAGATTTTGGTCCAAATATATTAAATGAAGCCCTGAATGTTTAGAATCTTGAAAAGAAATAATTTTGCAATTTGGAGCAGTGTAGATAATGTTATGGCCAAACTACCGAAATAATGTAAAACTGTTAAAAATCCAAAATGGCCAATTTTTACTATTCAGCTCAAAATAACACCATTATCAAAAAAATGAAACAATTCATCTTAGAGGAACAATTTTGTGGGTTTAAAAAAATGATATTCAATATAAATTAATTGAAAATATTTGCACTATCAGATACGGATACAATTTGATAATGAGTTCAAGCCCATGAGAAGGGATTCATATGTATCCTTGTTAAAGGAATAAGAACCCACATATTTTTGTGTCAATTAATGGAACATGTCATTCCTTTTAATGTTGGGTAACAAGGACTAGACCATACAGTTTTACTCCGTGTTCCTATGATTCCTAGGAGAAAGATTCCTAGTCAAGTATAATGTGCCACTTACGCATGGGTGGATTTTGATGATTGATCTGGAAGGGAATTTGGACCAGATATGGGATGACTTTCACTGGGGATTTTGGCTGATGAAGATAATGTGGAAACAACTTGGAGGGAATATATCCTCCAAGGTGGGGGTATTATTTTACTTGGAATATGGAAAAATAAAAATGATGTAATATTGGAGGTGTTGGTTTTTAACATAGAGTATTATTCCTACATTTCTCATGAGTACATAAATCAAATACCATGTAGTTCGGTTGTGTTGGGTATTAAACCTATGGGGGAGAACCAAAGTTACCTTATTGGTAATATGGCACTATAAAGGTTTGTCTTGTATGGTATATGGACCTTTTAAAGGATAGTAATGTAGTTTTGGGTCTTATACTAGGTAGCAGTCCTATTTTAGAATATTTTATTATGCTAGTGATATGATCACCATTGACCGCTAAGCCCGCATGAGTCATGATCGGTGTGATAAGAAATATGAAGTGGAATATTTTTCACTTTTCATAGTCTACTTCATCCACTTGTGCGTGAGGTTGTGGTTATGGGAAGTAGGATATGTCTTATAAGAAAGTTTAGGGGATTACTTCAAGTGGGATTTACTTTTCTTGGTTTCATAGAAGATGAGAGGAGGGTATAAGACTAACCCTCATTAAAGGTAAAGGTTAGTGGTTCCCCTCACTATTTAAAATAGGGAGGTCCTTAATACTGTCTCCAAGGTTGGGTTCCTTATTACTGAGGGAATGAAAAACTGTAAAAATCGTGAGATCCATTCCTATTAGTTAGGATAAGTTTGGTAAATATTTTACCAAGGGAATTCAAAATAGTGAGAGGGACATGCAGATGTATCTCTAAGCCGAATAGATCTAGTGTCCATGGGAGAGGTATCACCAATTCCATTCTAAGGTTTTGAAATTAGTCATAGGGATTCATTTTATCGTTCTTGAAGGGGACAATATAATTTGGAACACTACATAGAAGGATGATGGTGAGAGAGGAAGGGGAAAATACCATAAAGATGCCCCATTCTACATACTTTTATTACTATGTTGGATGGGGAACTAAAAATGGATCACTTTTTCAGATGACCAAGAGAGTCCACTTCTTATGAAGGATATCCCTGGTTGATATCCTTCACAATTTGTACTCCTAGCCAAGGATCCTTTTGGGTGTTCTCTTTTCCCTTTTTGATATGTGGTAAATGAATTACCTACTTAAATACTCACACTCGGTATTCTATGGTATTCTATGTTGTCTTTATGATTACCCTATATGTATTTATTCTAGTGATAAGACCATGTATTTATAAGTTATGGAATAACCCTTTTCTCAAAAAAAATTGATTGTATACATAGCATATTTGCTACTGTGTAGAGGATAATAAAACTGTCACCTCACACTGTAAATGATTTTAATTTGTGGGGTGTGGAAAATAAATCTCTCACCATAAACAAAAATTCATTTACAAGTTCATGGAAAAGACACTTCATGATTCAAAATGAAAAATTATATGTAGTTGTGTGTAATTATCACCTCTCCCCACAAGCTATTTTCATTTGTGAAAATCCCATGAAAAGTGGCAGTCTTACATAGCATGTGTACTATGAATAATGGAATGAATACTTTTTTGTTCTATATACTTTATCAATTTTAACTATATGAATAATTATCTTAGTTTGATTCTAGCATTCCCAAGTTTATAATATCTTCTTTATATTCTTTGCAAACTTTTTCGGGCCCAACAAATTCCCCTTGACAGAATGGGGTCTTATTTTCATCAAAAGGAAAACATTATGAGGATGAATTTGGCCCGGTTGAATGATTTACAGTGTTCATGTAGACCCAGAGGAAGGACCACACCTATAAAAATGTGACAGGATGAACTCATTTTTTACATAATAAACTATATGCACTTTATGATTTCCTCTGAGATTTTGGCCTAAAACCCTTCTTGTATAGCAGCTTCCCTTTCCAATTGGATATCCTCCATACCGAAGCATAATTTTCTACAAACTGGTATTTTCTTGAACTAATTATCACACTTCATGTTAGAATTTTTTATACATAGGAATGATAAAGTTCACATAGTAATTTTAGCTTAATATCGTGTGAACCGTATATGACCCCATGGGATCCGTATAGTGTTTTACATGCTATAAAGAATTAAATACTTTATTAAATTCACATACACGTTAGATTCCAATTGATCTAAAATAATTTTATGTTTTTTTATATAGAGATGATGGGTCATGATCAAAATAATTTTTTAGTTTGATGACCATGATTGAAATAAAAAATATTATCGCTGAAAATATTGTAGTCAGTCCCTAATACCATGTTATTCATCGAGAAGGTATCCTGAATAATCTTCCTTCTCCAGTGTTTTGGGACTATCAATTGTATAATATAATACCTCTGTACTAATTTGGGCTACAATATGATGTTATGATTCCACTAGTTAATCAAAACCTTCCACCTGCTTGGTTCAAATTGTTCTTGAATCATGTTTTAGTGCAAATATCTGTTGAGGGTCATGTTGTTTATTAATTGAGTTAAGGGAAAGTATTCACTTTGAATGGTTCCTTATGGAATCAAAATAACCATAATAATAATAACATATACTTTTAGAAAAAAATTCAAGACTACCCATCCATTTTAAATCTCTTATGGGTAGATTCCACTGAAGGGTGGAGCTCAAAGTGGGATTTTTGGTTTGGAGGGAGTTTCTCTAGGGAATGGTTCTGGGCATTCTAGGTGAATTATAATTAATGGTTCTAGGTGCAGTGGAAACATGAGGAGGTTGGTGATATATTAAAATTTCTTTTAATAATTGTTTCTTGTTACCAAGAGCGAGGATCTTTTATGTAAAATTTATAATTAATTTATTTAATATTTGAAGAAATAAATACTCGGTCTTGGGAAATTTCTTTGTTGGTGAATGTTGATTGTCTGAAAAGATCCTTTCGGGTTAAATTTTTTTCACAGTAAGGATCCGAGGATAGAACCCGTCTAGCATTGATCCACATGTGCTCATATGATCTCTACGAAACACCACTCGGTCTCTGGGTGCTAGCATGGTGAGTTTAATGTCATTCATTGTTCATTATTGATCACTCATTCTTTGATCTTGAAAAACTATCTCTTTTACTTATCATTCTTGATATGGAGAGATAAAGAGTATTTGATAGATAATTTTTTGTGTGAAACAATTCTCTATTCTCAATTTTGGATGCTCTACACAATAGACATAGCCGCCTATTTACAGAGTTGGGATTTGAGATAAAATATTATTTAATTTCATACCATCCATTAAATAACATTTATTACCTTTAATAAATTCCATGCTACATAATAATAATTATTTAATTATTATTTTGTGGTGTGAGCTAACTTTCACAATAACAAATATTATATAACGGTCTTGTTAATTAATATTTGTCACTCAACTCATTCTTAGTCAGTTCAAACTCTTCTAGGATTTATAGAACAACTAAATTAATATTTTATTTATAGATAAATATTTTATTCATAATCTCTTAAATACATATTTATTAAAATATTCAAGAAATAAAATAAATATTTTATTCACAATCCGAGGAATAAATATTTATTTAATTTATGAGATAAATATAACTTGAATAAAATTATTCCTCGTACTGGGGAATAATCTTTATTCCATTAATTAAACTCAAATATAATTTAATTGAGATTATCAGAAACACTTAGTGTGTGGACCTCTAGGATTCTTTCTCATTAGAATTAGGCAAGCTTGCTTAAAATCTATGATTAATATCTAGAAATGGTCCAAGGTACCCAAGAGAAAGAACTTAATGTCACAACATCTAAAACCACATAAGAATTCTCACTGGGTAATAAATCCCTTTTTCAATATTTCTCATCAAACAGGTTTCACATCCATGTAAATACTACTCATTGAAACATCACCTCTCTAAGAAAAATCCATCAAGATATGATACTTCTAAAGTATGTTCTCATCCGTTGATGTGAACTTGTCTCTTTTGCAATAGCCACTGTTATAGTATCATCACAATAGATCATGATAGTATATTTAATGCTAGATACGACATAAATATCTTGGAAAAATTTCACATCCATACTGCTCCTTTAACTACCTCAGAAGTCGCAATATACTCATACTCTTCTTTAGAATATGCAACTATAATCATCTTTGAGCTCTTTCAGCTCAAATAAACTCCATTAAAAGTTAATATGTATCTTGTTTTTGACTTTATGTCATATTGATCAGTTTAGAAACTATCATATTCATTTCCTCTAATGACTAGTTCCTCTTCTCCTCTATAAAATAGAAACATAACCTTAGTATGCCTCAGATACTTAAGGATAGTCTTGACTTCCATCTAATGGCGATCAACTGGATCATTTTGATATCTTCTTACTATACCAAATTCATAGGTGGTATATATCCTAGTGTATAGCATAGCATACATGACTGAACCAATCGCCAATTCATATGTAATCATTGTCATTCTATTTTTTCCCTCATGTGTTTGGGGACAAATTTTTGTAGAAATATGAATTCCATGTGATGTTTGTAAAAATACCCTCTTGTATTGTTACATACTAAATATCTTTAGTATCTTTTCAATTTATGTACTTTGTCTTAGGCCGAGAAACCTCTTGGATCTATCATAGTGGATCTTGATCCAAAGAATATATGTTGCCTCACCCAATTACTTCATATAGAAGCATTTATTTAATCATGCCTTAAAAGACTATAAGACTGGTATTTCATTTCCAATGAGTAATATATGATCGACATATACTGTTAAGAAAATAACTACACTCCCACTAAACCATTTATATAAACATGGCTCGTATTCATTCTTTATGAAACCAAATTCGGTTATGGCCTCATCAAAACGAATGTTCCATGACCTGGATGATTTCTTTAATCCATAAATGGATATTTTTAACTTTTATACCTTGTTGGAATCCGTTTAAGTCACAAACCCTTCAGGTTATGTCATATAGACATCTTCCTGAAGATTCTTATTAAATAAGTTTGTTTTTAAATCCATTTTAAAAATCTCATAATCATGGAAATCCTCAATGGAAAGTATGATTTTGATGGATTTCAGCATTTCAACTGGTGAAAAGGTCTCACCGTATTCAATGCCTTGACACTGTGGAAACCCTTTTGTAATCAACCTTGCCTTATAGGTACTACCTTGTCCTTCCATTTCAATTATTTTCTTGAATAAACATTTTCAACCATCTATATTTACATCTATTAGAGGATCTACCAAAATCCATACTTGGTTTTATTATGTGGAATCCATTTTAGAATTCATGGATTCTTTCCGCTTAGAAATATCTATGTCACTTACTGATTCCTTATAAGTTAGAGGATCATTATTATCAACTAATATTGAGTCACCATCCTGATGACTTGAAAACCATACCATTTGGGTTCTCTGACCTCTCTATTAATCCTATGTAGTAATTTTTTATCTGGAATAATTTCTTCTTCAAAGGGGATTTATGGAATTTTTTCATGTGCCAAATCTTGAGTATCTTGAATATGGACTTCATCAAAGTCTATCTTGTTCCCATTATCTATTTTATAGATAAGATCCTCCTCAAGAAATGTGGGATTTCTATCAACCATAACCTTTTTTTCTAAAGGATTTTATAGGTAGTATACCTTTGTTCCTTTGGGATATCCTAAAAATATACACTTTGTGACTCGGGGTGTGATCTCGTTACCTAAAGAGGCCTTAACAAATTCTTTTCAACCCCACACATGTAAGTAAGACAACATGGGTTTCTTTTCATTCCATAATTGACATGGTATACCATCTTTTTCTTTAGTTAGATCTCGGTTTAGTAAGTATATTTTTGTTTGTAATTTGTATCCCCAAAAGGATGATGGAAGACTCGCATGACTCGTCATTAATCTTACCATGTCCAACAAGGTAATGTTACTCATTTCTATTACACCAATTCATTGAGTCATGTAATGAGGAGTGAGTTGATATAAAATCCCAAACTATCATAAATAATCAATTAAGTCTTAGTTAAGATATTCTCCACCATGATCTGAGAAAATTTTCTTAATCTTCATACCAAATAGTTCTTAACTTTATTCTTGTATTCCTTGAATTTATCAAAATATTCCAACTGATACCACATTATGTAGACATATACATATCCACTACAATCATCAGTAAAAGTTATTAAGTATGAGTACCCACCCATTACTTCAATAGGAAATGTTCCACACACATAGGTATGAACTAATTCAAGAAGATCTGTATCCCTTTCACCTTTCACACTAAATGGGGGTTTCTTCGCTTTTTATTGTAAACATGCATGATATACACCAAGTGGTTTTAGTTCAAATGAATATAAATATCCAAATTGATGTAATTTAGTCAAGCACTTTTCATTTACATGACTGAGCTGATGATTCCAAAGTTGGGTGTGGTGTGATCCATGTGAAGTAACTTCATTATCAATTTCCATTATTTGGTTTTTGTAATCCAACACATAAAGATCGGAATTTAAATTTTTATTACCATAAAAATGCTATATTTATAAAAAAAGCAATGTTTATTCCCATTTTTTACAATAAATCCATCCATATCAAGTATGGATATAGAACTAATGTTTTTGGTAACTGAAGGCACATAATAAAAACCCTTTAAAACCAACATCAATTCAGTTGGAAATGTGAGGTCATAGTCCTCGATAGCTATAACAGTAATTTTTCTTTATTAGATACTTGAAGATCAACCTATCCTTATTAAATCCTTATGATTCTACTTAGTTCATGTATTTTAATACATATGTGAGAACCACAAGTTGTATGTAATACCCAATTTGTAGAAACAGATAAATTTTACTCGATAATAAACACAGCTGGATATCCCCCTTGCTTATTTGGATGGGTGAATTTTTTCTTCCAATGTCCCTTCTTACCACATGAGAAATAGATAGAATCATGTTCCTTTTATATCCCCTTGATCTTCCTCTTATTGTAAGGGAATTAAGATGCTTTGGGATTAAAGCTCTTTGATTTCCCTTTCCTTCTTTTAAATATAAGGAAGGAAGTTTTTTCATGCTTCATATCCTTATATACATGGAGAAGAAGAGTAATAATATCTAGAAGATAGTTCTCAATGTTTTTCGTATTAAAATTCACAAAAAAAGTTGGATAATCTCTTATGGAATGAATCTAGAATGAGTTTGGTGCCCAATTATTCAAAGATTTTTAACCCTGGAACCTCTAAGAGCTCAATGTAGCCAATGATCTTGACTATGTGAGGCCCATTAGGGGTACCCTCTCCAGTATTTCTCTAAATGAGCACCTTGGAAATCTAAAACCATTCATGTCTAGCTCTCTATTAGTAAATACTATAGAGTTTCTAAAGCATGTTATACGCATCCATGTTTTCGTGAGACTTCATTAGTTCACTAGAAAATAATGAAATCATAAAACATTGAATTTAAACCATGTCACTCAAATGTTTTTCATATAAAAGGAACTCTTCATCAATCACCTCTTTAGCAAGAGGATCATGTATTGAGGATTATAGAATGTAAGATTTTTTTTCATGGAATAGCACAACCCGATGGCATCTAAACTACTCCTAGAAGTTACTGCCAGTTAAGAGTTTATCTTTATTTAATATTGATCATAGGGATACTTTGGATGATGAACATTCCATTTTATTCAACAGTTAAAAAACATGCTATTATTACTTTTCTTGATTACAAAATAACAGAGATATAATAAATTAAATGCTTTTTATTTATTTTTTAAATCTCCCACTATTTTATCAAGTATCAATAGCTCTCACCATTGAACTCAGAATGTCTAGTTTCTTTAATATTCTAGTGTCAAGGATACATATTAATTTTCTTAATAATCCATACTTTGTCCATGAAAACCATAATAAAGTAATTAGGTAGGCTGTCTTGCCAACTGTGGACTTGAATCTCCTCGATCTGTTGATTGGATTCCCATATCCTGAAATCCTAACTTGGATTTCCTTAACACTTACATCCAAATTTGTATTTAATGGACTTTGGTTGTTAAAATCAATACAATTTTAATAAATTCAACCCAAAACTCTCATGATAACTACCTGATAAAAGTAAGTGTCCATACTTTGGCCATGTAATATACTTAGTTCTATGGTTTCATTCCCAATCAATTAATGTAAGGCTTAGTGTGAATTGATATTTAATTAGGTGTTTTAATTTATTATTCAAAAATTTATTTTATTTTATCCTTTACACATCTTTTTAATAATAAATGGATATTAATTAATTAATTAACCATGTTGGATAAAAAATTACACATAATTAATTTATTTAATTTATTTCTTTGCACATTAATTCATTTATTTATGTGATCACAGGCTTGAATCCATAAAATAAATAATTAATAGAAATAATTAATTAATTAATTAAATGACTCATTCATGAACATTATCTAACAGTTGATTTAATGAGAGGACATTAAATAAACATTTGACCTAGGGTAAATAACTCTTCTTGTAAGACTTGGCATGAGTTATATAATTCCAAATATCCACATATGTATCACCTAGGTTGGCATCATTATGGTTCCATCTTGAACCGCCTCCACACACCTTGTGATGCTCTATTAATTACAAATATTTATTACTCACACGCAGGTGAGGGAAACCAAAGGATTGGTTAAATGGGATTACATAAATATACTTGGACATAAAGGTCCTACAAAAAAATGGAGGGAGGGACGACTCGTAGGAAATAATTTAATTTAATATTAAATAATTGAAAAATCATGTAATAAATTAAATTAAAAAAATTAACACATACACAGGTCTTGGTCAAGCACATGAATGGTTATACATTTAATTAATAAGAAAAAGTAAATGTCTAGCATTCATTTATTTATTCGTTATTTTGTTATTTAAGATAAAAAAAACTTGCATTTGTTAATTAATAAATTAATTAATCAATTACCTTTAATATTTAATGATCATCCGATCTTATTTGGAGATACTCATCATTAATGGAATTCATGGAAAATAAATAGAAAACCCAATAATTAAATATTAATTACAATAAATTAATTGATCATTTAAAGCTATTTAAAACCATAATTAAATTTTTAAACACACAACAGTGTTATAATCAATAAAATAAGGTTTTAATGCTACAATTTTGAAATTTAATGTAATTTTAATTTTTTTCATTAATGGGAGACTACACGGCATGTACAAGCATCTACATGCCATGTACCTCGGTTTCCCTATATTCAAGCCACTCGCATGGGGATTCGGCATGTTAACTCATCCAGACTACATGGTGTGTACATACCAGCTACACACCCTATATCCCCTTTTCGTGTACCAATTTTTTCCAATAAACATGAGGTGTGCAATAAAAGTATCACATGTAATTAATTGTTTGGTGAATCGAGATACAATGTGCATGGGTATACAGTGTGTGCTCCGATTACACGCTGTGTAACTCAGTTTTACCTACCAAATATTTGGCACTTCCCAATGGAATCTCTATCCATTCTTCATCTTTTTCTTATAAATTTTAGAAAATGAAACACTTAACAAACATGATTAATATTCCGATAAAATTTTAATTCAAATCAGATTAAATAATGAATAACTTGAAATGAAAATCTAACCAAAATTGTGCATAGATCAACAATCAAATAAATGATTATAAATTTAAATGTGACTGCTCTGATACCACATGATGGTTGCGAGCATAGAGAAAGCATAGGAAGGTGGTATATATATTAAATAATAATAATAATTGTATTCCATAACCAAGATCAAGGATATTTCATGTCAAATTTATTATTAATTTATTTAATATTTGAAGAAATAAATACATGGGATTAAGAACCTTCTTTGTTGGTGAATGTTGATCGTCTGAAAAGACCCTTTCAGATTACCTTCATTTCATTGTGAGGATCCAAGGGTATAATCCATCTAGTAATGATTAATATTTACTCCTATGATCTTCGAGAAACACCACTCAATCTTTAAGTTCTAGTGTGGTGAGTCAAATGTCTTGTGTTGTTCATTCTTGATCGCTCATTATTCGGTCTTGAAGAAATCTCTCTTGTACTTCTTATTCTTTAGAGGATAGAGAAGGATGACTTGAGAGAGAATTCATTTATGCATAATAATTCTCTATTATTAATTTTGGATTCTCTACACAATAGACATATCCACCTATTTATAGTGTTGAGATTTAAGTTAAAATATTATTTAATTACATATTGTCCATTAAATAAAATTTATGACCTTTAATAAATATCATGTCACATAATAATAATTATATAATTATTATTTTTTGGTGTGTGAGAACATGAAAAATAATAAATATTATATAACAGTATTGTTAATTAATATTTTTCATCGGACTCTGTCTTAGTCTATTTGAACTCCTCTAGAATTTATTGAACAACCAAATAAATATTTTATTCATAAATAAATATTTTATACACAGTCTAGATAATAAATATTTATTAAAATATTCAATAAATAAAATAAATATTTTATTCAAAATCCAGTGAATAAATATTTATTTAATTTATGAGATCAATATAACTTGAATAAAATTATTCTTCGGACTTGAGAATAATATTTATTCCATTAATTAAACTCAAATAGAATTTAATTGAGATCAACGAAAACACTTAGTGTGTGACCCTCTGGGATTATTTCTCATTGGAATTTGGTGGGCTTGCCTAAAATCCAATATTAATATCTAGAAACAGTTCAAGGAACCCAAGATAAAGAACATAATGTCTCAATGTCTACAACCACATACAAATGCTCACTGTGTAATATAATCCATTTTTCACAATATCTAATCAAGAAGGTCGCACATCTGTGTCACCAACCTATATGCCCAGTATATTTTCTTTTATTATCTAATATAAACAAGTCATTACACCATATCCATCGAATTTAATGTGAATGTTCTATTCCAGTCAAAGGTTCAAGATATCAGCTTCCATAAAGATGGAAGGTACAAATCCTTCTTGAACTTATTCATTAATGACATGTAACTCGTGGCACACCCAATGTATCCAACATTTCCATGATATGTTATCATCATGATTTATGAAATACATATAAGTATGTGAGTTGTAACATGCATTAATAATAATCTTAAAGTCTACGGACCATCACACATGCTCATAGATAAGAATATTTGATGATAAAAAATTATGAAGAATTCCTACTGGTGGGTCTATTCTCATAATCTCGCATCTTGGAGATTACCATGTGTGGACTTCATGAGAAGAATCTTCATCTTCCTATGAGTACTCACACCTGACAGTCTATGTACTATGTGTCCCATCATAGTAAGCTATCCAATCACAAAACATTATTTGAGAATATAATCATAGCACATCATGTTTATCGTCAGTTTATACCTGATGGTATGGATTTTTCAATTCACAATGTATCCTCTATCTAGGATCTTATATGAATTGATCATTAATTGGTTTCCTAGTACCAATACCTTTCACCTACCGCATGGTGATGTTGGGATCAATTTTTGGGATATCTAAAAATTGGGGGAATTTACATCCTTGTTAAAATGTACAATGATTTTCTTACCACAGGAAACACATTAGAGGATACTGAACAGATTTTACCATTAGTGAGAGGACTATTGATTCCAATAGAGAAGTCATTGGGTCATCCCCTTCACATCCATTCACTTATTCTGTCCAGTGATTAGATAAAAATATTCTTGAAAACTTTTTGGATGAGGATAAAGGTTTGGAATACCAGGAATAATCCAACTAAATAATATCAATATGTTATAGGTTCATACTAGGCTACTCTCAAACTAGATCAACATACCATGTTGGGTTATAGGATCCATCCATATATATCATCATACTCTGGGCTAGTAATATTTTTTACCATGTTTATGAGTGGATATCTCTTCTCATCCCATGATTCTTACATTGGGGTTATAGTTTTCACCTTCTTGATGGTGGCCATGTTGTCAAGGGGATATCCTATCAACCTAACTATACCCACCCTTGCTCATATTTACAAGTTTTTTGGTAATATACAAGAGGGAAGGTATCTAAATCTCCTGATTTGGCCATTATACTTTTTATATGGCTAGATAGTGGAATAATTTCAATGTGTTTAGTATAAATATACCACAATGATCCCTAATTCTTTTTGCATCCCAAACTGCTCAACATTGTTATTGTTCACCTATCATCCATAGACATTTATAGTGTTATTAAGATACTAAGGGATCCCCTCCACATTTCTTTCATTCCTTATTCATCACATTCTTGAGTGGTGATGCACGATGGTGGGGGTCCATGGAAGAACACTCATATGTCATATCATTTTTAGAATGATATTTTAGCATCTAATATTGATTGAGTGACAATTTGTGAGCCTTAAACCCTTTATAGGTTTTCCTGACAGTTTAGATTTCTGTAACAGGTTGTGTACTTACCCATTACCAGGGTTAAGAAGGAATCACACCCAGTCACCCCCCATAAACTTTGGTTGATATTGATGCATGAGGACTATAGAATGGAAGTTATATTTTCTTTTCCTGATGTTCCAACAAAATTTTCATGGGGTTATTCTAAAACATGGGTGGAATATTATCTTGGTGGAATATTGGGGAAACCAGTCTAATGGGTGAATAACCCATTAGATTCTCTACGTTCCTCACCTATCATGTTTCCATAACTAGTGTATGAGGAAGAAAATCATATGCCGAAACATTACAAGAATTCCAGGGGAGTTTTTTCTTTAAGTTACCCTCATGTCGGGAGTGGAATAGATCCATCATTATTAGAAAACACTATTTGTTATCTCATTGATATTGGTCCCAATGAAATGGTGTTGGGAACTTCACCAATAGGCATTAGGATTACAGTCTTAATCCCTGAATTTAAATAGAAATCAATGTTGGAAGATTATCCTATAAATACATCATAGTTTTGATTGATCCAATATATAGTGAAACTGATTCTAGATTATATACCTATAGTAGTAGGTGAATAGATTCTATATCTCAATTCTTATCTCGAGAACCAAGCTATGATAAAATGGTCTTGGATCTAAATTTACACTATTATTATAGAGACTCCTTTAGAGAAGATTGTTGAAAAGGTCTGCAATCTTCATCAACTCTTCCTTGGCTTGGGTGAATGTTGGTTGACTACGGGAATTTTTAGATCCTTATCCATCAGATTATTATCTATTGAGAGTAGATGGAAGCTCAAAAATTTAATCTCATCCAATTTAATCTTTTTAATCATCATTTAGAATATTTTAAAGATGCTTTTATAGAGATTTATCATTCAGTTGTTGAGGAAACATAGATCCATGAGTGGATTTTCATACAGAGTAAGAAGTTGTGAGAATATGAGTCTCGTGTTGCTAGGGTGGAGCCACAATTCTAATTAGAAAACACAATGATAGAATCCATATAATAAAGAATCCTAGATCTAGACACCCATTTTAAAGAAACACGCATATTGGCTAAAGAGGAATCTAATCAGAGGTCCAATCTTGAGCATTCCCTTAATGTTTCTCACCAAGAGATATATGATTTGTTGAAAAAAATTAGGCAATGATTATTATAGTTATTTCCTTTGTTTCTTTTTTCTCGTTAGCGTCATGGAGAGACTATAAATTGTATATGTTCTTTTGTAATCCCTTTTTTATGAAAAAATAGAACCTTGGTGTAATTAATTATTTTTCTTTCATATCTATCTGAAATTTCCTATCATAATAAATTTCAATTATTTGGAAGGTGACCATAGAATATTCTAGATCATCTAACCGTTGAATAAAAATATTGGTCATAGTTATGAAACTTATGGTGAAATGATTTTATTTTTCCATTAGGAGTATCTCATCAATGGTTATAGGTGTAACCATCACCATAACACCAGAGTTGGCATATTTGAATGGATTATTATGTGTAAATATTTGGAAAGTATCATTTTTTTTAATACTTAGACTAAAATTTTGGGAATATATAAATGTGGTGATCTGAATTTTTTCTAGGTTGAGGGGCCTAATGAGAATATCTTAACTTTTTCCAGGGACTTTAGGTGGACTTTATAAGTTTTGTTCCTTTTCTATTGCTACCAAATCATTTTTATAGGCTCAATAAAAGGACTTAGTGGGAGAGGGTACATCCAAAACCTTTCAATTGTGGGGGAGAGATATTTTAAATAATTGTTTCAGGGTTCTCATATCTAAAATAGTGACTTGAGATAGATACATAAGGAATGAATGGGGACCATGTTGGAAGGGAGACTTCCATTATGATGATATCAAGGTGTACAAATATAAAAGGATTTTATATTGAGGATGAAATTTTCTCTGATTGAGAGGCCACATTGAGGTACACCTTATAAAGATCCATATTAGGTGTAGTAAGAATAGTCAAAATAGGGGTTTCCTTCAGAGTCACTTTTTTCACTAATAACCAAGGAATATTTGTGAGTATACAAGTTTCATGGAACAATGAAGTGTGATTTATATATAGAGGATGTTCTGAAATCATTACAGAAGCTTTTTTCCACAAGTATATCATTATGGGGTTCTTCTACTCCTGATACCAAATTTTTCATTATCCAAGTAATTATTTCCTTGTTTGGATATAGTTCAAATAAAAACTAAAAGGGGAATTTTTTTACATTGTGGTGGATTTAGTATGTGATATCTAAGTGTCACTACATATCTCATCATAATGAGAATTAAGCCATATGTAGTTCTAAGAAAAAGGTTACTTATGAAGGTTTGGATTATGTGTAAGAGAGGACATACCACATGACAGAGGCCACTCTAAATGGTTTACGGTCATGTAGTATGGACCAATCAATTCTGGACTAATGGAAAGGTTTATTTATACATATTGGAATAATTTAATAGAATCTCTTATCTTGCATGAGTCATGCTCAATAAGATAAAATAGAAATTAGGGGGTTATCCAAACATTACAATAAATGTCAAGCAAGGGTTTTTTACAACATGCATCGTCTGAGTTTTTGTCCTATGGATGGAATGTTATCTAGTCTAGAACACGTCATCATTTTCTAGACATGAGGGGATGTTGTGGTGCATGCCCTCAGGGATCTAGAATCTGAGAATATGATATGGAAAAGGTAAGTAAGGACTATTCATGAATAATTTTTAAAAATTTATTTCTATTATGATATTTTTATGTTGTATGGGGACAAAAGGTTTTCTCTTGAGGATGAGATTGTCTATGGTTGACATCCCACATGTGGAGCACACATTATACAGATCCATATTGAGCATAGTATGAATAGTCACAATATAGTTA
This sequence comes from Viscum album, assembly GCA_963277665.1. Taxonomy (NCBI): domain Eukaryota; kingdom Viridiplantae; phylum Streptophyta; class Magnoliopsida; order Santalales; family Viscaceae; genus Viscum; species Viscum album. Next base: position 92,042,381 of record OY728155.1, read on the forward strand.
CCCTTTAGAGTTGAAAACCTTTATCACTAATAGCTAGGTAAAATTGATGATTATATGAGTTTTTTGATATATGGAGTGTGATTTATGAAAGGAAGACATCTATATAATATGATGGAGGTATTTAAACTAGGTTTGATTGTAAAAAAAATCCCTATATAAGGAAGGGTGTATTTGCATCAATCGTGGGTTTGTAAATGAATTAAATCATGTTAGAATCATTTGAAATTGAAGAGAACATGTGTAAGAGTGATTTATTAGTGTGTTTGGGCCTATAATGAGACATCCAAGTGTAAATACATATCTAGTTAGAATAGGAATCAAGTTATATGTAGTTCTAGGAGGAAGTTCCTTGTGCTGATCAAGATAACATTTTAAGAAAGGCAATTTTTATTATATGATGTGAAGGCCAAGATAAAGGATTTGGGCATCACTATGTTTCCTATAATTATCAGTATCAATCTACATGTAGTTCTTGAAAAATAAAATGGTGAGGTAGGAGATAGGTGATAAAAATAGGAGGGTCCTTTCAAGTAAGGTCCAAAGTATCATTTAGTTTAATTTCATGTGGAATGGATGTGAACCATATGGTTTAATATCTTAGGATATGGATGTTGTATTTCAATGTAACGTCATGAAACTAGGACATAAGATTTATACAATTTAAGGACATATAGATTTGAAAAAAATTATTTGGTGAGGTAGTCTATATAGAAAGGGAAAGGAAAATACTTAACATGAATAGAGAACCCAAATTCCAGTATAGAATATATTATGGGTATGTGCAATTAGTTTTATGTGGTAGTTCTTGTATGGATGGGTGGCTAGAGTTTAAGTTCATGCATCTTTGACTAATGGTGTGACTCTTAAGGTATTTCATCCAATACTATTAGTCAATTATGGTTATGGAATAAATTAACTATGGAATTTAGAATAATTAATAAAAATATTTAATCTCATGTGATTCATTATCAATGTCAGAAAAAATAGAATTCCGGAAGTTATCCAAATTATACCAAAAAAATCCAATAAAGAGTTTCTTTTGATGGGTAGCACTTGATTTTCCATTTTATGGTCATCTAGACAAGAATGCTATGGAATTATTTCAACATGAAGGGGGGAAATTGTAAGCCACAATCTTAAGGTCATCAGATCTAAGAAAATTATATGGGACATGAATGGAGAAATGAACATATAAAATCTTTGAAAAGAGGTTTCTATTAAGATATTATTAGGTCCTATGGAGATAAAAGTGTGTTATCCAATAATAAAATTGTCTCTATTTTATGGGACACATTTGGGGTGCACATTATATAGATCCATATTAGGAATAGTATGCATATCCAAAATAGAGGTTCCATTCAGAGTTGAAATCCTTTATAACTAATAGTCGAGGGAGGATTATGAGGATCTGAATTCTCCTAGACATGGAGTGTGATTTTTAAAATTAAGGTTCCTGAGTATGAAAGTAGAATTTAGATTGGAATTGACTAAAAATAGATGGAATTTTTCTTAAATGGATCTAAATCATATTTAAGGAAAGAAAATTTTTTCCCAACCATGATTTTGTGAATGAGGGAACCTGTGTTGCAATATTCTACATGGATCTAGGTCATATGAATGATAAAGAAAGAAAGTTTTTTATGTTGTGGCTGGGAATAGGTTTTATGATCTGGTCATCGCTACATATCCTTTAGTAATAGGAATAAATCAATACGTATTTCTAGAAAAAAAACCCACACAGTTTTGGGCCATATATAAGGAGGGTTGATATTTTTTTCATATGATTTTATGGGTGAAAATAAAACCTATGTTGGACTCTTCCATGTGGATATGGATCATACAAAAGAGAGTGGGGGAATTTTTGTTTTGTTTTGTGGTTAGACCAGAATGTAGGATCCATGTGTCACTATATATCTCATCAAAGAAAGAATCAATCTATATATAGTTCTAAAGTAAATTCACAATAGGAGACTGATGTCAAGAAAGTTGGATATATTATAAGAGGAATACAACAATTCTCAAACTAATGTTTTATGGAAGTGATGTCAACCATGTTGGTTAACATCATGGGGAAAGGATTTATAGTGCTCCTTTTAAGTTCTTACATCCATGAATACACACCTATGTAGTTTAAAGTCATGAAACCAAGACTATATTATGTACTTTAATGTCATGAAATTTGGATGCTTGTTGAAACGCACGGCCGATTTTCGTCTATAGACCGGTCAAAGTTCTGGTGCTCTGCTAATGTGTATAGCAGTACTCGGGTCGAATCCTCGGCGATGATACTTTGAAATAGTCGTTTGTTTTTAGTTGATTGAATTCTGATTGGGGGGTTTTTTTGCAGAGATTAATTGAAATGACTAATTGATTATTATTGATTTAACAAATTGATAATTATTGGGGTGAGTTCATAATTAGGTTAGTTAAGCTTGTGATATCCTTGAGCTTTGCTTTATATTGCATTTAAATAAACACCCATGTCACAAGTTGACGTTGATTTGAATTCCCAAGTGTTAAGGATTTAATCCAAGCCTTAACTTTACTTAGGGTTCTAATCTTTATCATATCTTGTTTATGGTAGTGTATTTATGGTTCCAATAATCCATGTAAACCACACGTTAAACAAAACAAGTCATTAATCCATGACATGCTAAGTCCAACATACACAATGTTAATTCAACGAATACTCATCGAGCGAAAGCTCTCAATCGCTTAACATACCTAAATTAAACTCACCCCAATGAGAGATTTACTCAGCCATTAAGATGGTTATTAATCTGGTAATATATGTTTATGGTGATGAATTATAAAGAGAAGAAAAATAAAGGGATAAGAAAATATTTGTGCGCCGAACACGCACACACGAATGATGATGAGAATTAAAAACGAACGACTTTCGATTAAATGAGGAAGAAAAATAAGGGGATGGGATTCAACTGAATTTAAACTATTTTAAGAACATAAATATTAAACTACATAAGGTGGATGAGAATAAGAGATATTGAATAAGTAACTTGCATTAAAACAGAATTACAAAGAAAGAGACTTACAAGATTACAAAAATGAAGAACACAAAAGTAAGTGAAAACAAAGAGAGGAGGAAAGATCTCTCAAGTGAAAACTTGAGTATGGAAGGTCCTCCCAAGACTTTATAGAGGCTTTGGTCATTCCAATATGGTATCCTCTTTTCTGAAATGTCAACCCCTCTCATGGAGATAAGGGGAGAGTATTTATAGCCCAAGGAGTGGACTGTTTTCATTCCCAATATGTTTCTCCACTTTCATCACCGAGTTGGATAAATATACAGCTGAATATTGAGAAATATCCTTCTTAAAAGTTGTAGATAATAAAGTTTTCTGAAAACTCTCTAAATTTGGAGTCATTTAGACTTAAGGATAAAAACTTATGGTCGGTTGATTAAACAAATTTAAAATGTCCATTTCAATATAGTATTTTTGAAGTACAAAATGTGAAACGGTTTTTGAATAGGAAGATTCCTTCAAAGCCGAATTATTTATTCAAAAAATTCAGCCACCTATATATCATATTTCACACTGAAAAATATCAGCTCTATTGGATTCTTACATCATGAGATATGTCATGAATACTATACTTATTTTATTTCTCGGCCAGAATGGTGGGCTAGACTTCAAAGCTTCATTTGGGCCCCTTTGTCTTAGAGTTGGGATCTGAAATTTTTATCCTGGACTCCTTAAATTATCCCACGAACTATGGTGGAGAATAATGGAATTTGGACTTCTTTATTGAGACCAGTAAATCAATATTCATGAATAGTCCAGTTTCTTCACAGATTCTTTGGTCTTGTTTGTGAGGACCATATGACCCTTCAAATGGCAGAATTGGCTCATGGTACCTTCTGAAGAAATGTTGTATATTTAAAGGGGAATCCTAAAAAATAAGAACCACACAATTTGGATCAGTATAGTTATAGTTATAATTAAAAAAGTAAACTGACTCAATTGGACTACTTCTAAAAATGCTCAAAAATTATACTTAATATTAAAATATTAATATTTCACACAAATTATGCACATTTCATATAAAATAAGTAAAGGGAGTATATAATAAGTCATGAAAATATTAATAACATAAACTCCCCCACACTTAGTTTTTTGCATGTCCTCATGTGCAACAAATATAAAAACATGACAAAATCATTTTTACTCGCCAATAAATATTAAAATTTTGTTTTCTCCAATCAGAGGAGGTTTAGACTATTTCACTCATCCATTTTGAATTCCACAAAAATCTGTTACAGAAGCAATGTTCCAAAACTAATTCATATTTTTCATGCTCAAATTTAGAAATAGAAAATGTGGACACTCAAAACTCACACCTCTCGAGATGATAAAATTCATTTGTGGAGGTTCACTCTTTCACCAAACAAAAGTGGAAATATAAGAGTTTGAAAGAGATCTCAGCTTCCAATCCCTATAAAAAGTGCACAATAATCAAGAGGTATTTTTAAGGGGTTTTTCTATGGCAATGGGATGGTAAGAATATAATGTCCAAGAGAGAGAAAAAGAGGGTTAAAACACCAACATAGAAAAAGCAATGCACATTTTTTTGAAATAAAACATGGAAGGAAATGAAAACACATATTTACAAGGGAATGATTATGTGAAGAAATACACAATAGAGGAAGAAAATATGAAGGTAATGAGAATATGGAATATTTACAAAACACAAAACTTCTCCCAAAAAATAATATAATACAAGGGTTCCTTTTTTCATTTTTCTTTTTTTCAAAAGTTGAACTTGGAAAAGATATCAGAATCATAACCCAACCCATGATTGATCTCCTCATGACACTAATTTTAATAGTTATAACAAGATCAAAGGTTGAGGAAGAGTGATTTTTGACCTACCCAAGACACAACCCATTTTTCATTTTTTTTTTCATTTTTTTTTTTTTGATTTTTTTTCATCATTTTTTTTAAACACTTGTCAATAACATTTACAAAATTACATAAATGGAAGTTCATTACATTCCCCAAAACACACTTAATGAAAACCTCTCCCCCACACTGAAATGGATGCTTGCCCTCAAGCAGATGATGACTCGTTAAAAATCAATAATAGGGTACCCAAACAATGAAATCTATTCCCCCCCACACTTAAATTTCAAAAAAATTATGCAATGAAAATCCATGTTGATATTGGGTGGGAAAAGGTATTGGTCTTGTAATGTGGATATCAAGGAAAAGGTTTTCATAGATTCGAAGGGGCTTTTCAAAGGAGGAGTAATGTATGGTTAATGGGAGGCTATTTGGCTATTGTGATTCTTATGTGGTTCAGAAAATGCCTCTATCATATTAATGCACACTAAAGTAGGAAATTCAGCTGGAAGGTCCACAAACTCAAGACTCACAAATGGGGGTGAAAACACACATTTTGAAAAGATGTCCATAGGTGGCCTTGGCATGAAATCAAATGTTGTTCCTCACGGTTTGGGAAAATCATTTTCCAAATCAATAACTGAGCATTCAAAATGTATTATTCTTGACACAAAATTCTTTATCCAAATATATGATGAAAACACAAAATTTTTGAGATTAAACCATGTCTTTTGACTCCCCAAAATGGTTGGACAAAATTTGAAAATTGAAGGTGAGTAAGTATGATTCTTTTGGGTTTTTGACATTTTTTTTAGTTTTTTTAGTGTTCTTTAAAATACACACCCACAAAAAAGAGAAAGATAAAAATAAATGGTTTGATGAAGAAAGTGGTAAAAAAAATGAAAGAGAGAGGAAGGATAAGAAAGAGGTAGAGATAGGAAGAGATAGAGAGAGTTAAAGGTAAAGAGGTTCCCCCTGGTTTGGATTTGGCGGGTCGCCATCTCCATCTAGTGGTTGGTCGACTGGAGAAGTTGGGGATCCAGTGGAAGTCAATGATGATCCAGGATTGTGTGTCCTCTCATGGTGATGCTTTAACTGATGTCCATTAACCATGAATGTCCTTTTTGAAGAGGGGTCCTAGACTTGCACTACACCAAATGGGTAAACATGAGAAACAATAAAAGGACCTTCCCAACGAGAATTAAGCTTACCTGGGTGAAGCCGAAATCGAGAATTGAAGAGAATTACCTTTTCACCTTCATGGAATACCTTTCTTAGGATGTGTTTCTCATGGAATAACTTAGCCTTTTCTTTATACAGAGTGTAATTCTCATAGGATTCAAGTTGAAGCTCCTCCAGTTCAGCCAATTGCAACAATATTTCTTCACCAGATTTTTCAAGATCAAAATTACAAGTTTTCACTGCCCAAAATGACTTATGTTGGATTTCAACTGGTATATGACATGAATTACCAAAAAATATCCTAAAAGGAGACATCTCAATGGGTGTTTTATAGGCAGTTCGATAATCCCAAAGTGTTTCACCAAGTCTTTCAGTCCAGTCTTTTCTGGTGGGTTTTACAATTCTCTCAAGCACTCTTTTAACTTCTCTATTAGAAATTTCAGACATGCCATTTCCCTGGAAATGGCACCATTTGAAATGCAAGGCTGATTGTCGCCTATCGACCGGTCAAAGTTCTGGTGCTCTGCTAATGTGTATAGCAGCACTCGGGTCGAATCCTCGGCGATGATACTTTGAAATAGTCGTTTGTTTTTAGTTGATTGTATTCTGATTGGGGGGGTTTTTTGCAGAGATTAATTGAAATGACTAATTTATTATGATTGATTTAAAAATTTGATAATGATTGGGGTGAGTTCATCATTAGGTTAGTTAAGCTTTTGATATCCTTTATCTTTGCTTTATATTGCATTTAAATTAACACCCATGTCACAAGTTGACGTTGATTTGAATTCCCAAGTGTTAAGGATTTAATCAAAGCCTTAACTTTACTTAGGGTTATAATCTTTATCATATCTTGTTTATGGTAGTGTATTTATGGTTCCAATAATCCATGGAAACCACACGTTAAACAAAACAAGTCATTAATCCATGACATGCTAAGTCCAACATACACAATGTTAATTCAATGAATACTCATCAAGCGAAAGATCTCAATCGCTTAACATACCTAAATTAAAAATCACCCCAATGAGAGATTTATTCATCCATTAAGATGTTTATTAATCTGGTAATATATGTTTATGGTGATGAATTATAAATAGAAGAAAAAGAAAGGGATAAGAAAATATTTGTGCGTCGAACACACACACACGAACGATGATGAGAATTAAAAACGAACGACTTTCGATTGAATAAGGAAGCAAAAGAAGAGAAGGGGATTAAATTGAATTTAAACTATTTTAAGAACATAAATATTAAACTACATAAGGTTGATGATAATAAGAGATATTGAAGAAGTAACTTTCATTAAAACAGAATTACAAAGAAAGAGACTTACAAGATTACAAAAACGAAGAACACAAAAGTAAGTGAAAACAATGAGAGGAGGAAAGGTATATCAAGTGAAAACTTGAGTATGGAAGGTCCTCACAATAATTTTTAAAGGCTTTGGTCATGCCAATATGGTCTCATCTCTTTTGAAATGCCAACCCCTATCAAGGAGAGAAGGGGAGAGTATTTATAGCCCAAGGAGTGGACTGTTTGCAATCCCAATATGTTCCTCCACTTGCATCACCAATTTGGATAATTATACAGACGAATCTTGAAAAATATCCTTCTTAAACGTTGTATAAAATAACGTTTTTCGACTACTCTCAAAATTTTGAGTCATTTGGACTTAATGATAAAAAGTTATGGCCAGTTGATTAAACAAAGTTAAAATTTTCATTTCAATCCAGTCTTTTTGAAGTCCAAAATGTGAAAGGGTTTTTGAATAGGAATATGCCTTCAAAGCCGAATTATTTCTTCAATAAAGTCGTCCAACTATATCTCCTATTTCACACTGAAAAATATCAGCTAGATTGGATTCTTACATCATAAGATATGTCATGCATACTATACTGATTTTATTTCTCGTCCAGAATGGTGGGATGGACTTCAAAGCTTTATTTGGGCCCCTTTTTCTTAGATTTGGGATCTGAAATTTTTATCCTGGACTCCTTCAATTATCCCTCGAACTATGGTGGAGAATAATGGAATTTAGACTTCTTTATTGAGACCAGTAAATCAATCTTCATGAATAGTTTAGTTTCTTCACAGATTCTTTGGTCTTGTTTGTGAGGACCATATGACCCTTCAAATGGCAGAATTGGCTCATGGTACCTTCTGAAGAAATGTTTTATATTTATAGGGAAATCCTATAAAATAATAAACACACAATTTGGATCAATATAGTGATATTTATAATTAAAACAGTAAACTGACTCAATTGGACTACTTCTAAAAATGCTCAAAAATTATACTTAATATTAAAACATTAATATTTCACACAAATTATGCACATTTCATATAAAATAAGTAAAGGGAGTATATAATAAGTCATGAAAATATTAATAACATAACTTGTGTCACAAAATGAGTGATAATAAGAGATGGTGTGGGGATTATTCATTAAATTTTCCTAGTAGTTTAAATAATCATCTCATATGAGGTATCATGTTCTCATTACACGAGGCATACTAGGATTTTCACCCAAGTAATACTATTATTGGTACATAGGGTAAGACTAAATTTTAATGTCATGTGTTGAAGATTATTTCATACAGTTTATCATATTTTGAATAGGATAAAATGGTTTGTGAATTTTAAGGTTGTGTGATGAGGATTGTTGGTCATTCCTTTTAAATTTTTGCAACAAGTACATCTCCATTCATTTTAATGTCCTATGGTAAGGATGATTTCTTTTTCATTGATCGCATGAAATATTTATTTAAAAAATTTGAATTGGTGGGGAAATTTTTTCTCACCTTCCATATTAATCAATGAATATGGACCATTGGAATTACCTTATGGATGACAAAATCCCCCTCCCATTTTGGATCAAGCTTTGTTGGGTTCTTCTTGGGTATTATCATAGTTATGAAGACCAGTACCAATTCCCCTTGGAGGAAAAAACGAGGAGAAATTTCTTATTAAAATCTCATGCTATAAAATTTTTATAGATCTATAAATAATTAAAGGTATGTGTTCTATACTCATATATCTATTATAGTTAATCTATTCACTTTTGAGATTACTCCTCTATGGATAACTGATCGCAAATGGAAACACGGAGTGAAGGAAATTGGATCTCGATGGTCCTGAATACTTTTATCTTGTATACTATTGAAGATGGGGTTTCTTGTATTGTAGTATGAGTTGTAGTATTGTAATTACACAAGTCATACAGAAGTTTATAGGTCCATATAATCTTATTTTCTTCCACTGTTTTTTTAGTATGTTTGATTGATTTTTATTGAATGCCTCTATCTATCTATTATCCACTGCATGATAGTAGAACGAATGGTTGGACTCAATATTATACTCCTGGTACAACCTTTTTAATTCAAAATAGAATAAATCTTTTTCATCATTATTGTATGAGGGACACCAAATATGGTGATGATGTTGGATTTTGCAAAATTTATGAAGCTTTTTTTCTTGACTTCCTTGAGGGGTATTTATTCAACCCATTTGGAAAAGAATTCAGTAGAAATGAATATATACTTTAACTTTTTGGATTTAGAGGGAGGGTATGGCCCGCATGACATACATTACCCATATGGAAAATGGATATGATTATTTGGCAGTGTGAAAAAACTCTAGAGGTTGATGGATAAAGTTGTAATTCACTTCATAAGAATGACACATTTTTTGTGAATTGTGTGTTATCAAGTGTCATTGATGGATAGAAATACCCAAGCCTATTGACTTAGTGAGAAATATTGGTTCTCAACTAATGGGTGTTGAAATAACTAATATATAATTCTGTCATGAATATAATAACTTCCTATCCATTAATACATCTGAGGAGGATCCCATCAAAGCCCCATTTATAGAGGATATTTTGATGATTCAGGTTGTCACAAGGGGTGAAGTTGACTACCCATACTCATATTTTCTATTTTATTTATCTATCTCATAGAAAAACCCCATTTTAAAGGTAATATTGTATAGGCATCATCCAACCACTAGAATAATCTTCCATTTCAAGTATGGAATTGATCTCATTGATATCTTCCATATTCTCACAAACAAACAGCAATACCATTCTATAGTGTGAGATGTTGATGATTGTTTCATCGCTATCTGGATCAACCAAGGTTGTTGAAATGATTTCTTGGGAATCATTCTAGGTACTCAATAAATTTATGATGTGGGTTAATTTGAGCTCTAAGGGGAACTATTCCATCAATCCTTGGACATATTCAAGAAAAGGGATCATCTATTATTTTTTGATTTCATATCCATTATTAATCTACTTGATCACCAACTCTAAATCAGCTTTGACCTTCATATGGGTCACTAATATTTGTTGAATCGATTCTAAGATTATTATAGGGCCTCATATTCTTCTTCATTGTTGGTATAGACTTCTGAAAATATGAAGGAATAGGGGAGAAAACCCTTTTCTAGAGAGATAAAAATGACTTCCAATATATCTTTATAAAGCTTGGGGTCTTCCATTATCATCCCTGTTAGTCTTATTGATGCACCATAAAAGTAAATTTCCCAGGTATTTGGGTTATCCTAAATGAATAATACCTCTTCATTGAAAAATTCAGTATTTAATGGAAATGTTTCTCAAAAAGGACGTTCTGTAAAAAATATTCTAGCACTTGCCCTTTTATTTCTTTTTGTAGTACAAACTGAATGTAAAACTATTATAGTATAATAAATCATCATTATATACATCCAATAAACATTGTAATGTTGAGGATATATTTTAGTTGGTTGTCACGGGAGACCAAATGGATCTCGTGATGCTACAGGTAGTGTATCGGTTTCTAAACCCAAAAAAACAGTGTGAGAAAAATCTTCTAGATGTCTAAATATTGTGTCTCAATTTAAATCATGGTTATACTAAAATAATAGAGTATTTTTTTCACTTCTAGTTTCATTATTCTATGCAATGAAATAACATAGTGATCAATTTAAGGATATCTCATATATAATGAGTGTCTTTTCTTTGATAGGGGAGATTAAAAGTGGTGGACTCATAAGATACATCTTAAGACTATCAAATTCCTCTTTAAAGTCATTGGTATATTTATATGTGACTCTTTTCTTTAATATTTTGGTGAAAGGTAGAAATTTTCCTACCATATTCATCATAAATAATCAGATATAGGCTATTTAAAATAGTAGTTCTCTCAAAAAATTGAGTTTTTTAGGACGTGACATGTTGAGGATGCACTTAATCTTCTCAAGGTTGACTTATATATCATTATGGTGTACCGTGATGTCACGAAACATTCCTAAGGTGGAACTGAAAGAATATTTTAAAAGATTAATCTTTAAATTATTATGTAGTATCTTATTAAAAATGATCCCAATATCAGTGAGATGATTAGAGAACTATCAAGATTTTACTTCCTAATATTTGATATATAATTCATTGAACTTTTCTAGTAAGGTTTAAAAATATATTGCAAGTCATGCTGCTATGTATAATAGTGTTCTTCAAACTTAAAGGAATCTCTCAATAACAATATATTCCTTGAGTTCACATAAAATAAGTAGACTCTTTATCATTAGAGTCCATCAGTATTTGTTTGTTTTCTGAATATTCATCCATAAAGTATAGGGCTTTATAGTCAGTCATTGTGTTGATTTAGAGATCTGTAATTGGGACTGATAAGTTATATTTTGGACAGTGACAATTGATATCTCTAAATTCAAAGAAAACCCTAATCATCCCTTTCTTCTTTTTTGACTGGGGAAATATTATCTATCCATTTTGGGTACTAGAATTCCTGAATGAATTTTCCCTTTATGAGTTTATCAACTTCAGCTTTGACTTTGGAGGCATTAGTGGATGAATTCTCCTAGCTTCATACTTGTATCCACGACAATATTCCATAAAACTAAAGTAGTGGGTGGACACATCAGTATCAAGGCCCAAAATTTCTATGTAGTTACAAGTGAAAACAAAACAAGTGTTTCTTCAGAAAGGAGGTTCATGCCTCTTTCTCGTCAGGGGACATTGTTACGCTGATCAGTGTGGGTTGTGGATCTTCCTCTATAGTTCTTAAAGAGTTAGTCAATGGTGGTAGATATGGATTCCTTTATTTTTATATGGGAATCAATTAGGTCCTCCTCTTTTTATTCCTTCTCTTCCTCTATATAGATCTCAAAAGGAATGGGCGATGAAGATGAATTTTCATATATCAGAGAATAATCACTATTTTAACATCTGTAAAATGTGGTAAGGGGATTATCCTTCCCTATCAATGGTATAATAGTTTCTTCTGGCCTAATAGATGATGCAGGGGTTTTCTAAATCTCTATTGGGAAAATGAAGGATTTTTCACTTAGGGTGTTATTATTGTTATATAGGTCAAAGACTTTTCTAATATTTCCTACCTTAGTTAAGGAAACTGATATCATAATAGTTGATACACACATAGACAAATATTAACTCATGCTTTTGATTTTGTTTTTAGTTAATACATATTCATCACTAATATCATTAAAAGGGTTATGTGGGGTCATCTTGACACTGTTTAGGGAAGTAACCTAAGCAACATTATCATTCATGGGTTGTTTACCTTCCCTATGGTAAAATATTTCATCTATATATTGTGATTATCAATATTTTAATAGAGATTTGTCATAATTAAATGTTATAATCGATCCATTAATATAGTATTTTAGATATTGGTGTTATGATTAAGGGATATCCACATGTTTATGAACCAAATATTTCCTGGAAGGATGCTGAAATAGGTATTATGTAAAACAACTAAGAATTTAGATTCAAATAAAAGGCCCTCAAATTGAGTTCTGAGCTTAATTAGACCAAGGGGATTCTGTTTTCTCTTGTTATAACCCTGGATTGTTGGGAAAGATGGGGACAGATCATATTTATTGTAAGCTAATAAATGAATCATTCATATTGAAATTTGGTTGACTACTAATCCATTATCAATGAATGGTTGTTTAATTTCAATGACATCTAGTATATCAAACACATACAAGGGTATGATTTTTCCCTATATAGAAGAATCCCGATACTGTTATATAAAATATATGATTTTTTGGAATTATATGGGATTAATTTTTGCATGATACACTTCAAAAGTTGTAACCTCAGCTTTGAACTCTATAGGGATCAGAGATGCCTCTATGAGATATTCCTAGGTATCTTTTGACAAATTGAGAGCATCCAGGATTGACAGGTTAGCCAGAACCATGGATAATTTCTTCAAGATGTCTTTTTTTTAGCCTTAGGTATGTGTTTCCTTGTATGATCATGTTCTTTAGTAGATACCTTAGGGTCTGAAGTGCTCGGAATATATGGATCAAACCATTTAATAGAGGATGAGCGTATTCCTATCACTGGTGGTTTAGACCGATTTGGTCTACCTACTCAGCTGAGATAGTTGAACAGTCACATCCCCTTAAATAGATCTTCCAAGAAAATAAGTTCCGAATGACTCTTAGTGAATGTCAGTGCACTTTCCTACTCTTATGGTTCTCGATGAAGGGCTTTACCATGATTTTCAGTAACATAAATAGCTCTATAGGATATTTGGATGAAAATTGGTTTTGACCATGACCGTGCCTCCCCCTATTTCTTTGGTACCTGTAACCTCTACCCCTGGTTCCTAGATCAGGCTTTCAGAACTCAAGTTCATAACCATAGTCATTATTAGATAAGGGTTCCATTAGATAAATGATGTTGACATAGGAAAATATTAATTATTCTTTTGATAAGGATTTCATTTGGTGGGATGGTTACCATGGTGTTGTTTGATGGGGTGGTTCATATTCCCTTAATATTGGAGGCATGAAGTCTGATAGCGTTAGGAGTTAATTTAGCCATAGTGCATGTAAGGACCCTGATTCCCGGGTGCCCATGGGGCATGATGTACTAAATATTTATTTCAAAAAGTTACAATAATACATCATGTCCCATTACTACAGAAGATCGTGAGGCTCAGGATTCTGGGAAACCAACTTCTTCTGAAAAATTTCTTTAGTATAAATCCATGCCTGAAAAATTTTAAAACACAAACATAGGGTGAGAAAAATATGCCCAGTAAGGGGTTTTTAAAACATTAAAGTAATTTCTTTCTCAAGAAAATCATTTGAAAATGATAAAACACTTTATTAAAACAATGCATTATCTTTTCCTTTAAACATGTAAATCCAACATTCTTGAGAGCCACTTACACAGAAAAGAAGTACCTTCTTAAAATAAACTTCAAAGAAAACATAAATCAAAGAGCACAAGCATGTGAAGAATAGATGATGCATGATTTACAAAAAAATTACTTCAGCTCTAAAAGACCATGTGTAAGCAGGGAAAACATTCATATCCTAATTCATTGGCACATAAAGTTCTTATAACAATATACCACATGTGTTAAAGTTCATATCTCATAATCTCATTCTCATAGTCAAAGGAAATTTCCAACTAGGGGGTATCATGTTAGTTGAACTATCCCCTGGTTGACCATTTATCATCACATGTGGAGGGAATGTATAATGCCAGACTTTGTCAAGACCTTGCGTCATGACCATAAAACATAACTTAATATGGGTCAAGGCTAACAGCCTACCCCATTTTCATAGTAGCACAAGCCAAGGATAACCGCCAAGACTGTCGCACATAACGTCTCATGAGACTCATCCTTTACCCAATGCATTGAAGCGCTGTATAATTCCAAGTGCACCCATCCATAATCATTTAATTCCAATACATCCCTCACATATTTGACGTGGTCTTACATTCATAGGGACTCATTCTTACATTCATTACATATCATCCCTTTTTACATGCATTTTTCATAGTCAAGGAAGAACAGTACAAACATTAATAAGAACTAAGATATAGGTAATAAAAATCCATACACATTAGATATTAACTTAACAATTGAAAACATGGACTTAATAGAAACCTTAAAAATGAACATAAACACTTTAACACTTCATACATCTCAACCCAGAGTTAACAATGAGGTTATTCATATTTAAAACACATGCTGATAAATGGGTGTGGTTGTAGTTTATGTAAAATTGTATGAATACCCTTATATATATACAGTAAAGTTTACATGGTGTACGAATAGGTTTAGCTTGGGTAGTCAAGTATGTATAAATATGAATATATAAAAACTGTATAAATGTATACATGGTTATGTAAAAAGTCGTTTGCACACTAAATAAAGATCATCTTAAGACATTTCTTTAAAGAATTTTGGATTCGAATAAGTTGTATACACCTATATATATATATATAAATGTATATACATATATGCATAGGTTAACAAATTAAAATATACTTAAAAAAAATATTTCTCTAGATATACTTACTTTAAACATGATTATAGTTTGGTAAGACCGAGTGGAGTTCTTACACATGAAATATAAATGTCAAAATGGTTTCCACAATACCCAGGTAAAATCACCTTTTCATAAAAACAGAAAAAATTACAAACATGATGATAAATGATAATTTTCCTTTGGGGAAGCTATTTTGTTGTTGTAAACACATTTTAAACCTCACCTATTATATGTACTTGCATAATTTTTATATCGTACTTGAAATAATAAATTTTAAGAGTAGATTGCAACTTGGTCAAATCATCATGTTATATAGTGATAAATTTTAAAACAAATAATAATTCTCATCCTTATGTCCGCACATAGATGTACATATACATATAAGTGTTCACATGCACATATATAATACATGTACTTGTATAATTTTTCATGTTCAAAAAAATTACCCGAAATCCCTATTTTTCATAGGGCAGAATAAAACAAGGGTTATATACATATAAAACAAATGTGTTTACATGCATATATCATCTTATATATGTATATGTATATAAAAATATATACACAAGGTGTATATAGGTATATGAAACACCAGAACTGAAGTAAAACAAGGCCCAAGAGTTTCCCTTACCCCGGTTGAATTCTCCATGTAGGAAGGGGAAAGTTGGTATGAACGGTTCTTAAGACCTTATATGTATATATATTTATATATATGCATGAATTGTATATAACCAAGTATATTCACCAAAAATAATGAAAATAAAACAAGAAAAAAATTCCCTTACCTTCGCTTGGAGAGGAGAAGAGGATGAAGTAGGTGGTGACGCCGAGGTGGTCGAAGATCCAAGAATCACGAAGCAAAAACCCTCCTCGCTTCGATGCAAATCGGAGCTTAAAAGTAGGGGATTCCTCCTTTCACAGTGATGTAGATGGGGCATCCAAGGGCATGGGTGGTGCCAAACCCGTGGAAAGAAGAGGCAGCCGGGTCCACCACTGGCCTAGGTGAAGAAAATGCAACCCAAACCTACTAGTTCGTTGTGCAAGGAAGAAGAAAATGAAATCATGGGAAACGAAGATCCAAAACACAATGGACGGCTGAGATTAAACCGGGATTTGATCGGACAGCTCATACGCGATGCGGCATAAAAAACATGGACGGCCGCGATGGAGAGCGCTGGATCGGACGGTACTGAGAGGAATGCGGTGTTTTAAAAAACGCGGGCCTCACTTTGTTTTTTTTTATTTATTTATTTTATCTTCAATAATTTTTAATTCCTTATTACACTTATTAAAAAATGGTATTATTATTATTACATACAATTATTAATCAACTTTTATTATTTTAAGATAAGTCAATAGTCATTAATATATATGAATTAATTTATTTATCCCTATCTATATCATATTATTATTTTCTTTTATTGACTTATATTAACCAATTATCTTAATCTCTATTTACATGTAGTGATCTATATACAAATGTTGTTAATACAATTTGATTGTTTAACATAATTACTAATTATTTTCAAATTTCAAAATTAAGAAAGTATTTATGTAAACATTAAAGTTTTGAAACAAGATTTGTAATATAAATAAAACCATAATGTGACATAATTTCGAAACTGTTAATTATAAAAAGGTCAAATTATAATCATTTGTATTATTATTATTACTTATATTTAATTTAGAATTAAGTATAATACATTTAACTTAAAGTTTTATGTAACATATACATATATATATGATCCATGAGTTTACACATATATTTTCGTACACATAAAAAAAATCTCAACCAGATTCAATATAGTCATTCGTGTTTTTAAATAAAATAAATATTTATTTTCTCAAGTTAAAAACGTGTAT
This sequence comes from Viscum album, assembly GCA_963277665.1. Classification (NCBI taxonomy): domain Eukaryota; kingdom Viridiplantae; phylum Streptophyta; class Magnoliopsida; order Santalales; family Viscaceae; genus Viscum; species Viscum album. The sequence continues at coordinate 92,059,612 of OY728155.1, forward strand.
AATTAATAGTGAAAAAAATAATAATAATATTAATTCCCACTATCTTGCATTAAAATCATTCTCATATAATTCACATTTTGGGAAAAAACAATAAATTAATTATATTATCATTATTATTTTTGTCATTATTAAAACATTAAATCAAATGACATACTTAACCTTTTGAACCTTTTGGGGGGTATTCAACTCTTAGCTTCAATGGTTATATTTGAAAATTAAAACATTATAGGATATTGGATCATGGGGGATCCAACGGCTATAATTATAGTCATTGGTGTCTAACGGTCGGATAGGTGTTCTATAAAACCTGGTCTCAGGGTGTCCTAAACTCAAGGTAACTGAAGAAGAAAGAGGAGAAGATGGTTCAAGTCATTCCTTTGGTGCTCAGTACGGCTGTGGTGGCCTCATCCATCCTTATGTTTGTTTTGATGGATGCCAAGGACCCCTGTCGCCTTCTCGGGGTTCTTGTTGTTTTAAGTGGTCTTCTTGTAATTTTAATCGGGTTTTTAATTGGAATATTTGGTTTGCTAAGCTTCCCGTTTGATCACAGTGAGTTGTAGTTACCATGGTGTTCCTGTTTTGAATAAAAGAGCCTTTCGTTCATTTTGGTGCATTTACTATGTTTCATTGTTATATATATATATATATATATATATATATATATATATTATAAGCGAATAGTTTGTTCAATTAAAGGAAGACATAGTAATATAAAACATATCGTTATATAAAACACAGTTTCTTGGGATGTTACATTATTTACCCCATCAAAGAATTGCATCCTCAAAATTCTATTCATAAAAAGAGAAAACCCCCAGTCATACAACATTACCAAAATGGGAGATTTTGGCTCAGTTAATGTAATACCCAAGTTGGTACATAGTTTCTCCGTTTCTCTAGCCTAGATGCACCTTGAGTAGTAGGTTTTGAATCCCTGTTCATGTGTACTACACACAGGCTCCCATAGGGAGGCTCGTGCGGTGAAAAGCTCAGAAATGTCTGAGTGGACAAATTCCCAGATAACCCTCCGAACTACATCACGTTCGAGGTATTCGAGGGGGATTATGTGATTTAGGATACTGAGATTTAAGACCTGTAACATAAAGGTTGCCTTGAGGTGGACATCTTAAGCAGCTATGAGGAAGCATGCTCTGGCAGAAAAGTTTTGCGCCAGAGTAAAACACCAGAAGAGGCCTTCGTAGTATCTCCCCCTTCGCCTATGGTAGGGAAGTTAGGCAGTGGTAATGAGATGAAAAACATGGTTATTCCTCTGACACAAACGAAGAATCTCAGGACTGTTCGACAAATCAAGCAGGCTTTGGCAAGACCCTCGCAGGCGGAGAAAAGATGGATAATCCACCGTGCATGTTCTGATCAAAATAACTTCTACTAACTCATCGGGTAGAGATGAGATGTTCGTTTGACCAACTATATGGAAAAAAACATTCAGGAGAACTCACTTAACAATACTGTTAAGGTAGAGACGGGAAAGGAAACAGGAAACTTTCGATTACACAAAGGTTTACATAACAAAGCCTGAGTTTACTAAACATACACCACAAAGAGAGGCAAAACTCCCTAACTCCTCAAACCACACACAGGCTGAACAGATGGGGTTAAACTCATGGGAACACCTATGACACCTCCTGAGTTTAGAATGAGGTGTATGAAGTTGATAAATGACGTTATACACCTGTTTCCTATAAGAAAAACAGGTGTATTCATCTTCTAACACCCCAAAGTCCATCAAATGGCCCCAGAAGCCATAGTGAAAAATCTGACATAGGTAGGCCGCTCGGAGTTCTACGGTAGTAGTAGCTTCTTGAAAGGGGTTATCGAGCATCGTGCCAAATTCTTCACCAGTTGTGAACACTCGGAAGAGACCCTCGTGGTACCTTCCCCAACGTGCATAAGAGGGGAATTGGGTCATCATCATTAGGAGATAATCCATTCCCAATCCCCGGTGAAGACTAAGCACCCTAGGCGAGTTCGACACATCATACAGGTGCTTGAATGACATGTGTATATGGGCGTAATTAAGAAAGTTCTCCCGACAAGCCAAAGACACAATGGTCTCTAGGGCCTCAGTGGGAAGTGACAGTAGATTGGTATATACATTTCCATCAGCCATCTGAAAGTTATAACATATTTACTTAGTCAATCATTGTAATATATTCATACTACCTGGTTTTCCAAAGTTTCCTGAACCCATCTTCTGATACCAACTGTAAGGACCCCGATTCCCGGGTGCCCATGGGGCATTATTTACTAAAAATTTATTTCAAAAAGTTACAATAATACATCATGTCCCATTACTACAGAAGATCGCGAGTCTCAGGATTCTGGGAAACCAGCTGCTTCTGAAAAACTTCTTTAGTATTAATCCATGCCTGAAAGATTTTAAAACAAAAACATAGGGTGAGAAAAATATTCTCATTAAGGGGTTTTTAAAATGTTAAAGTAATTTCTTTCTCAAGACAGTCATTTGAAAACGATAAAACACTTTATTAAAACAATGAATTATCTTTTCCTTTAAACATGTAAATCCTATATTCTTGATATCCACTTACACAGAAAAGAAGTACCTTCTTAAAATAAACTTCAAAGAAAACATAAATCAGAGAGCACAAGCATGTGAAGAATAGATGATGCATGATTTAAAACAAAATTACTTCAACTCTAAAAGACCGTGTGTAAGCAGGGAAAACATTCATATCCTGATTCATTGGAATATAAAGTTCTTATAACAACATACCACATGTGTTAAAGTTCATGTCTCATAATCACATTCTCATAGTCAAAGGAAATTTCCAACTAGGGGGTATCCTGTTAGTTGAACTATCCCCTAGTTGACCATTTATCATCACATGTGGAGGGAATGTATAATGACAGACTTTGTCAAGACCTTGTGTCATGACCATAAAACATAACTTAATACGGTTCAAGGCTAACCGCCTACCTCATTTCCATAGCAGCACAAGCCAAGGCTAACCGCCAAGACCGTTGCACATAACGTCTCATGAGACTCATCCTTTACCCAATGCATTGGAGCGCTGTATAATTCTGGGCACACCCATCCATAATCATTTAATTCCAATACATCCCTCACATATTTGACATGGTCTTACATTCATAGGGACTCATTCTTACATTCATTATATATCATCCCTTTTTACATGCATTTTTCATAGTCAAGGAAGAACAGTACAAACATTAATAAGAACTAAGATATAGGTAATAAAAATACATACACATTAGATATTAACATAAAAATTGAAAACATGGACTTAATGGAAACCTTAAAAATGAACATAAACACTTTAACACTTCATACATCTCAACCTAGAGTTAACAACGAGGTCATTCATATTTAAAACACATGCTGATAAATGGGCGTGGTGGCAGTTTATGTAAAATTGTGCGAATACCCTTATATATATACAGTAAAGTTTACATGGTGTGTGAATAGGTTTAGCTTGGGTATTCAAGTATGTATAAATATGAATATGTAAAAACTGTATAAATGTATACATGGTTATGCAAAAAATCATTTGCACACTAAATAAAGATCATCTTAAGACATTTCTTTAAAGAATTTTGGATTTGAAGAAAACATATTGATGTGAGGTTGTATACACCTATATATATATATAAATGTATATACATATATGCATAAGTTACCAAATTAAACTATACTTAAAAAAAATATTTCCCCAGATATACTTACTTTAAACATGATTATAGTTTGGTAAGACCGAGTGGAGTTCTTACACATGAAATATAAATGTCAAAATGGTTTCCACAATACCCAGGTAAAATCACCTTTTCATAAAAACAAAAGATTTGACAAACATGATGATAAATGAGAATTGTCCTTTGGGGAAGCTATTTTGTTATTGGAAAGACATTTTAAACCTCACCTATTATATGTACTTACATAATTTTTATATCGTACTTGAAATAATAAATTTTAAGAGTAGATTGCAACTTGGTCAAATCATCATGTTATATAGTGATAAATTTTAAAACAAATAATCATGCTCATCCTTATGTCCACACATAGATGTACATATACATCTAAGTGTTCACATGCACATATATAATACATGTACTTGTATAATTTTTCAATGTTATAAAAATTACCCCAAATCCCCATTTTTCATAGGGCAGAATAAAACAAGGGTTATATACATATAAAAGAAATATGTTTACATGCATATATCATCTTATATATATATGTATATAAAAATATATACACAAGGTGTATATAGGTATATGCAACACTAGAACCGAAGTAAAATAAGGCCCAAGAGTTTCCCTTACCCCAGTTGAATTCTCCTTGCAGGAAGGGGAAAGTTGGTATGAACGGTTCTTACGACCTTATATGTATATATATTTATACATATGCATGAAGTGCATATAACTGTGTATATTCATCGAAACTGATGAAAATAAAACTAGAAAAAAATTCCCTTACCTTTTCTTGGAGAGGAGAAGAGGATGAAGCAGGTGGCGACGCCGAGGTGGTCGAAGATCCAAGAATCACGAAGCAAAAAACCCTCCTCGCTTCGGTGCAAACCGGAGCTTAAAAGTAGGGGATTCCTCCTTGCGCGGTGATGTAGATGGGGCATCCAAGGGCCTGGGCGGTGCCAAACCCATGGAAAGAAGAGGCAGTCGGGTCCACCGTCGGCCTAGGTGAAGAAAATGCAACCCTACCCTATTGGTTCGTCGCGCGAGGAAGAAGAAAACGAAAGCGGGGGAAATAGAGATCTGAAACACAAGGGACGACCGAGATTAAACCGGGATTTGATCGGATGGCTGAGACGCGATGCGGCAAAAAAAACATGGACGTCCGCGATGGAGAGCACTGGATCGGACGGTCCGAGATAAATGCGGTGTTTTAAAAAATGCGGGCCTCACTTCATTTTTTTTATTTTATCTTCAATAATTTTTAATTATTTATTACACTTCTTAAAAACGGTATAATTATTATTACATACAATTATTAATCAACTTTTATTATTTTAAGATAAGTTAATAGTCATTAATACATATTCATTAATTTATTTATCCTTATCTATATCATATTATTATTTTCCTTTATTGACTTATATTAACCAATTATCTTAATCTCTATTTACATGTTGTGATCTATATACAAATTTTGTTAATACAATTTGATTGTTTAACATAATTAATAATTATTTTCAAATTTCATAATTAAGAAAGTATTTATGTAAACATTAACGTTATGAAACAAGATTTGTAATATAAATAAAACCATAATGTGACATAATTTCAAAACTGTGAATTATAAAAAGGTCAAATTATAAACATTTGCATTAGTATTATTACTTATATTTAATTTAGAAGTAATTATAATACATTTAACTTAAAGTTTGATGTAACATATATATATATATATATAAGATCCATGAGTTTACACATATATTTTCGTAGACTTTAAAAAAAATCCCAACCAGATTCAATATAGTCATTCGTGTTTGTAAATAAAATAAATATGTATTTGCTCAAGTTAAAAACGTGTATAATTAATAGTGGAAAAAATAGTAATAATATTAATTCCCACTATCTTGAATTAAAAGAATTATCATATAATTCACATTTTGGGAAACAAATAATAAATTAATTATATTATCATTATTATTGTTGTCATTATTAAAACATTAAATCAAATAACATACTTAACCTTTTGAACCTTTCGGGGGGTATTAAACTCTTAGATTCAACAGTTCTATTTGAAAATTAAAACATTAAAGGATATTGGATCATGGGGGAGCCAACGGCTATAATTATAGTCGTTGGTGTCTAACGGTCGGATAGGTGTTCTATAAAACTTGGTCTCGGGGTGTCCTAAAATCAAGGTAACTGAAGAAGAAAGAGGATAAGATGGTTCAAGTCATTACTTTGGTGCTCAGTACGGATGCGGTGGCCTCGTCCATCCTTATGTTTGTTTTAATGGATTCCAAGGACCCTTATCACCGTCTCGGGGTTCTCATTGTTTTAAGCGGTCTTCCTGTAATTTTAATTGGGTTTTTAATTGGAATATTTGGTTAGTTAAGCTTCCTGTTTGATCACAGTGAGTTGTAGTTACCATGGTGTTCCTGTTTTGAATAAAAGATCCTTTCATTAATTTTGGTGCGTTTGCTCTATTTCATTTATATATATATATATATATATATATATATTATAAGCGGACAGTTTGTTCGATTAAAGGAAGAAATAGTAATATAAAACATATCGTTATATAAAACACAGTTTCTTGGGATGATACAGTGAATATTCATCTTCCTATTCTTGGTTTCTATTTATTTTTTCCTAATATTTCTTAGACGACAAGATCTTTGAGGATTGTTGGGTCGGTGAAGTTTTTTGCACTATGGTAGAGGATATTGGAGGCATGGTTGGTCGGTTTAATTATTCCTTGAGGTTAGAATGAGTTTTATTGGTCAAATTTTTGTTCATCCAACCATTGAACTTTTGTGTTCCCTTTATTAATACTTCCTTCCACTCACCTACTTCCTATTCGATGGTGGTAGAAACGCATGCCACTTGTGCAGGTGGCTTGCATTATTTTACTTACCCTAAATCAACTATATTATTTTGAATGTATTTAATAATAAATAAATCCTAGTTGTTAAGGACCAAAATTTTTTGAAAGGGGTAGTAATTTGGGTGGTCATTGAGACAAAACTGATCTAGCCTTATGGGATCTAGCAATTATAACAAATTTTTCTCCATATATTCTATAAAGTAGTCGAGAACTTGTTCATATCGGAAGGAATAAACCTTATTATTACATTCCTAAAATTGATTTAATCTCTATTACCTCTTATAATCTAATAGGTAAATTATTATTGTCGCCCCTCAAGAGGTAGCAGCACATGATAGGGTGTGGTTTTTGGAGCTGAAGCCAGTGTAGGACCTAGTTTAAGAGTAATAGTCACAGTTTCCACTTTACACATTCTCCTCCCTTAAGGTGTTGGGATTGTTTTGAAAAATGGAGTCCTCCAATCTATGGGAAAATGTGGAAAGGTCCCAAAACCCCTCCTGTATATTTTATAGGGACAATCAGTGTCTATAACCCGTCATGGAAGTTCTCTATACATAGGGACAAAAAATACTTCTAGGGAAGAAGCAAGTTTAGAGAGTAATTCAAAACCTTCCACATGATGATGAAATGTGAGACTCTCTCATTTTATTGATGTTTAAAATTTGAGAGGTCAAGTATTTTCATTTTCCACAACATTGACCTGAATAAATATAGAAACTAACAACTAAAATCTTCCCATCCTTTGATGGAATAGGTTGGTAAACTTTTTTACCAGACAAATGTCGGTCCTCCCAAGGTTTACAGATACCACCTAAGTTTATTTTACTCTTTCTATTCAAGGGTCCCCATCATGAGACTGTAATAGGATAAAAAACATGTTAAATTTTTATTTGGACACTCTAAAGCATTAAATGTTGGAAACATAGGGTTTACAAATTTGGTCGTAGTAAGAGTTACATATACCCATTCGGGGTAAGGCTTCCTTTCTGATTGTACTGGAACATTTCATACTTCCATATCTTCCAATTGATCTATCAATGACTTGATAGTGTTGGTGAACTTTGGGGATAGTCGGATGAACTATAATTTGAACATGGGAAATAATGATTATGGATTGATTTGGAGTTTATTCTAGTATTTGTGGTCAACAGCCTACATGGGATAGCCTTTTATATTTGTCCTGACATGGATCTGGATGTTTCCCTGATAGTGGAAATATTGGTATCCCACTATCATTGGTTCAAAATAAAATAGTTTTTTTCCCCCATATTGAATGTATATTCCAACTGTTCTCTCTTTATCATAAAAATCTCTTCTTTTGAGAGATGATAGTTTGAAGGGTAGGATGATTATATTCTTAGTGAATATACCCAGTTGGGATATTTCTTATGAGAAGTTCTGCATTAAGTATATTTAACTCTTTAATTTTTTCCTCATACTGATCAATTATTTCCTCAAGTGTCAATGGTTCAACATTTTCAGGTAAAGGGTGGGATGTTGAAACACCCTTACCCTTTTCTTTGGCTGAAGTGCACTAAGGGTATGGAAGCGAGGCATCCACATGAGTCCCTAGATTTTTTTCAGTCCTCTTATTTCTAGTATGCACACCTTCCATGATCATTTCGACGTGGACCATGCTTCAAATATAAACATCCCCATCTCATTATCTTACATTGGTTTTATTCCCTATAGTATTTTTAGGTTTAGTGTTAATGATTTTTACCAATGTGTAATGCATTTAAGAAAACATGTCACTATTAGGATAATAGGAAGATCAATTATTTTTGGGATAACCATACGAGAATCTGTGATCATCAGATATGGTTGTGCCCTTGATAGAATAATTCATCTTGTGGACTTTTGGGGGATTCATCCTTTCTTATGAGGGTTATCCTAAGGTTTCTTTGTGAAGGGTGACCTTGAGAGAATCCCCAAGTACATTCATTATATGAATTCAACTTGAGGGTGATAGTGCAAAAATTTGTGATATGTTTCCTAGATGAAATAATATCGGCCTCTTTGGGGGAGGTGATTGGAATAAAAATTTCCCCATCCCTATGGGTTGGGGTCTCTCTTGATCCATTTTTGTATCACTTCAAACATTATTTATCAATCATAAAGGATACTTTTGGGGTAAAAATTTCCCCATCCCTAATGTCTAGGGATTCTCCTATATTTTCATAGTTGTGGATATCATGACTACTACTATGATTTTAAAAACATTCATTCGAGCATGATCTAGGTGAAATTTAATATATTCATGTGATATACTTGATTCCAAAGACATCATCACTGCTAAATGATTGAATTTTATCATGTAAGAGGCTTAATAAATCCTTTCAAAAGTCTTATGAAAGATTCTTTTGATGGTCTATTTAACCAGGCCTGATGATTATGAGGTTTAGTCTTGTATGAATCATTCAATCATGCATTCTATTTTAGTTATATCGCATTACTAAGACTCTACTCAAAGTAATTAAATTTCATGAAGAAACTTCTGGTGGGATTTATTTTCCAGAGAGCAAAGATAAATGTAGCATGTTATGCTCCCCCCATTCTCTGATGTGGACACCATATGGGGTGTCAATGATCAACTTCCTTAGTTTGCGAAATGAATTTATATATGCACATTATAGGATCTTACACTACATTTCCAATTTTTTATTTCATCTAGTTGAAAGGGCCACTGATTAAATCTACCGATAAAGTTATTCTATTACATTAACTTGATAATTATATCCTTAATAAGGCAAGAATTTTGTTTTTAAAATTTGAAGAGTCATCTATAGATTGGTATAAATTTCATGTAAACATCTGAAAATGTTTTTGAAATATCATATTGTGGGTGTCCATGGACCAAATCATGACTGGTACATTATCTTTGGTCAGTTATTTCCTCATGAGTGACATATTCTCTTTGCCTTATATAGGAGACTCCTCCACTTGATCTGACTAAAGTGGTTTTTTTTTTGTTGCCTTATTATTAGTGGTGATATTTAAATGAATCACTTTTTTTGTAAAGAAATCTATATGATCAAAGTGTGGTTTAGATAATGAAAATTATCTCATGTTGTCTTCTAATTGAGAAATAATTTCACTAGTAAATTATAATGCATTCGGCATGAATTACATTATCTTCTCAAGTCCCTCATGATATGATGGATTTTTTATAATTGATTTGGGAATGGGAGGAACTTTTTATCAAAATAAAACTTTACTATGGGGAGGACCTTTGAAAAGAACATAATTATGGGGAGTACCAACATTATGTCTTAATTCCCAACTATAATAAGGGGTCATGTGGTGTATACCTTGGGGAGTGACTTCAAGGTAGACATTGTCAAGGGGAGGACCTTCTTACTTTTGATATTCTGGCCATAGGGAGGGTGTTCGAAATACTCATAAAGATAGGACTTCTTATAATTGATCATAGTGTGGCCACAATGTAGATATTCATGGTGAATGTTATGGGGAGCACATCCAAAGTTGTTAGTAGTGAACTTGTGAGGAGGACCTTCACAACTGAAATTATTACCTCCTTGAATTGATGATAATTAAATAAGGCCTTGAGATTCCATTGATAGATGTTTGAGGGCCTTAAAGACAACATTATTAAGAAGATCTAGATTTTAGACCTGATTATAGATTTATGAACACCTTTGGAGAGATTTCCCTTTAGATGTTCCTCATCGGGTAGTCGGAGTCGCATGTCATGGACAACGACCTTCATAAACAGGAGTTTTCCTGAGAGACTCTCATGTTACTACCAAAATATACTGACAAGTTTTTATGTTTTCAATATGGATATATGATTAATCTAGAATTATCAATGAGATATTATGATAATATCCATTTGGAATGGGTATATGTACATGATCCTATTGCATATCTATCATGGGGATTAATCGACGAACCTATTGGATGGGAGTGTGAGAATCCAACCACTCTTGAGTAACCTTCACATTGTGCTAATGGGATACCCCAATTACAAGGGTGGGGTTGTGTTCACACCCCTTAACCACAGTCGTATCTACCACTATATCTCTACGGGTTTGTAGAATATGAGCAGGGATGGATGTATGACCTTCCATTACAGCTAAGATATGATGATTGACATGTGTAGATATAATAGGGATATATTATCATTACATGGTTGGATAAAGGGTATATTTTTGATAATGTACTCCATTTATTTCCAGAATAATATAGAAAGGTTCTTATGTGTAGGTGAAATCATGGTTTTCCCACTTGTTTTTCTTTGGAATATGCTGATGACCTTCTCCGAGTATTTATAGATAGTATTGGTAGGCTTGTTGGGTGTTGGAAGGGATATTTTCCTACATGAATATTTCTACCATATATCGGTTCTCTTCCATGGAAGTAATGAGGTTGTGAGACCTATCCTAGTTGATTGTTTTCCTCCCTTAGAGGGATGCCCTAGGTACTCGACCCTCGGTGGCCTGGGTTGAGGCCCACATAGTAGCATCCATGTCATGTTGAGAACTTAACTCCACATGATGTGGTAGAGGTGAATACTATAAGAAACCCTTTGGGGGGACTCCTATACCATAGTGATGAGGCTGTTATTGGCCTCTAAATCCACCTCCCTCATGTAAGGGAGTAATTTTTTTTTATTTTGGGGAATGTCTCTTGAAACGGTTTGAAACAAAAATGAGTGATTCTTGTTGGGTAGATGGGTGGCAAGGATTTATGTCCTAGATGGATTAAAGTATGTCCAATAAGGTTGGGATAGTACCATTGAGGTAGTACTCCCAGATCATCATGTTCAACACCTGATGTTATAGGCATCTAGTGGGAGACAACATCCTCTGGTTAGATAAGGATCCAGGTTGTGTGATAGTGGATGCATACATCTATTTTTGAAGTAAATATGTCATAATAGATTGAATTTTGTATTTATGTATATGAGTAAAGGTAGTAAAAACACAAAGAAACTCTTAAAAGTAGAATCACTAGTAGATAATCACATGCCGGTTGATTTCTTTGAGAGATCCATGTTGGGAACATTTTTACACTTCAGGTAAATATATGAGATGAAATGGACCAACATGTGGGTGATATAGTTATTTGAGTAAATGAAATATTAAATTCAAGTTCACCATTTTTATTTCGTGTCTGTTTTTGGGTTAGTTCCCAATGGGGTTTATTCATGGGACCAGAAACACCCAATGGTTCTTGTATCCATGATATAGATCAGCTTTCCAAAGGCTAGTGATTACTGGGAATCTTTCTAATGATTCTTAGTAATTCACATTGGTTGAGAAGATGTGATGTCGTGCTCATCACACCCTTTTAGGGGTAAATTATTTTCTACTTAGGCGCTCTATTATATATTTAAGTCATATTCAATAATCCTTTATAAACCTAATATAATAATGGTCACCCTTTTGATTTTCAATCAATTATATATACATGTAAGATTAACCATCTATATATATCGTAGGTTCTCCAACAATAGAACCATTTGTATGTATCTGATGTTATCCACAGATGGAAAAATATGTACATATCAGAGGTTCTCTACTTTATCTTTTTATAGACTTTTCAATACTTTACTTTAAATTAATATGATTTAAATCCTCATAATTGGGTGCTCTAAATTTTGTTTCAATCTAGGGAGGTGGTTGTTGTTTGATATTAGGATTGGCCTCATGAGAAAAGTTTCCTACATACCCTCGTGAATGGAATCAAAATTCACATAGTTCATTGCCACTTAATGGGACACTTCGTACCTTTTAAGGTATGGTGACAAGGACTATACCATACAATTTAACATTATGAAATGAGGACACCTAGATGAGATGTTCCTAGTCAAGGATGGATTAAGACTTACGTATGGGTAGACCTTGATGGTTGATCTAGTAGGGAATATGGATTTATGATGAGAAACCTTCACCAGGGATTTGGGATAATGATGATAATGTGGAAAGAACCTAAAAGTAATATAGCCTCCTTAGTGGGGACATGATTTTACTGAGAATATGGACCAATAAGTATTATAGCGGATTGGAGGTGTTGGTTTGAACCTTAGAGAGGCTTCTTGTGTATCTCATTAGTAAATAATTTCAAATAACATGTATTCTGGTAGTGTTGGGGCTAACACCTATAGAGGAGGCCCAAAGTTACGTCATTGGGAATATGGATCTCTGAAGGTGTTTCATGTAGGGGACATAGACCTTTGAGAGGATGGTAATGCGGTTTGGGGATTACACCTAGTAATAGGCTCATTTGAGAATATTTTATTGTGGTTGTGATGTGATCACCACTAACATATTATCCAATGTGAGTCATGTTTGGTGTGAGAAACAATAGGAAGTGTAATATCTGGAACTTCACACAATCTCATTCACTTACTCGTGGGAAAGGTTTAGGGTATGGAAGGAGGGATATGTCCTACAAGAAAGGCTTGGGGATTACTCTAGAATGGGTTCCCTTTTATCATTTTGAGAGAGGATTATAGGAGGATATGAATCTAGACCTCATTAAAGGGAAATACGAGTGGTTCCCCTCACTATTTAAAAATGAAAGGTCCCTACCACTACCTCCAAGTTTAAAGTCCTCATTATCGAGGGGATGCACATTTTTAAACATCCTGAGGGCCAAACCTATTTGGTAGGATAAGTGTGGGGAATATTTTACCAATGTAATAAAAAATCATGATAGTTATGTGCTGATGTGTCTCGTCTCCAAGATTGATGGATCTGGTGTCCATGTGATATGTCTCATTAATTCCATTATCAAGTTTCAGCATTGATCAAAGGGATCCATTTTGATAGTTTACAAAGGGGCCAATATGAGGTTGAATGTTACATGAAAGGAATTTAGTGAGAGTATGAGGAGAAAATACCCTAAGGATACCCCATTTTATATACTCTTCTCCCTATATGATATGGGTCACTATAAAGGGGGTCCTTTTATAGATGACCCAGAGATTCATCTTCTCGCGAAGGATATCCCTTTGTGATATCCTTCACGGGTTGGACTCATAGCCAAGTATCCTTTTTCCATGATCTCTTTTCACTTTGAGGTATGTTTAAAATGAATTATCATCTTAAATTATCTAGATCATTATTATTAGATCTTATATATTTTCTATAAATCCACTATGTGTGTGTCTATTCTAGTGAGAAGATTAGGTATTTATAGGGTAGAGAATAATCATTTTTCTAAAAAGGTCATATGACTTTAGATCTTACCTTCTTCTGTGCAACAGATAATAAAACTACCTCATCAAACCACAAACAATTTTTTTTTGTGGGGGAATGGAAGATATACCTTGTACCATAAATAAAAACTAATTTAAGGGGGTGTGGAAAATATGACTCATGCTACAAATTAAAAGTTATTTGTTAGGGAATATAAAATATGACATGCAATTTAAATGAATATTAATTTATAGGGTTGTGGAATTACTACTTCTCCCCACAACAATTTTTGATTATGGTAATTCCATGTAGAGAAGTGGTCCCACATAGTGTGTGTTCTATGTGGAATGAACTATCTTCTTTGAAGTTCCACATACTTTACCAATTTTAACTCCATGAAAAGTTCACTTGATTTGATTATAGATTTCCCAATATTATAATAGATTCCTGAGATTCCTTGTGAAATTTTTTGGGACCAACACCCATATCATATATGGTATGATATGTGTTTGAAACTTTTTAATTTGAAAATAATACTTTAATAAAGTATACTATTTATGGGTGGAAGGAACACATTCTCACATATTATAACAAATATTTAGATAAACACTTTATCCTGGATAAACACTTAATGCATATTTTCTTCTCAAAACATGTTATAGAAATTGAATAATCATAAACCATACATATCCATTTAAGCATCTCATACATGTTCATAACAAACTTTATTATTGAACATATTCCCTTGTCACATAAGAGAAATGAGATGAAGATACATATCATTTACCTAGATTCATCTGAGATTGGTAATATCCTTTACATTTAGATATATAAACTCTTTTCTCCATGAATGTAAACTACAAGCACAAAAAATTATTCCTTTGTTTTTAAACTCATGTATATTTAAAGTACTTATAAAATATACATTTGTTATCATATATGAAAAAAATTTGAAGAATTAATTTCTATAACATTCATACCTAACATAAACTCTTTCAGGTATATTTTGAAGAATTAATTTCCATGGATTTTTTTAAACTCTTTTAGGTATATTTTGGATAATCCAATCACACTGAATTTCCTAATAATTATAGGTTTTAATGACCTTGACTAGCTTCTTTAAGAAACATTTTTGAAATTTTCAACTAACTTTTATTCTTCCGGTTTGAACTTTTAACCACTTATGATGTCCATGTATTACTAAAATCCAGACATTATATGCCAAGTTCATCCACACATTGAGAATATCAAGAAATATTAATTGAATTTATTCACTTTATCAGAAAATTTCCATAAGTGACAATAGGATAAATTCCCTAACTAGAACAATCCATTTTTAGTCTCTCTTTAAATCATGTTATAGAACTAAACAAATCATAAAACATTTGTATTAAAAACACCCACCTCATTTTATATAAAAAACTATTGTTTACATGCTCATCTAAAAAGTTAAATGAGATCATACACACCTTGTAACAAGTTCATCAAAGATTTAATAATCCATTTTATAATTACAAAACTTTGAAAATCATACAATTGATATCATATATCTATCAAAATAATAGAATTTATATTTGTAACCAATAAATATTTAAGGAAACCTTTAGCCTTATCAAGTCATCTAGAATATTCAATCATATTGAATATCATTTGACATACCAAATAATATTGAGTATATGAGACTAAAATCATTTATGTACCCAATCATATTGAGTATATGAGTGAAGAATAATATTCCTTTGGTAATTTTGAATCTAATATCTTTTAAACCTTTAAATAAATCACTTTATACTTCTATAAGCATCTAGATTCACTTGTTGAACAACTTAAGCACTTTGTTTATAAGAAAGTAACTATTCTAACACATATAATTTTTTTTAAGAACTTTTGTTAAATCACCAATATTTCATAAGATCTTTTTTTAAGTTTCCATTCATAAGAGATACTTACATTGTGTTTCTCCATTTCATGGACTAGCTATAAATTTTAGCTTGACGATTTTGAGGGTGAAATTATATAAAACAAAATATTTTATCATATGAGTATCATGTATTATTATTATCTATTTAATGATTAATTAAATTAAATTTTCACCCAATAAAATGATAACCCCTTTTAAAATTCATCACATCCATTAGTGAGCCAAGGTCCATATTTTACTAAGTAATGAGTCTATCATAGCTTAGTTATTTAGGCAGGGAATCATCCCAATAATATCATATATGATTCTTGGATAGTACATAAGACAACACATTTTACAATCCATCATATATATGAACATAAATCTGTTTCTTGAGTAACCTAATCCCATTAGGGTCTCTCAACAAGTGTAACCCAAAACAAGCACCAAGAACTGTCTAACAAAGGACAATACAAGGGTACCCTACATTAGCATGACCTACCCAAGGATGTTCCAATGTCACTTATCCTTGATTTATTTACACAATATAATCTAGGGGAACCTATATTTTTAATGAACTACCCAGTTGGATGATCGAGGTCTTGATTAGTGTTGTTTTGGAAGGAATCTAACACTTATTGAAGGGGATTTTAATCTCACCATTTTGTCTCATTTTATTCCCTTTTATGTATGCATGCTTCTAGTAATTTAGTTTGGAATCCTATTTCCTACACACACAAAAATATTCAATCCATATTGATTTGTAACTCTTTTCACATCCCATAAGTTTGTGTCACTTACCCAAAAAAAGAAATCAAACATATTCAAACATATCCAGACGCATCATATGCATAATGTATATAAACACATCATGTAAAGGTGTAGAGTTATAATCATGATTAATATCAAAGAGACAAATATTCAACCACATTCACTTTTCTAGATAAGGAATAGGCCTTCAGGTATGTAGGCGGTATGATCCCAGGTTCCTTTACCTAGGGATACTTTACTCAAGAGAGAATCAAAATTCCTCATAAATCTAATCACCAGATATATGAAAATAATTTTCAATAACTAAATCCAAGTTCAGAAATTCAATTACAAACTGATGTCAAGGTAGATGAAAAACTAAATTCATTTTGTAGTCATTACTAGCATAAAAATACAAGGTTCTATCCTAGAAACATTTTAACATTATAAACTAAAGCATACACAATATTTTTATTTCTTAAAACAATTACTAAATATGTATAAAACAGGAAATAACCATTAAATATAAATGAAAAATTCAAATATTTAAACATGAGATAAACATTTATGAAAATTTTGAATATAAAATCTATTTATAAAAAATTTATAATTTCATATTTTAACATTATGGACATTCTATAATTTAATCATTTTATATAATTTTTCATTTTAAATATATGATATTATATGAATTATAAAAAAAAATTAATCTGATTTCTATTATGCAAACAATTTAAATAATTTAAGTTTCATATAATTATATATATTATTTAATCCTTGATTATATCAATCATCAAAACACCTTTTTATGTGTCTTAAATAATACCCAAATAAGGCCCCATTTTATTTTGAACAATTCAATATAATTAATTATGAAAAAATAATTATTTAAATATAAACACTATATATTTGTCCTTATTTCATAATTTATAACCCTTTATAAATTATTTCTTTTGATTTCTAAATAAACCATTTTATTTCTATATTATAAGAATTATTGTATAATTTAAAAGGTATTTAAAATATTAACATTTAGTATTTGTGAATAAAAATGTTTCATAAACATTTAATAAATTATAAAAAATATAATTAATTAATTTATAAACCTTTTATAAATTAAAATAATCCAAAATACCTTTTATAATGATTTGTAAACATTTTACAGACCATTAAAATCATTAAATGTGTTAAAAACAATTTTTAACATATTTTCTCATAACCCTTATGTAGGAATTAATTCCTATATAAGGTTATCCTCCATTTACCCTTATCCAAACACTTTAATTAAGGGAAAATCAGTTTTGCAGTTGTTGTATAAAGGTATAACTCCATGACCCTTATGTGGTACCGTTGTGTAATGGTAATCTTCCTTCTACCCTTACGTATATGGTCCATATAAGAGTGTATTTCTATGACCCTTACATTGAGTAAGCATACAAATAATATTACCCTTACATGGACACTTTACATAAAGTTAAGGTTCAATTTACCTTTACGTGGATTCTAGGTATCCCTATGTAAGGGTACTACCTTCATGAAAACTATTTGCGTAAAGGTAACCAAGAGGTTACCCTTACACTGACCCTTTATGTATGGGTATAACCTTTATGAAGCCCTATTTTTTTTATGGGTAAGTGGTTGGTAACTTTTATATAGCTTTGATAAAAACTCACTTACCCTTATGAAACCCTTTAAAAACTCATATTACCCTTGCGTACCAGCTTCGCACATAAGGATAAACTCAAGTAACCCTTACATAGACCGATCTACATAAGGGTAAGGCATGATGAACCTTAAGTAGACCACTCTGCATAATGGGTAAATCATTGGTTACCCTTACGCATCTCTACTGTTTAAGGTTAACGTGTTGGTTACCTTTATGTAGCCTAACTATGTAAGGATAAATCCATTTATGAAAACAAAATATCCAAAATATGATAACACTACTTTGTTTTTCAATTTTCTTCTTTATTTCATCACTAGTTTCCTAAAACATAAACATGGATTCCTTTGATAACACTAAAAGGTTTTGATATGGATTAAAAAACTTGTTTAATAAATCCAAGGTAATAAAACCCTTTTTAAGGAATATCACGCAAAAATATGAAACTTTCATAAAAACCAAAAATGAAGAACTTTTATAATTTGGTGTACCTAGCCCTAGAGAAGCCAATGAATCATCTTCAAACTCCATTTTATGGGTTTGATAAAGTTCAATGAGTGGAAAACATGATAATACATCCTTATTTGTGTATCCACAAGAAGAAATGAATCTTCCAAGATTAGGATGGGATCCAATCTTCTCTCCACAGTATCCTAGTACCTCATGGTGCAACGGAGGAAGATGAAGAGAGCTATAGGTTTTGGCGAGTTTGTCTAAGAATTATCAAAGTACCCCTCCTTCCATCGCATATTAGTAATATATATAATAAATTGAGGAAACTCCTTGGGTGTTATCTCATTTATTCATGTGTTGTAATGTATCGATTAATTCCATGATCAGTAAATACTTTCATCTTATTAATGCATTTCTTACTAAGAATTTCATAAAATAAAATGGTTAATTGAATGATAGCCTATTTGGGAATGAAAAATGGAAGAATCTCATGCAATCTAATGAATCATTACAATACTCCCCATGCATATAAACAGCCTATATATATCATATATATAAGGATTTAGGGTATAT
This sequence comes from Viscum album, assembly GCA_963277665.1. NCBI lineage: Eukaryota > Viridiplantae > Streptophyta > Magnoliopsida > Santalales > Viscaceae > Viscum > Viscum album. The sequence continues at coordinate 92,078,691 of OY728155.1, forward strand.
ATCCTTTACTAGGTCCTTGATATATATTATGATATCAAGGTATCTATTTTCATTTTCTATACTAGAACTTAAATACAAACCTCTTCTTAATATCTTTAATTAACATCTTCACATCACCCGGTCTTTAATTTTTATACCTACTTCAACCAATTTTTAATAAATCTAACATACAGCATCTTTATTTCAAGAACTAGCCTACCTTATTAGCTAGTTTGGGAAAGCATCATTAAATAGAAAACCAAAAGCACAAACATAATAATCCAAATATGGTTATCCCTTATCATGTTATATATTGTAACATTTCTAAACTTCCAAATTAATGTAATGTTATCACATTCTTGGAAACCTAAAAAAAGTTATAGCTATAGTATTTACTGGATATTTCGGACCCAAACCTGAGTCTCCAACTAAACAGAGTCCACTAAAATCACTAATGGAACTAAACATATGAAACTCATAAAACTAAATATAAATACTCCTCAGTATTGAAAATATTATCCATAAAACTTAGATTAAAGATGCTTAAAAATGGAATTAGTGGGGCAGTAGAAACACATAACAAGTTGACAGGAGAAAGATCTCCACCTAAGCCTAAGCAGCTTAGACAACAGCCTTATCCTTACACTATCTTTTAATAAGGGCCCCTAGAAATTGCATGTAGGTTCAATCATAGAATCATATAATAAATACAACCTAAATTAATGCTTAACTCTACTCTAAGGGCTACAAAACAGACTATAGGACATCATCTGTGTTAAAACTGGGACATACCACATCATTCTAGGTTGAATTATCCTTAGGTTTAAACTCAAGTAATTAAATTTTAATATGTTTGATATTACAACACTCATAACTCTAAAAATTCATATAATGGATCTTACCCTTCCTATCTCTACTACTGTTCTTAGTCGGGCCTCTAGTGTTCAACAACTGGGATTTGATCTTAACCCCAATAGCCTGTTACTTCACTCCATGGGTCTAAATATCCATAGATAAACTAATTGTTTTAACTTATTCTAAGTTAATAGACACTCTATTATACATGATGAAAATTTTAAATGAATTAAAATATTCATCAAGGGAGTTCAATAAAATAATGGCTTATTCCACATCACTTATCTCAACAACTATGTTAACTAAATCAAGATAAACATTAGTAAACACATCAAGGTGAACCTTGAAAGAAGTTTTAGAATTAATATTAAAGGTATAAAGTCTCATTTTATTATAAAAATGTCCAATAATAGACTTATTCATGTACTAGTGTTTGAAATTTATCCAAATGGATTTAGTAGTGATTTCATAAGCAACATCATGTGAGACCTTGTCTCCTAAAGATGGAAGCAAAACACACTGGGATTTCTCAAGAATGCTAGGGTCAACATCTACATAGGTGGGGACCAACCATCCTTAACTAAAAATGGTGACTATAGATTTATATATACCTAACTATGTGTCTACAAGTCCATTTTGGACAAGCTGAGCTCTCATTTTAACTCGTCGCAAATTAAAAACATTCACACCTCCAAACTTCTCAACCTCAAACATAGTCGAAGACATCCCTAAAACCAATACACAATCTATGATACTAATTATTGGGGTGGAGGAAAGTCTGAATGATGAAAACCTAACCCAATTAATGAATAAAATGTATTTAGTTTAAGTATGTGATACAGAATAACAAGAAAATTAATAAAAAATAAATTCAATGGAAATAAAAACAAACAATTAATAAAGGAAATACATAAAATGTAAAGAACATAGAATTTATATTCTTAATACCATGTTTGCCCTACATACATGGAAATAAAATCATCACAGCATCTTTTTATTATTCAAAAAACAATTTATAGTCTTACAAGCATAGGAGAGAAATAAGAAAAGAAAACAAACATAATTACAGAAATTTTTTGAGAATGGGGCCCTTGTCACTCCAAGACCTACAATCAAACCAAGCCTAAGGATGGTAACATACAGCTCCAATATTGATAACCTCAATCACATAAACCTAGGAGAACCAAAAAAAAAGACAAATTGCAACAATGAAGAATAAAAATGAATCTTACAGGCTTGGGCCTACACCAAGAACATGAAATAAGTCACCTGAATGGATGATCAAAACTGGAAGGGATGGAAATTCCTATTTTCATATTCCTGGACCACTATAGATATATCAAGGGATGATCACTCCATTGTAAAAAATCATCAGTTGAAAAGGCACGAGGAAATGGTTGGATCTGAGAAATGGACGCCCTCTTCTCACTCAATATATCTCTCAAATCTCTCTAAAAATGGAAGTCGAAATGCAAGAGCCACAGAACCTGGGGAATGCCTCACTGAATAAAGGTTGGGGGATCATCATGCCTCAAGAGAAGTGATTATTCAATAGGCATGGAAAAAACATGGTTCATTTGTGTAGTGGAGTGAGCGCAGAAGAAAACCGAAGCACATACTAGTGTAATAACAATGAAACACACCTAGGCCACACAACAGTAGCAGATAGGTGCAAACAATGACATAGGGATTCCACTTGAATATTGAGAGTGACGAAGTGCATAGAGAAACACAAAAACATGCCCACTCCATTTTATGATCAACCTAAACCAATGACCAAGGATAAAACCCCAAAGAGCATAGTGGATCAAGCCATGAGAAACAACAGGAAATAAATCAATTGGCATGATTCCAACAAACACAATCCCAAACAAACAGAAGCTCAACCTAGACAATCCCACATAGGAGGATAAAAATCTAGAAAATAATTCCAAATACAATTCATTAAATAATAATAAATTTAAATAAAATTAAAACAATTTTTCATATAATCAAAGGCAGTATTAAAAGAAAATAAAACATGACAACCATGAAATAAAAAAAATTCTAACCATAATATTCTATATTTTTACAACACCTTATCCAACACAGTATAAAAATATGATCCTATCATTACTTATTTTTTAAATTTTTAAAACTGATGGGGATCATAGTTGTTATGTGTATTCAGTATACTTCTTTTTATTATTCACACTCCATGTAATGATTTCCCAAACATGAACAGTGTTCAAATTTTTTTCTCTGCAATTTTTCAACACTGGTATGTGGAAAATCAAAATAATTTGTACATTTTAATTTTTTAATAAAATTATTATTATAAATACACACACACACATATATATATATATTATAAATTTTTATTATATTTAATCCATCATTAAATATTATTTACGCATCCTTATATAAAAAAATTATTCTAAAAAGGTTTATTTCAATATATATATACAAATATATATATATAATAAATAAATCATTAATGAGATAAAAATTTATAAATAAATAATATTTTATATATGAAATTTATTTAGGTTGAAATTTAAAATTTAACATATCAACTTTTGTATCACATTAAAAATTTATTTATTTTAGTTTTAATTTATTCTCTCTTTTTTACATGTGATAACTTAATTTGTTTGGTGATAAATTTATACATGTAGAATAATGATAAACTCTATAAAATGTTTTTTGGAAAATGAATATATATATATATATATATATAATTACTTACAAAAAAATATCATAATTAAATCAAACATATAAATTTATTTTTGTTGAGGTCATGAGCCAATTGATATCATCCTTGACCAGTATCCCAGAAGTCTCATGTCTATGTATTCTTATGTGAGGGAGTGTGTGTGTGTGTGTGTGTTTTTATTTTCAAATCTATTTCTAATTTCCACTGAATGTAATAAATTATTAGGAGTCCCATTAGATAACATTAACTATAGTTCTCATTTTTTACAATGAGAGGTAAAATACATTTTATTTGTAATAATATATAATTATAAAAATAGAAAAACTAATTTTTAATTTATATATATATTTTTAATTGCACATTTGTTCGTGAGAAAACATATATTTATAATAATATATTCTTCAAAAAATTATTAAATTTTATAATTTTCTATATATAATTTTTTATACTTGGTCAACCATGTAAAATTTAGTTTTATATAATAATATAAAAGAGATATGAAAATAATAATAATAATTTATGTTCAAACATTTGTTTCAATAATAAATGGAATGCATTTCATTTCATTGGGATAAATTTATTTTAAAACTTTTTTAAAAAATAAAAAAGTTTTTATGACTTTGACTTAAATTCGTCTCACCTTTTTAGTGAGATAAGAAAAATTTTGAGAGAATATATTCATATTAAAAAAAATTGGATATTTGTCATTTTTTTTAAAAACAATATCTTAGTCAATGAGATAAAATTTCTTTATTTTATAAATATAATAGAAACATAAAAATATATAGTCAGTTTTACTTTTATATAAACATTACATAGATAAAATAAATTTCCCTCATAATGATGTGAATTGAATCTATATTAATATATATTTTAAAAATGAAATTTATAACTTGTATAATATAATATAAATTTTTATACTATTTTATTTATTAAAAAATTATCTCAAGTATAAAATGCGAAAAAATGAATTTACAATAATACATAATATATAAAATAAAATTTATCATGTGTATTAAATAAAATATATTTCATTTAAAATGATTATTTTTTAGAATATGAAATTTCTATCATGTAAGAAATGAGATATTTTTAATATAAAATGAAATATATTTTTTAAAAAGTGTAATCAAATCCCTTGTACTTGATCTGATAATTTTATTATAATTCATTTTAAAATTTATAATATTTTTAAAAAATAATTTTATGAAATTTTTTATTATATAGAATATAAGAACATGGTTCTTTATTGAGGTAAAGATCTATCTTATTTCCATCAGTTTTTAGTTAAAATGTTTAAATATGGCCTAATTTGAATGCACTTTGGGGTCATGGAGGTAACGGGGGTGTTTGGGGCTGGTTTGAAGCTCGAAACCCATATTTTGGGAGAAAAAGTTATGGTGCATGGTTAGAAGAGACTGGGAGGGGCAGGATGCACTATTACTTCTAACATTTCAAGGCTGAATAGTGGGAGCCTACAGGCCACACGGTTAGAAAACCTGTGAGAAATGGGGTGCACGGCCGTCTGACCATGTCTACAATTTTGATAGTGGGGATTTTCACGGTTTGAGCACGGTTAGACAAACCATGTGAGGAAATCATGCAAGATGCCCCTCCCTATATAAAAACATGCATGGTTGATGGATGGTTTGGCCAACTGTTCATCCAAACCATTTGACCCTATGTTTTAGGTGAATTTATGAGAGTGGCCCTTATTAATTCTATTTCTAAATCTAATTCTTCATTATTCCTACAGAAAAAAGCTCCACCATTTGGGAGATCCTTTGAAGTTTTAAAGTATTAATTACCACTAAATCTATGTATGATCTCAAATTCAAGTGTATCTCATCTCTTTGGATCTTCATCGATGAGTTCTCGATTCCTTTTGTTTCGTTACTTATTTAGTTTGGTATCGGCTGCGCTATTTAGGTGCAACCTAATTTTACCTATTTTCAGGGTCTTCGTCCATTCTTTGCTTTTATCCCAATCTAAGTAGAATCATAAGATGATAATGTATGAGCTATCCATTATGTACCTACAGTAGGTGGTCTCATTCCTTACATTTAAAGTCTAAGTGTTTATATATATCATTGTTTCATGTGCCTGATTCTCGAAGTGACGCCCTTGAAATGAATTTAAATCATTTAATTAAAATGTTAGGCATGGCTTATGTAATTAAATAGGCTCATTAATGAATGGATATAGGTTGTGTACTTTGAGATTGGAACCACCCATTTGGGTTTTTTGTTTAATTAAATGGACCATTATGGTGGTATATGAAATTGGATACCTTAGGATGTTCCCTTTTACCCTTTTTTGGGGATGTCAAATGTGAATTGAAATGCAATTTGAATTATAGTTTGAATTATATCTGAGTTGATTAATAGGAAGGGATGGATGACCACACCCTAGGCCTTGTCTATGTAATAGCTTGTTGAATATTAAGTTTCCCTTATAATGAATTGTCCACATGAGTAATTGAGAGGTAATCCTTATAATCTTAGCCCATGAATTGAATCACCTTTTAAGGTGAGATTGAATTGAAATTTTCTTAATAATGAAATTGAAATATTTATATGAAATTGATTAAATGGTGATGAGTTAATTAAATTCTTATATTTCTAGGGTGATATATTCATTCATATAATAATTTCATTGATGGAATCAATTGGATACTACCTTGCTTATGCCCGAGTTACACTTGGAATCCTTATATGGTTTTTCATGGATGGACTCATGGGGGTTGACTATTATATATCAAGTGATACTTAAATTCCATATGGATTGCAAAGGATAAAATCATAGGGAATTTTATCACATATTCCATGGGTGATACTTGGCCTCCCTTAGTGGACTACCAAGGATGGACTCAAATGATAGTGATGCTATACCACACCTAGATAAATACATAGGTTCTTGTGAGGATCGTTATTGATGGGATTTTGAGTTGTTGGTTTATATTATACATGGAGAAATACTTGGATTCCAAATTAAGAATGACATATATAGGCTCAGATTATAAATTGAATAAATAATTAAATGATTTATATGATGTGTCTGCCAATCCAAAGCATAAGATTAGAATCAATATTTTTTTACACTTTATAGATGGTTTGTTTAGGCATCCTTGATCATGTCTTTTCACATGTCATGTTTGGATATGCATCAAGTCTCAATACTTATTAATTAAATGATATTGGATCAACAAATGAATTTGATTATAAATGATAACTTGGAATTTATAGGATGTTTACTTTTAGTACTTCCTTGAATATTCTATTACTACTTGTACATTGTAACTATTATATACTCACTAACTGGAGGGAACCAGACCATGGTTGGTTACCTACTAGGATTATGTATCACACCATATTCAGGCCACCTTGGGAAATATAAAAGACTATATGATTATAGGTATTGATAAGGGAAAGTGCCTTACTAGAGGTTCTTGATTATTTTTTTGGATCAAGGGAGCATGGGACCTAGATGAGATTCGTGATGCTAGTTGGGATGCTTTTGACCTTTTTTAAATTTTGATTCATGTATTTTATTGTACTGTTATGTGCCTATTTTGGATGTTTTTTTAGACACATAACATTTATCACCATCATTTTATATGATCTTCATATGGTATTGTTATCTATTCCTGTTGTTTATTTATTGTCTATTTGTTACGATATTGTTTCTACATGTATATTATTGAAATTACACTACTTTATAGTCTGGTGATGGGGGAATAGTCTCCCCCCATGGACACACCTAAACCCTCACTTCTAGTTAGTAGACTCTGAAGTTTGGGGAGATGTACTTGGGGGCATGTGGCCAACCAATCTCAGGGAACTTTTGAGTGGCATCTGGGTCTGGGATGTTATAAAGTAGTATCATAGAAATTTTTTTATGGTTTTCCTTAAAATATTGAGATAATATAAAGGGATGGTAAGAAATTGGGATTTGGTAATGAGTTTTTCTTGGTTGTAGCTAACCCGCGTACAGAAAAAATCCAAATTGTCTCAAATGAAATTGTTATTTCATGGATTTTGACTATTATAGTTGATTTTATTTCACTGTTGGGTGATGTAATTTAATTGTAATGTTATTATTTATATTTTTATGGGTTATATTTTGTTTCAACCCAGTGAGATGTGGGTATAACATCTTATGTGTCATGTTATGCACTTTAAGGGAATCACATACCATACATTATTCCATTCCATTTAGGATACAATACTTGTTGCAGAATGTATTAATAGGTGACATGATAGTTATACCTACTATTGTGATTGAATTTTTGGAGTGGGTTATGGTGTGAATCATGTGTACACCATACTTAGGTTCCTGAGAAGTATGGGCCCTTGGGGATAAGAATTTTGAAAACCATTGGTTCATATTTTTAATGAACTATAATATAAAAGTGTAATGAGTATGAATTCTAATGAAAATGAATATGTGAATTCAAGTAATAATTAAAATGGAAATTTAAACTGTTAAAATAGATAACTTGACTCAGGATCGACCTTATTAGTGGGTAGTAGGTAGTGTCTCTTACTTATATGTGATTTATACGATGCCCAAACCTAACTCTGGGTGCAGGATGAGGGGTGTGTTATTATATAGGAAGGATTGTACCTATCATATTTATATATATTTTTATTTTTATCTGTGAACTTTGATGATGTTATTGATATAAGAAGTGTACTTGGCATTTATAGAGGTATTCCTTTGTGGTTTCCTCCATTCGTACATCAGGAGGGTGGTAATGACCATACTATTGGAGTTAGTGCCTAAGAACCAACTTCTTTATACTTTATGATAAACTTTTATTATTGGTTTTAAATATTTATAAACTTCTTATCACATCATGATTTTTCTTCTGCGTAACATAGTATGTGATAATGTCCTAAGAGTAGTCGTCGCACTAAAAGGTCATAGCACTTCCCCGCTACGATGAGAAACCAAAAGTGTTATAACACTATTCTTGAATATATGTTCTATAGCCATAGGATAACATTTGAGGGAAATAAATGATATAGTCTATCAGTATTGGAGACTCATAGAACTTTGAGGAACCTTCTAATGGTGTATGCCCTTAGTAATATCCAGTATGGATATTATCATAACGAGACCCTCCAGTAGGAAATCTACATTTCTATGTGTCATTGTATGTGACTATAGATGTGTGTATTGGTACCTATACTTTAAGATTATTATTAATGGATATTATGATTCATGTTCTTTGATGTGTTAATGAAAATCGTGATAACAGATGTTTTTGGCGAGGTAGGATATGTTGGGTGTGTCACGAGTAATATTACATTAATGAATAATAAGAGAAAGGATTTATCCCTTATGTTCATTAATAGAAGTTAATATCTCAATCCATTTGATATAAATGATATAGAATAAATAAATCCAGGGACATGGTGATCTATAGGCAAGTTCTATTTCCAGAAAGTCAAATAAAAAGATATTGAACATATAGGTTAATGGTAATGGCATGTAACCTGGTCAATTTGAGATATTGTGATAAAGGGATTATATTACACAATAAGTGTTCATTTGAGGTGACATGTCTTTGTGGCATTAACTTATCTCTCTATGGGTGCCTTGGAATGTTGCTAGACGCTAACTTTGGACTTTAGGCTGCTTCACCTAATGCTATTGAGAAAGTTCCCTAGAGGTTCACACACTAAGTGTGCCCATAATCTCAGTTAAATAATATATTATTATTATTTAACATGTTGAATAAATATTATTCTCATGTGTGGTTTTATAATTATTCATGTATGCTTTATCGCATTTATTCTATCACTATTTATTCAAGAGAATATATTGTGAGTGGAATATTTAATAAATATTTATTTGTTATTTAGTGAATGTAATATTTATTTATTTATTGGAGAAAAATATAGTGATATTAATTTAATAAATAAATAGACTTTATTCAAGGCCTGATAAATATTTTAGAGTAATGGAAGACATAGTTTAATGGTCCTATGAGAAATGATAATATTGAATATTATTTAATTAAATAATATTTAATTTTAATTTGCAAGTTTAGTGCATGTTGAGAAATAATAATATTTCTATTATTATTTGACATGGGGTTTTTCTAATATTAAATAAATAATAAGGTCACTTGTGCAATTATTTTATTTTAACCCTAGCAATACAAATACCCAATTATGTTAATTTATCTTTAGTCTATTCAGTTATGTACAACAGATTTGGAGAAAACCTCTCAAGCCTAGAGAGCTCTATTCTCCAAGAATGCTCTCAAGAACAAAGATAAATCCTCATCCACCGGATCAAGGAGAATACTTTGGAATTGGTTCTCAAGGTGATCAATGGTGGAAAATGCAAGCACAAGGATCTTCTGTGCTATCACCCGGAGACTCCTTCGACGACGTATGGAGATTTGTGGAACACGTTTGGATCACCGCTAGAGGAAATATACACTTGGTTTCTACAACACAATGATGATACATTATAGATCAGTTGATGGAAACGTAAAATAATAAATAATTCCTTAGAGGTAATTATTTATCTAATTAAATTAATTATAAACAATATTTGTTGACCTCTGTCTCTCAATTTCGGATCAATTATTCTTTTTCTATTTCTTTGACTCAATTTTGTGGATCATGTTCTTGTTATTTTTATAGATTCTGGATTGATCATTGATTATGGAAATATTAAAGTTGATAACCACACATAGCACACTTCCATTGCGACCAAAACCTACAAGTGGTATCAGAGGAGGCACATTAATTATTTAAAAATCATTGGTGATTTACACATTTATAATTTAGTTTTTCAATTCATGTTTTATCATTCTTTTAATCTAAAATGTGAGATATATTCTTACTCATTCATTTCTAATAGATCTAATCAAGATGTTTAATTTTATGATTAAAATAAAATTGAGGAACTCATCTAGAGTTACCAAGTTTTCTAGACGAACAACGCATTATTACACATCATGTAACCAGAGTTACACACTGTACAATCATGTTCAACGCATCAGATTTGATTCAGAGATAAATTAGAGATTATTCATTGATTATGGAATTAATTACATCATTATTTCACCATGTGTTGACTAGGATTAAATGGTGCATGGTCATCTGGATTACATGTCATGTGACCCATTGGACACAATGTGTATCCCCTTCCATTTAGGGACTAGTCGTGTATTTCATACATGACCTACCTAACTGGTGACCATGTAACACGGATTCAAAACGAAGTGTGGAACATTGGAAACACCATGTACTCCAATTTTTATGAGGCACATGCTACACACTGAGTCCCTAGGCATGTGTCTAGGATATACGGTGAGAGGTGTACACAATGTGTAGATCGGATCTACACGACGTGTACGTATACAAAGTTACATATATTTAAAATTTATTTATTTTACTATGAAAACCTTGATACATGTACTTGTGTGTGGTCATAAAGATAGAAACACCATGTGATGGGTTTTAATATACATAAATATTTAAATGTTTAATTGATATCTACATAATTTTTAGATCTGCAAATCATGTATGAGTTATATTACAAGTTTTTACTCTACGTGCATTTAAGAATAATACATGACTGAAAAATCATGTAATTCATGTAATCATCCGTCAAGTTCACGTCATGAAAGTACATGATAATTCGTGTATTCTATAAGTCACAAGAGTAAAATAAGATACGATTATAATACATATTGGGTAGAATCGGATGGGTATTCATCGTGTTACCTCTAAGGTACAAGTTATGTACAAAGTTAATTTTAAATGAATTTATTTAATTTGTTTAAAATTATAACGGATAAAAATCTCAAGTAAATTAATATAAGGATTAAGATAAAATAATTTATTAATTAAAGATAATAATTAATCAATTTGAGTGTGATTTATCTTAAATAAGAACAATTAAGAATTAAATGCTAGTTTTATTAAATACATAATTTGTTACATGCATGTGGATGATCATGAGCTAGATCAGACTTTTTTATGTGATTGGTTGTATTTAATTTATTATTAAATTAAAATTCTTTTCTTGTGTTCCTTCTCTCCTCATTATTATGTAGGGATTTCATGCCCATGGTTTCTTCTATGTAAACCCATTTTCCCCGTCACCTATGTGTGAGTAAAAGGAATATGTAATGGATGGAGCTACCAATCTAGTGGAGCCAGTTCAAGTTAGGAGATGAGGTGAAACCAATCCTAGGATATACAAAGGTGGACAGGTAGAAAGCTGTAAACACAAACCTCAATTGGTTCAAGGTGTTTCTCCCCTAGGTCAATGGTTAGTTTATCAACTGCTAGATAAACTAACCATTAGTATAAGCTCATGATAACACCCTTTATTTTATTTCTATCAGTTGCATGGTTATTTCATTATGGATTTATTTTCATGATAACATAATTAACAAATTAACAAGCATGAAAGATAGAACTAAAATAAACTCTCTTATGCATAAATATTATCCAAGGCATGGTTAATCCCTTAAGTAATCTCAATTAATATTAAAAATAATGTGATAAAGATAGTAATTGTAAATTTATGCATAAAATGATAAAATATCTCAATAAAATATTAAGTCGGTATAGCCTTCCATTACTTCGATTAGAATCGAACCATAGCTCAAAGTGCTTGACCATCCAAATTTGGGGTGCTTTCAATAATCGGGGAATTCTAACATGAGGTTTTGGGTTGAATTAACTTGGTTCACATCAAGGGTTGACTTCCAAAGTAGGACTTAGTATAACTGAGAGGAAAAGGTTGAGTAAATCTAAATTAATGATTTTAGTATTGGGGATTCCACTCAACAATTCAAGAAACTGTGAGTTAATGCAATTGGCATTTGGAATGCCTACCTAAAACCATTCAAGTTGCTTGACCAACCAAATTTTGGGTAATGAGAAGGTGAATATGGATCCTTACAACTTGAATGTCCATGAAATAGGATATTCTGAAGCCAATGGTGAGGGCTATTGGGTTTCTATAAAATAGTGGGAGACTAATAAATATAATGTTTATTTATTTTCTAAATTTATCAGGTAAATTAATAAAATTATGCTTATCTTATTTTGTAGAAACTAAAATAAAATGACATCAAACATAACATTGTGATCCATACATGCAAAGGAAAACCTTATAACTGGCACAAATTTCCAAGAGTGGCAAAGGTGCATATGTGTCATCCTTTGCCATGAATGGAAATTGAATGTGCTGGAAGAACTTTTACCATTTGCGCCTGGAAATGAGGCAAGTGATGAAGAACTATCTCTCTATGAGAAAAATACTACTGATGATATATATGTTTAGTGCTTCTTGTTATCATCATATCCAATTATTTTTTTAATCAACGTGAGGATATGTATGCCTATATCATGATGTCTCACCTTCAGGATATCTATCAAGAGAAGGTGAGACAATAGAGGTATGATATCTCCAATGATTTTTTCAAAACTAAACTTGGAGAGTGTGTGCTATATGGGACTCATGTAGTCAAGATTATCAACTACATTGAATAACTGGGCATCTTATGGATTAAATTTCTATATGAGTTACATAAAGATCTTATACTTTCATCACTGCCCAAGACCATCTACAACTTTATTCTTAATTAAAATATAAGAAATAGTGAGAAGAGTATTTCGAAACTTATGACCTTGATTCGCCAAGTGGATAAGGACATGGGGTGTGATAAACCTGTGGTCCTTATGGTGAACAAGAAAAATAAGAACAACGAAAAGGGGACCAAGAGTTATAAATAGTCTAAAGCTCATGAGCATCATTCTTACAAGAAGAAGAATATTCAGAGACAGGGTAAGGAAAATGAGGTCGTATGTTTTTCATGTATCAATTCAGGCCACTGGAAGAGGAGTTGTACCCAAAAGAAAGGTGAAGCTAAAGTTTTGTTCGTTATTGAGTGAAATATTTCCATTTCTACACATTGGGTATTACATACAGCTTATGGTGATCACATATGTATCCAAATTTAGGAACCAAGTATATTCTGAAAGATTGTTAGAGGAGAGGTGGATCTACGAGCTTCCAATAGTGCGAGGTTAGATGCTATGTCTGTTGGTGACTACCACCTTTCATTTCCAACAGGAATGATTTTGGTTTTAAGAGATTTTTATTATGTACCTACAATTACCAAGAATATAATTTCTATGTCATGTTTAGATACAGATGGGTTTATGTTCAAATTTGGAAATAAAAGTTGTTTATTTTTTAAGGACAACATATTTTATGGTATGGGGAATTTAAATAATGGTATTTATGTATTAAATTATGAAAACCAAGTGTTGGTAATTGATAAAGAATCATGTTCACACATCTCATATAACACCCAGTTGTGGCATCACCATCTTGGTCATGTAAAGGATAATCGTTTGACAAAGCTCAGTTAAGATGGGTATAGATCTTTCAAGATGGGTATTTAGACTCTTATAAGATAAAACCACTTGATATATTTCATGCTTGTTTACAAGGAAAAATGACCAAACCACCATTCAGGGTACATGGTGAAAGGTCCATAGAAGTATATAATGAAGTACAGAATCAACTTGGTAAGAAGATAAAGAAACTTCGATTGGATCGAGATGGTGAATATCTTAACCAATATTTCATCGACTTTCTATAGGATTTTTGGATTCTATATCAACTCACTCCACCTTATACACCACAGTGGAATTTTGTTAGTGAAAGGAGGAACTGTACCTTATTAGACATTGTAATTTCGATGATGAGTCATGCAGATCTTTCATTATCCTTTTGGGGATATGCATCACAAAATGAAACATACACATTAAACCGAGTACCAACTAAGGCGGAAAATGGAATTCCCTTTGAGTTATAGAGTTGAAAGAAACCCATTTTATCTCATACATGTGTATGGGGATATGAGGTGTTTTTTAAGGGCTTCTCAGGCAACAAACTAGCACCCGGAGGCCTGAGGTGTATATTTATAGGGTATCCCAAAGAAAAAAAGTTGTACTACCTATACAACCCCTCAGACAAGAAAGTGATTGTCTCCAAACAAGTATTCTTTCTTGAGATGGATCACATCCTCAAAACGGATGGTGGAAGCAATATTGACTTTGATGAAGTTAATGCTCATGATACACAGGAGTTGGTACAGGAACAGATTCCACAGGTATAAGTCTGATTCCTTTGAGAAATTAAATTAATTTAAGAATGAATAAGAGAATCAACTTGGTAATAAGAAAAAGAAACTTAGATCGGATCGATATGGTGAATATCTTAACCAATATTTCATTGAATTTCTATAGGATTTTTGGATTCTATATCAACTCACTCCACCTTATACACCACAGTGGAATTTTGTTAGTGAAAGGAGTAACTGTACCTCATTAGACATTGTAAGTTTGATGATGATTCATACAGATCTTCCATTATCCTTTTGGGGATATGCATCATAAACTACAACATACACGTTTAACTGAGTACCAACTATGGTGGTAAATGGAATTCCCATCAAGTTATAGAGTTGAATAAAACACATTTTCTCTCATGCGTGTGTATGGGATTACGAGGTGTTTTTTAAGGCCTTCTCGGGAAACAAACTAGCACCCTGAGGCATGAGGTGTATCTTTATAGGGCATCCCAAAGAAACAAAGGGGTACTACCTATACAACCCCTCATAAAAGAAAGTGATTTTCTCCAAACAAGTCTTCTTTCTTAATATTGATCACATCCTAAAAAAGGATAGTGGGATAAAGATTGAATTTGATGAAATTAATGCTCAAGATACACAGGAGTTAGTACAGGAACAGATTCTATAGGTTCTTTTGGAAGAAGAGATTCCCGAAACACAAGTACTGCATAGGATCATAAGATAGGTAAGAGAACTAGAGAGATATGGTTTTCTGGTCCCTGAGGATGGTGACTCATTATTGGTTGACAACGATGAACTTCTCTCCTGCAAGGAGGAAGTAAAGATCTCATAAGATGTAAGATTTCTATAGGATATGAATTCTGAGATGGATTCCATGTATCAGAGCCAAGTGTGGTTTTTGGTCGATGCTTCGATTTATGTAAAGCCTGTTGGATATAAATGGGTATTCAATATAAAACTAGAAATGGAAGGTAAAATAAGTACCTATAAAGTAAGGATAGTGTCTAAAAGGTTTAAACAGCGTCAACGAATTGACTATAATGAAACCTTTTTTCCAGTTTCCATGTTTAAATTCATTATAGTCATTCTTTCTATATCATCTTATCGTGACTGTGAGATTTGGCATATGGATGTCAAAACTACATTCCTTAATGGGAATTGTTAGGAATATGTCTATATGACACAACTATAAGGTTTTGTGACTCCATGTGATACCAAAATGATTTGAAAGTTATAGAGATCCATTTATGGATTGAAACAAGCATCGAGGTCATGGATCATTCGATTCGATGAAGCCATAAAATAATTTGGTTTAATTAATAAATAATGTGAGCCATGTGTTTACAAAAGTTTTAATGGGAATACGATCATTATCCTAGTAGTATATGTTGATGACATATTACTTATTAGAAAAGACATACTAGTATTGCAATCTATTAAGGACTGGTTGAACAAGTTATTCTCCATGAAATAATTAGGTGAAGCAACCTATATTTTAGGGATCAAGATCATTCATGATAGATCTAAGAGGATTATTGAACTAATTCAAATTTCATATATTGACCTGATACTAAAAAGATTTAGTATGTAAAAATCCAAGAGGGGATTGGTTCCAGTGTCACATGGTTTAAATATTTCTAAGAAAATGTTTCCCCAAACACAAAAAGAGAAAGATATAATGACCAAGATCTTATAAAATTCATCAATAAGATCAATCATGTATGCCATGTTATGTACTTGACTTGATTTTTCCTATGCACTGAGCATGGTAGGAAGATATGAATAAAATATAGGAGAACAGCATTGGACTATTGTTAAGGTTATCCTTAAGTATCTGAAAAGAACTAAGGATATGTTTCTAGTGTATAGAGGATATTAGGAGCTAGTCATCAGGGGTTATACTGATTATGGTTTTTAGAAAGATCAAAATGATCTGAATTCATAATCATGAAATGTTTTTTTGTCTCAACGAATGAACTTTAATCTAGAAGAGTTCAAAAAATCTAGTTGTCGCTGATTCTATAGCAGAGTCTAAGTATATAGAGGCTTCTAATGTAGCCAAGGAATCCATTTTGATTTTGAACTTTGTCTAGGATATTGATGTGGTACCTAGTAGTAAAGACTCTATCACATTGTGTTATGATAATACTACAGTGGTGGATCTTTCAAAAGAGCCAAGGTCACACCAATGAAAAAAGAATATACTATGGAATTATCACCTCTTGAGAGATTTCTATCATAGGGTTGAAGTTGTAGTGAGTAGAGTACCCATAGAAGAGAACAAGGTAGACCCCTTGACTAAAGGTCTATCTCAGCAGAATCATGAGTATCATGTGTGAGCTAGTGAACTGAAGGTTGCTAGTAGTTGGATCTAGTGCAAGTGGGAGTCTATTATACTTTGTTCCAAAGAAATAACTTTATTATACTTTATGATAAACTTGCATTCATGGTTTTTAATATTAATAAACTCCTTATCACATCATGATTTTTCTCTTGTGTAACATAGTATGTGATAATTTCCTAAGAGTACTTATCTCACTAAAAGGTTATAGTAGTTCCCAACTATGATGATAATTAGGAAGTTCTACAAAACTATTATTGAATATATTTTCTATAGTCAGATGATATCATTCGAGGGACACAAATGATACAGGCTCTCAGGGGAAGAGACTCGTTAGACTTTAAGGCATATTCTCATGGTGTACACCCTTGATAATATTCAGTATGGATATTATGATAACTAACCTGTCAGTGGGAAATCCACATTTCTATGTGTCGTTGGATGATCCTACATATAGATGTGTGTATTGGTCCTTAGACTTTAATATTGTTATTAATGGATATTATGAGTCGTGTACTTTGATATACTGATGAAAACTGTGATGACGGATGTTCACGGTGAGGTAAGATATATTGGGCGCGTCACGAGTAATATTACATTAATGAATAATGCGAGAAAGGATTTATCGCTTATGTTCATTAACAAAAGTTAATATTTCAGCTCCTTTGATGTAAATTATATAGCCTAAATAAATCCATGGCCATGGTGATCTATAGGTATGTTTTATTTCTTTAAAGTTAAATAAAGAGATATTGAGCATATAGGTTGATAGCAATGGCATGCAGCTTGCTCGATTTCAAATATTGTGATAAAGGGATTATATTACACAGTAATCATCCATATGAGGTGACATGTTATTGTGGCATTAACTTCTTTCTCTATGGGTGCCTTAGCATGTTACAATATATTAACCTTGGACTTTAGGCTACTTCACCTGATGCCACTGAGAAAGATTCCTAGAGGGCTACACACTAAGTGTGTCCAAAATCTTAGTTAAATAATATATTATTATTTAATAGGTTGAATAAATATTATTCTCGTATGTGGTTTAATAATTATTCTTGTATACTTGATCGCATTTATTCTATCACTAGTTATTCGTGAGAATATATTATGAGTGGAATATTTAATAAATATTTATTTTCTATTTAGTTAATATAATATTTATTTATTGGCGAATAATGAATTGATATTTATCTAATAAATAAATAGACATTATTCAAGGCTTGATAAATATTTTTGAGAAATTGATGATTGAGTTTAATGGTCCAATGAGAAATGATAATATTGAATATTATTTAATTAAATAATATTTAATTTTAACTCCCAAGTTTAGTGCATGTCAAGAAATAATAATATTACTATTATTATTGACATGGGGTTTTTTAGGATTAAATAAATAATAAGGCCACTTGTGCAATTATTTTATTTTAACCCTAGAAATACAAACACCCAATTATGTTATTTTCTCATCAGTCTATTCAGTTGTTCACAACTGATTTAGAGAAAGCCTCTCAAGACTAGAGAGCTATATTATCCAAGAACACTCTCAAGAAAGGAGAGCAATCCTCCTCCACCAGATCAAGGAGAATGATTTGGAAGTGGTTCTCGAGGAGATCAAAGTCGGATGACGCAAGTGCAAGTATCTTTCGTGATATCACCTGGAGACTCCTTCAGTGAGGTCTGAAGAATCATGGAACACATGTGGATCACCGCTATAGGAAATATATGCTTTGTTTCTTCAACATAATAATGGTGCACTACAGATCTGTCACCGAACACATCACCAAAGAAATAATTCCTTAGAGGTAATTATTTTTCTGATTAAATTAATTATAAAAAAATATGTATTGATCCCTGTCTCTCGGTTCTAGCGTAATTCAAGTAATTTAAGAATGAAGTGGAGAATCAACTTGGTAAGAAGAAAAAGAAACTTTGATCGGATCGAGATGGTGAATATCATAACCAAGATTTCATCGACTTTCTATAGGGTTTTTGGATTCTATATCAACTCACTCCACCTTATACACCATAGTAGAATTTTGTTGGTGAAAGGAGGAATTATACCTTGTTAGACATTGTAAGTTCGATGATGAGTGATGCAGATCTTCCATTATCCTTTTGGGGATATGCATCACAAACTATAGCATACACATTAAACCGAGTACCAACTATGTTGACAAATGGAATTCCCCTTGAGTTGTGGAGTTGAAAGAAACCAATTTTATCTCATACATGTGTATGGGGTTGAAAGGTGTTTTTTAAGGCATTCTCAGGCAAAAAACTATCACCCTGAGGCATGAGGTGTATCTTTATAGGGTATTCCAAAAAAACAAAGGGGTACTGCCTATACAACCCCTTAGACAAGAAAGTGATTGTCACCAAACAAGTCTTATTTCTTGAGATGGATACCATCCTCAAAAGGGATAGTAGGAGAAATATTTACTTTGATGAAGTTAATGCTCAAGATACATAAAAGTTGGTATTGGAACATATTACATAGGTCTCTGTGGTAGAAGAAGTTTTTGAAACATAAGTACTATATATGAGCATAAGAGAGGTAAGAGAACTAGAGAGATATGGTTTTTTGGTCCCCGAGGATGGTGACTCATTATTGGTTGACAATGATGAACCTCTCTCCTACAAGGAGGAATTAGATACCTCATAAGATGTAAGATGTCTAGAAGATATGAATTATGAGATGGATTCCATGTATCATAACCAAGTGTGGGTTATGGTCGATGCTTCAATTGATGTAAAGCCTATTGGATATAAATTGGTATTTTAGAAGAAACTGGACATGGAAGGTAAAATAAGTACCTATAAAGTAACGCTAGTGTCTAAAGGGTTTAAACAATGTCAACGAATTGACTATGATGAAACCTTTTCACCAATTTCCATGTTTAAATTTATTATATTCATTATTTCTATAGCAGCTTACTGTGACTTTGATATTTGGTAGATGGATGTCAAAACTTCATTCCTAAATGGGAATCATCAAGAAGATATCTATATGACACAATTAGAAGTGTTTATGACTCCAGGTGATACCAAAATGATTTGAAAGTTTTATAGATCTATTTATGGATTGAAACAAGCATCGAGGTCATAAATTATTCGATTCGATGAAGCCATAAAATAATTTGGTTTAATTAAGAATGAATGTGAGCCATGTGTTTACAAAAGGTTTAATGGGAATACGATCATTATTATAGTAGTATATGATGGTGACATATTACTTATTGGAAATGACATACTTGTCTTACAATATGTTAAGGACTGGTTGAACAAGTTCTTCTCCATGAAAGACTTAGGTGAAGCAGCCTACATTCTAGGGATCAAGATCATTCGTGATAGATCCAAGAGTCTTCTTGAACTAATTCAAAGTACATATATTGACTTGATACTAAAGATATTTAGTATGTAAAAATCCAATAGGGGATTGGTTCCAGTGTCAAATCGTTTACATATTTATATGAAAATGTGTCGCCAAACACAACAAGAGAAAGAGAGAATGACTAAAATCTCATAAGATTCAGCAATAAGATCAATCATGTATGCCATGTTATGTACAAGACTTGATTTTTCCTATGCACTGAGCATCGTAGTCAGATATCAAGAAAATACGAGAGAACAACATTGGACTATTGTTAAGGTTATCCTTAAGTATCTGAAAAGAACTAAGGATATGTTTCTGGTGTATGGAGGAGATGATGAGCTAGTCATCAGGTGTTATACTAATTCTAGTTTTTAGACATATAAAAATGATATACAGTCATAATTAGGATATGTTTTTTGTCTCGACGAATGATCTTTGAGCTGGAAGAGTTCAAAACATCTAGTTGTTGTTGATTCTATAGTAGATTCTGAGTATATATAGGCTTCTTATATATCCAAGAAATCCATTTTGATTTGGAACTTTGTCTATGATTTTGATGTGGTACCTAGCAGTAAAGACTCTAGCACATTGTATTGTAATAATACTACAGTGGTGGCTCTTGAAAAAGAGCCACGATCACACCAATGAAAAAAAAATATACTCTGGAAGTATCACCTCTTGAGGGATTTCTATCATAGTGGTGAAGTTGTAGTGAGTAGAGTACCCATAGAAGAGAACATGGCAGACCTCTTGACTAAAGGTCTATCTCAGAAGAAGCATGAGTATCATGTGGGAGCTATCGAACTGAAGGTTGCTAGTAGTTGGCTATAGTGCAAGTGGGATTCTATTGTAGTTGGTTCCCAAGAACAAACTTCTTTGTACTTTATGATAAACCTGTATTCATGGTTTTTATATTAATAAACTTATTATCACATAATGATTTTTCTTTTGTGTAATATAGTATGTGATAATGTCCTAAGAGTACCTATCTAACTAAAAGGTCATAATAGTTCCCAACTATGATGATAACCAGTAAGTTCTGCAACACTATTCTTGAATATATGTTCTATAGTCGGATGATATCATTTGAGGGACAAAAATGATACAGGCTCTCAGGGGTGGATACTCGTAGGAATTTGAGGCATCTTCTCATGGTGTACACCCTTGATAATATTCAGTATGGATATTATGAGAACAAGACCTGCTAGTTGGAAATCCACATTTCTATGTGTCATTGGATGCTCCTATCTATATATGTGTGTATTGATCCTTAGACTTTAAGATTATTATTAATGGATATTATGAGTCGTGTACTTTGATGTACTGATGAAAACCATGATGACAGATATTCACGGTGAGGTAAGATATATTGGGTGCATCACGAGTAATATTACATTAATGAATAATTCAAGAAAGGATTTATCCCTTCTGTTCATTAACAGAAGTTAATATCTCAGTTACTTTGATGGAAATAATATATCCTAAATAAATCCAGGGCCATGGTGATCTATAGGTAAGTTATATTTTTGTAAAGTTAAAGAAAGAGATATTGAGCATATAGGTTGGTGGCAATGGCATGCAGCCTGCTCGATTTCAGATATTGTGATAAAGGTATTATATTACACAATAAGAATTTGTATGAGGTGGGATGTCATTGTGGCATTAAATTATTTCTCTATAGATGCCTTAGCATGTTACAAGATGTTAACCTTGGACTTTTGGTTGCTTCGCATAATTCCACTAAGAAAGAGGCCTAGAGGTCCTCACACTAAGTGTGTCCAAAATCTCAGTTAAATAATATATTATTATTTATAAGGTTGAACAAATATTATTCTCATACGTGGTTTAATAATTATTCTTGTATACTTGATCACATTTATTCTGTCACTAGATATTCGAGAGAATATTTTATGAGCGTAATATTTAATAAATATTTATTTTCTATTTAGTGAATATAATATTTATTTATTTATTAAAGAATAATGAAGTGATATTTATCTAATAAATAAATAGACATTATTCAAGGCCCAATAAAATTTTTGGATGAATGGAGGATTGAGTTTAATGGTCTGATGAGAAATGATAATATTGAATATTATTTAATTAAATAATATTTAATTTTAATTCACAAGTTCAACGCATTTCAAGAAATAATAATATTACTATTATTATTTGACATGGGGTTTTTCTAGGATTAAATAAATAATAATGGCACTTGTGCAATTATTTTATTTTACCCCTAGCAATACAAACACCCAATTATGTTATTTTCTCATTAGTCTATTCGGTTGTGCACAACTGGTTTAGAGAAAAACTCTCAAGCCTAGAGAGCTATATTATCCAAAAATGCTCTCAAGAAAGGAGAGCAATCCTCCTCCACCGGATCAAGGAGAATGATTTGGAAGTGGTTCTCGAGGTGTTCAAAGTCGGATGACGCAAGTGCAAGTATCTTTTGTGATATCACCTAGAGACTTCTTCAGTGAGGTCCAAAGATTCGTGGAACACATGTAGATCACCACTAGAGGAAATATATGCTTGGTTTCTTCAACATAATGATGTTTCACTGTATATCTATCACCAGACACATCAACTAATAAATAATTCCTTATAGGTAATTGTTTTTTTAATTAGATTAATTATAAACAATATGTGTTGATCCCTCTCTCTCAGTTCTAGAGAAATTCTTCTTTTCTTATTTCTCTGACTCAATTTTGTGGATCACGGAATTCATCATTGTATAGATCCCAGACTAATCATTTATTATGAAAAATATTAATGTTGGGAACCACCCATCACACACTCCTGTTGCGCCCAAAACCTACACATACTCCGGAGGTGGTGGGCCATGGGCTGCCAATGGATCCTTCAGTAGTGCTAGCTACATCACTAGTAGATGTACCAGATATAGGTGTTGAGGTATAATTTCAAGAAGGTTTTATGAGGCTCCTACAAACTATTTAGGGAGCACCACGGTCTTCCCCAACTATGGAAGAGTTGACGCGTGAGTTCCAACAGCAGCATCTGTTCACATTTTTGGGGGATGGCGGGCCACAGGTTACAGAGTCATGGCTAGATTCCATGGTGTCTATCTCTGATCATTAAGAGAATCCTCCCAAGAGGAGGGTAAATCTTTCTACATATATGTTGTGTGATTCCTCCAAGAGATAGTGGGATTTCATTACTCAAATGGATCTTCATCGAGAGATGGCTTGGAGGGATTTTCATATGGACTTCTACGACTAGTTCTATCCCAGGATGTTGAGGGATGATATAGCCTGACATTTCATGCATCTAGAGCAGGTATCCCTATCAGTTATGGATTATTCATCTCATTTTACTGAGCTTCAGTGCTTCACACCTATTTTGATGGGTGAAAAGTTATTTAAAGTCCGGCAATTTGGGGATGGTCTCTATTATGAAATCGGATCGTAGGTGAATTTCTTTCAGCTGACTTCCATTTCTAGAATAGTAAATTAGGTGATTATCATAGAGTATAACATGAAAGTGGTTAGAGGTGTGAGCTAGGGTGGTTCAACACCTAAAACTGGTACTACATCGACAAGTAGTAGGAAGCGTCATTTGGAGATTCTGCGTGGTGATATTAGCAGCCAGAGCACATACTCAAGTATCCAGGTGAGGTGATACTAGTGTAGTAGATCGGGTCATATGATGACTCAACTCATAAGATACCCAGTTGAGTGTTGATCTTGCGGCGAGATGGATCATCTATAGCACTTCTGCAAAATGTTTCCTCTTGCAACTAGTGAGAGAGGGTCTGCACCGACTCCACATTCAAGAGGGGGTCAACATATTCTCATCAGGTAGAGAGGTGGAGTACAACTAGCCTATCATTATGAGTTTGTGGTCATGGTTTTGGTATCTGAACCCCAGTTTTATATTGATAATAGAGTGGATCTTCTCAGGGTAGGCAGCATCACAGGGCCGTAGTTCAGGCCGGATATATGCAATGCAACTAAACATTGAGGAGAAGGATCCTAAACCTTCTACTATTTGAGGTACTATTCTAGTAGTCTCTACTTTATATTATTCACTTTTTGATACATGGGATTCTGATAGATTTATATATATTACCATTTTAGAGAGTCTTGGGCTCAGTGTTTACGATTTTGATGGTGTTATGATGCTTGACACTTAATTGGGGATTAGAATAGAGGTTGTACATCAGTACAGGGAGTTACCCCTTGAGATTGGTGGCTGTCACTTTGTATGGGACCTCTTTGTCCTTGAGATGAAAGGTTTTGAAATCATTATTTGGGTGGACTGGTTGGTCCCCTTTCATTATTTTGTTGAATTTTATCGCCAAATGGTGACTTTTACATCAACAGAGGGTGAAATGTTTATTCACAGGTGTTAATGGGATGTCCAGGCGAGCTGAGATGGAGCAGGGCATCGTGGTCTAGGAGTGATGACATCCAAAATTGATAGTTTATATTTGGATGATCAAGGAACACGTTAGGTAGATTTCCCTCCAATGGTTGATCATTTCAGGGACTTTTCCCCAGATGACTTTTAATGATCTCTTCTAGTGAGAGAGGTAGAGTTCTCTATCGATAAAGTGTTTGGAGGTTCACTGGTATTCATTCCTCCTTGAAGGATGGTTACTACTGAGATGTAAGAGCTCAAGAGGCATCTAGAGGATTTAGAAGCAAAGGGGTTATTCTGACCTAGTATTTCTCTATGGTTTCACCGGTACTTTTTCCGAAAAGAAGGCGGATGGAACTCTTAGGCTGTGTGTGGATTACCGGAATTCGAACCAATTGATAGTTAAGAATCGGTAACATATTCCATGGATAGATGATCACTTTGACTAGATATAAGGATCTTGAGTATTCTCAAAGATTTATTTGGCATTCGGTTATCATCATATGCATGTTCAACCATCAGATTTACCTCGCACAACCTTTCTTAGCAGGTATGATCTTTATGAGTATTTGGTTATGATGTTTGGTCTCATAAATATTCCAGTGGTCTTCATAGAACTGATGAACTTATTTTTCCATCCTTATCTATATTCATTTGTAGTGGTTTTCATGGATGATATCATGGTGTATTCTCAAAATAAACATGTTCGTGCTAAACATCTTGATATCATATTAGATTCACTAGGAGAGTGTCATTTATATGCTAAGCTCACAAAGTTCCACTTTGGGATGGATGAGATTCACTTATTAGGTCACATTATCTCATATACAAAAGTATCAGTTTACCCAGAGAAGGTGATAGATGTATTTTACTATGATCATCCTAAGAACGTCTTTGAGGTACGGGGTTTCTTGGGACTAGCTGGTTACTATAGGCGTTTCATACAAGACATATCACGCTTAACAGCACCGCTTACAGACTTGACTAAAAAGGTTGTGAAGTTTTTATGGTTAGATTCATATGAGACGAACTTTCAAGAGATAAAAGGGAGATTGACTTCAACATTGATATTGATATTACCAGAGCCAGGAAGGAGTTACACCGTTTACTGTGATGCATCAGGTATCAATCTAGGAGCAGTCCTTATGTAGGGAGATCGAGTCGTGGCATACAGGTCTTAGAAATTGAGTCCACACAAGAGGAATTACTCGATGCATGATCTCGAGTTAGATGAAGTTATTCACGTATTTCATATTTGGATACATTACTTACTTAGAGAGCGTTTTTTGGTGTTCATAGACCACAAAAGCCTCAAGTAAATATTTACACAGTGTGATCTAAATCTGAGGCGGTGAATTTGGGTTGAATACCTATAGTCTTTGGACTTCTAGCTTGCCTACACGCCTAAGAAGGGAAATGAAGTGGTCGATGCACTGATCAATAGGACTCATATATAGGAAGTTTAGTAGGCCAACAACGAGTAGAAACTCATGGCCTTATACTATGAGATGCACTTGGAGGTGCACGACATTTAGAGGAAGACATTTATATCATCCTTAGTTGTTACCTCCAGCCTTATGGATAGAGTTAAGATGAGGTAGCTATTACAATTAGAAGGAATAATCCTACGAGAGAGTGTGGTAGGTGAGGACCCTCCTCTTGGTTGGACTGTAGGTGAGGATGAAATTCTTTGTGTACATGGTTGCGTATGGGTTTTAGAAGACAAGCATGAGGAACTGATGCAGGAATTTCATGCTTCATATTGAATCCCGACGTCATCAAGATGTATCGAGATTTACATCGGCAATACCGGTGGCTAGGTATGAAAAGAGATATAGCTAGTTTTTTATGAGGTGTTTCACATGTCCGTAGGTGAAGACATAACACCAGCGACTAGCCAAAATTTTACATTAGTTAACCATCCCTGAGTGGAAATGGGCTGACGTCCTGATAGATTTCATGACAGGTTTATCGATTCACCTCAAGGTAATGATGTTGTATGGGTTATTATTAACAGGCTCATGAAGATTGAACATTTCCTACCGATCAAGGAGACCTTCGGTGTTGATGAGCTTCGGAGGTTGTACATCTGTGAGATAGTAAGACTTCATGGGGTCCCGCATACTATCGTTTCAGATAGTAATGCTCAGTTTACTTCACAGTTCTGGAAAGTGATACAAATGGTTATGGGTACATAGGTTATTCTGAGCACAGCATGTCACCCCCAGATAGATGGCCAGTCATAGGGCACAATAAAGGTTCTTGAGGACATGTTGCGAGCATGCGTCCTGGATTTTGGGGGCTCTTGGGAGAGGCATATACCCCTGGTTGAATTCTCCAACAATAATAGCTTTTAGGATACTATTTAGATGGAGCCATATGAATCATTGTACGTTAGGTCATGCCTATCACCCCTGTGTTGGTTATAGGCAAGAAATGAAGCTATGCTTGGACCTCGTCTTGTTCAGGAGACCACAGAGTTGGTTCAGTTGATTTGGAAGCATATGGATACTACATAGTCTCGATAGAAATCATATGTTGATCATCATAGATTACCTCTAGAGTTTGAGGTTGGGGATCAGGTTTTCTTGCGTGTTTCACTGAGGTTGGGACATAGGAGGATCGGGAGACAGGGGTAGTTTTCACTGTGGTATGTCGAACCGTTCGAGATTCTGGAGAGAGTCAGGCCGATAGCCTATTGGTTGCAGTTAGAGGTACCAAGTCATGCACAATGTCTTCCACATATCTCAATTGCAATGTTACTATTCAAACTTGTCTCTTTCCTTTCAGCCTGAGGAGGTTGAGTTACAGGTAAATGTATCCTTTGATGAGCATCCTATACATATTGTGGATTGTAGAATGAAGGTTCTCTGACGTCAGTCAGTTCCTTTAGTAAGGGTTCTATGGCAGCATGACTGAGTATAGGACGAGACCTTATAGCAGGAGGCTGATGTACAATCGTAGTGGCCAAAGTTATTCTCAGACATTTTTTACCACCCATGAGAAGGCAATTCCAAGATGAATTGCTTTAATGGAGGAAGTTTGTAAGAACCTAGTTCTTTCTTGAGGTGTGATTCCTTTTATTTCCATCAATTTTCAGTTTAAATATTTAAATATTCCCTAATGTGAATGCCCTTTGGGGTCATGGAGGTAAGAGGGGTGTTCGGGGCTGGTTTGAATCCTAGAACCCATCTTTTGGGAGAAAAAGGCCTGGCGTGTGATGAGAATAAACCATGCGGGTCAGGATGCATGGTTAGTTCTAACCGTGCAAGGATGGAAAATGAGAGGCAACATGGTGCACAGTTAGACAAATCATGAAAAATGGGGTGCACGACCGTGTAGCCATGTCTGCAATTTTGACTATGGAGATTTACACAGTTTGAGCACGTTCAGACAAATCGTGCGAGGAAACTGTGTGGGGTACCCTCCCTACAGCAAATAATGCATGATTGGTGCTTGTTTTGACCAACCGTGTGACCAAACCGTGCGACCCTATGTTTTGGGTGAATTTACGAAAATGACCCTAATTAATTATATTTCTAAACCTAATTCTTCAATCTTTCTACTCATAGAAGTTCTACCATTTGAGAGATCCTTTGAAGCTCTAAAGTAGGAATTACCACCGACTCTCCGTTTGAGTTCAGATTCAAGTGCCACTCATCTCTTTAGATTCGTATCGATGAGTTCTCACACTACTGCAGATATGGCCTTTAAAAACAAGAAAAGGGGAATTTACATTGCTAAAAAAGCACGGATAATCGAAGTGTTATTAAAAGGTGGTTCTTTTTATCAGTGCTAAAAAAACGCTGATAAAGGTCCCTTTATCAGTGCTAAAAGCAAACGCTGATAAAAACCCCTTTTATAATCTATTTTTTTAGCTCGGATAAAAGACCCCTTTTATCAATGCTGATAAAAGTCAAAAAAAATTAAAAAGAAAATTTTTTTCTGAAAAATTGGAGTGAGGACCAACCCCCCCCCCCCCATTTAACAGCGTTATCTAGCCTCCCCACCCCTTTAATAGCAATTTGCACTGTCTCACCTGCCCACACGCACCCCTTCCTTTGGTGAGTTTTGAATCTCAGATCTCCCCCTCATAATCTCATGCTTTTTCCACTCACTAATATTGTTTTGTTCTTTATTTTATGATATATCTATATATTTATATATATATTGTTACATTTTTTATCCATATTTATATATATATATATATATATATATATATAAATACATATATAAAATATGTTTTGTGTGTGTATGTGTGTTTACAAATTCATACATACATACATATATATTTATATATATGTGTGCATCTATAAATATAATTATATATATTTATATTTATTTGCATATATTATATATTAATATTTATATTCATATATTAGAATATGTAGATATATATATATATATATATATATGTTTGTCAATACACACACAAATATATTTATATATATATATATAAACATTATATATACATTAATTGTATATGTATATAAATATCCATACATTTTTATTTTTAAATAAAATGGATATTGTTTTTTATTTAGATAAGTTTTATATATTGAGAAATATATTTTATATGTAAATGTGTTTAATTATTTATTTATAAAATTAAATTTCTATGTGTGAATATATAAAAAATGTGTATATATTGTTATATATTTGATTATAAATAGCATTACATTGTGAAAAATGATAAAATTTCAAAGCCATAATATCAATATGAATGTAAGACCTGTGAATAAATTCAGTCCCCATTGAAAATAGGTAAAAATACCTCCTTAAACGAGGTTGAAATTCCATTGAATGTTAAAAAATTAGGGTACCCGACTAAAAACTCAGTTTTGGAGGCATTCTTGACCTTTTTTGGCCTAAAAAAATGCGACAGAGGACTTTCTTATATCACTAGTGTGTATAAATCATCGCAACCTTTGATTTGATATGTGGTAGAGTCCAAACGGACACTCAGATCAAAAGTTATAGTAGTTTGAAATTCAAGTTACGCTTTCAACTTATTTTAGATCTTTTATTAAGTTATTGATTTTTTTATCTTCAAATTGTTATTAAGTAACTATTAATCAATATTAATTAACAAATAATTAATTAAAAATATTTTTAAAATTATTTATAACTCATTTTCGCTAAATATCTTATATATTATGTGTAAATGCTTATTTAACATTATCTAAAACATATTTAAAAATATATATATTATATTTATATCAATATAAATATATTTATATATTAATATATTATTTTTAATGAAATATAATTTTTTCTTAAATATATCCTCTATCAGTGCTAGTAAAAACACTGATAATGAACCCCCTTTATTAGTGTTACTAAAAAGCATTGATAAATGGAGTCCCTTTAAGAGCGCTAAAAAGAGGGCTGATAAAGGGATAGTTTTAACAGCGCTTTTTTAGCGCTGTTAAAAGTGACCGTTATCAGCACTTTTCTTTAGCACTGTTAAAAAGTTGCACTGCGAACACCCGTTTCTATGGTAGCGTCAATTCCTTTTGTCATGTTCCTCGTTTAGTTTGGTATCGGCTACGCTATTTAGGTACAAGATAATATTCCATATTTTCAGGGTCTTCGCCCGTTCTTCATTTTTCTCCCAATCTGAGTTGAATCAAGAGCTGATAATGGATGCGCTATCCACTACTAACCTATGGTAGGTGGTCTCATGCCTTACGTTTATAATCGAAGTGTTTATATATGTCACTGTGTCGCCCGCCCAATTCTCGAAGCGACGCCCTTGAAATGAATTTAAATCCTTGAATTAAATTGTCAGTCATGGACTATGTAATTAAAGAGACTCGTTAATGAATGGTTATAGGTTACGGACCTTGAAATTGGAACCACCCCTTTGGGTGTGTTGTTTAATTAAATGGACCATTAAGTTGGTATATGAAATTGGATTGTAACACCCCGAGCTTCCATGATACGCTTCTCATTCAATAATGCAATAGCTTGCATTGTACGCAACTTCGAGTTCTAAAACAACGCGACTAATCAAAGTAGCCGTTATGAATAGTAATAACCACTTTTTAAAATTATAGAAATTTTATATTTCAAAATGGACTTCATTTTTGGATTCGGAATATCGAAATTAGCCTATGTTGAATTTTTGGTATTTTTCTGAGAACTAATTTTTTATGAATAGTGAAAAATACTTAAAAACAACTTTTTTAATAAAAATAATTTATAGTGATGAATTATACTATTTAGTGGTTTTAAAGTATAATTAGAATATATTTTTACCATTTTATCCAATGGTGGTCATTAGAATTAATTTAACATTGAAATTGGACATAAACAATTGCCAATCTTTTGATATAAATTGTTTCTTAAAAACACGCTATTTGTTGTAACAGCGGGAATTAATTATAAAATTAATTAATGCAACTTATATGTTTGGAATTTTGTAAAATAGACATCATTTTTGAATTCGTAATATCAATTATAGCTTAGGGTGAAGTTTTGGCCTTATTCTGAAAAACTTCAATTTTTGATGAATAGTGAAACCACTAAGTGGTTGTTAAAAACTGATTTTTCTTTAAAATGAAATATTACCACTTCTGTGATTTGATTTTCAAAAATCCGACATACATGGTTGTCATTAAGAATTAAAATTTGGTTCAATAAGATTAAAATAATTTTTTGGTGAATAGTAACTTTTAAGTTCTTAATCGCGATTAGAGGTAATTAGGGAAGTTTAAGGTAAAAACAATGTTTTAATAATATGATATGAGCTTGACACTTGTCCTACTCCTATTGGATGAGTCATGTCCTACCAATACAACCCATGGGTCAACTTGGGGACCCCATGGAGCCACTTTAGTTAGAAAATGACATAAACACCTTTTATTTAATGTTAAAGTAAAAAATGACACAAACATAAAATGTATTACTAAAACAATTTTTAAGTGGGGTTACACAAATCCAAATTTTGATTATAAATATTCATTAGAAATCTAAAAAGATTTCCTACATCATAGTATTTTTTTTATATTTTTTAGACATTAAATAAATTAAATTATTTATGACATCATTATGATGCAGTGATGACCTCATTATTTAACGATTTAAATAAAATGAGAAGATAATGCAAAATCCAAGGCTTACACTTGCCCAAAGCCTATTGGATGAGGAGATTTAGAAACCTTATCACCTTATCCTCGAATTATATAAGTGTGGGACCTTTAGAATCCGAAAAGCATTGTGAAATAATGTAACATTTCAATCTTTCCAAAAGTGCCCCTCCTCTCCACTTATAAAAGGCTCCCACCTCTCCCACCTCATTTACACTTTCAAGCCATTTGGATCGGCCAAACTCTGCCCAAATACTCTCCCAACATACCTCTATTACTCCTAGAAGCCTCACTTTGGGAAGAACGCTTCCCAAGGAAGCCTTTGGCTCAAATCAAAAAGAGTTACCCGATTTTGAGGTAATGTCTTCTCTAATGTTGTTTTGTTTTATTTTTCTTCTCCAACCCCCTAAACTCTTTTTATTCATTTCTTTTGTAACAAAACCAGTATAATCAATATACTAGGATGTTTTTATAAGAAGTATTCGAGCTACACTTACACACACCTACATCTAATGGTTAAAGAACATACGGTTTCTGTGGATGGCGAATTTCTGCCTCACGAAACGATGATTGTTCAACACTCATATAACACCTTCAAAGGTGGCCATTAAGATGTCACTATTTTTATATATGATATATAATATGTTTATGTTTTAATTATGCTTCTGTATTTCTCATTTATGTCATACTTTATGATTTCCATTATGGGTAAAACGCGATAATTTCATTTTAGGAAGTGCGGACTACCGCCTCCTCAAAGTGATTTGAATCGTTAATGCCATATGTGGGATGTATAAAAGATGGAGTAAATGGTATTATACACTATATTATACTGGAATTATATTATACATTTATATCATTATGATTTAGTTCCATTAAATATGAAATTGAAATGAAAGTAGCATTCATGGGTACGTACGGCTTACCGTCTCCATGAACGGTGCATTTCATTTCTTACCTCTAAATGTTACGTAATATTATAAATGAATGTATATACTGGATATATAAGATATATATGACATCTAAATCATGAATATAATTCTGGATATAATGGATATTCTACCACATGAACAACTTGTAATTATAAGAAGTTTATTGTTGACTCAAGTTACCAAAGATCGACAAAACCACCGTTATTAACTTAAATAATTACATAATGTACATATCATTGTAATAAGTGATATAAAAAGGATAATGAAATTGAAAATGGTTCTTAATAATGTATATATTAACTCTAGTTTATTATTCAGGAGGTTAAAGAACGGTTGAGTCAAGTCAGACACGAGGTAAGGGAACTTCTTAACCCAACTTCCATTCTTTGGGTTAATCTCCTACTTTCAAATTATGTCATGATATTATTATGTCTTATTTTGTATTCATTATGTGTACCTATAGTGAATACACATAATATATCTATTTTATTTTAAAAATGATCTTTGTAAAGACTTCGTCTCAATCTCCTTTCATTGAGGCATATTTGGTTTTATACACAAATTTCTTTTATACGGTGTATAAACCACTTTGACTTTTACGTTTATTCAAAAGGAATCTTTTTTATACGAAGCGTTTACTAAATGACAAAAGGGAATGTTTTTGTCGTATGTATGCGGCAACAATGACTTCTCTGCCGCCATGACCACTATTTGAGTTTCGGCTTCCTCTACAAGCCATACCCTTTTTTTTTGAAGAATAAATACCATGTTATACTTTTCTTTTATTTTGGTATTGAAAATGGTTTTGAAAGCGTTTTTATTATATCAATGTGTTGTATTGATATCTTGTGATTGAAATGTGGAAATGTTATGTTTCCTTTATGCATGTTTTATGTGATACGATTATGTTATGGTTTATGAGATGTTTAAACCTGTTCATATGAGGAATGTATTGGACTTAATAAGTGACGGGTGGAGCCCGCTATAGCTCCTCGATGCATCGGTAGGTCTCATGAGACAACTAGACGTGGAATTGGCTGAGTCCCTTTCCCAATTTGATTTATGGTTTTGGTCGAGGCCTTAATCATTTTAGACGTCTTGGCCGAGGCCTTGACAAAATGTTTCAGAATGACCGGCATTATACATTCCCTCATTATGAAAGTGGTTATTGATATTTCATGTGATTATTCGTCTAGTAGAATATCCATGTGAGCAAGTAATGGCATTATTTTATTTTACTTTTTCCATATTATGCTGAAGTTCAAGTTCAATAAGGCTTTTGTTTTAGTTATACATTGCCTTAAATGCTTATGTTTTCTTATAAAAGCTTCCGCAATATTGTTATCCTTACTGAGCATCTGAGCTCACCCCTTTCAATGTTTTAATATTTTCCAGGATGTGAAGAAGTGTATTATGACTGACTTGCAAGAATAGTCAGTGAGGATATGATTGTGGACTATGAAGACCATGTTATTGTAGTTTGTTTACTTTTTGATGTAATGAAAGACTTATGAATGTATCTAGTGTTTCCAAGGCTACTAAACTAATCGGTCTTTCGAGACTTGATCTTTTGTGATCATGCCAATGTTACGAAGTAACGCACCGGCTTTGGGTAGCTGGGGTCGGGGCGTTACAGTTGGTATCAGAGGAAGTTTAGTACAAACCTTGGAAGCTAGATTTAGATAAACTCTGATTAGAGCACATATCCCGAAGATAGACTTTGAGGATTAGTATAGAAGAACTTCCTAGAATTTTGGTATTATAGAGATGTTGTGAGTTTTCCAAGCAA
The DNA here is from genome assembly GCA_963277665.1 of Viscum album. Lineage (NCBI taxonomy): Eukaryota > Viridiplantae > Streptophyta > Magnoliopsida > Santalales > Viscaceae > Viscum > Viscum album. The sequence continues at coordinate 92,113,281 of OY728155.1, forward strand.
TACATCCCTGTCTGGATACGAGCAGGTAGAGGCGGCTCTGGCACAGATGTACCTAGGGGTAAAACCCGAAAACACCACTTTGAGCTAGACTCGAACGGGAACTGGTGCACGACAACGGGCCTTGCTGCACTCTTGGTTACGACACTCCCAGGGGATATGCTTAGGATAATTCTCATTTTCTTTACAAACCACTATGAACGGTTATGAGTATATACTTCCTCAATGAAAACCTTTTTATGATTATGGATTATATCCATAAATAGTTCAATTTATGTTAAGTATTTTATAAGTATGGAATTATGTATTTTGATTCATAAACTAATCTAGTTTATGCCATTGTATAGAAATGGCGCCTTGTGGAAGGAATGGAAACCATATCAATGCACGAACTCCGTGTAGGGATTGCCCTCCTGCTCAAGATAATTATTGTGGATCTGGAGATAAAACTGGTGCTGATCAACTTATTACCATACTGGGACAACTCACTTAGGTTATGAATAATAACCTTACTTGTATGGAGCACCCTGATCTGCAACGTGGAGGATCAATGTTAGACCGCTTCATGAGGCAACAACCACCAACCTTCAATGGGAGTACAAATCCTATATTAGCTGAGCAATGGATAAATTCCTTAGAGAAAATATTCCATGCCTTGGGGAGTAGTGAAAGGGAGAAGGTTGTCATGGCAGTTTACCGCCTCACTGGAGATGCCGATCAGTGGTGGTCGCTGATTCAAAACACAAAGGAAGATGATGACGTATCGAATATGGAATGGAGGGAGTTCAAAGAGCTTTTCTTAGAAAAATACTTTCCTCGTGACCATCGAGCAGATATGGAAAGGCAATTTCTGAGTCTGAGGCAGAAGGAGGATGAGATTGTCGCAAAGTATGAGGCTAACTTTACAAGGTTAGCGAGGCATGCTTCCGATTATATACGTAACCCAAGGAGTAAGATTGATCGTTTCTTTGATGGGTTAAAACCATTTCTCCGTCGAGCTTTAGTATCACAATCCTTCTCATCATACGAAGATATTGTCTCGTGTGCTATCAAGACAGAAAAGGAATTCTCTATGTCTTATGACAACAAAGTAAAGCAAGAGAAGAAGAGAACGGTGGAACAAGAGACAGATAAAGGGAAAAAGGGAAAGAAGGATTTTCCATTATGTGATATTTGTGGGAAGAATCACCCTGGTACGTGCCTAAAAGGAATGAGAGTTTGTTATAAATGTGGAGAAAAGGGACACCAGGATCGTGATTACAAGGGAAAGAAAGAGGCTGTCAAAGTTGAATGCTACAATTGTAGGGAAACAGGGCATTATGCAAATGAATGTCCTAAGCGTCAAGGAAACTTACCTCAGAAAAGGCCAAGGGATCAAGGCCAATCTTATGCTGTGACTACAGTTGAAGCAGAATAATTAATGTATTGGTGCTTTTGGACTCAAGGATTATATTCTGGTTATAAGAATAATGTGATATATATATGGATTGTACTGCAGTACTTGTTGATTTCAGTAGGGTTTTAATATGATTAAGGTAATCATATTTTTAGTATGTGACAATAAGAGAAACTTTTCTTTATTTGGGGAATCTGATGTTACAATTGATTTTGGAATTTAGAGACCTTTTAGAGAAAGTCTGGATGAAGGTATTTTGGATAACTATAAAGGTTGGAGTGGATTAAGTTGAACTTTGGATAGTATTGTTTAAGGTTAAAACATTTATGAAGATTATTTTTGGAATAGTATAGTACTATATTTTTAGGAAAAGGACAACCTGCAGGGTGGGGCATAACCCATCGCATCGGACAAAGCTGCAGGAATCGAACCCACAACCATAGTGCGACAAGCCTTTATTTCCTACCACTGGCCTACAGGAAGTCCCTGGTTATTACAAAATAGTTTTACTAATCTAAATGGTATGTGTTAACATTTAAAACCTTATACAATTAGGATAAATAGAATATTTTTTGAGTTCCGTTACCATTTGGAGTAAAAGTTGGGTTTGTGGTAAAAATTTATTAACGAATGAAAGTATACATAACAAGTATGTATATTCCCTTACGTTCTTAGTAAATCTCCTAAATAAATTCCTCAACATTATAAAAGGTAACTTAAAACAAAAATGTTGTCGGTTAACTTTTCCAACTGGGGATTCAATGACCGTTTAACCAATCACAAGTTTGTGATTTTATTATGGTTAAACTTTCTCCTAATCCTATTTTCTATAACTCTCCATCAGACCTTGATGGTTTGTTTTTCTTCCATATCCATATTTTCATAGAATCCTAGAATGGGCTATATCGGGTGACCTTTGTACTTATCTTGCTTTCTTTTAATGTTATATATTTATTAACCTTATTTCCGATGTGGGTTTTCCTCAAAGGTATTTTCTCTTTTCAAAATTTTATTTTCAAAGAAAAATTTCAAATTGTGAGGACGCAATTTATTGAAGGAGGGGAGAATGTAACACCCCGAGCTTCCATGATACGCTTCTCATTCAATAATGCAATAGCTTGCATTGTACGCAACTTCGAGTTCTAAAACAACGCGACTAATCAAAGTAGCCGTTATGAATAGTAATAACCACTTTTTAAAATTATAGAAATTTTATATTTCAAAATGGACTTCATTTTTGGATTCGGAATATCGAAATTAGCCTATGTTGAATTTTTGGTATTTTTCTGAGAACTTCTAATTTTTTATGAATAGTGAAAAATACTTAAAAACAACTTTTTTAATAAAAATAATTTATAGTGATGAATTATACTATTTAGTGGTTTTAAAGTATAATTAGAATATATTTTTACCATTTTATCCAATGGTGGTCATTAGAATTAATTTAACATTGAAATTGGACATAAACAATTGCCAATCTTTTGATATAAATTGTTTCTTAAAAACACGCTATTTGTTGTAACAGCGGGAATTAATTATAAAATTAATTAATGCAACTTATATGTTTGGAATTTTGTAAAATAGACATCATTTTTGAATTCGGAATATCAATTATAGCTTAGGGTGAAGTTTTGGCCTTATTCTGAAAAACTTCAATTTTTGATGAATAGTGAAACCACTAAGTGGTTGTTAAAAACTGATTTTTCTTTAAAATGAAATATTACCACTTCTGTGATTTGATTTTCAAAAATCCGACATACATGGTTGTCATTAAGAAGTAAAATTTGGTTCAATGAGATTAAAATAATTTTTTGGTGAATAGTAACTTTTAAGTTCTTAATCGCGATTAGAGGTAATTAGGGAAGTTTAAGGTAAAAACAATGTTTTAATAATATGATATGAGCTTGACACTTGTCCTACTCCTATTGGATGAGTCATGGCCGACCAAGACAACCCATGGGTCAACTTGGGGACCCCATGGAGCCACTTTAGTTAGAAAATGACATAAACACCTTTTATTTAATGTTAAAGTAAAAAATGACACAAACATAGAATGTATTACTAAAACAATTTTTAAGTGGGGTTACACAAATCCAAATTTTGATTATAAATATTCATTAGAAAGCTAAAAAGATTTCCTACATCATAGTATTTTTTTATATTTTTTAGACATTAAATAAATTAAATTATTTATGACATCATTATGATGCAGTGATGACCTCATTATTTAACGATTTAAATAAAATGAGAAGATAATGCAAAATCCAAGGCTTACACTTGCCCAAAGCCTATTGGATGAGGAGATTTCGAAACCTTATCACCTTATCCTCGAATTATATAAGTGTGGGGCCTTTAGAATCCGAAAAGCATTGTGAAATAATGTAACATTTCAATCTTTCCAAAAGTGCCCCTCCTCTCCACTTATAAAAGGCTCTCACCTCTCCCACCTCATTTACACTTTCAAGCCATTTGGCTCGGCCAACCTCTGCCCAAATACTCTCCCAACATACCTCTCTTACTCCTAGAAGCCTCACTTTGGGAAGAACTCTTCCCAAGGAAGCCTTTGGCTCAAATCAAAAAGAGTTACCCGATTTTGAGGTAATGTCTTCTCTAATGTTGTTTTGTTTTATTTTTCTTCTCCAACCCCCTAAACTCTTTTTATTCATTTCTTTTGTAACAACACCAGTATACTCAATATACTAGGATGTTGTTATAAGAAGTATTCGAGCTACACTTACACACACCTACATCTAATGGTTAAAGAACATACGGTTTCTGTGGATGGCGAATTTCTGCCTCACGAAACGATGATTGTTCAACACTCATATAACACCTTCAAAGGTGGCCATTAAGATGTCACTATTTTTATATATGATATATAATATGTTTATGTTTTAATTATGCTTCTGTATTTTTCATTTATGGCATACTTTATGATTTCCATTATGGGTAAAACGCGATAATTTCATTTTTGGAAGTGCGGACTACCGCCCCCTCAAAGTGATTTGAATCGTTAATGCCATATGTGGGATGTATAAAAGATGGAGTAAATGGTATTATACACTATATTATACTGGAATTATATTATACATTTATATAATTATGATTTAGTTCCATTAAATATGAAATTGAAATGAAAGTAGCGTTCATGCGTACGTACGGCTTACCGTCTCCATGAACGGTGCATTTCATTTCTTACCTCTAAATGTTACGTAATATTATAAATGAATGTATATACTGGATATATAAGATATATATGAAATCTAAATCATGAATATAATTCTGGATATAATGGATATTCTACCACATGAACAACTTGTAATTATAAGAAGTTTATTGTTGACTCAAGTTACCAAAGATCGACAAAACCACCGTTATTAACTTAAATAATTACATAATGTTCATATCATTGTAATAAGTGATATAAAAAGGATAATGAAATTGAAAATGGTTCTTAATAATGTATATATTAACTCTAGTTTATTATTCAGGAGGTTAAAGAACGGTTGAGTCAAGTCAGACACGAGGTAAGGGAACTTCTTAACCCAACTTCCATTCTTTGGGTTAATCTCCTACTTTCAAATTATGTCATGATATTATTATGTCTTATTTTGTATTCATTATGTGTACCTATAGTGAATACACATAATATATCTATTTTATTTTAAAAATGATCTTTGTAAAGACTTCGTCTCAATCTCCTTTCATTGAGGCATATTTGGTTTTATACACAAATTTCTTTTATACGGTGTATAAACCACATTGACTTTTACGTTTATTCAAAAGGAATCTTTTTTATATGAAGCGTTTACTAAATGACAAAAGGGAATGTTTTTGTCGTACGTATGCGGCGACAATGACTTCTCTGCCGCCATGACCACTATTTGAGTTTCAGCTTCCTCTACAAGCCATACCTTTTTTTTGAAGAATAAATACCATGTTATACTTTTCTTTTATTTTGGTATTGAAAATGGTTTTGAAAGCGTTTTTATTATATCAATGTGTTGTATTGATATCTTGTGATTGAAATGTGGAAATGTTATGTTTCCTTTATGCATGTTTTATGTGATACGATTATGTTATGGTTTATGAGATGTTTAAACCTGTTCATATGAGGAATGTATTGGACTTTATAAGTGACGGGTGGAGCCCGCTATAGCTCCTCGATGCATCGGTAGGTCTCATGAGACAACTAGACGTGGAATTGGCCGAGGCCCTTTCCCAATTTGATTTATGGTTTTGGTCGAGGCCTTAATCATTTTAGACGTCTTGGCCGAGGCCTTGAAAAAATGTTTCAGAATGTCCGGCATTATACATTCCCTCATTATGAAAGTGGTTATTGATATTTCATGTGATTATTCGTCTAGTAGAATATCCATGTGAGCAAGTAATGGCATTATTTTATTTTACTTTTGCCATATTATGCTGAAGTTCAAGTTCAATAAGGATTTTTTTTTAGTTATACATTGCCTTAAATGCTTATGTTTTCTTATAAAAGCTTCCGCAATATTGTTATCCTTACTGAGCATCTGAGCTCACCCCTTTCAATGTTTTAATATTTTCCAGGATGTGAAGAATTGTATTATGACTGACTTGCAAGAATAGTCAGTGAGGATATGATTGTGGACTATGAAGACCATGTTATTGTAGTTTGTTTACTTTTTGATGTAATGAAAGACTTATGAATGTATCTAGTGTTTCCAAGGCTACTAAACTAATCGGTCTTTCGAGACTTGATCTTTTGTGATCATGCCAATGTTACGAAGTAACGCACCGGCTCTGGGTAGCTGGGGTCGGGGCGTTACATGGATGCCTTAGGTTGTTCCCTTTTACCCCTTGTTTTGGGATGTCAAATGTGAATTGAAATGTAATTTGAATTATAGTTTAAATTGTAATTGAGTTGATTAATAGGAAGTATTGGATGAATATGCCATTGGCCTTGGCTATGTAATAACTCGTTGAAGCTTAAGTTTCCCTTATAATGAATTGGCCACGTGAGTAATTGAGATGTAAGCCTTCTAAACTTAGCTCATGACTTGAGTTACCTTCTGAGGTGAGATTGAATTGAAATGTTCTTTGTGATGACCTTGACATATTTATATGAAATTTATTAAATGATGATGAATTGATTAAATGCTTATATGTCTTGGGTGAAAAATGGATTCATATAAGAATGTCATGGATGGACTCAATTGGCTACTACCTTGCTTATCCCCAAGTGACACTTGGAGTCCTTATATGCTTTTCCAAGTATGGACTCATGGGGGTTGACTATCATATGTGAAGTGTTGCTTAGATTCCATATGGATTTTCAAGGACGATCTCATAGGGCATTTGATCACATATGTCATGGGGGATATTTAGGTTCCCTTAGTGGACCACAAGACGGACTCGAATGACAATGATGTTCTACCACACCTAGAGCAATACCTAGGTTCTTATGAGGATCTTCATAGACGGGCTTGTGAGGTGTTGGATTATATTATACCCGGAACGATACTTGGATTCTAAATTATGAATGCCATAGAGGGCTCAGGTTCTAAGTTTAATAAAGAATTAAATGAGTTATATGACCCGTCTGCCAAACCAAAGTATAAGCTTGGATTCGGTCTTTATTTATACTTTATGGATGGTATGTTTAGACATCCTTGATCATATATTTTCATGGGGGACACAGGGCTACGTGCCAGGTCTCGAGACTTATTAATTAAATGAGATTGGATCATTAAATGAATTTGATTATAAATGAGAACCTGAACATTATAGGGTGTTTACTTTCAGTACTTCCATGCATATTCTATTACTACATGTACATTGTGACTGTTATATACTCACTGATCGGAGGGTACCAGTCCTTGGATGGTTGCCTATTGAGATTATGTCTCACACCTTATTTGAGGTGCATTGGGTACCCGAACAAACTATATGATTGCAAGTATGAGTAAGGGCAAACACCATACTACATGTTCTTAATTGTTGCTTAGGAACAGGGGAGCATGAGACCGAGCTGAGACTCGTGATGCTAGCTAAGATACGTTTGACCTTTCTAAACTTTTGATACATGTATTGTATTGTACTGTTGTGTGCTTGTTTTGCCTATTCTGTTAGACACGTGACATATATCACTGTCAATGCATATGAGATTCATTTGGTATTGTTATCTTTTCTTGTTGTTTATCTATTGTATGTTTGTTACACTGCTTCCACTACTTATATGTTATTGACATTCCGTTGTGCTACACTCTGGTGATGAGGGCATAGACTCCCCACGAACACACCTATGTCCTCGCTCATAAAATAATTTATATTTTAAACATAAACTTTATCCCATATAGGGTATGAGATAAATTTCATTATCAATAACGTATCTTTTGGAAATTAAATTTATCTTATGTACATATTTTGTTATAGTGTTTAAAAATGAAATTTATCTCAGGTATGAGATAAAATAAATTTCTTGTTTAATAATATATCCTGAATATAAATTGAAATGTATTTCATATATCGTATGAACTAATTTCTACATACAATTATAATTTTTTTAAAAGGATAACATATCTAATATACAAGATGAAATAAATTTAACGTCTTATTTTATAACTTTTAAAAAATGAATTTTATATTTATATACTAGATTATATAAATTTCACATACTATATTATATATGTAAAAAATGAAATCTAACTCATCTATAAGATGAGATACATTTTATGCAAAGCGATACATATTTTATAAAATGAAATTTATTACATTCATAAAATAAGATAACTTTTATATGCGATAATAATTTTTTTAAAAAAATTAAAATTTATCTCGCATAAGAGACGAAATATATTTCATGTACTTTGATATATATTTTTAAAAATGAAATTCATCTCATATACATGATGAGATAAATTTGATGTACAACAACAAATATTAAATAAAAATTATCCTATGAATAGGTTGACATAAAATTTACTTGCAATAACAAATCTTTTGAAAAATGAGAATTTTCGCATGTATGATAGTAAATTTCACATACATCGTTATTTTTTTTAAGAAATGATAATTATTTAATTTGCAATGATACAAATTAAAAAAAACTGTATTTCATCTTATGTATGAGATGATATAAATGTATTGCATAATGGAAAAAAAAACGAAAAAAAACATGTATAAAATGAGATAAACTTCATGTGCAATGATATGTGTTTTATGAAATGAAGTTTTTTTCTCACGTATGAAATTAAATAAATTTGACATATCCTTTGAAAAATGAAATTGATCTCATATTCAAAATGAGATAAATTTCATGTTCAATGTCGTACATTTTAACAAATAGAAGTTCTTTCTTGTATGATATGACATGAATTAAATGTATGATTATATGTTTTTATAGAAAATTATATAATGTATAAATTTCACTTATAAATGTTTTATAAATTGAACTTTATGAGATGAAATAAATTTACCACACAATGTTACGCTACAAAAAATAAAAAAAACGTGATCATTAAAATTGGTCTCATGTGCTGGATGTGATATAAATTATCTGAATTTTTAAAAAATTATAAGATTTTTCTTAATTTTTTTGAAAATGCATATAAATTTCATCTTACTTTATGAGTGAGACAACTTTCATCTATTCCGAAAAAAAAAGTTTACTTTTTTATTAATTTACGTCACCTTATGAGTGTGATTCATTTCAATTTTGTATGAGCGTTCAAATGATTTTAAAATAGAAAAACTACTGTGTTTTAACATTATTTTTTCAATAAAAGAAATTTATCACATTCATGAATAGGATTAAATTATTTAAAAAAAACAAAATCCAAATATTTTTCTAAAAAAATCACAATTTTTTTAGTATAAATTGACGTGAAAATTTTCTTTTATCATAAAAATGCAACCAAATCGAACTATTTTCATACAGCACACATTGTCTTTTAAATTTATACCATTATTATTATTATTTTTTGAGCAGTCAAACAATTTTTTTAGCGAAAACATATTTTTTAAAACTTTTTATTTTATTCTTTCCAAAAAGTATTTTTTTTTAGTTCACTGTGTTAAAAAGAGTGAGAGAGAAAGGGCGGTATTGTATTTTTTTTAATTTTGAAATTGATTTTTTTTATTTAAAAAAGATGGCGAGATTACGGGTTGCGTCAAAATGAGATGTGGAAATATGAGTACTCATTCTACTATGCCTTTTACGTAATAATTTATATTCTTTACAATCAGAGTCCTGATTCTCTCCAAAAATCTCCGATAAAACTTGACCGTCCCGCACCGAAGGAATCAGACGATGGAGGTTTTGGCTCGGATCATGTACGGTTCTCAAGGAAGCCTGCCCCGCCTCCTGCACCTGTTCATGTTTGTTTCCTTGGTTATCATCCTCATCCACGCATCCGAGGAAGGAAGGAGGGAGTCCGACAGAGTCATAAAGTTGGCGGGGCAACCGGCGATCCCAACCATCTCTCAGTTCTCAGGCTACATTACAGTCAATCAGAAACACGGGAGGGCCCTCTTCTACTGGTTCTTTGAAGCTCAAGACGCTCACTATGACCCCGAAAGGAAGAAGCCTCTTCTTCTCTGGCTTAATGGAGGTATGCACACCACAAACCACTAGCTTCTTGGATGCAATACCGTGTCTGAAGTTTTTGTTTAGGCCCCGGCTGTTCCTCCATCGGATATGGAGCCCTTGCAGAGCTGGGTCCGCTAAGAGTTGACAATGGAGGGGCTGGGGTTCACTTCAATAACTTCACCTGGGCTAGAGGTCCGTCCCCAAACCCTTCATTCATCGCCTCCTTAAAAACATACACACTACTGTGTTCCCCTTACCACTGCAGAAGCCAATCTGTTGTTCGTGGAATCCCCTGTGGGAGTTGGGTTCTCCTACACAAACACTTCCTCGGATTTCACCCACATGGATGATCGGTTTGTGGGTAATATTAATATTAATATTAATATTAATGCACCGTCTCTGTCTCACCATTTTAATATATTCATGCTTAAAAAATAACGCAATTGGTCGTGTTCATCGCTGTAACTTAGCTGAGGACACGTACTCATTCCTGGTGAATTGGCTGGAAAGCTTTCCCAAGTTCAAACACCATGAGTTGTACATTGCCGGGGAGAGTTATGCAGGTGGGTGCCCCATCCCTCTCCCTGTTTTTAGCCTCACGGGTCATGCTCACTGTATTATGATGAGGTAGGGCACTACGTCCCACAACTGGCGGAGCTGGTGGTGGACCGAAACAATGACACGAGGATGAACCTCCGAGGTTTCATGGTGGGTAACCCATCACTGCATTACTCCCTTGACAGCAAGGGGGCGTTGGAGTACGCATGGAGCCATGCCGTCATATCGGACGAGGTGTACGAGGAGGCCAAAGGGGTATGCAATTTCAGTCTCCCGACTTTGACCGACGACTGCCATGCCCAGATATTGAGGGTTTATGGCGAGTACAGTGACATCGATATGAACGATATCTATGCACCCAAATGTCTCCCTGCCGCCCCTCCCCCGTCACCGCATCGCAATGGATCCGCCGGCGCTCAGCCCGTGGGTTTTCCTCAAGCCCCATTAAGTCGCTTTATTCTTGTTCGGTAAATTTATTATATATAATCTGTCCTTTTTTGTTACAGGAGATCGGCGGAGGATATGATCCATGTTTAGCTTCCTACGCAGAGCCGTATTTGAACAGATTAGACGTTCAATCATCACTTCATGTGAACGAGGGAAGAGGAGACGCCCTTCCCCTCAAGTGGCAAGGCTGCAAGTAATATATTCAGTCCCAGAAAATAAATCAATAACAGTGTGGTTTAGTGACTATTTGATGGTAAAGCTATGATTTTTTGTTTTGATCCATAGTGATTCATTACATGGAGCATATAACAACAGCATCAAATCCGTGCTGCCCATCTACACCAAGCTCGTGAACGCAGGCCTTCGAATCTGGGTTTACAGGTATTTACAAATTACAACCTGACTTTATTATATTTATCGCTGCTGCAGTATATGGTTTTGGTATCATTATGCTAAAACGACCCACGTGTGTCTGCCGCCGCCCACCTCTCAGTTGGTGGGTCGCCCGGCTCATATGTGTTGGGTTGATTGGTTGAATGTGTGCCGTGAGAGGTACGGGAGAGACCATCACATATGTAGAAATTGTTAACTTGATTATAAAGTCATTTTAATCCTAAGATCTTGGTTGTAGAAGAGATGGAACAAAAAACTGTATCACTAGATAACCTACAGAGCACTCTAGTAGCGTACCAAATGAGAATGCAGGATGAACTCTTCACTACAAGAGATATCTTTAAAGTGTGAACCAAAATGACACTAAAATCCATAAAGTTGGTGGTAATGTAAGACATATAAAGTCAAGATGAGATAATGAACCTCCACTACAAGTGGATCTAAAGAGTGAGTTTGAACGAATTCTCCCTCTTGCATGATTTATATGGCTGGGATTGGAAACATTTAAATAACCGATAAAAGACATATTTATCAACGTATGGTAAAAGCACACATTTGTCAAAGTTTTTTTAATGATAATAAATATCACTTTTATTAACATTTTTTAGTGGTGATAAAAAACCTCATATTAGCGTTTTTTAGCACTCATAAAAGGTACATTTCATAAAAAAATTATATATCATGAAAAATCATATATTAACATGATATAAAAACAAATATATTTTATTAAATGTGATTTATATAAGACTAAATATGCATTTTCATCTAATATATAAGATATCTATTGAAAAGATGACTTATAAAATAATTAAAAATTAATATTAATTAATGGTTTGCTAATTATTATTGAGTAATAGTCATTAAATAACAATCGGATGATATAAAAATTCATTAAATTAATGAACAATGTAAAGTAAGTTGAAATCATGATTTGAACTTCAAGACTATATTTTTTATCCATGTTTCTTTTTGGACTCTACTATAAGATCGATAGATACGATAGATATGATACTGATTGTAGTATCAAACTATGATGCGGATACTCAAATACAAGAGGGGGGTGAATTGTATACTTTTAAAAATTCTTTTAGAACTTTTAAAGATGATTATGTTTAACAAGGTTAAACAAGGTAATTCACAAAACCTTTAGATTCTAATAACTTGCTTGATTCCGAAAAAGTGATATCGGAAATGAAACTTAACAAAAGTTTACAACAACTAAGATTCTACCTTAAAGCGTATAGAATCCTATATAATCAGAGTACAAGTTTAAGGAAGTATAATAAAGTTATACTTTCCCTTATCAATCAAAATTACAGCGGAAAACAAAACTAAAACACTACAAGTAACAAGTAGTAATTCTTTTAACCCAAAGAGAAGAGTATCCAACAACCCTGGATAAAGGTTTTGATTTATACTTTCAAGAAAGTATATCTTACCCAAATCAAAGTAAGCCCTCAATCCGAAGATTGGTATTTGTCTTGCTATCCCTGCAAGCCCTCGATTTGTAAGGAAATCCGCACCTCTAACTTCACAACCCGAAGTCTCTGATTTCAAGGAAATCGCACCTCTACACAAAGCAAATCTGCACGAAGCAAAGTTTGAACAAGCCGTTCAAACTTTATACACGAAGCCTGAGAGTTTATAAGAGCCTCTCTCTCTAGAAATCACTTCAACAGCATGTAAGCACAGTTCAGCCAAAAGTTGTGTCAAAGTTGTGTCGAAATCTTGAGCTTGTTCAAATAAGCTCCTATTTATAGGCACGACTTCAACGGTCGGGACCCTCCTCCAATGATCATATTTTTCCTTGAATTTCAAAGGGAACTGTACACGTGTCACTCAAACAACGGTTAGTTAGTAACTGAAAGCACGACATCGTTTTATAACACAAACAAGTGTAAACAAAAATATGGTTACATAACTAAAATCCAATATTTGGAATGTAAGAAAATGAAAGTTCGGAGTCTAGCAAAAAATAAATTCGGAGTCTATAATACAAGGATATTCAGATTCTATTTTCTATGAATTTGGAACCTGAACTCTATAGAATTTCACAGTCTAAATTTCAAGGAAATTCGGAATCTGGATTCACAAGGATTCAGAACCAGAACTTACAAAGTCCGGAGTCAGAGTTCATGAGAATTCAGAGTTAGAACTCATAAGAGTTCAGAGTCTGTATTCGGAGAACTCAGAGTCAGAACTTTGAAGAGTTCGTAACCAGAATTCGTATTCTGAATTCGGAGTCAAAACTCAGAAGAATTCGTAACAAAAATTCGTATTCAGAATTCAGAGTCAGAACTCAGAAGAATTCGTAACTAGAATTCGTATTCAGAATTTGGATCCTAAAACAGAATGATTCATATATATGTATTTATAGGATTCTGAGGTTTTGGTTACAAACTGAATTTTATACTTGGAAAAATTATGATATGAGCAATAAAAACATGGTAAGGATAAATTTCCCTGGGGAGGATTTTTCCTTATAGAAGTAAAACACAGGGTAAAATGAGATTTTCCTTGAGATAAGGTGTTTGTGATTTTCAAAACAAGAATGAATGATAAAGTCATAAGGAAACCTTAATGACTCAACAATCTCCCCTAAGTATGAAGGAATGGAAAAGTCATAAGAAAAACCTTATTGACTCAATAATCTCCCCCTTTTTGGAAAGTACAAACATCCTTACGAAAAAGAATAAAAGGTCTTAGACAATATTTTTCTAACTGCAATAAAACTTATCTCCCTTTTCACATTGGCAAAAGTGAATATGACTAACTCCTCCTTAGGCTTTGGAACACTAAGGATCATATTCAAGATTTCCAAAATGATATTTTTCATTATCTTGAGTACAGAAATCTCTGTAATGAAAACTACACCTTAGATAAACTCCCCCTTAGGGATATTTCTTCTTTACTTAGCATTCTTTTTCCTTTCTCCCCCTTTGTGATTTTCAAAAAGAATTTGAGGGAATGAAAAAGAAATATGGTACCTGAAATATTAGTACAAACATCCAGACAAAAACGAGCAACCACAATTTCATTAAGATTAGAAGAATTTGTACAAGGAAAGAAAATACAGCAAAAGATCAGATTGGATCTATTTTCCTTCCTTCTCCTTGGGTATCAATTTCTTTACTATGGTTTTTAGTTTCTTTAGCTCCATGTGATCTTCCTCTGCTTGCTTCTCTAAGGATTTGATCCTCTCTTCTTGAGCCTTCAGAGCCTCTTCTTGAACCTTTAACAAGTCATCTTGCTTCACTAGCTTCTCTTCAATCTCGATCCGGAGATCTCTTTCTCTTTTCCAGCTCTGAGCAACAGAGTAAAACTTCCCATTCAGATCCTTGACCTCCTGAATCTGAGTATTTTGTTCAAGGGTTAGCTTTTCCTCAAAGCTAGTTGTGAGATCCTTGATTTTTCTATCTTCAGAATTAAAAGCTTCCTTAACATCATCTTGAAACTTATCAAGCTCTCTAAAATCTTCAACTATATTCTTTGACCAACTGACCACTTTCTTACAAGATTTTTTGTGGACATCATAGTTGATAATGAAGTTCTTATAATCAGCCTCAATCTTTACACACCCATCCATCACCATGGATACTAAATCCGATTTTTGATTCAAGCTATGTTGGAGCATCTGACATCTGGAGTCAATGGTTGGAAAGATCAGAATTGTGTCAACAAGCTTCTTCAGTGATTGAATGACAAAATCATGTCCCAGAGCTGATGATTCCGAATCTGACACTTTGATTGGTGATGGTTCTTACTCTAGCTCAACAAGATTCCTCTTCAAAGATCCACCAACTTATATTTTCTTTAAAACAACTTCGGTAGGTGTACTAGTAATCACATGTTTTCCTTTGTCAGTTCTCGGAACAGTTTCTTCATCTGGAGACTCATGCTCACTTTCAGACAACTGAACAATTCTATCTTCATCAATTTTTTCCTTCTCAGCTCCTACCTCAATATCTTCAGGATAAATGAATTCATGATTATGACTCTCTTCCTCAGATAATTTGTTCACTTTCTCTTCAGCCTTCTCATAAATTCCAGGGGTAGCAAGTTTCGAAGATCCGGCTTGAGAAGTCTGGATTGACAATTTTTTGAATGGACTTTCCTTCTCATGAAAGTCTTCAACTTGATTTATCAGATCATCTATATCATCACTACTTTTAGCTTCTTGTACTTCATCCACATTTTCCTTTTCTTCAACAACCTTTTCAAGTACTTTTTCCGGAGTGAGAAATTTCTTCCCCGGTGTCTCAGGTAGGGGTTCTACCAAAAAGGTTTTTGGTACAGGAATATTCTCGGATGCTATCTCAGTATCCCTCAAAAGGGATCGGAAAATCTGAGCCTCTGACATCTTCTTCTTTTGCTTCTTTTCTTTGGATTTCTTCTTAAGCTCTTCAGCAGTCTTTTCTTTTAAAGCCTTGGCCTCAACAGGATCTAGACCATACTGTGGCTCCCCTTCCTTCCGGTTTTTCTTATCCTCCCTCCACTTTGAAACAACCTCATCTGGATAGGCTTTCCGATTCTTGGGTTTTGGAGGTGCGGTTTGAGCTTCCTTAGCTTTAGGGGTTTCACCTTCAACTTCTACTTCCTTCAATTTCCTTTTCTTTCCAGTCTTTTTTGATGATTTAGCCGCTTCTTTCTTCTTCGGAATGAATTCTGCTTCCTCTTCCGGTAGGTCATATAATTCTCCGAACTCTTTAGAGAACCCAATATTAATTCTATTTAGAGTGTCATCGCTTACTAACATAACTTTTCTATTCTTCAGCTTGGAACTGCAAGGGATCTTGAAAGACTCAAGGCACCGAACTATTAACTTAGAAAGAATAGTCAGGTACATTATAATATGAGCTTTCAGATTTCATTTCTTGATATTCTCTATCGTAATGAGAATATGCTTCATCAGGTTGATCTTCCTCAGATTTACCAGAAAATCAAGAATGTACATATCACTCTTCTTCAAGGTGTCCTTATCACCTTTTCTCAGAATTATGAATCCCTGAACCCATAACTCAAGGATCCGATTGTTTGTAGACAAATGAGTGATTTTCGGAGTCTTGACATCTGTAAGTCCAAGACAATCCATAGCTTTTAATTTGATAAAACCTCATTGTACATTCGGTAATTTGTGAGAACAGAATTCGGCTTCCCCTTCATATGACAACCCCACCAAGCTAGCAGCCTTTGTGTATGAAAGGGAATAGGTCTTACCATAACTTTTGAAGGAAAACTTCTCTCTCCCTTCTTCCTTAAAGAAATTGGATGATTCATAGAATTCGACAAGAAAATCCGGATACACAAAGTCTTGAGCACCTGGCTTTGATATGCAGACACTCTCCCATCCATTAAGCTTGATATTCTTTGAAATAATAGAATCGTACTTGTTGAAGAAGTTTGGATGCACCAACCTCTCCCTGTAAATCTGCCACTCCAGAATCGACTTAACAGTTGACATCTCTTGAGAAGGAACTTCACCGGACATTCGGATTTGAGCACTTCTGAAAAGTTCAGAACGAACTTTTGAAGGGGGGGGGGGGCAGAGCTTTGGCATCCAAAGGCTTGAAAACCGATGTTGGATCACCCTTCGGAGGTCCTTTATATAGGCATCCATGTGACGATTGAACTTTCAAACTCAATCTAACGGCTAAAAATCCTTCTGATTAGATCTGACAGTTGAAATTATAACCGCAAGGAAAATTTGGTATGATCCAATCTTTTGAGGTATTAAAGAAAAAAAATTCAGATTTAAGGAAACTAGAATCCGAAAAATTTAAAACACAAAATAAAATACCAGCAAGGAAATGATGACTACGAAAACTTAAGAAAGAAATCATAACTTTCAGATTGCCAGGAAGATTATTCGTAATAAGTAATATTCCTCTTGAAGAACTTTAGAAAAAAAAAACAACTACGAAAACCTCCATTACACAAATTTCCATTACGAAAATCTTAAATATGAAAATCTTCATTACGACAAACATGAAAAATTTCATTACGAAAAACATGCAAAACTTCATTACGAAAAACATGAAAAACTTTATTACAAAAAACATGAAAAACTTCATTATGAAAAATATGAAAAACTTCATTACGAAAAATATGAAAAAATTCATTATGAAAAATATAAAAAACTTCATTATTAAAAATATAAAAAACTTCATTATGAAAAATATGAAAAACTTCATTACAAAAAATATGAAAAACTTCATTACAAAAAACATGAAAAACATTATTACAAAAAACTTCATTACGAAAAACTTCATTAACAAGATAATGTACTCCCCCTATGAAAAGGAGTTTTTTACTGTAAGGAGATTGATTTCAACAGAAAGTTAACAAGGAGGATTACCTTATGGTTATCATTCCTAATTTCTTTTTAATGTATTCAAATCTATTAGAGGGTAAAGATTTTGTGAAAATACCAGCAAGTTGATCTTGCGTTCTGATAAATTGAAGAATGATATCTCCTTTAAGTATGTGATCCTTAAGAAAGTGATGCCTAGTTTCTATGTGTTTTGCACGAGAGTGATCTGTATGGTTTTTACTAGGGGCAATGACACTTGTATTATCACACAAAATTTTTGTTTTGGTAAAACTCATACCATAGTTTGCGAGTGTGTGTTGCATCCACAACACTTGAGCACAAAAACTTCCAACTGCTACATATTCAGCTTCAACAGTGGAAAGTGCTACTGAGTGTTGCTTCTTGCATGACCAGGAAACTAATGAATCTCATAAGAAATGATAGGTTCCAGATGTACTCTTTTTATCCATTATACATCCACTAAATTCAACATTTGAAAAACTTTTCAAAACAAAATCATTTCCAGAAGTATAAAAGAGATCTAAATCCATGGTTCCCTTTAAGTAGCGAAATATTCTTTTCACCGCCTTTAAATGAGATTCTTTTGGATTAGATTGATATCTTGCACATAAGAATATTGAAAACATTAAGTCTGGATGACTAGCTGTCAAGTATAGTAAACTTCCTATCATACCTCTAAAAGATGTTTGATCTACTGGTTTTCCAGTTTCATCAAGATCAAGGGTGTTTGAGGTACCAATAGGAGTACTAATACTCTTAGTGTTGTCGTATTCATACTTTTTAAGGATATCTTTAATATACTTATATTGGGATATATAGATTCCTTCTGGTTTTTGAGTAATTTGAAAACCAAGAAAAAATGTTAACTCACCCATCATACTCATTTCAAACTCATATTTCATTAGATCCACAAAGGAATCAGTTAAAGATTGCTAAGTTGAACCAAATATAATTTCATCAACATAAATTTGAACAATAAAAACATTTATCTTATATTTCTTTATAAAAAGGGTTGGATCTTCATTTTCCTTAACACAATTATTTTGATGCAAAAATCCTGTAAGTCTATCATACCAAGCTCAAGGGGCTTGCTTAAGTCCATACAAAGCTTTGGTAAGTCTAAAAATGTGATTAGGATGTTTTGTATCTTCAAAAATGGGAGGTTTTCAACAAAAACTTCCTCTTGAACATAACCATTAAGGGAAGCACATTTCACATCCATTTGAAAGAGTTTAAAATTGAAGAATGTTTCAAAGGAAAGTAAAATTCAAATAGATTAAAGTCTAGCTACCGGAGCATATGTTTCTTCATAGTCTATTTCCTCTTGTTGATTATAGTCTTTAGCAACCAATCAAGCTTTATTCCTAACTATGATTCCATTTTCACCACACTTGTTCCTGAAGACCCATTTTACTCCAATTAAAAAAGTTTTCTTTGGTATTTTAACCAAGGTCCAGACTTTATTCCTTTCAAATTCATTTAGTTCATCTTGCATAGCTTTTATCCAATCATCATCACCTAAAGATTAATTAGTGATTTTCGGTTCTAATTGGGAAAGAAATGATAGATGTTCTACTTCATTCCTTAAGGAACTTCTAGTCCTTACAGGTTGATTCACATCACCAATGATACTATCACTGGGATGATTCTTTAGAAGCAACTGATTTGGGTTTTGTAAAACCTGTTCATCAACATAGGGTAGAAAATATTCTGGGGTAAATGTTTTAGAATTATCTTCTTGGACCTTTTCCTTATCAGTAGGATCTTCTAACAATGGTTGATAATCAGTTTTTGAAAACACATCCGAAAATGTAAGTTGGGGTTGTTTAAAAACAAAAGGATCAGTTTCATCAAATTTAACATGTTCTGTCTCTTCAATAGTACAAGTGTTTTTATTGAAAACTCTATATGCCTTAGAAGTTGTGGAGCACCCTAAGAAAATTCCTTTATCAGATTTTGGTGCGAATTTGTGAAGATTATCTTTAGTATTCAGAATGAATACTTTGCAACCAAAAACCTTAAAGTAGTAATGTATAGGTTTTCTACCATTCCATAACTCATAAAGAGTTTTATTAAGAAAAGGTCAAATCAAAACTCAATTTATAGTGCAACAAGCAGTACTTACAGCTTCAGCCCAAATTTTTTTGGCTATATAATACTCGCTCAACATGGTCCTTGTTATCTCTTGAAGAATTCTATTTCTTCTTTCAACTACACTATTCTATCGAGTTGTTCTAGGTGCTGAGAAGTTATGAGTAATGCCTTTTCTACTACAAAATGTTTCAAAATCAGAATTTTGAAATTCTCCTCCATGATCACTATGAATATTTATCAAAGGAAAGTTTTTCTAATTTTTGACTTGGGCTCTAAAACTATTAAAATACAAAAAAGCTTCAGATTTATTTGCTAGAAAATAGACCCACGTAAATCTAGTGTAATCATCAACTAAGACAAATATATAATATTTTCCTCCAATACTTCCAGTTTGTGTTGGACCAAAAAGATCCATATGCACCAAATGTAATGCATTAGTGGTTGAGACTTCATTGACTGATTTAAAACTTGATTTATGTTTCTTTCCATATTGACAAGGATCACAAACTTTTGAAGAATCAAATCTAAGCTCTGGTAGATCCTTAACTAGTCATTTCTTAGAGAGTTTACATAGGTTCCTAAGGTTACAGTGGCCTAACATTCTATGCCATAACCAAGAATGATCTTCCACTGCACGAAGGCAAGGTAAGTCTTGGATCCTAAGGTCTTTTAAGTTTAAGGTGTAAACATTATCTTTCCTATTGCATAAAGAATAAACTCTTCCTTGGAATTTTGTACTAAACACTTGTCATTCTTAAAATTCACATGGTATCCTTCATCACATAATTGGCTTATGCTAATGGAAGAAGGGAAATCATTCTTAAATTAGAAAAATGATATCTAATACTAATTATATTTTATGAAACTCTTATGATTGTGCATAATATAAACACAATGAATCATATTGTCTTTGGAAGCATATAAGTGATATAAAATGAAAGATGGTATAATTCACAACCAAGGATATTTAAAATTTATTAAATTAGAAGTACCATTAATGTGAAGAATAAATTTTCATCCCTATATAATGAATGCATATATCAATTTGAGAGTAAATCTATGAGAAATAATAAATTTTCACTAAATATTCAAGTGAGATAGAAGGAAAATAAAATGTTTTGGAAAGGTAAAATCATAAAATAAGTGAGTAAAATAAATTTTACTACCAGTGTATAGATTTTGAATAGTGGGACAAGAACTCATATGATAGGAATTGCGAGTCTCTTGAAGGGAATCAAGAAGAATAGAAGTGTAACAGTGAACATTAGAAGTAAATATATTCTTAAAATAAAAGTAACATTCCAATTTGACTTTTTCATAAAATATTTGGATAATGAAGGGGTGTTGTACAATGAGGGGTTCAAGAAAAAATTACTCAATATGAGTGAAATCTTTGAATATATAAATATATGTATATATAGTGGAGTTTTCATGAAAGGCATGTGCTGTTTGAGGAAAAGGTAAAGAAGTAATAATGAATGAAATAAAAAATCATGCCAACCTATATCAAATCAAGGGAACTACAAGGAATGTGAAAAAGGAATATGTTTATAAAAAATGAAAACTAGATGGATTTAGGGAAATCTATATATCCTAAATAAGAATAAAGACTGTCAAGGACACGTTATTACTTGAGTAGAACCATTGAAAATGATGGAGTAAAAGGATCAATATCATCTTCTTTAGTAAACATTTTATGTTCATTCCTCTTTCCAACAAAAAATTATTGTTTATTTTATAATAAAGTTATATTGGATTGTCTATTAATAGGGGGAGTGTGGAAAAACTTTGGTGAAATATTTAGATAATTCTCTCTGTATAGATTGTTATGATTTTTTAGTGACCTTATATTGTTTCATACATAAATAATAGCTCACACAAGCTTATATTCTGGTGATTAAAGTTCTTATCCTTTTTTTTATACTTTTAATTTGTTATCAAGGGGTATAAACATTTCTAATGGTTTTGAGGTGTAGTGGAAGCTTTGGAAGAGTGCTCGATTTTTAGTTTTATTCTGGTTCAACAAATAATATTGAAAGAACTCGAAAAATGCAATCGTAGAATATCCTAGAGAGGATCTTTCACATGGAATTTATAATTAATTTAAAACAAGAATTATATCAAATAAAATAATATTTTCGATAAATTTTCATTACCACTCTTCATGTGTTATTTTTGTGGTGGAAAACCAAAGTGAGAATTCCTCTAGGTCTATCCACATGTGATCCACAAATCTTCAAATTCCACTCTTGAATCTCTGGGTGCTAGCATGGCAGAGTTATGTTCTTCATATAATTCCTAGTTGATTACAATAAAGAGTTTTGATTCATGGAGATTTTTTGCAGATCCCCAGTCAATATATATTTACCTAAGCATGAAATATAGTGCACACCTAGGGTCGGTATCGAGGAGGAAACTTACACAACACTGAAATTCTATTGTCACTATTTATTTTCTAACTAATATATAACTAAATAATATAAATATGCGTTGGAAAGATGCATAATATATATATATATATATATATATATATTCAATTTGAACAAAATTATGTTAGAAAGAAAGAAGCAATAAATTCATTCTCAGGAGATCATAATGGTTGATATCATTGTTCATTAAAATATTCTCAATGTCAATTCAATATAGTGATCAAGATCTGTCACACTACACCCTCTCATTCAAATTTTTATTACCCCAACACTGATATATATGCATGTAGGGAAATAATATTTCTAAACCCAACTAGGAGATCTCTTCTTTGACCATCTCTACCTAATCTATACTCCATCGTATGCCTGACTTAGATAGTGAAGTGAATGATGAATGTTGAATGAGAAGAAGAACTCGACGGTAGAGAAA
The DNA here is from genome assembly GCA_963277665.1 of Viscum album. Taxonomy (NCBI): domain Eukaryota; kingdom Viridiplantae; phylum Streptophyta; class Magnoliopsida; order Santalales; family Viscaceae; genus Viscum; species Viscum album. Next base: position 92,135,922 of record OY728155.1, read on the forward strand.
ATGGAGAAATGACACACCATAATCAATTTAAATACCACCAAATTCTCATAATTAAATAAAGAGATTTAAATTAAAGCACAGTGAAATCCAATCAACCACCATTCTCTCCTTCGAACAAACATTAAGGTTAGTTCCCCATTCTCATGGAGTTAGAAGAGAATACGGTGGAAGAAACACATAAAAGTAAAAATGGAATAATGAGGTATGAAGAAGTCTAATATACACTAAAAATGCAGAATACTATTAAAAATAAAATATAATATAAAACTAAAGAAAATTTTCAGCAAAGGCTACTCCTAAGTTTCCAACCCTTTTAAAAGAAGAAGAAGCCCATTTTTATAGGCAAAGGGAAGAAATATTTGTCTCCAAATATGTCCACCGAAATTTTGCGCATGGGATACCCATTTAATAGGCGAATTTGTAACTGGGATCTTCTTGAAAGTTTTTCCTCAACTTTATCTGCATTCAATTTCCAAATATAAGATTCATTTACCACCATATGTAATATTTATGTTCACTTTGCTTCGGAAATTTAATTTTGGATAGGTGACTCTTCATATTCCAATTATCCAATTTCCAATGAATTAATGACCTTGATAATGACAGAATCAGGCAAGTACATCTTAATAAAAGTTTTTTTTACGAATATATTCTTTCCTAATGTTAAATTTCAGATCATTTGGGCTATAAATTTATGAGATATGGTCCCAACAAAAAAATTCATTGAATTTGTGCACAGTTTTTGAGGCCCGTACTGTGAGCTGATTTTGGCCCCTCAAAAGATGGATTGAGATTTGGGACTTGAAGAATAAAATGAATCTCATAGAACATAGAAACCTAAAAAAGAATAATTTTTCAATTTGGACCAGTGTAGAAAAATTAATTGCCAAAATACAGTAATAAATTAAAACAGTTAAAATCTAAAATAGGTCATTTTGGCAATTAAGCTCAAAATACCACCAAAACTATAAAATATGATAACTAAACATAAAATAACACATTAGTGGGATTAAAAGCATTGAAATTTAGAATAAAATAATTGAAAATATTTACTCTATCAAGTTTCTCTTATTCTCTCTACGATCTTGAGAGGGGGATGGGAGGATTATTCTTTATAGGTTTGAGAGAATTTTAGAGATATTTCCTTTACGCACTATAAGTCCCTATTCTCTCTAGGTTTGAGATAATTTTAGAGATCTTTAATTTATGCACTATAAGTCCCTAACACTAAAAAATGATATAACTTTGAATATATACATAGGGTTAAATAATAGATAATTTCATAATAACCCTTTATCGATTCATTTATTCTAACTAATCCCCATGTAAATTGACAATACTATCATTATTATTCATATGACTTGTATTTATTTGAATATAATTTCTTAAATTAATTAATTAATATTTATTTAAAGAAAATTAATTAAAATATATCATTTACATTAGTCCATTCACTCAACTTGTTAATCCACAATGGATTTATTGAACCATGAATAATAATATAATTATTCAAATAAATGTTGTTTGTTTAAGAAATAAATAAATATTATATTCACTAAACTCATGAATACATATTTATTTTTAATATTCAAGTAAATAATAAATATTTATATTAATCTATTCACTAAACTAGTGAATAAATAAATATTTATTTATTACCTAGTTCATAAATAGATAAGAGATAAAATTCTACTCACAAATTCAAAATTCGAATATCGCACGATTGCATTTTTGAGATCAAATTTACATGAATAATTATTATTTCATAAACCAATAATAGTATATATTCATAATATTAAATTCACTATAATCTAATGAGATTCTGGATACACTTAGTGTGCAACCCTCTATCCCTCTTTCTCAATATCATTATATGATCTCAACTAAAGTCCAAAATCAGTGTCTAGCAACATGTAAAATCACCCATGTGGAATGAAGCTAATTTCATAAAAACAATAACCTTCCTATGAATGTTGCATTGTAATATAATTCCTTTATCTAATAATATCTCATCAATCAAGATTCATACTTGTATCATCACTATATATGCACAATTTATTTTTCTTTGACTTAGCAAAAAGAACTCATCTATAAACTACCATGGATATCGATTTAACCCAACCATACCATTTATATAAAAGGTTCGAAGATATATTCTTCTATTAACTCAAAAGGGAAAAATCTATTCTTTACTTATTTAATTAATGCCATATCACTTATGACACACCTACTGTATGCTACCTCTCCATGAGCATATGTCATCACAATATTTCTCCATACATTAAATTATGTGATATATGATATACATTAATAATAACCTCAAGTATATAGACCAATACACACATTTAAAGATAGGAATATCCAATGACATATAAACACGGGTAATTCCTGTATACATGATTTTCCTCATTAACTCCCTTCTTGGAGATCACTAAGTGTGAACTTCCCTAGAAGAAGTATCAATGAATTTTGATCATCCAACATTTAATAGTCAAATATCATGTGTCCCGTCAGATAGATGAATCTAGACCATATGACATTTATTTAATAATATTTCCATATCATCTATAGGTTATCATTATGAATGGAATATTTTATAACATTTTTAACATTATCATAATGTTATGAATAATAAAAATAATTATGGTATAAGATAATTATTAATATATTGATAATCAAAAGCATATATTTAGTTATTTCCGGGAAACTAATTCTTACAAATGCTCACTTTCACTAGATCCAACTGCTAAAAACTTTTAATTCACCAGATCTCATGTGATATTAATTATTCTGATGAGATAAGGCTTTAGTAAATAGGTATTTCACATTATTCTTTGAGTCTAATCTACTTACTAGGACTTTACCCCTTTGAGAAAAAACATTCAATAAGTGACACTTTCTAAGTATATGCTTTATCTATTGATATAGCCTAGGAACCTTGTCTAGACCCACTAATATAGTTTTATCACAATACTAAGCGATATAATATTTACTACTAGGTAAACCACCAAGCTCTTGGACAAATATGGGTATCCACACTTCTTCTTTAGCTACATCAAAAGCATCAACATACTTGGAATTTTTTGTATAATCGGTGGTCACTACCTTCATAGAACTCTTCCAGCTCACAACTCCCTTATTAAGGAAAGATACATACTTCGACTATGATTCCAAATTATTGTAATCTATGTAGAAACTAGCGCATGTATATCCTCTCACAAATAGTTCCTTATTTCATCTATAAACCAAAAAAATATCCTTTATATGCCTAAAGTAAATTATGATAGTTTTTATAGTTGACCAATGATGCTCTCATGGTTCTAATTGATATCTTCCTACCATTATCAAGGAAAAGGAAACATCAATCCTTCTATATAGCCTATAATAAATGATAGACCCAATCACTGATGCTTAAGGGATTCTACTCATTCTTTATCTCTCTTTTTGGGTTAGAAGAAACTGTTTCTTAGATAGTTGTATACCATGTGACAAAAGAAAAAAAATCATCTTTTGGATTGTTCCATATTGTATCATTACAATACATTGTCAATGTATGTAATTTCATTTAGTCCAAGAAACCTCTTAGATCTATCTTCATGGATCTGGATCCCTCAAATATAGGCTAATTAACCCAAGTATTTCACAGAGAAGAATTTATTCAACCACATCTTAACTAACTATAAGATTAATATCTCATTTCCCATTAGTAATATATCGTCAACATATGCTACTAGGAAAACTAATTCACTCCCATTAAAACTATTATATACACCAATATCATATTCATTCATAATAAAACCAAATTCCCTTATGGATTTATCAAAATGAATGTTCCACGATCATGATGATTTCTTCAACCCATAAATGAATCTCTATAATGTTTATACATTATTAGAATCCTTTGGTTCCACAAACCCTTCTAGTTGTGTCACGTGTAAAACTTCCACATGGATTCAATTAAGAAAGGTTGATTTGACATCCATTTTCAAAATTTAATAATCATGGTAAGATGCTATGCAATGTAGAGTTATGATTCATTTTAGCATAGAAATAGGTTAAAATGTTTTACCATAGTTTGTTCAATTAAATTTCTTGAAACCCTTAGCAAGAAATCGATCCTTATAGGTACTAGCATTACCATCCATGTCCATATTATTATAGAATACTCATTTTCACCCAAGATTCATTACATCAATTAGGGATCTAACGAAATCCAAACATGATTTTAGTACATGGAATTCATTTATATTATTTTCACTTTGTAACTTATAATATGTTTATATCTTCATTATTGGAAAAAGGGTCATTATTTTAAATTAATAATGTTTCACCTTCCTTCGTGAAAATAAAACCATATCTTTCTGGTCCTCTTACCTCCCTAGTACTCCTACACATTATATGTGTCTTTGGAATAACTTTTTCCAATAGGTCCTGTGAAATTTTCCCTATGCCAATTCTTTAGTATCTCGGGCCTCAAATTATTCAAATTCTATATTTCTTCCACTACATCTTTTCTAGATGTGCACCCTTTCTAGAAATATGGATTTTTTTTACCAAGATTACAATTATGTATGAGGAATATAATATAAAATATCCCCTTATTTCCTTGGGATATCTAATAAAAATAAACATTGTGCCTCTAAATGATTTTTTTCTAGAACTAGCCTTAACAAATGATTTTCATCCCCATACATGTATATGTGACCAAAAAATGAATTATTCCCATGCTATAACTCATATAGAAGTCATCATGACAATTTTTTTGGCACTCGATTCTTTGAGTATGCTATCAATTGTAATGCATATCCCCAAAAGTATAATGAAAGATTTGTATGACTCATCACCAGATCCCACAAGGTTTGATTCTTCCTTTTACTGGCACCAATCAACATTGGTTTATAAGGAGGAGTGAGTTGGGATAATATCCCAAACTCTATTAGATAGTCACAGAAATATTGGTCAAGATACCCCCACTACATTCTGATAATAGTTTATTTATCTTTTTACTTAAATGATTATCTACTTCATTTTTGTATTCCTTAAATTTCTCATAGGAAGCATACATATACCTATTCAAGCAGATATATCTATATTTACTAAAATCACCAGTAAAATTAATGAAGTGAGAGTATCCACCTCTATTATAATTGAAAAATTCCACACAAATCTTTATGAACTATATCCAAAGGTCTCAGCTCAAAAGAATCTAAATACCCTTCTTAATATAAATTTTTAAAAAAGTTCATATTTACATGACCAAGTTGATGATACCACAAATTGTTATGAAATGATTCATGTGAACTTGATTCAGTAATCCATTACTAAGACATGTTTTTTTTGTACTAAAGTATATACAACTGATTATTTAGATGTGTTATATAATAACATATGTTATATTTTTAAAATTAGAAACTTTTATTTCCATACATGAAAACAAATCCATACATGTCTAAACATGACAGAGATATATTTCTCATGGTAATACTGGTCACATAATAAAATTTCATTAAAACTAAAACCAATTCATATTTCAATGTGAGATGGTAGTCACTTATAGGAATCACATCCAATCTCACTCCATTGGTAGCTTGAAGATCCACCTCACCCATAGTAATTTCATGGAATCTACTTGGTTACTATATTTAGATACAAATATGAGAATCAAAAGCTATATCTAATACCCAATTTATAGAAATGAAAGGATTAAACTTGATAACAAACCTACATAAAGCCTCCCCCTACTTCTTTACTAAGGCATAATTCTTCTTCTAGTGTCCCTTATTTCTACTATAAAAACATACAACATCCTTCTCTTTAGCTTGCATTTGGATCTTTTTCTTCTTGGAAGAGCATTAAAAATATGTCTTCGACTTAGAAAATTCCTTACACATTTTCATATTTCTTTTCTTATTGTTCCTCATAAGGATAAAAGGTTTTTCAAACTTCATATCATTATCCACATGGTGAATCAATGTCAAAATATCAAAGAGGTACTTCTCTATATCATACATGTTCAAATTCATAATAAAACTTAAGAATATAAAAGGATGTGAGAAGATAATGAGGTTTGTGCTTACTTATATGTCCATATTAAATCCTATAATTTCAAAATGCTCAATGTATCCAATCATATTGACTACATTAGGCCCAAACAAAACTCCTACAAGATTTCATGTAAAGAGTGCCTTGGAGATTTCATACTACTCTTGTCTTTCTTTCTCTTGATAAAGATTCTAGGGATGAGGAGACATGGAGTAACCATCCATATCTTTATGAAGCTTATGAAGATCCCTATTCATGGATGATTACATGATTCATTGGATATATAATGAATTATCCATGTGTTTCTAGGAGATATTTCTCTCTACACTCGACTCCCTAGAAGGCTCAATGGGAGTGAGGGACTCAGTGCATAAAACTTATTCTCTTGGTATAGTATAATGCACAAGTTCTTGTACAACTTTTAGAAGTTAGCATAGTTAAGGACATTATTTTTATCAAATATGGATCACTGAGAATGTAATGAGGTCTTATTTCTTTCCAATTTCTATAAAAAAATTATATGAGATTTTACTACTTTGTATTGATTATCGATTTTGATGTAATTAATGAATTAATTAGTCTCCCATTATTTTATATAATACAAACAACCCTCACTGTTGGATTCAAAATATCTAGTATCTAAGATACTCAAGTGGAATTAATGCATATTTTCCTTCAAATAAACTATATAGAGGCCTTATCAAATTATTCAAAGGTTTCCAGGTAGGCTTTACCTTCCAAAATCATTAACTCATAGCTCCTTCATATGTTTAGAGAACACCCCAATACTTAAATCCTATGCTCAAATTTATTCAATGATTACCTCCAAGTTACACCAAATCATTTTAAGGCAATAAAACCTTATTGACAACTTGGTTAAGTCAACCTAGTACTGATTGAACATTACTTTGTATTAATAAGGGAAAAGGCAAGATAGCCGAATCACAAACCCCTCAAGGGGGCCGGAAATGATGGAGACCTAGTGCATCACCAAGAATGGTTGCCTTACAATCGGTAGGAAGATAACCCAAATTATCATAAACAATAAAGTCTTCCTCCTGGTTTCCCTTACAAGCCAGATAGTCTACCACAAAGTTCAATTCCCTCCAACTGTGGTGAACAAGTTTCCCTTTCTTGGACTCCATAGAGAATCTGCAGATGATTTAGACTAGCTCTCAAGGCACCACATGATTCCCCCAGATAGATCTCACCAGGACCTCCAAATATGACTCAATTTTAGCCACTGGGAACCTGCGACCCCTACAAACCATCAGCCTTGATAAGAGAGCTTGCGCCTCCACACCCAAAGAGATTTCTGGACCGTGGTAGGCACTGAACCCCAATAACACCAAGCCCCTAGAGTCCTAGAGGACCCCACCACCCCTCATCACCCCATTCATGAAGGATTCATACATGTTCAGTTTTAGGCCACTGATAGAAGGTTCCCATCTAATCCAAAGACCTCTCATGCTTTTCGGCATGCATGGCTTGTTGAGGAGGTTACACACCATATCAGACCACTGACACCCCTTCAATAACAAGACCAAATCTACAATGATCAACCTTAATGTTATATAGATCTTACATAATTAATTAATCATTTTCAATAAAATAATTTCTGCATAGTAATTTTTTTTAGTTTATCTCAACATACTTGTTAATTTATTTACTTTAGATGATCTTCATCAAATAAATAAATAAATAAAGCATACATTACTTAAATAAATAAATAATCATGCATATAAATATAAAAATAAACATGTGATGTGATCATGAGAATTTATCTACTATTTTGTTTTATCAAGTGGTAATAAACCAACCTTAACCCTAGGTGAATGAACTCATTGAGCCTATGCATGGCTTAAGTTATAGAATTTCTCCATTCTCCTGTGTATCTCCTTTGTTGGATTCATCTTAGTTTGGGTATTGAACCACCTCCTCTAGCTAGGAGATCTGTCCTTTAAGAATTTTTACTCACATGTAGGTGAGGGGTACTAATGGTTTTATGGTTACATTAAATAATCATTGGTAATACATGACTTTATATAATAAAGAAGTGAGTGATTATTCATAGATTACCATATTTAATTTAATAAAAAATATTACATAAAATCATGTAATAAATAATTAAATTAAATAAATAAAGATAATATATACATAGGTTGGTCAAAGATCATGATCAATCACAACATGGAATAACTACGCATTTATAACTATTATCATTTATTTAAATTCATCCTAGTTAAGAAAATTTTATAGAATTATTAAAATAATCAACTAAATAAATAAATAATTATTTATCTAAATATTTATATTACAATCTTTGAGATAAAATAAGAATCTCATCATATATTTTTTAAAATAAAATAAATAATTTTAATTTTAATTTTAAAGTAATTAATTACACAACATATACTTTAGAGGTCACACAGTGTGTACATTCTACATTAGATTAAATCCATTTATGGTGTTTAAAACTTATGATGTGTACTCTCACTCAAAATGTCATGTGAAAAATGATATGTGTGGTCCTTGTCATGTATTGTGTAATTTCACGACATGTTGGCCTATGTGACATGTTGTAATATACATAAAGTGTAGTTATGTGGGTCAAACCATGTTGTCTTCATAGTGTGTATGACCAGATGACATGCCATAAATATACATGGCATGTACCATTGGAATAATAATAATAAATTGAATATTAAAACTAAAAAAAAGCACATGAAATTGATCAAATAAATAATAAATAATAATTAACAATAAATTTGAATGTGACAACTTTGATACAACTTGAAAATTCTGGGGCACATTGAAAGTTTCAGAAAGGTGTTTGATTTTGGTTTTTTTTTAGTTTTAACAGACAATATCTGATGAACTTAGTGAACATGGCTGAAAAATATCTTAGAGAAGATTTTTCACATTTAATTTTAATTGATTTTAAAAATGAAATACCTTGCATAGGAGAACCCTTTTAACCAATTTCTATGACCTCTCTTGATGTGTTGTTGTTGCGATAAAGAATTCAAGTGAGGATTTCTCTAGGTGAATCAACACATTCTCTATGAATCTATGAATACCGCTCATGAATCATATGGTGCTACCTCAGTAGATTCAAGTTCTTTATTCCATTAATTATTGATCACAACAAGGAGTTCCTCTTTTTCTCTCAACATTATTTAGAGTGAGGATGGGAGGATTATTCTCTATATGATTGAGATGATTCACCAGATATTTCTATTGTAAAAAACAAGTATCTAAAACTCTAAACATTTATATAACATGGAATCCATACTTAGGGTTAAACAATTTATAAATTCACAATGTCCCTTTATCGATTTATTTATTCTAAATAATCCCAGGTAAAATAATAATAATATCATTATTATTTCCATAACATGAACTTATTTAAATATCATTTCATAAAAAATAAATTAATATTTATTTAAATGATATTAAATAAAATATATCATTTTGTTTGGTCGTTAACTCAACCCATTAATACTCCATGAAATTTATTGAACCATGAATAATAAAATAATTACTAAAATAAATTTTATATTAACTAAACTCATGAATAAATATTCATTCACATAAATAAATAAATATTTTTTATTAATTTATTCACTAAACTGTTGAATAAAGAAACAAGTGATAATATTAAACTCACACATTCTAACCATGAATATCTTAAAATTGATATTATGTGATTATCTCATAAAATGCTTTCTCAGTGGAATTAGATAATATTACCTAAAGTCCAAGATTAGTGTCTAGAAAAACTTCTTCACACTCAGAGAGAAAGAAGTTAACATCACAACAGCCATAACATTCCTATAAATGCTATTGTGTAATATAATCCTTTTTTCTATTTATATCTCATCAATAGGGATACATACTTCTGTCATTATCCTATACAAGTGTTATCTATAAACAACCATGGACATGGATATAACTATAAATTTCCATTTATATAAAAGGTCTATACATATATTCTTCTAGTAATTTGGAAGGGACAAATCCTTTTTTGATTTATTCAATTGATGTCATATCACTTATGATGCACCCAATGTATGCTAACTAATCACGTGCATATATAATCACATTTTTCATCCATACATAAAATTAAATGATTTATGATATATATTTTAAATAATCTCAAGTATAAAGACCAATACACAGATTCAAATATAAGAATATACAATGACACATAAACATGTTGAATTCTTATTAACGGGTCTATCCTCATAACCTCCCTTTTTGGAGACCAAAAGTTCCAAATTCCTATGAAAATCGTAAACCTCAACACTTAATAGTCAAACAACATATGTGTTCGTTAAGATATATGTATTTGACCATAGGACATATATTTAAGATTATTGTCATAACATCTCTTGATTCTCATTATAGTGGGGAACTACTATAACCATTCGATGTGAAAAATACATTAATGTTACTTATAAGAACAATAATTATCTAATAAGATGTTTATTAGTATATTGATAATCAAATGTATGATGTTAGGGTTCCATCTCCAAAAATTCATGGAGTATTATGGGGAAGAGAAGTAAGTGACAAGAGAAGTTTTATGATACATGGTGAGTTGTATATGTCAATTTAAGGTTTCAAATCAACACACATGAGGTTGTTAAAACCATATAGACTAGAGTTAGATTTTTAACTGAGATTACATATGAGTTGAATTGTAAATTTATATTTAGGGAAGTTTAGAGTCATAGAATAAAGGTTCAAGATTTCTAGTTCATTATTTTAGGTGTTTATACTTATATATATCTCTAAAAGGTATATGGACCATGATAAAATATATTAAAAATCGGGAATCTTAGATAGTTATTGAGATATATTAATGGGAATATATGAAGGTGATATAAATCTTGAATTATGAAAATAATTCTAGGAAACTTTATGATGCATCCAATATTTTAAAATCCTCTAGAAACAAAAAGGGGAGCAGGTTAAGGTTCAATGGGCTAGATTTATTAAACTGATTATCAAACAATGATTCTTATTTTATTATTTTATAAATATTATGTTATGATTTTCATAAATTTTTATCAATTATACATTATTTTTATAATCAAAAAATTATATTAATGATATTTAATTAATTTCATTCTCATTATAAAACTCAGATTAGATTTTTATTTCCTTTCATTCATTTTTTACATTAATTTTATTTATTTTTTATCAAGGGAATGTTATGAATTTTGTTTATAAAATTAGCATAGTGTCCCACATTTTAAATAAAATTATGGCATAACTCTAGCTAAATTTATAAAAGGGGAGTTGGATATAACCTCACATTAAAGAATTCAAAAAGTTTAGAACACCATTCCATTCTCAAAGTAGGTCTTGGGATGTGTTTTCCTTAAAAAATATATATATTTATAAAAATTATTTGATTTAATAAATATATACATTATTAAAGAAACTATATATATAAATATATATTTTAGAAAAAGGTTAAAACCCTTGAAATTGATCAAACCAATACAAATTTCCTAGTTTTTTACTAGTTATCCAGAATTGTAATTTAGTTTCATCATTTTTTAAAGACATGATTTCTAGTAGTTTTTGAACATGAAAAATGGTAAATTCTCCATTTTCGGATCAGAAAAGTTGGGTCAATCAAATTTTAATAACATTTGGTGTATCACAACTAGTGAAAAATGGATATCACTATATGAGATATAGTTGAACAATGATACTTTTTATTTTTAAGGAAATATAGTCTATATCAATTGAGGCATATCTTAGACCCTAAAATGGACCCCTATCTTGGTTTATTACATCTTTCAATATGATGAATGTTTCAATGACATAGAATACCTATATTTCACTTGTGGTGATAGAGGAAAAACAAATTTATGATTTAAGGTGTCAATGCATGCATCTTTCTTTCATAATATAGATGAATATATCCCAAGAAACAACATAGGAAATCCAATTTCACATTTTAAATACACATGAAATGATTGGGGTGTAACATTTTTCCTCTTAAAGTACTATGTTTTGGGTAAACAATGCAAATGGGAAAAACATAGGCAATGTGATGTGTTAATTACAGACATTAAAAGATCATAGTGAGTAACATGGAATATAAAAAGTGATTTCATGGGTTATTAAGATATCAAACACATTAATTAACAATATTAAAAGTAGTTTTATTATCATGAGTATCCTGATGTGATGTATGGGATCTAAAATTAAGGATATAAAGTAGTTTCACCAGGTGACATAATATATCACATGATATAATAGTAACCCCAGATAACAATATAGTTTTTCATAAAAATTGAAAAGGGTAATAAAAAAGGAATCCATTTCATACTCACATATCGTAGTTAGAGATATAAGTATATACTCATATGGTCATGTCATAAAAAATAATTTTAAGACTTAAAATGTATACTATTAGTTATTATATGTTTGAGAGTCATGGAAATATGATTAGATAATCTTTGAAACATATGGGACAATTGTGAGAAGTGATGGAAATGTGAGGTCCATATGGAATGAAAAAATGTAAAGTGGAGATCGTTGTTTACAAAAAGGATATGTATAAACTTATACATATAGGTTATGTCTCCCACTATTTCAAAGGTCATTAAAACTAATCAAAATAACAAAAATGGTTTTCTAGACATATAATCCATTCATGAAGAAAGTTGATCACATAGGAGAAAAATTAAGAACTTATGATTGTCATGTGATCCAATTTATACATGGGAAAATAGTTTTATCCATCATTATCAAGGATAATGACACCATGATACTAAAATGTGAGTTATTAATATGTTTAATACTTCTTAGAGTAAAAGAAACATCATACATGATTTTATAATATGATGGTGTGTAGGTAGTGGAGAATAAAATTGGTCAAGTAGAGAAGTGAAGGACATTTAGGCACACCACCAACAAATATACAGTCTTATAAGTGAAATAACAGGAGGACTATTATATATATTTATATCCCTAATTGAGTGATAATAAAGGTTTGAGAGAAATAAAACTATGATATTTGAGTAAATTTACACCAAGTAATGAAAATTTGAAATTTACAATGAAGGTGAAGAAAATGAAAATCACTATAGGAATGGAAATTTTAAATTTTAATATTTATACCATGGTTTATACTTGATATTATTCATGTAATGAATCTTAATTCATTTAATGTAAGTGGGAGTTCCCCAAAGTGGTAGTGATCCCCATATATAGGTCATATTCCATAAGAGGTACTATTAAACCTTTTTTTATAGTGAGTGATAGTACTATTAGTATGATAATATTTTAATTCATCACATCCCTTAGATTATACCCTCTTTTGGGTAAGCCATGTAAAATAGATTGTTCCCACTTTCTTGGTTTATATGGTCATCCTGTATATATCGGATACATGCATCTCAATACCTTCATGTAATATATTTGATCACTTGTTCATTCTATAGGTGTTAAAAAAATACATGGGAACCAAATTCATTAACATATAATATAGATTACGATATTTAAGGGGTTAAAAGATTAAGAAATATTGAAATTAGCCCATGTCCTGATTCACCCTACCTCAACACTCTACATTGTTCGAACCTTGGCATAACTTTCACCAACTTGTAGCAGTGTAGTTTTTTTATAGGTTGGTGTATGTTTATGATTATAATTATCACACATAATCCTATGATAATAGAGGTTTTATTTCATTTAAAATGTTTTCCCAAAGGTAATATAATTTACAAGATATCTTATTAAAAATTTATTTGGGCATGTTTCATAGAAATTATTATATATGAAGTAACATAGTGTGGAAGATTTATAGTCTCTAAGACCTTAGTGTAAATTGGATATTGAAATAGATAATGTTATAAATCCTACATCACATAAAGAATTATATTATGGGCATTTATTTCAAATGGTAATATATATAGGGTTGTGCTATAATATTATGTGTATCACACTGAACTTATGAATCTTTATTATCCAATATAAATCTACCATATTATGTCTAAAAAATAATTAAATTATGTGAAAGACGTGTGTTTTATTTTTTGATTATTTTAATGATTAAATTATGAGTATAATATATTTTGGGAATGTATTTCACATGGTAATATATATAGGGTTGTGCTGCAATATTATGTGTATCGCACTGAACTTATAAATCTTATTTAGTCGATATAATTTTATCATATCATGTCTAACAAATCATTAAATTATGTGAAAGTTGTGAGATTGTTTTTTTGATGTTTTTAATGATTAAATAAACAAGTAAAATAAATTATATACATTATTATAATTATAAAATATATGATATTTTGTAATTATAAATGAGGTGTTTATGAAATCCATCAATCAGAGGAGTATTTATTTATTAGGATGCTTCTATATAAAGCGATTCATGTCTCATTGTGACAATAATTTTTGTGTACATTGAAATAAAAAGAGGCTAAATCTCTCTTCTCTCACTCTCTCCTTTACCTGTATAGGCTGTAGCATACCATGTATATGAGGGGTTTCCCATGTTTATAATTTGGTATTTGTAAAACTAGTGTTTTACCTATGGAGACAAGAGTTTTGTGGTTGTTTCTTAGTGATTCTTATCTAGTGCATGAAATATTTGGTTTGACTCAATTGAGATAATTCTTCTCACTTTATTCACATTCATCATTACAATTCATTTCGCCTAAAACCTATCATGGTAGATCTTAGTTTGAGTTTAGTATTTTTATAATGATTTTAGATATATTAGATAACCTCAAAACCCTTTAATTTGTGCATAGTGTGATAATTCAATTTTGTAATCATATTTTTACTCTTGGATTATTTTGATATTTTTCATGTTATATCATGATATTCATTTATAGATGTATTTTTTATTTATTTTATTATCTCAATTATGTCATTGAACCATGTATTTGATCATATGATCCAACACAACATGTCAAGATAAATTTTCCAATTAATTTTCATAATGTTATTATGTATGTGTGTATATTTTACTATATATCATGGAATTGTACATAGATCCTCATCTTTTGTAGTGTAAGGTGGATCTATTTTATATTTTCATTATGGTTTGCGTTTACCTATTAAATATGGAATATATGTTGGCAGTGCGGATGCAGATGGTAATGTTCCAATAATTGGTACTAGGTATTGCATCAAAGAGTTGGGTCTCCAAGTTGTTACTCCATGGAAATCATGGTATCACAACCATCAGGTACCCACTCTTTGTGATGAACATTTATATATTAATATAACAACCAATAATGGTGAAATTTTTCATCTTAAATCTATGAATGTTTAACATATTATGTTCATGGGTTGGATGTTTTTTACAGGTTAGTGGGAGGATGGTGGAATATAAAGGGTTAACGTTTTTGACGGTTAGGGGAGCGGGACACATGGTGCCCCTCACCAAGCCCATCGAATCTCTTGTCATTATCAGTTCCTTCTTATCTGGAAAACCTCTTCCCACCACCCCTCAGCAGTAAAAATGTATCATAAAATTATCTATTTGATATGAATTTATACTTATAAACCTTTAATTTTATGTCTTTAGTGAAATTGTGAACATTATAGTTATTGAATTTTATCAACCATTTTTATGAATATTCCATCCACTTTCAATGATCTCCAAAAGATAATATGATTATTTAAAAATAATTATAATAAATAAATATTAGTGAGAGATAATGTTATACTTATATAAATTTAAATATAAATCCAACTGTTCTTTTCTAAAAAAATTAATTACTTTAGTATTTTGGGATATTATGAAATATAGTAAAATTTAATTAATATAAATTATTATTTTTAATATATGTAAAGTTAATCTCAATGTAGAACACTATTTATTTTTTAAAAACGACATTTCTGGATTCTATATGGTGAAGTCAGGATATAGGCTCACTCTTGATGCTCAGGTCGAAGAGGGGGGGGGGGTCTTTGGAAAACCCTTTGGTATCTTAATGTACCCCCCAAAATCTGCTATTTATGGTGGTAGGTTTGCACTGGTATTCTTCCCACAAAGGACTTCCTTGCTTTCCTCCATGTTATGAATGAAAAGCAGTGTCCCCTTTGCTTGAGTGTATTGTAATCTCCCATGAATGCGATCATCCAGTGCCCGGGGGTGGAGGAGATCTAGATTACTTGGGGCTCTGTTATGGAGCTTATGCTGGATACGGTGACAGACCTTCCAGCATAGCTGATGTTGTGGCCTTCTTCATTCTCTGCTAATAAAGTTGCATCATTGTCCATTGTGGCTTGGATCATTTGGGTTTGAAGAAATTAATTCATCTTTAATCACACAACAAAGCCTTCCGAGTTCTAGATTGAATGGGATTCCTCCTGAATTAAGGGGTGAAATAGGGACTCTGATCAACATGGGCCCTTTAGAACTCATGCAGCTATTTCACGATGGTTCCCTCCCTAAGAAGGGATCCTTAAGATTAATGTTTATTCGCCTCTCTCCACGGATGGAGTTTTTGGAATTGGAATTTTGGCCCGAGACCATCATGGACAAATCATTGCTTCCAAACATGAATCGAAGCATTCCCTCTAAGAGCCCGTTGTTGCTGCAGAATACACTATTCTTTCTAGGCTATATTTTGAAAAAGATTCTGGATGGGAAGAAATTCACATTAAATCAGATTGTCTCACCATCATCAATGCTACCAGGATTCATGAAAATGGCTTCTAATATTTTGGATTCCTCATTAGGAAAATCCGGTCTCTCTGTCAAAGCTTCATAGCCCACTTCTTCTCTTTCATCAAAAGGGATGGAAATAAAGCATCCCATCACCGGGATTCTTGTGGCCTTCCTGGCATGAATCACCTTTGGCTTGATCATTTTCCTTCATGGTTGGATGACTTTTAACTGCTGATCTTCATGATTAATATATCATCTTCCTTTGTCAAAAAACTATAGTTGACTAGTGTAATATAAAATATTACTTATGAAAAACTTATAATTTTTAAAAATATATACATACTTAATTTTAAAAATATAGAAAATTTTCATAAAAAATATGACTTCCAAGCAAATTAGATATCAAATTCATGTATAGTTCATTTTTATTTGTCAAAAGTGACCCATGAGTCTTATATTTTTATGAAAAACCCTAGCCAATTAGTTAATTCTAAATATTTTATACTCATGCTTAGATTTTTTATGTATTTTTAAACTTTAAAAAAGAATACTAATAATTTAAACTATCCCACCATAAGATTCACAATAAGTAATGATCTCTAAGAAAACACATTCACTCTGCTCATTTTAGAACATTTTATTCTCCTTTAAATGTTATAAAAGTATACCATTACATTGGAAAAAAGGCCTCACATCCAAAAATTCCTTCAAAATCTTATTATCTCTTAAAATATTATGTTTTAGCATTCCATTGGATGTAAAATCAAAATTTTTTATACTACTGAATTGAACAACATATTCTCTAATAGTATGTGGTGCTTAAAATGTGCTTATATTATTCTTATTTCACAAAGTAGGAATAAATTTAACAATATACACACTTATGACCATGGAACTATTAAATTTGAAATAAATAATTATAACCCTTTTGTAAGAATCCAAATCTTCATTTCAGGTATGGATCTTGATTTTGGGTTGTTTTGAGGAAAAATGAAGAAATATAAATTTTCTACATACACACCGTGTATTCGGTTGCCGCAAGTAGCCGTGTACTTTCCATGTAACGGCTAATTATATTGCTGTGTGGGTGACCTGGAAGACCCCCTAAAGTGGGGGATGGTTGAGGCTAGTACACAATGTGTACATTAAATGAACACACCATGTACTTTTCTTTTTTATTTGATTAATTGGACCGGGGTCACATTTCATCTCCAGAATTATATTCTTCTTCCGATGTCTTATACAGGAGAGAGACTTATAGCCAAAGATCTCCAAGCTCCCCCCATTCCTCTATTCGAGCTCTAATTGAGACGCCGCTGGGTGTGTTGGATTCCCACCGGTGAGTTCTAACTTTCCATAAAGCCTCTCTTCTTGATTTCTCCTCTCTCATGAGTTATCGAGGGTTAATCGTTTTTACCCTTTTCATAGATCTACATCGTTCTAGGTCAATTCAAGGGCTGACGTTCGAGAGTGTTCATCGTACAACATCAAGGTATGTGGTTTGTTCCTTTCTTCGATTTTCTTTGGATTGTATATGCTTAAAGTACCAAATACACATGTTTGGGTATTGCCTATTTTGGATTTTGACCTTGTTTAATACCTGTTATGGTTTGGTTGTTTGATTAAGGGTTGTTTCCTATGTATAAGATTGTATACCCTTGTTTATGGGACACCCCATGGGTTATTGGTCGTTTGGCCTAGGTTGTCGATGAGGCATAACGTGTTTCCATGCCTTGAGTTGTTTAGGATGAAGTTGATTGGTTATATGTGATGCCTATTTTTATGCTCTGATTAAAGTTGATCCATGTAATAGTTTGGATTTGACATAGAGCCTTTAATGAATGTTGTATGTACGCTAATTTTCCAATGGATCGTGAGAGCCTTGAACCTAGAAAATAGTGGGGGTTTCCATGTTTATTTTATACAGGACCGTGAGAGCCTCAATGTAGATTTTGAACTAGGGGGTATTGACCGTGAGAGCTACCCAGAGGTCGTTTATGATTATTTATGCTACTTTTACCCATGGGGTATTGATAATGTGAGCTACCCAAAGGTCTTGTAGAACTTTATTGATTCCATGTGGACCCAGGGGTATTGACTGTGAGAGCTGTCCAGGTGGTCATTTGCTTTTGATTAGTGATATGTTAAACCAAAGGGGTTTGACCATGAGATATTTCTTATATGGTTGTTATGAATGACTGATTAAATGATTTTAATGAGTTATCAAGCCAAAGCACAAGCTTGGACTCAAAATTACCTAGTTTTTTAGATGGTATTTTGAGACGTATGTTGTTACTATTACACAGAGGGATACATAGATTAGGCTAGATCCTAGGATTCATTATTCAATGGTTTGAATAATTAACAAATGTAAATGAATGTAATTGGAAATTATAGTATTGTTTTCTTTTGAGTACTTCTTAGTTTATTGATTAATTTTTCATATTGCCTACTATATATATATATATTCACTCATTGTTAGGCACAGATCTTTTGGTGGTTTACTACTGTGATTCATCTCACACCTTTTTTGGGTCATTATTTTGGACCCAAATAGATTATATGGTTACAAGTATAGATAATGGAAATCACCCTTCTTCATCACGTACTTGATTACTGTTGGAGCTGGAGAGCATGAGACCAAGCTAAGACTTGCGATACTGTTGGAGTTTAGTGTTTTCTGTACTTTGGTTTTCAGTATTGTATTTCCAGCATTGTGAATTGTTTGGTTGCTTTCCTATATACTTGTGACATGCATCATTATATATATATATATATATATATATATATTCTGTAATTTTTTACACTATCATTCTTCCACAGTTTACTTCTGTCGTATGATATTATTGCTTCCACTACTGTTTACTATTTATTCCACTATGTTACTCTGCCAATGAGGGAATAGTTTCCCCACTATCACACCCAAGGCCCTCACTGCTAGTTGGCACCCTTTGGCATTCAGGGAAATGTGCTTGAGGCCATGTGACCAACCGAGTATGGGGCACCTTTGGGCGACACCCATAACTGGGACGTTACGAAGTGGTATTAAAGGAGTTTATTTTCTGCTTTATCTTAATATTTGGAGCCTATAGATAGGGATAAGAAAGAATAGGTAATCGGTAATAAGCTATTCTTGAGAGTAGCTAACTCGTGTATAGGGAAAAGCCAAGTTCCCTCAAATATTTCAAATTTTCTGGTTTTTCAATTGTTACAGTTGATTTGATTTCACTATTAGGTGACACACTTGTTTTGTGCGGTTATTATTTATATCATTGTGGTTATATTTTTGTTGCAACCTGATGAGATGAGGGAATTCTATCTCATGCATCATATATTCACTTTCTAGAGATCACATTTCATGCATTCTTTTCATGTCATTTAGGGTACATTACTGATTGCATGTTGTTGTGATAGATGTTGTGCTATTTGTGCATGCTATTGTGATGCCATGATAGAATACCTACTGATGAAGCTCACATTTTCATACATTTTATACTGTAAATCATTGTTTATAATCCCACTATAGTGTTATTTTATGGGTAATTTTCATGTTTTTAGGTTTTAGTTTTAATTTGAGCTCAAATGAAAAAAAAGGTTAAATATGGAAATTTGACAGTTTTTTATGATAGGGGTATTTTGGTCATAAAATTTATATTATTATTCCAAATTGTGTGATTCATTTTTTTAAATCCCTGATTTGTTCCCTATAACTTTTTATCCAAGAGGAAAGGCTGATTACAGCATTTAGAGGCCCAAAAAAATCATTTAATTTGGGAAATTTTTCGGGCGGGCAGCGTAGACCCCACAAACGTAATAGAAGAATAACTCGTTTCAAACACCTCCAAAGGAATTTATTTAATCTGTAAATGAAATAGGATTCAATAAGGCACGGTTTCAATGAGTTTCAAGTCAAAATAATCTCATTAAGTCATTCTTTGAATGGCTAAAACATGTGGAAGATTCAATAGCTCACCAGAAAGAAACAGTTCCATTGAACAATTAATTCATAAAATCTGCATAAAATGTAAAAAATGTCTCATATTTTGTGCAGAGACACGAAATTAAGTTGGTAACAACTTTTATTAAGGCTCAAACGTTTGAATCGATAGTTTGGAAGGTCCTAATGGCATGGTAAGTTGAAGAATTGGAATTTGGAAAGTCAAATGGATAGATTTAATAACTCTGATTAAATCATCCATAAATCCAAGATGTGGAAGTCAATAAAGCTAAAATTTTTAATTTTAAAAGAGGAGATATTATGGAACAACTTTTATGAATATAACTGTTATAAATTAGGCCATTTAATAGAGAAAACATGCAGAAAAATTTGGATTATATTTGTGGAGTGAATTCTTTCACCCCCTCTTCCTATAAATATGTATCCTCACCCCTTCTCAAAACATTGACACTTCTGTGTGACCATTTTCTATTTTTTAGTTTCTTTCCATTTTAATATTATTATTCATTTTTAATATATTTTTTTTATTCTTTATCTCATTCTCATTTTTTTTATCTTTTGTTCTTCCACCCCATTCTTCTCCACTGCGATCTCTTATACTCGTGATCACGAGTAACTAACCCGAGGAGCTATTCAGGAGATCAATCCAGTGTTGAACCCAATTCCTTGCACATTCATGGTTATTATTTATTATTTTATTAGAGTTAGTTCAAGGGGATTTTTAGTGGGTATGATGCCTTTGTGTCTCCACTTGCCACCTGAGACTTAACTTTCTCTTCTATAATATTTTCCCTCGATTGAGGAGGTGGATGTGTGGTCTTTCAGTGATCGTTGAGTGTACTATATATTCAAAACCATATATATAAGAGTATATTAACACATAAAATGTAGTGTGTTTATTAATTAAATTTGAATCTAATAATAAGATGAGGAAGGTTCAATCTGGGTGATTCTCTCAGGAATATCTATTTTCTTTCTAACTACATTCTGTTTGCATTCATTGTGTTTTCATTGCATATGTATGTTACATTTTATTATTTAATTATCATCTATAAAAAATACATTTTATATAGTTTTATTTAATAAATATAATAAAAGTATAATAAAAATTAAATTAGAAGTAGCGAGTGACTAACTATAACAACTCCTTAAGAGAATGCCCTAGGTCAGCCCCTATGCTGCATTTAGTTATAAATATTTTTGAGAGCGCACACAACAATGATTCATCAAATTGGCACCATTTCTGTGGATCTGAGAAGTTATTTAAATCATGTTTTCTAAATTAACATTTTTGTAAATATTTTTCTTTTCTTTTTTTTAAAAAATATAAAAAAACAATTCTTTTTCCTAGATGTATTCAAATTATAATTTTTATACTTGGGAAGATTACACACATGTGAAATATCAAGAAAAAGAAGTTTATTATCGTGATCTAAATGAACGGGTTGAAAGGATGAGTAATACTCTAGATTACTTGGGGAGGAAAATGGAAGGATCATTTGACTATGTTCGTGCATTGATGGAGCAACCTGACCCTGAACCAGAAAAAGAACCCGAGGTATTGGTGGAAGAAATTTCACCACTCATCATTGAAGAACCAGAGGAGGTAAACGTGGAGGTACCTGAAGACTCATTCGTCCTCACTCAACCAATTTTACTTGAGATATATCAAAAAGAGGATGAATTTCCTGCTGAGTCACATGTGGGAGATCAAAAAGAACTTGATGAATTCTAGAATGAATGTGAATAACTGCTTGATCTTCCCAAGTCTTGCAATGAAGATCCAATACCATTGGATAAAGACACCACCAAAGTGGTGGAATTTGAAGTAAAGATGGAGGAGCCCGACTACCTACCTCCATACAATAATAATCAACTCCAAGAGGCACTTTCCATCGAAGAAATGATTATAGCCGAACCACCTCAGGGAGATGATACATTCATGAACTCCAACCCATTTTATTTTATTGAAAATAATTTGAGTATAACTCCCAATTGTTTTGAATTTTCAGAATCATATGACTCTTATTATGCCTTGAAGGATGATGTGGAAAAGGAATATGCACCTGTCAAGGAACAAATGGAGATCCCTAAAGACATTAAACATCTACTATAGGAAGCCCATGAAGTTATACCAGTGGATCTTCTTGAATAATTAGAGACACACACTACTTCACATATAGAGAAACCACTAGAAATAAAGGGAGATATTTCACAAGTAGCAATGAATAAGGATGAGACTTCATACTTCATCCTACCCCCTCCATGAAAGTTGTACCACATTTTGAAGGGGGAGGATCTGTTGTAATATATCCATGGATTCATCCTCAACATGAAAAATGAAGAAAAAGCTGGTAATAGCCACATGTGGTTGTTCAAATAAAAGAAGCTTCATCCACCACCAGACTTTGGATAACAGATGGTACTTCCCACTAGAGGCAGTAAAAATTCAGGTCTTACTTGGGGGATCATACCAAGATTTATCTTTACATGTTTTTTATATTTCAAATTACTTTTTTAGATTACTTCAACATACAGCCCACTCCTCCCATATCTTTTTGAGCTTTAATGACATGATCTTTGTTCTTAAGTGAGTAATTCTATTTTGTAGGTTCATAAATGGGAAAAGGAAGCCTTAAATAGAGGAAGAGTACTGAAGATTTATTTCAAAAGGGATTTCACTTTTAATGTTTAATATTTTAAACTTCTTATATTTTTAGGTCCAAAACATGTTTTGCGCTTTAAATATAAAATTGCATGTCCACACTTGAATTATTGCTTTACTTGAATTATCTAAGAGAAATAAGTTTCTTATAAATCCTATGATGCCATGTTTTAGATTTCAATGTTAATGAGATGGAATGAGTAAAATGAAAAAAAAATTAATGTTTAAAGTGAAGCATGGATGTTGAAATGATGACTCATGATTTAAGGGAATTAGTTGATTTATGTAAATGAAATTTATCTACCATTTTCATACTTTTAATTTCTAAAATTCATGTGAATTGATTTGTTATTATAAATCATGCCTTTAGTGATTGTCGAATATCATATGTCTAATTCCTGAGAGGATTTCTAGACAAAGTACTTCCTATTTATTATTGAGAATATTTCTTGACTGATCTTGGGACATGTAACCTACTATAACTTTCATTTGAACTTTTCAAGGATATGACTATACAAAAACATATTTAAAATGATTAAGGTATCTTTTGAAAATCCCCTATTCTTAAATACCACCTTTAAATCAATCCTTCTTTTATCTCATAGAGACCATGAATGACCTTTATAGGGATGAGCCATATTTTAATCCATTTTTATCCATTCCAACACTACTATTGGTATTTTCATGATGTTTTAAAAATTAAGTGTGTGGGTGAAGGTAATAATAGTGTAAGAGATGTTACATATTGTAAGGTGTGGGGGTGTGATTGTGGGAATTTTAAAAAGTTGTGGAATCATTCATTGTACTTCATTGCTTTCTCCTCTTGAATTAAAAAAATGAAAAAAATGAAAAAAGAACAAAAAAAGAAGAAGATAAAATGGGTTGTGATTTGGGAGAACCAAAAATCACCATTTTCCTGAGCAAAAATATTCTAATTGTATGTTTTCAGGTTATGGATGCAAGGTTTGATCTAATCATAACTTTCAAAAAAATAAAAAAAAAATAAAAAATTTTAAAAAAAATCAAGAGGGTGCATCAATCATTAATTATTATTTACTTTGATCATGACCTTACTTTGAGTTTTGGGGGAAGTGGGTGTTGCTACTTTTAAGTGGATAATTTCATTACACTTATTTATATCATGCATTGTACTTAAGAGATAAACTTCCTCTTTGAGCCTTAATTTTTAAAACATCAAATCCTAACAACCTTAAGCCTTAGAGTCATTTGAACCTTTATTGAAAAGTCCTCATGATTTTTTGTTTGAATTTCAATTTTTTAATCATCCCAAATTATTAATTTGAGCTTATATGCATCAATTTTGGATTTATGATGTTTTTGGCAAAATGGTGAAAAATTCTTAATTCTAGATTTTTGAAAGATTTTTACATCAAGGGTATTTTATTCATTTCATAAAACATATAATTCCAAATTGAGTGTTTTTTTATAATCCTTACTTTATTTCCTTTAACTTTATCTTATGGACTATGGGAATATTCCAGCATCTAGAGGCCTTAAAAAATCAATGAAATTGAAGAATTTTCCGGGCAGACAGCGTGGAACCCACCATAGTAACAGAATTCCATATCGACCTAAACACCTACAATTGAGATGATTACACTTGGAATAGAACAAGGGTATATAGTATAGTTTCTAAATTAAATTCCATGGAGTTTTGAATCCATTAAAGCATAAATTGAATGACATATTTTTGAAGAAAGCTGCTTGGAACCTACATCCATAAAACATAACCGTAAATTAAAAATTCATAACTCGTATATAATGTGTCTAAATGATCTAAAATTTTGAGGGTGGATGACCAACACATTTATGAAATTTTTTTAAGAATATGTCTATCCATGAATCATCCAATTAATGGGTCCAAAACGTGTCAACATTAGGATGATAGAAATCTGCCTATAAAAGGAGAAGAATTCCTACCCCTTAAAGCATTCGTTCCCATCCACACACCATCCGGGGCACCAAGGAGAGAAGGCCAAGATCCATTTAGAAATTTTATTTCTTCATTTTATTTTTTATTTTTAGTTTTATTTTCTCATGTAATGCATTAATATTTTTTATATTAAAGTGTTCCCCTTTCTTCTTCCACCCCTTTTCTCTTCCAATCTCAATCTCATTCTCTCTTCCATCTTTCCATCATGATCTCTATACACTTCTCCATGGAAAGTGACTAACTTGGGGCTTGGACCCGGAGTAGGTTTTCATGGTGTTCTTTATTATTTCTCTTTGAATTAAAAATGTTTTAAATATATTTGTGGTGGTGGTGGGAATATTGCACGGGTGCGACGATCACCCACTATGAAACTATTTCCAAATCCATTTCTTTTCCTTGATTAATTTATTTTACCTCTCTTCTCTTAGGAAAACCCTTCATATGGTGGATTTGGGGTTGATATAAGGGATGAAATGACATGCATTGGATTCAGGTCTTTCTGGGATAGCATTCTTGGTTGAGGTGTTATCCTAGTTGACTATTGGAAGAGGCGTGGTTTTGTGTGACAGAGGTATGTTAAAATAAAACACTATTTAAATTGAAGGAAATTAATTCATTAATGAGGTTTCATAAACCGAATTATCAAATTTAATTTAAACAATAAATAAATAATGAATGAACTCGTGTCATCCAACCCTAGGACCAAGTGCTTTCTTACCTAATTTCATTCTGTCTGTATATGCATCTTGATTTAGATTTAATGTTTTCATTTCATTATTTTAATTTCACTATATTAAAAAATTATTAAAAACCCCATTTTTAATAAATATTAAAAAACCAAAAAGAATTAGAATAAGTGAACCAGAATAATTGATTGAACTGACCGCAACTCTCCTCAAGTGAGATGAACCTGGTTAGCCACTATGCTGCATTAGGAATATAAATTTGCTTTTTCCAAGCCCTGAAACAGGCATGCATCATCTCCAGATGGATGGTCAGACAGAGTGGACCATACAGACCTTTCAGGACATGTTTCATGCTTGCGTCCTTAACTTTGGTCGCATTTGGGAGGACCACCTACCTTTGGGGGAGTTCACATACAACAACATCTATCACTCAACCATCGACATTGCACCATTTGAGGCCTAGTATGGGTGGCCTTGCAGATCACCCATATACCGGATAGACCCAGGGGAGTCAGCACTCATGGGTTCAGAGTTGGTAGGGGATAACACCGAGAAGGTGTATATCATCCCGAAGCAGATGAGGACTATACAGAGCAGACAGAAGTCTTATGCCGACAGGAGACGAAGACCGTTGTAGTTTGAGGAGGGAGACCATGTGTTTCTTTAGATCTCACCTAAATGGGGATTGTGGATATTTGGCCAGGGAAACAAGCTATCTCTGAGGTTCATCAGGCCTTTTTAGATCCTGAAAATTGTTGGCAAGGTGGTGTACCACCTAGCCCTTTCCCCACATATGCACTAGGTGCATGATGTTTTTCACGTGTTACAACTGAGGAGGTATATGCATGATCTATCACACGTCATTGACTGGGGAGAGTTGGAGACATTGAAAATCTACTAGAGGAAGCCCATGAAGTCATACCAATGGCTCTTCCTGAAGAACTAGAGACACATACTACTTCACCTCTGAATCAACCACTATAAGGAAAGGGAGATGTTGTACAAGTAGCAATGAAGAAGGATGAGACTCCATACTTCATCCTACCTATGCCATGCAAGCTGTAACACATTATGAAGGGGTTGGATCTAGTGTAATATATCCATCGAGTCCTCCTCAACATGAATAATGAAGCACAAGCTAGGAAAATCCACATGTGGTGGTTCAAATCAAAGAAGCTTCATCCACCATCAGACTTTCGATAACAGCTAGGACTTCCCACTAGAGGCAGTAAAAATTCAAGGCTTACTTAGGAGATCATACCAAGATTTATCTTTACATGTTTTTTATATTTTAAATTCTTTTTTTAGATTAGTCCAGCACGTGTCCCACTCCTCCTTGTCTTTTTCAACTTTAATGACATGATCCTTGTTCTTAAGTGAGTAATTATCTTTTTTAGGTTCATAAATGGGAAAAGGAAGCCTTAAATATAGGAAGATTACTAAAGCTTTATTTCAAAAGGGAGTTCACTTTTAATGTTTAATCTTTTAAACTCCTTATATTTTTAGGTCCAAAACATGTTTTGAGCATTAAAGATAAAAGTGCATGTCTACACTTGAATTATTTCTTTACTTTAATTATCTAGGAGACATTAGTTTCTTAATAATCCTATGATTCCATGTTTTAGATTTCAATTTTAATTATATTGAATGAGTAAAATAGAAAATTTAATGTTTAAAGTGAATCATGGATATTGAAACGATGACTCATAATTTAAGGAAATTAGTTGATTTATGTAAATGAAATTTCCATAACATTTTTCATACTTTGAATTTCTAAAATTCATGTGAATTGATTTATTATTATAAATAATTCCTTGAGTGATTTTATAATATCACATGTCACATTAATGAGAGGATTTCTAGACCAAGTAATTCCTATTTATTCTTGATCATATTTCTTGAGTGATCTTGGGACATGTCACATGCTAGAACTTTCATTTGAACTTGTAAAATCTATGACTATACAAAAACATATTTAAAATGATTGAGACATATTTTGAAAAGCCTATATCCTTAAATACCACCTTTACATAAATCCTTATTTTTTTCCATAGAGTCCATGAATGATCTTTATAGGTATGAGCCATGTTTAAATCCATTTTTATCCATTCCTACCCTACTCTTGGTATTTTCATGATGTTTTAAAAATGAAGTGTGGGGGTGAAGGGAATAATGGTGGAAGGGATGTCATATATTGTAAGGAAAACGTGTTGGGTTGTTATTGTGGGAATTTTAAAAGGTTTTGTAAGAATTCATTGTAATTCATTGTTTTCTCCTATTGAATTAAAAAAAATGAAAAAAATGAAAAAAAATAACCAAAAAAAGATGATAAAATGGGTTGTGATTTGGGAGAACAAAAAATCATCATTTTCCAGACTGACGATCTTATAATCATATGAGGTTATGTGATGGATGTGAGGTTTGATATAATCATAACTTTCTAAAAAAGAAAAAAAATTATATTTTTTCTAAAAAAAATCAATAGGGTGCATTAATCATTCATTATGATTTACTTTGATCACGACCTTACTTTGAGTTTCGGGGGAAGTGGGTGTTGCTACTTTAAAGAAGAGAATTTCATTACACTTTTTGATATCATGAATTGTAATTAAGAGATAAACCTCATATTTGAGCCTTAATTTTTAAAACATCAAATCCTACCAACCTTATGCTTCAGAGTCATTTGAACCTTTATTGAAAAGTCCTCATGATTTTATGTGTCTTTTGTCTTTACAAAGTGGATAAAGTAGTTTGTTTACAAGATTATGGATAAGGATCATGTTCTCATGATATGAGAATAAATCTACATTAATTTTATCATGAGATATGAGATAAAAAACTCAAAAGTGAGATAAATCATGACTTGAAATGTTTAATAATAATGAATTAAGGAGCTTGAATGAATGAAAGGAGAAGTTTCATCATTCTTCAAAGGGGAAAAGTAAAATACATAATTCGATTGTTTCTTTTAAAAATTAAGAAATTAAATTGATATTTTATGTGGATTTTTGAATGTTTTATTTTACATTAATTTTTTTTTAAATTTTATTACTTTGGAATTTGAATATTGTTAACATTGGTTTCTTCTGAATTCAATGTTGAGATTTTATGCTTAAGGACAAGCACAGTTTAAGTGTGGGGGAATTGAAAGTGCTAATATTTTACACATCTTTTGTATGAATTTAAATTGTTTTAATCATCCCAAATTATCAATTTGAGCTTATATGAATCAATTTTGGATTTATGATGTGTTTTGAGCAAAATGGTGAAAAAGCGCTTAATTCTGGATTTTTGACAAATTGTTACATCAAGGGTAATTTACTAATTTCATGAAACATATAATTCAAAATTGAGTGATTTTTTTGTTATAATACTTATTTTATTAAATTAAAATTTATATTATGGACCATGGGAATATTCAAGCATCCAGTGGCCTTAAAAATCAATGAATTTGAAGAAATTTTTGGGCGGACAACGTAGACCCCACCACCGTAAAGGAAGTCCATCTCGGTCTACAAACCTACAATTTAGGTTATGTTACCTGTAATAGAACAAGGATACATAGGAGAGTTTCTCCATGAAATTACATAGAGTTTTTAATCCATTAAGGCATCCATTTAATGACATATTTTTCAAGGAAGCTGCTTGGAACTTCTGTCCCGAAAACGTAATGGTTAATTAAAAATTCATAACTCATAAACCCGGTGGCCAAATGAGCTGAAATTTGGAGAGTTAATGTAAAACACCTTTATGAACAACTTTAATTAATGTTCAAATCCGTGAATCAGCCAATTAATAGGTCAAAAAACTTATCAACATTAAGAGGATAGAAATCTGCCTATAAAAGGAGAGGAGCTCCTACCACTCAAATCATTCCTTCCCATCCCCACACCATCTGAGGAAACAAGGAGAGGAGTCCAAGATCCATTTAAAAATTTTATTTATTTATTTTATTTTTATTTTTAGTTTTATATTCTCATGTTATTCATTAATATTTTTTATATTAAAGTGTTCCCCTTTCTTCTTCCACCCCTTTTCTCTTCCAATCTCAATCTCATTCTCTCTCTTCCATATTTCCATCATGATCTCTATGCACTTCTCCATGTCAAGTGACTAACTCAGGGATTAGACCCGGGTGAGTTTTTCACAGTGCTCTTAATTATTTCAATTCAAATTGAATGTGTTTTAAATCTATTTGTGGTGGATGCGGGAATATTGCACGGGTACGGTGGTCGTCCACCATGACACTATTTCCAAATCCATTTATTTTCCTTGATTAATTATTTTTTCCATACCTTATCTTAGGAAAAACCTTCATACGATGGACTTGGGTTTGTAATAAGGGTTGAAATAGAATATGGTGGAGTCGAGTCCTGTTGGAATAACATTCTCGGTTGAGGTGTTACCCTATTTGACTATTAGAAGAGGTGTGGTTTAGTATGCCAGACACATTCTAAAGCACACACTAAATAAATAAAGGGAAAGTAATTCATTAATTAGGTTTCAATAGATGAATTATCTAACATAATTTAAACAATAAATAAAATGATGAATGAACCTATGCTATCCAACCCTAGGACCAAAACCTTTCTTTCATAATTTTATTTTATCTGCATCTGCATCTGCATTTATATTTAATCTTTTCATTTCATAATTTTAATTTCAATATTTTCCAAAATAATTAAAACCATAATTTTCATAAATAATATTAAAAAAACCAAAAATAATTAGAATATATGAATTAGAATAAGTGATTAAACTGACTGCAATGCTCCTCAAGTGAGATGACCCTGGTCAGCCACTATACTGTATTAGGAAAATAAATTTTCATTTTCCACATCCTATGATAGGCGTGCGTCAAAACTCAATTTGATGAAGCATTGTCGTATGCACTCTAAAAAATACTTATAACTAAATGCATCACAAGGGATGACCGAGGTCGTTCTCTTGAAGAGCTTTTGTAGTTAATCACTTGCTACTTCTAATTCACTTTTTATTATACTATTTTATATTTATTAAATAAAACTCAATGAAATGGATTTTTGATATATGATAATTTAATAATAAAATGTAACATACAAATTCAATGAAAACACAATGAATGCAAATATAATGTAATCAGAAAGAAATGAGATATTCCCAAGAGAATCAC
This sequence comes from Viscum album, assembly GCA_963277665.1. Lineage (NCBI taxonomy): Eukaryota > Viridiplantae > Streptophyta > Magnoliopsida > Santalales > Viscaceae > Viscum > Viscum album. The sequence continues at coordinate 92,167,045 of OY728155.1, forward strand.
CCAGATTAAACCTTCATCATCTCATTATTAGTTTCAGATTAAATTAATAAAAAAAATCCATTGTATGTGTGAATATCCTATTCTATATATGGTTTTAAATATATAGTACACTCAACTATCACCAAGATACCACACATCCACCTCCTCGATCGAGGAAAAATATTATAGAAGATAAAGTTAAGTCTCGAGTGGCAAGAGGAGACACAAAGGCACCTTACCCAATAATATCCTCCTTAACCTAACAATAATAAAATAATAAATAATAACCATGAATGTGAAATTACTTTCTTTCAACATTGGATTGATCCCCCAAGAAGTTTCCTGGGTTAGTTACTCATGACCACAAGTATAAGAGATCACAGTGGAGAAGAATGGGGTGGAAGAACAAAAGATAAAAAAATGAGAATGAGATGAAGAAAAAAATATTAAAAATTAATAATACTATTACAATGTAAATAAACTACAAAACAATATAAAATGGCCACACATAAGTTCCAATTCTTCGAGAAGGGGTGAGGATGCATATTTATAGGAAGAGGGGGTGAAAGAATTCACTCCAAAAATATACTCCAAATGTTTCCACATGTAATATCTATAAAATGGACTAATTTGTAATAGTTGTATTCATAAAAGTTGTTCCATAATATCTCCTATTATACCCTCCAAAATTTTAGCTTTATTTACTTCCACATATAGAATTTATGGCCGATTTAATCAGAGTCATTTAATCTATCCATTTGTTTTTCCAAATTCCAATTATTCAACTTCCCATGCCATTATGACCTTCAAAACTATCTATTAACACATTTGAGCCTTAATAAGAGCTGTTACCCACTTAAGTTAGCTTATATACTCAAAATATGAGACATTTTGGACTATTTATTCAGATTTTATGATTGATTGTTCAATGGAACCGTTTCTGTCTAGTGAGCTGTTTCATCTTCCACATGTTTTATCCGTTCAAAGGATGCCTTAATGAGATTATGTTGACTTGAAACTCATTGAAAAATGAATTATTAAATAATATTTCATTTAAAGATGAAATCAATGAATTTTGGGGTGTTTTCACTGAGTTATGATTCTGTTATGTTAGTGGGGTCCACACTGTCCGCCCAACAAATTTCCCAAATTAAATGATTTTTCGGGCCTCTAAATTATCTAATCAGTCTTTAATCATGAATAAGAAGTTGTAGGAAATAAATCATGGATTAAAAAAAAAACAAATCACACAATTTATAATAATAATGTAAATTTTATGACCAAAATACGCCTATCATAAAAATCTGTCAAATTTCCAGATTTAACCATTTTTTTGCATTTGATCTCAAATTACAACTAAAACCTTAAAACATGAAAATTACCCATACAATAACACTATGGTGGGATTATAAACAATGATTTACATTATAAAATGTATGAAAATTTGAGTTTCATCACTCCCCCAGACTTAAACATTGCACTCTTGGGCAATCATCTTGCATCCAAATCAAAATCCACACAACAATAAAAAATGAGAAATTATCAATGATCATATCCAAAATAGAATTCCATATTTTATCATCTATGAATAAAAATTCTATATAATTTTTATTTAAATCATTCAAATTTTTTCAAACTTAGAAATCAATCCATAGACCAATCACAACATACCTCACATTGAATTTCATGTCACTCTTCACTCAAGAGAAATTGAATCTAGAGTTATGCTCATACTTGGAAATCACATGTATCACCATAGGCTTGTGAAAATTATCATATCTCCACATCTTGAAACCAGAAAATTAATTCAATCATGAGGGAGTTAATTAAAGTTTCAAATGATTCTGTGGCTTAGGATTGGTGGGAAAATGATTAAAAAAGTTTCAGGCAAGAAAGAGGAGGCTGGACTCTTAAGTACAATGCATAATTAATTCAAGTGAAAACACCAGAAATTCCTCTATCAATCCCACTTGAAAATGTGAAAAACAACACCAAACCCTTTTAGGACATTGTACATGATCCAATAAGTGATTAAAATTAAATATATCATCTATATTCTCCCTCATTTTTTTTCATCTCCAAAAAGGAACAACTTTATTTTTTTTTCATGAAGGATGAGTTGAAAATTGAATAAAATGAATGAATGAAAATTCATGCCCTTGATTTTTGAGAGGGAAATGAGTCATAAAAGAATTTGCAATGAGGAATTCAAGCTTATCTCCATTTTTTTCATTTTTTTAATGAGAAATGGATTAAACAAATAAAGCACAATGAAATGACGACACATGACCTATTCTCTTATTATACACTGCCCAAAATATTGACACACACCTCAAACCACACGTAAATGATACAAATCCCAATGAATGCACACTAAAGTCCCTTCCCCCACACTCAAACATGAAATATCTATGAAAAAATACTAAAAGTGCGGGTAGGTAAGGAAAAATTGGCTTTTAATGTGGCTTAAACCTATAAGGAAATTCATGACATCTAAGGGATTACAAAAGATAAATGTAAAGGTGGTTCTCAACATAAAATGTGGCTAGCAAAAGAGATGCCTCAATCATTTCAAATACATTCCATGAAATCCAAAGCTTCTAAATATAAAAAATCACAACTTCTGGTTCTCACACAAAATTCAAGTTTCCCTCAAGAAAGTGTGGGTATTAGGAAGAATATATCAAAGTGGTTTAGAATACCTCATAGGACTAGAAAAACATTTTGAGTCTGTGTTTCATGGGCATGGATTTCAAAAATTAGTCAAACTCATAAATATTCTTGACAATAAAATTCAAGGAAAAAGTTTTCACATCAACAATAATTTAAAATACATTCTTTAAAATATCATTTCAACTCTTTCAAAATCAATTGACGTGTGAAAAGTGATAATAATATTACTGAAAGCTTAAAAATACTAAAAATATGATAAAAAAAATGAAAAGAACATAAGAAGAACTAAGCAGGTTGAAACTCCCCACACTAAAATTTTACTATCCCTCATCTCAACTCAACAAAATATAAATATAAAGGTGTAAAGCCAAGGGAAGGAAAGTTACGACCTGCCATTATTGGTTTTGAAGTGGATTTCTTAAGTTAGGCTCTTAGATAATTCTAATAGACCTAGTAATCATGAAATAAAATAAATCATAAATAAATAAATAAAAAATAAATAGAAAGTGAAAAGATGATAGAACATGGTTTAGACCCCCATGTGGGTGCTAGGATTTCACTTCCCATAGTCAGGAAGTTGTAGTGGATTATCCCCAATCAGATGGTAGGTGTGGTTTCTTTGATATGAACTAGAACATGTTAATTTTAACAATGTCCGTGAGTAAACATTGAAATTAGAGAACCCCAAAATATATAAGATAGTTCCCAACCCAGAAGAAATAAAAAAGAAATAAATTTAGGTCTAGAGTGGGAGGAAAAAAATATAGGGGTACTCCTTATTTACTTCCATGGTGTCCTACTCCCTATGGAAGGCAAATTGATGTAGAGGAGGTAGTTGTACCACATGCTTCTCTAGCTCTTCTTCTTCATTCACCACCATTTGGGTGGTCCCTTCATTAACATCCAAGAATTTCTTCATTTGTATATTTTCATAAATTTTAGAAAAAAAGAATTCAGAAAAGAATTCATCTTGAATAAGATTAAAACACAAAGAATCAATAAAGAAATATTCTCTTTCATGTAATTTAGCTTGGTAATTGATCTCTTCAGGCATGACCATTGGAAACTCAATCTCAATAGGTGAATCTTCTTCATTATCTTCAAAATCAAGAGAGAGGTAGAATGTTTCTAATGTTTCATTATCAAGGATAGGAAGATCATATTTCAAGTTATCTTCAACAAAGATATTTGAGGATTATTCCAAAAAATATGGATCTCCTATCAGTGCATCAGCTGGAATGTGTACTTCTGGGACCTCCTCAAGCAATGGTTGAGTGAGGGATGATGTGATTAGTTCCATTATAAGTTCTTTATCAGCCAACTTAGGTTCTTTAACATAAAAAATAATTGGAGAAATCTCTTTCACCACTAGTTTTGGTTTAGGTTTCGGCTTAGGTTTGGGTTCCTCTTGGGATGCGCGGACATATTCAGCAATCTATTCTATTTGGATCTCCAGGTTTTCACTTTATCACTAATCCTATGAAACTAAGCATCAAGATCATAACAATTTTTTTTGGCACCTGATATTGTTATGTCCATGAATAATAATTTGAATTAAAATACATCATGAAAAAATAGTTTCTTTATGTTTTTTGTTGTTGAAATTTAAGTTTTTTTTGTTTTTTTAATAAAATATAAATTATTTACAAAATATGAATTAAAATAGTGAATTAAAACCACTTGTATCCATGGAAACTGTGCTAGTTTTTATGCACACCTATCATAGGGGGTGACAAAAGTAAATTTATATTCCTAATGCAGCACAGTGGCTAACCAGGGTCATCTCACTTGAGGAGCGTTACAGTCAGTTCAATCACTTATTCTGGTTCACTTATTCTAAATCTTTTTGGTTTTTTTAATATTTATTGAAAAGAGAGTTTTTAAGAATTTTGTAAAATATTAAAATTAAAATAATGAAATGAAAACTTTAAATCTAAATCAAGATGAATATACATACAGAATGAAATTATGGGAGAAAGAACTTGGTTTTAGGGTTGGATGACACAAGTTCATTCATTATTTATTTATTGTTTAAATTCAATTTGATAATTCATTTTGTAAAACCTTTTTAATTAATTACTTTCCTTTGATTTAAAGAGTGTGTGATTTTAACTTGACTCTGACACACCAAAGCACACCTCCTCCAATAGTCAACTAGGATAACACCTCAACCGAGAATGATATCCCAAAAAGACTTAGCTCCACGGTATGATGTTCCATCCCTTATAGAAACCCCAACTCCACCGTATGAAGGGTTTTCCTAATATAAGATAGGGAAAAATAATTAATCAAGGCAAAGAAATGGATTTGGAAATAGTGTCGTGGTGGGCGACCGCTGCACCCGTGCAATATTCCTACCTCCATCAAAAATAGATTTAAATCATTTTAAATTTGAAGCACAACAATGAAGAACACCATGAAAAACTCCCTCTAGTCCAAGCCCCAAGTTAGTCACTTTTCATGGTGAAGTGTATAGAGATCACGATGGGAATGTGGAAGAGAGAGAATGATATTGAGATTGGAAGAGAAAAGTGGTGGAAGAAGAAATGGGAACACTTTAATATAAAAATAATTAATGCATTACATGAGAAAATAAAACTAAAAATAAAAATAAAATAAAGAAATAAAATTCCTAAATTTCTCTTGGCCTCCTCTCATTGGTTCCCCAAATGGTGTGGGTATGGGAAGGAATGCTTTGAGAGGTAGGAGATCCTCTCCTTTATAGGCATATTTCTATCCTCTTAATGTTGACACGTTTTTGACCCATTAATTAGATGATTAACGTGTGGACCCCTTCATGAAAGTTGTTCATAAATGTGTTTTCCATTCACCCTCCAAATTGCAGCTCATTTTTCCATTGGATGTATGTGTTATGAATTTTTAATTAATGGTTATGTTTTCTAGATGAAGGTTCCAGGCAACTTCCTTCAAATATATATCGTTCAATAGCCACCTTAATGGATTAAAAGCACCATGGAATTTAATGGATAAGATATCCTATATATCACTGTTCTATTCTAGGTAGTATCACCTCAATTTTTGGTGTGTATGCTGATATGGACTTCTGTTACGGTGGTGGGGTCCACACTGTCCGCCCAGAAAATTCTTCAACTTCATTGATTTTTAAGGCCTCTAGATTCTCAAATATTACCTTGGCCTAGAATAAAAATTTTAAGGAAATAAAATAAGTACTCTAACAAAAAATCACTCAATTTGTAATTATATTTTTCATTAAATGACTAAATTACCCTTGATGTAACAATCTGTCAAAAATCCAGAATTAAGCGCTTTTCGCCATTTTGCTCAAAAAACATCATAAATCCAAAATTGATTCATTTTAACTCAAATTGATAATTTGGTATGATTAAAACAATTGAAATTCATACAAAAAATGTGGAAAATATTCTCTTTATCACCTGCTATTTTGATAGGGTATTGAAATATATAAAGTTTCATTTGTATGAACGTCAAACTTTGGTCCTTGAGGTGTTATGGGCCCTATTGAATCTGAATTTGGTGGATAATGTTTGAACTTTAATTGGATTTTGTCAAGTTATGATGTGAATAAGGATTCCAAACTTTGATTCGTGGGTGTATGGGCTCTCACAAGTTGGAATTTGTCATGCCTTGGACAAAATTGTAAGTTTTAAGTGTTCCAGAGAAGTTTCATAGGCTTGCTGTCCAGAAACCAAGACAACACTGCATGTGAGGTTATGAACACATTCCATGTGTTATTCTGTTCTTGAAGATTTTTTTTCTTAAGTAAACTTTATATACTGGGAGCACACGCCATGTAGTGCTTGATCATGTGACTGACTTTGTGAGCAGAGACATGGGGTTGGGAAATATTTTGGTAAAACATGCTGTGTCTGGATTTTACATGCTGTGTTATAGAGAACTGTGTGTCCAGCCATGTGACCAACAACACGGGTGGATGAAACATAGGTTGTACACTCCGTGTCCTGTTAATGCACGCCATGTAGAGTCGATCATGTACCCGATCGTGTGACAAAGGACATGGGTTGATGGGACTTAACCGGTACACATCATGTCTAGGGTGAACACACCATGTAGTGTTACGCTGATATACCCTATGTAGTTTAACCATGTAGAAGTACCTGGTAAGGAAGGAAAATTCAAGTACACACCGTGTCTCATGAGGAACGCATCGTGTGTAGGGGTGTTACACAACCAAGTTTGGCAGAGGTACACACCATGTTAAAGGCTTAGAGAAACATTCCATGTAAACTTGTTTTGTAAATTTCAAATGTTTATTCTCCCATTCCTTTATTGTACTTATAATTTTTTTCCTTGATAATATTAAACTGAGGTGTGCGCTTGACCTTGCAGAGTCATGCCACTAATATGTCCTCCGATTGTACGCCAAATACAAGGAAATAATCAAACACCAAAAATAGTAGATCAGGGACTACCAGAAGATCCTCTCATCATGCCTATCTTGGCACCAACTGTTATACCCGACATAGGTGCTGATGCATAGTTCCGTTAAGGATTTATGAGGATGATTTAGAATTTCCAAGGTGCACCGCATCCTACCCCGTATATGCTAGAGTTGATGCGGGTGTTCCAAGAGAATCATCCTCCCACTTTTTCCAGGTATGGAGGACCAAAGGCTTTAGAGTCATGGTTGGAGGCTATTCTTTATATCTTTGAGCATACAGAGATTCCCCCAGAGAGGAGGATGAAGCTCGTGACGTACATGTTATGTCATTACCTCAAGAGATGGTGAGATGTTTTCTCATAGGCGGTAAGTCACCGGGATATGGCTTGGGAAGAGCTCCAGAGGACCTTATATGACTATTTCTATCCTGAGACGTTGAGGGATGATCGAGCCTAAGAGTTCATATATTTGGAGCAGGGTGATCTTTCAATGATGGAATACTCTTCTCATTTTATAAAGCTTCATCGCTTCACACCTGTTCTGGGAGGTGATGATTTATCTTTGGCTAGGAAGTTTGAGGATAGTCTCAAGTATGTCATTCAATCGCAGGTGAATGTCTTCAGGACGACTTCAATGACGACTATAGTAAACCAAGCACTGATTACTGAGCGCAATCTGAGGGAGTTGGAGCTGCGATCCAAGGTGGTTCAACATCTAGGTCCGGTACTCCTTCATTTGATAGTAGGAAGTGCCACAAAGAGCCTTCGTTGTAGGATTGGTATAGAGTATGAGGTTTCCAACCTCTGATACCAATTATAGGATCGAAATAATGATGTAGATGCTCAATATACAAGAGGGGGGGGGGGGGGTGAATTGTATAGTTTAAAAATTTCTTTGGAACCTTTAAAGTTAGTTATTCCGAAATTAGGTTCCGGAAATATGAATCCGGAAATTGAAACTTAACTAAAGATTACAATATGAGATTCTACCTTAAAGCGTATAGAATCTCAATGAAACAGAGTACAAGTAAGGAAGTATAAGAAAGTTATAATTTCCTTATAATACAGAATGCAGCGGAAACAAACAAGTAGTAAAACTACAAGTAACAAGATATAAGTCTTTTAACCCAAAGAGAAGGGTATCCAACAACCTTGGATAAAGGTCCCTTGATTTATACTTTCAAGTATGTCTGTCTTACCCACACCAGGGTAAGCCCTCGATACGAAGATCGGAGTCTCTGTCTTGCTATTCTCACAAGCCCTCAACTTCAAGGTAGTTGGCAACCTCTATCTTCCTCAGCAAGGAAGCCCTCGAACTTCAAGGTAGTCGACAACCTCTATCTTCCTATCCCCGGAAGTCCTCGAATGTAATCACCAACATTTGGATTCGCACGAAGCTTTGAGAGTTAATAAGAGCCTCTCTCTCTAGAAATCACTTCAACAGCATGTGAACACAAATCGAAGTTGAAGTTTTCATTCAAATCTCTTTCAAATGAGATCCTATTTATAGGCAAGGTCGACCTCCTTTCCAACGGTCATATTTTCCTTAAAAATCGGAGGGACCTGTACACGTGTAACTTAACCAACGGTTAGTTTATAACAGAATAGACGGCATCGTTTTATAACAAAACAAGTGTAACAGAATGTACGACATCGTTTTAAGTCTAACTAAAAAGTTTAGAGTGAAGGTTCGGAGTGTAAACAAATTATCAAAGTGTAGACAAATTATAAAAGTGTAAGAAAAATGAAAGTTCGGAGTCTAACCAAAAATAATTTTCGGAGTCTAAATAAATTCGGAGTGTATAAAGCAAAGATGATCAGATTCTGTTTAATAGGTGAATTCGGAATGAGAATTCAGAATGAGAATTCGTCATCAGAATTCATAATGAGAATTCGTAATGAGAATTCATCATCAGAATTCGTAATGAGAATTCGTCATCAGAATTCGTAATGAGAATTCGTCATCAGAATTCATAATGAGAATTCATCATCAGAATTCGTAATGAGAATTCGTCATCAGAATTCGTAATGAGAATTCGTCATCAGAATTCGTAATGAGAATTCATCATCAGAATTCGTAATGAGAATTCGTCATCAGAATTCATAATGAGAATTCGTCATCAGAATTCGTAATGAGAATTCGATGTCGAACTTCATGAGAATTCATATCCACAATTCGGAGTAGTACTTTATCAGAGTTCGTATCCGGAATTCGGAGTAGAACTTTATCAGAGTTCTTATCCAGAATTCGGAATGAAACTTCATTACAGTTCTTATCCAGAATTCGGAGCCTAAAACAGAATGCTTCATATCAAGGTTTCAAACGATTCCGAGAATATGGAAATGAATCCGAATCTTATACTTAAGAAATATATGGATGAAAATATGATAAGGATAATTTTTCTTATAAAAGCAATTTTCCTTATAAAAGCAATTTTCCTTATAAAAGAAATTTTCCTTATAAAAATAATTTTCCTTATAAAAGCGATTTTCCTTATAAAAGTGATTTTCCTTATAAAAGAAAATTTCCTTATAAAAGCGATTTTCCTTATAAAAGCGATTTTTCTTATAAAAGCGATTTTCCTTAAAGATAAGGTGTTTGTGATTTGCAAAACAAGAAGGAATGAAAAAGTCATAAGGAAAACCTTATTGACTCAACAATCTCCCCCTTTTTGGAAAGCACAAACATCCTTACGAAAAAGAAATTCTAAGAAGAAAGAAAACATTAAGGCTTATCTCCCTTTGCTTATAGATGTAGATGAATACGACTAACTCCCCCTTAGGCTTTGAAACTCTAAGGATCGTATTCTAGATTTCCGAAATGATATCTCATTAAGAATAATAATGTCTTCTTTAATGAAAAACTACCCCTTAGATAAACTCTCTTAGAGTTTGTTTTCTTTCTCACCCTTTGTTAAGATTATTTTTCCCTTTTATTAGGGTACTTTTCCTTCTCCCCCTTTGTGATTTTCAAAAAGAATTCGAGGGAATGGAAAATGTAACAAAGTACCTGAAAAAAATTAGTAGCAATAAGAAAAGAAACGAGCAAGCACAATTTTCATTAAGTTTGAAAATTCAACAACAAAGAAGTTAAGATACAACAAAAGATCGGATCTGTCTATTTTGGATCTTTCTCCTTCGCCCTGAGACCCTTAAGAATAGTCTTTATCTTCTTTAAGTCTTTATGGTCTTCCTCTGCTTGCTTCTCTAACACAACAATTCTTGCATTTTGAGCTTCAATATTTTCTTCCTGGGCTTGAAGCTTTTCTTCCTGAGCTTTAATCTTTTCTTCATGAGCCTTCAAGATTTGTTCTTACTTTAACAACCTCTCTTCAAAAGCAATCCGATGATCCCTTTCATACTTCCAGTTTTGAGAAACAGAATTCAGCTTCCCATTCAGATCTCTGACTTCTTTAGTCCAGAAATTCTTTTCATCTGTCAACTTTTCTTCAAAGGACGAAGTCAGTTCATTTATCTTCCTGTCTTCTGTCTCAAAGGCATCCTTCCATTATCTTGGAATTCATCAAAGAGCCTCATCTCTTCTACAGTCTTTCTTGACCAACTATTCATCCTCTTGCAAGATCTTTTGTGAGATTCATAGCCGACAAAGAAAGTTTTGAACTGAGCCTCTATCTCAACACACTTGTCCATAACCATGGATACAAAGTCTGTTTTCTGATTCAAAGCATGTTGGAGCATCTGGCATCTTGAATCAATACTTGAGAAATTCAGAATAGTGGCTACAAACTTTTTTAAATACTGAACAACAAAGTCATGCCCCAACGAAGATGACTCCAAATATGAGACTTTTCTTGTAGAATTTTCTTCTTCAATATGCTCAAGCTTTGTCTTTGAAGAACTACCAACTTCCCTTCTCTTTACCATCACTGAGCTCGGGGTATCAACAACAAGTTGCTTTCCCTTGTCTCTTTTCGGAATGGAGTCCTGTTCCGAAGTTCTTTTTTCACTGTCAGAAACTTGAACAACATTTTCTTCATCATCAACAGATTTTTGAGCACCAACCTCTACATTCTCCATTTGAGCAATATCATGTAGAAGTTGTTCTTACTCTTCATGATAAGCTACTTCTTCTTCTCCTTCCTGCTCATCCTTTCCTAGAGTGACTAACTTCGATGATTCAGCTTCTGAAGTTCGGAGCGACAAATGTTCTGAAGGTGTCCCCTTATAATCATCTACTTGCTTCAAAACATCTCCGGTTTCACCACTACCTTCAGCAACAGCTTATTCCTCTTCCACTTGCTCAATTTGATCAACTTCCTCAACAGGCTTAGCAACTGTCTCTTCCAGAGCAACAAAGTTTCTTCCTGGAGTCTTAGGTAGAGAGTCCAAGGAAAAGGATCTCGGAATTGGAATGTTTCCGGAAGCCATCTCAGTAAACTTTAACAAAGTCTGAACTACCTCAGCTTCAGACATCTTCTTCTTGAGATTCTTTTCTTTCTCTTGTTTTTCTAGCTCATCCGCTGTTCTTTCCTTCAAGGCCTTAGCCTCCGTAGGATACAAGCCAAACTGAGTCTCCCCTTGCACTCTCTTTTCTTTGATTTCCCTCCACTTAGAAACTACCTCATCAGGGTAAGCTTTATTCTTTTTAGGTTTTGGAGGTGCGGAATTAACTTCCTTAGATTTGGTATTCTCTGCTTCTCCTTCAACTTCTTTCAACTTCCTCTTCTTCACTAGTTTAGAAGATTCAGGTTCAGCAACTTTCGGAACTACTTCTTCTTGATTATGCAAATAAACAAATTGACCAGTCTTCTTGTCGAAGACTACATCCATCCTTTTGAGGGTACCATCACTCACCAACATAATCTTGCAAACTCTTGGCTTAGATCAGATCTGACGGTTGAAAACCAATTCTCAAGAAAACTTGAATCCGATCTTTTGAGGTTTTTATTAAAACAAAGATTTAAGAAAACTATAATCCGAAAAAAAAATATAAGAAAATACCAGCAAGTAAAGTATGATTACGAAAACTTGAGTAAGGAAATCATACCTTTCGGATTTTTTAGGAGGATTATTCGTAATGGGTAATATTTGAAGAAAAATTGACTATGAAAAAAAAACGCAAAACTCACTATGAAAAACAAACTCAGTACAGAAAATTCAGTACAAAAAACATTATAAGAATTTCAGTACGAGGAATTCATTAAAAAAAATTGAATATGAAAAACTCATTATGAAAGACTCGGTACGAAAATCTCGTTATGGAAATACCAGTACATAATTGTCCATTTCGGAAGTGTTCAATATGAAAATTTAAATTCTAGAAGTATTTTATACGAATATATCCATTCCGGGAAATGTTAATTCCATAAATTTTCATTCCGGATTTTCAGTTCCGAAAAATTTGAAAACAAACTTTGAAAAAATTAGTTACTCTAACAATCAAATGTACTCCCCCTATAAAAAGGAGTTTATTACTGTAAGTAGACTTTTTCAACAGAAAGTTAATTAAGAAGGATTACCTTACGGTTATCATTCCTAACTTCTATTTAATGTATTCAAATCTATCATAAGGCAAAGATTTTGTGAAAAAATCAGCAAGTTGATCGTGTGTTCCGATAAATTGAAGAATAATATCTCCTTTTGTTTTGATAATCTTTTCAAAATAGCTTTTGTTACCAGTCATATGCCGGGAAAATCCACTATCCATGTACCATGTGTTGTTGCTAGTACTCTATTTATTTTCCTGAAATTAAGAAGAAAATTAGACTTTCAGAATCCAAACTTGTTTGGATCCGAGATTTCCAGATAACATAATTTTAGGTACCCACATCTTCTTAGAAAAATAAGCTTTGTGAAATCCTAGAGATTGGGTTTTTTTTAATGAACAATTCTTTGCCCAGTGACCACCACATTGACACTTGGTACAAAATGGGGCACTTTGAGGAACAAAATAATTGTTACTAAAAATAGGTTTTGCATGGGTATAACCAAATCCGGATTTATTTCTTAAATGTCGTATTTGGGAATACATTTTATCAAAATTTTCTTTACTATGGGTAAAGTTTGATAAACACTTCTTTAAGGAAAAAATTTCAGACTTGAGTTTTATAACCAAGTTTCCATCCTCAAAATCATTAGTTTTAGAACTAGAGATAGGCTCGAAAACATTTTTCTTAGAAATTACTTTTTCTAATTCTTTAGAAAGTTTGTTCTTCTCAGAACTTACTTCCTCAAGATTTTTTGAAATACTTTCAAAATCAGAATTTTTCTTATCAAGATCTTTAGAAAGATCTGATATCTCTTTTGTAAGAATAGAATTCCTAGAGTTTGCCTTATCAAGTTTTTTATTGAGTTTGGAGTTATCAATCTCAAGAAGTTCAACAAACCTAGAAACTTCTTCATAAGTAGGTAAAGTATTTTCTTCATCAGAAGAATATTCTTCATCAGAAGAGTTATAATACTTACTATCATTAGAATTTAAAGAAACATTGGTCAATGATTCAGCATTTCGTACCTTAGCCATAAAACAATGATTGTCAATAGGTAGTCTGGCTATAGAACCAAGATTCTTCTGTCCTGAATATTCATAATCAGAAGATTCATCTGAAGAGTCACCACCACTGGCACTCCAGATGTCATTAGCTTTCAGAACTTTCTTAGCTTTGTCTTTATAATACTTCTTTCTGTTTCTGTCTAAATGCCTTTCTTTCCTTTCTTTCTTTTTTAGCAAAAGGCAATCTGGTCTAATATGTCCAGCTTTCTTGCATTCATAACATGTGACTTATCCATCTTTCTTATCTTTCCTTTCCTTTTTCTTATACTTGGATTGGAAATTTATTTGCCCAGCTATCTTTTTCATCCTTCGAGAAAGGTTTGCTAACTCATTTTTAGAGACTTCACTCTCGCTAGATTCGGATTGGAAAAAGACTTTCTTAGACTTGGATCCAGTTACTCTCTCAGGAGTCTTAGCTTTCATTTGATTTGATGTTGTTGTAAAAGCAACATAACCATTTCCATTCTTCTTTTTGATGTTGTCAGCATCTCTCTTCATTCTTGTTTCATGTTGGAGAAGAGTTCCAAATAACTCATCAAGAGAAATTTGAGTGACCTTCCTATTCTCATCTATAGCAGTTATTTTTGATTCCCACTCATTAGGCATAATGTCAAATATCTTGTCCACATGTGCTTCATCATCTAACCCTTTCTCTCCCATAGACTGTAAACTGTTGACGATAGTCATAAATCTCTATTGAACTTTACAAATTGGTTCACCATAAGGAAAATTGAAGCCATGATATTCATCTCTAAGCATAGCTCTCCTAGTTTCAATCACTTTAGAAGTTCCAAAGTGTGTAACCTCTAACTTCTTCCAGATACAATTAGCTGCTTCACAAGAAGAAATTTGGATATATATATTTCTAGTCATTGAACAAAGAAAAGTATTGCGTACCTTATAATTGAGTTGATACTCTTACTTTTCCTGGTTAGTAAAAGTTCTAACTTCTTTATCAGGAATTTTCTAATCTCCAGTAAGCATAACAAAGTTGTCCACTCCAGTATTGATAACAAAAGTCTTCATTCTATCTCTCCAGTACTCATAATCATTACCATCAAAGATTTGTGGTCTTGTAGGATTTATATTATCAATGGAACCAACATTAATTCCTGCCATACTTAAAATAACCTTTGGCACACAAACTTGTTAGTAGAAAAGGTTCGTAATAACAAAGTTTGGAATGACAAAGTTCGGAATGAAAAAGTTCAGAATGAAAAAGTTAGCAAGAAAAACTTATATGTGAGTACAAGTATTTCAGAGACCTTCTCTGATACCAATTGTAGGATTGGTATAGAGTATGAGGTTTCCAACCTCTGATACCAATTGTAGGATCTAAATAATGATGTAGATTCTCAATATACAAGAGGGGGGGGGGGTGAATTGTATACTTTAAAAATTACTTTGGAACCTTTAAAGTTAGTTATTCCGAAAGTAGGTTCCGGAAATATGAATCCGGAAATTGAAACTTAACTAAATATTACAATATGAGATTCTACCTTAAAGCGTATAGAATCTAAATGAAACAGAGTACAAGTAAGGAAGTATAAGAAAGTTATACTTTCCTTATAATACAGAATGCAGCGGAAACAAACAAGTAGTAAAACTACAAGTAACAAGATATAAGTATTTTAACCCAAAGAGAAGGGTATCCAACAACCTTGGATAAAGGTCCCTTGATTTATACTTTCAAGCAAGTCTGTCTTACCCACACCAGGGTAAGCCCTCGATATGAAGATCGGAGTCTCTGTCTTGCTATTCCCGCAAGCCCTCAACTTTAAGTTAGTTGGCAACCTCTGTCTTCCTCAGCAAGGAAGCCCTCGAACTTCAAGGTAGCCGGCAACCTCTATCTTCCTATCCCCGGAAGTCCTCTAATGTAATCACCAACATTTGGAGTCGCACAAATCTTTGAGGGTTAATAAGAGCCTCTCTCTCTAGAAATCACTTCAACAGCATGTGAACACAAATCGAAGTTGAAGTTGTCATTCTAAGCTCTTTCAAATGAGCTTCTATTTATAGGCAAGGTTGACCTCCTTTACAACAGTCATATTTTCCTTAAAAATCAGAGGGACCTATACACGTGTAACTTAACCAACGGTTAGTTTATAACAGAATAGACGACACCTTTTTATAACAAAACAAGTGTAACAGAATGTACGACATCGTTTTAAGTCTAACTAAAAAGTTCGGAGTGAAGGTTCAGAGTGTAAACAAATTATCAAAGAGTAGACAAATTATAAAAGTGTAATCAAAATGAAACTTCAGAGTCTAAACAAAAATAATTTTCAGAGTCTAAATAAATTTGGAGTGTATAAAGCAAAGATGATCAGATTCTGTTTAATAGGTGAATTCGGAATGAGAATTCGGAATGAGAATTCGTCATCAGAATTCTTAATGAGAATTCGTCATCAGAATTCGTAATGAGAATTCATCATTAGAATTCGTAATGAGAATTAGTCATCAGAATTCGTAATGAGAATTCGTCATCAGAATTCGTAATGAGAATTCGTCCTCAGAATTCGTAATGAGAATTCGTCATCAAAATTCGTAATGAGAATTCGTCATCAGAATTTGTAATGAGAATTCTTCATCAGAATTCGTAATGAGAATTCGTCATCAGAATTCGTAATGAGAATTCGTCATCAGAATTCGTAATGAGAATACGATGTCGAACTTCATGAGAATTCATATCTAGAATTCGGAGTAGTACTTTATCAGAGTTCGTATCCGGAATTCGGAGTAGAACTTTATC
The DNA here is from genome assembly GCA_963277665.1 of Viscum album. Taxonomy (NCBI): domain Eukaryota; kingdom Viridiplantae; phylum Streptophyta; class Magnoliopsida; order Santalales; family Viscaceae; genus Viscum; species Viscum album. The sequence goes on from OY728155.1 coordinate 92,183,364, forward strand.
AGAGTTCTTATCCAGAATTCAGAATGAAACTTCATTACAGTTCTTATCCAGAATTCGGAGCCTAAAACAGAATGATTCATATCAAGGTTTCAAATGATTTCGAGAATATGGAAATGAATCCAAATCTTATACTTAAGAAATATATGGATGAAAATATGATAAGGATAATTTTTATTATAAAAGCAATTTTCCTTATAAAAGCGATTTTCCTTATAAAAGCGATTTTCCTTAAAGATAAGGTGTTTGTGATTTTCAAAACAAGAAGGAATGGAAAATTCAGAAGGAAAACCTTATTGACTCAACATTCGTGTGGTGATTACAGTAGTAGGGATATACCTATAGGTAGCCAGGTGAGGTGATGCCAGTGCAGAAAGAGTGGGAATATGAGAACTTAGTGCCTGATACACCTAGTTGAGTGCCGATCTTATAGAAATATGTGTCATATTTAGTGTTTTTCTAGTTTTTCTCACCAGCAGCTAGTGAGAGGGGATCAGTTGTGACTCCACGTTTAGGATTAGTACCACTGGTTTCCCCTCAGTCAGGGAACTAGAGTTTTCAGGACATTCAGTCCAAGGAGTAGATCGTGGTCATGGTAGCCAAATGGTAGGTTTCCAGTGATAGTAGGGTGGATCAGCTCAGGGTAGTTGGGCAGGGTTGTAGGGCCATGGTACACGTCAAACTTTTGCAGTGGAGCAGAACTAGCAGGAGTAGGATTCCAGACCCTCTATGGTTAAAATTATGATTCTAGTTGCCTCAGTTTTATCTTCCTCCCTTTTTGATACAAGGTATTCCCATAGTTTTATATCTGTTGCTGTTGTGGAGAGCATTGGGCTCTGCATCTTTACTTCTGAGGATGTTATGACGCTATACACTCCATTGAGGATTACGATGGCTAGTGTACATTAGTGAAAGGAGTTCCCTATTGAGGTTGGTGTGTATCACTTCTTATGGTACCTCTATGTCTTAGAGATGACATGTTATGATGTAATTCTTAGAATGGACTTGTTAGTCATCTTTTGGGCCTTTATTGACTGCTATCACTGTAGGGTGGGTTTCACATCACCATAGGGTGGGTCTTTTCTACAAAAGGTCAAATAGGATCTCCATGCGAGCAAAGCTAGACCCGAGCATCTTGGGTTGGGAGGAATTACAACCCAAATTGCTAGTTTGTATTTGGATGACTAGGGGACTTCATAGATGGACTTTCCTCTAGTGGTGGATCATTTTATAGATGTATTTCCAGATGAATTTTCAGGTTTACCTTCAGAGTGATAGGTATATTTCTCTACTTATCTTATGCTAGGAGTGTCACCAATGTCCATTCCTCCTTATAGGATGGCTAAACCAGAGTTACAGGAGCTCAAGAAGTAATTGGAAGAGTTACAGAAAAAGGGTTTCATCCAAACCAGTACTTCATCGTGGGGTTCGCCTATCCTTTTTGTGAAGAAGGTGAACAGAACCCTCATACTTTGGGTGGATTATTGAAAGCTTAACCAGTTGATGATTAATAACTAATATCCCTTGTTGAGGATTGCTGATCTCTTTGATCATCTTTGAGGATCCCGGGTGTTCTCAAAGATTGACTTGAGATTTGGTTATCATCAATTGCATGTTATACCATCAGATATACCTCTTATAGCCTTTTAGAGTAGGTATGGTCTATATGAGTATTTTGTTATGCCGTTCGGTCTCACAAATTCACCGAAAATTTTCATGGCACTAATGGACCGAGTGTTCCATGCATACTTGGATTCTTTTGTGGTAGTATTCATGGATGATATCTTGGTGTACTCTCACACTCGACACGACCATGCCGCCCATCTTGAGATTGTATTGAGTACACTGAGAGAGCATCAGTTATATTCTATTCTCTCAAATTTCTACTTTTGGACAGATCAGATTCACTTCTTGGGTCATGTTATCTTAGATACAAGAGTATCAGTAGACCTAGAGAAAGTGAGAGCAGTAGTTTCCTAGGAGCAGACGATGAACTTCTTTGAGGTATAAAGTTTACTGGGACTGCATGGTTACCACAAGTGCTTTATATATGACTTTTCAGGCTTAGCAACACCACTGATGGGCCTAACTAAGAAGGGTGAAAAGTACTTGTGGATAGATTTCTGAGATTCAGCCTTTTAAGAGATGAAAGGGAGGTTGAATTAAGCACTGATACTGGTTTTTCTAGAGTCGGGAAAGAGTTACACTATTTAATATGATGCATCAGGTATCGTCCTAGGAGCAGTGCTTATGCAAGAGGAAGGAGTCATTGCATACGGGTCTCGGCTGTTGAGGAAACATGAGAGGAACTACCCGATGCACGATCTCGAGTTAGATGCAGTTGTGCATGATTTACACCGTTGGAGACATTATCTTTTGGGAGAGAATTTTCTAGTATACACTGACCATATAATCCTCAAGTATATCTTTATTCAGTGTGATTCGAATTTGGGACAGAAAAGGTGGGTTGAGTACCTTCAGTCTTTCAACTTTGAGCTTGCCTATATACCCGGGAAAGGCAACGCAATGGCAGATGTGATGAGCAGGAGGACACAAATACATGCATTTTAGGAGGCCATTAGTGGGTGTCATCTCATGGATTTGTTATCTGAGATGCATTTGGAGGTGTACGACAGACTGGGGTAGAAGTTTCTTTCTTCTATAGTTGTTACCTCTATTCTACTGGATCGAGTTCGAATGAGGCATCTATTAGATTCTGAAGGACTATTCCTATGGGAGAGTGTGTTAGGCGAGAACTGTACTCCTGGGTGGACCATAGGTGACGATGAGATCTTACGTTTTCATGGGCATGTATGGGTGTCAGCAGACATGTGCGGGGAGATTTTTCCTCAGTTTGGGTAGTTAATCCTGGCCTCACCAAGATGTATCGAGATCTACACCGTTAGTATTGGTGTCCAGGTATGAATAGGGATTTTTCTGGTTTTGTTATGATATGTTCCACCTGTTAGCAGTTGAAGGTGAAGCATCAGTGAACATCTTGGATTTGACAACAATTACCCATTACTGAGTTGAAGTGGAATGATGTCGTGATGGATTTCATGACGGGGTTACTGAGGACATGTCAAGGGAATGATGCAGTTTGGGTTGTTATTGAAAGACTCACTAAGGTTTCATATTTCTTGCCGATCAAGGAAACCTTCAGTGTCGATGAACTTATAAGGTTATCCATCTGAGAGATTGTATATTTTCATGGGGTTCCACACTCTATCATTCCAGAAAGGGACGCCCAGTTTACTTCTTGTGTTTGGCAGAGACTACATAGGTCTTTGGGTATACATGTACTTCTGAGTACATCTTACCATCCCTAGATAGATGGCCAGTCTAAGTGAATGATTCAGGTTTTGGATGAAATGCTTCGAGCATGCGTCCTAGATTTCAGGGGGTCTTAGGAGAGAAACATACCCCTAGTGGAGTTTTCCTACAATAATAGTTTCCAAGTGACGATTCATATGGAACCTTATGAGGCTTTGTATGGTAGGTCATGCCAATCACCCCTATGTTGGATGGAGGTAGGATAGGAAACTATGTTGGGACCTCAAATTTTCCAGGAGACCACTGATCAGGTGGAGTTTATTCATAAGAGGATGGATACTGCACAGTCTCGCCAGAAATCTTATGCTGACTGACGGAGATGACGTTTAGAGTTCGAGGTCGGAGATAAGGTTTTCTTATGTGTCACACCAAGGATGGGACACAAGCTGATTAGGGGACATGGGAATCTTTCATCAAGATACGTTTGGCCTTTTGAGGTGTTTGAGAGAGTCGGGCTGGTTTCCTATCGGTTGCAGTTACCTCAGAGGTACCATGATATGCATGACATATTTCATGTTTCTCAGTTACGACGTTACTTTTCAGACCCGTCTCATGTTTTTAAACCCAATGAGGTTTATTTGGATGTGGATTCATCCTTCTATGAGCACCCTATTCAGATTTTGGATCGTATTACTAAGGTTCTCTATGGTCGGTCTGTTCCTCTTCTACGGGTGCTATGGCTGCACGGGCGAGTATAGGATGAGACTTGGGGGAGGGAGACTGACGTTCGATCACAGTGTCCAGAGTTGTTTGAAGTTTCTTCTTCACCACCCTTAGAAGAAAAATTCATGGATGAATTTCTTTAAGAGGGGAAGTTTGTAAGAACCCCGATCTTCATTTTATGTATGGATCTTGATTTCAGGTTGTTTTGAGGAAAAATGAAGAAATGGAAATTTTCTACATATATGCTGTGTAATCTTGAGTACACACTATGTACTCAATTTCCATGGGTAGCCATATAATAGCCATGTAATGGTCGAGTACATAGCCGTGTGGGTGACCTGTCAGACCGCCTAAAGTAGGGGCCGGTTGAGGCTAGTACATGATATGCACATTAAATGAACACATTGTGTACTTTTATTTTTATTTGATTAATCAGATAGGGGTTTCATATCATCTTCATAATGATATTCTTATTATCATGTCTTGTACAGGAGAGTGACGTACGACCGAAGATCTTCAAGCTTCTTCTGTTCCTGTGTCTGAGCTCCAATTGAGACGATGCTGGGTGCACTGGATTCTCACCGGTGAGTTCTCTCTTTCCCTAGAGCCTCTTTTCCTAATTTCTCATCTCTCATGAGTTATCAATGTTTGATCATTTTTACCCTTTTTATATATCTACATTATTATAGGATGATTCATGGGCTGACGTTCGAGAGTGTTCATCATAAAATATCAAGGTAGGTGGTTTGTGCCTTTATTCGATTGTCTTTGGACTATATATGCTTAAAGTGTCAAATACCCGTGTTGGGGTATTGCATATTTTCAATTTTGACCCTGTTTAATACCTGTTGTGGTTTGGTTGTTTGATTAAGGGTTGTTTCATATGCATAAGATCGTATACCCTTGTTTATGGGACACCCCATGGGTACGTTCCCTTGTTTTACTATAATTGGCCATTTGGCCTTGGTTTATGATGAGGCATACCATGTTTCCATGCCTTGAGAGTTGTTTAGGATAGAGTTGATTGGTTATATGTGATGCCTGTTTTTATTCTTTGATTAAAGTTGACCCATGTAATAGTTTGGATTTGATGTAGAGCCTTTAATGAATGTTGTATATGTGCTTATTTTCTAATGGATCGTGAGAGACTTGGACTAGGAAAACTGTGGGGGTTTCTATGTTTATATTACATAGGACCGTGAGAGCCTTGGTGTGGATTTTGACCTAGGGTTATTGATAGAGAGAGCTACCCAAAGGTCATTTATGATTATTTATTCTACTTTGACCTAGGGGGTATTGACCGTGAGAGCTACCTGGAGGTCTTGTAGAAATTTATTGAGGCCATGTGGACCTAGGGTTATTGAGCGTGAGAGATTCCTAGGTGGTTGTTTCCTTTTGATTAGTGCTATGTTAAACCAAAGGGGTTAGACCGTGAGAGCATTCCTAGAGGATTGCTATGACCGATTGATTAAATGATTTTAATGAGTTACCAAGCCAAAGCACAAGATTGGACTCAGACTTACCTGGTTGTTTAGATGGTATTATGAGATGTCTGTTGTTACAATTACATGGAGGGATACAAAGCTTAGGCTAGATCACAGGATTTTTTATTCATTTGTTTGAATAATGAACAATTTTAAATGAATGTAATTGGAAAGTGTATGATTGTTTAATTTTGAGTACTTCCTAGTTTATTGCTTCATTTTGCATATTTCTAGCTATATATATATATATATTCACTAACTGTTAGGAAAACATCTTTTGGTGGTTGTCTACTAGGATTCATCTCACACCCTATTTGGGTCATGATTTTGGACCCAAATGGATAATATGGTTGCAGATATAGATAAGGGAAAGTTCCCTTCTTTTTCAGGTACTTGATTTTTATTGGAGCTGGAGAGCATGGGACCAAGCTAAGGATTGAGATTCTATTGAAGTTTACTATTTTCTATACTTTGGTTTTCAGTATTGTATTTCCAGTATTGTGATTTGTTTGGATACATTCCTAGATACTTGTGGCATGCACCATTATATATATATATATATATATATGTTGCAGTTGTTTACACTATTAGTCTTCCACAATTTACCTCTTTCGTATGGTATTACTGCTTACGCTACTGTTTACTATTTGTTCCGTTGTGTTACTCTACTAATGAGGGAATAGTTTCCTACTATCACACCCAAGGCCCCCGCTGCTTATCGATAGCCTCTGGTATTCGGGGAAATTTTATTGAGGCCATGTGACTAATGGGGTAAGGGGAACCTTTGGGAGGCACCCGGAACCAGGATGTTACACCTTCCCTCCAAAGGTACCCCTACTGGGCCAAAATTGAAGTAAGAGAGATAATGACCCCCCTGTGTCCCATCACCAGTAGGCATCGAGTTTGTGACAAGCACCGAGGGTATAAAATCATCACATATGGAAGGAATTACTCTCTATAATAATATAGTATTGGGAGATATGATGATCAACCACCAAGAAACTTCAACACATAACATAAATGTTAACCCAAAATTATCCCACAATGCATGAAAAAGGTCATTAAATATAAATAAAAGTCTCCAAGTAAATACCAAAAGTTAGTCTTATGGCAGTGATTCAAATATTTCTCAAAAACCCAATCTATGAATGTGTATCTTGGTTCCTAAAGTCCTCATTAAAAGTAAAAAATATTTTATATATACTTTGGGTGAGCATAACATGTATACTTATTAGGATCATACCTAAGGTCTCAAGTGCATATGTTAAAAGAGCATACTAATGCTCCAATGAAAAAAATAGTAAAACAAACATGTAACTAAATATTTAAATTAACCAATCTCAGCCTCACTATTACACTCTCACCAAATCATGCATTTAATATAGTAATGTATTATTAAAATAACACAAATAAAAGGTTCCCTGAAGCTACTTCCCCACTGATTTTTTGCGCTCACACCCCAAATTCAAACATCATGTGCTCCTATCCATTTCGTACATATCATGTCACATATAGAACCTATTGATGTGGGTTGGGATGTATCCATACCCATCCCAACCTCCCATATGGTTTAGCATCTGGTGTTATCATCAGTCATCATTATGTAACAACCTCATCACACATCACAACCTTATCACATATTTAGTGCGGTATGGTATCATTAATTTTAAGGAAATAAAACTCACCCCCTCCCACCATACATGATACCCACCACATATCACATATTTATCACCATTGGGTAATCTCCAATACCTACCCACATCATCATTGGGTAATCTTGACCACCGACTCATAACATCATTGATTTTGAAGGAAGATAAGGGAAGGGGGGGTAGGGAGCCATATAAATCACCACCAACCTAGATGTTAGGGAAATACTCATAATCCAAAAAATTTGGGCATTGGTAAGGTTATCCAACTCAGGTAGGTTGTGTATAAAGATAACATAAAAACACAAGATAAACAGATAGAACATAATACCTAACATATGGGTTAACCATAACTGTACTAGATTACTTCACATCACCACCACTACACCACATTACATATGTATCAACCAATGACACCACTAAAAGCATCACACCACACAACCACTACACATGGCCACACAATTCCACTTTCAATTACATGTTCCACCTTTTTCTAGATTTAATGGGTTTTCACTTACTCCCATTTACTAAGACATTTCATTTCACATTAACACAATCCATTCATTTATCCTTTATTTCATTTACTTCAAATTAACACAAATAAATTCCATCCCATTATTATTAATTTTCTAAACCATGTCATTTCATTTACAACATTACATTTATTTCCATGGCTATCCAAGAAACTAAAACAACCACACCACATAATAGATCGTCCATCTCACATCAACTATCACCACAACACCGCATCAACCAAGCCATATAACCACAATAACCACCCATCTCAACCACAATATATCACAACCACCACACAAGAAAACCACCACACATCACCATCACCACACAATCACCCACATCACATCTCATGCCAACCACCCATCACATTACTTCCCTATACATTCCACAACCCATCCAATCATCACTATCATTGCACAAAATTGTACATCACATAAGGCAACACAAAAATCACAACCACACATAGAATCACCTACCAACATCCATAATTAATAATAATTCAGGTTTAGGGGACTTCATTACTCTACTTCATTATTTAGCATGGGTATTCTCACACAAATTCCATATTTACATGGGAAAAAATTTCATTATCCAGATATAAGTGATTAACCATTTCATTCAGGGTGTTATCAAACAATCATCCAATAGGGGTCTCACAACCATATCAACTACAACACAACTAAGGCTCCCCTCACCTATGGTTTTTAGAAATGGGAACAAGAATGTATAATCTTACCATCAATTACATCAAAAATAGTAAAACATGCAATTTCTATCAATTACTATCAATTTTAGATTAATCCAATTCATTATCTTCATTATGCCAACCCTTACTATCCACCTAATGGAAGGAAAAATTATACAATCCCTACACAATCACATAAATAAGAAGAGAACATGGATACACTACCATAAAGAAGCTTTACAAATCATATAATAGGGTGAAGGAAAAAAAATTAGGACACCACAACCACACTAGAAAACCTCGAATCAACCTAAACCACACTAAGGAGTCATAAAAATTATAGCCCTGAACACTAAAAAAAAATCACCACAAAGAATTAACAAAGAGGAATCAGAGGAATCAAGGGAGAAAAGGGGATTTAATCTCCATAGGTTTCTAAAGATAGAACTATGGATGAAAGGAATAAAATTTGTGTTGGGAGAGATGGAAAGCCTCCAAAAATCACATAAGGGTTTCCCAAAAACCAAGATAAATAAAATAATTCAGGTGAGCCTAGATATTTATAAACAAGATGGGTGTTGTATCATTCATTGCATTAAACACATTCACATAATGTGTTTTTTTGAGGACCTCTCATTCATTCCATGAATCCACATCCACTAATTTTCATAGAACATTAGCCTCAAGTTAATTCACATCACGAATCATCATTTCACATCACAAGTCACTTTAACTCATAACCCATATCTGAAACTTCAAGTCATGAATTTACGTCCTCCAATCCATGTAAATCCTATCATGTAGTGAATATAAGTTCACATCATGAACCACCCACTATAGCATACATGCAACTCCAAACTCCATTAAACCCTCCTTGAGCCTCCGATGAACACTTCAAACTATAAAATCAGAAATGTAATGATCCAAGAAGGAATATAACATTATATTAGATACCTATCAAATGATTCTCATCCTCAAGAATAAAAAAAACTCAAAAAAGGAAAGGGAAGGGTCTGAAAAAATGTCATGTGAGTTACCTATTAGGGATCTTGTTACACCCAAAACATTACCACCAAATAAACAAACCAATCCATTCCAAAAAAATCTTAAAAACACCATATATAACAAAAACATCATCCTCAAATAGGAAAAACACCAATCCACCTCACTCCAACAAAAAGACACCTATCACCCACATAACCACCAATACAACCATTTCTAACTCTACATACCCCAAGTCAACAACCTCCTCAACTATCACAAAAAAACTACCCCAAGAACACAAATAAAGGAAAATCACCCTCCACATCAATATACTATCCTCTTTACGTGGCACTGACTTTCTTTCATGATTTTAAAATGTGTTGTAATATAATGATACTTGATTAGTATGGGTTATCCCCTATTTATATACTTGAATACATAACACACATCTCCATAAAAGGAAAATAAACATATCATAAATCAATAAGTTTCAAATATTACATAATGAAAGAAAAAAGACAAGGGAAAACTCAAAAAAACTCCAGGTACTGGGAATGCATCAACATATCATGATCCCAAGTGATCTCTTCCAGGTCGCCATGCCTCTATATAATATGAACCAAGGTGATGGTTTTCCCATGCAACACTTTCTCTAGAAGATCTTGGATCTCTACTGGTCTTTCTAAGAGTGTCATGTTATCCTCAATATCCAAATCTACCTAGTCAATGATGTTGGAGTCATTATAAGGATACCAATGAAGATGAGACATATAGAAGATGTCATGGATCATTTCTAGCCCTGGTGGAAGTTCCAAATGATAAGAAACCTTGCTAATATTCCCCAACACATCAAAAAGGCCTGATGAGCCATGTAGAAATCTTACTCCCCCTTCCAAAAATTAGCTGCCCCCATTGATGGGAGACTCTCAAGAACACATGGTATCTAACCTCAAACTCAAGTTCCCTCCACCTATGATCAACATAGGCATTTTGATGCTCCTAAACCACCCTCATATGCTCTCGTACTATTTGGATCTTCTCGATTGTTCTCTACACCACATCAGGACCAAGAACTACTGACTCTCCAACCTCCATCTAGCATAACTTAGAATTACATGGTTCCTATACAATACCTCAAAAAGATCCATTAAAATGAAAAAATAGTTGTTGTTTTTGTAGGTGAATTCAAACAAATATAGGTTATTTAACCAGGATTCTCTAAAATTAAATATACAAGCTCACAACATATCATCTATCATATGGATGGTCTGATCCATATGAACATCTTCCTAAGGTTGTAAAGTAGTGCTAAGGAACAACTGGGAGCTGAATTCATGTTGGAATCCACTACATACACATGAGGTAAAATGAGGATCTCAATCAAATATGATGTTCTTTAGTACCCCATGAATCTTAACCACATTATCTACATACTACCTCACTAAAACATCCATGGAACTTGATTTATGAATCACCAAAAAGTGAGACGACTTCATTAGTCTATCCACAAAAACCCAAAATAAATCACATCCTCCTTGACCTAAGGGTAACTAGATGATGAAATAAATTTATATTTCCTATCATTTCTTCTTAGGGATACATAAGGGCTGTAATAAACCTTTAGAAACATGGTGTACCACTTTCACCTACTAACAAACCAGACACTTCACCACAAACTATACCACTGGCTATTTCATCATAAGAAACCAAATATATCTTATAAAGACATGATAAATCTTTTTCACACTATTATTTAAAATTAAGGGTGATCTATAAAACTCAAATATAACTCCATCATACATTTATAACAAAACAAAAAACCTCCCCAAGAACAATATACAGTTCTGATCATCCTTCGACCATCCCTTTAGATCATCTCCATGGAAAACATGATCATACATTACCTATGCCTCTACGTATCCCCAATGAGACTCCTCAAACTATTACATCAAGGATGAATCCATGGTCATTTGATAAAGACAATCCCATCCATTTCTTTCCCCCATGTCCCGACACATCACCGCAATCTCTTTTATCCATTTCCAAATATCCATGGACTCTTGAACCACATCTCCATGGGACTTATGATTCAATGCATCGACAAAATAATTCTCTTTTATCAGGGTATAAGATATCTAAAAATAATAATAAAGGATATGATCTACCCAAAAACACTATCAAAGATTCAAATACCACTGATAGAAGGAATGTTTCATGCTCTTGTGGTCTATGAAAGCCATAAAGTGCTCTCAAATGAGGTATTGTTACCACAACTTCAGTGGAAACACAACTGTTGCTAAATAAAGATCATGGGTGGTATATTTATGTTTATAAGGAAGAAAACTACTAGACCAATAATCTATCACCCCTATAATTGTCATCAATATGTATCCTAATACTAGATGGGACATATCAAAAAAAAACCCTCAAACATCACACACTCTTTAGGAAACCGAAGTACTAGAGCATTGATCAGCCTATCCTTCATGTAATTGAACACTATATAACACTAATCAGTAAAAACAATACCAGTCCTTTATAGTTAATACTTTCATCAAAACCATAATCTAGGATGAATCATATGCAAACCTCTGATAATAAACTATAAGACAAAGGAAATTATGAACCTCTACCACATTCTTGGCTGCTACCCAAGAAACAACCACCTAAATATTTGATGGGTCCATGAACACACCATAATAAGACACCATATGCACAAGGTAACACATATATAATCTATAACATGCACTTTGAAAACTTTCTATAGAGTTTGTGGTGTCTAAGGACCTGTAAGACCGCTCTAAGATGATCGACATAAACCTCCTCTGACTTCGAGTAGATCAATACATTGTTAATAAAAACATTGATGAAATGGTGTAGTAACTTGATAAAGAAAATAATTTCAATTATTTTATTGTAAATTTTATTTTTTTAATCCAAATAATGTTTTATTTTAAGGTAATTTACACATTTAATGTTTTTGAATCATTTTTTAACTTAATTAGAAAAATGACATATTTTGAAATTTTAACAGTTTTAATTTATTTCCATTTTTAGCCATAACTATTTCTAAAATGATTCAAATTGAAAAATTATTCATTTATATGTTTATATGTTATATGTTATTAATTTTATCCTTCTGGAACCAAAGATCAATCAACCATTTAAGGGCCCAAATCTAGCTCACAAGGCGGGCCTCTAAATCTGCGCATAGATCTAGATATTTTATTATCAAGCCACTATCTCATAAAAAACCAAACCAAAGGAGCTTAAATTCAACCCAAATTAATATTAAATCCTAAGGAATAAAATTCATTAAGTTTTATGTGCCAGATTATTTCATTATCAAGGTCATAAATGCATTTTAACTCGGTGCATTGGAATATGAATAGTTAGCCTGGGCAGATTAAATATCCGGAGTAAATCAGTCATATCTCTCTTAATACATGGATAATGAAGCTAAAATGTTGTTTTTAGATAGATGATAGATTTAATAACAAACTTTAAAAATATAACTTTTCAAAATTAGTCCATTTAATGGTTCATCCACACACATACATTCGATGGACAAATTTGAATCCAAATATTTCATCCCTTTGCCTATAAAAATGCACCCCTTCTTCTTCTCAAAGTTTTGGAAACTTAGAGGTAGAATTTTTTGGAAATTTTATGTAGTTTATTATTGTATTTTATATTCTTTTAATTATATAATTTAATTTCATATTTTAATTTAATTGTTCTTCTTTCTTTCTTATTCTTTCTCTCTTTTGTTTTCTTCCCCCGTTTACTTCTTCACCTTGAACTCTTATGCTCATGATGATGAGTAGCTAACCCAAGGATGTTCCCAGGGCTATAATACAGTGATAAAACCAAGTCTTTGAGATATAATTTTTCATTTTTCTTATTTTCTTAATGTTATACCGAGGGGGTCATAGTGGGAAAGACACCTTTGTGTCTCTACTTGCCACCCGAGGCTTAGCTTGCACTTCTGTAATATTCTCCCTCGATCGAGGAGGTGGATGCGTGGTATCACAAAGATCATTGAGAGTATTGTATATTAATAAACATATGAATAGGAGTATTTTCAAACATATGGTGAAGTGTATTCATTAATTAAATTTGAATCTAATTAAGAGACGATGAACGTTCACTCAGGGTGATTCTCTCGGGAATGTCTCCTTTCTTTCTAACATAATTTTGTTTGCATTTATTATGTTTTCATTGAATCTGTATATTTAATTTTAGTATTTAATTATAATTTATCAAATATAAATTTTTTTAGTTTTATTACATACATATATATATATATAAAGTGAATTAGAAGTAGCGAATTATTGAATGCAACAGCTCCTTAAGAGAACGACCTTGGCTAGACACTATGTTGCACTTAGTTATAATTATTTTTGAGAGTGTGCATGACAAAAATTCATTAAATTGTTACTGTTTATAGGTATCAAAGTGGTCTTCACTTACTTTTTTTATTCACATTTTGTAAACAATTTTCCTTTAATTTAAAAAACAAAAAAAAACATAAATTTCAAGAAAACTAAAACAACATTTTTGTCCAGGATATATTAAAATCATGATTATTATGCATGGAATGAATAATATCAAGTGAAATAAAAAGATTAAATTCAAAAATATCATATGAAAGAACTTAAATAAGACATACAAAAACTGAAGAGCCAAGATGAAAGGGTTGAAGAATATATTCGTTCAATAGTGTAGCAACCCAAACCCAAACCCAAACTAGAACCTGAACCAGAACGAGTGGTGGAAGAGATTTCACCGATCATTTTTATATTAAAGAACCTGAGTTGGGTGAGAATGAGATACTAAAGGATTTAATAATATCATCCCATACTCAACCACTGCTCTAAGAGGTCCCTAATGTACACATTCCAGCTGATGCACTTATGGGAGATCAATAGTTTTTGGAAGAATCATGGAAAAAATTTGTTGAAGATAACCTGATACATGATCTTCCCATACTTGATAATGAAAAATTATAACCTTTACAACTCTCTATTGATTTGGAAGATGATTTAGAATATTCCCCTAATGAGATAGAGTTTCAAATGGTCTTTCCCAAAGAGATCGATTTCCAAGCTGACTTGCTTGAAAGGGAATATTTCTTTATTGATTCATCATGTTGTAATCTTATTCAAGTTGAATTGTCTTCTAACTTCCACTTTTCTAAAATTTATGATATAGCACAAATGGAGAAATAATTGGATGATATGAAAGTGACCACCCAAGTGGTTTTGATTGAAGTAGAAGAGCTAGAGAATCATGTGATGATATTGCCTCCTCTACAACAAATTGCATATCATATAGAGGAGGACACCACAAAAATTTATAGGGAGAACCCCTATATTTTATTACCTCCCACCCTGGATTTCAAATTATTTATTTATTCTTTATTGGGGGTTGGGAACTTTTTTATATTCTTTGGGGTTATATATTCTTTTTTTTACTCATGGACACTGGGAAAAGTCACATGTGTTGGTTCATCTCAAAGAAACCAAATCCACCTTTTGATTGGGTATAATCTACTACAACTACCTAACTAGGGGCAGTAAAAAACCTAGCACCCACTTGGGGGGTTAAATCAGGAATTATACCTTTTCTATCCCCTTTCCATTTCTTTTTATTTACATTTATTATGTCTTGTAATTTCTTTCTTATAGTTTGAAAGTGGTAGTAGCTAGGAACTTAACCTAAGGATACCACTAAAAATAAATCAGGTTACATATTTACTTTTTTTTATTTTGTTTTCTTCCCAATATAAATTCTATATGAAAAATTTCATGATCTAATTTGAGCTAAAAAAGAGGTTAGTAAATGGAATAAGTGTGGGGGATTGATTTCAACCTATTTTTAGGAATTTTTTGTGCGCTTTTATTTTTTTCTACTATTTTTCTTTTCATGTCTTTTTTCTGAATTTTTCACGATTTCAATTTTTTGCTTGTTTTAAGGATTCTTGAGCTGAATTGATTACTTTGTAAAATTCAAACCATCTTGGAGTTTTTAAAACATTAATTTAATTAAGTATTTTAGGATTTAAATTATTTCTAAATGGATTTTGTTTTTTGATTTCCAATCTTTTCATTTGAGGAAGTTTGATTGATTGTGAAACTCATGTGCACTAGTACTGTCCAAATTGAAAATATTTCCCAACCCAAGAGGTTTCTAAACCTGTTTGACATCTTCTTACATTTATAAATTTATTTAGAGTCTTGAGATATGTTTTGTGATCCATAACATTCTGTTTTTTTCATTTTCAAATATTTTAGAGTTCTTGGAATGTGTTAATTATGATTGAGTCACCATTTTGAAATCCTCTTTTTGCATTCAACTCTAATTTTGGCCTACATTTTCATCTTCCCATTATTAATCCCATATTATTCATGAAATAATTTTTTAGGAAGCCACATTAAAATGAATTTATCCCTTTACAACCTACTATAGAAGTTAAATTCATGATTATT
Organism: Viscum album; assembly: GCA_963277665.1. Lineage (NCBI taxonomy): Eukaryota > Viridiplantae > Streptophyta > Magnoliopsida > Santalales > Viscaceae > Viscum > Viscum album. Next base: position 92,199,166 of record OY728155.1, read on the forward strand.
TTTGAACTCAAGTGTGGGGGAGGGAGAAGATGGGTTGTATTTTGCTTTCTTAAAGAATCTGTTTGAGATGAATTGAAAGTGTTTCCATATTTAATAATGTTTGGGTTAATTAAATTTCATGATGGAAAAATGGATGGGTAGAAAAAATTTAATTACACATATGGGCTGGGGGTTCACTAATTTTTAAAGATCAAAAGCTACCTATCTTTTCATCAAAAACATGATTCTGAAGAGAAATACACATCTAAATTCAAGTTGAAACAATGCTCAAAATTGGGGAAAAGAGGGATGAAATTCATTGGTGCTGAAATTACAAGTGTTAAATTCCCAAATAAATAGGTTTTTAGAGGTGAATCATTTTCGATCTGATTGAGGAGCACACCATTCTTAATCAAAACTGTTTTCTTGTATTTACTTCAATTTAGAGCATAACCCTCCTCATTCTGTATTTGATGTTTTTTCATTTAAAACCTGCCAACCCTCAACCTGAGAACAACCCATGAAAAATACCTCATGATTGAAACATTTGTGAATATTTTAAGTGGAGATTATATGAGTATATCAAAACTATTGAGATCACACATATTTTTGATAATGAGAAAAACTCCATATAAAATATCCTTGAGTGAATAGAGAAATATTTTTTTGAGGAGGTAGGTATGACATGCATGTGAGAATTAACATGAGATTTAATGGATTATTATGATTTTTAAGGAGTTAGGATATTTTTATCCATATAATAGGCATGATATTTTCTTTGATATGATAATTGAGTTGTGTTGACATTTATGCTTTGCGAAGTTTGTTTTGGCCTTGGTATAAGATGACTGCACAGGAGTGAAATGTTTAAGTGTGGGGGAATTGATATAGAAAATATTTTAAATTATTTTATTCTGAATTTAATTGTTTTTAATCCCACTAATGTGTTATTTTAAGGGAAATTTTTCCATTTTATGTTTTTGAAGCATTTTTTAGCTTAATTGGAAAAGTGACATATTTTAGAATTTTAACAGTTTTAATTTATTTCAATGTTTTGGCCATAACTATTTATACAAAGATCTAAATTCAAAAATTACTTCTCTATAGGTTTCTATGTTAGATGGGATTAATTTTATCCTTCTATACCCAAAGCACAATAAACCATTTGAGGGCCCAAATCTAGCTCACAAGGCGCGCCTCGAAATCTGCACACAGATCTGGATAATTTTGTTATTGGGATGATATCTCATAAACGTCAAAACCGAAGGATCTAAAATTCAACATGGAGGAATATGAAATAATTAGGAAGAATTTTCATTAAGTTTTAAGCACTTGATTATTTAATTATCAAGGTCATAAATGCGTTGGAACTCAGTGAATTGGAATAAAAACAATCAGACTGGGTAGATTAAATATTCAGAGTAAAGCAGCCATATCTCTCTTCATACGTGGATAATGAAGCTCAAATTTTGTTAGAATACATAGGAGACGTTAAATATAGAGTTTATGATCCCCATGAATATATTTGGTGTGTTTGCGTCATTGAATGAAATTATCACAAACTCGATGTTCTCATAATTACACCTTAAGAAAGTCTTTTGGATATACCCATCTCTCACCCTCATTTGGTGATATTCAGACTGTAAATTGATCTTTAGAAACTACCTAGATCCCTAGAGCTAGTTAAATAGATCATTTATCCTCATAATAGGGTTATCATTTTTAATTTTCACCTAGTTCAACCTCTTCTAGTCTCAGAACAACCTCATACTACCATCTACCTTCTTGAAGAACAATACATGAGAACCCTAAGGAGATACATTGGGTTAGAAGAAACCCCTTTTCATTATATCATCAACCTACATCCTCAACTCATGAAACTATATAGTCTTCATTTGAAAAGGATCCATCAAAATCAGAGACACACCCATTTGTAACTCTATCCCAAATATGACATCATGTTAAAGAGGAATGGTCATAAATTCATCCATGAAAAACATCAAAAAACTCCTCCAAAACCCAAGGAAAATAATTTACCTAAGATCCCACTGATAGATCCACTAATTGGTATAATAAAGGCTTTACTTTCCTACAATCCATCGGATAACTCTTCTTTCGATTGAATTCCTCTCTTTTTCCCTCCACATCATAAAATAAAACTCTCCTATGGAAACTGTCAATGACTATATTCATAGTATATAGTAAATCTATACCAAGGATATCATTGTATGGATGTATCTACTACAAAACAAAATCTTCCACTGACTAATGCTGCCCCATCACCAGTCTATATCCCCGACACACATCAAAAAAAAAGTATGACCTCCAAATAGTGTGGATAAAACCAAGTACTTGAGATGTATCTTTATATCCATCCCTAAAGTACACAACAAAGCTAAAAAAAACAAAGGATTGTGATGATATTAAATTAAACTAGGCACAAAAAAGGGTATAAGATAAACTAATCATACATCAATAAACCCATGGAACCACTTCCACAAATAACTCTTTCATGTTCATATGACGATTACCACCCCCTCTTCTTATATGATAATGAAATCCACGACCATGCTCTGGACTAGGTACTTGAGGGGGTGGGGTGGGAGATATCATGAGGCCAACCCTTCCAACACTATCTACCCTCATCTTCTTAACAAACACCGATAGTCTTCATTACTAAAATGGATTCATAAGAAACTCATGATTCTTCTGAAAAGGGGACTGAACACCCAACTAAAACTATCCTCCCTGGGATATCATATACACTATTATTTCCAATGACCATGACCTCCACATATATAGCACAAAAATGGGAATCCCTCAGTTGGTACATCAGAAAAAACTGCCCTAAAATGTCATATAAAGGTCTACTGAGGTTGGCTCCCTATCAGTAGGAACCCCAACTATCTAAACATCTATGATCCACTGCCTAAATCCCTACTCCTCAGGACACCCTACTGGCCACTCCCTTAAGGATCACCTCATAGATAAATCATATACTCGATAACCTCTACCTTATTCTTCACCTCCAAGTACATATAAAGTGTAAATGGGGTGACTGCATTCCTGATCACTAGGGACATCACCTCTTCCAGATATCATGCTATAAACTCCTCATCTAGAAATAAATCAGGGATAATGTGCAGTAGATCCATGATTTTGATCTTGAGTTCTAGAACACTTAGGATCCCATACTAAAGGAAAAGTTTCTCCTACCCCTTTCCCACCTTCATCATAAATGACATGAATTCCAAGAGAAACTCCTTATAAAATTATGTCCACAATACATATGATTCTTTTTTGTCACCAAGATACAATAGCCACCACTAACACATAAATACTCACATATGAATAAAATCCATTGGTACCAAAAAATCAACTAAATCTTAAATAATATTGAAAGAGATATTGACCCCCTTCAATAAGCATCATGTATCTAGATCAAAGATGCTTCCCTCATAATTACTTGAGTTCTGCTGCTGAAAGGCACACAAATCCCTCTATCATGCCTCATACTTCACTATCAGTCTTTCATTTTAAGATCAAATATATTATCCTACTGAACCTATACCACTTAATCTACTCATAGACAACATCCAAGACTCATTCTAGAAAATAAAGGAGAAATCCTAATCCCAGTAGTATGATTTTTTATCAAGGTTTAATTAATCAATTTTCATTTTGATTCCCTAAAATCACCCAATTCATACATGAATACAATCAATAATGATGTATGTACCTCTACAAGGTCTCTTCCATGTAAATAGGCCCACCTAAATTATCCATTTAATAAGCTAGGAGTTCTTATATCAGATCACAGGGGACCCTAAAATCTCATGTACTAGTTGATCTACCTGACCTATATCATGCAACAAGATCAACTAGAACCGTTTCCCAACCAACCCATACAATCCAAATAATTTCAAACTCTAAAATCTATGAAATATCTAAACCAAAACCTTTAATACCACTATATCATGACCATTACCTCCAAAGTCACCCCTCCTAGATCGACAATGAATTGAGAGAGATAATAACCCCCAAGTCATACATTAATTAGGCCCTAGTTTGGAGATAATATGTAACACCCCAAGATTCCATGGTACGCTTCTCTTTGAATAATACAATAGCGTGCGATGTACGAAATACTGAGTTCAAGCGCACCATGACCTATCAAACTAGCCATTTAAAAAAGAGGTTATGAATAGTAATAACCACATTTTGAATTTTATATATATCCCATATAATTTTAACATTCATATTTTGTGTTTCTTAGACATAATATAATTACAAATTCAATTTTTCAGATAAAATAAGTATTTTTCAAAAAATGCTGTTTTTCCACCTTTTAATGGAGAACCCTTTATAAATAAAATATTGGAAACTTTTATATATTAAATTTGATGAAATTAAATTATTCTTTAGAATAGGGACACAAAAATTTAGTTTGGATAAATTTTTGGTGTTTTTCTGATAACTTTCATATTTTGATGAATAACGAAAGATACTAAATTTTAATTGAAAATAATTTTTTTAATCAAAATAATTTATAGTGTTAAATTATACATTTTAATGATTTTTAAGTATAATTGGAATATATTTTTATCATTTAATACAATGTTGTTCATTGAAAGTAATTTCACTTTTAAACCAGACATAAACACATATCAATCTTTTGATAGTTTTTAGTTCTCAAAAACCCACTTTCTGGTTATAAAAAAAAGAATTAAATTTAAATTAATTAGTGAAACTTTTATGTTTTGAATTTGGTAAAATATACATAATTTTTGGATTTGGAATATCAAAATTATCTTAGGGTGAATTTTTTGAATTTTTCTGAAAACTTTCAATTTACACTGCGTTATTTTTTTAAAAACTGATTTTTTATTTAAATAATTATTTATTTTATTTAAATTAATTTTATGTAAAAATAGATACATAATAAATATATTAGTTCAATGTAATTAATTGGATTCATTTTATAATAAAATTATTTGTATAAAAGTTTATTGAGATTTTTAACGTCTTTAACCCACCTTCTAGGCACGTTAGCAAATTTGAATAAAATGTAATTTTAACACTTCTGTGAATTGAATTTACAAAATCTAAGAGACATAGTTGACATGAGTAAGTAAAATGTGATTCAATAAGATGAAAATAATTTTTTATGAATAGTAACTTTTTGAATTTTATTTACCACAGTTAAAAGTTAATTGGGTAATTAAAGGTAAAAATGATTTTATAATTACCCTAACACATGTCATAATTCTATCAGATAAGTGTATTTAGACCAAAATTAACCTTAGGAATAAAATATGATCGTTTTGGTCCACTTGGTTTAGATTAGGACATTTATTATTACTTTATTTAAAGAAGAGTTAAAAATGTTAAATTCCAATTTTAATAACTAAAAATTTTTTAATATAGGGTTATACATAAGATAATTTAGACTATAAATATTCATTATAAATCTAAAAATATTTACTACATCTTGGTATTTTATTTATAATTTTTAGATATTAAATAATTAAATTTATTTATGACACAATGATGATGTAGTAATTACCTTATTAATGAAAGATTAAAATAATTGTTTTTATAAATTTTAAAATAAATGTAAATTGATACTTTTGAGGAATTAAACAAATGTTATAGTTTAATATTACATTTTAGAGTTGATTCGACTCATTTATTTCGAAGAAATCAGATTGTTATGACGTTCACAAAAACCAAATACTAAATAATGTCAAAATTGACATAATTGAGTTTAAAAAAAATACTATATTATTAAATGAAATAATAGTCCTAAAAATATAATGTTTGGCCAAAGGACTTATATGATAATATATATGTCATTAATGAACCACTTGGAGTTCTCTTGGTATTTTATAGTAAGTTTATTAACCATATCATATAAAAATACAAGGAGACATGGTAAATGTTAAACTATTTAACCAAGAGTTAAATGTAAAAGATAAGGTTAATATGGTGATCTAAACCTGTATAAAACCTATTTGTTGAGAGGTTTTCGACCCATCCCCACCTTATCCTCAAAATAAATCATTTTTGAGCCATTATAAACCGAATATGATTGTATAATAAAATAATATTTCAAGGTTTTCCTAAAGTGACCCTCACCTCTCTTATAAAAGGGCACTTCCCCTTCTCTCAAAATCACACCTACAAAGCCATTTAGATAACCCAAAACCTACTAAAATATCCTCCAAAATACCCTCACATCAACCTAGAGTCCATACTTTGATCAGAAATCCAACTTAAGGATCCATTTTGATCAAATCAAAAGAAAGCACCCGAAGAAGAGGTAATTATTTCATCACCTCTTTCAATGTTGTTTTCTTCTTACACTTCCTATTTCTTTGTTGTTTCCATGCCAAAATAATAAATCCAGTACCTTATACATACTGTGATATTATTATAAATATGTTACAATCATATTCATTATTCTATCCATCCTATGATTGACAAAGTCACCATATGTGCGTACATACGACTTACCGTCTCCACATCGTGGTGTAGTTTGTTATTCAACACATAATTATTTGGATGAGTATAATAATGAGTATAATTGATGTAAATAATAAATATAACATGTTAATGATTATTTACATATGAAATAACATCCAATTACATACTATTTCATCATCAATAGAATGGCATTGTCGCTCATGCGTACGTACGGATTACCGTCTCCACGAACGCAATGAGATTCATTCCCCATCGTAAGAATTCAAGAATAAATATCATTTTATTATTAAAAAATAATGTTTATGAAAATCATATCATAATGGATGTGAATCATATACATCCTATCCCTAACAAACACAACTTACGTAACAGAGCATATGAATAAAAACGAAGCAGTTATCACCCAAAACAATGATAATACTGAAGTATTATTAACAAGGAAATATTAAAAGATCATACATGATATCATATTTATGTATATGGTTACTTTATAATTTAATAACAATTATTTCACCATTATACAGGAGGTTAACGTGCCCTCAACGAAGGAAAAGTACAAGGTAAGGGGTTTCTTATCTCACTTTTAATTCCGTGAGTTTCCATTGTTCACCACTTATTTATTGCATGTAGTGTATTGTGTAATTACATTTGATATATATTATCATTATTATATTTATATTCATGGTATTATGTGATTCATTTTATGGTTATTAAATTTTGGTCTTATGAATCGATTGATTACAATGTGGTAAGGGGTTTTCATCTCACTTCTTATTCCCGTGATATTCATGCTATATTGCCAGTATTTCCTTTTGTGTGGTGTATGTACTTCCCATCATTGTATTATTTGTGTAATATAATTTAATTTATGGGTATTTACATCATCATTTTATGATACTTATTTCATGGGGTGTATTTTTTGTAAGTTACCAAATCGGTAAGGGAATTTTAAATTTCAATTTCCACTCATTGGGTTTTACGCAAACTTCATTGATTATTTTACACCAAGATTATGTGTGAAATAACTATTTATTTACTTATGTAGTAATTTAAACTCCCCTTTGGGTGGATATACTTTTGATACACACAATCACTCCATTTATAAATTCTCAAGTCATCGATATGAACTTGATAAAAGTAATATTAACTCAATTTCTATTCATTGAGTTAAACATCCAATTCATTGGTGTTGTTTTTACAAGAATATGTGTGAATGTCCTCTGATTGATTTACACTGAATATCAAATCACATTGAGTGTATTTATATTTGTCGCACATAATTATGTCATCTACTTATCCTTAACCTAAGGATACAGTCTTTATAATGGATTTCATCTCAATTTACATTCCATTGAGACTTCTTTGTTGTTATGCACCAATTCACTTTTATATGGTGTATATACTATACTTTGACATAGAATATCATGAATACCTTTATTCTCATGATATTATAAATTTTTTATTACCTCAATTATTTGTATTCATGCATCTCTCATTTGGTTAGGAACTCTAACTAAAATATCATTTTAAATGTTTTAAAGATTTATTATTCTAAATATTTTTCATTAATGTCCATGTTTTAAAAATGGTTTTAAGGATTTATTTATATGGAAATTAATGTTTTAAAATTAAAATTTCTTTTAAAAGTTTCAAAGTGGTATAAGACACTTTGATTCAAAAATCTATTTTAAACAACTTCTTGATAAATAGTGAGACTTTTAAATGTTTTCAAGAAAAAGTGGGATATTTGTCTCATATTGTTTTGATGATTATTTTCATCTATGTCAATATCCTTCATTATTATCGATTGAGATTAATTTATTATAATAAAATCTTCCATATTTTATTGAATGAGTTATGTTTGACTGTGGATGTACTATTTTTACACTATTCCTAGTTTATGGTTAAAATATTGACATTTCGTATGCTATTTTTAATACGGATGTTTAGATTATGTTTCAAACTTTTCATATGAGTAATGCATTGGACTTACTTAGTGATGGTTGGTGCCCGTTATGGCTCCTCGATGCATCAGTTGGTCTCATAAGACAAACTAGTGTCTTGGAATAAGGCCTTGAAAAAATCTTTTTTTAGTCTTGGCACGAGGCCTTGACTATGTGGTTATGATGTCAAACATTATGCATTATATCATTATGAAATTAGATATTGATATTACATGCGATTTTTAAACTAGTAAAATATACATGTGAATAAGAAAATGGAATTATTTGATTTATATTTTCCATATTATGATGAAATTTAAGCTTAAAAGGCTTGTGTTTTAGTCTTATACATTGCCTTAAATGTTTATGCTTATTTATGAAAGTATCCGCTATATGGTTATCCTTGATGAGCATCTAAGCTCACCCCTTTCTATGTTTTATTTTTCCCAAGATGTGAAGAAGTATATCATGATTAACCTGAAGGAATAAGTTAAGGGATATGAGTGTGTTCAAAGGGTACACAATGTTTTTTTCTTTATTTTATGATGTAATGTAAAACTTATGTATGTATATAGTACTTCTAATGCTACTAAGATAATCAGTCTTTTGGGACTTGATATCTTGTGATCATTACAATGATATGTAATAATGTACTGAATTTGGGTAACTAGGGTCAGGGCATTACAGTTGGTATCAGAGGAAGTTTAGCACAAACCTTGGAAACTAGATTTAGAAAAACTTTGATTAGAAAAAACTGCCATAAGATAGACTTTGAGGATTAGTATAGAAGAATATCCAAAAAATTTGGTAATGTAAATATTATGTGGGTTTTCTAAGAAATACATCTCTATTTGGATACGAGTAGGTAGAGGCGGCTCTGATACAGATGTACCTAGGAGTAAAAACTCTAACAAGGAGTTTCAGGCTTGACCCGGGGTATCCTGGTACACAACAATGGTCCCGACTGCACTCTTGGTTATGGAACTCCTGGGGGATATGATTAGGATAATTCACATTTTCTTTACAAACCAATTTTAAATATTTTAATATAAGATGAGAATAAATAATCTTGGTTAATCCTAAGGTGTTTTATATTGAAAATAAGGTGTCATGATATTCTCTAAATGATATTATGACTCACACTATGCTTTCTTGAGTTAGACAACGACTGGATTCCAAGGAAGTCATAGTAATATTGAGTAAATGAGTAACTAAATGGAATGTTAATGGGCATAAAAGATATCGTGTTCATTCCAAATCTTTTTTCCAAAAACATGATCAACAAAATGTATATTAACCAACTCCCGGACTAAACAAAGAAGAGAACGACAATGAATGATAAAAACTCCAGCAGTAGAGACCATGGAGAAAAGAAATCTCAATTTCCATCATGCAAGAATTGTGGAAGGAGACACCTAAAAAAATGTTTCAATGGAACAAATAAATTATTTAAGTGTGGTAAAGAAGGACATAAAGTAAATAATTATCGAGGAAAAATGAAGAGTGATATGGAAGAAAATAAAAATGATTCTAAGAATCAAATTACAGTCATTTTCTATAAATGTAAGGGACCTTGGAATTACCCAAGTGAATGACCTATTCTATAGGATAACCTCTAGGTCAAGGAAGAACCTATATGAAAATAAATTGATGGAGAAATGTTTAAAAGTATTAATGATCTTTGTTTATGAAATTACTCTGGAATACTGTTCTCTTGTATGTGTAACCATGCAGTTTGTTATGTGAAAATGCTATTTGAGGAAGAATTATCTTTTCTTTTGTGGGTATAGTTATAAAAACCATTTGGGTTTATATGATCCTTGAATTTGAGGAAATTACATGTTATTAATTTTTGGGATGAAAATACAAGGTATGAGAAAATATTTGTGGTTAAATTATGTTATGGTTATTTTGAGGAATTTATCTCATTTTGGGAATGTTACAAAAAAATAGTTTTTGAAAAAGGAAAACACATAGACAGTGTGACAACCCATCACGTTGGACAAAGATGCAGGAATCGAACCCCAACCATAGTGTGATTGGGATTTATCGTCTACCACTGGACTACGTGAATTCCTTGGTTAGTGTGACTAATTAATTTTAGTTAAATGATTTTATTGATCAATAATAATTTTATTTGGGATCTTTTGTTTTATCAAATGGATATCCTTAGTATAAGAAAGTGATTTGGTGATTAAGTGATAAATGTAATTTTTGAAGATGTACATTCTGTTGGGAACACAATATGCCAAAGTAAAATACAATACTATGGAATTTTATTTGAGGAGTAATGGTGTATTTTTTTTTATTTTGGAAGAATCTATTTTTTTAGAGATTCGGGTTATTAATAGAAATGATTAACCTATCATATAGAATATGTGATTTGGTTAATTACACTTCTGTACGAGACTTTAGGAGTAGTTGATGTTATTTGGAGATAAATGTTAAGATTTACTAGGAAATACTATGTAATTAAATTATTTTGAGTTTTGGGTTTCAATCTTAGTTTGGATTATATTGAAGGATTTTAAGGACAATTGTTTATTGAATGGTATTTATTGAACTTTGGGTATTGTTTGTTCAATTTTGGAAATTAAGATTAGTATTTCTTTCTATAAAGGATTATCCATGTTGGGTATCATCTGATATTGTACTAACCATTTTGTTTTGGTTAATCTCTAAAGACAAGGGAAATATATAGACCATACTTTTTGGATTATGTGATTCTCTAGAAGTTGATTATAGAGCTTCAAGTATGACCAAGTCATCTTGAATACTAATCGTTTGGAGAAAAGATGAGTTAGTGGTAGAAATTTATTAAAGGATGAAACTCTACATAAAAGTAAGTATATCTCTTTATGTTCTTATTAAATCTCATAAATAAATTCCTAAATTTTATGAAATGGAACTTAAAACAAAAAAATGTTTCCCATTTACTTTTCCTACTAAGAAACTTATAACTGTTTAACCCATCACAAGTTTGTGGTTTTCTTGTTGTTAACTTTCTCCTGATCATGTTTTATATCACTCTACATCAGAACTTGACACTTAGTTTATCTTCCATATCCATGTTTTCTTACATGGAATCCTATTATGGGTTATCTCAGGTGACCTTTGTACTTCTCTTTCTTTATTTTAAAGTGATAGTTTTATTGAATCTTTTTCCGATGTTTGACTTTCAATGAAGTTCCCAAGCCCAATTTTAAAATTTTTATGATGCAATTTCTAAAAAGGGTGAAGAATGTTATACCCCAATCTTCCACGGTACGCTTCTCTTTGAATAATACAATAACATGTGATGTACGCAACACCGAGTTCAAGCGCACCACGACCTATCAAACTAGCTGTTTAAAAAGTAGTTATGAATAGTAATAACCACATTTTTAATTTTATATATATCCCATATAATTTTAAAATTCATATTTTGTGTTTATTAGACATAATATAGGGACAAATTCAATTTTTCAGATAAAAGAAGTATTTTTCAAAAAATGTAGTTTTTCCACCTTTTAATGAAGAACCATTTATAAATACAATATTTGAAACTTTTATATATTCAATTTAAATTAATTAATGAAACTTCTATGTTTTTAATTTGGTAAAATAGTCATCATTTTTGGATTCTGAATATCAAAATTAGATTATGATAATTTTTTTGTATTTTTCTGAAAACTTTCAATTCTTGATGAATAGTGAAAAACACTACGTTGTTGTTTAAAAATCGACTTTTTATTTAAATAATTATTTATTTTATTTAAATTTATTTTAAGTCAAAATAGATACATAATACCTATATTAGTTCAATTTAATTCATTGGAGACATTTTATAATAAAATTAGATGTATAAAAGTTTATTGATTTTTTTAACGTCTTTTACCCACCTTCTCAGCACGTTAGCAAATTTGTATAAAGCGTAATTTCACAGCTTCTGTGAATTGAATTTCAAAAATCCAAGAGACACGATTGACATCAGTAAGTAAAATTTGGTTCAATAAGATGAAGATAATTTTTGGTGAACGGTTACTTTTGAATTTTATTTACCATGATTAAAAGTAAATAGGGTAATTAAAGGTAAAAATGATATTATAATTACCCTAAAACATGTCACAATTCTATTAAATAAGTGTATTTAGACCAAAATTAATCTTATGAATAAAATATGATCCTTTTGATCCACTTTTTTTAGATTAAGACATTTATTATTATTTTATTTAAAGAAGAGTTAAAAGTGTTAAATTCAAATTTTAATAACTAAAACATTTTTAATATAGGGTTATGCATAAGATAATTTTGATTATAAATATTCATTAGAAATATAAAAATATTTTATACATCATAGTATTTTATTTGTAATTTTTATACATTAAATAATTAAATTTATTTATGACACAATGATGATGCAGTAATTACCTTATTAATGAAAGATTACAATAATTAATATTATAAATATTAAAATAAATGTAAATTGAGACTTTTGATGCATTAAAAAAAATTTCTAGGTTAATAATACATGTTAGGGTTCATTCAATTTTTTTTGAAGAAATCAGATTGTTATGACTTTCACAAAAACCAAATACTAAATAATGTCAAAATTGACATAAATGAGTTTTTAAAACAAATACTATATTATTAAATGATATAACAATTTTAAAAATCTAAGGTTAGAAAAAAGGAATTATATAATAATATATATGTCATTAATGAACCACTTGGGGTTCTCTTGGAATTTTATAGTATGTTTATTAACCATATAATATAAAAATACAAGGAGACATAGTAATGGTTAAACTATTTAACCAAGAGTTAAATGCAAAAGATAAGGTTAATATGGTGAACTAAATCCATATAAAACCAATTGTTTGAGGAGTTTTCGACCCATACCCACCTTATCCTCAAAATAAATCCTTTTGGAGCCATTATAAACAGAATATTATTGTATAATAAAATATTATTTCAAGGTTTTCCTAAAGTGACCCTCACCTCTCTTATAAAAGGGTACTTCTCCTTCTCTCAAAATAACATCTCCAAAGCCATTTGTCTTAGAAAAAAATTTCTCAAATATCCTCCCAACTACCCTAAATTAAACCTATAGGTATTATATTGATCATAAAGCCAGCCTAAGGATCCCTTTTGATCAAATAAAAAGGAAGCACCTGGAGAAGAGGTAATTATTTCATCACCTCTTTCAATGTTTTCTTCTTCTTCCACTTCCTATTTCTTTGTTGTTACCATGCCAAAATAATAAATTATGTACCTTTTAAATACTGTGATGTTATTATAAATATGGTATATCCATATTCATTATTCTATCCATCCTATGAATGATAAAGTCACCATACATGCGTACACACATCTTACCGTCTCTACGTCACGGTGTAGTTTGTTATTCAACACTTAATTATTTGGATGGGTATAATAATGAGTATAATTGATGTAAATAATAAATATAACATGTCAATTATTCTTTATATATGAAATACCATCCAATTAGATATGATTTCATCATCAATATAATTGCATTGTCGCTCGTGCGTACGTACGAATTACCGTCTCCATGAACGCGATGAGATTCATTCCCCATCATAACCATTCAAGAATAAATATCATTTTATGATTAAAAAATAATTTTTAAGAACATAATATCATTATGGATATAAATCAAATACATCCTATCCATAACAAACACGACTCACATAACAAAACATATAAAGAAAAATGAAGCAGTTATCACCCGAAATAATGATACTAATGAAGTATTATTAACAAAGAAATATTAAAAGATAATATATGATATCATATTTATGTATATGGTTCTTGTATAATTTAATAAAAATTATATCACCATTATACAAGAGGTTAACGTACCCTCAATTAAAAAAAAGTACAATGTAAGTGGTTTCTTATCTCACTTTTAATTCTGTGAGATTTCTATTGTTCACCACTTATTTATTGCATGTGGTGTATTGTGTAATTCTATTTGATATACATTATAATGATTATATTTATATTCATGGAATTATGTGACTCATTTTTTGGTTATTAACTTTTGGTCTTACGACTCGATTGATTACAATGTGGTAAGGGGTTTTCATCTCACTTCTTATTCCCCTGAGATTCATGCTATATTACCACTATTTCCTTTTGTGTGGTGTATGTACTTCACATTATTGTTTTATTTGTTTAATATATGGGTATTTAAATCATCATTTTATGATCCTTCTTTCATGGGTTGTATGTTTCGTAAGTTACCAAATCGGTAAGGGAATTTCAAATTTCAATTTCTACTCATTGGGTTTTATGCAAACTCTTTGATTATTTTACTCCAAGATTATGTGAGAAATCATTGTTTATTTACTTATGTAGTAATTTCCACTCCCCTTTGTGTGGATATAATTTTGATACACATAATCACTCCATTTATAAATTCTCAAGTCATTGATATGAACTTGATAAGGGTAAGTTTAACTTAATTTCTATTCATTGAGTTAAACATCCAAGTCATTGGTGTTGTTTTTACATGAATATGTGTGAATTTATTATGATTGATTTACAATGAATATCAAATAATATTGAGTGTATTTATATTTTTCACACATAATTATGTCATTGATTTATCCTTAACCTAAGGATACGAGTCTTTATAAGGGAATTCATCTTAATTTACATTCCATTGAGACTTCTTTGTTGTTATGCACCAATTAACTTTTATATGGTGTATATATTGTACTTTGATATAGTATATCATGAATCCATTTATTATCATGATATTATAAAGTTTTTATTACCTCAATTATTTGTATTCAAACATCTCTCATTTGGTTAGGAACTTTAACTAAAATATCATTTTAAATGTTTTAAAGATTTATTCTTCTAAATAATTCTCATTAATGTCCATGTTTTAAAACTGGTTTTGAGGATTTATTTATATGGACATTAATGTTTTAAAATTAAAATTACTTTTAAAAGTTTCAAATTGGTATGGTACACTTTGATTAAAAAATCTATTTTAAACAACTTCTTGATAAATAGTGAGACTTTAAAAAGTTTTCAATAAAAGGGGGATATTTGTCTCTTATAGTTTTGATGATTATTTTCATCTATGTCAATATACTTCATTATTATCGACTGAGTTTAATTTATAATAATAAAATCTTCTATATTGTATTGAATGAGTTATGTTTGACTGTGGATGTGATATTTTTATACCATTCTTGGTTTGTGGTTAAAATATTGACCTTTCGTATGCTAGTTCTAATACGAATGTTTAGATTATATTTCAACCTTTTCATATAAGGAATGAATTGGACTTAGTAAGTGACAGGTGGATCCTTCTATAGCTCCTCGATGCATCAGTAGGTCTCATGAGACAAAATAGTGTCTTGGCATAAGGCCATGACAAAATCTTTATTTTTAGTCTTGGGAGGAGGCCTTGACTATGTGGTTATGATGTACAACATTATGCATTCCATCATTATGAAATTAGATATTGATATTACATGTGATTATTCGACAAGTAGAATATCCATGTGAATAAGTAAATGGAATTATTTGATTTATATTTTCCATATTATGCTAAAATTTATGTTTAAAAGGATTTTTTTGGTCTTATACATTGCCTTAAATGTTTATGGTTATTTATGAAAGTTTCTGCTATATTTTTATCCTTATTGATCATCTGAGCTCACCCCTTTATGTGTTTTATTTTTCCCAGGATGTGAAGAAGTATATCATGATTAACCTGCAGGAATAGGCTAAGGGATATGAGTGTGTTCAAAGGGGACACAATATTGTTTTTCTTTATTTCATGATGTAATGTAAGACTTATGTATGTATCTAGTAATTCCAATGATACTAAAATAATCATCATTTAGAGATTTGATCTATTGTGATCATCCCAATGATATGTAATAATGCACTGACTCTGGGTAACTATGGTCAGGGCATTACATAAGAATCGAGGGTAAAAAAATCTCACATATGGAATACATTACCCTCTATAATAATATAGGATCAGGATATGGGATAATTAACCACCGTGAAACTCTAACACATAACATAAATTTAAACCCCAAACAATTCCAAAATGTACGAACACGACGATCAAATAAAAATAAAATTATCCACATAAATAAAAAAGTTAGTATTATTGCATTGACTCAACAACAGCTCCAAAACCCAAGCTATTAATGTCTATATTAGTCCCCAAATCCCTCTTGGAAACCTAAAAAATAGTTTATATATATGTAGGGTGATCATAACATGTATGCTTAGTATGATCATACCCAATGTCTCCAGTAAACATGTGAAAAGAGAATACTAATGTGCCAGTGAATTAACAAAACAACCAACATGCACCTAAATAGGTCAACCAACCTATCAAAGACTCACCATGACACTCTGTCCAAATAATGAACCCAATATAGTAATATAGTATCAAAATAACAAAAAATAAAGGCACCCTAAAATCGCTTCCCAACTAATTTTACTCTCACACCCCAATGTCAAATGTCCTATGCTCCCATACCTTCTATACATATCACATCATGTATCTAGCTATATATTCTGTGGGTTGGGATGCATACCAACCTATCCCAACCAACCACAGGGTTTAGAACATGATGCTAATGTCATTCATCATAAGGTCACAACCTCAACACACATTGAAACATCATCACATATTCAGGGAAGTAGGGTATCATGAATGTAAAGGAAATCAACAGCATGCCCTACACCCACCATAAATGACCAGAACCACATATAAAATCCTCATCATCACTGGGTAATCTTCAATAAAAACTCACATCATCACTAGGTAATCACCAACGCCAACCCATAACATCACTACTACTAAAGGAAGAGCAGGGAAGAGGGGGTATCCAATCATCTGTATCACCAATGACATGGATGTTTGGGAAAACATATATAACACATAAAATTTGGGTGTTATAAGGTTATCCAACTTAGGTGGGACACATATAGAAATAACATAAAAAATACATGATAAATAGGTAACATATAATACCAAACCTATGTGCTAACCACAACTGCACTAGAGTACTCCACATCACCACCGATGCACTAAATAACATCCATACCAATTACTTCCACCACTAAAAGAATTACACCACACAAACACCACACATGGACACACAATTCAACTTTTAACAACAGGTTTCACCATTTTCTAGAATTAATGGGGTTCTAATAACTCCCATTTACTAATCCATTTCATTTTAAATTAAATCAACCCATTCATTTATCATTTATTTTATTTCATTTGAACTAACACACATTAATTCTATCCTATTCATATTCATTTTATACTTCATTTCCTTTCATTTATAACAACACATTTAATTTAATTGCTAACCGAATAATTAACACAACAAAACCAGATAATAACTCATCCATCTAATATCAACCATATCCACAACTCTACATCATCCAGACATATCACCACAATAACCACCCACATCAACCACCACACATCACAACCACTACATAACACAACCACCACACAACACCACTATCACATAACTTCCCATATCACATTCCATTCCAACCAACAATCATATCACTACCCCACACATTCCACAAACCATCTGGTCACCACCATCACTAAAAAACAATACACATCACACATGGGAATTAAACAAGAACAACCACACATATCATCACATCCAAGATTCCACAATTTACCATAATTCAAGTTCATGGGATTTCATTACTTTACTTTATTATTTAACATGGTTATTCTCAAAAAAATTCTAGATTTCTATGGGAAACTAATTAATTAGCTAGATATAAGCAATTATCCATTTCATTCAGGGTGATTTCAAACAATAATGCAATAAGGGTATCACAACCATATCAACTATAACACAATAAAGGCTCTCAAATTCAATTTTTAGGTTCCGAGCGTAGTGGAAGCACGCATTGGGTGATGTAATGACCAAAATTTCTTTTAATTTCAATTTCCTAGAACCCCAATAGAGGATATTGCACATTAAGTTTATAATTAACTTATTTATATTGGAAGAAATAAATTACATCTTCTTAGGTTTCTTTCTTCTTTGATAATTGTTGATCATATGAAAATACCCTTTCAATTTTTTTTATTGAACTATGAGAATCCAAGGATAAAATCCCTCTAGTGGGGATCCACATGTGCTCCAATGATCTCTAAACAACACCACTCGATCTTCGGGTGATAGTGCGGTGAATTGAATGTCTTGCGTTGTTCATTCTGGATCGCTTGTTCTTAATTCTTGAAAAAAATCTCTCTTGTGTTTCTCGTTCTTGAGAAGGAAATAACACAACTAAAAATATGACCTTTATTAGCACTAGAAAAGAGCATTAATAGTGCTAAAAAGGCACTGTTAATCAAGGCAAAGATAGGGGGTCCCTTTTATCAGCGGTCCGGAAAGCACTGATAAAGGCCCCTTTTATTAGCGCTAAAAAAATCACTAATAAAAGGGGTCTTTTATCAGTGCTAAAAAAGCGCTAATAAAAGAGTCCTTTATCGGTGCTTTTTTTAGCATTGATAAAAGACCCCTTTTATTAGCTCTTTTAAAAAGTGCTGATAAAAGTTAAAAAAATATTAAAAAAAATAAAAAAAATATTTTTTCAATTTTGGGGGGCTTAAACAATGCTTGACGCCTCCTTTAATAGTACCCCACCACCATGGTAGCCAACACATTCCCCAGCTAGCTCCACCCAGCCCCACCCCCTTTAACAGCGCTCCCACCTCCTTTAATAGTGCTAGGTTATTCCCCCCACCTGCGTGCGCGACCTGACTCTCACAGGATTCGAACTCGAGACCTGTTGCCTGCACGCCTAAGCATTTACCACTCCACCATATTACTTTGCTCCTCATTTATTAATATATATATTTATATATATATTTAGTTATATCTGCTCATATATTAATATATATATATATATATATATTAACATATATATATTTATCTTAATATATATATGTAGTTATATTAATATATATATATATAAATTTATTTATTTAGTTATATTAATATATTTATATAGTTATATTAATATATATATATATTCGTATATTAACATATATATATATATATATCCGTATATATATTTAGTTATATTAATATATATATATATATATATATTTAGTTATATTAATTTTTATGTATATATCTCATATATTAATATATATATATATATATTTAGTCATATTAATATATATATATATATAGTTTTATTAATATATATATATATCCGTATATTAACATATATTTATATCTATTTATATATATATATATATTTATTTATACTTTTTTATCCGTATATTTATTTGTATATTAATATATATTTATAAGATTAGTTTTAAATACATTTATCAAATATGTTTTCTTATGTATGTTTATAAATAAATAAACAAATACATACATACATATATACAACACACACACAGACATACGAATAAATACATATATATGCGTATCTAAAAAGCCATAGAATGTTAAAACAACCATAACTTCTAATACAGAAGTCAGTTTCAACTCCACAACAAGTAAAGTCGAATAAAATGAAAGAATATTCGATATGATATGTGGTACAGGCCTAGAGGACATTCAGATCATAAGTTATATTTGAATGTTAAAAATTTGGATAACCGGACTAAAAACTCAGTTTTGGAGGCATTTTAGGCCTTTTTTGGCCTCTAAAAATGTAAAATAAGGTTCCCTTGGATCACTAGCATGTAGAGCTTGTCGAAGGATTTGATTTGATATGCTGTAGAGCTCAAATGGACACCCAGATCAAAAGTTATGGTCGTTTGAAGTTTGAGTTACATTTTTGAACTTATTTTAGATCTTTTATTAATTTTTTTATTTTTTTCCTCAAAATTTTATTAAATGATTATTATTCAATGATAATTAGAAAATTATTAATTAATTTTTTTAAAAATATTTTATAAGGTTCATTTACTAAATATCTTATACATTAATTTTAGATTTCCATTTATCCTTATCTAAAACATATTTAAAAAATATATATTATATTTATATCAATATAAATACACTTATATATCAATATATTATTTTTTATGATTTTTTTAAAATATACACTTTATCAATGCTTGGAAAAAGCACTGATAAAGCCCCCCTTTATCAGCTCTACTAAAAAAAGTGCAGATAAAGGGGCCCCCTTTAACAGTGCTAAAAAAAGCGCTGATAAAGGGGTGGCTTTATCAGCGCTAAAAAAGGGATGATAAAGGGTCACTTTTAACAACACTATTAAAAGTGCCCTTTGTTAGCGCTGTTGAAGACACCCCCTTTATCAGTGCTTTTTTTCACGCTGTTAAAGAGTGGCGTTGCGGAAACCCAGTTTTGTGGTAGTGTAGAAGGAGTTGTCGAGAGAGAATTTTATGTGTGTAATAATTATTTATTCTCAATTTTTTGATGAAGTATACATTAGAACTAACTATAAATTTATAGAGTTAGATTTTATGTTAAAATATTATTTAATTGTAATTCATACATTAAATAAAATTTAAAACATTTAATAAACCCCATAAAATATAATAATAATAATAATATTATTATTATTTTGTGGTGCACACCAAATTGCACAAAAAAAATATTATGTATTGGTATTCTTAATTAATATTTTCACCAGACTTGGTCATGGTCCATTAAAACTCTTATAGCATTTATTGAACATCAGAATATATATTTTATTCATAAATATATATTTTATTCACAATCTAGTGAATAAATATTTATTAAAAATATTCAATAAATAAAATAAATATTTTATTCACAATCCGATGAATAATTATATATATATATATTCACATAATCAAATAAAATATTTATTAATAAATAAAGAATTATTTATTACCTTGTGAATATTAATAATAAATAAAACTTTAATAAAATTATTCCTCATTCTTGAGAATAATATTTATTCCAATAATTAAATTCAAATAGAATTTAATTGAGATCAATGAAAATACTTAGTGTGAGACCCCCTAGGACTATTTCTCATTGGCATTAGGTGGGATTGCCTAATATCCAAGATTACAATCTTGTAATGGGAAAGGCACCCAAGATAAAGAACTTAATATCACAACGATGGAAACCACATACTAATGTTCACTGTGTAATATAATCCCTTTGTCTCAATATCTCATCAAGTAGGTTTCACATAAATATCACTAACTTATATGATTGATACATATTTCTTTGACTATCTAAAATAAACACATCATTACACCATGGCCATATAATTTTGGGTGATGGTTCCATTCCAATCAAAGGGCTAAGATATCATCTTCCATAAATATGTAAGTGACAAATCCTTCCTCAACTTATCCATTAATGGAATGTCACTCAAGATTCACCCAACGTATCAAACTTCACCATGAAATTTTATCATCATGTTTTATGAAATACATCTAATCAAGTGAGTTGTAACATGCATGAATAATAATCTTAAAGTCTAAGGACCACCACACATGCTCATAGATAAGAATATCCAATGATACCAAAACATGTGGAATTTTTACTGGGGAGTCTGTTCTCATAATCTCCCATCTTGGAGATTACCAAGAGTGAACTTCATGAGAATAAAACTCATCTACTTATGAGTACTCGCACCTAAAAGTATATGTACTATGTGTCCCATCATAATACGTTATCCAACCGTAGAACAATATTTAATAATATCTTCATAACACATCATGGTTCTCATCATAGAGGGGAACTATTGTGACCTTATCAATGTGATGTATACTCTATGATGTTATTAAATTAGAGTCATGAGTAATAATGTACCATATGAAATAATAAGTTTTATTAATATTCAGTACATCGAATATACATGTAATCAAAGTATAAACAACTGGTCTTAGGACACCAACTATAAAAAACTACCACTTGAACTAGATCCAAATAACTATGACCTTCAGTCCTCTAGACCTCACATGATAGTTATAAGTCAATTATTTAGTAAATGGGCCCTCCACATTGTCTTCTGTGGAATTACTGCTCACTGTAACTTCACTTCTCTAAGAAAAATCCCTGAAGATATGATACTTTTGAAGTATGTTCTTCCTCCTTGATGTGACCTTGGATCTTTTTCAAGATCTGTTTCTTTAGTATTATAAATATATAGTGTGATAGGATATTTACTTATAGGTACCACATCAAGCTCTTGGACAAAGTTTCAGATCTATACCGCTTTTTTAGCTGCCTCAGAAGCCACAATATACTCAGAATCTACTATAGAATATGTGACCATAGCCTATTTTGAGATCTTCCAACTCACAACACCTCCATTAAAAGTGAATATATATACCGCATGTGAGTTCAAGTCATCTTTATTAGTTTGTAATTATAATTTAAAAATCCAATAATGACTAGTTCCTCATATCCTTTATAAACTAGGAACATATCCTTATTATGCCTCAAATACATAGGATAGCCTCCACTTCCATCTAATAGTGGTCACCTAGATCATCTTGATATATTCCTACCAAATGTAATGTATAGGTTAATTATATCTTAGTACATATCATAAAATACATGACTGAACCAATCACTGATTTTTATAGAATCCTTTCCATTCTATTTCTTTCATTATGTGTTCGATGACACATTTTCCTAGAAAAATGAATACCATGTGATGCTCACAAATAGTCCTCTCTTAGATTATTCCATATTTAATCTCTTAGGTATCTTGTCAATGCATGTACTTTTACTTAGTCCAAGAAACCTCTTGGATCTCTCACGATGAATATTGACCCCAATAATATATGCCGCCTCACCCAAGTCCTTTATAGAGAATCATTTATTCAACATTGTCTTATTAAAATGTAAGAATGATATTAATTTCCAATGTGTAATATTTAATCAATATATACTATTAATAAAATTATTGTACTATTACTAAACCATTTATAGACACACAACTCACATTCATTCCTTATAAAACCAAATTCTATTATGGCATCATCAAACTAAATGTTCCATGACCTAGATTCTTTATTTAATATATAAATGGATATTTACAACTTTTATACCTTATTGGAATCATTTGGTGTCACAAAACCTATAGGTTGTGTCATATATACATCTTCTTGAAGTTTCCTATTAAGGAATTCTATTTTGACATCAATTTTCCAAATATCATAAATAGGGAAAGTCATAATGGGAAGTATAATTATGATGGATTTTAACCTTACAATTGGTGAAAGGGTTTTTTCATAGTCAATGCCTTAACACTATTTTAACCTTTTTTCAATCAGTCATGACTTATAGGTACTAAATTCTCCTTATATATCTAGTTTCTTCTTGAATACCCATTTGAAACCAATTGACTTTACATCTACTAGATGATCTACCAAAATACAGGCTTGGTTTTGGTATATGGAGTCCATTTTAGAATTCATGGCCTCCTTCTACTTGGAAACATCTATTCCACTTATTTCTTCCTTATAGGTTAAAGGGTCATTATTATCAACTAATAATAATCCACCATCATTTATTACTAAAAAACCATATTGTTCCAGTTCTTTGACCTCTCTATTACTCCTACACTATAATTGTGTATTTGGAAAAATTTCTTCCTCCATAGAGATTTGTGTAATTTCTTCCTATGAAAACTCTTGTGTATCTTGAGCCTTGATTTCATTAAAATCTATCTTTCTTCAACTATATATTTTAGAGATAAGACTATCCTCAATAAATGTGTCACGTCTTTCAAAAAAACCTTTTTTTCTGAAGGATTGTATAGGTAGTATCCCTTTGTTTCTTCAGTACATCTTATAAAGATACACTTTTTTCCTTAGGGTGAAAGCCTTTTACTTGAAGAGGCCTTAAAAAAAACTTCATAACCCCACACATATAAGTAATATAACACAAGTTTCTTTCCATTCCATAATTGGTATGGTATACCATTTGTTTCATTAGTTGGAACTTGGTTTAGTATGTATAATATTGTTTATAATGTGTATCCCCAAAAGGATAATATAAGATTCACATGACTCAAAATTGATCTCACCATGTCTAACAAGGTGTGACTCCTCCTTTTTCTTACACAATTTTAATGAGGTGTATAAGGAGGACTGAGTTGAGATAATATCCCACACTTCTATAAATAATAAATGAAATCTTGATTAAGATATTCTCCACCATGGTTTGAGTGGTGTTTATTAATCTTCTTACCAAGATGGTTCTCAACTTCATTCTTTATTCCTTTAATTTATCAAAATAATATTACTTATACCTAATTAAGTATACATATCCATATCTACTAAAATCATTAGTAAAAGTTATAAAGTATGAGTAACCACCCCTTGCCTCAATAGAAAATGGTATACAAACATCTATATGAACTAATTCAAGAAGCTATTTATCCCTTCCACCATTCCCAATAAATGAGGATTTTGTCATTTTCCTTGTAAACTTGTGTGACATACACCTATGAATTTTAGTTTAAAGAATATAAATATCTATCTTGATGTAATTAATTCAAGCACTTTTCATTTACATGACCTAGTTGATTATTTCAAAGCTTAGTGTGGTATAATTCATGTAAAGTAAATTTGTTATCGATTGTCATTACTTGGTTTTTTTAATCCAACACACAAAGACCGTTATTTAAATGTGCCTTATCATAACGAATTATATATTTATAAAATAAGAAACATTTATTCCAAAATTTGAAAATAAATCCATCCTTATCTAGTTTGGATATAGAAATAATGTTTTTGGTAACTAAAGGCACATAATAAAAACCCTTTAAAACCAATATTATTCTATTCAGCAATGTAGGTGGCAGTCCCCAATAGTTACAACAACAATTTTATCTCTGTTGGATACTCTTAGGTCTACCTACCCTTATTCAATCTTTCTAAATCTACTTGGTTCCTATATTTTAATACATATGTGAGAACCAAAAGTTATATCTAATACCCAATTTGCAGAAATAGATAAATTTCACCCGATAACAAATGCACCTAAATATTCCCCTTGATTCTTTGGATGAGTGTTGTTTTTCTTATAGTGCCCCTTATTTCCACATGTGAAACAAATATCATCCCTTTCCCTTGCTTTTACCTTGATATTCATCTTCTTGGTAGGGCATAAAGAATCTTTTTTCTTAAAGCTCTTTTCTTTCCCTTCCCATTTGTTCACCATATGGATGAAAGGCTTTTCACACTTTGTATCCTTATCTAATTAGAGAAGGAGAATAATAATATCTAGAAGATACTTATCAATGTTTTTCATATTAAAATTTACAACAAATCTAGAGAATCTATGAGGGAGTGATGCCATAATAAGACCAATGCCCAGTAATTTAGGGAGTTTAAACCCTAGAACCTCTAGGAACTCAATGTATCCAATGAGATTGACTACATGAGGCCTGGTTAGAGAACCCTCTCAAAGCTTGTTCTAAAATATTACCTTAAATATATCAATCTTTTCATGTCTACCTCTATCCTCGTAAATACTATATAGGTTCTTAAGAATTCTATATGCATCCATACTTTCATGATACTTCGTGAGTTCAATAGAAATAGATGAAAGGATCAAACATTGAATGTCAACCACATCTCTCAAATGTTTTTCATAGACAAGGAACTCTTAATATATTTCCTCCATAGTAGGAGGATCATAAATTGAGGATTTTAGCATGTAAGATTTCTGTTCGTGGCACAAAAAAACCTAAAGGCATTTAAAACACTCCTGGAAGTTACTTTTAGTCATGTGGTTGTATTTCTCCATTATTGATCATATATATAGTGTGGATGATGAAATTTTCATTTTATTCTATAATTAAAAATATCTGATTATTAGTACTTTTCTTGATTATAAATTAGGCGATATATAATATATTAATTTTTTTTATTAAATCTACAAATATTTTATCAAGTCCCACTATCTATCACCATTTAACTCAGAATATCTAACCACATTAACATTCTAGTGGAAAGGATACTAATTGTGTAACACCCCAAGCTTCTACGGTACGTTTCCCTTCGAATAATGCGATAGCGTGTGTTGTACGAAACCTCGAGTTCTAACACACACCACAACTAATTAAACTAGCCGTTGTGAATAGTAATACCTACTTTTTGAAATCATATATATTCTATATTTCAAAATGGACTTCATTTTTGGATTCGGAATATCAAAATTAGCCTAGGGTGAAATTTTGGTACATTTCGGATAACTTTCATATTTTGATGAATAGTGAAAATTTCTAAATTTTAATTAAAAACAACTTTTTTAATCAAAATAATTAATAGTGATAAATTATGAATTTGAGTGGTTTTAAAGTATATTTAGAATATATTTTTACCATTCAATTTAATGTTTATCATTGGACATAATTTTACAATTAAACCGAACATAAACAAGTGTCAATCTTTTGATAGTTATTATCTCTTAAAAACACGCTTTTTGTTTTGACAGCGGGAATTAATTTTAAATTAATTTCTGCCACTTCTGTGTTTTGAATTTAGGAAAATGGATTCCATATTTGGAATCAGGATGTTCAAATTGTGTAAATAGGTAACTTTTATTTTTAGACATTTTGAATAGTTACTGTGGTAAATATTTTATTTACCATGGTTAAAGGGTAAATCCGGTAAATAAGGGTTAAAAAAATAATATTATAATAATAAAAAATTACCCTAAAACGTGTCCTAACCTTATTGGTGGACACATACCCGACCATGGGCATCCTTTGGTCAATTTGGGGACCCCTTGGAGCCACTTGTATGTGGTAGGGACACTTTATATTAATAAAGTTAAAATAAAAATAAAAATGGCATAAGCTTACATCTTTTAGAAGAACAATTTTTACATAGGGTTATACATGTTGGATTTTCGATTATAAATATTCATTAGAAAGCTAAAAAGATTTCCTACATAATGGTATTTTATTTATAATTTTTAGACATTATATAATTTATTTTATTTATGACACAATGATGATGCAGTAATTACTAAAATAGTGAAAAATAAAAATAATTGATCTTATAAATACCCAAATAATTATAATATGAAACTTTTAATGAATTAAACTAATTTTCTATGATAATATGATATATTAGGATTGATTTAATTGACTTTGTTCGAAGTAATCAATCTGTTAGGAGTTTCACAAAAATCAACTATTGAATAGTGTCAAAATTGACATAAAAGAGTTCTTAAAACAAATATTATATTATTAATTGATATTAAATTCCTAAAAATCTAAGGTTCGGCCAAGAGACTTATATTATGATAGGTTCCTCATTAATGGACCACTTGGGGGTCGATTGGATGTATATAGTAAGTTTATTAATCATATTATATAAAAATACAAAGAGACATTGTAAAAGTGAAACTAATTAACTTAGAGTTAATACTTAAAGATAAGGTTAATATAAGTACCCAAACCTGTCTAAATTCTATTGGATGAGTTGTTTTCGACCTATCCACACCTCATCCTTTGAATAGTCAACTTTGGAGCCTTTGTAAACCGAATATGAATTTATTATAAATTAATATTTCTAACTTTTCCAAAGGTGCCCCTCACCCCTCTTATAAAAGGGCACTCCTCCTTCTCATTTCTTCACACCTTCAAAGCCTTTTGGTTCGGCCAAACTCTGCCCAAATACTCTCCCAACATCCCTCAATACAACCTAGAGGCCTTAGTTTGATCAGAAAGCCAACCTAAGGAGCCCTTTTGATCAAATCAAAAGGAAGAACCCGAAGAAGAGGTAATGATTTCACCACCCTTTTCTAAGTTCATTTCTTCTTCCACTTCTTCTTCCTTTGTTCTTACCATTCTAAAATAATAACTCCAGTATCTCACATATACTGTGATGTTATTATAAATATGGTACAATCATATTCAGTATTCTATCCACCCTTTGAATGACATGTCACCATACGTGCGTACGTACGGCTTACCGTCTCCACGTCGTGGTGTAATTGTTATTCAATATAATATTATTTGGATGGGTATAATAATGATGTGTAACTCATGTAAATAATAAATATAACATGTTAATGATTCTGTATATATGATATAACATCCATTTATATATTATTTTAATATCAAAAGAATGATATTGTCGCTCGTGCGTACGTACGGACTACCGTCTCCACGAACGCGATGAGATTCATTCTCCATCGTATCCATTCAAGTATAATTATCATTTGATGATTTAAAAATGATGTTTAAGGACTGTATATCATTCTGGATATGAATAAGATACAACAACCATGGCTTATGTAACAAAACATATAAAAGAAAATGAGTAAGTTAACTCCCGAAACGACGATAATTCTAAGATATTATTAACAAATCAATGTTAAAAGATCATATATGATATCATATTAATATATATGATTCTTGTATAATTTAATAACAACTATTTCACCATTATACAGGAGGTTAACCTACCCCAACCAAGGAAAAGTACAAGGTAAGGGTTATTTCACAATCTCTTCATTATCCGAGGTTGTATTATACGTAATAATCTACTGGGATCTCTTTATCATCCACATCCATGTTTCTTAAAAATGTATTTCAAAACATTTTTACTATTTACAAGAATATGGGTTAAAGTCATTTATACCTTTTTTTGACTTTTTATAAGAGGTTTATAAAGGAATCTTTCCGTCGTTTTCAAAACAAGGTCCTTTTTAACCTTTTCGACAGAATTGAGGTAAGAATGTTTTTTTTAACTTATACGGCGGGTGCGGTTATTTTACGCCGTTATAAAATCTTCAAAGCTTTACTTACAAGCTTATAAGAATATTTTCAAAGAAAATGTTTTATTTTATATGGATCTTAAATGATTTCAAAATAAAAGGAGATATTTCTTTAAAAAGAATTTTGATTTCATCTATGTCAACATCCTTTGATGGATTTTAAGATTATTTGAAGTTGATTTATTATGATACAAAACTTCTATATTGTATTGAAGGTTTTGTGATATGTTTGACTGTGGATGTGCTATTTTTATACCATTCATAGTTTATTGTGAAAGTATTGACATTTCGTATGCTAGTTTTAATACGAATGTTTATGTTATGTTTAAACCTTTTCATATGGGAATGCATTGGACTTAATAAGTGACGGGTGGAGCCCGCTATAGCTCCTCGATGCATCGGTAGGTCTCATGAGACAAACTAGTGTCTTGGCACAAGGCCTTGACAAAATCTTATTTGTAGTCTTGGCACGAGGCCTTGGCTATGTGGTTATGATAGTCTGGCATTATGCATTCCAACATTATGAAAGTGGTTATTTATTTTTGCATGTGATTATTCGATTAGTGGAATATCCATGTGAATAAGTAAATGGAATTATTTCATTTTATTTATGCCATACCATGTTGAAAGTTCATGTTTAAAAGGCTTTTGTTTTAGTTATACATTGCCTTAAATGTTTATTCTTATTGATGAAAGTTTCCGCTATATTGTTATCCTTACTGGGCATTTGAGCTCACCCCTTTTCTATGTTTTATTTTTCCCAGGAAGTGAAGATGTAAGTTATGAATGACCTGCAGGGATATTATGAGGGGATTGTAGTGTGGACTGTGGAAACATTATGTTGTTGTAGTAGTTTTTGATTTTATGATGTAATGTAAAACTTATGAATATATCTAGTGTTTCCAAGGCTACTAAACCAATCGGTCTTTCGAGATTTGATCTTTCTTGTGATCATGCCAATGTTATGTAATAATGCACCGACTCTAGGAAACTAGGGTCGGGGCGTTACAGTTGGTATCAGAGGAAGTTTAGTACAAACCTTGGAAGCTAGATTTAGATAAACTCTGATTAGAGCACGTAGACCTAAGATGAACTTTGAGGATTAGTATAGAAGAACTTCCTAGAATTTTGGTATTGTAGAGACTTTGTGAGTTTTGCGAGCAATACATCCCTGTCTGGATACGAGCAGGTAGAGGCGGCTCTGGCACAGATGTACCTAGGGGTAAAACCCGAAAACACCGCTTTGAGCTAGACTCGAACGGGAACTGGTGCACGACAACGGGCCTTGCTGCACTCTTGGTTACGACACTCCCGGGGGATATGCTTAGGATAACTCTCACTTTCTTTACAAATCATTATGAAGGGTTTATGAGTATATACTTCCTCAAAGAAAACATATTTATGATTATGGATTATATCCATAGATAGTTCAATTTATGTTAAGTGTTTTATAAGTATGGGATTATGTATTTTGATTCATAAACTGATCTAGTTTATGCCATTGTTTAGAAATGGCGCCTAGTGGAAGAAATGGAAACCGTATCAATGCACGCACTCCATGTAGGGATTGCCCTCCTGCTCAAGATAATTATAGTGGGGCTGGTGATGCAACTGGTGCTGATCAGCTAATCACCGTACTGGGACAACTTACTCAGGTTATGAATAATAACCTTACCCGTATGGAGCACCCTGATCCGCAGCGTGGAGGATCAATGTTAGATCGATTCATGAGACAACAACCACCAACGTTCAATGGAAGTACAAATCCCTTAGTAGCTGAGCAATGGATATTTTCCCTAGAGAAAATATTTCAGGCTTTGGGGAGTAGTGAAAGGGAAAAAGTTACCATGGCAGTTTACCGCCTCACTGGAGATGCTGATCAATGGTGGTCATTGATTCAAAACATGAAGGAAGATGATGAAGTATCAAACATGGAATGGAGGGAGTTCAAAGATCTGTTTTTAGAAAAATACTTTCCTCGCGACCATCGAGCAGATATGGAAAGGCAATTTCTGAGTCTGAGACAAAAGGAGGATGAGAATGTCACAAAGTATGAGGCTAACTTTACAAGGTTAGCGAGGTATGCTGGAGATTATATTCGCAACCCAAGAAGTAAGATTGATCGTTTCTTTGATGAGTTAAAACCATTTCTCCGTCGAGCATTAGTCTCACAATCCTTTTCATCGTACGAAGACATTGTCTCATGTGCTATCAAGACCGAAAAGGAATTCTCTAAGTCTTATGACTTTAAAGCAAAGCAAGAGAAGAAGAGACCTGCTGATCAATCTGGGAATGGAAATAAGGGGAAGAAGGGAAAGGTTGAATATCCATCTTGTGGTAAGTGCGGGAAGAAACACCCCGGTGCTTGCCTGAAGGGAATGGGAGTCTGTTACAAGTGTGGTGAAAAAGGCCACCAAGCTCATGATTGCAAG
This sequence comes from Viscum album, assembly GCA_963277665.1. Lineage (NCBI taxonomy): Eukaryota > Viridiplantae > Streptophyta > Magnoliopsida > Santalales > Viscaceae > Viscum > Viscum album. Next base: position 92,230,759 of record OY728155.1, read on the forward strand.
GGGAAGAAGGAAGATACCAACGTTCAGTGCTACAATTGCAGGGAGATGGGGCATTATGCAAATGCATGTCCTAAGCGTCAGGAGAACTTACCTCAGAAAAGGCCAAGGGATCAAGGCCAGGCTTATGCTATCACTACTGCTGAGGTAGAAACTCCGAAAGACGTGGTGGCAGGTAATTTAATGGTTTCCTCAAGTTTAGCAAATGCATTATTTGATTCTGGATCATCGCATTGTTTCATATCTTCCCAGTTTGCTAAGAAAATTAGATATTTCCAATTTGATTTAATAAGGGAGTTGTCAGTTAAAACTCCTAAGGGAAGTATCGTTGCAACAAAGTTTTGTGAATCAGTCCCCATTAGAGCACATAAATTTTCTTTATCTGCTGATTTCATCGTCATACCTATGATTGAGTTTGATATAATCCTCGGTATGGACTGGCTTTCGGACTATGATGCGAAGATTTATTGTAAGAAGAAAGAGGTTACGATTCTTGATGATAATGATAAGGAACACCTTATTTTTAGAGCAGAATCGTCACCACCTAATTCTTATTTAGACCCACCCCCAGTAGCTCAACTTAATTAAATTATTGGGGAGGAAGAGAATGAAATAACTGTCGGTGAGGAAAGGAATGTTCAAATAGAGGATGTACCTGTTGTGAAAGAATTTGTAGATGTATTTCCGGAAGATTTACCTGGACATCCTCCGGAACGAGAAGTTGAGTTTTCTATTGATTTGATTCCTGGATCAAGGCCTATATCGAAGACCCCTTATAGAATGGCCACTGTAGAGTTAGTCGAACTAAAGAAACAACTAGAGGAATTGAGTAATAAGGGATTTATTCGCCCTAGTGTTTCTCCATGGGGAGCCCCTGTTCTTTTTGTTAAAAAGAAAGATGGATCTATGAGGTTATGTATCGACTACAGGGAGATCAATGCTATAACGATAAAGAACAAGTATCCCCTACCTCGTATTGATGATTTATTTGACCAACTGCATGGAGCTCAATACTTTTCAAAGATTGACCTTCGATCTGGATACCATCAGTTGTGTGTAAAGAAGGAAGACATTCCGAAGACAGCATTTCGAACCAGGTACGGGCATTACGAGTTTACTGTAATGCCGTTTGGATTGACTAATGCACCCTCTGTATTCATGGATCTGATGAATAGAGTTTTCAAGGAGTATCTCGATGAATTTGTGGTGGTATTTATTGATGATATCTTGGTATACTCCAAAACCTACGAAGATCATGAAAATCACTTGCGCATTATCTTGAAGACTCTGAGGAGGCATGAATTATATGGAAAGTTTAGCAAGTGTGAATTCTGGCTTCAGGAGATTTCTTTTCTTGGCCATATTGTCTCTAAAGATGGAATCTCTGTTGATCCTTCTAAGACCAAGGCAATCCAAGAATGGCCAGCACCTACGAGTATAACTGAGGTACGTAGTTTTATTGGCTTGGCAGGTTATTATCGACGTTTCGTCCAGAATTTTGCCCGATTGGCTAACCCATTAACGAAGCTCACACGTAAAGGGGTTAAATTTGTTTGGACAAAAGAGTGTGAAGAATGTTTCGAAGAACTGAAGAGAATATTAGTCAATGCTCCTATATTGACTCTACCATCGGGGAATGATGGGTTCGTTATTTATAGTGATGCATCAAAGAAAGGACTTGGCTGTGTCCTTATGCAGAATGATAGAGTTATTGCCTATGCATCACGACAGTTGAAAATTCATGAACAAAACTATCCTACTCATGATCTTGAGTTAGCAGCTGTGATCTTTTCTTTGAAGATATGGAGGCACTACCTCTATGGTGAAAAATGTGAGATTTATACTGATCACAAGAGTTTGAATTATATTTTCTCACAAAAAGAACTCAACATGAGGCAAAGGAGATGGCTTGAATTACTCAAGGATTATGATTGTACGATACACTACCACCCGGGGAAGGCAAACAAGGTGGCAGATGCTTTGAGTAGAAAAGACCATGGAGTTTTGAACAATATGAGAATTGAAAGGGATCCAATTTTCATGGATCTAGTGAAAATGGACATGGGAATAACCAGGGAAGGTGAAACATCAATGCTTTTTCAAATGGTTGCCAAACCATCTTTACTAGAAAGGATTAAGAGTTCTCAGACCGATGATGACGAATTCCAAAAGAAGATTAAAGCTGTGAATGATGGGAGATTGAGAGACTTTGTGTATGAAGATGGAATTTTGAAATTCGGGAAGAGACTTTGTGTTCCCAATATACCTGATCTAAAAAGGGAATTGCTGGATGATGCTCATAGTTCCAATTTCTCTATACACCCTGGGAGCACCAAAATGTATAGAGATTTGAAGGAACATTTTTGGTGGGACAACATGAAGAGGGAGATTGCTGATTTTGTGTCAAGGTGTATGGTTTGTCAACAAGTGAAAGCTGGAAGGCAACAACCTGGAGGAGTCATGCAACCTCTTCCCATACCGGAGTGGAAATGGGACAATATTACGATGGACTTTGTCATGGGGCTACCAAAGACTCCTAGAAGGAACGATGCAATATGGGTTATTGTTGATCGTCTTACCAAGTCAGCACATTTTCTTGCTATAAGAGAAGATCTACCCCTGGAACGTCTAGCAAGACTATACATTAATGAAGTTGTGAGACTTCATGGAGTTCCCCTATCGATTGTTTCTGATCGTGATCCCCGTTTTACTTCAAGATTTTGGAAAAGTCTTCAGAAATCCCTGGATACTGAACTTCATTTGAGCACTGCTTACCACCCTCAGACAGACGGACAATCAGAACGGACTATTCAGACCTTAGAAGACATGTTGAGATCTTGCTCACTTGATTTTCAGGGTATGTGGGATCAATATTTACCTCTGGTAGAATTTTCCTATAACAATAGCTTCCATTCGAGTATACAAATGGCACCATATGAAGCGTTATACGGAAAGAGATGTCGTACACCAACCTGTTGGGATGACGTTGGTGAAAGAAAACTTGTAGGCCCAGAACTGGTGGAGGAAACGGTGGAAAAGGTGAAGGTAATCCAAAATCACATCAAAGCAGCTCAAAGTAGGCAGAAGAGCTATGCCGATAATCGAAGGAAGGATTTGGAATTTCAAGTCGGTGATCATGTTTTCCTAAAGGTATCTCCGTGGAAGGGAGTCATACGTTTTGGTAAGAAAGGTAAATTGAGTCCCAGGTACATCGGACCTTTCGAAATTCTAGAACGAATTGGGGCTGTAGCTTACCGATTGGCAATGCCGCCAAGTCTCTCCAAAGTTCCCGATGTGTTCCACGTATCTCTGTTGAGAAAATACATGCCTGACCCAACGCATGTACTCACCTATGAGGAATTAGAACTGGAACCCGATCTGTCTTATTGCGAAGAGCCCGTCAGGATTCTTGATACAAGAGAACAAGTACTGAGAAACCGGACGACGCGTCTGGTAAAAGTTTTGTGGAGAAATCATAAAATGGAAGAGGCAACGTGGGAACCCGAGGAACTTATGATGAAGAACCACCCGAGTCTTTTTATGCAGTAATACCCTAGAAATTGCGAGGACGCAATTATTTGAAGGAGGGGAGAATGTAACACCCCAAGCTTCTACGGTACGTTTCCCTTCGAATAATGCGATAGCGTGTGTTGTACGAAACCTCGAGTTCTAACACACACCACAACTAATTAAACTAGCCGTTGTGAATAGTAATACCTACTTTTTGAAATCATATATATTCTATATTTCAAAATGGACTTCATTTTTGGATTCGGAATATCAAAATTATCCTAGGGTGAAATTTTGGTACATTTCGGATAACTTTCATATTTTGATGAATAGTGAAAATTTCTAAATTTTAATTAAAAACAACTTTTTTAATCAAAATAATTAATAGTGATAAATTATGAATTTGAGTGGTTTTAAAGTATATTTAGAATATATTTTTACCATTCAATTTAATGTTTATCATTGGACATAATTTTACAATTAAACCGAACATAAACAAGTGTCAATCTTTTGATAGTTATTATCTCTTAAAAACACGCTTTTTGTTTTGACAGCGGGAATTAATTTTAAATTAATTTCTGCCACTTCTGTGTTTTGAATTTAGGAAAATGGATTCCATATTTGGAATCAGGATGTTCAAATTGTGTAAATAGGTAACTTTTATTTTTAGACATTTTGAATAGTTACTGTGGTAAATATTTTATTTACCATGGTTAAAGGGTAAATCCGGTAAATAAGGGTTAAACAAATAATATTATAATAATAAAAAATTACCCTAAAACGTGTCCTAACCTTATTGGTGGACACATACCCGACCATGGGCATCCTTTGGTCAATTTGGGGACCCCTTGGAGCCACTTGTATGTGGTAGGGACACTTTATATTAATAAAGTTAAAATAAAAATAAAAATGGCATAAGCTTACATCTTTTAGAAGAACAATTTTTACATAGGGCTATACATGTTGGATTTTCGATTATAAATATTCATTAGAAAGCTAAAACGATTTCCTACATAATGATATTTTATTTATAATTTTTAGACATTATATAATTTATTTTATGTATGACACAATGATGATGCAGTAATTACTAAAATAGTGAAAAATAAAAATAATTGATCTTATAAATACCCAAATAATTATAATATGAAACTTTTAATGAATTAAACTAATTTTCTATGATAATATGATATATTAGGATTGATTTAATTGACTTTGTTCGAAGTAATCAATCTGTTAGGAGTTTCACAAAAATCAACTATTGAATAGTGTCAAAATTGACATAAAAGAGTTCCTAAAACAAATATTATATTATTAATTGATATTAAATTCCTAAAAATCTAAGGTTCGGCCAAGAGACTTATATTATGATAGGTTCCTCATTAATGGACCACTTGGGGGTCGCTTGGATGTATATAGTAAGTTTATTAATCATATTATATAAAAATACAAAGAGACATTGTAAAAGTGAAACTAATTAACTTAGAGTTAATACTTAAAGATAAGGTTAATATAAGTACCCAAACCTGTCTCAATTCTATTGGATGAGTTGTTTTCGACCTATCCACACCTCATCCTTTGAATAGTCAACTTTGGAGCCTTTGTAAACCGAATATGAATTTATTATAAATTAATATTTCTAACTTTTCCAAAGGTGCCCCTCACCCCTCTTATAAAAGGGCACTCCTCCTTCTCATTTCTTCACACCTTCAAAGCCTTTTGGTTCGGCCAAACTCTGCCCAAATACTCTCCCAACATCCCTCAATACAACCTAGAGGCCTTAGTTTGATCAGAAAGCCAACCTAAGGAGCCCTTTTGATCAAATCAAAAGGAAGAACCCGAAGAAGAGGTAATGATTTCACCACCCTTTTCTAAGTTCATTTCTTCTTCCACTTCTTCTTCCTTTGTTCTTACCATTCTGAAATAATAACTCCAGTATCTCACATATACTGTGATGTTATTATAAATATGGTACAATCATATTCAGTATTCTATCCACCCTTTGAATAACATGTCACCATACGTGCGTACGTACGGCTTACCGTCTCCACGTCGTGGTGTAATTGTTATTCAATATAATATTATTTGGATGGGTATAATAATGATGTGTAACTCATGTAAATAATAAATATAACATGTTAATGATTCTGTATATATGATATACCATCCATTTATATATTATTTTAATATCAAAAGAATGATATTGTCGCTCGTGCGTACGTACGGACTACCGTCTCCACGAACGCGATGAGATTCATTCTCCATCGTATCCATTCAAGTATAATTATCATTTGATGATTTAAAAATGATGTTTAAGGACTGTATATCATTCTGGATATGAATAAGATACAACAACCATGGCTTATGTAACAAAACATATAAAAGAAAATGAGTAAGTTAACTCCCGAAACGACGATAATTCTAAGATATTATTAACAAATCAATGTTAAAAGATAATATATGATATCATATTAATATATATGATTCTTGTATAATTTAATAACAACTATTTCACCATTATACAGGAGGTTAACCTACCCCAACCAAGGAAAAGTACAAGGTAAGGGTTATTTCACAATCTCTTCATTATCCGAGGTTGTATTATACGTAATAATCTACTGGGATCTCTTTATCATCCACATCCATGTTTCTTAAAAATGTATTTCAAAACATTTTTACTATTTACAAGAATATGGGTTAAAGTCATTTATACCTTTTTTTGAATTTTTATAAGAGGTTTATAAAGGAATCTTTCCGTCGTTTTCAAAACAAGGTCCTTTTTAACCTTTTCGACAGAATTGAGGTAAGAATGTTTTTTTTAACTTATACGGCGGGTGCGGTTATTTTACGCCGTTATAAAATCTTCAAAGCTTTCCTTACAAGCTTATAAGAATATTTTCAAAGAAAATGTTTTATTTTATATGGATCTTAAATGATTTCAAAATAAAAGGAGATATTTCTTTAAAAAGAATTTTGATTTCATCTATGTCAACATCCTTTGATGGATTTTAAGATTATTTGAAGTTGATTTATTATGATACAAAACTTCTATATTGTATTGAAGGTTTTGTGATATGTTTGACTGTGGATGTGCTATTTTTATACCATTCATAGTTTATTGTGAAAGTATTGACATTTCGTATGCTAGTTTTAATACGAATGTTTATGTTATGTTTAAACCTTTTCATATGGGAATGCATTGGACTTAATAAGTGACGGGTGGAGCCCGCTATAGCTCCTCGATGCATCGGTAGGTCTCATGAGACAAACTAGTGTCTTGGCACAAGGCCTTGACAAAATCTTATTTGTAGTCTTGGCACGAGGCCTTGGCTATGTGGTTATGATAGTCTGGCATTATGCATTCCAACATTATGAAAGTGGTTATTTATTTTTGCATGTGATTATTCGATTAGTGGAATATCCATGTGAATAAGTAAATGGCATTATTTCATTTTATTTATGCCATACCATGTTGAAAGTTCATGTTTAAAAGGCTTTTGTTTTAGTTATACATTGCCATAAATGTTTATTCTTATTGATGAAAGTTTCCGCTATATTGTTATCCTTACTGGGCATTTGAGCTCACCCCTTTTCTATGTTTTATTTTTCCCAGGAAGTGAAGATGTAAGTTATGAATGACCTGCAGGGATATTATGAGGGGATTGTAGTGTGGACTGTGGAAACATTATGTTGTTGTAGTAGTTTTTGATTTTATGATGTAATGTAAAACTTATGAATATATCTAGTGTTTCCAAGGCTACTAAACCAATCGGTCTTTCGAGATTTGATCTTTCTTGTGATCATGCCAATGTTATGTAATAATGCACCGACTCTAGGAAACTAGGGTCGGGGCGTTACAAATTGATTTTCTTAATGATCCAAACTTTGGACATGAAAACCATATGAAAATAATTAGGTAGGCATTCTTTCCATCTGCAAACTTGTATCTTTTGAATCCATTGTGTGGATTCCTCTAACAGGAAATAATGACCTGGATTTCCTCAACACTTACCTCTAAATTTGTATTGAACAAACTTTGGTTGTCAAACTCAATAATTTTTTTAAGTCAACCCAAAACCCTCATGAGAACCCCCCAATAAAAGTAAGTGTCCAGAATTTAGCCATATACTACACATAGTTCTATGGTTTCATTCCCAATTAAGTAATGGAAGTATTAGTCTGACTTAATATTAGGTTGAGGGATTTTAATTAACCAGGCATAAATTTTATCTTGTTTTATCATTTAAATACCTTGCTGATATTAAGTGTATTTTACTTAATTAATTAACCACATTGGATAAAGAATTTATGCACAATACAATTATTTAAATTCCATATTTGCAGATTAATATATTTATTTATGCAATTTTGGTCATGCATAGATAAAATAAATAATTCATAAATGAAAATAAATAAATAAAGTAAATTAACCGATCACGATCTTAAACAATGGTTGATTTAATGAGTATAAATTAAATCAACCTATGACCTAGGGGAATGACTCCATTTGCTGGCTATGATATGAGTTACAACATTCCACCTGTATATCTATATATCACCGAGTTGGCATTGTCATGGTCCCATCTTAAAAAACCTCCATGAGCCTTGGTGTTATCCATTAATTACAAGTATCTATTACTCACACACAGCTGAAGGAAACCAAAGTATTAGTTAAAGGGGATTAAATAAATATCCTTAGACACGTAGGTCCTACATAATAATAGAGGGAGGGATGAATCACAACCCATCATTTAATTTAATATTAAATAATTGAAAACCCATGAAATAAATTAAATTAAATAAATACCAACACATAAATAGGTCTTGGTCAAACTCATGATCAATCATACATGTAATGAATATACAAAAGTAACCAGGTAGCATTCATTTCTTTATTCATTCTTTATTATTAAAATAAACACACTAGCATTAAGTAATTAATTAATTAATTAATTCCCTTTCATCTTAATGATCATCTGATCATAATTGGAGATAACCATAATTTATGTCATTTATGGAAAATAAATGGCATAATCAATAATGTCATATTAATTATAATAAATTAATTGAGAATTTAATATTATTTAAAACTATTATTAAATTTTTGAACACACATTGGTGTGTCAATCAATAAAAAAAGGTTTTAATGCTAAAATATTTTAATTTAATGTATTTTTTAATTATTTCCTATAATGGGAGACTACATGGTGTGTACAGTCCAACTACATGCAGTGTACCTCAGTTTCCTTGTATCTGAGTCACATGCCTGGGGCTTTGGCATGTTAACTCGGTCAGACTACATGGAATGTACATGCCAACTACACGCCATGTATCTGCTTTCCAAGTTCTAGGTTGTCCTGTTCAATACATGATGTGCAATAAATTCATTGTGTGTAATTAACTTCTCGATGCATCAGGTACAACGTGCATGGGTGCACGGTGTGTACATCGTGTAACCCAGTTTTACCATCCAAAGATTTGGAACTTATCGATGGAATCTCCTATCATTATTCATCTATTTCTAAACATTTAATAAAATTAAACACTCAAAAAATATGATTAATATGTGGAATCATGTTAATTCAAATTAGATTAAAGAATAAATAATAAGAAATGAAAACTAAACAATGATTGTGCATGAATCAAAAATCAAATAAATATTTATAAATTTAAACGTAACCCCTATGATACCACTTGTAGGTTCTGGACACAGCACAAGTGCATGGTGGGTGAGGTGATAATATTTTTTTTAATTTCAATTGTTTGAAACCCCAATAGAGGATCTTTCATGTTTGGTTTATAATTAATTTATTTAGATTGGAAGAAATAAATTACCTTGTATTAGGTTTCTTTCTTTATTGATGATTTTTAATCATATGAAAAGACCCTTTCAGATTGTCGTTGTTGTGTTGTGAGGATCCAAGGATAGAATCCATCTAGCAGTGATCTACACATGCTTCAATGATCTCCGAACAACAAAACTCGATCTCTAGGTGCTAGCGTAGTGAATCAAATGTCTTGTGTTGTTCGTTCTTTATCACTCGTTCTTCAGTCTTAAAGAAATATCTCTTGTGTTTCTCATTCTTAAAAAGGAGAGAGAGGGAGGTGTTGAGAGATAATTCATTGTACACAAAAATTCTCAATTCTCAATTTTGGGATGCAATATACAATTGAAATATCCTTTTATTTATAGATTTAGGGTTTTGGTTAAAATATTATTTAATTACATGTTGTCCATTAAATAACATTTAAAACCTCAAATAAACTCCATGCGACATAATAATAATATCATTGTTATTATTTTGTGGTGTTCTCCAACTTATGAAATAAAAAATATTATGTAATGGTCTTGTTAATTAATATTTGTCACTAGAATCGGTCTTGGTCCATTAAAATAGCTCTAGCATTTATTGAACAATATAATAAATATTTTATTCATAAATAAATATTTTATTCACAGTCTAGTGAATAAATATTTATAAAAAATATTCAATAAATAAAACAAATATTTTATTCATAAGCCAATGAATAAATATTTACATATATTTAACTAATCGGATAAATTATTTATTAATAGAAAAATAATTATTTATTACCTTGTGAATATTAGTAATTAATAAAACATGCATAAAATTATTCATCAACCTTGATAATAATATTTATTTCAATAATTAAATTAAAATATAATTTAATCAAGATCAATGAAAACACTTAATTGTGACCCTCAAGGATTATTTCTAGTTTCTATTAGGTTTGATTTTATTAAAGTACAAGATTACTATCTAACATTGGGTTAAGGCATCTAAGAGAAATAACATAATGTTACAATGATGATAACCACATATGAATGCTCACTATGTAATATAATTAATTTTATCTATATCTCATCAATCAAGTTGGACATCCATGTCACCAAACTATATGCTCGATATGTATTTCTTAGACTATATGAAATAAACATGTCATAACACCATGGCCATGGAATTTAGGGTGATAGTTCCATTCCAATCAAAGGACCGATATATCATCTTCCATAAATATGGAATGGATAAATCCTTTATCAACTTATCTATTAATGACATGTCACTCGTGATGCACCCAACATATTAAACTTTTCTATGAATAGTAACCATCACGTTTTATGAAATATATCTACGTATGTGAGTTGTAACATGAATTAATAATTATCTTAAAGTATAAATACCATCACAAACTCTCACAGATAAGAATATTATAACGACCCATAATTTACATACATTATTATTACTTCAAAATTGAAGCACACTTATTACAACATATAACAAAACCATGAATGGACTGTATAGGTATAGTGTCTTTAGAAACTGGGAAACATAAACAACTAGTTCATAAAGCATCTACATTGTATCCCATTTATTTCATCACATCTAGAGTCCATTTTTGGCATATCCTACTTAATAACCTTCTTCCTGACCTGGGGAAAGAAAACATACAAAAGGGTGTGCTCAAATGCTCAGTAAAGGTAAAAAAGGAAATATCATATTCATAAGAGCATAGCATTTCGAAAATCTTAACCTGCAAAAGAGATCATAATATCATAACATGGGATAAATCATAGTAGTGAAATGTAATCCCAACAATCATAACACAAATCATGAAAATTTGTGGCATACACACATAATCATAGAGAATCATTTCTTAGTAGTAAAGACTCATTGCCAAGACTATCTTAGCGGACAAAGTCCATTTCTGAACCGAGTTCACTCCTCGTTTCAGTCCTATTTCACTGAACCAGATTATCCTTCCGTTCCAGCCATGTCTATCTCATGAGATATAAACCATTAACCAATGCATTGGAGGGAGATATAGGTCCCACCCATCTCATAATGATACCATTCTTATATGTGCCAGAAGATCATAAATCATACATCATAACATAAACCATGTAATAAAAATTGGATTCTTAAACATCATGCCACCATAACATAATCCATATAAGATAAAAAGAAATTATAAAAATAATTCCATTATAACATAATCAAATAAATGTAAATATAGGGATAGAAACAAAACTCTATATTATTTTAGATGGAAAGTAATTTTGATAAAATGCTTGAACTCCATTATTAAGGAAAATATCCTTTCTACTTCAAAAACATTTTTCCTTTCTTAACATGTCATACAATTTTTAACTAAAAGAAGTTTATTAAAAATAAACTTGAAAACTTGTAAAGGAAGCTTCATGGAAATAATTTTCTATGAAATCATAAAAATCCTTTCATGCCGTATAAGTTAAAAATAACATTCTCCTCGTACTTTTTTCGGAAAAGTCAAAAAGTACCTTGTACTAAAAATGATCAAAGATTCCTTTCATATATTTTACTAAAAACTAACCAATGGGTAAATTGGATTTAATCACTTTTATGAGGATAAAAATAATATTACATATTGAGAAAACATGGATGTGGATGATAAATATGCCCCAGTAAATACCGAAGTATAAGCAATCTCGGATAAAAATGAGATTGTGAGATTTTTTCTTACCTTAGGTCCAATTTGCTTCATATGTGTCTGAACCTCCTATATAATTATTTAAATAATGTTATTGACTTATTCCAGAATCTTACTCATTGTTATGATATCATATATGGTCATATTCTAGGCTTCATATTAGTAATATTTCATTACTACTTGTTATTCGGGTGTTTATTGTTTTTGTTCTTATGCGCGTTTTGTCAAATAAATTATTATTATTATTTTTAGGTTATAGATAACTCATTTCAAGAATGGTATTAGTGTAATATATACCATATTTATTCATTCAATTCATTTAAATAATCATTATGTAATAAAGATCATGTATAACGAGTCGCATCACATCGTGGCGACGGTAGGCTGTACGTATGCACGAGTAATGATATCGTTCCCATGATCGTGGAATTGTATTGATATGTATGTATACTATTTCAGAATCAATATAACTTTACAATAATCATATATAGTTATTCCCTACACCATTATACCCATCCAAGTAAGGTGGTGGTGAAAAACATATTACACCACAGTGTGGAGACGATATTCCGTACGTACGCACGCGCAGTGATTTCGTTTTCCGTAGGATGGATAGAAGGTGAAATAGGGTTGTTTAATATTTATAATAAAATATAATTATATGAGTGATACTGATTTTATTACTTCATAATGAAACAAGTAAAGAAGAAGAAGTAGAAGAAGAAATAAAGTTGAAAGAATCGGCAACGGACATTACCTCTTCTTTGAAGCGCCTCTTCGTAACCTCCTCTTAGGGCACTAAAGATGGTATTTGAAGAAGACCAGGACATCTAGGATGTTTCTAGGTAAGAGAGGAAGAGAGGGAGGAGGTTCCCTTTTATAAGGGAGGAGAGGGGCACCTTAGGAAAAACTTAAAATATTATTTTATTATAAAGTCATATTCGGTTTTTAATAGCTCTAAATTGATTTATTTCGAAGCTAAGGCGGGGATGGGTCGAAATAATCTCAACCAATGGGTTTTAGACAAGTTTAGGTTACTATTTTGACCTTATCATTTAGATTTAACTCTAAGTTAAATAATTTAACTTTTACCGGGTCTTCTTGTTTTCTTACACTATAAGGTTAATGAACTTACTATAAGAAGCCAAAAGAAACCAAAGTTGTTAATTATTAATATATATAACCTTATCTAAGTCATTTTTCTGAACCTTATATTTTCAGGAATAAAATAACAATTAATAATATAATATTTTTTTTAAAAACTATTTTATGTCAATTTTGACACTATTTGGTAATTGATTTTTGTAAAAATCATAACAGCATGATTAGTTCGAAAAAAGTTAATTAAATCAATACTAATATGTCATATTAACCTATAAAATTAGTGTAATTCATGAAAAGTCTCAAATTACATTTATTTTGGTATTTATAATATCAATGATGTTAATATTTCTTTAATAAGGTAATTACTGCATCATCATTGTGTCATAAATAAATTAAATTATTTAAAGTCTAAAAATTATAAATAAAATACCATTATGTAGGAAATATTTTTAGCTTTATAATTAATATTTATAGTCGAATTTATTTTATTTATAACCCTATATTAAAAATGATTTAGTTATTAAACTTTGATTTTAACTATTTTAACCCTTCTTTAAATAAATTAATAATAAATGTCCTAATCTAATCCATGTGGACCTAAATGGTCATATTTTATTCCTAAGGTTGTTTTTGGTCGAATTAAACTTATCCAATATAATTAGGACATGTGTTAGGGTAATAATAATATCATTTTTACCCTTAATTACCCTATTTACTTTTAACCGTGGTAAATAAAAGTAAAAAGTTACTATTCACCAAAAATTATTTTCATCTCATTGAACCACATTTTAGTCCTTGATATTAAATGTATCTCTCAGATTTTCGAAATTACACTCACAGAAGTGGTAAAATTACGTTTTATGTAAATTTGCAAATTCTCCTAGGAGGTGGGTAAAAGACGGTAAAAAGTTCAATAAAATTTTTATATATCTAAAATTATTATAAAATGACTCCAATGAATTAAATTGAACTTATATAGTTATTATGTATCAATTTTTACCTAAAATAAATTTAAATAAATAATTATTTAAATAAAAATTCGGTTTTTAAATAGTAACCCAGTGTTTTCACTATTCATCAAAAATTGAAAGTTTTCAGAAAAATACCAAAATTTCACCCTTGGCTAATTTTGATATTCCGAATCCAAAAATGAAGTCTATTTTTAAAGATAAAATTTATAAAAGTTCAAAAAGTGGGTATTACTATTCATAACGGTCAGTTTTAATAATATTTTAATAGCATATTGTTGTTTAGTGAAACTCGATATTGCGTACAACACACGCTATCGTGGAAGGTCACGATTGCGTGTAAAGAAAGCCAAGATAGTTTTGTGTGTAATGAATGATTCCTTTTTATAAAATTATACATAAAAACAAAATATTTCTCATAAAATCTAGGGTGTTAAAAATATCTAATAAAACTAAAACATGCAGAATTCCTACTGGTGGGTATGTTCTTATAATCACTCATCTTGGAGATTCAAGTACAAAATTCATGAGAAGAAGCCTCATCTGCTTATGAGTACCCACACCTAACATTCTATGTACTATGTTTCCCATCATAGTATGTTATCCAACCATATAAAATTATTTATGAATATTTTAATATCACATTAAGTATCTCATCATTGCGGGGAACCATTATAATCTTATCAATGTAATGTATACTCTAGAACATTATTACATTAGAGTCTACCAGAATAATGAAAAATATGAAATAATAAGTTTTATTAATATCCAATACATCATATATTCATGTAATCAAATCATAAATAGTTGTTCTTGGGACACTAACTCCAACATCTTGATTTTCAGCAATGGAAACAAGCATGTCTAATTTCACCAGAAATAACATCAAAAGTAGTAAAATATGTGATTTCTCCCCACTAACATCAATTTTAGATTAATCCAAATCATTATATTAATTAATTCAACAATTAATACCCACCCAATAGAAGGAAAAGTAGTCAATACCCACATATGAACATAAATAGGAAGATAATAAGGATTCCTTACCACAAAAAAGCTTTCCAAATCATTTCAAAAAATTGGGTGAAATAGAAACAACTAAGAGACCAAAACTGCACAAGGAAAAATTTGATCTACCTGAAACACACCAAAGGATCATAACAAACACAAACCTAAACACTAAATGAACAAAGAAATATCACCACCAAGAATTCACAATGAGGAATTGGAGAAATCATGGGAGAAAATGGGATTTACTCTCCATAGATTTCCAAATATCATCCTCAGGAAGATAAGGGTCAAATATTGTAAGGGAGAGATGAAAAGTCTCCCAAAATCACCTAGGGTTTTCCCAAAAACCAAGAGGAATAAAATAATTCATTTGATACCTAGTATTTATAAACAAGACGGGTCTCGACACATTCATGACATGAAACACATAATCATGTTGTGATTTTTCATTAGGCCCTTCAATTCAGGCCATGAATCCAATTCAGGTGGTAAATCCCTCAAACTCCAAAACTAATGAACATCCAAAAAATTTCATGGTTTCTCAATATTGAAATAATTCACATCAATAATCATCCTTTCACATCATGAGTCACTTGAAATCAGAAACCCCATCTGAAACTTCAACTTGTGAATTTCGTTCCCCCAATTCATGAACATACTCTCACATCTTGAACACATGTTCACAACATGAACAACCTGCTTTAGAAAAAATACAAGTTCAAACTCTGTTGAACCCTCTATGATCCTCTTATGAATATCTATAACTCTAAAAATCAATAAATTAATGGGAAAAGAAGGTATATACCATTAAATTTTTTTAAATTTTTTTATCAAATTTATTTTTTTCTTAAAAAATAATTCTAAAAAATATATACATTCCCTTTTTTAATTAAAAAATAGAACACAAAAATATTCATAACACTTATTTTAAATTATTCCATAACTTATCTTATATATGTAACCTAAATTTAAAACATTCTCAACTTTGGTTTAAATTTTTAATGTTATACAATCATAAAAAAATGTTATCTTCAATATAATTTCAAGATTCAACAAGACCAATCACACCCATCAGGGTTGTCAAAACTAGTGAGATTTGATAAAAGAAATTTCATGGATCCGTTGTTCTATAGGCTGATCAATTAACTATCACATAATGCATAAAATAAAATGAAATAGATATATGTCTATATACTCTACTTTAAATAGTAATTAGAGATCTCAAAAGATCTTGAAAAAACTTATACAAGTTCCAAAGTGTCATATTTTTTATAAAAATCGGAACTTTATTTGTCACGTTGAGAACTTAAATTCCAGAAGAATTTTTAAAAAATTTATAATGAATTACTCACAATTAAATTATATTCATTATTAGATATTTTATATAAATTTCATTGGAAAGTATATAGACAATTTAACTCCCTGAACCAGTTGACCAGAGTCAGTGCATTATTTTATTACATTAGAATGATAATAAGAAATCAAATCTAGAAGGACCGTCTAATTTAGTAGCCTTGAAAAAAATAGAAACAAATATAATTTTTACATTACACATTGAAATGAAAACAACATAGTGTCTCCTTTGAATACACTCATATCCCTTATATTATCCTTGGAGGTCAGACATAATATACTTATTCGCATACTAGGGAAAAATGAAACATAAGGGGTGAGCTATTTTATGCTGGGTAGGGGCAGCTCCTAATGGCTAGTCTGGTTTTGATTCTCTTTGACCTTCAGGTCGTGTATCTCTGAAGTCAATGAAGTATGTTAGGGTTCTCCCTTCTTCCCTTAAAAGGGGGTCTTTTTATTAAAATAAAAAAAATCTAAGGCCCTTGGGCTGTTGGATGAGGGATGAGCTCAGATTATCAGTAAGTATTAACAATATAGAATAATCTATCATAAATAAACATAAAATTTTTAAGGAATGGTATAAAACTGAAATACAAGCCTTTTAAATATAATATTCAGCATAATATGGAAATAATAAATCAAATAATTCCATTTAAATATTCACATGGATATTCTACTATTCAAATAATCATATGAAATATCAATAACTAATCTCATAATGAGGAAATTCATAATTTCAGACATCATAACCATACTTTCAAGGCCTTATGCCAAGACCATAAATAACCATGCCATCAGGGCCTCGTTCCAAGATAGTAATTTGTCTTATGTGACCTAACGATGCATATAGGGACTATATCAGCCCCCACCCATCACTTACTAAGTTTTATGCATTCCTCTTATAAAAGGGGTAAAACATAACATAACATAAACATTTATATTAAAACTAGTATACAAATTGTTAATACTTTAACCATAAACCATTAATGGTATCAAAATAAAACATCCATATTCAAATATATCATAAACCCTTCAATACAATATAGAATATTGTATCATAATAAATCAACCTTAATTAAGCATAAATTCCAATAAAGGATGTTGACATAGATGAAAATAATCTAATAAAATCAATAAAACTCTTTGAGAGAAATATCCCTTTTTAATTTAAAAGAATTTAAAAGTAAAATAATTAATAAGGTAAAAAATTATTTTGAAAAAAACCTTCTAATATTTTAAGGGAATCTTCAAAATTTTTAGGCATCATGATGGTGGAAATAACCGCTCGCTCTGTATAAGTTAAAAAACATTCTTTTTCATAATTTGTCAAAAAGTTCATAAAGTACCTCGTTTGGAAAACAACAGAAAGATTCCTTTTAATTTTTTTTATAAAAATTAAATCATGGGTAAAAATTACTTTAAACAATTGTTTATTATATGTTGAAATACATTTTAAGAAACATGGACATGGATTCTAAATATTTCCCAGTGGATACTTACGTATAAACAACCTCAGATAATAATGAGATTATGAAATTACCCCTTACCTTATACTTTCCTTTAGTCAAGAGTGTGTTAACCTCATGTATAATGGTTAAAGTATGTTATTAAATTATACCAGAACCATATTCATATTTATCATATCATATATTATCCTCTTATATCATGTCGTTAATAATATTTCAGTATTACCATTGTTTCGGGTGTTAACCACTTCGTTTTCTTATGCATGTTTTGTTGTGTAAGTCATGTTTGTTTTGCATAGGATGTATTTTATTCATATCCAGAATGATATTAAGATCATAAATATTATATTTACTTGTATTATAAATTTTATTATCATTCTTGAATGGTTAATGTGGAGACTAAATCTCACCGCATCGTGGAGACGGTAGGCCGTACGTACGCATGAGTGATGGTATTATTTACTTAATGGTTAAATGGTATTGAATTGGATAGTATATTAATTATAAATAATAATTATAATGTTATATTAATTATTTATATCCATTATACTCATCATTATAACCATCCAAATAAAGTAGTTTTGAATAAAAAATTACACCACTGTGTGGAGATGGTAAGTCGTACGTACGTACACATAGTGATATTGTTATTCATAGGATGAATAAATGGAAGAATATGATTGTTACATAATTATAATAACATATAATCATTTATATTATACTGGATTTATTACTTTGGTATGGGAAAAAATAGGAAGAGTAAGTATAAGAAGAAAACAAATTGAATGAAATTGGTAAAACAATTACCTCTTCTTTGAGCGTCTCCTTTTGGTTTTCACAAAAGGGATCATTAGGATGGTTTTATGCCCAAAATGTGGCCCATAGGATGAAGGGAGGGAATTTTGGAGGTGAATTGGGTAGTTTTTGGCCTATAAAGATAGATTTAGAGGTGTGAATAAAAGAGAAGGATATGTGTCTATTTATAATAGAGGGGAGAGGCACTTTTGGAAACTCCAAAACTATTAATTTATTATAAATTTAATTTCAGTTTAAAATAGATACAAAGGGACTTATTTAGATTATAAGATGATTATGGGTCTAAATACTCTAAAAAATTTATTTTTATACAATTTTATCTCACAAACGTAGCCTTATCTTTTTGGTTTAACCCTTAGTTAAACAATTTAACTCTTACCATGTCTACTTGCCTTTTTATACCATCGGGTTAATATAGTTACTATAAAATGAAAAAAGAAACCCAATTGAATCATTTATGAAATATTTATCCTAGTTATTTGTCTGAACTAGATATTTTTATGAATTTTATAACATTAAATTAAATATTATTTATTTTAAAGTATCATTTATGTCAATTTTGATACTATTCAATACTTTCATTTTTTAAAATATTAAAACAACATGATAACTTCAAACCAATAATTCTAATATGTCACTAAAATGTCTATGTTATCTATAAAATTCATGATTGTCATTAATTAAGTCAAATTATATTTATTTTAATATTTTTAATGTCATTTAATTTATTATTCCTTTAATAATTCAATTACTACATCATTATAGTGTCACCATTTAATTTAATTATTTATTTCCTAAAATTATAAATAAATTAAAATTACGTAGATAAAATTTTTAGATTTATAGAGACTATTTATAGCCGCCCATATCACTTATATACCCTCATATTGAAAATGATATAGTTATTAAAATTTGAATATGATATTTTTTACTCTTCTTTAAATAAAATATAATAAATGTACTAATATAACACAAGTGGATTTAAAAGAATCATATTTTCAACCTAAAGTTGCTTATGGTTTAAAAAAAATTATCCAATGAAATTAGGACAAGTGTTAGGGTAATATTATATTATTATAATATTATTTTTACCTTTAATTACCCTATTTACCTTTAATCGTGGTAAATAAAATCTCAAAGTTACTATTCACCAAAAATTATTTTTATCATATTATACAACATTTTTCATACTGATTACAATCACTTATATTCATTTTTTTTGAAATTAAATTCAGAGAAGTGGTAAAATTACTGTTAATGAAAATCCTGTAGATGTGGCTAGAAGGCGGGTAAACGAGACATTCAAAAGTTCAATAAATTTTTATATCTAATTTTATTATAAAATGATTCCAATGAAATATATTAGATTAATATATATATATTATTTATATATTGTGAGTTTAAAATCAATTTATAGTAAAATAATTATTTAATTGAAAAAGTCGGTTTTTAACAACAATGCTGTATTTTTCACTATTCATCAAAAATTGAAACTTTTTAGAAAAATACCCAAAATTAACCCTAAGAAAATTTTGACATTCCAAATTAAAAAATGAAGTCTATTTTAAAAAATAAAATTTATAAATTTTATAATTTGGTTAATACTATTCACAACGTCTTTTTAAACGACTAGTTTGATAGGTCATGGTGTGCTCGAACTCAGCATGCAGTGCAAGCTATTGAATTATTTAAAAAGAAGCATACCATGGAAGCTTGGGGTGTTACATTATTCCCTCCTTAAAATAATTTCATCCTCTATATTTCTAGAATATCACTTTATAAAAAGATTCAAGTGGTTATTCATCATAAGTTCCTCAGGTTCCCACGTCGCCTCTTATGGTTTCTCCAAAGAACTTTTACCAGATGAGTCATCCAGTTTCTCAACACTTGATCTCTAGTTCCAATAATCTCAATAGGAACTTCACAGTAAGATATATTGGATTCTAGTTATATTTCTTTATAGGTGAGTACATGTGTTGGTTCTGGCATGTATTTTCTTAAAATTGATATGTCGAAGACATCATGAACTTTGGAGAGACTTCACATCATTTCCAAACAGTAAGCTACAGCTATAATTAGTTCCATAATTTTGAAAGGTCTGATGTAACTGGGACTTAATTTACCATTATTACTGAATTGTATGACACCTTTTCATGGAGATACGTTCATGAAAACATGATCTCCCACTTAAAATTCCAAATCCTTCCTTTGGTTATTGGTATATATATTTTGCCTAATTTGAGCTATTTTGATATGGGTCTGAATATTATTTACCATTTACATCATTTCCACAAGAAGTTATGGGCCTATTAGTTTTCTTACACCAAAAAGTTCTATAAGGTTTAAATAGTCCTTTCTGATTGTCCATCAGTTTGAGGGTGGTAGGAAGTGCTCAAATGAATCTTAGTATCTTGGGAATTTTGAAGACTTTTCCATAATTATAATGTAAAATGAGGATCATGATTAGAAAAAATTGATAGGGGTATACCATGAAGTCTTAAAACTTCATTAATTTATAGTATTTCTAAATTTTCAAGTGGTAAATCTTATCTTATAGCAAGAAAATGTGTGCATTTGTTAATAAAATCAACAATAAACCATATCACATCATTTCTTATGGGAGTCTTTGGTAGCCCCATGTCAAAGTCCATCATAATATCATCCCATTTCTACACAGGTATAGGAAGAAGTTTCATGACTCCTATAGGATTTTGTCTTCCAACCTTCACCTGTTTAAAAACAAAACATCTCGACACATAATCACAAATCTCCCTCTTTATGTTGTACCACCAAAAATTTGCCTTTAAATATGTATACATATTAGTGCCACTAGAGTGTATAGAGAAATTGGAGCAATGTTCATCATCCAATAATTACCTTTTTATCTCACATATATCCAGAGTACAAATCCTCTTCCCAAATTTTAAAATACCATCTTAAAATACAAATTCAATCAATCTCCCATCATTCATAGCTTTAATTTTATTTTAAAACTCCTAATCATCAGACTTCAAACTTTTTATCCTTTCTAGTAAAGAAGGTTTGGCAACCATTTAAAAAAGTAGTGATGTTTTCACCTTCCATGATAATTTTCATATCTATATTTACTAGATCCATGAACATAGGATCCTTTTCAACTCTCATTTTATTTAGAACTCCATGGTCCTTTATTCTTAAAGTATATGCCACAATATTTTTCTTCCCTAGGTGGTAGGGTATTGTGAAATCAATATCCTTGAGTACCTTAAGCCATATCATTTGTTCAAGTTGAGTTTTGTCTGTAATAAAATGTATTTCAAACTCTTGTGATTAGTATATATCTCACATATTTCACCGTAGAGATAGTATTTCCATATCTTCAGAGTAAATATTACTACTACTAACTCAAGACCATGAGTCGGGTAGTTTATTTCATTATTTTTTAACTTCATTAATGCATATGCAATAACCCTATCATTTTTCATAAGAACACAACCAAGTCCTTTCCTTGATGCGTCACTATAAATCACAAACCCATCATTCCCAGATGGTAAAGTCAAGATAAGATCATTGACTAATATTCTCTTAAATTATTCAAAATATTATTCACACTCTTTTTCCAAATGAATTTAACCTCTTTACATGTGAGCTTGGTTAATGGGTTTACCAATCGTGAAAAATTCTAGATGAAATGCCGATAGTAACCTACTAAACTAATAAAACTACGTACCTTGGTTATACTCGTCAGTGCTGGTCATTATTGGATATCTTTTGTTTTTGTAGAATCACTAGAGATTCTCTATTTGGAGACAATATGACCAAGAAAAGAAATTTCTTGAAGCCAGAATCCACACTTTCTAAACATCCCATGTAGTTTATTTCTTCTAAGAGTCTTCAAAACATTCCGTAAGTGGTTCTCATGGTCTTTGTAGATTTTGGAGTATACCAAGATATCATTAATAAATACTATGAAAAAATAATCAAGATATTACTTGAACACTCTTTTCATTAGATCCATTAAAACAGAGGGTTCATTAGTTAATCCAAATGGAATTACTATAAATTCGTAATGACCATACCTTGTTTGGAATGATGTCTTTAAAATATCTTCCTTCTTTACACACAATTGATGATATCCAAAATGAATTTAAATATTCAAAAAATATTTACATCCATGAATTTTATCAAACAAATCACCAATGTGAGGCATATGATACTTGCTCTTTATTTTAATGGAATTGATTTCTCTATATTCAATGCATAACCTCATTGATCTATATTTCTTCTTAACAAAAAGAACTAGGGCACCCCATAAAGAAACACTAGAGTGAATAAATACCTTATTAATCAACTCCTCTAGTTTTTTATTTAGATTTACTAATTCCATTGTAGTAATTCTATATGGATTCATTTATATTGGTCTTGCATAGGGGATTAAATCAATACAAAACTCAAATTCACGCTTTAGGGGGTGTCTGGGTAAAACTTCGGGAAAATATCAATGAATTCCTATAAAATAGGTACATCCTCAATTTTAATATTTCTTTATTCATCCCTAGATGTTATTTTCTCTTCCTTCCCAAGAATATCATTTAGTAAATCTATTGAGGTTGTATTTTGATAAGAATCAAGTGATGATGTTTCTGCTCTAAAGATAATGGATTCTACATCTTCCTCACAAATCACAACTTCCTGCTTCTTGCAATAAATGTTGTATAATATTTTGATATCTAGTCCATACCAAGGATTATATCAAAGTCAACCATAGGTGTGATGATAAAGTTAGCAGATAAAGCTCATTTATATGTCATAATGGGAACTGCCTGTCACATCTTTGTTGCAATGAGACTTCCCTTAGGGGTTTTGACTAAAAACTCCCTTGTTAATGTGAATTGTAAATATATAATTTTTTTTAAAAAACTGGGAAGATATAAAGGAATGTGAGTATCTATAATTAAATAATTATTTGGATGAATTTGAGGAAACAATTAAAGTACCTTCCACCACATCATTAGGAACTTCAACCTCACCAGTTGTGACCACAAAAGCTTAGTCTTTCTCCCTTGGACTTTTCTAGGGCAAGTTTGACTGACACTTAGGACAATAATTTTCATAATATCCCATCTCTTTAAAATATTATCACTAAAAATTGATAGATTCTTTCTTACCCTTTCAATCATGATCTTATTTTACTTTTTCTCCATACTTGTAGAAAACTATCATTCCTTTTAAGCAAGTACCAGGGTATTTATTCCCATAATTAATAAATGGTGTAATGTAATCTTTTCCCTTATCCCCCTTATTTCCTTTTCTAGAGTATTAGGCATATCTCTTCTTCTCTTGCTTTCCTTTAAAGTCATAAGATATAGAGAATTCCTTTTCTTTCTTGATAGCATATGATATTATTTCTTCATACGATAAGAAAGGTTGTAAGACTAGTGCCTGTCAGAGGAATAGTTTTAACCCATCAAATAATTGATCAATCTTACTTCTTGGGTTATGTATGTAATCTATAGAATCCCTTTATAACCTTGTGAAGTTAGCTTCATAATTTTCAACATTCTCATCCTCCTACCTCAGACTCAGAAATTTCTTCTCCATATTCTCTCATAGATCACAAGGAAAGTATTTTTCTAGGAAAATTTATTTAAATTCCCTCTATTCCATATTTTATACCACTTCATCCTCCTTCATGTTTTGAATTAATGACCACCATTGATATTAATCTCCTGATAGATGATAGACTGCCATAACAACATTTCCCTTTCGTTACTCCCCAAAGAAAGAAATATTTTCTCTAAATAACTTATCCATTGATCAGATATAAATATATTTGTTGTACCATTGAATGTTTGAGGGTTTTTTCTCATGAAGCGGTCTAACATTGATCCTCCGTGTTGTGGATTAGGCTTATCCATATGGGTAATGTTTTTATTCATAACCCGAGTCAGTTTTCCCAATATTTTTATAAGTTGTTCAGTTCCAGTTGTATCACTAGCACCACTATCATTATCTTTTATAGGAGGGAAATACCTACATGGATTACATGTATTGATATGGTTTTTGTTCCTTCCAATAGGCACCATTTATAAATAATGGAATACACTATATTAGGTTATGAATCATAATGCATAATTCCAAACTAGTAAAATACTTAACATAAATTGATTAATTTATTCATATATAATTCATAATCATAAAAATGGTTCTTTGGGTACATATTTACTCATAAATCCTTCATAATGGTTTGTAAAGAAAATGTGAATTATCCTAAGCATATCCCCTAGGAGTGTAAAACTAGGTGCGTAATAAGGCTTGTTGTCATGTACCAGGTTACCCTAAGTCAAGACCGGAACATCTTGTCATATTTATAACTCCTAGGTACATCTGTAATAGAATCACTCCCACTTGCAGTATCCAGACAAGGATGTATTTTATAGGAATACCCACATAATCTCTATTTTACCAAAATTATAGGACGTTCTTCTATACTTATCCTCAGAGTCTATCTTATGGTAATGTTCCCTAATCAAGGTTTTTCGAAATATAGTTTCCAAGGTTTGTACTAAACTTTATTTGATACCAAATGTAACACCCCAACCCTAGTTTCCCAGAGTCAGTGCATTATTTTATTATATTATCATGATCACAAGAAATCAAATCCCAAAGGACCGATCAGTTTAGTATCTTTTAAAAAACTAGATACAAACATAAGTTTTACATTACATCATGAAATGAAAAAAACATAGTGTCTCCATTTAAAACACTAATATCCCTTAGATTGTCCCTGAAAGTACATCATAATATACTTCTTCACATTCTGGGGAAAAATGAAACATAATAAAGGGGTGAGCTCAGATGCTCAGTAAGGATAAACAATAGAGAAAAAAACTGTCATAAATAATTATAAACATTTAAATTCAAGGTATAAAACTAAAACAAAAGCCTTTTAAACATAATATTCAGCATAATATGGAAAGAATAAATCAAATAATTCCATTTATATATTCACATGGATATTCTACTAGTCGAATAATCACATATATTATCAATAAATAATCTCATAAAAAGGAAATGCATAATGTTGGACATCATAACCATACCATCAAGGACTCATTCCAAGATCATAAATAACCATACCATAAACACCTCATTACAAGACACTAGTTTGTATCATGAGACTTACTGATGTATTGAGGGGCTACAGAGGTCTCCACCCATCACTTACTAAGTCCAACACACTCCTCTTATGAAAGGGTTAAAACATAACATAACATAAACATTCGTATTAAAACTACATACAAAATGTTAATACTTCAACCATAAGCCATGTATGGTATAAAAATAGCACATGAAAAGTCATATATATAATAAACCCTTAAATACAATATAGAATATTGTATCATAATAAATCAATCTCAATTAAGCATAAAGTCCAACAAATTATGTTGACATAGATGAAAATAATCTAATAAAATTGTTGGTCAGAGTGGATACTCGAGAGGGGGGTGAATTGAGTTCCAATTAAAATTTCTGTTAAAAAGATTATTATTAACAAATCCCCCAAATTGAATAACAAGAAAAACTGTAGTGAATTTGTAAAATAGTAAAGGGTCAGTTAGGTTCTCAAGAGATTGATTAGTTCTCAGTTAATCAAATCTGAATATTAATTAACTTTTGAAACTAACCTACTACCTTACAATAAATACAAACACCTGCTAGTTTAACTATCAGAGTTCCACTAAAATATATTTATATTTCAAAGTACTTAGCAACGGAATAATCAATATAGTTTAAAACAAAATAAAATAAGAACAGTAGTTTAAAACAAGAGGTTCAGTCTCAAGTCGAGACTTAGTCCTCTCAAAAAATTTATATATATTTTGATCCACACCCTAGATCAGGGTAAAAAATAGTTCAGAGACTGTCCAGGTACTAAGACCTCTACCACAATTCTTCGTGGGAACAAATAAACACAATATCACACATGCTATCCAGGTCACACTTGACCTCTACGACTATCCTCAGTGGGATACAAGAGAATTATAGATGTTTTTAAGAGGATTTAGAAATCCTCCAGTTAGGCACAAGAGACAGTGCGTGTCTAAAAATATAGAGCACACACACTTCTCAAAATATAAATAAGAGAATCACTGAGAGAGATTAGATATGAGTTTAGAAATGCTCTAGTGATTTGAAATGCAGCTCTGGACTCCTTTTGATTAAACAAAAAAACGTTTGAGTTATTCTATGATTGTTTTCTTGAAAACAGAGTGTCGTTTTTGTATACGACTTCCAGTATATTCAAAATTTGCTCGAGGTTGCAATAGTCTTTTTAGCACAGCAATATCCCTTAGCTTCCAGCAAAATTTCTTCTCTTGTTCTAAGCTCTGGTGCATGTGTTCTTTTTGTATTAGATGAATATCTTCATATGTCACCACACCCAACATCGTTTTCACTTCTTTTCAGCACTCCTTATTTCTGTCCGTTGTCTTTCCTTTTATAGCTTTTAGCTCTGACAATGGGAATGATTACCTTTTACAGGTATGAGGCATGGTTCCTGAAATACCAACCACTATCATTAATTAATAGTACATGAATTAAATTAACCAAATATGACCGTTAGCATTATATTAATAATATTGACTGAGTAGAGAGTTCGAGTAACAGTGACTGGCTAACAGTCATATTCCATTAGTAGCTCTCTATCGGTAGACTTGTAACGGTGGAATTTGTATCAGTGGATGCCTTGTAACGGTAGCTGTTACTCTCTGTAATAATATCTCTATGTATCGGTAGCTCCTTGTATCGGTCTATTTATGTAGTGGTAGGTCTCTGTGTAGCAGTGAGATCCTATAGGTAGCTCTTTGTTCTTGTACCGATCACTCCTTGTATCGTTAGACTTTGTCTTTCTATATCAGTGGACTTGCATACCAGTAGACTTACACATATCGGTAGAATTACTCTAACGGTAGCTCGTATTGGTAGACTTTGTTTTTCTGTATCAGTGACCATTGCTTATCGGTGACCATGTCTATCGGTAGAATAAGTACCGGTAGGTCTGTATCAGTGACCCAACACTTAATACTTATCTGTTCTATGAAAATCATATTTATATTGAGTTAGAGTTATTTCAAAGTATGTATAAACATAGATAAACATTAATGAACATATTCCAATGATTATTTTGATATTTTTATCAACTTAATAATAGAATTTTATAGATTGAAATAATTAGTATATAGATAAACATTAATTGGGATTATCAAAGCATATTAAAGCATGATTGAGATTATCAAAATAGGTGAGGACAACAATCTCCCCCTTTTTGATAATCACAACTCAGGTATTATAATCCAAAATAACCATTAATGTATCAGAGGATATAGTATTAAAAGCAATTGTATCAGAGATAATAATGAAAACAAAATAAAAACAAAATACTAGAATCACTAGTGCAGAAAACATTTTTTACGTTGGTTATTTTTCATTATTTACGTCGGTTTTTAGGCGACGTTAATACGGACGACGTTATAAATAACGTTTTTTACGTCGGTTATTTAAAACCCGACGTAACATCCCTAACATCACGGTGTTTATCACGTCGGTTCATTAATAACCGACGTGAAAAATGATGGGGGATGGGGATTTATAACGGCGGTTATTATATAACCGCCGTGATAAACCGCGGGTGGGGGGGTTTAGCACGTCGGTTATATAATAACCGACGTGATAAATATGCACGGGGGGGGGGGGGGGGGGGGGGGGGGGGGGTTATCACGTCGGTTATTTCTAAACCGACGTGATAAAACGCCTGGGATATCGTTTATCACGTCGGTTATGACATAACCGACGTGATTAACCCTTCCCCGGGCCTATTATCATGTCGGTTTCTTAAATAACCGACGTGATAAAAAGGCCTGGGAAACATTTTAGCACGTCGGTTATCCAATAACCGACGTGGTAAATCGATTCCCAGGCCTTTTAGCACGTCGGTTATATTAAGAACCGACGTGATAAAAGGCCCGGGAACGGTTTATCACGTCGGTTTTCGAAAAAACCGACGTGATAAACCCCTACCGATTTATTGACCACGTCGGTTATAAAATAACCGACGTGAAAGCAATATTTTTTTTAAAATAATTGCACTGCTCTCACCAAAAAGCAACCAGAAACCAAACAACAAAAATAACCATGCCAGCCCTCCCCCAAGCCCCAACTGAACCCCACCCTCATCTATACCCACCTAAAAACCTGGCCAGCCCTCCCCCACCACATTGGAGCCCCACCACAACCCTTGGACACCCCCCACCCCTTAGACAGCCCCCCACCCTCATTTACACCCCCACGACCCCTAGTACAGCCTCAAACACCCATTGGACACCCCTCCCATATCCCTTGGACACCCCCCACCCCTTGGACACCCCCACCCCTTGGACAGCCCCCCACCCTCATTTACACCCCCAAGACCCCTAGTACAGCCTCAAACACCCATTGGACACCCCCCACACCTTGACAGCCCTCCCAGACCCCTTGGACACCCCCCCGACCCCTGGACACCCCCCCGAGCCCTTGGACAGCCCCAAACACCCCTTGGACACCCCTCCCATATCCCTTGGACACCCCCCACCCCTTGGACACCCCCACCCCTTGGACAGCCCCCCCCACCCTCATTTACACCCAACCGACCCCTTGGACAGAACTCCCAGACACCTTGGACACCACTCCCATATCCCTTGGACCCCCCCACCCCTTGGACACCCCCACCCCTTCGACAGCCCCCCCACCCTCATTTACACCCCCCGAACACCAGGACAGCCCCAAACACCCCTTGGACACCCCTCCCATATCCCTTGGACACCCCCACCCCTTGGACACCCCCACCCCTTGGACAGCCCCCCACCCTCATTTACACCCAACCGGCCCCTTGGATAGAACTCCCAGACACCTTGGACACCACTCCCATATCCCTTGGACACCCCCCACCCCTTGGACACCCCCACCCCTTCGACAGCCCCCCCACCCTCATTTACACCCCCCGAACACTTGGACAGCCCCAAACACCCCTTGGACACCCCTCCCATATCCCTTGGACACCCCCACCCCTTGGACACCCCCCCACCCCTTGGACAGCCCCCCCACCCCCTGAACACCCCCCGACCCCTTGGAACCCCCCCCCCCCATCCCCTTGGACAGCCCCAAACACCCCTTGGACACCCCTCCTATATCCCTTGGACACCCCCACCCCTTGGACAGCCCCCCCACCCTCATTTACACCCAACCGACCCCTTGGACAGCCCCAAACACACCTTGGACACCCCTCCCATATCCCTTGGACACCCCCACCCCTTGGACACCCCCACCCTCATTTACACCCCCCCGACCCCTAGGAAAGCCACAAACACACCTTGGACACCCCTCCCATATCCCTTGGACACCCCCCAAACACCCACCCACCCCCTTGGAACCTCTCCCCCCATACCAAAATCCAGACCAGAAAAACCATCAACAGTAGACCAAAACAAGAAGTAGAGAAAAATTAAACATTCACTTATATAACATTCAAAACTTACACTGTCAACTTCAAAAAAAACTAAATCCAACCTAAACGACTACGAAATATACAATTACATTGACAATATTCAAAATTACATTTTACATTACAAACAACTAAAAGTCAATCAAACCTGTAAAATAATTTGACCACTCCACTTGTAAGTGTTTGATATCTTCAGCAGTAAAGGGTTGAGGGTCATCAAAAAGCTACAAAGGAAAAGGATAGTAGTCAACGTGTATAATGAATAAATCAAATTTAAATATTATGAGAAAGAGGAAATCTTACCAGGTCAAAACTCAGAACTGTCCCAATTGTTATTATTTCATACATAAATCTTAACATGTAATATCCGCATTCGATGATGCCTTGTTGCTCATGACATTTCTGTTTGAATGAGTTTAAATTCAATATATTATTTTTATGTAATAAATCAAAATGTACAAATTATAAATGGATATTTACCTTCGCATGTACATATTTGATCTTGAAATTCCTTTTCTTTGCGCTTTTTCGAAAGTGGACCCATGCCCTGTTAGAAAATAATATGAATGGGGTAAATTTAAAATTCATTATAATATATAAAACTATTGTGAAATTGAAACTTACGTTTCCAATATATTCTTAAAACTTTCTCGCACATCATCATGGAGAGATCATATCCAATAAAGTGCTTTCTCCCTAGGGCAAAAAACCCCTAACATCCAATGATCCCTGATAAAAGGAAATTTAACGTTAGTGGTTTTTTATGTTAAAAGATAATTAACTCTTTGAGAGGGATGTGTTTCATACCTCTCACAAAAAGGCATCATCCAACACTGTGTGATTACATTCTTTTCAAATCTATCAGCAATATAAATCATTCTTTGTTCCTCATCCAATGCACATGCTTCAGGGGAAATCAATTGTGGGTCCATGAATCCATATACATCTGTCAGCTCATTCCTCTCACAAATTTTATACAGATACCTAATACAAAGCAGACATAAGTATACATTTTAATAAATATAATGCAAGGAAAAGGTGTTAAGACTTACATGATAAAAATTTGCACCACGTTGATGCCCAACTTATCTCTAGTGACAAACTCCATGATATCAGTTTTCACAATCCCCACACTTAGTTCACGTCCACAGACATGAGCTTCCACTGTAAAGTCATAATGATCCGCCAACAAATTTAAATATCTTGAAAATTAGTCAAGACTGCTAGTATCTGCATCTGATGTCATAGCTATCTGTCTTTGTTGTTGTCTATACAGTATTTCTTTACCTTTGAAGTATTCCTGTAAAAATAAATTGAAAAATATATTAGTTTTCAAATGATAAAACATTAATAAAAATATAAAATAAAAGATATAACATCCATACCTCTATGGTAATGAGTCGAAGAAGTCTAGATGACCAAAGTAAAAAATGGCTGATACTATGTCCAATTGTCGTCACCTCATCTGTAGGTAATGGTATCCGAGCTGATCTATCTATAATATCCTGTACAGTGACCCTCTGATTCTCTACCTCTAACTGTTGATGATGAACTGTATCTCCTATAGAATATACCATCCCATATGCAACTATATGATGTTTAGGATCATCAACATACAACTCACAATAAGTAGGTAGCTGCGGCGGAGGAGGAGGATCAAAAATGGGGTCCGCAGGCTGAGGTGGGGGAGTGGGAGCTACTGGGAGAGGTGGAGTGGGAGCTGCACCCTGAAATTGTCTTTGCAAGTCTGCAAACATAAACTGCACCGATGCTCTAATCTTGTCCTCCATTTTCGCATTAATATTATGGACTTCAGCCTCCAAGGATTCTATTTTTTTTATAAACTCCCTCAACGTTAGAAGTTGAGGAACGTGGCAACACTTTTCTTACCGATACACCTGCCGGATATCCTCTTACACGGCCAGGATGTTCGGGCTTTCCCAATGCCACAGATAAAATATCTTCCCTCCCAGATTGTGTAAATGTCCCCTGTGAACTCTGCTCCTCAAGAGAGTCCTATAATAATTAATTGAACATTTCTAAAATGATTGGAAATATATGACGAAAATAGTAAACTTAAATAAATAAAATAGATATCTTACAATCCTCTCAACTACGAGTCTCGATTATTCCGAAAGATATTGTCCTTTTTTGCCCTTCCGAGATCTTTTCCATTTCTCATGTCTAGATGGAGGGGATGGAGGGGCCACCTCTCCAGAGCTTGAAGACTCAGCTCTTAGTTGTTGAAATTTTTCTGCCATCATTTGTTCTTCCAATAATGCATACCCTCCCCGAGATAAACTATGAGGGTATACATTTTTAGATTGGATCTCTTGATGAGATTTCCTTGTTTGCTGTAAATTAAGAATAAGTAATCATTAACAAAACAATAATAAGATCATTTATATAAGAAATCTTATAAAAGTTTACATTGCCCTTACCAAAAATGATTCTTTTCTTCTACTTTCAAAAAATTGTCTCCATGTGTCTTCATCTATAAAAGGATATATACGACATGGATTCTCACAACTCCTATGACCATAAATGAAATCAGATGAGAGGGTTGATTTGAAATCCCTCCATCTCCTAGCAGCCAACGATAAGCATTTCTTCCTGACTCCTCCAGTGTCAGGAATATCAAATGTCATCTGATAAAAAAGAGGTTAAAAATATTATATATACTAGAAACATTTAAAGAACAGTCAAACAATAGCAAAAGATCTTACCAAAATGGTCTCCCACAGCTGAGAAATTATCGCCTTATCCACACTTCTCCAATCATCATAGATAATGCTTACTTTGCTCTTAGCCTGAGTTGCTACAAAACCCTTAAAATCTTTAGCATTTGGACCTCTAGGAAGATCATCATCATCAAACTCCACGACTATCCTCTCCTCCTTCGTACGGGAAAGTGATAATTTTGGTAAACGTGTGCACCCACGCTTACCAACCTTTGAACTCTTTTTCGTAATAGGAGCATGTGAATGTTCTTCCCCAGATGTATGACCAATATGCTCATCTCCAGAATTATGTGGCTGATCAACTGATTGATCTGTCATTTTCCTTCAAATCAAAAAAACAAACATTAGTTCACAAATATACAAATTCAAATATTGTAATACTACTTAATCAGAAAATAGAAAAGTGTACTAAATTACATAATAGTAAACATTGGTAATATGGTAAGCATGTTAAACAATGATAAACATGGTAAACACAGTCTGTTGTACCCCTCTCTCTTGGATTTTAATGATCACAATCACTCTTATTATGTTCTAACTTGTTTTCAAGTGTTTTTGTTGATAGGAAAAAGGTTTCCAAGGAGTTGGCCCAAGAATGCTGAAAAGTGGACTCACTGAGTCCACCGGTCAGCCAGTGTGAGCTCACCGGCCAGCCGGAGGACCCAGGCAGTAGACTTGCCCACTGCCTGGTGTCACCGGTCGGCCGATGGACCAGACAGCCTTGCTCTGTCTGGGCCACCGGCCGGCCGCTGGCTCACCACCGGCCGGCCGGTGGACCAGACAGAGATTTTCTGTCTGGACCACCGGCCAACCGGTGATCCACCACCGGCCAGCCGGTGCGCCCAGGACTTCTCCTCTTTACGGTTTTTATTATTTTATCATTTTGGTTTGATACATGTTTTAATAAGTAAAAAATTTACAATATCTAACATTATATGAAAAAACTAAATGTAAACAAGAAATAAACATGTGTTACCTGTAATTTTAGGAATGTACAGTTGGATTTTTTCCCAAATTCCTTCGTCATGATCGTTCCTTATGGCACAAACCACGTCTTCAACATACTCATCATTATGTACTGTTAATCTTTTGATGGAAGTAGGGATCTCACATAAATCAGCATCTTCATCAAATTCATCCTCACCAACATATTGTTTTTTCCCTTGTAAAACAACAGCCCATTGCATATCTGATTGATCTACTACATAGAATTTTTTTTTGGCATGTGTTTCCATTATAAAAGAATCAGTTGTGTCTTCCAATCTATTCAGATTAACAAGTGTCATTCCAAATTCATCGTGTCTGACACTGTTGTTACCGATAAACCATTTACAGTTAAAAACAGGAACTTTAATTTTAAAGTAATCAGCCTCCCATATGTCTTCAATCACTCCATAATATGCACTTGATGCCGAAATTGGGTTTCTGTCCTTAGCACTCGAAAAATGCATTGCTTCTGCAAACACCAATACACCACTATTCTGAACTGCACTTCTGTTGTCCTGAGCTTTTGTATGAAATGTATAGCCATTAATGTCATAAGCGGACCATGTTATCACATTTAAAGATGGACCACCCACTATCCATTTTAATGTCTCTGATACATCTGATCTACCAAGCAAGGTCTTTTTAAACCATGGCAAAAAAGTTTTGTTGTGCTCATTCAAAATCCACATTTCTTTCTTCTTTGGATGACATTGTTTCAACTCATTAATATGCAATGTGATATACGGTTGAACATCAGCTATGTTATTCAAGATGTATGATTCTAACTTCTTCATCTGTTCAGCTGACAGTGATTTGACTTTCAAGCCACGAATCCCCTTTCCCTCATTATTAACCCGTTCATGGCGAGATGGAGGCAAACCTATGTGTTGCGCCGTAGCCAAGTAGCTCGTACAAAACTCTGCTACCTCCTCAGAAATATACTTTTCAATAATGGAGGCTTCAGGTCAATATGGATTTTTAACATATCCCTTTAATATTTTCATATACCTTTCAAAAGGATACATCCAACGAAGATATACAGGTCCACAAAGCTTTATTTCTCGAACCAGATGAATCATTAAATGAACCATCATATCAAAAAAAGTTGGAGGAAAATACATTTCCAAATGACAAAGTATAAAAATTGCATCCTTTTCCAAAATGTTCAAAGCATTCACATCAATCGCCTTGTTACAAATTGAATTGAAAAAATAACACAACCTCATTATAGTCTTTCTGACACAGATGGGCAATATTCCACGCAGTGCAACTGGTAGAATTTGTTGCATCATGACGTGACAATCATGTGATTTCATACCTATCAACTTCAAGTCTTTCAATGAGACAAAATTTTTTACATTTGAAGAATAACCTTGAGGCACTTTGATATCATGAAGACACTGACAGAAGCTACTTTTCTCCCTCTTCGATAATTTATGACAAGACGGGGGAAGAAATGTTCGTCTTCCTTTAGGAGTGGGAGCTAACTCCAAACGTATTCCCATTGATAATATGTCTAACCTTGCATTCAACCCATCTTTTGTCTTTCCTTTAATATCTAGCAATGTTCCGATCAAAGAATCACAGATATTCTTCTCCACGTGCATGACATCAATATTATGTTTGACTTCATGATACCTCCAATATGGTAGCTCAAAAAATATTGACCTTTTCTTTCAAATATGTCTATCATTACCAGATTTCTGTGTCTTTCCCAATGTCACATCAAGGTTTTTCACCCTCTCAAAATACAAATCTGGGGATAAAGGTTTTGGAGCAGTATCAAATTCTTGTGAGCCATTGAATGCCTTTTTTAGTCTTCTATAAGGGTGATCCATAGGCAAAAACTTTCGATGACCCATGTACACTGTTTTACTCCCATGATGCAATTGACAATATGACGTCTGTTGTTCGCAAATTGGACATGCTTTATGCCCTTTAACACTGTATCCAGACAAATTTCCATATGCTGGGAAGTCATTTATAGTGAATAGAAGCACTGCATGCAGTTGAAAATATTCCATTTTATAAGAATCATACACCCTAATACCATCAGCCCATAACAGTTTCAAATCATCAATAAGTGGTGACAAGTATACATCAATATCATTGTCGGGTTGCTTTGGACTAGAGATCATGATACTCAACATGACATATTTGCGCTTCATACAAACTTCAGGAGAGAGGTTGTAAATTACCAATAAAACAGGCCATGAACTATGTGTGCTACTGAGGGTTCGGTATGGATTCATTCCATCTGTGCACAAGACTAGTCTCAGATTTCTAATTTCATTTCCAAATGTAGGGTACTGGGCATCAATTTTCTTCCATTGTGGACAATCAGCTGGATGACATATTTTTCCATCACATACCTGCTCATCAGCATGCCATCTTAACCTTTTTGCATCATGTGAATTAGCAAATAAACGTTTGAAACGAGGAATTATAGAAAGATACCAAAATACCTTTGAAGGGAGCTTTGTAATCTCTACATCAGCTTGTGATTTTTCTTTCACCTTATACCGTGATGTCCCACATTTAGGACACTCTTTCAGAAATTCATATTCCTTCCTATATATAATGCAGTCATTCGGACAGGCATGTATTTTCCTGTATCCCAATCCCATCGGGCATAATAATTTTTTGGCCTTATAATGTGAATCTGGAAGATCGTTATCTTTTGGAAGAATGTCTTTCATCAATTGTAGCAGCTCTGTAAAACTTCTGTCACTCCATCCATGTTTCGCCTTCAGGTTAATCAATCTTAACACCGCCGAAAAAACCGTAAAATCTGTACAACAAGGATATTATGGTTTTTCGACATCACCATATAGACGTGCAGCTGTCGGTTCTATCTCAATTTGTTCTGCTACAATATCACGAATCATTTCTTCAATTCCATCGGAGCTACCATCTTGTGATTCATTATCATCAGTGACATTCTGTCCAGTTTCGCCATGCCAAATCCAAGGGTTGTAACTCGGATTGAAACCATGACAAATCAGATGATCTTTTATCTCTCTACTTTTCAACTTCTTCATATTCAGACATTTCAGGCATGGACAGAAAAAAATGTCACTACTTGGAACATTTCGTTTAGCAAATTCCAAAAAGGCATCAACACCTTCCTCATATTCATTGCTCATTCGATGTGCCGTAATCCAACTTCGACTCATTATTACCTATAACAAATAGCAAAAATATATATATTTTTTAGATAAGACAAATATATGTTTATATGAAAAAAATCATAATTTGAATGTAAACAATTTTGAAATATAAAACAAATCGATGTGTATTTAAAAAAATATGATTGAATATTATTTTTTAAACAAAATATAGTAAGATATAACACCCCCCTGGACACCCTCCGACCCCTCTGGACAGCCCCCCGCCCCTCCTGGACACCACCCCCCCACCCCCTACCCCCTTGGACACCCCCCTGGACATCCCCCAACCCTCTGGACAGCCCCCACCCACCCGAACAACCCCAAATACCCTCTGGAGAGGCCACCACTCACTTAGACAGCCCCCCACACCCATCCACCCCCTTGGACACCCCCCTGGACACCCCACCGACCCCTCTGGACAGGCCGCCACCCCCTTGGACAGCCCCCCACACCCACCCATCCCCTTGGACACCACCCTAGACACCCCCTGACCCCTCTGGACAGCCCCCGACCCCTCTAGAAAGCACCCCCACCCCTCCTGGACACAACCCCCCACCCCCGACCTGCTTGGACACCCCCATGGACACCCCCAACCCTCTGGACAGCCCCCCACCCCTCCTAAACACCACCCCCACCCCCTACCCCCTTGGACACCCCCCAACACCCACCCACACCCTTGGACAGCCCCCCACACCCACCCACCCCCTTGTAAACCCCCCTGGACACCCCCCGACCCCTCTGGACAGCCCCCCACCCCTCCTGGACACCACCCCCCACCCCCTACCCCCTTGGACACCCCCCTGGACATCCCCCAACCCTCTGGGCAGCCCCCCCACCCACCGGACAACCCCAAATACCCTCTGGAGAGGCCGCCACCCACTTGGACAGCCCCCCACACCCATCCACCCCCTTGGACACCCCCCTGGACACCCCACCGACCCCTCTGGACAGGCCGCCACCCCCTTGGACAGCCCCCCACACCCACCCATCCCCTTGGACACCACCCTGGACACCCCCCGACCCCTCTGGACAGCCCCCGACCCCTCTAGAAAGCACCCCACCCCTCCTGGACACAACCCCCCACCCCCGACCTGCTTGGACACCCCCCTGGACACCCCCGAACCCTCTGGACAGCCCCCCCACCCCTTCTAAACACCACCCCCACCCCTACCCCCTTGGACACCCCCCTGGACACCCCCCAACACCCACCCACACCCTTGGACAGCCCCCCACACCCACCCACCCCCTTGTAAACCCCCCTGGACACCCCCCGACCCCTCTGGACAGCCCCCCGCCCCTCCTGGACACCACCCCCACCCCCTACCCCCTTGGACACCCCCTGGACATCCCCCAACCCTCTGGACAACCCCCCCACCCACCCGGAAAACCCCAAATACCCTCTGGAGAGGCCGCCACCCACTTGGACAGCCCCCCACACCCATCCAACCCCTTGGACACCCCCCTGGACACCCCACCGACCCCTCTGGACAGGCCGCCACCCCCTTGGACATCCCCCCACACCCACCCATCCCCTTAGACACCACCCTGGACACCCCCCGACCCCTCTGGACAGCCCCCGACCCCTCTAGAAAGCACCCCCACCCCTCCTGGACACAACCCCCCACCCCCGACCTGCTTGGACATCCCCTGGACACCCCCAACCCTCTGGACAGCCCCCCCACCCCTCCTAAACACTACCCCCACCCCCTACCCCCTTGGACACCCCCCTGGACACCCCCCAACACCCACCCACACCCTTGGACAGCCCCCCACACCCACCCACCCCCTTGTAAACCCCCCTGGACACCCCCTAACCCCTCTGGACAGCCCCCCACCCCTCTTGGACACCACCCCCCACACCCTACCCCCCTTGGACACCCCCCTGGACACCCCCAACCCTCTTGATAGCCCTCCCACCCCCCCTGGAATCACTGAAAATTTACCATAACAAGAAGTTGGGCCATTCAAAGAATGTTTTTAGGTGTGGAGGAAGAACTGAGTTTCAATAGATAGAGAAGGAACTCGACATTAGGTTGTCTATTCCAGGTGTGGATTTGAAGGAGTTAATGTTTGTTCAGTGACCCAAGAGATTGAATCAGAAATTCAGATGTTGTGCCATTTTCTCATGATGAGGATGAATAATTGGTGGGGTTTGACTTTTAAATGGAGAGCTTAACAGACCATCATATTTTCTATAGATCAGTAAAGGATGTTAGCATCGAACATAAGGCTTAAGGGATGCTTTCAGATCCAAATCTGTATGTTGATGGATGCAATGGATCTAGTAGAGGTTCTAGAAAGAATGGTGGTTTTATTTGTTTAGGATAAGTAGTGAAGAAAAAACTAGTTAATTTTTTACTTGCTGAAAAGAGGGTATCTAAAATTTTTAACATGCCGAGGGGAAATCTGGCGAGTCCTCCTCGTGAAACTTTGTTTGCAGGGGGTGAAAATGGTGATGTGATCCCAAATCCATGCACCTATGCCATGGTTGTGTGTGAATAAAGTAGTAACAACTGTAAAAGGGCAACCCATCCAAATGGACACGCCCCAACCCTCTCGGGGATTTATAGAAAACGATGAAAAATTAGTGAAATCATAAAATTAGTCAATATTGCAAGTCGAACTAATAGATCTAGGGATGATAAATAAGATTATGGTGCCAAAACGAGTTAAAAGGGTTTGCAATCGAAGAATATTATCTAGTTTCAACAAAAAAATCACAACACATATATATATATACTATCCGCGAAAAAAAACGAACGAGTGGGAGGATTACCTGAGTGCTGCGAGTTTAGATGATTGATCTGAGGAGATTAAATATGAGAAACGATGATCGCAAAAAGAATCTAAACCAACGAAATGGACGAGCCGATTCGGGTTTACGCGTGAGAGAGACGAGTCGCGACTGTCAAAGGTAAACTCGCGAATGACAATCCACGGGTCTAGGTAAATTTTTAAATGATTTATCACGTCGGTTATTCAATAACCGACGTTATAATTTTTTTAAAAACATTTATAACGTCGGTTATTCAATAACCGACGTAAAAACCTTCCTCCGATTCTTTTTTTACGTCGGTTATTTTATAACCGACGTTATAAAGGGCTCAAAATCCGCGTTTTTTTACGTCGGTTATTCCATAACCGACGTCAAAAACATCTGCGGATTCTATTTTTACGTCGGTTATTTTATAACCGACGTAAAAAGGCCTTCAAAAACCACGTTTTTTACGTCGGTTATTGAATAACCGACGTAATAACTCGTACATATGTCGATTTGTTACGTCGGTTATTGAATAACCGACGTAACAAACACCCCCCGCTTCTGTTTTTTACGGCGGTTAATGTATAGCCGACGTAAAAAAAGAAGCCGCGCGATTAATAACGTCGGTTATAAAAATAGCCGACGTTAAAGGTGTACTAAACACAGGTTTTTACGTCGGTTATTAAATAACCGACGTACAAAACCTCGTTTTACATATTATGACGTCGGTTTTATATAACCGACGTAAAAAATGGTGACGTAAAAAACGTTTTCTGCACTAGTGAATTATAAAACAAATGTATCAGAGGTAGAATTATATTTCTCATAAGTCTCATAGGTCTCCCCCTTTCTTATGCGCATATATCCATCTTCTCATTTTTCTTCCCCTTTGTGACTAGTAAAAAGTAGGAAACAAACAAATATAGAAGTAATAGAATGGAAAAGAGAATAATATCATTCATATTTCGTGGTGAAAAAAGATACAGAGAAAGACAAAAATGAAACAAAAAGAATACGAGTGACTCCTATCAAATGTCTTAGC
The DNA here is from genome assembly GCA_963277665.1 of Viscum album. Classification (NCBI taxonomy): domain Eukaryota; kingdom Viridiplantae; phylum Streptophyta; class Magnoliopsida; order Santalales; family Viscaceae; genus Viscum; species Viscum album. The sequence continues at coordinate 92,271,693 of OY728155.1, forward strand.
CATTATTCAATCCACCTCTTAAATGTCCACTTGGGATTTTCCTTTGGGATCCAAGGTAGACTCAGACTGTGTGGATACAAGTGGAGGCTTAGGAACACCAGAAATGATCAAAGGAGGCTGAGCTACTGAAACTGTTCCTGGCCTATACTGGGTAGCTCTCTGAGTGATCATAGAAGTAAGCCACAAATAGCTTGGGCTGGAGTCATCTGAGCAGGAGAAGTAGTAGAGGCAGATGTAGGTAAAGCTAGAGGTACAATCATTGGCCGATTATGAAAATGCAAGAAGGGAAACAAGAGATTTCTGAAGTCCATAATGATTACTCCTCCTCTCTCTATAGCAGACCAAATTTCATCCTTGTTTTCCAAAAACTTATCCAAAGCTGGAGTTAGCTCCCTGATTTTTCTTACTTGTTCCTTGAAGGCTTGATTGACTGGAGGTAGCTTCATGTTTTCTAACATAAGCTTGAAATGGTTGTTGAGATGATGCTTGGTGTAAACCCTTTGGAAGTAATAATCCACTTTGTCTTCGACTTCCTTATGATAAGTAGTGGCCTCTCTCATGAAATTCTGAACGATATGTCCAATATCCCTAGTGGTAGACACCACTTGACTTAGGGCAGATGAGTCCACAGAGCCACTAATTGAATCTGAAACAATATCATCCTTCATAAAAGCTCTAATATGATCAATGTACAATGAAAAGTTGGTAGCACTCAGAGGTACAACAGTGGATGCAACCATTTCCTTGAAAGATTTAGTAAGACCACTTATAAGATTCTTAACAAGAGAATCTTGGGTGCTGACATGATTCTCTACTGAAGACTTAAACTCCCCAAAAACTGAAACCATCTGGCTCACAACACTTTTTACATAAACCAAATCCTTGTTTTCTTGAGATTTAGAACTCATATGGGATTCCAGAGAGACAACTGATTTATTTATAAATTCAACATCCTCTTCCAAGCTAGACATATTATTCTGGCAAGCTATGACTTCATCCACTATCTCTGCCATAGAGGTTGACACACTACACCCAAGAGAGAGTTCAAAATATATTTCCATGTTTCTCAGCTCCTCAAAAAAAAATTTCTTTAAATAAAAAACAAAAGCACTCAAAGACTCTTTCATTTCGGCTTTCAAAGATTTTAAGTCATGCCTGGTGATCATATTAGCAAGCACAACAATAGGGGCTCTTTCTGATATAATACTAGCCACTGAGTCATTCATAACAGACTGAATTGATGACACTAAGGATGCTTCCATTCTTCTTATCTCTTCCACAAAAGATGTCTTAAGATCAGAATTTAACTGATCTAGATCTACCTTTGTTACCACATCCTTAGGTAAAAATTCAGAAGTGATATTATAGTTGACTTGAGGTTGGTTGATAGGTGTTTCAGCCTTAGAGTTAGGGTAGTCCAACCCACAAACTACAAACCTTGGGTCCTCTGTCCAGTCTTCAATCTCAACAGCCACTGAAACACTTCCAAGTTCGGTTGGATGCTCACCCTCAACTGGTGCATTCTCATGTATAGAAATAACACCCTCATCAGCTTGGTCTTCCTCAAAATAATCTTCCACAACCATATCCATTTCTCCAATAGCAGGAGGCTCCTTAGGAATAGGATTAGGTCTATTTACTTCAATAAGAATATCCTCTAAAGGCCCAACAGAACTTCCAATCAAAGGACTCAAGCTTAAGGTGGAAGAAGCAGATGCTTGAGTTTCAGATTCTTTTTCTTCTTCCTCATTTTCTGGGGCAACCTCTTCTTGATCTGATCTCCGCTGGTCTTCCTTATCCACATGTGCCTCTACACTGCTTATTCCCAAAACAGTTTCTGTAATAGGTAGATTCAAAGAATCATTTTCCTTTTCTTGTGATACAATTTCAAGAGTTAGACTGGGAGGAAAGTCCATATCTCATCCATCTATTGTAGAGGAATTCTCCTCATCTGAATCATCACTATACTGTGGCTCATACTCATTAGGTCCTATACCTGGATATCTCTTATCTATTGGTCTATTTAGATGGTCCACTAGATTGAACTTTTCATATATCTTCTCATCACCAGTAACCCACTACCTTCTCCATGGGTTCCAGCTAATCTTCATGTACTTACATACTGTGCTTGTGATACAAAAGTTGTTTCTTACCACCACTGTCTCATCCTGAGAATCAACAACCCCCTTTACTTTAATCATAACCAAAATTAATTTGGCAAAGAACAATTCATTGCTTTTTGATTTGGGTTTGGTCATATCCTCTATTCGAATCATTAACAGCCTGCACAAATTCACCTTCACACCATGCCTTAATAGATGCAACAAATAAATATATTGATACTTCAGATTTGAAAAGTCCCCTCTTCTTAAACTTAGCACGTGTTGGATGAATTTGAATAGTAATCTATTTTCCCCATCCATCTCTGCAGCCACTACTTTCCTAGGAGTGCCATCTCCTGTAAACTCTTCCAAGGAAGTTTAATAGTCAAATATTTCACTAGTAGGAGGTATTGTCTTCGATGAATATCCAAAAACTCCTTCATGTGGTAGTCTCAGGTACTTAGCCCACTCAATGGATGAAATGATTATTTCCTTACCATTTACCCATGAAACCATTATATTTTCCCCATCAGATTTCTCAAATCGCACAAAAGCATTAAACTCTTTTACTATCTTAGGATAATAAGGTCCCTTGTTGTTTGTGAAATATTCTAGCCATTTCTGCTCCTCCAATATTCTTAGGGTCAGTGATTTTCTTGACAAAATCCATTCTGACACAGCTTCTTCTCGATTATAATTTCTCTATTTTGCAAGTGCGGGTTCATTGGATGCTTTCCTGACCTTGCTCGATTGACATTGCTACTTGATTTAGGTCCTGTCTTCTGCTTCTTCATATTTGGATCATCAAATTCATCTCTGACAGTCAGAAGTTTGGTTTTTTCCATCTCTGGATTGAAGAACTTAGGGTTTTCACGAGATTCGGGGATTCAAGGATCCGGGTTTGAGAGAGGAGAGTTCAGTGGATTGAGATGTAACTAAGACTTAGTTCTTATCATTTTGGAATCATAAAATAAATAAATAAAACATAATAAGTAAAGTATAAATGATACAGATTCTGATGGCTAAAAATACAAGAGTTTAAAAACATCGCACATTTAACAGTAGGGTATACCGGTGAGAATACGTAACGGTGAGGTGTTCTTATCGGTGAGGTCCACTAACAGTGATGTATACCAGTGAGGTTCATATCAGTGAGGTATAATAGTGAGGTTTCTAATGGTGAGGTTTTATAATGGTGACATTTCTAATGGTGAGGTTTCTAACGATGAGAGTTTTCTAACGGTGAGGTTTCTAACGGTGAGAGTTTTTTAACGGCGAGGTTTCTAACGGTGAGGTTTCTAACAGTGAGAGTTTTCTAACAGCTAGGTTTCTAACAGTGAGAGTTTATCATTCCTAATTCATGTCTAATGTACCTTAACCTATCTGAACTTAAAGTATTGGTGAAAATGTCAGCTAATTGGTGTTCAGTACCTATAAATTCAAGAGTAATATCACCTTTTTGGTAATGATCTCTCAAAAAATGGTGCCTTACATCAATGTGTTTGGTCCTAGAGTGAGACATGAGATTCTTAGAGATGTTAATTACACTAGTGTTATCACAATTTATTGATACATGTTTAAAATAATATCCATAGTCCAATAAAGTATGTTTCATCCACAGAATTTGTGCACATAAACTACCAACAACTATATACTCTGCTTCAGCAGTAGACAATGCAACAAAATTCTGCTTTTTACTACACCACGATACTAGGGAATTACCTAGAATATGACATGTTCTATAAGTGATCTTTCTATCTAACTTGCAACCAGAAAAGTCAGCATTTGAATAACTTATTATATCAAAATATTGTCCTTTTTGATAAAACAAACCTAAATTTGCAGTATGTTTAAGATATTTGAAAATTATTTTAACAGTAAGAAAATGGGATTATTTAGGATTATCTTGAAATCCTGCACACATACACACACTAAACATAATATTAGGTCGACTAGCAGTAAGGTAAAGTAGACTTCCAATCATACCTCTGTAATTTGTTTGATCAACTGGTTTCCCAGATTCATCAATTTCCAACTTACAGGTGGTACTCATGGGTGTTTCACTATCCTTAATACTATCTAAACCAAAACGTTTTAAGATATCCTTTTTATATTTAATTTTATTTAAAATAATACCACTTTAATTTTGAAAAACTTGAAATACAAGAAAATATTTCAATTCTCCCATTAAACTCATTTGAAATTCATTTTGCATACTCTTTGAAAAATCAGTACAAAAGAATGTTTAGAAGATCCAAAAATAATATCATCAACATAGATTTTTACTATCAAAACATCTTTAAAAATTATTTTGATAAAGAGAGTTGGATCCGTGATCCCTTTAGAGAAACCTTTTTAAATAAGAAAATTACTGAGTCTATCGTACCAAGCTCTTGGAGCTTGTTTAAAACCATATAAAGCTTTAGAGAGCTTAAAAAATCGATTTGAAAATGAGGATTAGTAAATACAGGTGGTTGTTCAATAAAAACATCTTCAATTATAAAACCATTTAGAAAAGCACTTTTAACATCCATTTGATATAACTTGAAATTCAAATGACCAGCATAGGCAAGTAGAATCCTAATAGCTTCTAATCTAGCTACAGGAGAAAAGGTTTCCTCATAGTCTATTCCTTCCTCTTGACTATACCCTTATGAAACTAGCCTTTATTTGTTTCTAACTATATTTCCAGACTCATCAACCTTATTTCTAAACACCCATTTAGTACCTATGGTCAGAGTGTCCTTAGGTCTGTCAACTAATTCTCAGACTTTGTTTCTTTCAAATTGATTTAATTCTTCTTGCATAGCCATTACCCAAAATTTATCATTGATTGAATCATTGATATTTTTAGGTTCTAACTATGAAATAATGGCTTGATGTTCAACCTCGTTTCTTAGAGAATCTATAGTTTATGTCCCTATATCAAGATTACCAACAACATAATCTAAAGGTTGATTCTTTAGAATCCTAGTTGATCTAGTAAAGGTGGGACTAGAAATTTTAGGTTCTTCTCTAGGTTCTAGTTCAATAGAATCGAGTTCTGGAAAACTTCCAGAATTACTTGTTTTTACAGCAGGTTCACTACTTTTATCATTAAGGTCCAGAACAGACAAATCTTCTTCAAGATTTTCAAGAGAAGACTTAGGTTCATATGGATCAGTTTCATCAAATTTGATGTGAACAGATTCTTCCACACATTTAGTTCTTTTGTTAAAGACTCTATAGGCTTTTCTAGTTAAAGAAAAACCAAGAAATATTCCCTCATCACTTTTAGAAGCAAACTTGTCAAGATTATCCTTAGTATTGAGAATAAAGACTTTACAACCAAATACTTTGAAGTAATTAACCTTAGGTTCCCTATGGTTAGACAACTCATAAGGGGTATTCTTATGCATAGGTCTAATTAAGACTCTATTTATGATATAACAAGTTGTGTTTACAGCTTCATCCCAAAAATAAATTGGCAGGTCATACTCATTAAGCATAGTTCTTACAATTTCTTGAAGGGTTCTATTTCTTCTTTCTACTACACCATTCTACTAAGGTGTCCTAGGGGCAGAGAAAGTGTGACTATATCCATTGTGTGAGTAGTAAGATTCAAAATCATGATTTTCAAACTCACGACCATGATTACTTCTCAGGGTATTAATCTTAAGTCCACTAAGATTTTCTACAGACTTGGAGTATTTAATAAATTAAGAGAAAGCTTCACTTTTGTGAGATAAAAAGTATACCCAAGTGTACCTAGAATATTCATCTACTAAGACATAGACATAGTGCTTCCCATTTAAACTCGAAACTCTAGAAGGTCTAAACAATTCCATGTGAACCAACTCAAGAGGTTGATAAGTTGATACTTCTTTCTTTGATTTAAAAGAAACTTTTTGTTGGTTTCGCTTTTGACAGAGATTGCAAACTTTATCAGCTGGGAATTCAAGTTTAGGTAGGTCTCTAACTAAGTTTTTCCTGGTCAGTTTTCTAAGTGAATGAATGTTGCAGTGTCCTAATATTTTGTGCCATATCCAAGACTCTTTATGAATAGCACTTAAGTAAGTAATGTTCTTTTTAGACAAATAATTCAAATCAACAGTATAAACATTTTCATTTCCCATAGTAGAAAATACTAAAATATTTTTTGAATTAAAAAAATTACAAGAGTCATTTTTAAATTTAACATTGAAACCATCATCACATAGATGAGAAATACTTAACAGGTTATATTTAATCCCATCAACAAATAAAACTTTAGAAATTAAAACTGAATCAGTGTTACCAATCTGGCCTAAGCTGATGAATTTTCCTTTTGAATTATCACCAAAGGTGACATAGACTCCATCAAATTTGATTAAACTCTTGAAGCATGAATAATATCCAGTAATATGCCTTGAAAATCTGCTGTCCAAGTACTATACCTTCTTATGGGAACTCTTCAAGCAAGTTTCTTACAGAACAGGTTTAAACAGAAAATGATTTTGGTACCCATATTTTCTTGGGTCCAGACAGGTTAACAAGAAAAAATTTTGGTACCCAAATTTGTCTAATGGGTCTCATAAAATCAATAGATTCAAACTATTTTGAAAGATAAAATTTATTTGATCTATAGTCATGTGAATAACTAGTTGAATCATATGTATTTCCAGAATTAGAACTAGAAACATTCTTTCCAGATTTAGGAATAAATCTATTTTTAGTGATCTGTCTCTGTACAGGCTGATAGCCTATTCCAGTGGTATATTTTGGTGCCACTTGTTTTCCTAGAATTTGAGTTAGAGTATTCTTCCCATTTGTGAATTTCATTAATTCCTTCCTTAATTACTCATGGGACAATTTCAGTTCAGTATTTTCCTTAAGTAATTGAGCATTCTTTTCCTTTTCTATATCAAGTGAATATTTAACTGTACTGGTCAGCGCATGCTGTTTCTTTAAGGCTTTATACTTGTCCTTCAACTAATTACATGTTTCTTCCAACATATTACAATATTCCAATAATTATTCACTAGACATATTTTCAGATTCATAATTATAATCAACTATAGAATAATATGAATTTAAAGTTGGAGTATCCAATGTTACCTCAGATGTGTTTTTCATGAAACACATATTAGCTTTTTGAGATTTTTCATCCTGAGTAGAATTAGAAACACTTGAACTGTCTTCTGAAGCACTCCAAGTTGCTTTCATAGCTTTCTTATACTTATTTTCCTTGTAGTCATATTTCTTCTTGAACTTTAATTTCAGGGAGTCTACTTTCACATGTCCTTTACTCTTTCATTCATAATAGACAATTTCATCACTCTAATCAGACTTTTTCCAATCCTTCTTCCAATGAACTTTGTTGTCATATTTTCCTTTGTAGTTTGATTTTATGAAGAATTTATTCTTATTGTATAACTTCTTGAACCTTATGGATATCTGAGCCATCTCTTCATCACTATCAGAATTTGAACCTTCACTTGTTGAGATTTTAGTAGGTATGTGAACTTTATCCTTGTCCTTGCTCTTTGAGGCAGTAAATTTAAACGCTACTAACTTCTTTTTTGGTTCGACGTCTTCTTCCTTGTTTAATTTCATCTCTTCTTCATACATCATCAACTTTCCAATCAGATCCTTAACGGGAAAAGTTCCAATATCACATGATTCTCTAATTGAAACTGATGTGTCTCTCTATTTATCTGGAAGACATCTCAGTATTCTCATAATCTGCTCCTTTGTAGGAACAACTTTTCCAAGTGAGCTCATAGTGTTGACAATCTCATTTAACCTAAGATACATATCAAAAATAGGTTCATCACACTTAATTTTAAAATTATCATACTTAATAGTGTAGGTATTCAATCTCATTTCTTTAACATTGGTTGTTCCTTCATGAGAAACAACCAAAGTGTCCTAGATTTCATAAGCAGTTTTACAAGCAGATATCCTATTAAATTCCTCATCACCTAAAGCATGGTACAAAGCATTCATTGATTTATTTTTATTATTGTAAGCAGTCTTAGTAGGTTCATCTCAAGTAGTTCTTTTAGTTTTTGGAATCTTATATTGAGTCTCCATAGTAGTCTATATGTCAAATCCCATACTTTTTAAATGAATTTTCATTTTCAGTTTCAACTGGGCATAATTTGTACCATTAAAGAAAGGTGGCCTGTTGGTAGCAACACCTTCAAGTCTATTATCCACATTTAGATTTTCGAAGATATTTTTAAAGAGATAAAATTTAGAACTAACAGAAATTTAAGATCTTTAATATACAACTAAAATCATAGTTGAATAATAGAGTATTTGGAAATCCTTTATAAATAACAAACTTCCCTCTGATACCAAATGTTGTTTGGAGTGGATACTCAAGAGGGGGGTGAATTTAGTTCCAATTAAAATTTCTGTTAAAAAGATTCTTATTAACAAATACCCCAAATTGAATAACAATCTAAACTATAGTGAAATTGTAATACAGTAAAGGGTCTGTTAGGTTCCCAAGAGATTGATTAGTTCTGAGTTTATCTAATCTGAAGATTAATTAACTTTTGAAACTAACCTACTGCCTTGACATAAATACAACCACTTGCTAGTTTAACTATTAGAGTTACACTAAAATAGATTTATATTTCAATGTACTTAGCAGCGGAATAATCAATATAGTTTAAAACAAAATAAAAAAGGACAAAAATTTAAAACAAGAGGTTCAGTCTCAAGCCAAGACTTTGTCCTCTTAAACAATTTATATAAATTTTGATCCACACCCTAGATCGGGGTAAACAATAGTTCAGAGACTGTCCAGGTACTAAGACCTCTACCACATTTCTTCATGGGAACAAATAAACACAATAGCACACAGGCTATCTAGGTCACACTTGACCTCTACCACTACCCTCACTGGGATACAAGAGAGTTATATAAGTTATATAAGAGGATTTATAAATCCTCCAGTTAGGCACCAGAGACAGTGTGTGTCTAAAAATATAGAGCACACACACTACTCAAAATATAAATAAGAGAATCACTAAGAGAGATTAGATATGAGTTTAGAAATGCTCTAGTGATTTTAAATGCAGCTTTGGACTCCTTTTGATTAAACAGCAAAATTTCTAAGTTCTTCTCTAGTTTCTGTCTTGAAAACAGAGTGTCGTTTTTGTATTCTACTTCTAGTATATTCAAAAATTGATCGAGGTTGCAATAGGCTTTGTAGCACAACAATATCCCTTAGCTTCCAGAAAAAGTTCTTCTCTTGTTTTAAGATCTAGTGCACGTGTTCTTTTTGTATTAGATGAGTATATTCTTATGTCACCACACCCATCATCTTTTTCACTTCTTTTCAGTTCTCCTTATGCCCGACCTTTGTCTTTCCTTTTATAGCTTTTAGCTCCGGTAATGTGAATGATTACCTTTTTACAGGTATGAGGTACGATTCATGAAATACCAACCACTATCATTAATTAATAGTATGTGCATTAAATTAACCAAATATGACTGTTAGAATTATATTAACAATATTGGCTGAGTAGAGAGTTCGAGTAGTAGTGACTGTTTAACAGCCATCTTCCATCAGTAGCTCTCTTTCGGTAGACTTGTAACAGTGGAATTTGTATCAGTGGATTCCTTGTAATGGTAGCTGTTACTCTGTGTAACAGTAGATCTATGTATCAGTATCTCTTCCATCAGTAGCTCCTTGTATCGGTCACTTTATGTAGCGGTAAGTCTCTATGTAGCAGTGAGATCCTACCAGTAGCTCTTTGTTCTTGTACCGGTAACTCTTTGTATCGGTATACTTTTTCATTCTGTAACGGTAGACGTGCATACCAGTATATTTACACATATTGGTAGACTTACTCTAATGGTATCTTATATCGATAGACTTTGTTTTTCTGTATCAGTGACCTTTGCTTATCGATGACCATGTCTATCGGTAGACTAAGTACTGATAGGTCTGTATCAGTGAACCAACACTTAATACTTATATATTCTATGCAAATCATATTCAGATTGAGTTAGAGTTATTTCAAAGTATGTATAAATATATATAAACATTAATGAACATATTCCAATGATTATTTTGATATTTTTATCAACTTAATAATATAATGTCATAGATTGAAAGAATTAATATATAGATAAACATTAATTGGGATTATCAAAGCATATTAAAGCATGATTGGGATTATCAAAACAGGTGAGGTCAAAAAAAATCATTAAAACTCTTTGAGAGAACTATCCCTTTTTAAATTGAAATCATTAAAAAGCCACATAATTATAATTTAAAACATTTCTTTTGAAAATAATCTTGTAATATTTTAATGGAAGCTTCAAAATTTTAAGGCATCTTGATGGAAGAAATAGCCGCTCACGCCGTATAAGTTAATAAACATTCTTTACTTAATTTGTCGAAAAGTTCATAAAGTACCTCATTTGGAAAAGGATGAAAATATTCCTTTAATTTTTTTATAAAAATTCAAAGATGGGTAAAAATGAATTTAAATTTTTTTTGATGATATATTGAAATAAATTTTAAGAAACATGGAAAAGGATGATAAATATGTCCCAATAGATACTTACGTATAAACAACCTCGGGAAATAATGAGATTGTGAAATTAACCCTTATCTTGTACTTTCCTTTAGTTGAGGTTGCATTAACCTCCAGCATAATAGTTAAATCATGTTATTAAATTATACTAGAACCAGAACCATATTTATAATATCATATATGATCCTCTTAAATAGTTTAACTCTTACCGCGTCTAATTTTCTTTTTATACTACATGGTTAATATAGTTATTATAAAATGAAAAACGAAACCCAATTGGATCATTTATGACATCTTTAACATTATCCCAGTTATTTGGCCTAACCTGACATTTTTATGAATTTTATGACATTTGATTAAATACTATTTATTTTAAAGTATCATTTATGTCGATTTTGATACTATTCAATATTTACATTTTTTAAAATATAAAATAAACATGATAACTTCAAATAAATACTTCAAATAGGCCACTAACATGTTTATGTTACATATAAAATTAGTGGATGTCATTAATTAAGTGAAATTATATTTATTTTAATATTTTTAATATCATTTAATTTATTCTTCCTTTAATAATTCTATTACCGCATCATTATAGTGTCACCATTTAATTTAATTATTTATTTCTTAAAAGTATAAATAAATTACCATTATGTAGATAATAATTTTAGCTTTATAAAGACTATTTATATTTGACCATATCACTTATATATCCTCATATTAAAAATTATATAGTTATTAAAATTTGAATATGAAATTTTTAACTCTTCTTTAAATAAAATATAATAAATGTCCAAATCTAACACAATTGGATTAAAAAGAAAAATATTTTTGGCCAACAGTTGATTTTGGTAAAAAAATTCTTATTCAATAAAATTAGTACAAGTGTTAGGGTAATATTATATTATTATAATATAATTTTTACCTTTAATTACTCTATTTACCTTTAACTGTGGTAAATAAAATCCACAATTTACTATTCACCAAAATTATTTTGATCCTATTATACCAAATTTTTCATACTAATTACAACCATGTATGTCTATTTTTCAAAATTCAATTCACAGAAGTGGTAAAATTAAGTTTAATGCAAATCTCATAGATGTGGCTAGAAGGCAGGTAAAAAAGACGTTCAAAAGTTTAATAAATTTTTATATCTAATTTTATTATAAAATAATTCCAATGAACTATATTGGACTAATATATGTATTATTTAACTATTTTTACTTTAAAATCAATTTATAAAAAAATAATTATTTAAATGAGAAAGTCGGTTTTTAACAACAATGTAGTATTTTTCACTATTCATCAAAAATTGAAACTTTTCAGAAAAATACCAAAAAATCACCCTAAGATAATTTCGATGTTTCGAAATAGAAAAATAAAGTTTATTTGGAAAAATAAAATTTATAAATTTCATAATTTGGTTAATACTATTCATAACCGCTTTTTTAAACGACTAGTTTGATAGGTCATTGTGTGTGCTCGAACTCGGTGCTCTGTGTAGTGAAAGCTATTGAATTACTTAAAAGTAAGTGTACCTTGGAAGCTTGGGGTGTTAAATACAACTCCATTAAATAAGTAAATTCATATCATACCATTTCTAATGATTTTACACTCCAAATTATTTTTCATTTACATATTAACACAACCACACACTTCATGCCTGTAATAAAAGTAATTTACACATATGATAATGGAAATGAGAATCTAAAATAGACTATTAAGTATACACATCTTCAATATTGATGAGTAAAAAATAGCTTTTATAACTCTTATATTTATTAATAGTATTCAGCTCAAATTATTCTTTCTATTATTCTTTTTCTTTTGATTATTTCTTCATAATCTCATTTAATACATGAAAATGTATTTATATATAACTATGTTTATCAAATTCCAATTATATAAAGTCACCTATTAGTTGGTATGGAATTATATCTATCATAATCCAAGGTAATCTCCTTAATTTCATTAACCTTCTATTGAATTTATGTATATCAGTCATAGCTGAACATCTATTACTACTTAAGGATTCAATATTTTTCCTTTCACCAAGTCTCATATGTTAACAATGATTAAATCATACAAGCTTACTTATAAGTTTATTTTCAAATTTTTCTAGAAAAGTGATCTTTAAGGCCCTTTATATATAAAATGAAGGTTAAAAAAGTCTAAAGGAAGCGATTTTACATTTTTCCCATTGAGAAATGGGAAGAAAGTCATAAGGAAGATTAGGAGAATATGAGCAAGCCTCATCTAGAACACATTTGTTTGTGAGGATTTTGGTAAGATGGTTGGATTCAAAAAATATGTGTGTGATTATGTAATACATTGAAGCAAGCATGTGAAGACAATTGGACCATTTTTCTATCAATTTCCATGAAATGTAAATCTTTCTCCTCCTGACATCCTGGACAATAGTTGTGGAATCACCCTCAAACCACATATTGTTCCAATTTATTTGGAAAGAAAGCGAGACATCATTGATAAATCCCATCATATCTACCTTAAGAGATGTTAATTGACTATAAATACCATGTATTAACTCCATCACATCACCATTATGATCCCTAAAAACCATCTCATAGCCTTAAGTTCCCGGGTTCCCCCTCGAAGAATCATACGAGTTTCATTTAATCCATCCCACAAAGGAGGGAAACCAAAATAACTCAAGGGTACCATGGGGATTTGGATAATTACAACTAATTTTCAAATTTATCAAGATATAAATATCTCTAACTGAGTTGTTACAACTCTCCTCATACACTATTTTGGCATTGTGAACAACCAACATGATACCTACAAGGGTAGTTTGAGAGTTGAATGCAGTACCTTCATAGATGAACTTGTGAGTGATACTGAAATTTATAAAAAAATAAACTATTTGAATTATATATGAATGATTTATGAGAGATATTGAAATATATCATTGTTCTACCATTATACCAATCTCCCGTTTATTTCTCAAGTACATCAACAATCATATTATATTATCTTCCAAATGTAATTGAATAAAATTCATTGTTAAATATCCAACATCCTGGAAATCATTGACTATATTTTTATATATATTATCTATTTTTTAATCAACTACAACTTTATCTTATAATGATTCAAGATATTATTTACCAATTGATAGAAAAGTCTATAATCATTTTCTAATTAAATAGATCAATATGAGAAAAACTGTTTTGACTTGAATCACCCATATTAAATCAATACTAAAAATGCATTAACTCTCTATAAAATTAGATATTAAAAAATAAATATCCATATTGAAAATAATAATAATTATAATCAATAAATTTATCATGTATTTGAAAAATACTACTCAACAAGAGAATATTACAATATCCATAACAATATCACAAAAAGTTTCACAAAAAACAAACAAGTATCACATAAATCTACCCCCTCTTAGATTCACACAAAAAGTCAGTATATATGGATACATGTATAATCAATGTCTCAATGAATGTATTAGACTCCTTAGATTGTCATTTTTATAGATATCCAGTTATAAAGCAGGATCTTTCAATTGTTAACTCTCTAATTGTTATGGCCTAAAATTTATTTTTATTACTAGTAAAATAACTCTTGTTTAACGATGGATATTTTATTATTTTTTACAATAGAATCCCATTGAAAGACTATTATATCTCATAGAAACATTACACATCATGAAATAATATTGAATATAGCAATAAGGAATAATACACGGAGATAACAACCATAGAATAGTGTACTCATAAAGGTAACCATCATAGTATCGAATGCTCACATGAAGATCAACCCTCCCATAAACAATGTTAAAATAAAGAGAAGAATTATTAATATAGTATAAATTATCAAGAGAAGTGTACAAAATTTTTATGTGAAGTAGTGGATGATAAAGTGTGAGAATGGAAGATTATATATAGGGTGTAAAGGGTAATTTTACCATTAGGATTTTACCATTACCTAACCGTTTCAACGTAACCATTATATGTCCATTGGAATAGTAAAAATATCCAATAGAATAGTAATATACCTGTTTAAAAGGAAATTAAAAAATATTATATATAATAATTATATTTTAAATTTTTTATTATACATCCATATACTATTTATAAAACAATATGTATGATATTATAAAATTTAAATATATTTAAATTGAATGAATAATGTGTTTCCCTTTAAAACCCATATTTTATAGCAAATATGCAATTTTTTATTCAAAATAAATATTTCTCATAATTAGGAATTTATTTTCATAAATGAAATAATATATTTTAAATCACCACCTTGAAATTAGGTTAGGGTGAATTATTAATATTTTTCTAAAATACTTTATTTTCCAAGGAAAAGTAAAAATACATATTTGTTTTTTTGGTATATTTTATGACTTAATAAATATTTAATAATGATATGATAACATATATTATGAATTTTATGGCCATAAATATGTTTAAATAATAATTTTATATTTTTAAAATTTTTAAAATATTTTTTTAAAATCTATAAACCATTTCTAAACTCTAAAAAGAACTTTTGGACTTTTGAAAATAATTTTTAATGAATAAAAGGTATTTTCCATGGTAAACTTAATATATAGAATATAAATTAGGTTTTTAAATTATAATACATCAAAAACCATGTTCTTAATGTCATAAACCATTATCCAAAACTATGTATGGTCCATGGGAAATGTATTTTCTAAAACCAAGAACTCCACAGGCTATATTTGAAAAATAATATACAAGTTTCATAATTTTTCTATGAATAATCACCTTCCCAACCCATTTAATTAAATAAAAATCTCATTGGAACGTCCCTAACTATATTATTTTCTCATTAAGTCCTTTTTATAATCCCCTAAGATCTCAAGGAATTTCCCCTCTAAGATTAGGTTGTGGTACTTGAGGTAAGGGGTTTTCTTCCTCTTTCATTCTTTTCATTCAACTAATTAATTTATAGTAAGTCTTTGGATTTTTAACCTATCATGTATTCATTTATTTATAACCACTTCATTACTTTCAAAATTATACTCTATTAATGAGATACAACCATTCACTCTCAATAATTTCCTTCCAAAATCCATTTTTTATACCCATTATGTTGTTAAACTCATTCACTGGTTTTCCATGCCATGATTTTATATTGTGAATACCCAATGGTATTTAAATTATATGGTATTAATATAGATATAATTATGATTCAATGATTGGGTATTTCTATGTATGATACATTCATTCCTTACTCGTGGTTTAAAAATGATGAGAAGTTCATGTCTTTAAACTCTTATGAAGTAAATGATTTTATATGAACTCCTTTATTCTCCATGTGTTATAGATAAAGTGATTTATTATGATATATGATCTATACGGAATACATAAATTTAGGAATATGAAATTTTCATCTTGATATTTCTCTAATTCATTGGATACATAATTAATCTCTAGAGATAAAATGTTTATGATACCTTGGAATAACACCTTGTGAATATTTCATGATACCTTGGTGAATAACCTTGGTAATATGTTTTACGATACCTTGGTGATAAACCTTGGTGATATGCTTATGAAGGTTTCATTTTTATATTATAGAGAAATTTCCATGTTATTCATCACATACTTATGATCATGCTCTAATGTTATGCCACATGTTTTATCAATGATGATCTTTCCATTTACTTTATTTATCCCCCTACATGTCTATATTTTCACCCCTTCCTTTCAAACTATGTCCCCATGAAATAATATATTGTGAGGTAAATTAAGTTGTAATTTTAAAGGATTATTTCAAGAGTATTAAATATATTTTTGGTTTTTTATGCAACCTATGTACTTCATGTATTATGTACCTAGTTTTCAAGACACTAAACCTCAAAATATCTAATGGAATTTATCAATTTAATATTTTTTAAGGAATTTTGTTAAAAATAATATATGACAAATGAAGGTAATCATACCAAACTCTCATTATATCAACATATAATATGTTTTAACCTTTATATATATGTACTCATTCTCATGGTTTACTTATTTACACTGCACTACACATCCCCAATTCTCTCATGGCATGTAGTGTCCTAAAATTTCTACTACTATTATTTATTCACTTCACAAGAATATATTATGCACCACAAACATATTTAAGATTTTATGAAATTAAAAAAATCAGTATACATGTGGGTTTAACAATTTTTTGAAATACCCATCCCATTATTTTTTATAAAAAATCATTAAAAAACTTCCATGTCCACCTTTAAAAAAATAATCAAACTGAAAAGACACTCTACTCATATTAAATATATAATACCTTATATTCAAAATTTGACCAACATTTTTTTCACACCTTATATATCAAGTTCACTCACTTCTAAAATATATAGGTAACAAATAACCTAAGTAATTTTTTGATATAATTTAAATATTATTATAGGATATTTTAATAGTTTCAAAATTTTGAAAAAAGTTACTCAAAATAGAGAATTAGTCTATTTTTATACTTTATAGTAACTAAGATGAAATATTCATATTTTAGTCATTTATTAATGTTATAAATGAATTGATTATCATTTTTATAAAATTTTACATGATTTAGACCATGTTTAATGACTTTGATTTATTAAACTAAACATATTTCATTTATATGGTGCATAGTAAAATAAATTTTATTGCAATTAGAAGTAATGTAAGCATTATATTCATACTACTGTCATTTATATGACTCCAAAACTTCTTGATAATAATTTTTAAAAATACGAGTTCAGCCTTTAAATTATTATGTGATCATGTTATTAATGTATTTATTTATAAAATCTTGAACTCTAGTATCCAATTAAAAGTATGTAATGAATTATTTTATAATTTGAGGGATGAATTCATTACTTAATAATTTTTGTAGATAAAAAATTACATATGTATCATTGTTCTATATTTATATAGTTATTAAAGAATGTTTTAATATTTTTGGATGTTTTATGAATGTTACTCAAAAATATGAATTTCATTTCATTTTATCTATAATACCTTGGGAATAATATTAACATTTATCTCATTCAAATTTATCAAAAATGTTTAGAATATAATTCTACCAAATTATGATAGGATTGGAATAATGTATTATGGTTTTGAGTCATTAAATAATTTTTTTTAACTTATATAATGAATAAAAAAATGTTACATTTAAATTTTTCTATGCCACACTAATTAGATTCATATGAATATCATTTTTATGATTTTAAAATTAACCAATGATCATTTTACAACCATCAAGTGATGAAATTTTCTGATTGTTTGGTAATTTTGTCTTGTTTAAAAATATATAGTAAATATATACCTATTGTTTTCCCTAAAAAGTATGTTTTTTTTTATTTTTATGTGTCTTGAGGGTCAGAATAAAACCCCACTCATTTTTTATTGAACAAAGATATGGGGATACTCATCTTAAATTTCCATGGAAAATAAATCACGTTAAATTAATTTTTATTATTTTTTTCTATGTTCACACTTAACAAATAATATCTATTTTTTAAAATATACTTTAGATCATACCAAGTACCTCTAACATTGGATCAATGAACAACTTGTTCCTACAAATGTAAAATTAGTTGAGGATTGTTATCCTAAATTTTTATAATAAATATATATTGTTTTATCAATTTTAACATTTTAAGCCTGTTTAACACATATAAAAATATTACAATTTAAATTATATATTTGATCATTCAAAAGATATAAAATTTTAGATCCATTGATAGTTTATTCCTACATATTATAAAATAATTGAGAATTGTTTTCCTAAATTTCCATGAAAAACCAATCTCATATACTTGATTATTATTTATTTATGATTTTTTAAAACATAAAAAAATAATATTAATACTTACATACAAAATTATTTCATGTCTTAGTCTACCTATAAATTAGCTCCTCAAGATCACCTCCACTAGTTTCATGTCTAGTGACTAGCACTGAGGTATCCAAATATAATGTGAGGCACTACCACTATAAATAGCCCATTAACAACTAGAGATAAAAACTCATCAACAAATTACTAAATTATATAGAAACTATGATGAATATAAAAATGAATGAAATATATAAAGCTCTATAATTCAATTTAAGACATTGAAACTTACATAAAATTTGGAAGAGTGAATATCATATCTTGTATAACATTAATAAACATAAAATCAAACCCAAGTCATACTAAATGTCTTACCAATTATAAAATTCCATCAACTCCCACTAAAATCATATTTTATTAATCTATATCCCATTAGAACTATCTTATAATATCACCCCTTTTTTCAGGTATATCCATATTTAATGTTTTATTTGAGCTCTTAAGTTCTGTAAATGAGTCATATTCATGGTGTAAAATTTCATCTTAAGGGTGTTTGGGTGATCAAAAAATATAAGTTAGTGAGAGGCTAGGGGTGGATTATAGTTTGTAAAAATTTCATAGCCACCGACTTTCCAGTATAGTCCACTAAACAGTTGGAGGTTTTCCTATGTCTTAGTAAAGCTAATGGAGTCCCACAAGCTAGCTGGTGAGACCCACCAGCCAACTGGTGGGAATGGGCAGAATGGGGTCCCCTATAAGAGCTTTATTGACTAGTCGGTGGGGTCTCCAGTCATCTAGGCTTGTTGGATAATGCCACCTATTCATTAATGGTTCCCACCATTATGCCAGTATTGTAAGGTTTAGTTAGAATGAATAGGTCAAGAATCATATCCCCCCAAAACCCATTTTAATCATGTTCTAACCGATAATTCAACCCTAACTTAGGATTTAAAAATGTGAAAGTTTATCATAGTCTCTTGAGTATTCCCCAACATCTTTACTTGGTTATTTGATCTATGGTTTGATTTGGGTAACTTGAATCACTAAGTTATTTGTGGAATTAGATTTTTCCTCCTATATTCTAATTGTATACTCTTCCTACAACCTTTATGAGGTGTTTCAACCACTCTATATAGGGTATCATTATTTTGAACATATAATAAGAAATTGATCTTGGTTTTCTTCAACTTCATTACTTGAGGTTAGTGGTCTTAAACAACTTCCTAAAGTCTATTTCACTTTTTTATATATGTAACTTGTGCATTCACACTGACACACCATATGAATGACCTTTTTTCATAAGAATTGATTAATTATTTATTCCTAGGATTATCAAGGCCTTTTTGGTTTCATTTACATCGAGACTGTGACTTCTGTCCTCCTAAGAGGTGTTCCAACCCTTGACCCTAGGTTGGAATATAGATTGGTTAAATCTAGATCCCTATGTCGTATTGTGAATTGTATAATGAATAAATTAATTGTTTATTTGTATTAACATGTGAATTGTTTAAATGACTTGGTAAAGTATAACTTAGCCTTAATGTGGTTAAATATAATTTAATTTGATTTTTCATGATAACATGATAGAATATAGATATAATAGAATGTTAATGGAATTGGGATTAATTGATATGTGTTTTAAATATTTTTATAATTATTGTGATAATTAGTAACTTGGAAAAATAGAATAAATGTTGGTGATCGTTAATTTGGATAAATTACCCAACATGGAATATATTGAAACATTTGGTATGTTTTGTGATAATATTATAATTTTATTTCTTGGAATATTGTGTTTTTATGAATCTTGATTGTGTATCATGTATAATATATATGTGCATGGTTACATACTTCCTAAGTTCTAAATGAATCTTTATATATTTCTTAATGGCTAGATTCATGGTAATGTCCTGCCAGAGGGCTGGATTCTTTGTTACACACATCCCAAGTTAAATATGCATGGTTACATACTGGATAAGGTATATATGCATAATAATATACTAACTGAAGGTTAGATGTACGGTTACCAACCACATGAGTTCCTTATTCATGGGTACACACCATATGAGGTCTCTACTACAAAAACGGGCAAGGTAAGCGCCAACTTTTATCAGCACTAAGAAAAAAAATTTGATAAAGGTAAATCTTTATCAGTACTAAAAAGGTGTTGATAAAGAGGCCCTTTATAAGTGCTAAAATTTTAGTGCTGATAAAGGGCCTCTTTATTAGCTCTTCTGTAGAGTTGATAAATGGATTCTTTAACAGCTCTAGAAAAGCACTGATAAAGGGATCCTTTATCAGCATTAAAATTTTAGTGCTAGAAAAGAGCTGATAAAGGGTATGCTTTATCAACGCTAAAAAAGCACTGATAAAGGTGGCCTTTATCAGTGCTAAAAAGTGCTAATAAAGGCTTTCTTTATCAGTGATTTTTTAGCGCTGATAAAGGAAGCCTTTATCAGTGCTTTTTTAGCACTGATAAAACCATAGTCCAATGTTTTCTAAAAATCAGGTGCACAGTATCCTCTGTTTATCACACCCTCAAACTCTCGCGGTACTATACCCCCGGGAACCCTACTTATCCTCCTCCACGCTGAACCCTACTCCCCACAAACCCTACTCCTCCATTTCTAAATGGTTGGCAGCTCCTCCCATGCACTTCCCCCTCTGACGGTCGCGCCTTCCCCTCCCGATGTAGCGCAGAAGGCTCCCTGAACACTTGATGCTTTTTCTCTCCCTCCATTGCAGGTTTGATCTACTCTAGGTAAGTCTCCCACTTCTTATTTTTGGTTTATTTTTGGTAATTTCTCTCCCTGCTCTACATGTGTTCATTGTTTTAATTCTTATTTGGCCAATGATTCAATGAATAATTGGTGAATGGTCATTGCACATTCCATAGTTTGAATCATGGATCACTCCATGTGAAAATGAGACATGGGTAGTGCTAGTATTTTTAGACACACTGTATACCCCTAGGGACACATCATGTCCTCCTTTGAGGATAGTTTTGAGTTCTATTTCCTTTTATTTCAGTTTTTTTGTGAGATTTTTGAGCTTCCATGGACTAATATTGGTGGATTGTGTTCCCTTGGTCTATTCCTATGAGGAATTGATGCATCTTCATGACCTCATAAAATGATGTTGGACCCTCTATATCTTCTTAATAATCAGGGTAGTGTTGGTGAGTTCCATTATTCTTCATTGAGTTGTCTTAGTCCACTTATATTAGGGTTATTATGGAATTAGGTCTCGTTCATTGGAACTTATACCCCTGAACGACTTGGAACATGTATCAATTCAAGGGACCCATAGCGATCCTCATTTCATTAATGTTGTCCCTATATTAGGTTTTTAGAATTGGGATACACAAACTGAGGTGTATACCAATGGTGAATTGACATCTGTCCCCTCCTTCTATGTAGGTCATACATTATTTTCCATTTTTTGGTTGGATTGTATTTCAGCTCTTTTTATTAAATCCATTAATTTGTGTTGTTCAATTCATAGACCAACCTCTAGTAGTTTTGGGGACTTCAACATGTAATACTATGATTTGGATGGCTATATTAGTGTTCTATGATTATGCCTATGGTTTGAGTCCATATCATAATCTTTTAAGGTATTGATATTCTGGGATGTAGGGTTAGCAGCACCCACCCACAGTAGGTGTGTGATGCAAGTATCATCTCAGGAGGCACTGTCATTCATAGGTACCTCAAGGATAGCTCATTACTCCAAGGAATTTAATATGATTGTGATGGTTATAGACATATCACATTGCATTTTCATAACATTCATGCCACAGTTAGAGAGGCAGTCGACGAATAACCTAGGAAGAGGAAGGAACTGGAGAAAGGAGGTCTGTACAACACTAAAGTGATAGAGGAGATCAAGGAACAAAATTAGGTGGATGGAACTTTGGTTTGATTATACTAATACTACCCCTAAGTAGACCAATCCTATATTGGGAAGTTAGTGGTTAGAATCTTGGATAGTTGTAGTCACTAAAGTCTTTTTACCAGGATGCTCCAAGAGTGTTTGGAGGTACGATCTATGTTCGTTATAATTTTCTTGTAGTACTATTAGAAATAGGTACAAGAAACTATTTTTCCTATTTTTCCAATTATTTTCTAGGTATATGGTAGGCATTGGTAAAGCCCCATGTTAGTGATGTTTGGTATGAATTTTGATTTGCAAGGAAGATGAGCAATTCTCTCATCAAGATGTGTTCTTGAGAGGCTATCCAAAAACATGTGGGCATGTCAATGACTCCTAAAGTAGTTACTATATAGGTGTTGTATATGGGGTCCTTTTAATTGTGTGTTTGAGGACCTTTTTATGTGTTAAGGTGTCATAAGAAATCCTTGTTTTTAGTTAACTAGTGTGGAATGAAAAGAGTGTGTTCCAAGTAATAGGATCTCATAGAGGCTTCAAGTGTGGTTCTAGGTACAAGTTTGGGGAAGGTGAGGTAGAGATATTTCATATCCTTTAGATGTTCATGATATAATTTATGTTCACTAACCTTAATTTTATATTTCTTATGTTAATTTTGGCAACAAAACCTATGATATTCCATAGTAATTTTGGATAAACCTAGGTTATTTGTCTCCCCTACTAACCCCTTTATGTTTGGAAATGTATCTACTATATTAGTTTTCTCATCAAATATGTGTCCTTTTTTTCAATTTATTTGAGTTTGGTCACTAGTTTTGGGCTATTTAATGTGATTATTTTACTATGAATGAGGTGGCTGGTAGGGGTGGTTAAAAATATGTTTAATGTTTTGCTGTAAGGGTGGTGGGTCCTAGAACTATTGGTAAGGGGGATGGAAAGTGTGTTGATTTTTATGGAGGGTCTATCCTAGTTCTGTTGATTTCTAAATCTTTATTTGAAATGGTTAGGCTCTATTAATCTCTATTTTTATAAGGAATTGGTTCTCTTCTACTGTAATTGGAAGTCTTTTTTTTGTGTATTTGAATCATAAATACTAATATTTGAGATTCAAATAGTATGGAGATGAATAAAGATTGGATGAATGCTAATCTTTTGACAATAGAGTATGATAATGGAGTGAAAGATTTCATCAAGTTTTCAAAGGATCACACAAAGGATCCTTTTCAAATCCTTTGTCTGTGTTTACATTATTGTTATTCTAGACTAATTACTCTAAAGGAGTTGTAAGAACATTTGATATGTCATGGAATAGATCAGAGTTATAAATGTTGGAATAAACATGGAGAAAAGGCGAATGTAGCTACCGGTTGGGATAAAACTGCATTTTATGGATCATCAATGATTACAAATATGGATAATGAATAAGACCATATGGAGGATGTGATTACAAATGTCAATGATGACGAAGATCGTATTGATGAAATGACAAGGACAGTTGAAGATGAACTCCATGATTACCCAAAATTATTTGAGAAGTTAAAGAGTTGTGAAAAGATTTGATTGTATGTTGGTTGCACTAAATATACAACATTGTCAGCTGTACTGAAGTTGTATAAATTGAAAGAAGGCAATAGATAGAGTGATGTTAGTTTTATGGAACTACTTTCTCTCTTGAATTACATGCTCCCGGAAGATAATGATCTTCCAAGCCGGACATATGAATATAAACAAATGTTACGCTCGATGGGTATGATTTTTGAAGGAATACATTCCTACCCGAAAGACTGTATATTGTTTCTCAAGTAGAACAAATCACTTACAGAATTCCCAAAGTTTGGTGCTTCTCTATACAAGAAAGATGAATCTAGTCCTATGAAATTTGTATGATACTTTCCAATCATTCCAAGGTTTAGGCGTCTATATGGAAGTAAAGAAACTACAAGACAATTATCATGGCATGCAGAGAAAAGAAATAAAGATGGGAAATTATGTCACCCGACCGACTCTCCTTAATGGAAGAGAATTGATCATGAGTATCTTGAATTTGGAAATGACCCGAGAAACCTTCATCTTGCATTATCTACATATAGAGTAAATACTTTTGGTTTTCAAAACAGCACTCATAGTACATGGCCTGTTATGTTGGTAAATTATAACTTTCCACCCTGGTTATGCATGAAATGGAAATTCATAATGTTATCTATGCTTATATCAGGACGAAAACAACCATGTAACGATACTGATGTTTATTTGGATCCTTTGATCTAGGATTTGAAGTTATTGTGGGATTTAGGTGTTATGTTGTATGATGCTTATAAAAGTTAATACTTCACGTTGAGAGCGATGTTTTATTTGATGATAAATGATTTCCCACTTATGAAAATTTTTCAAGCTATAGCATTAAAGGAACTCAAGGGTGTCCCATGTGTGAAGAAGATATGAAATCAATTATGTTGAAACATTCATCGAAATATGTGTTTCTAGGACATCGTAGATTTCTACCTCATCAACATAAGTATCAATCTTGGAATACATCCTTCAATGTAAGTTCAGAAATACGCACAACACCGTCTCCACTAATAGGTGATCAGATTTTTGAGAATGTAAAATATGTGAACATTGTTTTTGGTAAACCATTTTCAAAAAACCTTACGAAAATCGGTTGGAAAAAGAGTTTAGTTTTTTTTTGAATTACCATACTGGAATTGTCTGTATGTCATACATTTTCTTGATGTGATGCATGTGGAAAAAAATATATGTGACAATTTTATCAGAATGTTGCTAAATTCTCCTGGCAAAACAAATGATGGAATTAAGTCAAGATTGTACATGGTTGAAATGGGAATATGAGAATAGTTGGCTACCATGAAGGGTGAAAATCGAATTTCCTTCCTCCAACTACTTACACTCTTTCTAGGGAGGAGATATATCAGTTTTGAAACATCTTCAATGATATAAAGGTTTCAGATGGGTATTCATCAAATATCAAGAACATTGTAACAATGAATGATTTTAAGTTAAAAGGTTTGAAATCACATGACTGCCATTTTGACGCAAGATTTAATTCCTATAGATTTACATTGCATTTTTCCCAAGAATGTACATCATACGTTAACCAAACTTTATTTCTTTTTCAAAGCTATATGTAGTAAAGTTTTCGACCTGACAAAATTTCCAGCTATGGAAAGAGAAATTGTCATCATATTATGTGAATTAGAAATGTTTTTCCTGCCATAATTCTTTGATATGATGGTTCATTTGATGGTTCACTTGGTGAGAGAGATTAGAATTTGTGGTCCTATGAACTATATATGGATGTACCCCATTGAACGATATATGAAGATTTTGAAAGGGTATGTCAAAAATCAAAGTCGGCCAGAGGGGTGTATTGTGAAGCGATATATTGTTGAGGAAACCATTGAATTATGTACCGAATACTTATCTGA
Organism: Viscum album; assembly: GCA_963277665.1. Classification (NCBI taxonomy): domain Eukaryota; kingdom Viridiplantae; phylum Streptophyta; class Magnoliopsida; order Santalales; family Viscaceae; genus Viscum; species Viscum album. The sequence goes on from OY728155.1 coordinate 92,297,490, forward strand.
TGTGGAAAGAATTGGTCTCCCAAAATCTTGTCACACTGGACGCATTGAGGGTGAGGGAATTTCTTGAATATATGTTGTGACAATCAATATTATAGATCGGGAGTAGTCCCACCTTTATGTTTTTCATAATAGTTGGGAGGTTGCTTCATATATTGAAACCCACAAAGAAATTATTAGGCAGTTGAATCCATCAAGGGATGAAAAATGGATATCAAATACACATAATAACCAGTTTATAGGATGGTTTCAGGACCATATTTTTAAAGAGTTAGCTGAAAATATGAATTCAATTTCAAAACGACTTCGATGGCTAGCCTCCGGACCAAGTGTGTAGGTATTATCTTACAATGGTTATGTAATTAATGATTATACATTCTATACAGATGAACATGATAAAGATAGTACCATGCAAAATAGTAGAGTTACACTTGTGGCTGAAGCGATGCATGTTTCTGGTAGTAAAGACATAAATCCAATTTATGCGAATATGTTATACTTTGGCATTATCAAACAAATATGGGAGTGAGATTATACGGCATTCCAATTGTCAATTTTTCAATGAAAATGGTTTGATAACAACAGTGGTGTTAAAATAGATGAATTAGAATTTGTGAAAGTTGATTTTAGTAAAGAAGGGTACAAAGATGAATAGTTTATAATGGCATAACAAGTGGTACAATTATTTCATGTTCTAGATCCCGCAAACCGAAAGTGGTCGATTGTTATGTTATCATCCAAAACTACTGAAGGGTCCGATGAAAATTCAGTTGAGAACGATCCTTTTAGTGGTACATCGCAATCATTTCGCAGTGGTCCCAATGTAGATGACGTCTTGTATGTTAGAGGATACCACAATGAATGGATTTGGATAATCGATAGAGGTGTAAAATCCCTTCAGCCTTTGAAAAAAAGAAAGAGAGTTCAATAAACAAGTTATATTTTGTTTTTAATATAGATATTTTTATCTCATGTTATTATCTTATCATTACTGAATTTATGTAATCTAAATTAACTGTTCAACCACTTTTGCAGATAATGACTTCTGCACATTCTGGTGCTTTTAACCTCGAGGCTGAACAAGTCTCTCAAGCTTTTGTTATTGCTGCTGCTCACAGTGCAGAGCAACAACAAGTTTCTAAAACTTTTGCTGCTCTTAGTGTTGTGGTCTAACAACCATCAGTACATGCTATTTCTACCATTAAAAATGAACATATAGATGATGTTGATATCGATGGAATGGTTGGAGATGAAGGACCGACGTCCCAGAAAACACAGGTGCACCGTAGTTTGATGGTGTTAGCAAAATTTCTTAAGGCGAAAAGAAAAGGCATCAAATTTGATGTCGGATAGAATGCACGAGGACAACATGTGAAGCCCAACAAGGCTATATTTAGTAGTTACATTGGAATTGTCACTCGGAATGTAAAGACCCGTAAAATTCAAGGAAAATTTTTTCTTAATTTTCTTTAGAATTTTACAAGAGCGCGGTTTCAGACGGCACCTGATTCCGAGGCCCGGAGTGCCCGGAATTAAATTCCGAAGTTTGGCTCGGGTACGTTCAGTGAACGAACGAGCGGGAATTCCTAACTTTTGATACGGTGCTCGGAATTGAAATCCGAGGGCACCGATGAACTCGCAACGCCGTTTTTCGCTTAAAGAGACCTTTTCGGGAGTTGCGTTTATTGCGGGTTGAAAGTTAATTTTTGAGGGTTTAGGTTGAGTTAAATAAAATTTGTGTAGAACAAATTTTATTTTAACTTCTTAAAACCTCTCAAAGGAGGTTGGAAGTGGGACCCACACCCACTTAACCTCCCTTGGGAGGATTAAGTGTGGTGGGGCCCACACGAACCCCCACCTTTTCAACTCCCCACTCTCCCTCTTAATGGCTTGACAAGTTAACTTATATTTAATTATACAATTCATGTATATTAAATAAGTGAGTTAATTTTGGAGTTAACCATTTTGAATTTAAAACCTTTGAAATTCTTGTGGTTAAGTTATGAAATAATATAAGTTAAAGCTTATATTATTCTTTGAGTTTCTTTTACCCTTGGGAGGATTTCTTGAGAGCTTTGGAAGCTTTTCTTCTTCTTCTTCTTCAACTCAACGAAGAACGCGAAGAACGACGTTCTTCAACGAAGAACTTCTCCGCCGAAGAACACGATCCATCCGCGACGCCGTATCCGCGACGCGACGTACTTCTTCCGCGTCTTCCCTTCCGCGACAGTTTTCCGCGACGAACGCCTTCGATAACGACTCTTCCTCCGACGTCAAAGGAATCGACACCGATATTCCACGACTCCGTCACCGTGCGACTATCGAGGTAGAGATTCTTGAGTTTGTTGTTCTCTTTATTATTTGACTTTCCTCAAGACTTGACGAGGAACGCTCTTTTTCCGACGAAGAACGCCGCTCCGCTCTTCTTCGTCTTCGGTGTCAACGAGAGAGAACACCACACCTTCCTCGGAAAAACCTTCGTCGGCGTACAAGGATTCGCCAACGACGTGCTTCTTCGGACGCGCCTCTTCGTCAACGGATTTGACGAACGACGACCGCGACGCCCGACTTCCGCGACGCCGTCTTCCGCGGACATAGTCGAATCCTCGATCTTGTACCCAAGGTAGGGGTGGTTGATTTAATATTTAATTATCTCATTTTTTTCTCGTGGTTCGTATAACTAACGTGGGATGTTGATTATTTTAAGATGCGTTATTAATTTAACGTGAGGGGGGGCCGGACCGCACGAACACGGCCGAACCCCCTCCAACGATCTTGTTTGTTCTTGCGGGTGGAAGCAAGAGGCGTGGTGCCGTCGCACCACGTGGTTGATCGTGCGTTTATTTTACGCAACGCCGTCGCGCGCACACCATGGAAGGAACATCAAGAACGCGACGCCGTCGCGCCGCGTTGAAAGAAATTAACGTGTGGCGAAAGGGGCGTGGTGCCGTCGCACCGCGCCGGACGACGAACGCCGCGGCCGGTTCCGGGCCGCGGCGGGACGAGAAGACCGCGGCCGGTTCCGGGCCGCGGCGGGACGAGAAGACCGCGGCCGGTTCCGGGCCGCGGCGGAAGGAAAGACCGGCGGCCGGGCCGCCGGCGTCGGAAGCCGAAGGGGACCGGAAATTTCCGGTCCCGTTGGAGAAAATCGGCCGGCCGGCTGGCCGGCCGGAACCGGGGAATTAATTCCCCGGCCAACTGGCAAAACCCCCCTCTTAAAGAGGGGGGCGGTTTTATTTTAAAGGGAGGGGGCCGGCTGCCCCCTCGGTTCCGCTCAAGGAGGCCCCCTCATGTGAGGGGGCGGTTTGCTCAAAAAATCGGCGCGGCTAAGCCGCGCCACCAGAAGACAGCGGGGGCAATCAAGCCCCCCGCGTGCGGCACCCCGTGCGGCGCCCGCCGCCGCCAGCGCGGCCCGCCGCCGCCGCCACCGCGGCCCGCCGCCGCCGCCAGCGCGGCCCGCCGCCTCCGCCGCGCCGCCACCGCGCGCCGCCACCGGCCGCCGCACCGCCGCCGCCCGCCGCCGCCGGCCGCCGCCGCCGGCCACCGCGTCACCCGGGGGGGGGGGGGGGGGGTCGGGCCGGGTCGGCCCGGACCCGAACCCCCCCGTTTCGAACCTGATTTGGTTTTTGGCTCATAACTTGAGCCTCGGACCTCCGAATGACGAACCATCTGCGGCAACGCGATCCTTGGATCGAGACGGTCGTTTTGATATATCGCACTCAAGGTTTCGGGTTACTTTGTGTTCGGCCGGGTTGGTTCGTTCACGAAACCAACCGGGCCTTCGGAGCGGAAACGCTCATATCTTGAGCCACGAACGTCCGATAGACGCGCCGTCAGTCGCGTTGTGTTCCTCTTAGTGAATCGGATCTTTTGGCATACTCCGCCCGAGGTTTGGACGCAGGTGGAGTACGTTCGGGTCGGTTTTTCCTTAAAAACCAACCGGGCCCCGGAGACGAAAATGCCAATAACTCACAGACCGGGCGTCCGATTGGCGCGCCGTCTGTTTCGTTGACTTCCTCTTGATGAGACGGAACTTTTGACATACTCCGCCCGAGTTTTGGATGCAGTCGGAGTATGGCCGGGTTGGATTGTTCCCGAAATCCAACCGGGCCCCTGGAACGGGAAAGCTGATATCTTTCAGACAGGACGTCCGCTTGACGAGCCGTCAGCGGCGTTGGTGGTTACGTTGAGTAACGGTCCCTTTGAGTTTACCCTATGGGAGTTCGGGGTACAGTTGAGATACGGCCGGGATTGGTTCGCACTCGAAACCAACCGGGCCCCTGGGACGAAAAGACTATTAACTCACAGACCGGGCATCCGATCGACGCGCCGTCTGTTGCGTTGAGACCCCTGTGACGAGACGGACTTTCGAGATACTTCTTCGTGGGACTTTGAGATACTTAGAGTATCGACCAGTAGCTCGTGGAGCGGATCCTCCCGGAGACGAGCGTGCAGAGTACGGAGACCGTGTAGCCGGCTGAGACCTGACGACTGCTTGACCGACTCGACTTGGAGTGAGTCGACTAGCCCAGTGGACGGAGCGCCCAGTAGTTGGTAGCAGACCCACGGCGGACGGAGCGCCAGGTAGTTGGCCGCAAACCCGCGGTACTCGACAGGAGGAGTACCTTAGTAGGCTATCTGGGTAGCGCCCGGTATTTGGCGACAGACCCTCAGCGGACGGAGCGCCAGGTAGTTGGCCGCAAACCCGCAGTACTCGACAGGAGGAGTACTTCAGCAGTCCTAGGTTAGTGAGCGGCAGCCTCGGAGTCGTGACAGGACCACTGTACACTCTAGAGACGGAGCTCTTCAGCAGTTACGGTTTCGATAATGAAAATCCTGGTTTGAGCTGAGACTTTTGACCTTGTGTTTACTTCATGATTGAGATGGGTCACTTGCTAACTTTGGTATATGTATGGGCATATACCCGGGTAGTGGTTATCCGTCGATTTCACAATCCTTGTGTTTCCTCATGATTGAGATGGGTTACTTGATAACTTAGGTATATGTATGGGCATATACCTAAGTAGGGTTTATCTGTTGAGATCTTCTTGTGTTTATCCTTGTTGGTTTTAGTGAGACCTTGAGGGTCTCGGGGTCCCTACTGAGTATCGTTATACTCACCCCTGCACGGGCTATGCCCGCACCTCGTTGTGTTGGTTGCAGACGACGGCCAGTACTGGCAGAGGCCGAGTGTTCGAGGACTGGACGGTACCTGGAGGTGGACTATACGACGAGGCGGTACCCAGAGGCAGACCACTGGGCGGGTCATACTTGGAGCAGACGGCGGGACCCGAGGAGCAGAAGAGCTATCTGTACCCACCCTTCAGGTGGGATTTCCAGTGGACATCTCAGCGTAGCAGCTTTACTTTTCAGTCGCTGTTTTCCCTTTCGAGTTGTACTTTACAGTTGGGCTTGTATTTCCGGCCCCTTTTACTTTTCAGCTCTTCTTTTTGTACTTAGTGTTTTACTTCCGCTTGTACTCTGTGGTGCTTGTTTTCTTTTTAAAGGCAATGCCTTCCCAGTTATCGGGATTTTACGCCTTTGGTGCTAGTCGCCAACCCCTGGCCTATGGAAGGCGGGCTTGGGGTAGTCACGGCACGGGCCCCGAGGACGGGTCGTGACACGGAAATGTATGCCGATTGACATAGATTCATGGAACCATGTTGTTTCCTGTCTGAAGGCTGTGATCTGGGAAGAAATTACAGTAACATTATGATATTATTTCTTTTATTTACTAGCAAATAAAATAATGAAATAGTGTCTTACTCTTCTCAATATCTTGCAGAGTACATTTATAGTAGATGATTCACACAATAATTATGTACTAAGGATTGCAGGAAGGATTCATTGAGGTTTTTACACTATTTTAACAAAATTTCACCTGGAAGATTCCAAAGGTAAAATAAACCCACACCCAACCCTTGTCTACGCTCACCTAATATCCCAAGAAGCATGTGATGCATTTATTGGCCACCATGTGGATGATAAGTTTTAGGTACATTGTAGCTGAAAGTACGTTGTTTGAGGATACGTGTATTAATCACATTGATTGTCAATATTTCATTTATGAAACAACAAATCAATACTGAAAATAAGGAATGAGCATCAAAACCAAAATAACCCTATCGTAAAACAAGAATGGGGTATGCTTCACTAGAAAAGATAGTGGTACATATTTTAAATTTACAGTAATATTGTTAGGTGCCAAGAAAAACATCATAATTATCATTCTATATTTATATATAAATTGATATTTCTAAATCCAAATACACTTCTATCCCACATCATGTGCTATGGAAGGAGGCACATGTGAATAAGGAATAGAAGCTAGTAGATGAAAACACACAAAAATTGTGAAAAATATGTGTAAGTATGACACAATTAAATGTTTTGTTTTAAATTTCTATTACATAATAATTTCTTATTTTCCTATATCCAACAATTATAGGAATTAGCTACTCCTATAGCGGATGCATGCTTATTATCGAAAGATTTGAAGTGGACGAAACAATATGGTTGTGTCAGAGGTGCGGGTTTTGGGGTGATACCCCGAGTATTTTTTGAGAAAAAAAAACAAATGGATGATAGAGATAAAAAAATGAAATGAATGAGTGAAAGAATAACAACTCTTTAAAAACGATTTGAATGGAAGGGAGAGTTGATAAAAAATTTTATGGGTGGGAAACAAGGAGAAGACACAATTCAGGAACAACCAGTGTGTGAAGATCCCACCCCACCCCCACCAGCTTTGAGGTGATCCATTCCCCTCAAAGAGTTATCTTAGCCATGGTAATCTATATTCTAATAATTGTTCTTATGAAATGTGAATCAGACAAACACTGATACTTCTCCTATACTGATCTTCTACAGGGTGATAATGATTGTTATTTATATCTATCAACACCCACCCATCACCTTGTAGCAAGGGCTACCGTGTTCAACATCCTAGAGGAAAAGCTGCATAATAGACCACTTCCAAAAGATCATCTGAAAGTGACGATTACTGTAGATCATGATCCAAATGTAGAGCTACCTATTCCACTTGATGACGATGATATTCATACAATAGAAAAGGCTATCGGTACATTCATTTCATGGGCGTCACAATTTTTAAGAGTACATGTGGACAAAAGGGTATTTATTTCCATTTTTTTCAAGCTAAAACTTTAAAAATTAATGAAAAAAGGTCTGAACCAATGAATGTAATTATATATGGATAAAGGGAAGGGGGTGACAAGAAACGTGGGCTCAAAACCATCTAAAGGTTCGACCAACCGATCCCAAATAGCTACTGAAAGCATAATAACACGACCTATTCTCTGTCTACATTTACTAGAATTGAAGACTCATGTGAATACGAAGCTAAAAAATGGTAGTAGTCATATAGTTGTTTTTGAAAATAATATATATGAAGAGGAAATTCAAGATTTCATTGCTGCTAAAAATTTAAATGAGCTCCTTGAATACGGTTGGCTAGGCATCACAATTGTAAATTTATATATGAAGTATGTTTTCATGAATTGATTTTATAAAAGCTGATATAATGTGATAATTATGAATAAATTCATTTTATATTATTGGAAGGCATATATATGAAAAAAAGTTGAAGGGATTTTCCCATGAGCCAAAATTTGGACTCATTAGTCCTCATACCACATCAACACAACTATTTAAATTAGAGCCATAAAAAAGGGATGAAATAGTGAAAGGCTTGTTGAAAACATTTGAAAGCAAGATTACAGATGAAAATCTCTTCCTAATACCAACCATGTAGGGTTAAAAATATATGATTAAATCATATCAATTATATTTTTACTTCTTTTATTACTCATTCCTTTTTCTGTTTTTAGGCAACATTGGATGCTAATTGTGGTGAACTTAGATACTCCAAAGATTTATTTTCTTGATTCAATGTAAGGATATCCAACAAAACGACCACACATGATGGAGTTTGTGAATATATAAGACACCAGATCCTAAATTTTAAGTGTAAACATCAATTTATATAATTTATATTATCTTTTACTAAGTATTTTGTTATGATAGGGAGATGTATCATTGTCATCTAAAAAAGGAATGAGGACATGGGCTAAGCATAAGGATGCAAGAAAATAATACGTTTGGACAAATATCAAGGTATATATAATAAAATTTCACTATCCAAAATATGTTACTTATTCTCCTAATGATCAAAGTTTTTTCAGTGTCCAAAACAAACAAACGATAATGATTGTGGTTATTATGTTTGTAAATTTATGAGAGAGATCATTTTCCATCAACAAATTAGCACCCTAAAGAGGTATTTAAAAAAACTATTATTTCATTTAAATTATTTATTAATTATTTATTTATATATTTTTCAGTACTACTATGACTATCGAAAATCCTCATATTTACGAGACGATATAGATTTGTTCAGAAATAAGTGGGCCACATACCTGAAGGAATATTGTACACAAATAGCATGAAGATCTGACTTGGGGTAGTGTAAAATTGGTATCCATTTTTGAGAGGAGTTAAGAAGATCAAAAGATGAAACATTTTTGTATGTAAATGTTCGTAGGAAAATATTAATTGTTATTAAATAAAAAATCCTTTCTCCAATGAGTCATTTATCCATTTTAACAGATTAAATGCACCAACAACATGTAAGAATAATGAACCACTTTTCTTTGGAATTTGGATAAGAAAAACTAGTAAAATATCCAAAATACCTTCATATACACCATAAATTGATTGCAGTATGAGCATCGAGATGCCAAATATATTCCCTTGCATTGAACATTTTCATTGGTAGAAATTTCTTATTTTCTGATTATCCATAATAAGAAAATAAACATTATTGGAAACTCCTTCATCCATAGGGTCTCCCCCCCCCCACATCCATGTTTTCAATTTATCACAATGATACATGGTTCATTTGTGACATGTACGTGTCAACCGTGCCTAAATCCGAGGTATGGTGTGACCAGTATCACTCAAAGTGTCTTTTTTTTAAATGGACAAAATTTTAAGTGAAAACAACAACTGACGTACAAAAATCTAAAAAAATTCATTCGGATTGTGTTTATACTTTAGGAGAATGATACATGGGTCACATATTACGTGTACGAGTCAATACCACCTCAATCCAAGGCACGGTGTGGCTGGTATCACTCAAAGTATCTCTCTTTTGTTTAAAATGAACTGAATTTTAATTGAAAACAACAACTGATGTACATAAATCTGACAAAAATCATTCAGATTGTGTTGATACTTTAGGAAAATGATCCATGGGTCATATGTGACGTGTATGAGTCAATAAATCCTCAATCTGAGGCATGGTGTGGTTGGTATTACTCAAAGTGTCTCTCTTTTGTTTAACATGGATAGAATTTTAAGTGAAAACAACAACTGACGTATGGAAAACCAACCAAACACATTTTTATTATGTTGATAATTTAGGAAAACGATCCATGGGTCACTTGAAACATTTAAGAGTTAACCCTACCTCAATCTGAGGTATGGTGTGGCCGGTATCACTCAAAGTGTCTCTCTTTTGTTTAAAATGGACAGAATTTTAAGTAAAAACAACAACTGACATACAGAAATCTGACCAAACGCATTCAGATTATGTTGATACTTTAGTATAATGATACATGGGTCATTTTTGACATTTAATAGTCAACACTACCTGAATCCAAGTCATGGTGTGGCTGGTATCACTCAAAGTGTCTCTCTTTTGTTTAAAATGGACAAAATTTTAAGTGAAAACAACAAATGACGTATGAAAATCTCAGAAAAAGAATTCATATTGTGTTGATAATTTAGTAGAATGATCCATGGGTAATGTGTGACATGTATGAGTCAACCCCTCCTCAATACGAGGCACAAAGTGGCCAGTATCACTCAAAGTGTCTCTCTTTTGTTTAAAATGGACATAATTTTAAGTGAAAACAATAGCTGGCATATGGAAAACCAACCAAACTTATTCGGATTGTGTTGATAAATTATGAGAATGATCCATGGGTCACGTGTGATGTTTAAGAGTCAACCCCGCCTCAATCCTAGGCATTGTGTAGCCGGTATCACTCAAAGTGTCTCTCTTTTGTTTAAAACGGACATAATTTTAAGTGAAAACAACAACTAACGTATGAAAATCCATCCAAACGCATTATTATTTTGTTTATACATTAGTAAAACGATTCATGGGTATTGTTTGATGTGTATGAGTCAACCCCACCTCAATCTGAGGCATAGTGTAGCCGGTATCACTCAAAGTGTCTCTCTTTTGTTTAAAATGGACCAAATTTTAAGTGAAAACAACAACTGACGTACAAAAATCTGAACAAACACATTTTTATTCTATTGATACTTTAGGATAACAATACATGGGTCATTTTTGACGTTTATGAGTCAACCCCGCATAAATCCGAGGCACAGTGTGGCTGGTATCACTCAAAGTGTCTCTCTTTTGTTTAAAATGGACAAAATTTTAAGTGAAAACAAAAACTGACGTATGGAAATCCGACCAAACACATTGGGATTGTGTTGATACTTTAGGAGAATGATGCATGGGTCATTTGGGACATTTAGGATTCAACTCTGCCTCAATCCGAGTCACATTGTGGCCGATATCACTCAAAGAGTATCTCTTTTGTTTAAAATGGACAAAATTATAAATGAAAACAACTGATGTACAGAAATCCCCCTTCCTACCATACACACCAAAATCATTCATTTTTTCGAAATAAACACATACTATTAAAATAAACACTATTCCAAAACCATTTTAAAAATACCAATGATCTTAAAATCCATGAAATTCATTCCATTAAAACCATTAAAGCCCCCACCCCCTGGACACCCCCATGGATAGCCCCCCCCCCCACTGCCTGGACACCCCCAATCCCCTTGATGGTCCCCACCCCCTGGATGGCCCCCACCCCTCCTAGACACAACCCCACCACCTGGACGACCCCACCCCCTGGACACCCCCACCCCCTGGACACCCCCAACCCCCTGGACGACCCCCACCCCCTGGATGCCCCCACCCCTCCTAGACACCACCCCATCACCTGGACACCCCCACCCCCATGGATAGCCACCCCCACCCCTTGACACCTCCAACCCCCTTGGATATCCCCAACCCCCTGAACACCCCCATGGATAGCCCCCCCCCCCCACCATGGACAACCCCAACCACCCTGGATAGCCCTCCACCACTGGAAAGCCCACAACCCCTAGAAACCACCCCACCCCATGAACACCCCATGGAAACCCCCCACACCACCTTGGACAACCCCCACCCCCTGGATGGCCCCCACCCCCTGGAAAACCCCCCACCCCTCCTAGACACCACCCCACCACCTGGACACCCCCACCCCCTCGGACACCCCCACCCCCATGGACAACTACCCCCACCCCATTGACACCACCCCACCCCCTTGGATATCCCCCAACCTCATGTACCACCTCCACCCCCTTGGACAACTCCCCACCCCCTGTAGACCCCCATGGACAACCCCCCTGGAAAACCCCCACCCCCTGGACAGCCCCCACCCCTTCTAGACACCACCCCACCACCTGGACACCCCCACCCCCTGGACACCCCCACAACCATGGACAGCCACCCCCACCCTCCTTGACACCACCCCACCCCCTTGGACAGCCCCCAACCTCTTGGACCACCCACACCCCCTGGACACCACCCCACCTCCTGGACACCCCCACCCCCTAGACACCCCACCCCCGGGAAAGCCCCCCAACCCCCTAGACACCACCCCACCCCCTGGACACCACCATGGATAGCCCCCCCACCACCCTGGATAACCCCCACCCCTCTGGACACCCCCATTTCCCCCACCCACCTGGACACCCCCTAACCCCTTGGAGATCCACCCCAAACCCCTAAACAGCCCCTAACCCCTTGAATTCGGAATTGAATTCATTATGTATTTAATTAACTTATGAATTATGTGTTAATGGTGTATGGGTATACTTGTTGTATGTGTATACTTGATGTGTATTCTTACTATAATTACCTTATGAATTAAGTGTTAATTTTGTGTGGGTATACTTGTTGATATGCTAACTTTTTTGCAGGTCTTGTTTGGGTGTGCAACTGTAGAATTTTATGTTATAGTGGGCATGGCATTTATCAGTGCTTTTTATCACTGATAAAGGATACCGTTATCAGCACTAAATAATCACTGATAAATGATCCCTTTATCAGTGCTAAATAAGTGTTGATAAACTATCCCTTTATCAGTGCTGATAAAGGCTACATTTATTAGTGTTTTTTGAGCGCTGATAAAGGGTACCCCCCTTTATCAACGCTGAGCTTTACAGTGCTTTTTTAGCACTTTTAAATCCCATTTGAGTGCTGATAAACCCTGTTTTTATAGTAGTGGGTCTTGGTTATGGTTTTTACATGGTTTTTCTTCCCAGATATGTGCACTAGGTTGAATGGAAAAAGATATTTGACATCGGGCTAAAGCAGGTTTGGATAACCCCAAGTGTTAACCTGGAGCTCATAGGACTTGTAGGTTATTTGATATTATGCATTAATTTATGAATTAATGACCGTATTTATCATAATATTTCATGAAATATTTATTTAGAATGTATAATTTAGACACCATGGGTTTCGACCTACTGAGTTTTACTCACACATTTTTCGGTTGTCTTTTGGTACCCGAGCATAAAGTATGGATGTAGGCATGGACATGGGAAAGGGGCCATGTGCTTGATTGTTTACCTTTTAGGATGGTATTTGATCATGGATATGGGACCAAGCATGGGGTTTGGGTCTAGGATATTATTTTAGTCTTTATTATAGAGTCAGTCTTTTAGTTATTTACTTGAATAACTTCATCATAATATTTTGTTGACATTTAGTATGGCATGACATGATTTATTATTATTATTTGTATTATTGGAATTATCTAGTTATCTTCTTGAGTTGTATATTTATTATTTATCATATTAACACTAATACTGTAACTCTATTCTATAGGATATAATTTCCCCATTATATTCCTTACACCCTCATTGTTGGTCATCATCCTATAACGCATGGGGAGGTACACTTGAGGTAAGATAAACACCTAACTCGGCCACATTATGGAGAACCAAGATAACGACATTAAAAAGTGGTGGAAGATAACTAGGTATTTTATATTACTTTACAATTTGGTAAATATAGAAAAGAGACTAGGATGTGTCAGGGCTTGGTAATGTGATCATTCATGGTAGTAGATTACCCATGTGTAGGGTAAAACCCAAGTTCACATGGATGTGATTACTATTTATGATGTATTCTTATATCAGTTGTGATTTTATTTCTCCTTGGGTGATTCACTTATTGTGTGATGTTATTGTTTTATGTGATTACACTCATGGGATGATATGGAATGAGATGAGTATTCACACATAATATTAGGCATGTAGGGTAATATGTTTACATGAATTGATCATGTTTGGGACATATTTACCACATATGATATATCTTCCTATCTAAATTGTGAAATGAAATACCTTGAAACTTATAATTAATATAATTAAATAAAACTATTATGAAATATCAATTCACTTGTTAATACATGATTGAGTGTAACCATGTATCTGTAGTTATCTATTGTTCTCTTGTTATTTTGAGGTTTATCTTTCCTTGAACCCTGTGATATGAGAAGAGTGTTGAACCTTGTAAAGAAATGCCTCTACATTATCTTGTACTTGAGAATTAAGAGATTGGTAACTAGCTCACCCCTCACATAGCTGACTCAGAAAATCCTAATTATTTAGAGAACCAAATGGATGATCCGTTTTTTGATAGTTTCATGTGGGTCATATGATCCATAGGGAGGTGTATTACTCATACTACGCCTTCTATGTCTGATATGAAAAGATATTTACAGTAGCATCATCCCACCATGTTCACTGGGGTGAGGCCTTAGAGTATCTAATTTCTAGATAAATTATATTAATATGATCTTAAACCATATGGATACACATATAGATATGATGGTGAAGCTTACTGCTAATATGATTTGAGGACTAGCCAAGTGTTGGTGGGCTATTATAGAGAAAGATGGGCAGCAAGAGGAGATAACCTGGAATAAATTAGAGGTGATATTACCAAGTCACTTATATCTAAATACATTAAGGGGTGATAGGTATCAGGAGTTCATGAACCATATATATAAGAGCATGTCATTTATGGACTACATTGAGCGTTTTACCAACTTGAAGTGTTTTTCTTCATCTTTGGAAGCTATGAGAACTACAGGGTCAAACATTACTAGGATTGGATTTATTATGAGATAAAGTCACATGTGAATGTATTTATCTTGAAAAACCTTACTAACAAGATGAATAAGGATCTCATTACAGAAGGGAACCTGATAGAGTCCCCAAGTGGATGGATGATAGTCTCCACAGGATGATCAAGGAACTCTTCATTAGGCAGCATGAAGCACTGGTATGATAGTTACCACCATGAAAGTGGTAGGAAGAGCAGCCAATGGAGTGGATAGATATCTCAGGATAGTAGCTAGGTGTAACAATTTCAGTATGGAAGGGATATCCACAGGTCACTATAGTGTCATTACCATGGTGTGGAGTACCATGATTATGGTGGGATGATTCATTTACAGAGGTTTTGCAGGATCACTCAACAATCAGTAAGTGGAAAATAATTAGGGAAGGTACCAAAGTTTGGGAAGGATTCAACTACCTCTCAACATATAGATATCTATAGTTCCAATAGACACTTAAACTAGGGTAAATAATGAAGTACCTTGGAATAGGAGTCGTAGTACCAGTTAGAGGGAGCATCATAGGGAAGTTATAATGGATCTTGGGGAAGAGGGGTGAGTCAGATGCATGTTGTATAGTCTACTCCAACTAGTATTTATATAATAACTTCCACCATCCAATGTAGTATTCCTGTATCACCTACCCTTTATTTCATTTTGTTTGATATAGAAGCATCACATTCCTTTTTATCAATTCAATTTTTCAATGGATTGGCTTGAGTATGGGTAACATGGATGGGGTAACGACAATAAACACACCTCTAGGGTTGAGATTAGAGGGTATCAGACACACGAAATATTTTTCTATTAAAATTGCTTAATACCATTTATTTTAAGTGATTTTTGTACTATAAATGATAGGGTTTTATTTTATTCTAGTTATATATTATAAAGTTCTTTACCAGGCTCATTTCGACTGTTATTGGAGGAGAGTGAATTTTCTATCTCCAAAAGGGGTAGAAATATATATTGTAGAGAATGGGATCTTCAGGCTGGTCATACATGAACAATTTAGTTCAGAATGGATTGTCTCACATTCCAAAAAAAATCCTTGTTCTAGATGGAAGAGGGTTTCAGTAGAGTACCTTTCCTCTAGTAGTGGAATTTTTTTCAGGTCATATTTCTTGAAGAGTTCTTTGGATTGCCACCCAAGTGGGAGATTGAGTTAATTATTGATTTTTTTCTAAGATTTTACCATGTTTATATCACAACATACATAATAGAACTAGTGTAGCTTCAGAATTTGAAAATATTTTTGAAATATCTAGAAGATAAGGGATTCATATGGTGTAGTAAATAACCGTCAGGTTCATTTACAATATTTTCTCAGATGATAGACATGAATTTGGGCTTGTGTGTGGATTATAAAATATTGAACCTGATGATGAAAAATAACCGGTATCCCATTCCACACATCAACAATATCTTTTATCGGTTGAGAGCTTCCCATATTTACTCCAAAATTAACTTGAGTTTAGGGAACCATAAGTTGAGGGTTAGGCCATCTGACATACTCCAAACTGCTATCATGAGTAGGTCCTATCTATGAGAATTTTTTCTGATGTCATTTGGTTTAAAAAACTCACCAATAGTTTCATGGACCTTATAAATTGTATCTTATATACATTTCTATATTAGTTTGTGAGTTTTCATTAATGAAATCTTGGAGTACTAAAATTACATAGATGATCATGCCAAACATGTCAACTTCATCATGATTACACTGAGAGGGATTCAACTATACACAAAGCTATCTAAATGTCAATTCTAGATAAAAAAATACACTTCTTGGGACACATTATATCAGAATCTAGAGTTTTAGTGGGCACTGATAAGCTTGCAGTCATGGTGTTTTTGGAATGGACCAAAATTCATTGGGATTTGTACCTTTCTGGTTCTAGAAGGTTATTACCAGTGTTTTATCTAGTACTTATCATGTTTAGAAGCAACAATTTTTGGGATAACCAAGAAAGGGTTGAAGCTTTTTTGGTCTAATTATTGTGAGTAGGATTTCTAGAATTTGAAGAGCAAGTCAACCTCATCATCAATCTTTACATTACCTAATCTGGGTAAGGAATATATTTCACATTGAGATGTATCTAAATTTTCACTCAAATAAATTCTAATGTAAAAGGATTTATTGGTTTATTATGGCTCTAAAAAGTTGAGGCCACTTGAGTGGAATTACCCCACTCATGATATGGAGTTAGCTATGATGGTAAATTGACTGAGATTCTTGAGAAACTATCTACTGGGTGAGGGGTTTGTGGTGTATATGGACCAAAAGATCCTAAAGTACATATTTTCACTGTGAGACCTGAATCGTCATTAGAGGTGGTGGGTCAAGTATCTTTAGTCTTTTGACTTCAAGTTGGTATATACTCCAGGTAAGGAAAATATTATTACCAATTTTTTGATTAGAAAGACTTAAATAGAGATAGAGTAGGAATAATGTGATGAGGGGTGGATGACGAAACTCTTTGCAGACATGCATCTAGATGTTCAGGAGTCCCAAAGATGTGTGAATCTGAATTAAACATCTATTATTCTCATGAATCTAGAACAGATCAAGAGAAATAGGTTATCTGATCCATAGATATTATCTATTAGGGAAATCATATATAGTGAGGATCCACCATCAGGTTGGTTTCTTGATAGAAATGGTGTTCTTCTTGTACATAGTCATATCTGGGTTTCTATATGATTACATGAGGATATGATAAGGGAATTCCATGATTATAAATGAAATGTATATCCCAGTTTGAAAAATATGTATCATGATATTCACAATAAATACTTGTGTCTAGGTATGAATAAAGAGATAGTGGTCTTTGGGACACAATGCTTCACCTGTTAATAGGTGAAAACTGATCTCTGACAGCTTTCTAGATTACTGTAGCCTTTTCCCATACCAGAATGGAAGTTGGGGGACATCACCATGAAATTCATGATAGGATTTCCCAGGACACCTAAAAAATGATATAGTATGGTTGATCATGGATCCACTAATGAAGGTATCCCACTAATTTCCAATCAATAATACCTTCACCATCGATGATCTAGGTAGTCTCTGTATATGATAAATAGTTATATTACATAGTGTTATGAGGAGAGTAATTTTTTATTAGGATCCTCATTTCATGTAACAATTCATGAAGGTCCTTAAAAAATAAATGTAGTCATAGGTTCTTCTATGCACAACCTACCATGGTCATACTAATATCCAATCTGAATAGATGGATTAGATTATAGTGAAAATGCTAGGAAATGGTATTTTGGATTTTGGTGGTTCTTGGGAGAATCATATGGAACTCATGGAGTTTACTTATAATAACAGTTTCCACACATTGATCCAAATGGTATCTTTCATGTAATTTTATATAAGGTCATTTAATTCACCCATTTTCTAGTTAGAGGTAGGTGAGTCATCACTCATTGGACCTAGTCTCATCCAAGAGACATCTTATCATGTTCAAATGATTAGGAAGTAGTTGGAAACCATATAGATCATGAAGAAATCATATGATGTCCATATGATATTACCTCTGGAGTTTGAGTTTGGTCACTGGGTTTTTCTTTAGGTTTCTACTATGATGGGAAAACTACATAACCAAAAGTAGGGAAAGATATCACCCAGGTTTTTCAGACTATTTAAGGTAGTATAGAGAATTGGTCTAGTGGAGTAGTGATTAGATTTTTTCACAATGAAATATTGCCTTGAACAATGTGTTTCACATGTCACATCTTTAGATATATCACCCTAACCCTTCTCATGTGATATATATTGATGATATTGATCTTTATGTTGATGTATCCTTTGAGGAGCATCCAATTTGTATCATGGACCCTAGTGAGAAGAATCTATGAGGGAGGATCATAGCACTAGTTTGAGTGTAGTGGCTGAATGGATGAGTAGAATATGAGACCAGGGAGAGGGAGTCAGATATACAGGCTTAATGGCCCAAATTGTTCACTGATACAACATAGTTATGATTGGGAGAATTTGTTAGGTATGAGCCATTATATAATGGATAGGTTGTAAGATCCCATCTTTTTTCAGGTATTTCCCTCTTTAATGTGTTGTTTGGGCTCTTATGTTATGTAAAAGAGGCCCATTTTAGGTGTATAATGTGGTATCAAGGGTGTTTATTGGCTCAAAAAAGTTAAGTTAGCATAATGTTAGGGGTGACCTATAGTTTGGAGAAATTACAGAGCTAGAGGATAGCCGGTGTAGTCTACCAACTAACCAGTGGGCTGTCCAATAACATGGTAAAGGTAATAGAGTCCCACTGGCCGACTGGTGAGACCCACTGGCTAGTCAATGGGCTTGGGAATGAAGGGGTACCCTACAAGAGATGCACCATCCAACTGGTGGGATCCCCAACTATATAGGATTTATGGAGGACACCACTAGCTGGATGGTGGTACCCACTAGCTAGCCGACCGTGTCAGGATATGCTGGGATCAAGAGGGATGAATCATATTTCTTCTCCCAAAACCCCTTTTAATCACCTTATTACCTATAATTTAACCATATCTCAGGATTTATGAATTTGAAGGGTTATAATAGGATCTTTAATCTTACCCAACACCTTTCCTTGGTTCATCTATCCATAGTTTGATCCGAGAAACTTGAATATGTAAGTTAATTTTATAATTTTTGTTTTCTTCTTGTATTCTCCTTGGATCCTCTTCTTCCATCCTTAATAAAGCGTGTCAAAAACTTTTTGTAGGGGATCATGGAGTTTCACATAGATTCTATGACCGATATTAGCTTCCTTCCTCTTTATTTCTTTAGGTGGGAGGTCTAAAACAACTCCCTAAAATCTGTTTAACTTTTCTGGAATGTGAAACCAGTGTGTATATTTTGGCACGCGGTGTGCACAAGATTAATTCATTATAATTTCTTAATTGAATATGACTAAACCTACCATGTCCCTATTGTATTTTTTTGGTAATGATACCGAGACTTGAATCCATCCGAGAGGAGTTTCAACCCTTTTTCTTATGTTAGAACATGTATTGGTTAATCCTAGAGCCCTATGTTGGATTGGGAACTTTTTATTGAATGGATGAATTGCTAATTTGACTTAACTTGTGAATTGGGTAAATGACATTGTATTTTATCACTTGTTTTGAAAGTGGTTAAATTAAATGTAATTGGATTCAGAATGATAATATGATACAATATGTATACAATTGAATGTTAATGGAATTGAGCTTAATTTATGTGTTTTTAATATTTTTAAAATTATTGTGATAATTGGTATCTCAGAAAAATCGAATTAATGTTTATGATTGGTATTTTGTACAAATTACCCAATGTTGAATATATTGACATATTTTTCATGTTTGGAATAATTAACATGATTTTTATATTGTCTTATTATGACTATTGATAATGTATGATTATTGAGGTCTAGGTGCATGGTTGCATATTATATTAGGGTTAGATGCATTGTTACATACCGCCCGAGGGATGGATGCATTACAACATACTTCCTGAGGGTTAGATGCTTGGTTACATGCCTCCTAAGGGCTAAATGCATGGTTACATACTGACCAAGGACTAAATTCATAGTAACATACCATCTAAGGCCTAGATGCATGTTTATGGACCACCCAAGGTCTAGATGCATAGGTACACACCTCCTGAGGACTAGGAGCATGACTACATAGTTATTGAGGGATAAATGCATAATTACTTGAATGTATGAGGGAAATATGTATGTTTATATTTAATTCATGAAGGTATGATTGTGGTTTAAATATGGAATTCCTTCCCAGATATGTTCACTAGGTTGGAGGGATAGAGAGATCTAGGATCGGGCTGAAGTAGGTTTGACTGACCTCGGGTGTCAACCTAGAACTCATATGTTTGATGTGTTATTTGATGTTATGCCTTAATTTGTGAATTATTTACTCTATTTATCATATTGTTTCAGGTACTATGTATTAAAATTGGATTGTTTAGATATTGTTGGTTTTGGCCTAATGTGTTTTAATCACACCCGATTTGGGTGCTATTTGTTACCTTGGAATACTTCATGGATATAAGTATGGACAAGAGAAAGGGTCCCTATTCTTGATTTGTTTCTTTCTGGGATGGTATTGGATCATGTATATGGGATCAATCATGGGGTTTGGGTCTGGGATATTTTTGGAGTCTGTCTTTTAGTTGTTTAATTTCATGAATTTATCATGAAATTTAGTTGATATTTAATATGGTATGACAAGGTTTATTATTATTATTTGGAATATTGGTATTATTAAGTTATCTTATTGAGTTTTTGTTTCTTATTTATCTTATTTATACTATTATAGAATTTTTCCCCATAGGGTATAATCTCCCCACCATATTCCTCACACCATTGCTGCTAGTTTGTAGCCTCTGTCATATGAAGAGGTACATGAGAGGTCTTGTAACCACTCAAATTTTCCATGTGAGGGAAAACTAGGATGGGGTCATTATAATATGATTTGTGTGAACACAAGGCTAAAAATACGCATTCTAAAGTATTAGGGTGAGGAATAATACTCACTATGGACATACTAGGTAGTGGGCTAAACTTTATGTAAAAATATTTTCTAAGAATATGGTAAATAAAAAATTCATCTTATCATGGTGTTCTCATTTGGGTGGTTCTTGTTTATATAGTAAAGTGCTGATATGAAGTTTACTTGGAATTGGATCTAAAAGAAGGGGTTATTGGTTCTAACATAGGTCATGGATCCTCATTGAGTCCCTAGCCCATTTCATCTCTGCACTGGCTTCCAGTTAATTCTCACTTTCCTAGTTTGATCTACTGTATTTGTTTCAAAAATGATTTGAGATATGTTGGATATATATAATATTGTGTTTTAGGATGCATGTACTTTGTAAGATTCACACTTTACCTTTACTTTAATTATTTTTGGGATAGTCTATCAATTTGTGTCATTTTTTCCAATCAATGTTTTTGGTTCTTCATTTTGTGTTGGATGTTCTTTTGTGATGTTTGTTTTTGTGATGGTATTAGTGTGGTGTTATGGTTCATAAGGTTTCATTGTCCTTCTATAACATCTTGGTCATTTTCATAATTGATGGTACCATTATTGATGGGTTTGTATACATTATAGTGGTCTTTTTTTTGTGATATTTTGTGATCTACAATAGTATTTTCTGCTAGTTTGGAATGGTTTTGGTGAATTTAGCATGATTGGGTGATGTTTGGAGGCGGTGAGGAGTTCTAATGGGATTGCTTGCTACGGTGCAGGCTGTTGGCCTCATCACATCTGGAGACGGTGAGAGATAGTGATAGTTAGCATCATCAATGGTGATGATGGTGACTATTTATGGTGTGAGTTACATTTTTCTTGATAGAGTTGTTCTAAGAGGTGTTTCTAATTTTTAAGAGGTCAAAACGGCTTATTTCAAGCTTTCTAGATCAACCTATGTGCATCAATGGATTTTTTCGGAATCATTTGAGGAATATGAATAATGATATGATTTTTAATAATTAATTTAATTAATCAAATAAAAAATCAATTAATATGACCATTAATTAAATTAATTTAATTTAGAGACATGTAGAAATACTCATTATGTATAAAAACTATACGCTTCCTAGTGTAAAACCCCATTCTATACCCAAAAATTGCCTCATATTTCACATATGAAACACCATTTGAGAGATATTTATATATTTAATTAATTTTTAATCCATTTTGGGCTCTAATATTTGGGTCAATGAAAAAGGATCATAGAATGTGCTAGCGATGCGAGACCGCTTCTAGTGGTTTTTGGGCATTGTGGCCCTGGGACCCCCATTTGAAATTTGAAGTTTTTGAAATTTTAATTTTGAGTTATATATTTATATTTCATTTGATTATTTATTCATTTGATTTTTGTTGAGGTTTTTGGTAACATGTAAATTTCCTTCTCAAATCCATAACGTTCTTTTTTAGAAAATAAAAAATTAGATTTTAAAATATCCTTGTTCAAAGTTTATATCATATTTAAGGTACCAATATCCCACCAAAATCACAGAAACCAAATAAAAATGTTTATATTTATATAATTTATATTATATAAAAATCATAATATAAGGTTCCCCTAGAAATTTGTCTTACATGATTCCACCAAAAACCTAAGCCCACAACCCAATGCATTAATTCGGCGAGTAGTTACCCTAATAGAGGGTAATATTTGTAATACTCTCTCCATACAGAGAAATGTAAAAGTACACCTCCATCAATGGGTTTGGAATTAAAAATAAACCTATATAAATAGTATTCACATAATGCAACATTTATTTATAATAATTCCTTAAAAAACCATAGAAAGAGTAGTACAATTGGAAAGTATTCACATAACGTATTATGACCCCAATGGTCTTTATAAATGACACCCAAAAGAAGTGTAGTGCCACCAAAACATATTTGTAAAATAACATAAAAATAGTCATATATAATATCAAAAATCCCACATAACTCATGCTCACAAGATAAACCTAATACAATATCACATATTAGGTTAGATAATTCCCAAAATAATAATTGTACCTCAAACCTAGTGTGATGGGTAAGAATGAAAAATATTTACTCAGATAAAAATCATTATAGTTCTATCTCCATTTAAAATGATATATATTCATAATAAATCTATCCAAACTCAAATAAAACAAAATAACTATTGATGTTTCCCTAAAAATAGGGATACCATGTTTTAAGATATCCTTGAATCGTAACTAGTGATATATGCATGTCGATAACTATATCATAGCTTAAAATTGGTTATCATCATAGTTTATGATGAGAGTATTTAATATATTATATTTCATTAATACATCATTTCCACATCTTTTCTTGGTTTCCATAATTTATGAATCAGTGATATTAATTCATTTAATTTCTAAAAATGAATAATTTCTTGAAGAGTTCAAAAAATTATTAATACTCATCAATAGGAAGTAACATGTGATGGCTCCCATGACATAGTAGTTGGAGATATGGTGCTTTATCTCTATTAATTTAATGAAAAGAGTATTTAAAAGGGATGATATCACTCTTATTGAGGTAGTTTTTAAGCATGCAATATATGCTTAGACTCTCTTCAATTTCCCAGCTCTTTGTTCAACTTCACCGAGGAAGGTTCTAGCACACCTTCGATGACCATAAATCCTCTCATTTTGAATAAGGATAAAAGGCCAGTTTAATACCATTATAGGTATGGATTTTTTTTTTCTTTAGTGATTCCCATCTATCATATTATATCACATATGAAATAGATGGAGATCATAGTATTAAAGGTATGCCTATATTTATAGTCATTGTATACATGTTGAATCAATTGATTATTGATCAGGAATTTCATGGATTTCTTCTTCTATTAATGCTAATTAGATGAACACCCTAAGCCTATAAGTAGTATAATATCCTTTATATTCAACATACCAACTTTTTTTTTCATTTAGTTTTTTGAATAACATGCATGTCATAATGTGTTTCATACCATTTGATAATATATGATATGTAGGTTTTAATTCTATTTGGATTAATCATAATGTACAATATTTATATATTTTATGATATGATATATTCCATTATAACCTTGCAAGTCAATGTGCACTATAAGCCATTATAACCTCTCATGGTCCCCTTTACCCTATTGGGAACTGGCCTAACCCCAAGGTTGGCCACCTTGGGCCTCACTGGGAATGTGTGGAGTGCAAGTAGTGAGGCTGAACCTATACCTCGTTACTCGAATACACATTTTCCCATGGGGCATGGGTGAGTTTGTAAATTGTAGTGGCGTCCTAACCCCAAGGTTCTTGGTTTGAGTCCCTTGCAAGGAAACATGAACTATATATAATTATAACCTCTCATGGGCCCCACTACTCTATTGGGAACTAGCCTAAGCCCATGGTTTTCCACCTTGGGCCTTTCTTGGGATGTGTAGCATGTAGGTGGTGAGTCCTCACCTATACGTCATTACCTTAATACATGTTTCCCACAAAGAATAGGTAAGTTGGTTACTAGCAGTGGCGTCCTGACCCTGAGGTTCTGGGTTTGAGTCCCTCACAAGGAAACATGAACTATATGTCATTACAACCTCTCGTGGCCCCCTTTACCCCATTGGGAAATGGCCTAAGACCAAGGTTTTCCACCTTGGGCCTCGCTAGGGATGTGTGGTGAATAGGTGGTGAGGCCACACCTATACCTCATTACCCAAATACACATTTTGGGAGAATTTATACCTCCCATGTTCTACTTACCTTGCCGGGTCACCTGGTGTCTCACCGGGTGGGAAGAAGGGAACATACCACCTAACTGATGGATTTCTATGTCAAACTGTTTTTGATCAGACTGTTACCACATGCGATGCTCTTCCATCTCATCTAGTAATGGCTCCTTCCCGGTTGGGGATTATTTGGATAACCTCTTCGTGGGGAGGGAAGTATTTGGGTGCGGAGGGTTCGAAAAGGCCACTCTCAGGGATTCCCTTTTCAAAGAGATTATGATATGATATATCAAAAACCTATATATTTTATATATGTTTTAGGATATGATATATGATAACATAAGGTGTGATTGAACTACATATTTCACAAAAAAATATCATCATTTCATATTAGTGATATAGGTTATATCATATAATATGTCAGAATCATTAGTATATCGCCTATCATAGGTGATGATATGGATCATATTTTAGAATTTATATTTCCCATTATAAATCATAAAATATTATATAAGACAAAATTGTAAAAATTTAATATTTTCTAGATTTTATTATGGTTGATAAAATTATTATAAATAATAATTCATATTCAATGTTAAATGATATTTTTCAAGCCTAAATTAAATATTAAAAGTTTATATTTGTCTCTAATTTTTAAAAAATAAATCGAGTTTATTTATTCATTTATTCCTTTAGAATACTCATTCTTATAAAGTGTTTATAAAATATAAGTATTATATATACTATAATTTATGAGATAAATTGCTTATTATTTTCTCTGTCCATGTATTAAATGATATGTATCACAATATATGATTTAGTTTTCATCTACATTGACCTTGATTTTTATGTAAAGTTATAATATTGAATGAAATTATTAAATATAGTTTATATATATTAGGTTTTAGAGTTTTCATGATCTGGATTATTTCTTGAGTAAAGTCTATTGTAATAGTTGGTGCCTTATACTCAACATGAACCGTACATTTTTTATGACCATATCATATATTCAGTGATTCATACTTGATGTATCCTTACCATAATATTGTTGATATTTCTACATCGACTATTTAAATGGTAATGTCCATAGATTATCTATCGTATCAAAATGTTATAGTAGTTCCCAAGCTATAATGAGAACCTTGATATACTATGAAATTAATCTTAAACATATGTCATATGGTCTAGATACAACATAATTATTGAATATATATGATTTATGACCATCATGTGTTAGGTGATCATAAGCATTAAGACTTCTTATCATGAATTGTTCACTTGGTGATCTCAAGTAGACAATATCCTGAGAACAGAACCGCTGATATGACCACCACATGTTTTAGGTGTCATTCATAGTTCCTATCTATGAACATGCATATTGGTCTACTAACATGAGATTATTATCAGTGTATCCTATTTGATCACCCAATTTGATTCATGTAAAAACTATAGAAATGAATTCATAGAAAGGTAACTTGTGTTGGGTGTGTCATTGGTGGTATAAAATTTATTGAATTATCAAGATATAATTTTTTTCTTCCGAAATGAGGATATATATCAGGAATAATTGATAAGGATGGTAGTACCTTTGATAAATCCTTGATCATGGTAGAAGAATGTAAGTCTATCTAGTAAGGTCAACGAAAAATAAAGAAAGAATAGATGATGTCATGAAGTGTGTGTCCTAATTTATGAGATATCGTGATATAAAAAGATTACATTACATGGTGTGTGTTTGTAACAAAGTTATCATTGATAAAAATACTCTTTATATATTTAGGGGCCTTGATGGGTTTCTAGACTCTACTCCTAGTCTATGAATAATATTCATTGATATCGAGATAAGGTCCTTGAGGGTCTCACACTAAGTGTATTCAAAATTCTGGCTCATTCTGATGAATATGAGTTTATGACATGGAAAACCCCTCCATCGGGTCCGGGATATATCTGAGGATATATGATCACTAAGGAACAAATAAATTCATATTATTCAACATCAGAATAATTGGTATTGAATTTATTTATTACATATATTTATAACTATTAATGTAAATATATAAAATATATTATACAAATGAATGTTATTTTAATATTTAAGGTTTGTTTAATATTTTAGAGAATATCAAGTCGAGTTAATGGTTTGATTTATCACATAATATATTTATTATATTACAAGTAAGTGATAAAAATATAAATTATATTTATGACTCAATAAATTAGTCATAAAATTTCATTTATAGTGAGTAATAAATATTTGTGGGATGAGGACTGTTGGCACCAATATTTGTTCAATTCACACTTTGCCGGCAAAGATTTGAGGATTGTGGATTAAACACTTGGAAATGGAATATAGAAGAGGAATAAGTCACTTTGGGTGAGATTTTTACTCTTAGTGATTAAGGGTTTTCATTACCACCCTTAGACATAAAAATATGTCTAGCCACCAGGTAGCCAAGCCAATTCAACCAATGCCTGTGTGGGACCATAGGTCAACCACACTCATGGGTTTTCACTTAGGCCGACCAAAAGACCAGTGGGGGAGCATAAATCATATGAGAGATGATTCATGACAATGTATAGGGCCCATGGTGCACAAGCCTGTAGGCGTGTGCGCATAGGTGGGCTGAAGCCCGCTCGGTGGAGGTGATGCAGATGGTACGAGTGTCGAACCTGTTGCTGGATCGAACAAAGAATAGTTTCAGAATGAATTATATACAAAAGGGGAGATACATCCATAGTTTGATGTGGGATGAATTTTTTTCCATGAGATTGAATTTGGGCCATTCAATCATGCCTCTTGATGATCTGTGCCATCTGATCTCGCCTCCCACTAATCCCAGCCGTCTGCTTCAATCTAGTGCCTCGTGACTTCAATTCAGGTGATCTCGTGCACAATGAGACCATCATCTTCAACCTATCATCTATATTCCATCTTCAATCTCCTGACACACTGATTCAGTGTCCTAAAGTTCACTCGATGCCCCCCATACACACTTCCATATCTTTGATACTTTTCTAGTATTTGAGAAAGTCTAAGAATAATGGCATGAATCCATCCCTAGATCTAAGTCGTGATCCCCACTTGACTTTTTTGAGAGTCCCTGACAACATTTGAAGATGTCTCATGATCATTATTTGATCATGTGACCAAATCGAGAAAAACTAAAAGAAGCCACTGTGAGTTCTACTATCATTTTGTGAGAGTCTCTGGCAGTACTCAAGGTTACCACATGATCAACCTTTGATCATGTGACTAAGATGAAGGAAACTGAAGGGTTACCCCAAACACTTTTACAACCACAATCCCCTTCCACCTCATATTATTTTCTAACCAATTTAACTCGAATTTTCAAGGATCACGTGATTCTATGGAGAGATAAAGAGGTGTCACATGATCAAATGATGATCATACGATGTCATGAATAAAGGACAAGTGAAAACCACCACTACCTCACTAGCACACACGTCCCTTATACCATGAAAAGTGGCATGACCTTTATCCTCACATATCCTATATAAACCCTCTGACATCCAAAAAAACACATGAAAGAAGGAGAGGAGAATGAGATCTCTGAAACAATAAGGAAGGCGGAGGAATAGGGTACTCCAGTAGTTTCCTATCAAAGGAAATCCTCATGTGATTAATTGAGCCTTACACATGCTCCTTAGAGGGCGTTTCCTCTGGAATTGGGGATGACCTCATTTGTTTAAGGTTCAAACATCTCAATTGGTTTCTAATGGGTTTGTTCGTAGAACCGAAAACATCCAATGATTCTATATCCATTTGGGCCTACTTTCCAAAGGTAGGTGTTCATTAGTTGTGGACAGATGAGGCTTAATAATTTTCATTGGTCGAGAGGATGAGAGGTCGGAATCATCACACCTTTTTGAGGGGAATTATTATCTACTCCAGGACTATCTTTATAGATTTAAGTTATGTTTGTGAATCCTTATTATGTTACCAAGTATGAAAATGAGATTTCTTTAGATCTGACAATCAATGATTGATATGTATACGATTTATAGAATATTTTATATGTATTTGAGGTTCTTCATCGATAGAGAATCATCTGTATTTGTTATTGATTATTATTCAATGGTATCCTTCAATACATTATATAGTGATCTCTTGGTCATTATGATAACCATACTGGTTTTAAAGCCACTCAGCGGGGCACTTGAAGTTTATTATCATTCAGAAGGACCTGGATTATTTCAAAGTTGGGATCGTACCTGCAGATGGGCTACCTACGTCTCCTTATTTAGAAAAGGAATCAGAACCCACGTAGTTTGAGTAAAGAAGTATGAGATTTATGTATGATTAATGGCTCAAAGAAAGATGTCATAATTACTTTTACTCTCTAAGATAACGTGAGTCATGCTCCGTGTGAGAAACAAGAGGTATTGGTAAAACCTGCCAATTGTGCCATGAAAGATGCAATCATAAGAAATGATGTGGGGCTTATGTATGTATGAATGCCCAGATAGATGAAGATTAGGATTTACTTCAAGGAAGAAACCCGGTAACAAGGTCTATAAAGGTATATGTACTTTATGGAGATTTGGATACTTAACTTTGGACTTAATCCTGAGAATGATGCCTAAATTAGAGGGGATTTATGATTGGGTTTTATTCCCAAGAAGGAAGCCCAAATAAAAAGAAATTAAGATTGTTTTAAGAGAAATTATGACTGGGGCTTATTATTGAGAAGGAGGCCCAGGTTAAAGAGACTTGAGAACTAGGACTTACTCCTGAGAAGGAGGCCCAGGTTAGGGAATTATGATTGGGACTTACTCTTGAGAAGGAGGCCTAGGCTAAGGGAACTTGGACTGGGGCTTACTCCTGAGAAGGAGGCCCGGGTTAGGGAATTATGATTGGGACTTAATCCTGAGAAGGAGGCCCAGGTTAAGGGAACTTGGACTGGGGATTACTCCTGAGAAGGAGGCCTAGGTTAGGGAACTTGAAGACTGGGGCTTACTCCTAAAAAGAAGGCATAGGTTAGGGAATTATGATTGGGACTTACTCCTGAGAAGGAGGCCTATATTTGGGAACTTGGGGATTACTCCTGAGGAGGATTCCCAAATTAAAGATCTTGTACTGGGGCTTACTCCGGAAAAGGAAGCTCAGGTTAGGGGACTTTAAGACTAGGGATTACTCCTGAAAAGGAGGCCCAAATTAAAGATCTTCTCATCTTAAAGGATGAAGTTGGATGAATGAAATCTCTCATCTTAGTTACATGAAGATATGTAAATCACTAGGTTTTGAGTGATGTTCCATAGAATTACTTTCAGATAAGGAATCCAACCAAGGAATTATTCCATAAATGGATTTAAAGAGGATTATGAAGGATAAATCTTGAAGATGATAAGTGGATTTGAAGAAAAGAGCTGAATAGGTAGGAGGGGAACCCAAAAATAGTCAGGTGCACAGGTCCTGTTTGGGCGCCCAGGTATTGGTCACAAAGGTATACCTACACGACACATAGGTACCTATGCGATGATCAACCCATAGGGTAATACTTGGGTGAGGTTTTGCTCAAGACCTTAGTATTATCCCTAAAGACTTTTAAATGAGTGGCGCGTAGGTTCTGTTGAAGGGAAAAGGCGGTGCACAAGTGTCTTCATTTCCCTGAAGGGTTAGACACTTAGGCATGCAGGTGTTGGTGAATTTCAACACTTAGGCCTTGTTCCCCCTCTTTAGATATTTATTTCTAGGTAATAAATTACCTTATAAGTGTTCGAAAGGATTCAAGAAGAGACTAGGGTGTTGAGAGCTCAAATATGATTTTCTGGATTTTTCCTCCTCGAAATGGGGGACCCAGAAGGGGTATTTATAGGCTGATGAATACCCTTGGCAAAAATTATATAGGGCACGCAGGTCACATGCGTGCCCAAAATGTGGCATGCAGGTACCCTGCACGACTGTCTTGGAGCTTGCATGACCCATGCTGAAGCAAGTCCTTGTTCATGCCTTTTTCATTTTTTTATATTTCTTTAAAGGATGAATCACTTTGTGTTAAGGTGTTTCCCTTTTCATTTGTAAGACTCTGTGACAGAAAGGAGCGTCAAAAAAAGTACCCCCTTAGAGTTGGATCCAAAAGAAGGAGGATGTGACTCTAAGGTAAAAAAGAAAAAACCAAGGAAGGGCGACACACAAGTTTTGAGCGCGCAGATTGCGGCGCGCAGGTGAGAGGCACGCAGGCTTCGGTGCGCAGGGGTGCGGCCTGGCCTATAAATATGCGCCCATTCTCACGCAAAGCACTCGACTTTGAACAGTTCGATCTCTCACCGTGTAGGTTGCTCTCGTCGCGTAGGTTTCTGATTTTCCATGATTTCATTGCTTTTATTCATTCCGCGCTGCTGCAGAGGTATTTTGAACTGCGCGATGATACCTGCGCGCCGAAAACCTGCGCGACACAATTACACTTGCACACCAAAATTGGACTTACACACCTTAATGCATTATCCATTTTTTCACTTTTATTCGCAAATTTCATGAAAAATCAACTCACTTAAGAGTTAATTATTCGACCTTTGTGTAGATTTAATAGCTCCTAGAAGAATCGAAACGACTGATGAACTCACTAGCAAGCAAATTGATGATATGATGAACATCATTGACCATGATTATTATGATATCTATGACAACACTCTCCCAGATTTGGCCAAGTACTTGAAGAAATATAAGGTCAATTTCCCACAGAGCATTTATCTGCCTTTATATGGTCATGGTCATCTGCAAGGACTCAACGTTCAAGAGACAAAGAACAATACACCTGAGATGCAGCCACCCTGCTATCCCTCTATTTCGGTTATGCTGTGCATTAAGAGTGTCAACAATGGTGTGAACTTCCAAATTTTTCCTCCATGCCATTTCCTTGTAGATATGAAAATGGAAAACCCATGGGTTGATGTGTTTTTCGCTGCCGGTTGGTGGAGAGAAGACTATCATGACATTAGAACAATATCTGAAAAGAGTACTCTCTCTAAATGGCT
Source organism: Viscum album (assembly GCA_963277665.1). NCBI lineage: Eukaryota > Viridiplantae > Streptophyta > Magnoliopsida > Santalales > Viscaceae > Viscum > Viscum album. The sequence continues at coordinate 92,329,002 of OY728155.1, forward strand.
CTTTACTTCCAATGATCTATTCTCAAATCCATGTATCCATCTTCCAAGTCTCTTGGACAGAAACAAAGTCACTATTTGACCGACAGAAAATTTTCTCAAACCGCACTTAAGAACATTCTTTTATAATTGTTTCAAGAAGAGCTGGTATCACTGCGTCTCTTATTGTATCCCGTTGAATGAATGAATTCCGAGTGGCTACTGATAAAGATCAGGATTCCGTAAATCAAATGAAGAGTTATGTTGAAAGCCTCTTGTAATTATTGAAAAAGAGAAGAGACTCCAGTCTACGTATGTCCTTCTAACTGTTTTGCGTCAATAAAAAAACACTTTCATCTTCAATCATTTATGCTTGCATTCTTTTCCTACCTGCTTTAAATTTTTACCTAAGCCAATGAGCCTAGTAAACATAGTTTGATTTTTTATAGGATTATTATAAACAACCCTACAAACTTTGAATCTTTTTATTGCTCAATATTACCTAAATCATACAAAATGTATGTTTGGTGCGCTGGGAATTGACTTTTATTCAGAGTTCCCTTGTGTTTTGTGGGAAGTTTAAAGTCATGCACGTCAGACATAAAAAAGGCTAATGTTTAAGGTCAAAATAGCTTTGACCGAATGGATTAAAATTGAATCAATTCCTTGATAATTTATCTGAAAACATATTACCGTATTCAAGTATGAGGGAAAACATGTAAACTATGACTTAAGAAATTTTGAATCTGAGGAATGATGCGAAAAAGGACTAAAAGGCATTCAAAGAAGTATTTCCCAAGAATGAAGTTACCACTATTTGAAAAACCCGTTAGGGGGTTGAATTATGTAGGGACACTTAAGGGCATTGGCTACATAGTCAAATAATAGCATCTTTTGGATGACAAATCCGTTATATAGACTACTTATGCAAGGCCGCCTAAGGGCACATGCTGCATATTTAGGCAAAAGAACTCTCAGAAATTTTACTTTTCTATTGCTAAAAAGCCAGTGAAATTTTATGGAGATACAAATTTTCCAAAGCACAAAGTCTGCTGTATAGAGAGAGGTACTCGAATATAGAGAGGATATTTCCAATCAAGATTATCAAAGAATTGGATGAATTTCACTCCTGCGAAGGTCTGATCCAAACGTATGGAAGGGAAATACAAGCCATATACTTAAATACTTTCAGATCATGAAAAAGAGTATGGGAAAAATATGTTAAGGATGGATATTTTCCGCGAATCCTTACATATTGTCGATAAGACCAATAAGGAAAAAAAGAGGTTTTTCTCCCAAGAAAGAAGTTACCACTATTTGAAAAACCCATTAGGGGGTTGAATTATGCAGGGCCACATAAGGGCATTGATTGCATAGTCAAATAATAACATATTTTGGTTTATAGGTCCATTATGTAGACTGTTTATGCAAGGCCGCCTGAGGGCACGTGTTGCATGGTCAAGCAAAAGAACTCTCAGGTATCAGACATTTTGTGACCAGAAGTCAAGAAAAGGGTTATGGAGATCTGAAAGTATTTAAGGTTAGGAATATGAAACATGAAAATGGGTATTGTTCAATGTATGAAGGAGATACAGAGACCAATGCTAACCATAATCATGTTGTGGTTGGGTACTGAATTGAGGTGTTGGACTTCACTACATATCCCATAAGGATAGGAATCAAGCCATACGTAGTTCTTGAAATACAGTTTAACGTCATGTGGGATGAGAGTATAGGATATCTTAGTTTATGGTCATAGAACTCAGACTATTTATAAGGAATACACAGTGTGTGTTTCTTATAAACCTAATGTGAATGAAGGCCAAGGTTTTCATACCACATTTATGTTTTCACAAGGGGACTCTTCAACCAAGGGACTAAAAGTGGAATTTGGGGTTAGGCCCAAAGACTTGGGGCTGGATTCGAGGGATGATCAAATGTTCCTACGTATCCTATAAGGATGAGAATCAAGCCGCATGTAGTTCTTGAAATACCCTTTGTACAAATTTGGTTCATACATGTGAAGGGTGAAAGGGGAATTTAGTGCAATAATGGTTTGACCCAAGATAAAAGGTTCGTGCATTTCCATGTATGCACATAGTCTTTAGAATATAACATGATTGGAGATCAATGTAAATAATTATTTCCTCTTAGGTGAGGGTGTCAAAGAATGTTGTAGTTTATTCTCATACAGGACAAAAGTGCGAATAGTTTAACATCATATAGCAAGGACGATGGTGAACCAATGTAAAAATTATTAGTTCTGGGGCTGCTTCACAGATCAACATCATATGAGATGGAGGTGAACCGATGTGAAGAGATTGGTTTTGGGCTTGAACCTCAGGAGGTTTCCTACGTACCCAGTATAGAAGGCAAGGATCAAAGTCAGCATAGTTTGATTAAAGAATGAATTGGTAATCAAGTTTTTCTTGAGGAAAACGACCTAAAAAATAGTGTCGGGACTTACATGTGGTTAGCAGCCCATAGAGGGTGTTATGGTTGAAATTTACTCTAAGCTCACGTGAGTCATACTCGATGTGAGAAACAAGAGGTAGCAATAACCTTAACAATGCACAGTTTAATGTCATGTAGGACATATAAAGGGACTATGTAGTTTAAAGTCTTGCAGTGAGGACTATTGGTGCTGCACAGTTTAGTGTCATGTAGTAGGGACAAAATACAGTTTAATGTCATGTAGGACGTATTAAAGGACTTTTTTCAGTTTTACGTCATATAGGATGAATGAACAGTACAATTTAACATCATGTAGGACAAATATAGGGACACATTTTAACTTCATGTTGTACGTGAACATAGTTTTGCGTCATGTTGGACAATAAGGGTGTTGTACAGTTTAGCATCCTATAGCTAAGACGATGGGGACAATATAGTTTAACGTCATGTTGGACGAAAGGGGGAATATGCAGTTTAATTTCATGCAGTAAGGAAAAAAGAGGACACAATTTAACGTCATTTTGGACGTATTAGGGAATTTTTCATAGTTTAACGTCATGTTGGATGATGGAACAGTTTAACATCATGTTGGAAGATGGTGTGAGTAGTTTAAGGTCATATGCATGGACCAATGATTATGTAGTTTAACGTCTTACTGGACGTAAGAGACTTCTGTACAGTTTAGCATCATGTAGCTAGGACGTCACATTTTAACTTCATGATGGAAGTAAGGGACTATGCAGTTTAAAGTCTTGCAGTAAGGACAACACAATTTAACGTCATGTTGGAAGATAGGGTCTATGCAGTTTAAAGTCTTGCAGCAAGGAAAACACAGTTTAACGTCATGTTGGACGATAGAGTATTTGTGTTACACAAAATACTTCTTTAAGAATCTTGCATTGGTTGGAGTTGTGATGATTTCTCCATCCATTGAGATTAATGAATAAGCTCAATTGGAGTAAACCTTATGTATTGAATAAGGTCCTTCCCATTTTGGCTCCAGCTTGGGAGGCTTCTTTCCTGGTATCATTGGAGTTCTGAGAACCAATACCAATTCTCCCTGAATGAATGAACGAAGACAAACTTTTTTGTTGAAATCTCGTGCTATTCAATTTTGATAGACTTACAAGTGGTGTAAGTTGCACAATATTTTCTCATCTAATCATTCAAATTCATCCAATCACTTTTGATATTGTTCATCTGTAGATGACTGATCACAAATGGCTACCCTGAGTGAGGGTAATTGAACCTCAATGGGCAATACTACTTCTGTTAAATATACCAATGAATATGGAGTTGACCGCATTGCAGTGCGGGTGGTGGTTTGATAATCCCATAAAGCATGAATTAGTTTATCAGGCCATGACTTTTTATCTTTATCCACCATCTTTTGCAATATGTTTGAAAGAGTCTTGTTCAAGGCTTCTATTTGGCCATTGTACACTGCATGATACTGAGAGGAATGGTTGGATTTGATGTTGTATTCTTGATAAAACTTCCTTATCCCAGATGAACAGAAGTTGGTTCCATTGTCCATCAATATGGTATGAGGGACACCAAATCTGGTAATGATGTTAGACTTGATGAAGCTAACAATGCTTTTAGAAATAACTTCTTTGAGAGGTATTGCCTCTGCCCATTTGGAAAAGAAGTCAGTAGCAGTAAGAATGTAATTAAACTGCTTGGATATAACTGAAGGATAAGGTCCTACTACATCCATTCCCCATGTGGTAAATGGCCATGAGTATTTAGCTATATGAAGAAACTCTGGGGGTTGATGAATGAAATTTGAATTTACTTGGAAAGAATGACACTTGTTTGTGAAATCAACACAATCTTGTATCATTGAAGGCCAAAAATATCAAAGCCTTCAAATTTTATCAAATAGTCTATGTCCGGACTGATGGACCCCACAGACTCCTGCATGCACTTCTTTCATGACAACCATTGTCTCTTCACCGTCAATGCATCTAAAGAGAATTCCATCAAAACCTATTTTGTAGAGAATTTTCTCTAGGAGATCTGGGCTATCATAAAGAGTGAAGTTGACCACACATCGCCAGATTTGTTCTTTCCTAGCTCTATCAGGTGGAAGTGTTCCATTTTGAAGGTATTCCCTGATAGGTGTCATCCATCCTGTAGTATGACCATATAGTTCAGAAATGGGACTAATTTCATTGATTTCCTCTATTCTGGATTGAACATAAGGTGAAATTTTATAACGGTGGGCAATCCTGATGATTGTCTCATCCCGATTTGGATCTTCCTGAGCTGTAGCTATATTATCCAGTGCATCAGCTTAGTCATTTTTTGATCACGGGACATAAGAAAATGTTGGTTCCGAAGGAAATTACACCATTAACTCTCTGATGTAATCATACGAAGGTATTAACTATTCTTTTATGATGGCATAATACCCATTGACTTGTTTGATTACCAATTCTGAATAACCTTTCACCTTTAAGTGATTCACTTGTGCCTGAAGCGCTAACTCCAATCCTGTGATGAGAGCTTGATATTCTGATTCATTATTTGTCCCACCTCCCAACAATGAGAAGGAATAGGGTAGCACTGCCTTTTCTGAAGAAATGAGCACAATTCCTAACCGAACTCTGTTGAATTTAGGATCTTCCATTTTCTTCCCTGTTGGACTTCTGGAAGAACCATCAAAGTACATTACCCATATTTGAATACTATCTTGAATAGAGAAGACTTCCTCATCAAGAAGTTCAATATCTGAAGATGTATCTTCTACTGAAGGGTGTTCACCAAGGAAATCAGCCAGAGCTTGTCCCTTTATTGCCTTTTGAGACACATATTGGATATCAAATTGCTGCAAAACAATTTCTCCCCTTTCTAGATGTTCTGCAAGCATTGGACGACTAATGATGAATTTGAGTGGGTTATTGCGAGGTACCAAATGGACCTCATGATGTTGCAGGTAGTGTCTAAACTTTTGAACTGCAAATATTAACGCTAGGCAGAACTTTTCAATACTTGAATATTGGGTTTCTGCTTCAAGTATAGTCTGAATGAGATAGTAAAGGCTTTTTTCATTCCCAACATCATTCTTTTGGGCAGGAAAGGCACCCAATGATCGCTCTAAATCTATCACATAAAGAATAAGTGGCCTTCCTTCAACAGATGGCATTAATACCGGTGGACTCAAGAGATATTTCTTGAGAATATTGAATTCTTCTTGACATTCTTCAGTCCACTGGTAAGTGACTTTATTCTTTATCAATTTGGTGAAGGGTAAACTTTTTCCTGCCAAATTGGAGATGAAACACCGAATATAGGAAAAGTGTCCTTGAAGTCCTCTCAATTCTTTATAATTCCAAGGAGGTGATATACCAAATATTGAATTTTTCTTCTCAGGATCGACTTTGATACCAAGATGGCATACAAAAAAGCCAAGAAATGTTCCTGAGGTTACCCCAAAAGAACATTTTATGGGGTTCATCTTCAAATTATGTTGTTGAAGCTTGTGGAATATGACTTCCAAATTAGAAAAGTGATTATAAAGTTGTTTGGATTTAACCACAAAATCATCCACATAACATTCAACAAACTTCCCTAAAAAGGGTTTGAAGATACGATGCATGACACGCTGATATGTTGTGCCTGTATTCTTCAAGCCAAAGGGCATTACCCGATAGAAAAACACACACTGAGGGGCTCTAAAGGCTGTAGATTCTTCATCTTCTAGATCCATTCAGATTTTATTATATCCAAAATATCCATACATGAAGGAAAGTGCATCATAGCTAGATGTTGCATCAATTAAGAGTTCTGTAATTGGAACTGGAAAATAATCCTTAGGACAATGTCGATTAAGATCTCTGAAATCAATGAAAACTCTAATTTGACCATTCTTCTTTTTCACAGGGACAATATTAGCCATCCATTTGGGATATTGAACTTCTATGACGAAGTTAGCTTTGATAAGCTTATCTACTTCAGCTTCAATTTTGGAAGCATAAGTTGGGTGTGTTCTTCTTGCAGCTTGCTTAAATCCTCGATGTTCTTCTAGAAAACCCAAACAATGAGTAGCAACATTGGGATCAAGCCCTGAAATTTTTGTATAGTTCCAAGAAAATATATCTCAATTTTACTTTAAAAATGAAATATACATTTCTTGCTCTTCAAGAGTCATGGCCGCACTAATTAAAGTGGGACATGGATCTTATTTTGTACCCAGATTTATTTCTCTGAGTGCATCCACAGTGGTAGAGATACCCTCTTCAAATGTTGGAGGAGCATCTCTGAGATCTTCCTCTTCTTCTTCAACATGTGTTATCTCTTCTGCTTCTACTTGCGTAGTATATGATGAAGCAAAATTTCCATGATCAGAAGAGATGTTAAAATTTGACCATCTTGAAGAAGATGCTTCCATTTCTGAGACTATTGATGATGAAGGGTCTTACTTGGGTAATAAAGAGGAGATGATGGATTGAGAATCAATATCATCGTTCATCTATGAAATTGCTATAACTTCTTCTGGACTAGTTGGAAAAGTATAGACTTGCTGGATTTCAGCGGATGAAATGGAGACATCTCCATTTGATATTTCATTATTGTTTAGGGATTCACCAATTTCTCCCATGATGTCTGGCGTGATTGCCATAATTGACATTATGGAAGTTTCCATAAGAGTATTTGGATTCGGGTCTATCCTATAAATTTGACTGATAGACAACACATAATCTATACTCACATGCATGAATGGGTTTACTGGAATCTTTTTCAATCCTTATGGAGCATTAACTTTGGTAACCTCCCTTTTTGTGGATTTCTCCTTACCCTTCATGTGATAAAATTACGCCTTAATGTATTGATATTAACATGTTTTGAAGGGGGATTTATCACCATACAATGTCCCAATTTGACCATTGAAACAATATTTGAGACATTGATGGTATGATGAAGGGATAACTACTTGTTGATGTAGCCAAGGCCTTCCGAGAAAAACGTTGAAGGCTATATCGTGATCAACAACCATGAAATATGAATTGGATACAAGGTCTCCAAACTGAGTTCTGAGTGTAATCTCACCCAGTGGTTCTTGTTCATTTTTATCATATCCTTGTAACATAAAAGTAGAAGGAGATAAATCAGATTCTGTAAGGCCCAATCGATGAAGTGTACGAATGGGGATGAAGTTGACTCCTGAACCATTATCAATGAAAGATCTTCGGATGTATAGACCATTGAACTTTCCAGATAAATACAAAGGTCTAATATGTCCATGCACAACATAATCTTCATCTTCATCTGTAAAAGATATCACTGCATGGACTTCTGCAGGATCATTCTCTACATGGTAGACTTCAACCGCACCAATTTTTGTGTCGAACTCCTGAGGACTTGACAAAGCCTCTATGAGTGCCTAATGAAGATCCTTGGATAGATTCAAGGCATCCAGAATTGATAACTTGGCCGGTACTTGGGAAAAATGTTTCAAGACATCATATTTTTGATCCAAAGGTCTATGTTTTCCAATAGGAACATGTGGTTTCGCAGGTGCCTTAGAGGTTGATGCTTTAGAAGTATATGCATCTTGTATCGGGGTAGGAGTTGGAAATACTCTCGGCTTTAGAAGATTAGACCGAATAGGTCTATTTACTTGTTGAGAGGAAGAAGGTGGAACCTCTAACCGATCCTCTAGAATAATTATGCTAGGACTGAATCTGCTATTGGTGGAAGAATCTTCTTGTTCTTGTTGAGCCCACTGAAGGGCTCTGCCATGAGTTTATATTGCATATACAGTTCTATCAGGGGTAGAATTGGAATAGTGGCTTCTGGGATATCCACATATTCCTCTGTGTCCCAGACCTCTAGAGCTCCCTCTAATTCCTTTATTTGATACAGGGAACTCAGGATCATCAAAATCGAAAATGTGGCTGGCATAAGGATCTGTTAAGTGAATCATGTTAACAGAACCAAAGATCAACTCTTCATCTGATGAAGACCCTACCTGATTAGCCAATTTAGGCTATGCCTTTTGGTGGGGTGGTGCCTGTGGCTTTGAAGTAGATGGCATAAAATCTTCCAGAGTCAAAGAAAACTTGGGCTTTAACACGATCTCATCTTCTTCTGATTGTTACTCTTTCTTTTAATTATGTCATTTCTTTGAGTATTTTCCCTCTGATGAAGAGGATTTTGCTGTGGAATTTATAGAAGAAGACACAATTGGTTTCTTCAATTGTGTTCGCAAAATGGCATGAGTTCGGTTGATCATTTTCCTGACCATCCAATCATAATATTTCTTCACATTTTTGTTTTTGACTTCTTGCCACTTGCCTTCTTCCTTTGTATTTATAGTAGTAACACATGCTACCTGAGCTGAAGAACTTTTCAGTTTGACTTGTCCCAAGTCCACCATCTTTTGCATGAGGTATTTGAAGAAAAAACACTCCTAAATGGGATGCCTCAACATCTGATGAAATGGTAAATAGTTGGTACGGTCTTCATCTCCTTCTTTATTCGGCCTTATGGGCCTTGGAAATTGAACCAAATTATTTTCCAGAGCCGAAATGAAGTAACCAAGAACTTGTTCATTTTGTAAAGAATAAACTTTTCTTTTTAACTCCTCAAATTGCTTCTGTCTTTGATATCTTTGATCATCTTGATGAAATGGCCTCTTTTATTGTTGCTCAGGAGGTGGATCCCTTCAATAAGATGAAGGTTTTGAAGTAGAAGCAGGTACATGTGCTTGTTTAAGCATAACTGTAGTGGTGTTTCCTTTACCCATTATCCTTCCTGGAGCTGATGGAATTACACGAGCTTTATCCTTAGTCTTTATAAGAGAGTCTTCAATCTATTGAGAGATTTAAGTAAGGTCTCGAAACCCTCCTGTGTATTTCACAGGGATCAACGGTGTGCGTAATTCATCATGCAAATTTGCCACACAGATTGGAAAAAATTCTTCTTAAGGGAGTGCTAAGCTTAAGGAATATGTTAATCCCTTCCAGTGAGCAATGAAATATGAAACTCTTTCATTCTCCCTTTTCTTACAATTTGTAAGATCAAAAACTGTTGTCTTTGGCAACGTTGAGCTAAATTATAGAAGGAATTATTAACAGAGATCCTCCCACCTGGTAATTGACCAGGATTTCAAGCTTATATACCAAATAAAAGCAGGCCCTTGTAATGACTGTACAAAAAACCTGAGCTTAACTGCTTATTGTTGCTGAGGATTTCCCATCATAGGATCACAATGAGAAACAAAATGTGTTAAGTGTTGCTCTGGGTCTCCTGAACCATTAAAGATTGGGAATGTGGTACTTGCAAAATTTAATGGGGGGAGGAATTAGATCAACCCATTCAGGGTATGCTCTATTTTTTGGTTGAACCGGTGCATGATTTCCTTCCATATCTTCCAACCAACCTGTTAATGACTCAATGGTAGTCATTAATTTTTGAGAAACATATGGTTGAACTTAGACCTGTGCAAGTGCAAGAACTGGAGTTTGGATAGGTGTTGTGATCGGGACTACCACTTATGGTAGTATTGCCGGTTGTTGTTGCGTATATACCATAGGATTAGACCTGTGAGGGTGTACTAGTAAAGGAGGATATTCTTGATCCATCTCAGTAGCCGCAAAAAATTCCCTTGACTGACTGACTCCAGCACGCTTAGGTGGAAGACTAATTTGAAGTAGTTCTGTATTCAACCTCCTTAATTCCTTCATTTCCACCTCTTGTTGTACGAATCTTTACTCTAGTGAGAGTGATTGGCCTTCTCCAAAGGAAGGGTATGTAACCTGATTATTCCCCTTCCCCTTGTTGGATGCCTTTTAAAGAGGGGGGAGTTGGTTATTGGAAGGAATACCTAAATTTTGGGTAAGCCTTTGATTCCGGGTATGCACACCTACTTCATTTGACTCTGTGTGCACATCCTCTTGAGCAGGAACTTCCTCATCTAATCCTTCTGAGTGAGCCTCATGTTTCCGAGGATCAGAAACAACGACATTGATGACATTTATTGACGCATAACACATTAAATCTCTTCTATCGTCATTTCTGCGATATTGTCTTCTTCAATGTCCTTAATGAGACATTGCCTTTTGCTAATTTTATGCCTCACGAATTTCTTGACAAACCGTAATTTGGAGGGAATCTCCTGATAATTCGGCTCTTCATTCCTATTTGGGATTCTTCCCTAATTGAGAGAAGACTGACTTCCACTAAGGAAGAGATTGAGGATTTGAAGAATTCCCCAGTCCGATGGACTGGGGTTGTTCCTGCTATTCCTGCTCAACTCCTCGAATCCTATTTATTGATTCCAAGGGTTGGGCTAAAAGTGTCCCTAGTCGGGCAAGTTGGGGTGGCTCTTGAGTTGCTATATCTAATACTTTCTTAAAAGATATCCTGATCTTGTGGACTTTAGTCTGGAAATTGGATGGATGCATTGACCTACATCCACTCAAATCACCTGGTTCAAATGAACGTTGGATGATTTCTGACACTTCTATCACTTGATGATGTGCCCTCTCTAAATGAGAAGCTCATTCGATGTTCTCGTTTGCCTGATGCAAAAGTAATTCGACAACTTGTTCTCTGTATTCCTAATTATAGGAAGAACTAGTTGAGCCCTGTTTCTAAGAAAGCCTTTGATTACAAACAAAACCGATTGACTGTGGCTAGTTGTGCGCAATAACATTGCATGAGACCACTTTCGGTGGGCTTTGTTGACTGGAGAGTACAATGAAATGCAGTACTCCATGAACACCCCGTCCTCTGATATGAATACTAGATGGGGCATTGGAAATTAACTAGCACAACCTTTTTAGTTCGCCAAGGCATGAACGCTGAAGGGCTCTCTGCTGCTTTTCAGCCTTCGAATATCAAGAAACTGAGTGAGATGCCCAATCAATTTGGCATTGTAACCCATCTATTATCTTGACATGATTTTCATATTCATCATAAGATAATATTTTAATTTTTAATTGACAAAGAGTTTTCCACATGTTGAGACAAATATCGTGAATACAATCTTCTGTAAACATTTCAGGAATATCATACTGAGAGTCAACCAAAGGCCAAAACATGACTGGTACTTCACCTTTTGTCAGTTGTTTCCTCATATTCAGTACTTCCTATTTATCATTCGATGAAGATTATTCTACCTGATTAGACCAGAGCTGGTGCTTCTTTGTTTCCTCATCAGATTCAACAAGATTGGTAGAGAATTCATTTACTAAATTAGAATATGCATGACTCAGGGGTGGTTTAGAGAATGACCTACACCTCGGGCTATCTTTTGGCTGAGAAAGTATTTCACCTACTATTGGTAAAGTATCAGACATGACTGGATTCACATTTTCAAGTGCCTCAAGGTAATAGGGCTTTATCTTTACTACATTTTCCATTGGAGCATTTTCCAGGAAATGTGAATTACTACTATGTAGAGGACTTTCACAGCTAAATTCATCATCATGGGGAGGAACACCATGGTGGGTTACAACAAAAGATGAAACATTTTTCTCCTTGATCTTCTGGCCACACAGAGGGTTATCGTGACTCTCATATGAAGATGATACATTGAGATCGACCGAACTGTCATGAAGAAAGCCTTCATGAGGAAGTTTCTGATTAAGACCTTCTAAATTAATGTTCCCACTATTGGGAACTGAGATAGTAGAATCTTGAGTTGCAATAGATAATTTTTTGAGTGCATCAAGAACTCCAGCATCGAGTAAGGCCTTATTACAGATTGGCCCTTGATTTCTTGACTGTGCTGGATGGGTCTTCTTCTTAGACGCCTTCTTACTCACTTTAGGAACCACTTGTTGATGAAAGTGGTTATTATGGGCAGGTGTATGTGCCTGATCAGGGGAAAGGACTAGGTTAGGCTGATTATCTCCACTCAAATCAGGTGTGTGTGCCTAACTTAGTTGTCTGTATGACATGGGGGGGTATGCCCCACAAACCTCTTGGACTGGAAGAGAGCTGTGTGTCTGTTCCGGAGTAAAATTTTGATGTGTCACTCAAATGGTAGGGATAGTTTTCATTTCTTTCCCTGTGATGCTGTTTAAGCTGTTATAATATCCTGGCAGGCATCCAGAATATGAGCAGTGATTTGCTTCTGCTCCTTCACCATTGTTAGAATGTGTTTGGTGACTTCAGATGCCGGAATGGGAATATACATCCATTTTGTGCTTGAAGTAAGTGTGTGTTATGGCTCCTATCCTCCTTTTCCTATCAGTGAGTTCTAAAAATACTTATTTGTAGGGGCAGAGAGTTGCGTCTGCTCCAATTTTGTCATTGAGGCTTTCCGACTTACTTCTCCGGATGCTACCAAATGAGACTGTTGGCAGGCTTGATGAATATTGGTAGGTGTATGTGTCTGCTGTGTATTCCTCATCAAGTATGGTTGACGATTTTCCTTCAATACTGGCATATGAGACTGATTATAGAATTGTTGATTATAAACAGGTGTATGTGTCTGTTTATTAGTTGCCACCATATTAGATTGGCGACCTTCTTTGGTTGTAGTCAGATGATCCTGCTGACTAGATAATGAGTTATAAACAGGTGTATATGCCTTCCTGTAATACTCCACTAGAATTTCCTGGCGGGATTGGCGTGTTGCTGCCAGACGAGTCTGCTGGGTAGTAACAGCAAGACAGACGGGTGTGTATGCCCGCTCGTTATTTGCCATCAAGTTGGTTTGATGGACTTCTCTAGAAATGGAAGAGATAAAAACCTGCTCACTGTTGAACGTATTTCACCTCTCGCGGTTCATCTTGCGGACTCGAGTCTGAGGAACCTGAGCCGAACCCCTAAAGGTGATACCCTCATCATGTTGAGGGCGCACTGCCGCACGAGTCTGGCGGCAATTGTTGATGGGAGCCCTCAGGAAAGACTCCTGTCTCCTTGAATTAAGGCCTTCAGTGACCTCTTCATTCACCTACCTATAATATGGGAGGGACTGGTTGTTGCGTTCCAGGGATAACGACCCGAAACGGTTGGAGACGGTGGTTAGCACCGCCTGCTTCTTGATCGCTAGTCATCGCTGTCCGGACAACCAGGGTAAGTTATTAACCTGGAGGGCTTGCTGAGCAGCCTCCAGAGTTGGAATGGTACCGTGTCGACGGTATTCCTTAACTAGTGCATTTGAAACCCAGCGTTGCAGACGCTGAGTAGGTGATATCGTCCTCAGAGCGGACGAAGATCTAGCAGGAGTAGCAGCAGATGCATTCACATCAGAGGTATTCACAGGTGTGAAATTTAGAAAATCCATTTCTGTAATGTAGAAGTTCTTGGAAAAAGAGTACCTATTTGATAAAACAGACATAATCAAGATAAGATTGGCCACTACATATTTTGGATGAGAACATATGTTATTGATTGCTTTGTTGGCCCTCTCATTGAGTTTAAATAGGGGCCTAATAAATAATTAAAACATCATTTTAACTTGGTTAAAGATTCATGTTGGGTTCACCATTTTTTGTTTCCTGTGGAATTGGGGATGACCTCATTTGTTTAAGGTTCAAACATTCCAATCGGTTTCTAACAGGTTTTTTCATAGAACCGGAAACATGCAATGATTCTATATCCATTTGGACCTACTTTCCAAAGGTAGGTGCTCATTAGTTGTGGACCGATGAGGCTTAATAATTTGCATTGGTCGAGAGGATGGGAGGTCGGACTCATCACACCCTTTTGAGGGGAATTATTGTCTACTATGGGACCCTCTTTATAAATTTAAGTTATGTTCATGAATCCTTATTAAATTACCAAGTATGAAAATGACCTTTCCTTAGATCTGACAATCAATGATTGATATGTATAATATTTAGAGAATCTTTTATATGTATTTGAGGTTCTTTATCAATAGAGAATCATCTATATTTTTTAGATATTCTTAGTCAATGGTATCCTTCAATACATTATATAGAGATCTCTTAGTCATTATGATAACCATAATGGTTTTAAATCCACTCAGCAGGGCACTTGAAGTTTATTGTCATTCAGAAGGACATGGATTATTTCAGAGTTGGGATCATACCCACAGATGGTCTACCTATGTATCCTTGTTTAGAAAAGGAATCAGAACCCACATAGTTCGAGTAAATAAGTATGATATTTATGTATGATTGATGGCTCAAAGAAAGATTTCATAATTACTTTTATGCTCTAAGATCATGTGAGTCATGCTCGGTGTGAGAAACAAGAGGTATTGGTAAAACCTAACAATTGTGACGTGAAAGATGAAATCATAAGAAATGATGTGGGGCTTATGTATGTATGATTGCCTGGATAGATGAAGATTAGGATTTACTTCAGGGAAGAAACTCAGGAAGAATTTCCATAAAGGTATATGCACTTTATGGAGATTTGGATACTTAACTTAGGAATTAATCCTGAGAAGGATTACCTAAATTAGAGGGGACTTATGATTGGGTTTTATTCCTGAGAAAGAAGCCCAAATCAAAATAAATTAAGGCTGGTTTAAGAGAAATTATGATTGGGGCTTATTCCTGAGAAGGAGGCCCAGGTTAAAGGGACTTGAGAACTGGGACTTACTCCTGAGAAGGAGGCCTAAGTTAGGGAATTATGATTGGGACATACTCCTGAGAAGGAGGCCCATGTTAAGGGAACTTGAAATGAGGCTTAATCCTGAGAATGAGGCCCAGGTTAGGGAACTTGAAGACTGGTTCTTACTCCTGAAAAGGAGGCCCAGGTCAGGGAATTATGATTGGGACTTACTCCTGAGAAGGAGGCCCATATTTGGGAACTTGGGGCTTACTCCTGAGGAGGATGCCCAAATTAAAGATCTTGGACTGGGGCTTACTTCTGAAAAGGAAGCCTAGGTTATGGGACTTGAAGACTGGGGCTTACTCTTGAAAAGGAGGCCAAATTAAAGATCTTCTCATCTTAAAGGATGAAGTTGAATGAATGAAATATCTCATCTTAGTGACATGAAGATATGGAAATCACTAGGTTTTGAGAGATTTTCCACAGAATTCCTTTCAGATAAGGAAGCCAACCAAGGAATCATGCCATAAATGTCTTTGAAGAGGATTCTAAAGGCTAAATCTTGAAGAGGATAGGTGAATTTGAAGAAAAAGAGTAGAATAGGCCGGAGGGGACCCAAAAAGAGTCAGGCGCGCATGTCCTGTTTGGGCGTACAGGTATACCTGCACGACACATAGGTACCAGCGTGACGGTCAACCCATAGGGTAATACTTGGGCGAGGTTTGGCTCAATCCCTTAGTATTATCCCTAAAGACTTTTAAATGAGTGATGCACAGGTTTTGTTGAAGGGATAAGGCGGCGCGCAAGTGTATTCATTTCCCTGAAGGGTTAGATATTTAGGCGCGCAAGTGTTGGTGAGTTTCAACACTTAGTACTTGTTCCCCCTCTTTAGATCTTTCTTTCTAGGTAAGAAATTACCTTAGAAGTGTTCATAAGGCTTCGAGAAGAGACTAGGGCACTATGAGCTCAAATCTGAGTTTCTGGATTTTTCCTCCTCGAAATGGGGGTCCCACAAGGGGTATTTATAGGCTACTGAAGACCCCGGGCGAAAATTAAATAGGGCACACAGGTCACCTGCGCACCCAAAATGTGGCGCACAGGTACCCTGCACGACCGTCTTGGAACTTGCACGACCCATGCTGAAGTAAGTCCTTGTTCATGCCTTTTTCAATTTTTGATATTTTTTCAAAGGATGAATCACATTGTGTTAAGGTATTTCCCTTTTCATTTTTTAGACTCTGTGACGGAAAGGAGCTTCAATAGAGAGACAAACAATCACATGAATAACTAGATGTCATGCGATTCCTGATTCATGTTGGGTGCTTGCGAGATCATGCGATCCCCTTTTTTCACGAATCACTATAATGAATTTGACAAGGAGGGCCTTTAGAGACCAACATGCATGATGACCCTTGGGTATTTTGAATTTAGAAATCATCCTTGCCTCGCGATAGCCCCATATAGCCCCAAGCATGGTCATATTGGTCTGAAAACACTCCTCACATTCCCTTGACACGACATCAGAGCCATCACAAGATCCCTCTCTTCGAATCATGTGATTGCGTGATGATTCGAACATCATGTGAAGATACCTATCACGTGAAGTGTCTATGAGAACAGATGTGGTCACCTACATTGTCATTCATCAACCTCTTAACTAGTTTGTAGAATCATGAGCATGCCCTCCTCTCTACCAAAAAGGCTTTAGGAGATGCGACTTCAGCGAGAATCATCAGCTATGTATCCTTCCTGTGGACAAAGACACAATCCTCATATTCATTAGCAAGGCCTCTCACATGACCCTAGGGAGATCACATGACATGAATAAGTATCCCCTAGTCACATGGAACCCACATTCGGGCTTCCAAAGAATATCCTTGGGCATGATGGGAACCCATGACGATGATTTTGGTCATGCACCAGCAAACATTCAAACCATCAAGTGATTCCTCAAACCTTTGGACTCACAAAACTTGCACGAATCCCCCCATTTACGACCCTAGGTCCTTGTCCATGCAATTCATTGTTGGGAAAAAATCCCACAAGATAATGTTACAGCATTTTTAGGTTGGTTGTGTTTGTTGACAATGCAGGTTTTCATGGTGAATTTTTGACTTCCAAAGATGTTGTTGACAATCTATGTTGACAAAGAACCATGAAAAAGGAATATAAGATCTGGAGGTGGTACAAAATAACAGATATAAGGTGGCTTCATTTTCCAGTGTTTGCCAAATTTTTGGGGTCCAAAATATGGAGTTTGGTGAGAAACGCGAAAAGTGGATTTCCTTAAATATATCATCAAAATATGGAAAAGGTTTTAGTTTCACAAATATGGGATTCATGTAGTGGATTTTTCAGAGACTAGAATAATGTTGATAGTGAGCTATATGATTACGATGATCTTTTTGAACAACATATGTAAGGAGAATTGTTCTGAAACTTTGCAATGGCAGTGCAAAGGAATTTACGGAATGCTTCGTGATTACGACAAGCTCTGCGATCTGAAAATCACCATGGTGTTCGTCATATAGAGATAATTTATGCGAAAATTTCAGAGCTTTTCAATTTGAGATGATGTGGCACTGACTTTGAATGGAAGGTTCTCGAGTTGGTGGAATCACCAATAAATAGACATAGACCCCCTCGAGAGAAGTATAAAGATCGAATGGAAAACTTTAAGCTCTCAAATGGTGAAGGAGATTTGCGGAGAAAGGAGTTTTGAAAAATACAAGGGAATTCAAAGAGGAAGTTGATCTCTGTGAAAGGACGGAATACCATGAAGGCCAGTTTGGCTTTGCGGAGGACGTGCGCTTCACAAATTCTTATTTAGATTTTTGAAATCGTAAAGACTAGTGTGAGCTCTGTGAAGTAGTGAGATCTGCGATCTAGAGAGATCTATAATCTAGTGAGCTTTGTGAACTCGTGAGCTCAACTAACCTATGAGCTTCATGAAGAGGTTGTATAATTGGGAAGGATTATTTCAGATTTTCAAAAGTGGGATCTTCACAAAGATAGTGTGGATTGTGAAAGAGTTTCAAAAGGGATTTCCTAGTGTTCAGAGGCAAAGTGTTATTCATCAGTAGAAAAAAGTGTAACTTCAACAGAGCATCTATCTATAGTTTAGGATATATTCATTAGTGATAATTAAGAGACATGTAGGTCAATAAACTATGAGTTAATCTTCTGAAGAAGCAGTGAGCTCACTTTAGTTGAGAGAACAGTGAGTTCTCAAATTGTGATTGGTTGTAAACCAGGAGGGACAGTGAGCCCTCTTAGAACTTGTAAACAGAAGTGTGCTTTTAGTGGATTTGGTATATCTTCATATTGTCACTGTATGGTCCTTGGACATAGCTCAGTGAGGGTGAACAAAGAAAAATTGCAGTGTCATGTGCATGCTTTAAGATTTTTTCTTACTCTAAAATGGGAAGGAGAGAGAAGAGAGTTGTGTATAACAACAAAACAAGATCAAAGGGCAAGTTGTTTTAATCTGTCATACCCTTATTCACCCCCCTCTCTTAGGGTATATAGGATAGTGGACGAAATAATTGGTTTCATATAAAAAGGTTGATATTAGTATTTATCTCTCAAATGGAGGTTACCAATCATAAAGGTATTCCGATCTTTGACGGGAACAATTTTCATCTATGGAAGAATCGGATGCAAAAATACTTCTAATATTTGGGAATGGATGTGTTCACAGTAGCAATGCATGGTATAACAACCGATATTAACAGTGGTGAATTATCAGAAGCTGAGCGAAGAGAATTGGATGCTGACGCTAAGGAAATCAATGCTTTATGGGGAGCCCTATACAATGTTATATATACGAAGGCGATGTCATGAAAAACATCACATTCCATGTGGGAAAATCTTTTGAACATATATAAAGGATATTGAATGGTCAGAGAAGAAAAGTTGCAAGTATTGTGGAACAAGTATGAATATCTTAGAATGATCCGGATTGAGTCTGTTAATGCATTCTTTGATAAGGTAAATGTTTTAGTGGAAGACATGCGAGCTCTTAGTGAATTCATTGAAGGCCTAAATATTGTGAATCACATCCTGAGTAAAGTTCCACCTGACTTTAATCCAAATGTTTCAGTATTGGAAGATAAGGATCCAAATGAGATGACACTGGATAACTTGTATAGTACCCTTGAAGAATATGAAATGCGAAAGGATGATAATGATGATGTATAAAAGGGGAAATACAAATAGGTGGAATTCAAATCCATGAATAATCTCACTATTTAAGATTCTCAAGAAGAAGAAGAAGAGACAGATGAGGTGATGTCATTCCTTTCCTTAAGTCTTCAAAGAGGAAAAGAAAAGTTTAAAGGGAAACTTCCACTTGCCTGATTTAGATGTGGAAAGGTTAGTTATCTTGCAGCATGGTGTCCCAAAAAGTTTCAAGAAGATGATGATGTAAATGAAGTTGAAATTCCCAAGAAGAAGTCTTCATCCTATATGAAAGAAAAGAAATAGTTCGAGAGAAATTTCATTAAGAAGAAGAATCTCCTTTCACAATAATATGACAGTTTGGATGAGTCTGAGGTTGAGGAGAATGAGGAGATAGAGAATTTCCAAGAATGTGGAGAAAATTCTATGGTATCAGTTGTAAATAGTACTTAGAAAAAGGAAGAAACTGACATTGATGAAGAAGAATAAGTTGAATGAAGAGTTGATATAGAAGCTAGGTTAGAGGCTTCTCTTGAAGAGATAGATGTTTGGATATCCAAAACAAATAAATTCAACAAATTATTTTGTGACACCAAACTCTATATGCAGCAGAAAGAAGAAGAGAAGTCTAAGTTGATGGAAGAAATTTAGAAACTGAAGTCATCAACAACAGAGGACTAAGAATCAGTTAGTGAGTAAAAAATAAAGGTTGAAGAATAGAAAAGGGAGATTGATGGCTGGAATACCACTATGAAAGCTAAAATCAAGCATATCGAAGAACTTAAATGAGAATGTGTTGGTTTGCAGAAAAAGTTTAAGGATCAAGAAAAAATCTTGACTCCTACTATGACATCAGGAAAGTAGATCACTCATAAAATTGAGAATCTGAAAGTGGAGCATAGTGGTTTTTGAAAAAGGAAGAATCAATTATGTTTAGATGCTAAGGCTCATGTAGGGCATGACCAAAAACAAAAATCTATGAAAATTGAAGTCAGACTGCATACACTAGTTCTGAGATTGAAGGTTGATTTGGGCACAAAGAGGAATTAGAATATTTAGAGATACAAAGAGGAAACTAGTAGTGCATAAGTGACATGTAGCAATTAACCCTATATTAGTTATTATTGTTGTGTAAAGATGATACATTCATAGTATGTGTGTTCCATAACCAAGAGATACTGAAGAGAATAAGAACAATAATGGCAGCCAAATAGAGCTCGATATTATAGAACATCCTTTGAGAGACATTGTTTTTGGTGTGTAGAATTTGGGAACATGGCTATATATTGTACATCAACCATGAAGAGGAATGTGTCAAGGCTAAATCAAAGTAGTTTCAAGTATAAAATCAACAAACCAACATGTGAATTGAAAATGAAAAATCAATTTACAGCTCTAGAGAATGAAGCTGGGCCATCTCACTTTGAGGAAGATCAATATTTTCAACCTACATCAAGAGTGAGGTCTAAGACATGGATAAAAAAGAAAAAGGATGAGAAGGTAGTAGTTGTGGAAATCTCCCTTAATGAATCAGACCATTCTGGTGTATAGATCCTTGACAGCGGGTGCACATCCCACATGACAGGTAATAAGGATCTGGTTACAGGAATAAAATACGACAAAGAAGGAGTTTTCAAGTTTGGAAACAATGAAGGACTAAAGATTATTGGATCAGAAAGGGAAATTTTTGGGGCAAATAAATGAGACGTGCTAATGTCTTAGTACTAGAAGGTCTTACTCACAATTTGACTAGCGTCATTCAGCTATGTGACTCAGGGTATTCTATATGGTTTAATAAAAAGATGTGTATCATTAATAGAAAAAAGGGGTATTGTGGTTTTATAGGGAAAAAGAACAAAGGTAAATCTCTACCTGGTAAGTGGAGAAGAAGATATATGTTTTCTATCTAGAGAGGAAGAAAACAAGCTATGGCATAAACGACTTGGTCATCTATTACAACCATCCCTGGAAGATCTGGTAAAGTGTGATGAATCAAGAGACCTCCCTAAGCTATCACATGATCATACTCATACAT
Organism: Viscum album; assembly: GCA_963277665.1. Lineage (NCBI taxonomy): Eukaryota > Viridiplantae > Streptophyta > Magnoliopsida > Santalales > Viscaceae > Viscum > Viscum album. The sequence goes on from OY728155.1 coordinate 92,350,132, forward strand.
GAGATTCATGTAAAAAAGGTAAGATCATTATAAATAAATTCAAGGAAAAGGAAAATAAATCAACAAGAGTTCTTGAATTGGTGCATGCTGATGTTTTTGGACCTATCTCACCAAAATCCATTGACAGAAAGAGGTACTAAATTATTTTAATTAATGACTATAGTATAATGGAATGGTTATTATTCATTTACTATAAGTTATATGTGCTTGGTTTCTTAAATCAGTACTGAATAGAGTGTGAAAGGATGATTGGATAGAAAATTTTGAACTTTTGTACTGATAATGGTATGGAATTAACAAACAGCCAGGTGGAATAATATCTTGGGAAACATGGGATAAGGATTGAAGTTTATTCAGTAAGAACTCCACAACATAATGGAGTGGTTGAAAGGGGAAATCAGATCATAAAAAACATGGATAGAACAATTATTTTTGAAAAAGACCTACCAGAGAAATTTTGGAAGGAATTAGTTTAAACATCGGTATACTTTTCTATCAGAGATTTGTTGCATCCGAAGGAAGTAAAGACTCCGTATAAGATGTGGTATGGAAATAAGACAATAGTAAAATACTCTCGGATATTTGTAATTAAGTGATTTATTCTCAATAAAGAAAAACATAGGAAATTTGAGTCACAAGGAGATGATGGGATATTCCTTGGATACTCGGGAAAAAGAAAATCATACAAGTGATTTAATAAAAGTCTAGGAAAAGTATTTGAGAGAAATGATGTCACTATATTGGAGAATGAATAGTGAATTCAACAGCACAATGAAAAATTTCCTGATTAAATGATGAGGAGGAAAGAAACGTTGGGGGAGAAGAAGTGGCCGATGCTGATTCAAAAGAAGATATTGATGATGAGCATGAGGAATTAAAATTTGTATCTGCAAAAAAGCCAATGAGTCAAGATGAAATTGATAGGGAGAATATAATTGGTGATCAGTCAGCTCCAGTTAAGACATAAATAATGAAATCACTACAACAGACATATTTCCTATCTCAGGTAGAGCCTAAATGCTTTACTGATGCTGTTGAAGATGAAAACTTGGTTCAACCTATGAATGAAGAGATAGATCATATTGAGAAGAATTAGACATGGGATATTGTTTTGAGGCCAATAGGTAATAATGTCATCAGGACTAAATGGGTCTTTCACAATAAGATGAGTGAAGATGGCACAATGATTCAAAACAAATCACAACTAGTGTGAAAAGAATACTCCTAGATAGAGGGTATTGATGTCTATGAGACATTCGCACCAGTTGCAAGGTTGGAAACAATCAGATTATTCTTGGCCATTGTAGTGCAACAAAAGTTCAAGGTCTTCCAGATGAATGTCATATCTACATTTTTTAATGGGGTTGTAGAATAAGAAGCTTATGTTGAGAATCCAGATGGTTTCCCCATTCATAAAGATGATAACAAGGTTTTTCAGTTGAATACATCACTATATGGGATCAAATAAGCACCAAAAGCATGGAACTCAAGGAATGATCAATATTTGAAGAAGATTGATTTTCAGTGTGGTGGAGTTTATTATAATCTCTATTTCAACAAAGACAGTAATCAAAGGATGATGGTGATGGTTTATGTCTATGACATAATATTTGGTGGATCTGATGAAGCTCAGTTCATACAGTTTTCTGAATTTATGAAAAGTGAGTTTGAAATGTCAATGATTGGAGAGTTGAAGATTTTCCTTGGTTTACAGGTGACACAAGGAAGGAATTGCACTTTCATTTCTCAATAGAAATGTTACAAGGAGGTTATGAGAAGATTTGGAATGTAAAATTCCAAGGAGATTAAGACTATGGTTGCTAGTCGGATGAAATTATCAAAAGATGATGATGGAAATGTAGTTAATGTAACAAAATACAGGCAGGTTATTGGAAGTTTATTGTACCTAACAGAAACAAGACCTGATATTATTTTCGCCACATTCCAATCAGCATGATATCAAAGCAATCCCAAGTAAAGAAACATTATTTTAGTAAAAATGATACTTTGGTATATCAAAGGAACAATGGATTTTTTTTTGATGTATAATGAAAAATCTTAGCTGGAGTTTTTGGGATATACAGATACAGATTGGGCCAGTTTAGTGGATGATAGAAAATCAATGTTAGTAGGTGCCTTCTATCTTAGTGTCTTGTTTATTTCTTGGCTAAGTAAGAAGCAATATATCATTTCATTGAGAACCATTGAAGTTGAGTATATTATCACCACTCAAGTATACACATAGTTATTATGGATGAAGCAGCTGCTTAATGATATAAGAGTTGAAGTGAAGTCTCCGATTAGAATCCAATGTGATAAATCAAGTGCTAAAAATATCATAAAAAATATCATCCATCATTCAAGGAAAAATAAAATTGAGATAAAGTATCATTTTATCAAGGAGAAGGTTGAGTAGGGAATCATGAAGTTGGATAATGTGCCTATAGAACAATAAGTTGTAGACATTCTAGAAAAGACCTTACCCAAGGATGCTTTTGAAAGGCATCAACTAGCTCTGGGAGTTCATTCGACTCCCCACACATGAAAAAGTGTGGATGTGGGACCCCCTATCCCTGAGGTATGGAGTATTTTTCCCTAATGTGATGATATGTGTTCTTTACTCTTCTATAGACCACAAAAGAGAAACATCTGGGTTCGTTGAGAAAGGGGGATAAATAGTCCCTTAAGGGTGATAAAATGTGGCTAAATAATGGAGAAAATGTATTAGTCAAAGACAAAGGGAGAATCTTAAAGGTGAAGTAGTGAGATAGGGGGAGAGCAACAAGTTAGGGTTAGTATGAGTTTTAAATTTGATGATGCATGAAGTGATCGATAAAAGATTATATATCATGACATCTGAGGTTTGTGATAAAATCATTTTATTGGTATCAGTATTGTATCAAAAATTGGTGTTATAAATGAAGTGATTCATTGATGAGCTTTTCATGCTACTTTAGTTTCTCACGTCGAGCATTGCTCGTGTGGGATTAGAGTATATGGTGAGTGAATCTTTGGTCACTATCTAAATCACAAGAGAAAAATAATGGTGAATGGTGGAAGGAGATTCAGTGAGGTATCAAAGTGCAGAGAATAATTTTGAGAAGATTTGTCAACAAACCCAAAGGGGGATATTGTTGGGAAAAAATACCTTAAGGTAACATTGCAACATTTTTGGGTTGGTTGTGTTTATTGACAATGTAGTTTCTTGTGGTGAATTTCCAAGTTCCAGAGATTTTGTTGACAATCCATGTTGATAAAGAACCATGGCAAAGGAAGAGAATATCTGGAGGTGGTACAAAAGAACAGATACAAGGTGGTTCCGTTTTCTAGTGTTTGCCAAATTTTTTGGGTCCAAAATTTAGAGTTCAACGAGCATCTCGAAAAGTGCATTTCCTTTAAGATCTCATCAAAATATGGAAAATGGTTGAGTTTTTTGAATATTGGATTCATTTAGTGTATTTAGAAGAGGCTAGAATAATTTTTATGGTGAGATCTATGATTATGAAAAGTTTTGTGAACAACATAGGTGAAGATAATTGTGGTGAAGCTTTGTAGTGGAGATCCAAAGGAATTGTCAGAATTCTCTATGATTATGATGAGCTCTACAATTTGAAAATCACCATGGTGCTTCTCAATATAGAGAAAAATTTGGTGGAAATTTTGGAGCTTTGCGATTTGAGATGATGTGGTGCTGAATTTGCGTGGAATGTTCTCGAGTCGGTGGAATCACCTATAAATAGACCTCGACCCCCTCAAGAGAAGTAGAGAGATAAAAAGAAAAACTTTAAGAACTCAAATTTCGAAGGAGATTCACAGAGCATGAATCTTTGTGAAAGAAAAGGGAATTCATAGAGGTATTTGATCTTTGTGAAAGGGAGACATGCCGTGAAGGATAGTTTGGCTTTGTGGAGGACATGCGCTTCACAAAGGCTTGTTTAGCTTTGTGAAATCACAAAGACCATTGTAATATATGCGAAGTAGTGAGCTCTACAGTCTAGAGAGCTCTGTGATCTAGTGAGATTTTTGAACCTGTGAGATCTACAAACCTGTGAGCTTCATGAAGAGGTTGTAGAATTATGAAGACTTGTTTTAGCTTTTCAAAAGTAGGAGCTTCACAACGGTAGTGTACTTTGCGAAAGAGTTTCAAAATGGATTGCTTAGTGTTCAGAGGCAAAGTGTTATTCATTAGTGGATGAAAGTGGAACTTAAACTGATCATCTATATATAATTGAGGATGTATTCATTAGTGATAATGAAGAGACCTAAAGGTCTATAAACTGTGATTGGATCTTCTGAATAAGCAGTGAGATCACTTCAGTTGAGAGAGCAATGAGTTCTAAAATTGTGATTGGTTGTAAACGAGGAGGGACAATGAGTTCGCTTTGAACTTCTAAACAGCAGTGCGCTTTTAGTGGATTTGGTACATCGGCATATTTATGGTGTATGCTCCTTATACGTAGTATAGTTAGGGTGAACCAAGTAAAGTTTTAGTGTCTTATACATGTTTTAATATTTGTTCATACTCTACAATAGGAAAGAGAGAGAAGAGAGTTTTTTCTAACAATGAAACAAGATCAAAGGTGTAGTTGTTTTAATATGTCATACACTGATTCACCCCCTCTCAGTGCATCTAGCCTAGTGGACTTGAAATTCATACCCATGCACATATAGGCTTTAACACATAGCCCCCATGCATGACCACAAGACCTATTGCAAGACCACATCCATGATCATGTGAGAAGCCCTCGTGTCCCGCGACATCTGCATGCAGCCTTATAAGTGGTCACCTCAACATAGGGGATCTCTGCAGATACCCTTGACATGAATAAAAACATTGAGGGTGTGAGACCCATGGTCCATGAACCTCTCACCATGCAACACATACCTTTACCCATGCACATGAATGTTTTAGTAAACATCCCCCCATGTATCACCATCGGGGCCATCACAAGGCTACAATTGAATACTTGCGATCGCATGAGTAGAAAAGAACCATGTGGTACCTTCACACGGGTTGTTCCCCCTCAAACATGTGTGTTACCTAGGCACACCGAGATCCCATAGGCATCCCCTTCTGATATCCATGCATCTCCCTTCATAGGAAGATATTGTCTAGATGAACTTAAGAAATAATCTCTTTTGATGTGAACTTGCGACACTCAAACGGAGGAAAGACCTTAAGCCTATCTATGAGACCTTACTACATGAATAGTTCAAATACATGCAATCTTGAGACCCTTCAATGGTCTCATGATTTCCATAGTCAACCTTGTACATTCCTTGTTGATCACAAGACAAGCCTCAGAGAATATGGAAAGGTCCCGCGACATCCTTTTGACATATCAACATGGTCATGCGACAACCCATAGGGCAAGCCAAGTTAATCAGGTGACACCCCCTTGATAGATATGCATTGTCACAAGACAAGCACTGGACAATTTAGGATGACCATGTGAAGAAGTCATTGACACATTGGAAGGATCATTCCATTGTCCATAGACATGTGACAACCTGAGGAAAAGTTAGGCCGATCATACGAAAAAATATAGTCATGCATACTTTAATCATGCATGGGACCCCATACATGTTTTCCTCGCCACATGAAAGTCCTTGGGTATGTTTAGGAAACTCCACAATTCCCTAAGGACAAATAGAACTTCTCTATGACATGCTTGCACACACTCCATACAGCCTATATTGGTCACACGAGGCATCATTAGAAAATCGAGTAAAAATAATATACATTACTCGTACAAACTGACATGATCCCTAAACATTATCACAAAAAACAATGTAGATTGAAATGGGGGAGGTAAGAGGTGTTCACGGTCACTGAAAGAAACACGATATTCCTAGTACATCCACAACACAGCTCTGCAACACCTTCGGAGAAGTCATCCAGACATTCCTATCCTAGTCATGCGAAACACCTTTGGATAATGTGCAAGACCTCAGACATGTCCACCCTAATCATGAAAAGTCATCTAAGACAAGTTAGTTGGTCATGCGTAAGATATTAGACTTTTCCTTCTTGATCGGCCGAAGGCAACTGAGACAAGTCAATTGACCATGCACAAGACCCAAGACATGCCTACTTTGGTCATATAAAACATATTGAACGTAATGCTTTTCCCACTCAAAGGAATCCAAGGTATGCCAATTGATTAGGAAAATACCCTTGGATGTGTCTCCCCTATCATATTAGTGCCCCAACATATCAGGTGGAAAATAAATACTTTCCAATTAGATGGCTAATACATTTCAGTAAAACCCCTTATGACATATCCACTTTGTCCGACAGGCCTACTTGGAATCATGTCATGTGGACCCCCAACTAAGAGTATTCAGCCACATCCCCTATTTACTAGGGAATTGTACTTGATGATCTAGGGTCGTGCACTCATATGAACCTCATGATATCATGCTCTTGGACAGACCATCATGGTCATCCCCACCTCTCTTTAATACACCAGAGGATAAAGAATGAGTATACCGCACGGGTAGCCTTAGAGTGTAAGCTCTGGCCAATGACATGATATAAATTCACCAATTGGGAAACCTCAAAGTGTAAGACCCAACCACAAGGAAAAACTTAATGTGTAAGCCCTGAAATAAATGATCTGTAAGAACTCTAATTCCCACCATAATCAGGATACGTACACAACCTTCCTAAGGCCCGAGCTCTAATAGGAATCCACCTCAATATAAGTCCCTTACCATTACAATTATTCCTAAATTATAGGATTAAATCCCCCCATTGGTCTACCATCCTCTTTCATCCATCAGTGGACAAGAAAAGGACTCATGCATGGGCATCATTCTAAGTATAAGCCCCAATAATGCTCCCAAGTACCTAAAATCCATCAACATGTTTGGGATTAACTTAACTAAAAGAACTATAATTCCCACCATAATCGTGATACATAGGAAGAATTCCTAATTCCCAAGCTCTATACCATATCCGCCACGATATGGATGATCATTCTTCTCAGAGGGAAACTTTAATGTGTAAGCCTCGTACGGATATGATCCCATGTAATGTGTCCAATCCATCACTGTCTCTTGTTTCTCACACTGAGCATGGATCATGTGGGACTAAGGATCAGTGATGATTGTGCTAATAGAATAATAGGAACTCCCCAAATATGGTACCTTCACTATCAGGATGTAAGTCTGATTACATCCCCTCATAGCTTAAAGGGAAACATTCATGAAGAAGCAATACAAGGAAGTATCATAGGCATAAGTCCCACCCAAGGCCTCTATTTTTATATCTCTCATGATAAAGATGACTTTATAACGAACTACATAACCTCTGATTCCTATATTAAATATGATATGTAGGACACCTCACTATGGTCCGATCCTGATTTTCTCATCCTTACCATATGACGTAAAAATAAATGGATGGGTCAAGTCATACGACCTTAAACTATGTTAGATGAACTACTTGGGTTTTGATTCTTGATTGCAAAGACACATAGGATGCCTCATAGATGTTCAATACCATATCCAAGACACCAAAGACCTCCCTAGATGACAATAAATTCTAGAGTGCTCAAACACGACCATAAACCAAAAGCATTATAACTAAATAATAGAGCGATGGAGAACCCGTGCTATGCACACCATTGTTCCTATCAGTACATGTTTGTAATCAAGACATTGACATAGGGTTAACCATTCCCATATATGGGTCCGGGAAGGATTTCATGAACATATCTTAAATCCATAAGAGATTCCTGGAGTATGCAATAACTCCCCCCAAAAGGGTGCAATGAGACCGACCCCCCATCCTCTCATCCAATGTGAGTCCCCAAGAGTCATTGGGCCTAATAATCTAGATGAAATTAAACCTTTTTAAATCAGTTCTATAACTAGCACTACCACAAAACTGGGCAAGGCCAGTGCCAGCCTTTATCAGTGCTAATGAAAAAGCACTGATAAAGGGGGCTACTTTTATCAGTGCTAAAAAAAGCGTTGATAAAGGGTACCTTTATCAGCGCTAAAAAAGCACTCATAAACGTACCCCTTTATCATCTCTTTTTTTAGCACTGATAAAGGTACCCCTTTTAACAACGCTTTTTTTAAAACTGTTAAAGGGTACCCCTTTATCAGTGCTTTTTATTAGTACTGATAAAGGGGGGTCTTTATCAGCGATTTTTTAAAAGCACTGATAAAGGGTCTACTTCAAAAAAAAATCATTAAAAAAATATTTTAATATTTAAATATATAGATATAGTTATATTGATATAAATATAATATATAATTTTTAAATATATTTTAGATAAGTATAAATATACATTTACACTTAATATACTTAATATATAAGATATTTAGTAAAAATGGCTTATAAAAAAATTTAAAAAATATTTTAATTAATAATTTGTTAATTAGTATGGATTAATAGTCATTTAATAACAATTTGAAGACTAAAAAAATAAAAAAAATTAAAAAAAGATAAAAAATATGTTGAAAACGCAACTCGAACTTCAAACGGCCATAACTTTTGATTCGGGTGTTCGTTTGAGCTCTACAACATATCAAATCGAAGCCTGCAATGAGCTCTACGTGTTGGTGACCCAGGAAAAGCTTCTGTCACAATTTTAGAGGCCAAAAAACGGCCCAGAAGACCTCCAAAACTGAGTTTTTGGTCCGGATACCCCGATTTTTTAACATTTTGTGGATTTTCAGCCTCGTTTAAGGGGATATTATTGGATTTTTTTGGTGGGGACTGAATTTATTCCAAGGTATTACATTCATATTGATATTATTTCTTTGAAATTTTATCATTTTTTATAATGCATTTCTATTTATAATCAAATATATAACAATATAAAAATATTTTTTTTATATATTCACACATAAAAATTTTATTATAAATATAAATAATAAAATATATTTACATATAAAATATATTAGCTTTATCTAAATAATAAGTAATATCCATTTTATTTAAAATAAAAATATAGGAATATTTATATACCTATATATTAATCTAACTATATATATATTAATATAACTATATATATATATATTCATATAACTATAAATATATATATTAATATCACTATAAATATATATATTAATATAACTATATATATATATTAATATAAATATATTTTAATATAGGAAAAAATATAACTATATATATATAGAGATATCATGAAATGGAAAACAAATCAAAATAGAGGAATGGTATGGACTTAGGCATGCAAGGGGGAGGTCTCGAGTTCAAAACCTGGTGGAGGCAGGGGCGTGCGCATGGGGATGGATTTTGGGGGGGGGGGGCTAGCACTGATAAAGGATGGAGGGGGTGCGTGCAGGCACTGGAGGGGCTGTAAAGCATTGTAAAAAGGGGGGATCAAGCGCTCTAAAAGCCCCCCCGATTGCCAGGATTTTTTTTTTTTTTTTTTAATTTTTTTAATTTTTTTTGATTTTTTTTAATTTTTTTTTACTTTTATCAGCGCTAAAAAAAATCGCTGATAAAAGGGGTCTTTTATCAACGCTAAAAAGAAAGCACTGATAAAGGACCCTTTTATCAACACTTCTTTTTAGCACTGATAAAAGACACCGTTTATCAGTGCTTTTTGTTAGCGCTGATAAAAGGGGTCTTTATCAGGGCTTTTTGGAGCGCTGATAAAGGGGACCCCCCCTTTATCTTCGCCAGCTTTAACAGTACTTTTCTAGTGCTGTTAAAGGAAAATTTTAGTGCTGATAAAAGGCATATTTGTAGTAGTGTAGCAATAGATAAGGGAACCATTGGGAGTTTCTAGGGAGGAAAGAACAAATGGAAAACCCGATGTGTATGATTGAATGAGGCCATAAAATACCCCTCAATAAAACCATAAAAGGGAATCCCATCCCACATTCCATGTCAAAACCCGATGAATTTTTTTTAACCCGATGTGAATTATTTTACTATGTCATCCCTTTAATGGGTCAAAAAGGATAGATTTTTCCATGCCTATCAGGTCAATTTAGGTTGTGCTCATTCTGCAACAAAAAAATAGACCCAAAATGTTTCTTTTAACCACATTGAGCCTTGTGTGAAAAGAAGGGACTGCCTCTTTACCTTTTAACTGTGAAAGTTATTGATCTAACATGTACTCTTACGTATGAAATTTCACTAATAATGTGTCCTATTACACTTCCTCGTGAATTCTCAAGTTTCCTTGTAATCAAAATTATGTCATCAAATGTGCCAACGAATCTTGATATCACTGGATATGCTACTTTGATCCTAAGGCCCCAATGTACATTTTCAACAACACACCACTTACATAATCGATTGGTGAATGTCTTGGGCTAGGAACACCACATAAACAACTCCATCATGACTTTGGAATTGGTTCATGAAATATTTCAAAGGATGATTTACCACCAACCATCTTTCCCATGACAAGATGCAAGAGAGAAAGTGACCCTTATCACCATATTCAACTGCTTTGGGAGCCTATCATTGGAATAAAATAATGTACAACTTCAATATGTTGGGGAGGTAGATGAGGGTAGTTAACAGGACAAATCAATCACCCATGAGATTTATAGGAGGGATCCCATCCATGCTTATCATTCCCCACTAATATACGGGCCATGATCCCCCAAGGAGATGCAGAGGAAGTTGTGCCTACACAAACTATCTAGGATGGGGCACACAGTAAGAGAGACCATTTAGGTTATCTAATAATGTATCTCCAGAGTAGACTCATATCCCTGTTACTTTCAATCTAACTGAGGTCCACTAGTGTGACCCAACGGTGAACTAGGATCAATCTTAGATCACTACCAGTTAGGATCCTCCGACTTTATCTCAGCTAACTGTAGTGATTGTTGAATTCCAGGGAACACACCAACCCATAGGGCTAGGGGTAGTTTTACCACCTTTTACCCCAGTACCATCTTTATCATGGGAACCAACCCCTTAAATGGTATCGTGGGCACCGAACCCTCAAATGGTACATCAGGAACAAACCCGTAAAATAAGATACTGACTCGAGGAGGAGCACTGACCTTCCTTTGTCTTAGACAATATGATATTATTTAGATCCAGAGGCTCCTCATCATATATGGATGGGAATAATACTAAAGGGTAAAATCATACCCTTCAACATTTATCTGAGTTATAGAATTTTAGTCTCCCTTCTTCCACTAAAACAAGAGCAGGAAGGCTTAGCGGTATCCACTAGGCATATATAGAAGGTGTTACCAATCCTGTTGGTATTCCAAAAGGTTAAGAAAATGGATTTTATAGGAATTGGTAGCATTGGATTTAGTTTCTAGGATCCACATTGAAACCCCCATTATCATCGACTCACCATGCCACCGACAGAGGAAGTGGTGTTTTCATGGCTTCCTCCACCCGACCCCTTCAGGATGATAAGGCAATTTCTTTAGAATAAAAAATTTCTCAACTCCAATGAGAGAATAGGGACCTCCAAGATATAATTGTGGGAATAATCCTAAGGTCTCCACCTAGGGATGATGTGACCTTGTATTCTTATGAAATCCCTCCTTGTAGTTAAGTGCCCCAACCCACAGGGCAAGGGAGGGGGGGGGTTCATATTTGTCATCTCCTCATCATGTGAAATCCAAACATTGTTCCACCTCAACCAACCTGAAAGGATGGGAGAATTTCCATATTTTCAACCCACTCATTGGGGATATCTTGGAAACCAAATGATCTCAGGATTCTTTGCAAAACCTTCAAGATAGTTGGAACCTTTTAATCAATGGGAAGCATCTGCATCATCCAAGCCTCCCAGTGCTGCAGTACCTACCCTTGGACCAATAATGAACAATATTTTGTACCTCAGACTCCAGTTTCAGTCATGCACCCACACTAATGGTGGCACATATAGCATGCGGGAGAAGCGGTCTGGTCAGCCATCTCTTGAAGACAAGAAACAAAAATTATATTCCTTCCAAACCAAACATGTTCCAAGGTATTTCAGTTATGCCATGGAGAATGATTTGATAGATCTCCTGATAGAAAGATACTTGAGTGGGGTGGGGTTGGTAGTGAAGGAACCGAGAATGCAGCAGAAACCCCAAAAAGGTGGGATTTTAAAATTTTCACTGACATTCGACCTGAAATTTTAAATGTCGGCGAATAGCTGCCCAGTTTTGGTCGAGGATCTCACATGAAAGAAGTTAAGCACAAAAAATAAACCATAACAATACCTGGTTTAAAAACCGAAGTCGCGTATGACGTATGCTCGTCGTTGGTGATCAATGCTCGAAGAATCCGAAGCTGAATTCCTCTAGATCATCCACACATATTTCAAGAAATTTTGAGAGCACCATTCGTTGAAATCCAATTGCTAGTGTGGAGTTTCGACGATGCCTTCGATGCTCCTATGATCACCGCACCACCATGCTTGCGATGTGTGAGAGAGAGAGCTTCATCCAAGCTCCTTGGATCCAAAGACTCTCTCTCTATGATGTGGGAGATAGAAGTAGAGAGAGAGAGAGATCCATGAATAATACGTAGAAAATCTCTCTTCTCCTCTATTTATAGAGTGTAATAAAATTACCTAGAAATGCCAACTCGACCCCCGAATAATTAACACACTATATAAATAATATTTTTGACTATTAAACTAAGTCATAAATATTGTTTATTATTATTTTCACTTATTTGTAATATAATAAATATATTATGTGATAATAATTAAGCTATTAAGTCGGCTCTTACTCCCACAAATATTAATGAACCTTGAATATTTTAATATTCGTTCAACTAATATTTTTCATGTATTTACTTGAAACTTGTAAATACATTTAATAAATAAATTCAATGCCCATTATTATTAACTTGAATAATATGGATTTATTTATTGCATTAGTGATCATTTAACCATGTAAAAATCCTGGACCTCAATGGTGGGGCCACTATGGGAAAAACAAACATTTGTGATGGGAAATAATCTCGTCGCAAATAGTCCAGTCCAGAGATTATTTGCGACGGGGGGTCATCTCGTCGCAAATAACTTGTTATTTGCGACGGGTTTTGGTGGCCCGTCGCAAAAAGTAATGTGCGGTTTGTGTGCCAAACCACGGGAATGTTATTTGCGACGGGAGGAATATTCCCGTTGCAAATCGTTCGTCAGTTTTTAAGACGGGAAGGTTATTTGCAACAGAGAAATTCCCCCATCACAAATGGTTCGTCGCAAATACCCGACGACGGTAAATGGGTTATTGCGATGGGATGTTGCCCCGTCGCAAAACGTGTGTCGGCAGGTACCTTTTGGGACGGGCCCCATCGCAAAAGGTACATGTTGCGATGGGAATACCATCACAAAAGGTCCCATCGCAACTAATCTAATCTATGTATACCCCCATCCGTTTTTTGAAATCCTCCTCTCAATACTCACACACTCTCTCTCTCTCTCTTTCAACCCTATTTTCAGAGTGAAAATTTGTTTGAGTTAGTTTTTTTGATGAAAAATATTTGAAGTCGTCTACATCAATAGAAAATCAAATTTAAAGGTATTTATATTTTATTTAATTTAATATTAATTTCATTTTTTTATGTTAATTTTAATTATTTTTGATTAGTTTTAATTTAATTAGATTTAAATTGTTTTGTTAACAATATTTATTTGTAATAATAAATTAAAATTATTAGTACTAATTTTTAATAAATAGGAATAATTAGAAATAAATAAGAATAATTAGTAATAAATAAGAATAATTAGTAATAAATAGGAATAATTAATAATAAATAAGAATAATTACTAATAAATAGGAATAATTAGTAATAATTAGGAACACATATTTATAATTAGCAATAAATAGGAATAATTAGAAATAAAAAGGTATAATTAGCAATAAATAGGAATAATTAGTAATAATTAGTAATAATTAGAAATAAATAGTAACAATTAGGAATAATTAGGAATATTTAGAAATAAATAGTAATAAATAGGAATAAATAGGAATAAATAGGAATAAATAGTAATAAATAGAAATATATTGCAATAAATATGAATAATTAATAATAAATAGGAATAATTAATAATAAATAGGAATAAATAATAATAAATACTAATAAATAGGAATAAAAAATAATAAACACTAATAAATACTAATAAATAATAATAAATAGGAATAATTAGTAATAAATAGGAATAATTAGTACTAAATATGAATAATTAGTAATAAATATGAATAATTAGTAATAAATAGGAATAAATAGTAAAAAATAAGAATAAATAGTAATAAATAGGAATAATTAGTAATAAATAGGAACAATTAGGAATAATTAGTAATAAATAGTAGTAATTAAGAATAATTATTAATAATTAGTAATAATTAGTAGTAATTAGTAGTAATTAGTAGTAATTAGTAATAATTTGTAATAATTAGTAGTAATTAGTAGTAATTAGTAGTAATTAGTAGTAATTAGTGGTAATTAGTAGTAATTAGTAGTAATTAGTATTAATTAGTAACAATTAGGACTAAATAGTAATAAATATGACTAAATAGTAATAAATAGTAATAAATAGCACTAAATAGTAATAAATACTAATAAATAGAATAAATATTAATAAATTGGAATAATTAGTAATAAATAGGAATAATTAGTAATAAATAGGAATAATTAATAATAAATAGTAATAATTAGTAATAAATAGGAATAATTTATAATAAATAGGAATAATTTGTAATAAATAGGAATAATTAGTAATAAATAGGAATAATTAGTAATAAATAGGAATAATTAGTAATAAATAGGAATAATTAAAAATAAATAGGGGTAAATAGTAATAAATAGGAATAATTTGTAATTAATAGGAATAATTAATAATAAATATGAATAATTAGTAATAAATAGAAATAATTAGTAATAAATAGGAATTATTAGTAATAAATATAAATAATTAGTAATAAATAGGAATAATCAGTAATAAATAGGAATAATTAGTAATAAATAAGAATAATTAGTAATAAATAGGAATAATTAAGAATAATTAGAAATAAATAGTAATAATTAGAAATAAATAGTAATAAATAGTAATAATTAGTAATAAATAGGAATAATTAGTAATAAATAGGAATAATTAGAAATAAATAGTAATAAATAGTAATAATTTGTAATAAATAGGAATAATTAGTAATAAATAGGAATAAATAGTAATAAATAGTAATAAATAGGAATAATTAGTAATAAATAGTAATAAATAGTAATAAATAGAAATAATTAATAATAAATTGGAATAAATAGCAATACATAGAAATAAATAATACTAATTAGGAATAATTAGGAGTAATTAGGAATAATTAGGAGTAATTAGAAATAATAAAGAGTAATTTGGAATAATTAAAAGTAATTAGGAGTAATTATGAGTAAACATGAGTAATTAAAAGTAAACATGAGTAAATAGGAATAATTAGGAGTAAACAGGAGTAATTAGGAGTTAACATAAGTAATTAGGAGTTAACAGAAGTAATTAGGAATTAACAGGAGTAATTAGGAATAAAGATGACTAAATAAGAATAAAGAGGAATATATAGGAATAAAGAGGATTAAATAGGAATGAAGAGGAATAAATAGGAATAAAGAGGAATAAATAGGAATAAATTCTAATAACTTTTAATAACTTGGCACAATTTCAAGTGGATTGGCGACACTCCTTTTGCTCGATGACTCTTCTGCTTTCAACTTTCATAGACTCAAAAAATTATGAAAAGTATGCTTCTACGTATGCATATCCAATCTCATATGCACGAGTTTGAATATGCATTCATAGGACAACAATTTTTATAATGTTTTCAGGCGGTGATATTTGTAAGAAGATGATTCATCGATGAAAAGCGGGCTCTTTTGTGTGACGACTCTTTTGTCTGATGGCTCATTTTGTTCTGTCTATCTCACACTGAAATGACAATGAACAAACTACTCGGAGGTACGCTTATACATTCTCGTATGCCCGAGAATGAATAAGAGTACCTTCGAGAATATTCTTCATTATGATTCCAGTGTTAGAAAGATACAAGTAAATGAGCCGTCAGATAAAAGAGTATCTGTCAATCCACTGTAAATTATGTCACCTAAATTTAATGGTAATTATTAAGAAGTAGTTGTAATTATTTATCTTCTTTTTTCAGATAGTATTTTTATAATTTCAAATTATTCAAAAATAGTGATGATTTATATTTTGTAGAAAAATATGGAACAAGGAAATCGACATCAGTCATTATTAGGTGATTGCGCTTGGATAAAACAGTGTAGAAATCCAAATGGTTCTGGTTTAAATAATGTATATATTGAGGGTGTTGAAGCTTTATTATCATTTGAATCATCAAAACCAGAATGTTTTTCAGAAGGCATAATGACGTGTTATTGTAAAAAATGTGCTCTAAGAAAATTTGACACATTTGACAAGGTTGGGGTACATCTCTTGCGGTTTGGTTTTCAACTAGATTATATTTTTTGGTATCAACACAGTGAATGTAGTTCCAGATAAGAAACTAATAACTTGATTATGAATCCATCATGGTTTCAAAATTTAGTACATGATGTTATAGGTCCATCTGTTCAACAAACTTAAACTCAAGATGATAGTGATTTAACTCCTGAGTTGGCACTATCTGAATTTTATTAGTTATTGAGGTATGCTGAATATGCATTATATCCTGGTTGCATGATAAGTAAATTAGAAGTAGTTGAAAAATTTATGGCTATTAAATCAGATAATGCAATGTGAAACAAATGTTTTGATCAGATATTTTCTTTGGTTAAAACACTGTTACCTGAAGGAAATGTGTTTCCTAAAAATTACTAAGAGAGAAAGAGGCTAGTTCGTAATATGGGCCTTAGTTATCAGAATATTCATTCATTTCCAAATGATTTCATCTTATATTATAGTGAAAATGAGTCATTGGATAGTTGTACCTCATGTGGAAAATCAAGGTATAAAGAAGCTAAACTAGGGAAGTTTGGATCGATTCTAGTAAAACAGTTGAGATATTTCCCCCTTACACCCAGGTTGCAACGTTTATTTTTGTTTAAGAACACAACGTCAATGATGTCATGGTACAAAACCAAGATTTCAATTGATAAAATCTTGAATCATCCATCTGATGGTGATTCATGGAAACATTTTGACCGTCTACATCTTTCTTTTGCTTTAGAAACCTGAAACGTGCGATTGGGTCTTTCTACTGATGGTTTCTGTCCATTTGGTTCTTATGGTAGTTAGTATTCATATTGGCCTATCTTTATAACTCTGTACAATTTACCTCTATGAATGTTGATGAAGGATCCCTATATCTTTTTGACTCTATTAATCCTTGGACATCTGAAAAAGAATATTGATGTCTATTTGAAGCCATTGATTGATGAGTTAAATGCACCGTGGAGTGATGGTGGTAGTACATATGATGTTGCTGTGAAACAAAATTTCATATTAAAAGCTGCATTGATGTGGACGATTAGTGACTTTACGGCATATGGAATGTTATCTGGATAAAGTACACATAGTTCGAAATAATTTCCTTACTGTATGAAAGACAAAAAATCCTTCATGCTCATAAATGGAAAAAAACCTTGCTATTATGACTGTCAATGTAGATTTCTTCCAACTGATCATCCTTTTCGGAGGAACAAATCTAATTTTAGAAAGGGTACAATTGATAGGTATGAACCTTCAAAGATGATCTTAGGTACAGAGTTAAAATCCGTTTTATTTTCATTACCTCCCATCACATTTGGGCCAACAATAAACAAACAGAAAATTAATGGCTTTGGGAAAGAACATAATTGGATAAAATGAAGAATTTTTTGAGATCTTCCATATTGGTCTGATTTGTTGGTCCACCACATGTTGGATGTCATGAATATTCAGAAGAACTGTTTTGATAATTTATTTCATACATTTTTGGATACACCAAGCATGACCAAAGATACTGTAAAGGCATGATTAGATCTTGCCCAAATTTACAGGTGACCAGAACTTGAACTATTTGAAAATGTCATATCACAAAGGTTAATGAATCCAAAAGAAGATTATACACTATCCAAAGAGATTCACTTCTTATTTTGTTAGTGGATTATATATTTGAGACTTCCAGATGGTTCTGATTCCAATTTGGGTAGATGTGTTAAGAATGGTTATATTACCAGATTAAAAAGTCATGATTGTCATGTAATAATGGAAAGAATTATGCTGATTGGATTTAGAGGTTTGTTGAATTCTATGATTTGGGATTCGATAACAAACATATCATATTTTTTCGAGACATTTGTACAACGACAACAGACTACGATGCCCTAAGAAAACTAAAAGAAGATGTTGTAATTATATGTAAACTGGAAAAAATCTTTCCGCCAGTTTTCTTTGACTCAATGGAACATCTGATATTACATTTACCACATGAAGATAAATGTGGATGTCCCATATAGTTTTAATGTATGTACCCATTCAAGAGATGCATGAAAAAATTGAAGAAAAAAGTACGTAACAAAGCATTATTTGAAGGTTTAATTGCTGAAGCTTATTTACAAGAGGAAAATGATTTTTTTCTACTCTCATTTTTTTGAATCTCAATATCCCTCAAAACACAATCGCATGGGATGAAACATGGGGAATGTTAATGAAGAAATGGAAAATCAATTATCAGTTTTTAATCAGCCAAATCTTGGTTTTGGTGGAGTTCATGAACTGTGGATTTTAGATGATGAACATCACAGAGCTCATACATATGCTCTACTCAACTGTGAAAAAATGACATCAATTGTGTTGTGAGTGCTTCTATCACTTATTCTAGAATTCATGTTGCAGTATGTAAACTTATTTTATTTGTAGGTTATATGATAATCATATCAAAAAACAACTTCTACAAATTACAACAGCTACTCTTGAAGAATGCAGACAAAAAAAAATTCTAAATGGTTTCAAAAAATGGTAACATAAATTATTGATGGTTTAATATCAATTTCGTTATTTATTTATCATATTGATAATTGTTTTACAAATTTTTAGGTGTCTCAACATGATGATAAAATTGATAAGTGACTGTGTATATTGAGTAACCCATCATAAAAAATGGTTAAATCTTATAATGAATATGTGGTGAATGGTTTTCGATTTCATACACGTGCATATGGGGAATCAAAAAAACAATGAACAATGGAGTTTTCTTGAGAGGATCGCATCACAGAGAAAATGAAGTTGACTTTTATGGCATTCTGGATGAATTTATTGAGCTGTGTTATCTAGGACAGAATTACATAACGATGTTTAAATGTTGGTGGTTGGATACTGAGAGAGGATTTTGTGTTCATCTGACTCATGGAATCATCGATATTAAATATAAAAGTCTTCTTGTAGTAAATGAACCATTTTTACTGGCTCAACATGAACATAACATTTATTATGTAAAGTACTGTGCTACTTCAAGAGACTTGAGTGATTGGTGGAGCATAATAAAAATGAAATATAGAAAAAATATGTTTACTCAAACTGAATGTGGTTCTGCTGAAGTGGAAGGAATTGAATTTTTTCAAGAGACCGCTCAAAATTCATATTTTTCACAAAGAGAAATGAATATCGATGATGACACCCCACAATTAAGGATCGATGATGATGAAGATGTTAATGATGTTACAAATGAATTTAAAATGGCAAGAGATAATGAAATTGAAACTCATATGGATATTGATGATGGTGAGGAGGAAGATGAAGACATTGACATGGACATCTACGAAGATGAGGATGAAGATGGACATTGACACAGTTAAATGCTGGTTATAATCATAACTAATATATATCTTTATATAATAATTATTTTTAACTATCTGCTAACAACAATAATTTTGTGTTTTAGATGGATCCTGATCCATTTCACGAGTTTCATGAGGCTGATCTACCTTTAGTTGAAGGGGAATTTGGATCATCTGACCCTCAGCCTACTGGCGATTCAGGGGGTACATGGAGGGGGTGCGGTATTGCACGACTGATGATTCCTGAACCTATCCCCGAGCGACGTCCACATCTTGGCTTCGATCCATACACACAGAGGTATGGTAACCTGTATATTTTAGTTAGATTTCATTAATTTATTTATATATATACTAATTGTTTGATTATTTATTCTTTTTTCACAGTTTTTCACATGTAGCTATTGGACTGGGGAGCGCTATCTTGTGAAATTATTTTTCTCAGCCATGGATCACTTGGGAACAGATTCCCATTGATGTGCGGCATGACATGTTCGATCATTGACTGGTACATAAATAAATAATATTTATTTTGAAATTTATTTTATTAATAACTTGATATTATAAATTATTTGTAGGGTTTATGGTATCCCATAGATGGTAGCATGCATAACGCTATCCACATGACATGGCATGTGTCTATACGTGACCGTTTCCGTCAGTTTTTGCACAATTTGAGAAGAATAGTCATTAAGAAAGCAGGAGTGACAGGATTTGATGAATCATGTGGATCCCACTGACTAGAGTACATTTCATCTCATGTTTGGGATGAATTATGTTTACACTGGTTGGGTGGTGGATTTCAGAGGAGATCTTAAATGGGACGGCAGAATCGGGGGAGACAAGAGGTGACACATCAAGCTAGTAGTTGTAAATTCAGTATGCATTGAGAGCATCTGGTAAGTATATTTTTTAAATATTTTATATAACTTTAAATATAAACAGTTTATTATATATTTCTATAGGAAATCCAGCATCCTGATATTATGGAGTTCAACGTTTATCAGAGGATGTACAGTGATCCAGCTACTAGAGATATTAGAGATGATCGCCAACATCAGATTGTGGTTAGTATTTTTTTTTCAGTTTAACAATTAACTGCATATAATATTTTCACCATTTTAATTTCAAATTAGAATTGAAGGAGTCACATGAGGCTGCGACCTCTCAGACACAGGCTAAGAGTCAGGATGAGATGACTGAGCATACCAATGCCCACCATTTCGATGAGGCGACATAGATGCAGGCGACTCAGTATGGCTTTGAGAAGGTCCAAGTAGTTGGTATCAACTCTCATTTGACTCATGGTACTTATTATGGTACTGCTGCGATGTCAGTGTCCAGCTCGAGAGGACATCATGGAGAGGAATCATCTTCTTCCTCATAGTATCAGGAGTAGTTGCGAACTTAGACTGAGCTTATAGAGAGTTTGCATAAGCAGCCTGAAGAGATGTGTCGGCAATAGCAGCAGCAAAACGAGGAGGAGATGTGTCGATGGGAGCAGCAGCGGCAGCACCAGCATCACGAGCAGATGGAGTACATGCGTCGTCTGACTCGTAGTTTAGGGATGGAATTTCCTCCACCATCTCCTCCACCTCCTCCACCTCCTCCAGAAGACGACCCCCAGTGATTTGTTTTTTATGTTAAAAACATTTGAATTCAAGATTTGTGGTAATATGAACTATTTACAGTTTCTATCTTTTATATTAGTGCAAATATTGCATAATTTAAAATTTTTAGTTTTAATACTTTATTATTTATTATTAGTATTATATTTTTTAATATTTGTTTATTTTACAAATAATAATAATATTTTATGATTTTTTAATATTTTTTTTGTAAATACTGAGAATTTTAATAATTTTTTAATTTTTTATTATTTTAATAATATTAATATAAATTTTTTATTAATAATGATTTTATTAAATATGGTTTCTAGTATTATATTTTTCAATGTTTGTTTATTTTACTTATAATAATAATTTTTATCTTTTTATTATTTTAATAATAATAATATAATTTCTTCGTTAATCATAATTTTATTAATTTTTTTAATATAATTTTTTCATTAATAGTAATTTTATTAATTTTTTTATTACATTTAGTATTTGTGTTGGGACCTTTTACAATGGGATCCTATCGCAAATAATCTAAATATAATTTTTTATAATAAGTATTTGCGACGGGACAACGGTCTGTCGCAAATACTATTTGCGAATGACCCGTCGCAAAACGTTTATATATATATAATGTATATAATCGGACAATTATTTGTAACAGGTAAGTTTCCCATCACAAATAATATTTGCAACAGGATCTTTACGAAAGGTTGATTGATATATAATGTATATAATCAGAGGCTTATTTGCAACGGGAACCTTTCCCGTTGCAAATACAATTTTGTTACGACGGGCCTGTCACAAAAAAATTTATTTGCGACATCGTTTTCTACAACGGGCTATTTGCGACGTGTCTCCGTCACTAAAGCCTATTTGTGACGGGATCCCGTCACAAATAGGCCATCATAAATATCTATAATTCCAGTTGTGCACTATGTCGAAATCTCATATTCAATTGAATAAAGAAGATTCACAAATACACTATTGTGTGTGACCCTCTAGGACCTTATCTCGATAGTAGTGAATAGTATTCACAGACCAAGAGTGAGATCTAGCAACCCATTGTGACCCCTAAAGAGATATGTAATGTCATAAAAATGACAAGCATCCTACGAACACATACTGTGTAATATAATATCTTTTTCATTAATATCTCATAAAGTAGGATGCACTCACGTGTCATCTCCCTTTTCTTTCTTTTCAGTTTGTTAATCCAATTGGATGGATTTACCCTTGAATGCCATGGCCATGGTCTTATAAAGGTACTACCATCCTTGTCAACATGGCCTGAGATATATTACTTCCATGACCGAGAAGAGACAAATCCTTTCTTGACCATTCAACCAATGTCATGCTATCAATGACACACCCAACA
Organism: Viscum album; assembly: GCA_963277665.1. Classification (NCBI taxonomy): domain Eukaryota; kingdom Viridiplantae; phylum Streptophyta; class Magnoliopsida; order Santalales; family Viscaceae; genus Viscum; species Viscum album. Next base: position 92,372,852 of record OY728155.1, read on the forward strand.
AAAAATACCTCGCCACGATTTCAACATCATGGTTTTCGTCTTGCATCAAAGTACGTGATCATATGAAAAACACTGTAAATGATATCAAGTTAGGAGATAATTACACATGATCGTAGATAAAAATATCCAATGACACCTGAAACATGTGGTGTTCTTATCGGTGGGTCTATCCTCCAGATCTCACTACTAGAGATCACCAAGTGTGAACTTAATGAGAATAAGTCTCAATGCTTATGAGTCCCCAGCACCTGATAGTCATACATCTATTATGTCCAATCATTAAGATGTATCTAGACCATAGAACCTATATTTAAGATTAATGTCATAGAATCTCTAGGTTCTCATTATAGCCCGGGATCTAATATACCCTTTCAATATGAAAATTAATCTTTGGACATTACCATTTTAATAGTGGATGCACAAAATTCCACACTATAATGGTAAGATGACATCATATATAGCTAACTGTATACACGATATGGTAATAAAAAACACTGAATAGTTGGGTCTAAGGTACCCACTATGTCAGCACTCCAACTTCCACTAGAGCCAACTTTCTAACCAAACTTGTCAGCTACTCACATGATAAAGATCATGTTTCTACTGAGTAATAGATTTAACTACCGAGCCTACCATGATTCCACCGCATTGCAATTTTGCTATAGCGACTTCATCTCCTTCAGTTAAACTTCTCAAGAGATGGTATCCTCGAGTATATACTAGTTGTCCACTATCATTAATTGAAATTTTGACTTGTAAGAATATCATAATTGACATTATGATAATATCTTCCTTACTAGGTGCGATTCCAAGAATTGGAAAAAATCATTGCATTTAACTACTTCTTAACTGCCTCAGAAGCTACAACGTACTCAGTCTTTGTAGGTATGGCTACCACTGGATTATATGATCTTGTCTCGCTCATCACCTTAGTGTGATTCCCTAAACCATTTCAATGTGTAATGATAACTTTTTATTATTTAGTCATTCAAACAATGGTTCTTAAAATAAAAAAAGATGCATATTGTTAATAAAACACTAAAATGTTTTCATCTCAAAAGAGAATAAAACCATGGTTAGCCTAAGAAACTAATATCAAATTTGAGAAGCTCCATTAGGAGACCTGCTAACACCACGAAGATGCTGAGCAGTTATCCCTCGTTTCTTGGACCAACCATAAAGAAGAATGTGATCACTAGGAGAATGGAACAGGCACTAAGCATAAAAGGAATGTAGAGAACCATCCTAGTAAACAAAACCAACTTAGATATAAGATACCATAAACATGTATTTATAAGGGTTTACCTGACCGTTAGAAATACTTGTAGTCGTTGGAGTTCAAATGAAGTGACCGTTGGAGTTTTGTCGAGTGACCATTAATGTTTTATTAAATGGATATAGTAATAATTTAAATATAGTTTCTTGTAAATAAAAATTTAAAATATATATTGTTTAAATTAGAAGTGAAATTTAAAATAATTATTTTATTCTTTCTGAATTAGAAATTAATAATATTTTAATAATAATTATACTAATATATGAATGCAACAAATTTGTTACTTGTTTTCCAAATAAGATATATATATATACATACATATATATATATATGCATATGTAAACAAGATTTGAATTATAATTATATAAAACTAATACTATAATTTTATATATGACATTGAAAATTAATGCTTTGAAATAATTTAACGCTATTTCTTATGTGAACTAATATTGAATCTATTATATGAATAATTACATGAGTTTTATATATTTTCGAATATGTGATGTATACGTATTATAAATTTTGATTATATTAAAGTTTAATAACATTATTAACATTTTGGATTTTGTTTAATAAAATTATAAATATATATTATAACCATTTTCTTAATAGAATGATTAAAATTTCACATATATGAATGATCTTTTAATAAAAAATTATTGTTACTTTAAATGATATATATGTGTGTAATATTAACATTTTTACAAATATTTTGTAACCAATTATAACAATTATTTGATCTATTATATGAGTTATGATATATACACAAGTATATATATAAAGTAATAATTAATAGTTTGAATTTATAAATTTATAATTATATTAATTGTTATAAAATCATTAATTTTATGATTCCTGTTTAATAAAAATTATAGTGGTATAAATATTTTTATATTAAATAAATGATATGATAAACTATATAAAATAACTTAAATATAAAAAGGTAAAGATATAATAATAATAATAAAGAGGTAATTTGATTGAATTGGAGAAAAAGAAAAAAAGTCAAAAGGCAGATGGAAATTGTGATATGGAAAACGTGTAAAGAAAAAAGGGAAAAAATTAAAGTAAAACAATAAAAAGGGGGAAATTAGACAAAAGAGATAAAAAACAATCCGGTGAAGGGATTTGAAGACCCGTGATAAGGGTGTCGCGATGGTGAGGTCCGGGGGGAAGGGAGACCGCGCTGCGGGTATAGGCTGCGGACCGGTGTCAGGAGTCTTGAGCAGGTCAGGCGAGCTCAGTGGTGGAGTCGAACAGGTCTGCGAGGTCACGACAAGGTCAGAGTTGAGCAGGGAGGTGGTCTGGGACAAGCAGACCGAGCACGAGAGAGGTACACCTCAGCCTCATCTTCAAGGGTCTTCTGCATCGGGATGAGCCGTGGTTTAGGGTTCCAATATGTCGTGAGGGAGTCGCGCTGGCCGACGCTGAGCTTGGTTGCGGTGTCTGACCGAAGGTGCTTTGGGTGTTCAGTTTATTCTTCAATCTTCTAGGTAGGTTCCTTGTTTCTCTTTTTTAGGTGTCTTGATTTTCTTTTGATGAACTTTGGTTTGGTTGTCGTATACCCATTCACTGTCAAATTCTCTGTTCACCGGTAGAGTAATGATCAATTATTTCTTCTGAATCTGTTTGAATGGATTTAGTCCGTTTATGGCCTCTTTAGTTTCATTTTATATAAAAATGTCATTGTTTTATAAATAAAGAATTTTGTTTACTTTGATTGGTCTGTCCATTTTAGTTGGGTCACAATATAAATATATATATATATATATGTCTCTTATAATTCTTTCAACAAGTTACAAATATATAAATACTATATAGGAGAGTTTTAAAGGAATGGTGCTACTGCTCGCCATCAGAATTCTTCACTCTAATAAGGTCCTACACACGTGATTGGGGTTCTTCCATACCCAACCTGAGCACTACACCTCCTTCGTGAATCTGAGTCTTGATATAAGGCAATTGGCATATAAAGTAAGGGTTAAATACTTGTCTCGAACATTTATTTTTCTTATGTTATATAAGGAATATTTATTTATACCCTCTATTTTCTGGTTGTGTAAGGGAAAATACAATTTATTTTCAAATGTCTATTTATCAAAAATTTATTCATATAATGGAAATGATTTTCTTCACTTTTTCTATTGAAAATAATATAAGAAGATTATATGTTAAGTTATAATTTAAGTTTGTGTAAGGTTTTTAATTTTTCCTTGTCCTGTTTATTTTAGAGTATATACTTATAAATGCTCCTAATGGTATGTTTATAACTTTTCGGTAGTTTAAAAGTTCTTCTGTGCTGAACCTAGGTCTTTGGATTTTCAGTTTCAGGTGATATAATGGATGTAAGGCTTATGTTTTAATTAAATGTATATTTTGTAAGGGTTTAATTAATTTGATCAATTTTGTTTTCCATTTTTTACAAGGTATACACATATATATTTGTGTATAAATGTTTATATGAATCTATATATTTCATTATAACATATTATTTCCCAAACTGGGTTATGATTTTAAAATCCATGCGTTGAAAGGATTTCAATTGTTTTTCTTAAACCATGTTGTTATAAAATGTTATACATTTCAATATATATATATATATATATAAGGAACCATATCTGTCTATATAACATGGATTTTTTTAAATGATAATGGTTTTTAATTTTTAAGTATTTATCTCAATATCCTATGGTTGGGGAGGGTGTAAATTGTTTCAAATTATGGCTGTTATATGTTCACACACACACACACATATATATATTATTATTTTATGTGTATGTGAGTTAAGGGTTATTTCAATTTATAATTATTTTCTGTTATACACTTAGTGTATATTTGGACATACACACATAGTTCAATCTATATCTATATAATGTTATTAAATATTATTTACATTTCTTGTAAGATGTTAATATATATACATAGGTAATTTTATTTTTCAGAATATAAAAAGTAAGGGTGCATTAAAAATTATTTCTAAAGGTTGGTTCATGGTTTTCTTATTAAATTATTGAAAGGAAGTTTATTTATTTATTCTAATCTTATTCTTTATTTTCTAGTTCTTCATATGAGAAGTATCATTTATTTTTATTTTACAAACATATATTTGTTTAATTAATCGATTTATCCATGAAAAATATATATATGTACATAAATATAAGTATGAGGTCACAATATTTTCTTCACCACACAAATATATTTATATAAGTATTTGATTTTAAACTCAGTGACTAATAGTTTCAAAGAGATGTAAGAGGGTGCGGCATATACATAATTTATATATGAGGTTTTATGTATGCACCTATAGGTTTTAACCGCAAACCAAATTAAATTGGCCTAAAACAAACTTTGGTGGTTAAAGTATGTTTATGACATGTTTAATTAAATTCTCATGAATGCATACATTACATAAAACATTTGTTGAACTGCAAATCAAATTTCCTTATATGCTATGGAGCATAAGACATGGCCATTTATTAAGACATGACCATTTATCAGCACATGCTTTGGGTACAAATGACATCTATCTAAATTTAAAATTATTCATTTTATATTATAAATATTCATTTCCATAAATCAAGCATTTTGAAAATTAAGGAACTATCATTTTATGTGGTAACCCCATCCATTCATTACTTGCCTGTTTTAAATTAATATCACATGCACAAAGAATGCTTACTATTTTATGCATGTCCTTGGGAAAATTATTATTTAAACAATAACTTACATATTATGATTTAGTCCATTTCCAATTCCTTTTATCAGTGCATGAATAATGAACATGTAATTTAATTTATTACAAGTTTATTACTATGGAAGAGTTATAAGGTTATTATTTTATATGATAATCAACCAATTTATTATTCATGATAATTTATGAAATAATCATTTAATTATTCAAGGTGGTATGGGACACTTTGAATAATGTAAAATGAGAAACCAAGTAATATGTGCACTTGAAATGATAGTGATTTAATAAATCAAAGTGGTATTTGCACTTTGATTTAGAGATATGAGGAATGCATTGGACTTAGTATGTTACGGGTTAGGGACTGGTAAAAGTAAGCCCTCCGGGTTGGGGTCCGATTACAGCAGACCCTCCAGGTTGGAGTCCGGTTATTAGAGGCTCTCTGGGGTAGAGTCCGGTTACATAGGATCTCCGGGTTGGGGTCCAGTTACAGTTAGCCCCTAGGTCTTGGAATGAGGCTTTGACATAGTCTGGCATATGCACTTTCTTTATTATGACTATGTAAATTAATTAACCAGACGAATATTCGACTAGTAGAATATTCCTAGTTAAAGAGCTTATGATTATGAAAATCACAAGATGTTTAAGTATGGCATATTATTTATGCAATATTCAGAGATTTTATGGCCATAGTATGTATCACAATAGTGAAGGATGAAATTGAAGTTATTATTTTAAATATATCTCTGATCATGTATTACACTTAGTTATTAATTTTATACTTTAATTTTAACATGAAATGTATTTTAATTTTTATTTTGAATGTGCATTCCCATAATTGAATCATGATAATGTTAGTATGTTTTAAGTTGTTCACTTATATCCCTTATACAATTGCCATGGTATGTTTAATGTGTTACAACAATGTAAAGAAATTTTTTTATGGAAATTTTAAAGAGTGTCTTCAGAAGTATTTTTTGGGTATAGTATTTTATTTTTTCTAAACCCCTTACTAGGCATTTGTATGCTCACCCTATGTTCTAAATTAAAATTTCTAGGTATCAGTTTTTAGTAGAAGAAACATTTCGGAATAAGATGGTTTCTTAGAGCTCGAACCAAATTCGATCCTCTGTATGGCACCGGCTTCGGGTACTCAGGAGTTAGGTCGTGATAGTTGGTATCAGAGGATTCAGTTTAGATAACTTTGGAAAAAGAGAACTGAACAAAGAAAAATTTATTTAAAGTCATGTTTAGGGGACTACGAGACTTTTGAAAACCTTAGGTTGTCCTGTAAACAACTACATCGAGTGTCGAACCGCCCAAACATCCTCCATATTTACCATAGAAGCAATATGGTCTATTACCATAACACATTTGCACAATTTTTAGCGTATATTAAAAGAGGAAAGTTTTATGAAGCTCTTTTTCTATGTTTCACTTTGGCTGATAACTACTGAGCTGTATGTAAATTTTTAGAAGCTTCTTTGGATGGTGACCATTGAGCGACCTACCTATTCTAGGTCCTAAGTTTTAGTATGTATGGATAACTCTACAACATCAATATTTTCAAGAATTACGTGGTGTGTGGGACATATAAGGATTTATTTCACTCTGAAATTTCTATCCTCCACACTTCTCGTGCCTCTTTATGGAAGGCTGAGTGATTTAGGCATAGGTATGAATCTAGCTGTTCACAGTGTGTCTGGGCCAAGTAAATAGAGCAGCTGAATAAAACCGTAGGAATCCACCTGAGGTTGTCAGCACCCTACCATCGGTGGTGTTCATAGTAAAGGAACCTCGGGAGTGACATGTGTCTGGTGTTGTTGTGGTTTGTTTACAAATATTTTAGAATTGAGAGGACACAATTCTTTGAAGGGGGGAATAATGTGACACCCTGAACCATTTCAATGTGTAATGATAACTTTTTATTATTTAGTCATTCAAACAATGGTTCTCAAAATAAAACAAGACACATATTATTAATAACCACTGAAATGTTTACATCTCAAAAGGGCAGAAAACCATGGTCAGCCTAAGAAACTAATATCAAATTCGAGAAGCACCATTGGGAGACATGCTAACACCATGAAGAGTCCGAACAGGTATCCGCCATCTCTTGGACCAACCATAAAGAAGAATGTGATCGCTAGGAGAATGGCACAAGCACTAAGAGTAAAAGGAATGCAGAGAACCATCCAGGTAAACCAAAGAAACTTAGATATAAGATAACATAAACATGTATTTATAAGGGTTTACCTAACCGTTAGAAATATTTGTAGCCGTTGGAGTTCAAATGAAGTGACCATTGGAGTTTTGTTGAGTGACCATTATTGTCTTATTAAATGGATATAGTTATAATTTAAAGATAGTTTCTTGTAAATAAAAATAGAAAATTTATATTGTTTAAATTAGAAGTTCAATTTTAAAAAATTATATTATTCTTTCTGAATTAGAAATTAATAATATTTTAATAATAATTATACAAATATATGAATGCAACTAATTTGTTACTTGTTTTCCAAATAATATATATATATATATATATACATACATACATATATATATATATATTCATATCTAAACAAGATTTGAATTATAATTATATAAAACTAATACTATAATTTTATATATGACATTGAGAATTGATGCTTCAAAATATTTTAATGCCATGTCTTATGCGAACTAATATTGAATCTATTATATGAATAATTACATGAGTTTTATATATTTTTGAAAATGTGATTTATACTTATTATAAATTTTGATTAGATTAAAGTTTAATAACATTATTTACATTTTTTATTTTGTTTAATAAAATTATAAATATATAATATAAACATTTTTTAATAGAATGATTAAAATTTCACGTATATGAATGATACTTCGATGAAAAATTATTGCTACTTTAAATAATATATATGTGTGTAATATTAACATTTTTCAAAATATTTTGTAGCCAATTATAATAATTATTTGATCTATTATATGAGTTATGATATATACACAAGTATATATATAAAGTAATAATTAATAGTTCTAATTTATAAATTTATAATTACATTAATTGTTATAAAATCCCTAATTTTATGATTCTTGTTTAATAAAAATTATTGTGGTATAAATATTTTTATATTAAATAAATGATATGATAAACTATATAAAATAAATTAAATATAAAAAGGTAAAGATATAATAATAAGAATAAAGAGATAATTTGATTGAATTGGAGACAAAGAAAAAAAATTCAAAAGGATAATGGAAATCGTGATATGGAAAACCTGTAAAGAAAAAAGGAAAATAAAGTAAAGTAAAAAATATATAAAAAGGGGAAAATCGGACAAAAGAAATAAAAAACTATCTCATGAAGGGATTTGAAGACCCGTGATAATGGTGTCGTGCCGATGTGGTCTGTGAGGAAGGGAGATCGCGCTGCGGGTAAAGGCCACGGACCGGCACTAGGGTTCTCGAGTAGGTCGAGCGAGATCGGTGGTGGAGTTAAGCGGGTCTGTGAGGTTGCTCTAAGGTCGGAGTCGAGTAGGGTAATGGTCTAGAATGACCAGACCGAGTGCCGGTGAGGTATGCCTCAGTCAGGTCTTCAAGGGTCTTCTGCGTTGGGATAAGCCACAATTTAGGGTTCCAGTACGTCGTGAGGGAGTCGCGCTGGCCGACACCGATCTTGGTTTTGGTGTCTGACTGAAGGTACTTTGGGTGTTCAGTTTATTCATCAATATTCTAGGTAGGTTCCTTGTTTCTCCTTTTTAGGTGTACTAGTTTTCTATTGATGAACTTTGGTTTGGTTTTCGTAAAACCATTCGCTGTTAAATTCTCTGTTCACCGGTAGACTAATGATCAATTATTTCTGCTGAAACTTTTTGAATGGATTTAGTCTATTTATGTCCTCTTCAGTTGCATTTTATATCCAAATGTCATTGTTTTTTTAAATAAATAATTTTGTCTGCTTTGATTAGTCCGTTTGTTTTAGTTGGGTCACAATATATATATATATATATATATGTTTATTATAATTTTTTCAACAAGTTAAAGATATATAAATACTATATAGGATATTTTTAAAGGGTCAGTGCTACTGCTTTCCATCTGAATTCTTCACTCTAATAATGTTCTACACACACGTTTGGGGTTCTTCCATACCCAACCTGATCACTACACCTCCTTCGTGAATCTGAGTCATGCTACAAGGAAATTGGCATATAAAGTAATGGTTAAATGCTTTTCTCAATTTTTTTTATCTTATGTTATGTAAGGAATATTTATTTATACCCTCTATTTTTTTGTTGTGTAAGGGAAAATGCAATTTATTTTCAAACGTCTATTTATAAAAAATTTATTCATACAATGGAAATGATTTTCTTCACTTTTTCTATTGCGAATCATATAAGGATATTATATGTTAAGTTCTAATTTAAGTTCGTGTAAGGGTTATAATTTTTCCTTGTCATGTTTATTTTAGAGTATATACTTATATCTTCTCCTGATGGTATGTTTATAACTTTTCGAAAGTTTAAAAGTTCTTCTGTGCTGAACCTGGGTCTTTGGATTTTTGGGTTTAGGTGATACAATAAATGTAAGGGTTATGTTTTAATTAAATGTATATTTTGTACGGGTTTAATTAATTTGATCAATTTTTTTGTCATTTTTTTCAAGGTATAAACATATATATTTGTGTATAAATGTTTATATGAATCTATATATTTCATTATAACATATTATTTTTCGAACTAGGTTATGATTTTAAAATCCATGTGTTGAAAGGATTTCAATTTTTTTTCTTAAACCATGTTGTTATAAAATGTTATACGTGTCAATATATATATATAAGGAACAATATCTATCTATATAACCATGAATTTTCTTTAAAATGATAATGGTTTTTAATTTTTAAGTATTTATCTCAAAATCCTATGGTTCGGGAGGGTGTAAATTGTTTCAAATTACGGTTGTTATATGTGCATATATATATAGACACACACACACACACACACACACACATATATATATATATATCTTATTATTTTATGTGTCCATGAGTTAAGGGTTATTTTAATTTATAATTATTTTCAATTATACACTTAGTGTATATTTGGACATACAAACATAATTCAATTTGTCTCTATATTATGTTATTAAAGTTGATTTATATTTATTCTAAGATGTTAATATATATACATAGGTAATTTTATTTTTCAAAATATAAAAAGTAAGGGTGCACTAAATATTATTTTTCATGGTTGGTTCATGGTTTTCTTATTAAATTATTGAAAGGAAGTTTATTTATTTATTCTAATCTTATTCTCTGTTTTCTAGTTCTACATATGAGAAGTATCATTTATTTTTATTTTACAAACATATATTTATTTGATTAATCGATTTATCCACGATAAATATATATATGTACATAAATATAAGTATGAGGTCACAAGATTTTAATCACCATACAAAAATATTTTTATATGTATTTGATTTTAAACTCAGTGACTAATTGTTTCAAAGCGATGTAAGAGGGTGCGACATATACATAATTTATATATGAGGTTTTATGTATGCAACTATAGGTTTTAACCGTAACCCAAATTAAACAGCCCTAAAAAAACTTTGGTGGTTGAAGTATGATTATGACATGTTTAATTAAATTCTCATGAATGCATGCATTACATAAAACATTTGTTTCACTGCAAATCAATTGGGCTTATATGCTATGGAGTATAAGGCATGTCCATTTATTAAGACATGACCGTTTATCAACACACTCTCTATGTACAAATGACATATATCTTAATTTAAAATTATAAATATTCATTTCCGTAAATCAAGCATTTTAAAAATTAAGGAACTATAATTTTATGTGGTAACCCCATCCATTTATTACTTGCATGTTTTATATTAATATAACATGCATATAGATTGTTTACTATTTTATGCATGTCTTTGGGAAAATTATCATTTAAATAATAACTGACATATTATGATTTAGTCCTTTTCCAATTCCTTTTATCAGTGCATGAATAATGAACATGTATTTTAATGCATGAAAAGTTTATTACTATGGAAGAGTTGTAAGGTTATTATTTTATGTGATAATCAAACAACTTATTATTCATGATAATTTATGAAATAAGCATTTAATTATTCAAAGTGGTATGGGACACTTTGTATAATGTGAAATGAAAAACCAAGTAATATGTGTAGTTAAAATGATAAGTTATTTAATAAATCAAAGTGGTATTTTCACTTTGATTTAGAGATATGAGGAATGCATTGGACTTAGTATATTGCGAGTTGGGTACTGGTAAAAGTAAGCCCTCCGGGTTGGGGTCCGATTACAGTAGACCCTCCTGGTTAGAGTTCGGTTATTAGAGGCTCTCTAGGGTATAGTCTGGTTACAGAGGCTCTCCAGGTTGGGGTTCGGTTAGAGTTATCCTCTAGGTCCTGGCACGAGGCCTTGACACAGTCCACCATATGCACTTTCCTCATTATGACTATGTAAATTAATTAACCAGAGGAATATTCGACTAGTAGAATATTCCTGGTTAAAGAGATTATGATTATGAGAATCACAAGAAGTTTAGGTATGGCATATTATTTATGCAATATTCAGAGATTTTATGGCTAGAGTATGTGTCACAATAGTGAAGGATTAAATTGACGTTATTATTTTAAACACATATCTGATCATGCATTACACTTAGTTATTAATTTTTTACTTTCATTTTAACATGAAATGTCTTTAACTTTTTATTCTAAATGAGCTTTCCCATAATTGAATCATGATAATGTTAGAATGTTTTATATTGTGCACTTATATACCGTAGACAATTGTCATGGTATGTTTAATGTGTTACAGCATTTTAAAGAAAATGTTTTAGGGAAATTTTAAAGAATGTTTTGAATAGTTGTTTTTGGCTATAATATGTTATTTTTTTAAACCCCTTACTGGGCATTCATATGCTCAACCTAAATTTTGAAATAAAATTTTCAGGTATCAGTTTTTAGCAGAAGAAACATTTCGGAAGAAGCTGGTTTCTCATAGCCCGAACGGAATTCGATCCTCTATATGGCACTGACTCTGGGTACTCGGGAGCTGGGGCATGACTCTTAGCCTAACTGTGATACTAAATCACATTTATCTATGGAATACTAGTTTGTATCCCTGAAAACTTATATCCATTCTTCTCCACTTATCGAGTACATATCATTTTGTACTTTTCAAAGTACAAATGAATAGTTCTGACTACATCACTCACAGTGCTCCTAGATATAACTGATATTTTCATACTGTAAAGTATATCTTGGAAATATCAATTTTTGTACCTATTATGGAATATATTATTGATCCATATCATAAGTGTATGGACTTCAACTTACCATGTTTATCTCTTCCCATGTCCCAAACATGTCAACCTAGAGAGATAATGTACTGTGAAATAGGAAAAAATTCATCTCTTGAATTATAACAACTTGTATTTTTTAATACTATGTCACTATATGTATGATAGACTAGGTATAAGCAAAATTTAGACCCACCTTAGTATATCTTGTTCCCTAAAATATAGGTTGCTACATTAAGTCAACCACTAGAGAATATATTTCATCATGGTCTTAGCTAACTTGAAGACCAATGTCTGTTTTCCATATCTTACCAAACATAATTTTCTTGGAAAACCTTGTTTCTCCAACTAACCTTTGGTAGACACATGAAATTCATTCGTTCCAAATGAATTTTCTATGATCATGTCGCTTACTTCAATCCTAAACTGGATATTAGTAACTTGCAACCTTTATTAGCATTTTGTGATGTAACCATCCCTTTCTGGTTGCGTCATATAGACACCATCCACAATTTGTGGGCATGACATCCAATTCTAAATAAAAATATCATAGAAATTAGCTATGATAAGTAAAATTCTAACGGATTTAGGCATAATGACTTGGTGAAACCAATCGAACATTATTGGTACTACACTTGTACCATCCATGTATCAACTAATTTGAATACCCACTACTGTATTCAAAATTATAGGCCCCTTTTCATTTTTATACATGGAATCCATTATTTAATTTTGATTCCTCTTTTCAATATTAGCTATTTTCCATATAGTTCTTAATTTTAGTAAATATTCAGAATGATTAATAGATCACTTATCGCGGTGAATACAAAAATCATAACCATGATTTTATCCATCATACATATTATGTATCTTTGGAACATTCTTGTTCCAAATGTACTTCTAGAACTTATTCTTATGCCAAAAAATGTTCATATGAAGCATTTACTAATAACAAGACAATCTAGCTCCCGCTGTCTCAAAAGAGATGTGCTCCCTCTTATAGAAATACAGTCTATAACTTGACTATATAATTTCTATCATAGAAATTTATGTATTATCCTAAGTAACTATTAGAATGATTACAAAACATGCACACTGTGTTTTTTCCTGATGCAAGTTTGTTTAGGTCCTAACAAACTCTTTCCATCAAAACACATGTCCATATGACATAATAGATTTATCATCATACTATGACTTATATGATATTTTTCATTTTAGTTGGCATATGATTAAGGGATTACACCGTTATTTATGAATCAAGCCATGAAATATAATGTATGTTTCTACAATTTGCAACATTGATACTCCATACATCATTGTAGGGTCCTGAAAATTCTACCAAGGGAAGAAAATAACCGCACAATCACATTACAGAAGGAAGAAATTACTCCTACAAGTATAGCAAGGTGAATGGACTCAATTTGAGTTGAAAATTTTAGGAGAAACTTGAAGGAATTTAAGTTTTCAAATAATTTCAAGTGGCCTGCGTACCATCACTGGGAAAGGTTCACAAACCGCCTAGATTGCGATCCAACAAGTATCCGGAATGATCCGTGAGGCGCTGGCCTGTAAAGAGATGTCCAACGAACATGATGGACCAGAAACCATGTTGCTGAAAGACTCATGCGTGTAATTTTCATCCACGTACCATCCCATGAATTCATCAGTTTTCGAATGAAGCAAACCAGTAGGGTTCCACGAAACATTATCGCGAACCGTAGCCTCTACAATCCCTGGATTGACTGAGTCTTCTACGGGTCAGAATATCTCTCCATGGGCCTCCGCAAATGGTGTCACATTCCCAATAGATATGATTTCACTGACGCTCTATAAAAGGAGAAAAGAATTAATTGATAGGGTATGATGAGATATACAACAAGAGCTTGAAAGGGACTCACAGGTTGGAAGTAAGAACTCAGAGAAGATTCCGGCTTAAGTCTTGATTCATCAACGAAGCCTGAATTGCGAACCATGCTATCTGTAGGTACAACTATCCACGAACCATAAAACAGAGGAACTTAGTAATAAAAAGATAACTATGAACCTAAATGGTGGAATCGCAAACCATATACTTCTCGCAGATGAACTTTCCATGAACGATAATCCCCTAGACACTCCTTCAATATGGTTCTCCGCATAGTGTACCGCTACGTGGACTGGACCCGGTGCTACGTACAACACAATTACATTGATGGAACCCAAAATGGCATGATGGTCCACGTACCACTATGGTACGTGGTGGTCTATACCCATGCCCACATACTGGATTGGTAGGAGGATGACCCCTCTGTTCGCATACCACTATGGTATGTGGAGCCTCCCCCATTCCGCATGAGAAACTAGTACATGTAATGGGGTGTTTTTGGGTATCATTTCCTCTAGTTCAAACCTCACCCCTCCATTACCATCTAGTCCTCCATAATCCCTCTGCAAACCAGTCCTCCGGCTTAAGGCCAAACCCTCCTCCAAAGCACCAGACCCATATGATCAGACCATCTGGTGCATCATCACACCCCTTTGAGTCTACATACCCATGGTAAGTGGAGTCATAAAGGTTCTCCCTATAACGTTTCGGGATTTGGTAATTTCTGTGGGTCTACATTCCCATGGTAGCCCAAAGTCCATCCTTGGGATTTCAATGTGAACCTCTCTATTCTTGGGATTATGGGTGATCACTTTCTTTTACATTCAATGAGGAATAGTGATCAGTCGAAGGATTTATGTTTGCTTCTCCTTTGATGAGGTTGAAACTCCTCCCCTTTCCCAGAACATATTCTGGGGATCTCCCACTGAGGAAAGTCCCCAATATTCTGAATATGAGCTGCATGACCTTTAATTTCATTTCACATTGAAAGGTTCATCACTCCGCACCCTCACCCATGGTCATCCCGGCCTCATCCATCATAGGCTCTCCCTCTCCCACCAGTAGGGGAGAAAGCATCTGGTTGATTAGATCTATCACATCCTCTTGTTTTTCACAACGAGCATGAATCATGTGGGCTTATAGGTTTCTGACAATTACAACATCCACACCCTTCTGAACTATAATAACTTTGATTCCTGATAAAACCAGGATATGTAGGACACCTACCTAAAGGCCTGAGATCAAAAGGGTTCCCTTTCCAAAGGGTTCACCCAATCAATTCCTCTTCAATGGGTAGCTTCCGCGCATAAGCCCCAAACCTTCTGAACTAGGAGAACTCTGATTCCTGACTAAATCAGAATATGTAGGATGCCTACCTGAAAGCTTGAGCTAAAAAGGGTGACCATCCAAAAGGGTTCACCCAACCATGTCCCCCAAATGGGAAGCTTCCATGCATAAGGCCCAACCATTCTGAACTACGTGGGTTCTGATTCCTCTCTTGAGGATACATAAAAAAACCATATTATGGGTTCGATCCCAACATCAAATCACCTTCTGTCCCCCCTATATGAAGATAAAATCTAGATCACCTTATTGTATGGATCAATTCAGTATTACCTTCGTAGCATCAAACATATGCCTGCCTACGAAAATCCTGAAAACCAAGGGTAGCCCATGGACACACTCTTCAGAAATGAACCAAGGATTCATGAACATTTGAACATGACTTAAATCTATAAGAGAGTCCTGGAACATGAAATAATACTCCCCCAGAAGGGTGCGGTGAGCCTGAATTCCCATCCTCTCAACCAATGGACTCTTCAAGTGTCGTTGGATGAATCATCAATCAACAAGCGCCTGCCTTTGGAAATCAGGTCCATGAATCCTGGATACTAGGGTCGTTGGGTCTTTATGGATCCAATAATAAACCCATTTGATACCATATGAGTAATTTATATCTGAGGAGGACCGATTGCACAAGTACTTCACCCCCACGCAATCGCCCGCTGGGACCGACTTACTAGGGCATCTCCATTGCAATGTAAAAGGGGTGAATTGCCCAGTACTCGCAGGGTTAATATAACCTTCTTCTAAAGGATAATTACATAGAATAGGTTAAAAAAACAAATAGTGATTTTTATGGGAAACCATCTCCGGAAAGAGGGATGAGTAATGACCCTTGTCGGACCATTTCACCTTCACTCGAAGAGCGCCACCTCGGAGGAGGAACAAAAAAGGTGAACTCGACATGAATCCTTAACCAAGGGGGCGGCTCTACCCTAACAATAAAAGACAAAAGGACATTTCATGTTGGCCCATTTTGTTCACCTCGATACGCACGAAACGCACCACCTCAGAGGCGGAAAAAAATGGAGAACTCGATGTGAATCCTTAACCAAGGTGGCTGTTTTTACCATACTCAAGCCCCTTCACCCCACAAAAAAAATAGGGGAAGGGGGCCAAGAAGAATCTCCAAATATGCATATGATTAAAAGAATGGTAATTTGACCAGGTTTTGTGGTCTACATGTCATATATGTATATCAAAAGTTCCCACAAAGAAATATTCGATCCAAATGACATCCCAACGACCAATGCAGACACGTTCATCAGCGATCCCACGCGTGGTCAGGGCCCCAACGAAGAGAAGGACCCCCTCGCCTACCCAACGTATTCAATGCTGGGTATCCAACATGTTGATCAAAGAGTACCACCAAAATTGTACTATCCCCATGCTCGAGGCCACAAGACAATCCCTCTAGTCTAAAAAGGCCTGCCATCCACCTCCTCAACTGTGGCCGGTACCCCAGCACAAGGCAACCCCGTGATCATCTCAAAATGTTTCGGAAGCCTTTCCACAGAATGTGAAAATGAGTGACTACCTTATCTTAAAGAGGCATATTAAGTCGATGCTGAAAACTTCATCTCAATAGGACAGAGGTCCTACTCACAGGCCCCCACCAGAGAACGTTGCCACCAATATCGGACAACCAAACCTCCTCCTACCGAAGAGTACCTTATGTCGAGGGCACCTACTAATGTTCATGAGACTCGAGCTCCTCAGGCATCCCACCAAGGGTGGAAGATATATAATTAGGAACACACTATCACCTTGGTTTTATAGGATAAACTCTTTCGTACTAAAACTATGGAATTCACTGGGTAGACATACAAATTTTTCCCCTCCACTCAAGCCCACCACAGAAATAGGGTGGTATAATACGATCACATGCATGTTCTTGCTAGTGCTCATCGGTCCCACTGTGTAGGCATGACAATAAACTATAGGAATATGCATGTATCTACTAATGTACAATATGACCTTCAATCAAATAGGGTGACAACTAGCTATACATATGCACAAATACCTACTGAACCATTTCAATATTTCCATCTAAATAGGGTTTCAACCGGCTATACATAAGCACAAATACCTGCAGACACATATCAAGCTCGCTATCCAAATAGGGCAGCAAGTAAATATGAGTAGAGTAAAATTTCTGTGGATGCATACAAAGCCCGTGATACAAATATAGTGGAAAGAGAGTAGATGAAAATCCCCACTCATGAACATAAAGACCACCAGTCAAATACGATGGCAACCAGAGAAGAAAACCGGTGGAAGACTCATTCCTCTGTCCCAACACAGGGGAACTGTTAGTATCTACTAGCAACTCATGGAGGAATAGAGTAGGAACAAACTCCTAGTCTGACATCGGAATGGGCCTTCATACCCATTCAATCCAAATATGCATCTCAAAACATCCTAGAAATTATGGAAGATCAGATGTTGATCCCAGAACATATCATCCAAACATTCCAAGACATTATTGCATCAGCAGAAAAGGTGATAAATAAGGACCACGACCCAATTTCCTTGTACATAATGACTCACTCGAAAAATGAGTTGGTCACTCTGGAGAAATTATGCATCCATGTTCTAGTCCAGGAGGGTCGATAGAAATATCCTATGATACACAGACAATCGAATCGGGAACAAATACTTGTTCCAATTGGGGGACGTCGGTCCAATGTGGTGGCCTCTACAGGGCATTAATATATCCCTGCCAAAACTCAAGATGTCCATCGGCGTATCTGGATGACATCATGGGACCCAAAAAGATAGGAAACTATATATGAAGACCATTACCAACAATAGATGCCCCGATTACCCGCAAGAGAGCGCTAAAAAATGAAATTCACCAAAGGCAACGGGAAAATGAAGAGTACATACATGATCTCGATCTTCTGGAAGTTAAGGTTCTTGATGCCCTCAAATATATATCAATGAAAGATCAAGACCCTATTAGTCCATTACCAAATTATGGAATTGGAAGTAGAAGTTGCAAAGTCCCTCCTTGTAATGTCACTACCAACAGCTTTGAAGGTCCTCCCAAAATCACCCACGGGGGATCACTCTGTGGGCCAGGAATGATCGATCATGAGAGACTGTCTCCTTATGTGCATCGGGTTGCCCCCCCGTGACCTAAAGATCATACAATAAGAAGGTCCTCCCCTTATTGTCATATGACATGATGGTCTTCCCCAGGGTATAATATGCAGATATGCTTCTCCCTACAGTCAGACTTCAAGTCATGATGGTAGTCCTCACCATGATTAAAACCATTGCGAAGGCCCTCCCCGCAATGGTAGTTACTATGAAGGTCCTCCCCTCATTGCGGTACATCCTGGAGGCCCTACCCATGATGTACACTATATAATTTCTTCCAGTAGCTAGGTATCAAGTTGTGATAGTAGTCCTCTCCATCATAGCAGTCATTGAGAAGGTCCTACCCTCAATAACATCAAGAATCAAGAAGGTCCTCCCCTCGTTGTATCCCGCCCTGAAGGTCCTTCCTAGGGTATATTCCATAAAAAAATTTCCCGCATTTGAGAATCAAGTTTCAATAGTGTCCCTCACCATTGTAGCACAAATTGCAAAGGTCCTCCTCACAACCAAAATTCATAATGGTAAGAAGGTCCTCCCCTTGCCGAATCAAATATAAGAAAGTCTTTCTATGATGAGGTGCTCAGAAATATGGATTCATACACATTAGGCACTCCGTCTTTAATGAGTGATATTATTTATCAACTAGAGGATGGACCGAGGACACACTCATATTTTGAGCCACCCCACATCGTTCACATATCTATGAGGTTCCCACCAGCCCGATTTCTTGGAATAAAATTATTAAGAAGTAGTCGAGATGAGCATATCAAGTAGAGGGGCCTCTGAAAGAACAACAATAGGATATGTTGCTTGTGAGAAGAAAAATAGATAAGGATAATATACCAGTGATGTATTGGTCTATGACAAATTATCATTTCAACATACCAGGACAGTTGTATGGGGAATCCACACATGACATTCACCTCAATATAGGGATGACCCTTCACTAGTTGAAAGAAAAATTCTTTCTCTATGAATGGTATGTGGACCACATCAACACGTTAGGGGAGATTCACCGTCTAATAAACCTGGAAGCCCTTCCATATGCACAGTAACCACAATCAGAAAGGACAAAGAAAAACATTGAATTGGTTCACCTCTATGAAATGAATAAGTTGTGTCACCTCATTGGCAATGCCCCGACTAGAGTTTACATTTGGGGATGGGGAGAACATGGAGCTCTATACTTTAACCCAACTCCCGTCCAAAAAACTTCATTGGAAATGACACTGTAACACCCCAGAATGATAAAGGGTTAAATGAATAAATGATATGACTCATGTCAACAACGTGCACCTTCCTTTTCAGGAGCCTGTCTAGTTAGAACCCCCCAATTAAGCGTGCTTGTCCTGGAGTAGTGATCAGGATGGGTGACCTTCTGGAAAGTTTCCCAGGGTGTGTGTGAGTGAGGAAAAAACACACTCGAAAGGACATGTGTTGGCCTGTGGGGAAAGTTATTAGTCAGATGACCCATTAGGGAATGTGGGTGGGCCCCAGGGTGGGGACCACGTGTCTGCGGGGCATCTGGTGGTACTTGGCGGGCCAGGACTCGACAACCATGTTAAAGTGGGGTGTCTGTGCTGTCACCGAGACCCAGTTGTCACATTTGGTATCAGAGGTAGTACCCGACCTTAAGTGTGGTGTACTACCTAGGATTAGATGTAGGGCCCACAACGAGGACATTGTGATCTAAGGGGGGGGGGGATTGTAACACCCAAGAATGATAAATGGTTAAATGATTAAATGATATGACTCATGTTAACAAGGTGCACCTTCTTTTTCAGGAGTCTGTCTGGTTAGAACTCCACAGTTAAGCGTGCTTGGCCAATAGTAGTGATCAGGATGAGTGACCTTCTGGGAAGTTTCCTAGGGTGTGTGTGAGTGAGGAAAAAAAACATTGTAAAGGATATTTGTTGGCATGTGGGGACTTTCGTTAGTCAGATGACCCATTCGGGCACATGGGTGGGCCCCATGGTGGGGACCACATGGCTGCGGGGCAACTGGTGGGCAGGGACTAGTTGTCATAGACATCCTGCAATATCATCACTCATAGGAAGAAATAAAATGAAACCCCTAATTAGTAAAGATGGGATACTCAACAAAAAATGGCCTGAAGTTAGTCTCAAAAGCATTAGGACTGAAGAGATCAGGCCATAAAAAATCTTCCGAGTCAGGCAACTGAGAACATCTCGCAGGCTTCCCTCCTAAGGGAATCCAACCAGCAAGAAGTGATCATATTTTCAAAAGACCATAGACTCAGTGCAAGATCAATTCTATACTCATCTCACATCCACACAAGAGTACGTGAAGTTGAAAAGGTGAAAATAGCGTCGGTTGCCACTACAATACGGGAACAACCCTATCCCACAAGGATGGGGGAATTTTTAAATCAAATTTCCCCTATATGACCAACAAATCCAGGTTGTAGCACATCAATGGAAGAATGGGAACAAACCCATCCTGCAGGGCTGGGGACATTTTTACCTCAAGTCCTCGCATAGTGGACATTTGTCTTCTATAGTCTGGGAAGAATGATGGACATAGGAGTCACCCGTTCCACTCTTTCCCGTGGTTCACACCCTCTGAGACAAAGACATGTTACTTGGTTAGACCAGGGCTCCCATCTGGTCAATATTTTCCAAGAAACCCTAAAAATATTAAAAAATGGAAGGAGAAAGTCCAAAAAAGGATGGAGAAATCCTTCTTACCATTAAGCACTGGGTACACTACCCCCAATGCGGTATGCCTCACTGAACGTGGTAAACATAAACACCACAAATCTCACAGGAAATGACAGAGGGAGAGGATTCAAAGGAAGATGTTTCCCTCCTAGAGGCATCGCACACCGAGCCTAATGGTGTGCATACCCAAAACCAGAGAGCGGTCCTAAATCTGTGTGCCCCCTTAGTCAATCTGACATTACCTCCCGCGTGAAACCCCAATAAAGAGAAGAATAAATACAAGGTCATCTATGACCTGCCTTCTCCTCCCCCCTGTAAATGCGTCCCTTACTCTCGAGGAAAGGTTCTCTAATCAGGAGGAAGAAATGAAAGAGCTCAGGAGAATTAATGCTGAGCTACATTGAGGTAGCTACCTCGCCGAATGTGTTTCCCCTGCGGAACATCAGTATGTGATCTTAGAAGGGGTGCCCTTGCCACATGCACTCCTCTTGGTGAATGAATCCAAGCTCAGAGGCCTGTCCAATTTAGCATTGGGACTAAAAAACTAATTAAACCTGACCCTGTAAGGAGATCAATAATTCCCCTCACTAGGAAGGAATCCAAAATACATTCAAGTAAACGCACAAATGATACCCTCGGCTGGGTATCCACCCCAAATTCCAACAGCACTGGCACACCTAGTCTTGGACACTGCCACACCAGCCAAAGATCAAGCTCGACAAGATATGAATCAAGCGATCTTGAACACCTTCGAGAAATTAACAGCTCAACTAGAATCTATGGAGGGGCGGTGCACTTTGATACAGTGAGAGCGCAAATCCTACCCTGATTGAGTAAGTAATGTTCTGCCACCGCTAAACTTCAGAAACCCCATATTTCAAATATTCAATGGCTCGGGAGACCTAGAACAACATTTAATGCACTATTCCTCTTATTGTGACCCCATGATGGGTTTTCAGGAGTAAAAATAATCAGTAAAACTCAGGTGCTTCGTGCGAACCCTGCAGGACTCGGCTTTCGTATGGTACACTAGCCTACTAGCCAATTCAATCAGAAGCTGGGAGGACCTTTGGCGATAATTTCTTTTCCAGTTCAGTTTGACACTACCAAAGAAGATGGTCAGTGATCTCATGAACTGAAAACAATGATGGAATAAAAGAGTCTCAAACTTTATTTCCAAATGGAAAGGCCTGACTTATTTCTTAAACCGGCTGCACCCCCAATATGAAATGCTCTCCACGTGCATCGACAACCTCCATGATGAATTGTGAACACTGCTCATCCTAATGAAGTACACAAGTGGGTTTAGAGACTTCTCTTCCATTGCCAAAATAATATAAGACTCCTTGCAATGGACCAAAATTAATTCCTGAGTGGACCTATCAGCCCTTGTGGAAATAATGAGTACAGATGAAGTGGCTTCTGTCATGCTTAATACACCACCAGCACCAGCACTAATTACGAGGCCCCCACTGAACCGTGCAAGACCCCCTGAATTCCAACAACCACCCCCACCTTAGAAAGATAATAGATGAGGTTCTAAAATACTTCAGTTCGAATAATTAAGAAATAAAGTTTACACATTATGATGTAACCAGGTTTGCGGCTATTTCATAGCCACTATGAATTGAAATTTTTTCCTACTACTAGTGAAAAAGCGAGATCATGAAGTGGGTCTCGATAACCGTCCAAATTATTGTCCCTACCACTAAATACTAGGACATACCATCTAGGAATGATTTGTTTTCAAGGATCTCTTACAAAAGATGGTGGTCAAGTTGGGACCACCACGAGCACAAGTGATATATGTTTCCACCTCTGACTCAACAGAGGAAGAGGAATGAAAATAGTCTCCAGTAAGAACGAGTAAAAGTTTGACAAGTGGAAGACCCAGAAGACTGTCAACCAAGTCCATGGAATCCTCCTGGAGCAGTTGAAACAACCAACTATTCCCCCAAAAGCTCCTAAAATAACACAACCATCCTCCCGAGCCCTGTATCCATCTAAGGGATAGAAGGGATAAAAAATGAGCAAAAATATGGGTTGACAACAAAGTCAAATTCAGTGTTGACTCTCCCAGATTTCATACCAACTGACTCGGTACACCGGGCACCACCCCAAAAAATGATACAATGGGCACCAACCCACACAACGGTACAATGGGCATCACCTCATCAAATGGTACTACAGGCACCGCCCCACCAAATGACACCGTTAGAAGAAGACAGTCAGACATAAATAGTTTTAGATCAAGAACTGATCTTTAGCTCCATTAATGCCATTCACTTGATGGACCTTATCTCGGATGGAGACTATGGGCATGAACCTAAATTCTCTACGCCCAACCAGAGAGCCGAAGGAAGAGGCTGCATATGCCAGAGGTTTCATAGATGGCATGATCATGGAAGGAGTCAGATTCCAAGCCACACCATAAGCCAAACCGTTAATATAATGGAAACTTGCGGAAGGACCTTCCGGAAGACACAACAAGAACCAAAATGCTCCTCCACCCCATCAGAATAAATTCAAGCCCAATTATCTTTGAATATCCAATAGGGGAAGAAAAAATATCAAATAGCCCAAGGCATGCAGGAGAACCAGTTCATCCTAACCTGGAAAGTACCGCAGTACCACCGGCCCCAGCTACAGAGGCTGAACCATCCACATCCAAATCCCAAAGCCCTAAAGTGTCAGTGAAAGAGAAAACCTAGTCGGGGAAGTTCCAAACTTTAGAGAAGAAGTATGATATTCTAAAATAGGTGGATTCAGTACCAGAAAAGATTTCAATACTGGATGTGTTAATTCTTTCCAAAGATCTTAGGGATGCACTCATCGAAGCCTTACTAATTCCCCAGGAGTTTGAGGGTGAAGTAGTAGAAGCCGAGGTTTATCGGACGGAGACCAATCCCAAAGAATGTCATGCCATCATCTCCTTCATAGATAGAGATGAAGACACTATCATCAAATGGCGCATCAAACCCTTATATGTGGCTGGAAATATAACTGGAATTGATGTCCGGGGGATCTTTATAGATAACAGATTTGGATTTAACCACCTCCCACTATGAACACTTCGTCTGTTGGGCTATGATGAATATATCTTGACACCCTACACTACAAATATTCTGATATATGACAAAAGAAATTAGAAACTGTTGGGATGAATCAAGATTAAAACTCATCTCAGAGACCTCATGTCAGATTCCAAGTTCCTGGTAGTATGGAAAAGTACAGCCTTCAATGTTCTGTTATGGAGGCCTTGGCTGCATCATCACACTGCAATTCCGTCATCTTACCATTAGTGCATCAAATATTGAACTAATGGAAAAAATGGGACATTACACACCGATAAATCCCTATTTGAGTCCTATGAGTCACATTATATCAATGCATGGTTCTATGAATCAAAATAAAAACATGTTTTGACCAACACAATTGACTAGATTACTTACCTAAATGGATTTTAAATGGTTCCCATCGCCCCCTCCAATATCTTGGGGAAGAGTATGTATTACCCATCAACCATGTTTAATGCAAAAGTGTAAGTCCAGATGTAGACTCAATTGTCTACATGATATCTGACGTGAACACCAAGTCCAAAGACATAGAAGAGCGGGATGACTCCCATAATGTTAGAAAAATACCTATCAAAGATGCTCCCAGCCTGTCCACAGGACCTCAAACTACCCCGAACTCACTCAATAAGGAAAGAGATGATTTATCTACCAACATTGGAGAGTTCTTATCAAAAATACTCTCTCCATCATAAGATGAATAAGATGAAGAAGAAGAAGAGGAGGAGGAACAAGACCTCAAATATGCCCCTCCTGCATTCAAAGAAGGTGTCTCTACCAAAATCGATAAACTTAAGGAGATAAATATGGGAACTAAAGATGACCCACGGTCCACTCTGATTAGTGTGGCTATGCCTATCAAAGAGAAGGAGGCATATACCTTCTTTTTAAAGAATAATTGAGATGTGTTTTCTTAGAACTACACATAAACTCCAGGTCTCGATCCTGAGGTCCCCACTCATCATCTGGTCTTACCAGAAGACCACCAGGGCTATAAGAAGGCCTCGAGAAGGACCCACCCAATGCATGATGCCAAAATAGAGGCTTAAGTTGACAAGATGATCAAAGAAAACTTCAAACGGGAGATCCTATATCCAATCTGGCATGCGAACATAGTTCTTGTAAAAATGAAGAATGGGAACATTATAATTTTCACTGAATTTAGGGATCTCAATCGGCATTTCCCAAAAGATGATTTCCCGGTCCCGATCACAAAATTGTGGATCGATGAAACAGCCAGATATGAGGCTCTCTCATTCTTGGACTGTTATTCTAGATACAACCAGATCCAGATGTCCTGAGGAGATGAATAAGATACTGATTTTAGGGCCCCTTAGGTATTTTTCTGTTATAAAGTGATGCCCGTTGGTCTAAAGAATGTTGGAGCCACATATCAACATGTCGTGCATTGCATATTCAAGCCCTTATTGGGAAGAATCATCAAGTTTTATGTCAAAAATCTGGTGGTTAAATCACGACAGCGCTCAAAACACCTGGCCAAATTCAACGAAGCTTTGTCCCTCCTTAACCGGACTTTAATCGCTCGATTTTCTCAAATAAGGCCTTTAGTGTATTCCTTTGACAGGTTTGTCTTCAACTCGTGGGATTTACAAGATAGGGAAACTATGGGATTGATCGACAACAAGAAAATCATGATCCAGTTTACTTCATAAGAGGAACTAATTAAATCCTGGTCTAGCACTCCCCACCACTGAAAAGGTTTTCTACTTTTCCTTTTCATATGGACCTATTACTTCCACATGAGGCATGATTCTCCTTCGGTTGAAATTTGGGTTAATCTTTCCAACTTTCCATTACCATTTCAAAATCCCTCGATAGTTAGGATGCTAGGAAATCTAGTAGGTTTGTATTTATTCTCTGATAGCTGAACCAATTTGATTTTTCATCCTATTAACCCCCAGAATTTTGTGGAAATTGATGCCTCAAGGGTGCCTCCCAACTTTTTTTGGATTACAGTAGCTGAGGAGTTCCGTTGTAAATAACAGGTTGTATATGAATCATGGGTTGATTTTTGTTCAGATTAAAAAAATTTGGGTCACTCATTTGTGTCCTGTAGGCATAAATCTATACTTTTAGATAAGAAAGGTGGTTTGGGTTTAGCGAGCAGTGTCAGGACTCCTGTGACCTGTGAGGCAGCGGGTGTGGAGGCCTCAACCAAGGTTGCTCCTTCCCAGGAAGACAGTCAGCTGGGAGTTTCTCAAGCGGTTGTAGATGTCTCTATGAACAAATATGAAGTATAAATGGGGCCTTGAGCTGGGGGAACCCAGAATCTGAGTAGATATAAGTCTCCAAGAGTGGAAGAGGGTGGTCCCATGGACCCCTTGGGAGCCTCATTTGCTGTTGCGGTGTTCTTAAGGAGTGGAAACCATGATAGAGGTCTGACAGCGGCTCCTAAGGAACCATGGGGAGGTAAGTCTTCGAGTTTCAATGCTAGTCATAGTAAGGAGGTGGATTTTACTGAGTTGGGAAACCGTTTTTATGGTCTACATAACAAGGACCCGGTTCTGAATGAGCAGGAGCCATCTAGGTTCTCCATAGATGGGCAGAAGAACCCCGAGTCCAATGATGATAGTTCTAGCCGATTTGTAGATGAAGTTGAGGGTGAGGTTCAGATATAGGGTGAAGGACTATCATGTCCGAGGAGAGGTAGTAACTATAAGGGAAAACTAAAACATAGAAAGTACTACTCATAAATTCCACTACTTATGGAGACACGGTCAGCGAAGAAATAAAAATACACGATGATAGTCAGTGGTACTCTCCCTTCTTCTAAGATGGATAGTCAATAGAGTAAGATAGATGTCGCTGCTGATCAGTCCTTGTACTTGATAATGAGATCGATAGAATAAGTGGTTGATCAGGTTATGACACTTATTGATACTGAAGAAGAAGAATGCCGAATGAGGGTGTGACCTTTAAAGATAAACATCAATGATGATCAACATACCTGGATTGACAAAAAAGATCAGATTTTAGTTGGGGGGTTCAACAATGGGAAGATTAGTCTCGATAAATATATTCTGGTTTGGGACAAGTTGACTTTCTTATTTTAAGACCTTATAATGGATGAACCATACTTCTAGGTAAATAACATTTCTTGGAAATTATTTAGAGTGACTAATTATGATAGGCTTAAATTGTTCTTAAATGGTCATAGCATTTCCTTTTGTGTTTGAACTCATGGTTTCTCAGTTTTTCCTTAAAAGTGTTTGAATAATAAAAAATTAATTTTCAGCATTAGGAACCTTCCTCACATAGAAGAATGATTCTGACAGTGAGAAAAACCTCTATTACCTTAGTCTAATGATGATTGATGTTGAAACTTAGTATTTAAAAGTCGAAAAGAATTGCCTATCCCTAATCTTCACAGTTCAAAAACTCAGGCATTACCTGCAGTACCATGAGGTCCAACTAGTCTCACACTACAACCCACTCAAATATATGATCAACCATATCATGCTAAATATTCACCTATCACGATGGGCGGTCATCCTACAATAGTTTGAAATATCGTATGTTCCCCAGAAATACATCAAATGTTAGACATTAGCAGAATTCATGGAAGAGAAACCCTCAGAGGAAACAACACTGTCAGATGCCTAACTTCTAAATGAAGAATGTTTTTTCATCCAGGGGGACCCCCAAACATGGGAAATGTACTTTGATGGTTCTTCCAGAAGCTCGACATGGAAAATGATAGAGGATCCCAAGATCAACAAAGTGGGGATAGGAATTATACTTGTATCCCACAAAAAGGCCACCTTGCCTTAATATTTCCTGCTTTTGGAAGGGTGTACAAATAATGAAGTAGAATATCAAGCCCTCATTGTAGGCCAAGTACTGGCACATCGTGTACAATCCAAACACATAAAAATAAAGGGTGACTCAAAGCTAGTCATCAAACAATTCAATGTTGACTATGCCATAAAGAAAGAAGTATTGGTCCCCTTGATGAACCATGTTTGATAACT
The DNA here is from genome assembly GCA_963277665.1 of Viscum album. Classification (NCBI taxonomy): domain Eukaryota; kingdom Viridiplantae; phylum Streptophyta; class Magnoliopsida; order Santalales; family Viscaceae; genus Viscum; species Viscum album. The sequence goes on from OY728155.1 coordinate 92,401,222, forward strand.
GATGGAATAATTCCCTTCAGAACCAATGTTGACCTATGTCCCCCAATCACAAAATACCCAAGCCGAAGCTTTGGAAAATGCATCCACAGCCTTGGCCGATCCAGACTGGGATGAAATGGTCATTGACATTTCCCATTGACGGTTGGTCTTTCCATTTATCAATATAAATATGGAGAAAATCAATGAAATTAGTCTTGCTTCTGAGACTTATGGTCACACCACTGGCTGTATCACGTCCATTGTAAATTACCTTCGCAATGGGGCACTCCCACGAGATAGGGCTGGAAGGGAGCAGTTCCAAATATGGGCAGTCAATTTTGTCTTGTACAATGGGGTAAACCAAGAAAAGGTTCTCTACAAACACAGTCATGATGGAGTCCTTCTCGGATACATTGATGGAGAAGAGACTGCAACCATCATGAAAGAATTGCACACTGGAGCTTGTGGAGCGCATCAATTAGCAACCAATCACTCTCAATAAATTTGAAGTCTTGGGTATTACTGGCCCACTATGATACAAGATTAGTCCATATTCGCTAAGAAGTTCCATTCCTACCATGTTTATGCCAATTTCATACACTGGCCCCCAGAGTTACTTTATATAGCTAAGTACTCCTGGACATTTTCCACCTGGGGGATGGATGTTGTGGGACCATATCCTCCTGTTATATCCAGATAGTTCATGTTCATACTCTCAACGACAAACTTATTTTCCAAATGGGATGAAGCCATACCCATTAAGGAATTCAGGAAAAAAAATTGATATCCTTGTGATGTCTAACATCATTTCCAAATTTGGTGTCCCTCATACAATACTGATAGAAAACAGCACCAACTTCTGCTCTGCTGAGTTGGACAAGCTATACCAGGAGTATGGAATCAAATCCAACCAGTCATCCTGCTATCATGCAATAACTAATGGGAAGATAGAGGCTTTCAACAAGACCATGTCCAACATACTCCAAAAGGTGGTTGATAAGGATAAGAAATCATGGCCAGAAAATCTCCTTCATTCTTTATGGTCTTACCAAACCACGACCCGTACTGCCACCCAGGAGACCTCGTACTCACCAGTATACAAGAAAGAGGTGGTTTTGCCTACCAAGATCCAAATTACATCACTTCAGGTGTACATTTTCAATAAACTTTCCATGGATGAGTAATCCTAGATACAATTTGATGATATGGAGTAGCTAGACTTCACACTTAACACCATTTAGAAATCTACCAAAATCAAATTGCACGAGCCTTTAACAAAAATATTTGCATTTGATATTTCCTCGAATGAGAAATGGTGTTAGTCATAAAAAACCATATGACACTCAGGAAGAAGCCCCTAAAGCTTGAACCAAAGTGGGAAGGACCATATTTCATACATAGGGTCTATTCTAATAGAGCATACACACTGATATCAATGGACGGACAACTCGTCATGGCTCCCACAAATGCGAAGTTCTTGAAGAAGTACTTCACGCAATGGCAACGCCCATGTTATGGTCCAAACTCTATGACCCTAAACTATGAGTTATAATACCTCCATGTCATGGTACAAACTCTATGACCCTAAAATATGATTTATAATACCCCCATATCATGTTCCAAACTCTATGACCCTAAACTATGGGTTATAATACCCCCATGTCATGGTCCAAACTCTATGACCCTAAATTACGAGTTATATTATGCCCATGTCATGATCCAAACTCTATGACCCTAAACTATGAGTTATAATACCCCCATGTCATAATCCAAAATCTATGATCCAAAAATATGAGTTATAATAGCCCCATGTCATGGTCCAAACTCTATGACCCTAAACTATGAGTTGTTGTTCTTTCCACATGACGTTAAACTGTAAGGAACTCATCCCTGAAACATGACATTAAATTGTGAATCATTTCTTCACTATAAGATATTAAACTACATGGCACAAAGCCTCCTAGTCACATGAAAATAAACTAAATGAACTCTCACAGAACTATGTACGACTTGATTCATGCCCTTGCAGGATACATACCGACGCCTCGATCCTCGATCTTAGCTCATCCCCAACCAAAAACAAAAAATGACTTCATCATATCCTCTACCTACCAAAACTTGTTAAGGAAACCATATGTACACTCCTTGTTTCTAACAATGAGTATAACTCACATGAGATTAGGGTCAGTGTTAAGGATTCTCTTATGCGAACAAGTTATAGAGAATTATAGTAGACCTGACACCCATAACAGAAAGAAACATGCTCCCACCCCCATGGACCGAGCCAGATCGGTATAGGGAATGTTCAGAACTACATATGGATTGATTATTTCCCATGAAGGATACGTAGTGATGCTCGGATTTGGTATCTCGACCCAGCCACCATAAAAAAATTCCCTCACATGTCCTCACCCATGGACTGATCCAAATGGGTATAGGGAATGTTCATAACTATGTATGGCTTGATTCCTTCCCTTACAAGATATGTAGTGGCACCAAGATTTGGAATCCCAGCCTAGACACCATAAAAAAAGTTCCCTTTTCCCCAAGCGTAGGCCATACCTGTACGAGGAGTCCATGAAAGGTTCTAATCACATGATGATAAACTGCGAAATTCTTCAAGAGTTATGTGTATCCCAGTTCTCAGTTTCATGAGATCACGCACATACCCCTCACTCATGAGAAGTAAACAGATCCTTCTTCTACCTATACATATGAGTCAGACCTATGTATAAGCTTCAGTTGTTCATATTTAATCATGGCCTGAGTATTCTTTACATTCCCAGGCACATCTTTCACATTTTCAAACTCCATACCCCGGGAAAACTTGGATCCCCCTAATCATTCAAGTCCATCTAAGACAGAAGGCCAATGTCTTGATGATACCTTTGTTTTGTCTATTCACATCATTCCCTAGTGGCTCTGCATATGTTACCTACAAAAAATACCATCAATCAAAGAAAAATTCATCCCTAGGATAGTTCTCTCCCATCTTAGTAAACCCAATGGATTCCAAGCCCCATTTCATTCCTCTTGATTCAAGTTTCCCCCGGGACTATGGTTTACACCTTCTATTATCACTCACATATAAGGAACACCAAAACATCTTGATTGTGATTAACTCAAAACTATTAAATATCTTTATGACAACATAATCATCATCACTACATTACTCTAAACTACACAACATCAATTCCTCACCGCACGACAATAAACTGCAAGACCAAAATTGTCCTTGTTGTACGATGTTAAACTGAATAGAAATGGTTTCAGCCTAAAGTTCACTATGATGTTGATTTCACTATTCTTAGGTAATGACCCAGAATCCTCATAATCCCTTGTTTCTCATATTGATAAAATCTCACGTGATCTTAGTGATCTTAGGGAGATATCCACCATGACATTATGGAAAAACATCCCAGGAATTAGGTCCTAACAACACAAACCTAAAAGGCATGTCAGAGTTCCCTCCCCTTAATGGACCTTATTTCCTGACCATATGATATTAAATGATAGAATACCCTAAAAATTTAATGTATGCCTCACCCTGTGTGTGAGTCATATCTACATAAGGGACACCTGATTCCATAAGTAAATCACTGCCCAAATGTTTCCAATATGTCTAGATACACTCCCGTCATACCTCAAACTCCATGAGTTGAGTGATCTTGAATACCTATAATCATTAAAAGCTATCAGTGAAGGGAGTCTAGTGTCATGCATGTACTTTTGTTTTACTATGCACATCATGCCTCAGAGGGTCTATATATGTCTCCTACAAAATGGCCGTCAATAAAAGGAAAATTTGTCCCTATGAGGTTCCTCTCCTATATCAGTATGCCCAATTGATTACAATCCTCATTCCATCCCTCCTTATTCAAGGTCCCTTAGATTCATGGTTTACATTTTCCTCCATACACATATCTTGGATATATAAGAATATATGGGCCTAATTCATCTCTGGTCCCTTTTTATGTTTCTAATGATTCCCCATCCATATGAGTGACATTGATCTGTATACAAAATAAGTGTTCCCCCACTCGTTTATGGGTTCCCCCTGAAGAATTTTAGTTAAAATTCCCCTTTTTGTGTTCAGGTGCACACCTTTTTGAAGGTCAAATACCATATCCAAAAAGTTCTCAATAGCCTTCGGAGATGGAAGGCCAGTTTCCTACAGACACCTGTGCTTGACTATGCACATCATGCCCTGGAGGATCTGTATAGGTCGCCTAAAAAATGGCTATCAATCAAAGGCAAATTTGGCCCCAGGAGATTCATTTCCAGCTTTCATATTCTCACATGAGATTCATGTCCTTTCACACCCCCATATTTGGAAAACTTCTAGATAACGTCTTACATACCTTCCTCTTTAAAAATTCCCCTGATATAAATTTTTTTTTTCTAACTGAACTGACTAGTCACTAACTCTCCATAACATAATTAAAAACTATATTTGAACAGTTGGATACTCAAAGCCGATATGAATGTCCCTAATGTTTTCAGACACCACTACTCAGGCCAACCACCCAATGTGGATTCCAACATCAAAATAAATTCAAAATGTTGCATAACCCCACCAGGCCATCGGAGATCGAATGTTAGTATCCTGCAGACACCTGTGATTGACTATGAACATCATGCCCCGATGGCTCTGCATATGTTGTCCATAAAAATGGTCATCATTCAAAGGAAAATTTGTCCCCAAGAGACTCATTTATTACTTCTGTATGCCTAAAATTGATCCTAATCCTTACGAATGTCCAAGATCAACAAATTTAAGGTTAAGAAAAATACCTAATCCGTTTATGAAGGATAATAGAACATTCTGGGCTGACCAATCCCCAATTGGGGCATATTCTCCATTGATTTTGGTCAAATCTATTCAACCAAAAATATTAGTAATAAGTATTATTGGAAGGATTGTGAAATGACCGCAAAAGAAATACGTCATACTTGCAAGAGGTAAAATTTATAGAAGGAACCTCTGGGTAAAATTTGATTATCGGTTCGTTAAAAAATTTTGATCCATCAAAAGAGACGTAAATCTTGTTAGATCAAAAACCCACAAAGTGACGCCTAAGTAAAAGTAAAGTTATGCCCACTAAGCCTGTGCCAAGAAGGATTAGGAAAAATTTAGTGTAATAATGAAAAAGACAAAAAACAATTGTGAGGTTGTTCCATAAGACCTCAGTAATAGTTGAACTATGCTCGTTGAGTCCCACGGCTTACGAACAAATTGGAGCCCGAGTCAATTATTTCAGTTTACTAGTTTCAAATCATGACCTAATCAAAATAAAGTCTTAAAAGAAAAATAAAAAATGATTTAAAGTCAAATATGTTTCATTTAGTTCAAAAAAAATGGAGGAGCATCCCTAGTTATGAGTCTCTCCAAACTATCAAAAAAAAGGGGATGAGTACATATCATGATTTGGGATAGATCAACAACAAGTCTAGGTTCAACCTTTCCAGAAGGATAGAAAGTGATTGCCGCATGCCATCAATAGTTTTTTTAAAGAAGCTATCTCCTCCGTGTCGGCCTTGACTATCAGACGCACTCGCTCTAGAATGAATTTAAGGTCCCACCCTTTCTTCTGGATGGATTCATTATTGTCACGCGAAAGGGCCAGTTGATCCCTCAACCTTGATGTATGGGCCTCACACTCTCGCAAATATTCCTTTTGGGTGTCCACCAAATCATGAGATTTCGCATCCTTGACCATTAGATGATCTAATTCTTCCGAAACATCTTGGAAGATCTCCACCTAGTGATGGGAGGAATTGAATATGGCTAGCTTTTCCTCGTAGGAGGAAAGGTCTTCTCGGGCAATGAAGATTTGGTAGATAAGGAGGTGTAAGTTCCAATAATCATAGCCACTAGAACCCAACTTAGTGAATAATATTTAAAAATTGTTAGTCTCATCAAAAACGTTGTCCATAGGTGTCTCCATGGAAAGAGCGCATAACTTGCATCATGCCTATTTTCACACTGTCTAGTGCTTCCCCACAACACCAGTACCTTGATCCTCCTCCACCGCAACATGTCTATAAATAGGAAGTGTCATCACAGGAGTGGGATGGACATAATAAAAGTCACCCAAGAAAGGGGACTCTCTTGGACCTCAGATGGCTCAACTACTGAAGCTAGGTAAGGAGGACTAGCCATAACTTCTGGGGTGATCAGTGATACTCTGTTGGTGCTAGCCTCATTAAGGTCTTGGGCAGTATTCGCAAGAGGGTTTCAGTCTGTATCACTCCCCAATAAAATAGGTTGTACCGATAAATCCCCTCTCAGATGCTTCTGACATTGAACTGAGCGTCTTCTTACCAAAAGGGTAGGAACATGTGGTGTATCCATCATGGCTGCTACATGGACAGAAGTTAAAGGAATATCTGTCGCACTCTTCAAATTATAAGGAATGTGTGGCATTATCATTGGGGCAAGGATGGGGCAGGAAACAATTAAAGGTTTCTAAACCCTCTGAACTGGTTCTCTCAGCACCCCATCAGGGTAACAATCAACCCATAGTTGGGCATACTCAAGTGATAGAAATGTGGATCCCGTTGTGTTAGGAATGATAACTTTCATTGCGGAAACTTCATGCATCATCATGAGCCATAAATGACGAAGAATTATTGGATGATACTCTCCCCTTAACTGAGCAGCCAAAATTAGTGTAGCTTGTTGGAAGCATCTGAATTTCCTAGAAAACTAGTAGGGTAGGTATGGCTCACAAGTTACTTCTAGATATATATGATCAGTGACCATCCCGTCCCAAAGAACCATGAGATATGAACATTCCTCTAAAGAACCATCCTTTTCACCTCTGAATGACCCAAGAGTGGTAGGATGTAGTGAAAACGAGAAATGAGAAGCATCATTTAGAAACCTAACCACATCAATAATGGTTAGAATCATAGGATGAACAACAAAAATATTAAGAAGGGCGGGTTGAAAGTTAGAATGAGGAACCTTTTTAGTATGATAATAATCATAACAAGGGAATTTTTTTTCCATCCACCCATACAGAAATTGAAACGGTCTATTGAGATAATGTGGGGGCCTACCTTCATGTATTTTTTCTAATAACTCATAAAGCCTAGCAAGGATGGGAAGGGAAAAATTAATGGTTCGACCCTTTTCCAGCGTGGAATACATCATCAAAGTACATGCCTGAACACCGATATAGACATTGCAGGATGGGAAAATCCATCCACTCAAAAACATGGAAAAGAAACATGTTAATCTACGATCAAGTGATACATATGCTTTAAGGTCATATCCCCATGCGGTATATCATCCCGCTTCAAGGGTATCACAATATGACCCTAGAGTCTAGCGGTACTGATGGGATGGATGAGTTTGAATGTGGAGAGCCCTCGACTTGGGACTATTACCCTACAAGAATAACCCTATCTACACATCAAATGGGATAAGCGAGTGAGCCTGGAGGGGATGATCAAGTAATACCTCTATCATAACCAATAAACTCTTTTTCAAGGGGGACACATGGTCAATTTCATTCCATGTGGTGATTGCTGGGAGAAACTCGTCATACATTTATCCAAGTATGAGGAGTCCTCCAAGATGGTGGATATCACATAACCTGATTCCAACCTCCCCATGAAATAAGTGGAAGGTGTTGGTTCTTGAACAGCAGTGGCTCAACAGCTCATGAAGGATCTTTCTTGGGGAGAAGACTACAAACTGAGAAACCTAGGCGGCCTGATACAAGCCCACCACCTCCAACTAGTTGGGGGACTCCAAGCAGGTCTGATGTACCCAGAATGCCTAGTCCCATTCATCAAAGAAACATCATCTGGCCCACAAATCCCACTTGATTCCCCAAACACTTTTAGGATTTTCTTAGGAAATGTTGATAATGGATTGGTACTCTCAGGCGCCTAGTCTCGGGACACCATCACGACACCCGCACTTTCCCTGAGTCCAAGCCGAGCCTCCAAGTATGAAGATGTTCTCCTAAATCTGAGTGGCGATGAATTATCCTACTAGGGAAATGTTGGAATGATCATGTCCTTGTGGAGCCTCTAAAAGGATGAAAAGGGTATCAGGGTCAGCCAATGGTAGAGGAATGTTATCAGGGAGACCAAATCCATAAAGTGGAAACTATACAGATAGTGGATAAGCTAAGAGATCTATCATTAAGAAATCATTTAAGAAGCTGTCACGAGGAATGAGGTAGGATTGAATAATATCCTCGCTATTCCACACCATGGTTTCCCTTGTCTTTGTTTATTTTAACATAGTCTATGAAGAAGCCATTGTAACCTAGATAGGAAGATCTAGAAGCTGATAAAAATGCAGTCCAATAAAAATTGTTGGATAAAGGCTATTGAAGAACAGATAAAGGACTTAAAATATGTCTGCATAGGGCTCTACGTACTGTTTCTTGAAAGGGTATGTGGTAGGAACATTCCTCATGTTGCATGATATGTAGAAGCAACCCCTCCTACAACTATAGTATGTGGATGCGTTTCACTGCATAAAGCCATGGTACATGAACCATCCATGAGGCGTTGGCCCGTGAATCATTGGTCAGAAAACAGAAAGGTTCATGGGTGGTGGATACCACGAAACTATGACTCATTAAGTTCATGTTCAGAAGTTTTAGATTAAATTTAATGTTCAAATTATTATTTCTTAAAGTATAGTTAACTTATCCAAGATCGGTATGCGGATAGGCAAGCAGCGTAGTGTTCTCCTACGCAGAATCCAAATTTTAATTTCAAAATTCCACAATGCCATTTGCAAAACCCAAAATTTGGTAGGCGAATAGAGAAATGGAAAAAAATTTGGTTCATAGTATATATGAAGCGGTTCGTGAATGGGATTTTTCAAGAAGCACAGAATGAAAATGCAGAGGAATCCATGGGAATCAGGAGTACTTTTATCAAAGAGAAACGATAAAAGAAACATTACATGGGCCCTATATATAGGTGTGTTCCCATCCTACCTGTCCCATTTGTTCTACTACACACCATTTCAATTCAGGACTGCTTTTACATCAGAATAGTCCTCTTTTCGTTCCGAATGGACCCCATTCCGATGGGGGGCATCTTTAGGGTCATGAAAATTCCTCCAAGGGAATAAAATACCCCAAAAATCATTTTCAAAAGGAATCAAGTACTCCTACTAGTATATCAAGGTGAATGAACTCAAATTGAGTTTTAAATTTTAGGGGAAACTTGAAGGAATTCATGTTTTCAAAGAATTTCATTTAGCCCACGTACCATCACCGGGAAAGGTTCACAGACTGCCTGGATTGCAAAACAACATGTATGCAAAATGATCCATGAGGTGCTGTCCTATGGAGCGATGGACAAAAAACATGATGGAACGTGAACCACGTCACTAAAGGACTCATGTGCATAAAGTCTATCCGCATACCATCCCGCGAACTCATCAGTTCACGAACGAAGATAACCGATAGGGTTTTTTAAACTACGATTGCGAACTGTATCCTCCGCAAACCCCCGATTTACCGAGTCTTATATGGGTTAGAATACCTCTACATGGGCCTCCGCAAATGGTTTTGCATTTCCAATAGATATGATTACCCTGATGCTCTATAAAAGGAGCACAAAATAAATTGAGAGGGTACAACGGGACAAATGACAAAATCTTGAAGGGGACTCAGAGGTTGGAAGTAAGAACTCAGAGAAGATTTTGTCATCAGTCTTGATTCATCGACGAAGCCCAAATTGTGAAACACACTCTCCATAGGTACAACAATTCACAAACCATAAAACGGGGAAAATTAATAATAAAAATAAAACTAAAAACCTAAATTGTAGAACCACAAACCATGTACTTATCACAAATGAACTTCCCATAAACGATAATCCCCCAGACCCTCCTACAATATAGTGCTCCGTGTAGTGTACTACTACATGGACTGAACCCAGCGCTGCGTACTGCATCAGTACGTGGATGAAACCCAAAGCAGTGTGATGTTCCACATACCACTATGGTACAAGGTGGAATATACCCATGCCCACATACTGTATTGGTACATGAACAACCCCTCTGCCCACATACCACTATCGTATGTGGATCCTCCCCCATCCCGCATGAGAACCCAATATTCGGAATGTGGTATTTTCAGGTATTATTTTCTCTATTTCCAACCTCACCCCTCCATTACTGTCTAGTCCTCCATAATCCCTATGTGAACTAGTCCTCTAGCATCAGGACAAAGCCTTCTCCAAATCCACTAAACTCGTATGATCCGACTATCGGGTGCATCAGTGCACCCCTTTGAGTCTACATACCCATGGTGAGCAGAGTCATGAAGGAAATCCCCATAACGGTTCAGGCTTCAAGAATTCATGTGGGTCTACATTCCCATGGTAACCCAGAGTCCAACCTTGGGATGCCGATGTGAACCTCCTCATTCAAGGGATTAAGAGTGATCTCTTTCTTTTCCATTCAATGAGGAATAGTGATCAGTTGAAGGAGCTATGTTCAATTTTCCTTTGATGAGGATGAAACTCCTCCCCTTTCCTAGAATGTATTATGGGGCCCTCCCACTGAGTTAAGTCCCCAATATTCTAAGGCCGAGTTTCATGACCTTTAATTTCATTTCAAATTGAAAGGTTCATCACTCCGCGCCCTCACCCATGGTCGCCCCGGCCGCGTCTACCGTAGGCTCTCCCTCTCCCACCAGTAGGGGAGGAAGCACGAGGTTGGTTGGATATCTTACATCCTATTGTTTCTAAAACCAAGCATGACTGACATGGTCTTATAGGTTTGTGATGATTATAACATCCACACCATTCTGAACTATGATAAATCTGATTCGTGATCAAACTAGGATACATAGGATGCCTACCTTAAGGCCCATGCTCAAAAGTGTTCCCTTTAAAAAGGTTTCACCCAATCATGTCCTCTTCAATGGGAAGCTTCCACACCTAATCCCCAACCATTATGAACCATGAGAACTATGATTACTCTCTAAATCAAGATATGTAGGATGCCTACCTGAAGATCTGAGCTCAAAAGGGTTCCCATCCAAAAGGGTTCGCCCAACAATGTCCCCTAAATGGGAAACTTCCATGTGTAATCCCTAGGCCTTCTGAACTATGTGAATTCTGATTCCTCTCTCAAGGATACATAGGAAAACCATGTTATGGGTCCGATACCAACATCAAATCACCTTCTATCCCCTCTGGATGATGATAAACCCCAGAGCACCTTATTATATGGATCAAGTCAGTAGTACCTCTGTAGCATCAAACATATGTATGCCTATGATGATATTGAAAACCAAGGGTATCCCATGGACACACTATTCAGTAATGAACCAAGGATTCATGAACATTTAAACAAAAATTAAATCTATAAGAGAGTCCTAGAACATGCAATAATCTTCCCCCGAAAGTTTGAGGTGATCAGGACTTCCAATCCTCTCGACCAATGGAGTCTTCAAGTGTCGTTGGTTGAATCATCAATCAATAAGCATCTGCCTTTGGAAAGAAGGTCCACGAGTAATGGATAATGGTGTCATTGGGTGTTTCTAACTCCATGAATAAACTCATTGGAGACCATCCGAGGAATTTATATCTGAGGAGGACCAATTGCACAAGTACTTGACCCCACGCAATCACCCGCTGGGACCAACTGACCGGGGAATCTCCTTCGCAATACAAAAGGGGTGAATTGACTAGTCCCTATAAGGTTAATACAACCTTCTTCTAAAGAATAATGATGCAGAATAGGTTAAAAAAATAAACAGTGAATTTGATAGGTAACTATTTATGGAAAGAGGGATGGGTAATGATCCTCGTCAGACCATTTCACCATCACCTAATGCGCACCACCTCAGAGGCGGAAAAATCATAACTCTGATGTTTAAAATGTGCATTTAGGAATTGATCCATGCTACATTTTACAAAATAACGTTGACATGTAAGACTTCATCATCAATCGTCCTCATTATCATCAATGCCCTAATGTAGATAAGGTAATGTGCATTTAGGAATTACTCAATGCTACATTATCATGATCGTTGATTGCATAGTCAAGATATAATTTAACATGCCAGATAGAATCAACTCAAATCTTTTGACCATGCACTTACTTCACTTTACTATTCTTTAATCACTTAAAGGAATCTTATGAAGTAAATATATACCTCTAGTTTATCCTTGGAATAGTTCATACTCACTTGCTGAACTAATTTTGAAATATTTGTGATATACCTTTATTTATAAAGGTTTCTTTGTCAAAACTAAAGATGCCATTGATACCAAAGGCGTTTAGTTGTACCAAACCTAAATAACATACTAGGTATCTTCTTGATGTCCACTTTCAGTTTGTCTTGACAAAGAATCAGTTTTTCACAACTGGGTATAAGTCTTACATTTTATATTCACCAAGTATTTCCTATAATTCAGATGTGACTGAACTATAAGTTTAGAATTAAACAACATTAATTCCTAAACCTATAATAATGTCTCCTTGTTTCCAAGGACATACAAGATTAATTTTTAATTTATACTTAATAATAGTTCTACATGAATCTTTCACTTGGAAATTAGGAAGTCTTGTACTTCTCACCATTGGCCTATGTATCAACCTTTCTCAGCCACTTAGAGAATATACCTATCTTCTAGTAATATTTCTATAATTACATGGTTATCATATTAGAATACACATATGTCACCATAATATAGTGTTTAATACCCAAGTGGTAAAATTGAAACATTACAATTGATGAACTTGCTTCTTTAATTCAATTTATTCCTTTTAAACTTACATTGTTTTATTTTTTAATATACAATACAAATAATCTTTGTTAATACATCATTCATTGAAGGACGTTGTAAATTTTTCATTAGCATTACTTGCCTTTTGGCCTTTTCTCCTTGTCTTCTAATTTATTCGCAATAAGAATTAAAGATAAAACTATTTTTGAAATTCTAATTCACTTGGCGAACCTTAACTGAATAGGTAATGATGCGTTTACTCAATACTTGTTCATTTCATAACATAAAACGAAACTTGAGTAGAGGGGTGAAATGATATGATAAAGGGATCCATTTAAAGATCGTGATCCATATTTCAATTTACACATGTTGGTGTAACCATCACCTTATTCATATCATTATTTCACTTTCTCCTTACAATCCTCTCGAAGATGAGACTTCATGTTTTATCATCCATGTCATGATGTAGCAACTGCAAATAACATTAGACATTGATGAAAGAATAATGAAATAACTATCATATGCTTTGTACATCGGTCTCCTGTAAGAAATTTCACCCTCAGTTCTTTAGGTAGTTTAACAGGTGTTGGGGACACTGGAACAGTGAGTTTCCAATATCATAGTACTATGCACACATGCATGTACTATTCTTGGATACTTGTATCAGTGAGGACATTTACTTTTTCTAATATTTATCACAGTTTTTAATCTTATGGTAAAACTTTCCATTTTTTCTACAAAAAAAATGTTAGTAGATTAGTAATTTTTCTCTAGATTACCTTGTTAGACATTTTGATTAAATAATTAAAGCATTAAATGTCTCCCGATATTTTAATCAAATTCCAGGAACCCTCTGTGCTAGAATCGGAACACTATGTCGCTAGAGTATTCTAGTGGAAAGGATCCAAGAACCACCCCTCATAGTCTACAAGATATGGCTACACCACTACTTGGAGGGTTTGAGGTAGGCTTTTGGCTGGCCAACCGCATGAACTCGTTGTTCCTTGATCTGTTGAGTGAAGTCTCAGATTCTAAAATCAGAACTTGATTTACTCAATGCTTGCCTCTAAAATTATAGAAATTTAGATAAGGATAATTCTTACTATCACTTTAGTTAAGTCGACCCATCACTCTTATAAGGACTCCCTAGTAGTAAGAGGCACCCCTAGTTATGGCATGACCGACACCCCAAACACCCGGTTTTGTCCAAATTCGAATGACGGAAGGTGGTTATAAATTAATATAACTTTGAGGGTTTTATTATTTTTAGTGTGATGAATGAAATCTTTCCCTATCTTCTTAGCATGTTCTATGTGATCACACTCACAACTGAGCATGCATGAAAATGAAAAATTCATTGCGTCAGATGTTCATTTTATCTTGCATGCTTGTTAATTATTATACAATGTGATTGCGCATTAACTACACATTCACAAAAATAATAAACCGTGCAAAAATAAATGACAACCTGATCATGAGCTGATACTAATGGCTGATCCATTGAGTGAATAATGGATCAACCAAGACTCTAGGGTTAATACCTTGAGTCGCGTCACTTGCAACTCGAATTGTATCATCTTCCCCTCCAATGCAACACACCTCATATCTGGTGCATCGTCATGAATCATCACGATGTGCGTCAGTGGTCATCTTGTCATTATAAAAAAAATACTCGCACACATGCGAGGGGAACTAGGGAGTATATAAAATACAACTCTACAAATGGGTGCACAGACGCTTATACAAATAATGACTTAGAGAAGATATGTAGATCACCTTTTATTAATTAAACTAATTATTAAAATACCATGAAATAATGTAATAAATAAATTAAATAAATAATCAAGCACTAGACATGCATTGGTCGGTCTCCAGTTCATGATCAGCATATGCATTAACTCACGTATATAAACTAAATGCAGAATAAAAATTAAACTTGAATTATATTGATTCAATGGAATTTAATTGAATTAAAAACTTCACTCTAATTTTTATTTCAATATTTTAACGTCGTTCGACCCCAATTAATTAATTAAATTTTAAAACTAAAATTAAATTTATAATACCATAATAAATTTTAAATCAAAAAATAATATTTAATTAATTTAATTATCTATTGTAATTAAATTAATTTTTTATTAAAATAAAATTAATTTAGGCCCTCGAAAACTTATGTTAGACCTGTGCGGGGCTGGAAAAACCTATGCAGGCCCAATTCGGGTTATTCCAACATGATGCGAGGATATATGAGCAAGGCAGGTCCGCCCAAGCCCATTCTGAGCTGGGTAGACCCGTCCAAGAGCAGTGTAGGTTACCTGTCCTCTAGGAGGTCTGGGCGGCAGCCGGAATAGGATGGGTCCAGGCAGACGGGGTGCTAGCCACTCAGAGCGTGGTCCGGTAGGGGTGAACTAGCTGGTCAGTGGTCTGTCATAGGTGGTTCAAGAAAGAGGGCGTCCATGGTTTAAGTCTGGAAGCCGAATGAGCACGGCTAGGGTGGTCTGAGCATGAAGGGACCGATGTGTGGCGCCAGACCTAGGTGGTGCATGGTGCCTGGGGGGCGGCCAAAGAGGGGGTCACCATAGGTGAGGTTGATGGTGGCACGGTGCGGAGCACTGGGTGTCGACCGCTCGGGTTCTGGAAAGGGGTGGTCCGGGTGGAGGCGGTCAGGACCGGTGGATCTGGGGTTGTGCAAGGGCGGAGCTGGGACGGATAGGAGGGGGGTGACCAGGGCGACTCTGAGGGTAGAGGCCGGAGGGTGGCCGACGAGTGGCTAGTGGGCAGTCGGCAGACTGCTGCTGGCTCCGTTGGGGCAGTGTGCTACTCTAAAGAGGAGGAGGCCCATGTGGGGACTCCATAGAGCGAGAATGAGACCCTCTTTTAGGGTCTCCCAACTCTTTTTTTTTCAAAAAAAATTCTTTTTGAGGACCTGCAAAAAAGGTCTCGCCACCCCCCTTTTAAACACCCACTAGGGTGGAAAAATCACACCCCAATCAAAAAAATAAGCAATTTTTTTTCTAATTTTATATTTAGACTAGAAAAATAAAAATATTATATTAATAAAAATATTATTATTATCAAACTATTATTATTATAATAAAATTATTATTATAATAATAATTAATAAACCTCACCGATAAATACTATTCTGGTGATGTGCAATCCGACCAGTTTAGTGGGATTCATTGGTAAAACATATAGATAAAAAACCCACAACAACAAATTCAATCCGTATTTAAAATTTTGGATGACCATAACTTGGTCATCTGAGGTCGGATTGAAATTCTGTCTGTGGAGTTGGGACCATAACGACGCCCTCTATAAGGCTTAATGAAAATTTAATTTATTTTGGCTTAAAATCAAAATATGACATATGATACCACTTGAAATAACCGGACATGCAATAGAAACCCCAAAAAATGTGGGCTTTTAAAATTTTCACTGACGTTCGACATGAAATTCTCGACGTCAGTGAGTAGCTGTCCGGTTTAGGCTGAGGATCTCACATGAAAGAAGTTAAGCACAAAAATAAACCATAACAATACCTAGTTTAAAAACCGAAGTAGCGCATGACGTCTTTTCGTCGTTGGCGATCAATGCTCGAAGAATCTGAAGCCAAATTCCTCTGGAACATCCACACATGCTTTAAGAAACCGTGGGAGTTCCATTCGTCGAAATTCAGGTGCTAGTGCGGAGTTCCGACGACGCCTCGACTCTCCGACGATCACCGCATCGCCCTGCTTGCGATGCTTGAGAGAGAGCTTCATTCGAGATCCTTGGATCTAGAGCCTCTCTCTAGGATAAGGTAGAGATAGATAGAGAGAGATACATGAATAGTATATAGCAAACCACACTTCTCCTCTATTTATAGAGTGTAATGAAATTACCCAGAAATGCCAACTCAGCCCCCAAATAATTAACACAGTATATAAATAATATTTTTGACTATTAAACTGAGTCATAAATATTATTTATTCTTATTATCACTTATCTGTAATATAATAAATATATTATGTGATAATAATTAATCCATTAACTTGGATCTTACTCCCATAAATATTAATGAACTTTGAATATTTTAATATTTGTTCAAATAATATTTTTCATATATTTACTGAAAATATGTAAATAAATTTAATAAATAAATTCAACGCCCATTATTTTTAACTTGAATAATGTAAATTTATTTATTGAATTGGTGATCGTTTAACCTTGGAAAAATCTTGGACCCCAATAGTGGGGCCTACTTTGTCCAAATATCCTATTCAAGTAAACAAGACAGATTCTCAAATATGCTATTGTGTGTGGACCTCTAAGCCCTTATCTCAACAAAAGTGAATAATATTTATAGGCCAAGAGTGGGATCTAGCAACCCATCATGGACCTTGAAGAGATAAAGAATGTCACAACAACGACAACCAACCTACGAACATGTACTGTGCAATATAATCTCGTTGTCATTAATTTCTCATAAAGAAGGACGCACTCACATGTCATCTCCCTTTCCTTACTTTATAATCTATTGATCCAACTGGATGGATTTACCCTCGACTTCCATGGACATGGTCTTATGAAGGTACTACCATCCTTATCAACATGGCATGAGATATATTACTTCTATGAACCATAAGAGGAAAATCATTTCTTAACCATTCAACCAATGTTATTCCATCAATGACACACCCAACACAAACTACCTCACCACAATTTCAACATCATGGTTTTTATCTTGCATCACAGTAAATGATCAAATGAAATACACTGGTAATGATCACAAGTTAGGATACCATTACACCTGATTTTATATAGGAACATTCAATGACACCTGAAACATATGGTGTTCTCATCAGTGGGTTTGCCCTCATGATCTCACTACTAGAGATCACCAAGTGCGAACTTCATGAGAAGAAGTATCAATGCTTATGAGCCCCTATCACCTGATAGTCATAAATCTATTATTTCCAATCAGTAAGATGTATCTACACCATAGAACATATATTTAAGATTAATGTCATAGTATCTCGTGGTTCTCATTATAGCCCGACATCTGCTATACCCTTTTGATACGACAATTAATCTTTAGACATTACCATTTAAATAGTGGATGCAGAAAATTACACACTATAATGGTAATATTTCATCATGTATAGCTAACTGTATACATGATATGGTAATAAAAAAAACTGAATAGTTGGGTCTTGGGAACTAACTATTTCAAAAGGTAGGTTATGATAACTATTTTCTCTACCATCAACGTCTCAGGCATACCATAAGAGGTTTCTTTGCCTTTAAATATTGGATTCAAGTGTAGATGGATTGGGAATATTGGAACCACCGATACCTGAATCCCCACTCCAATAACTTGATCTCTCTGAATAAGATGCACCAATTGTTCTGTAGAGCATGATTCGCCCACCTCCCAAGGATAAGTTACTATATTTCAAATCAAGATTAAACAAACCTTGTTATTTCCAAATGAAGCATGTCTCAAAATATTCTGACTGCACCTTGGAAAATGGTTTTATGGAACTCCCAACATTGAAAAATTTTTATGAGGTGAGGTTGATATGATAGGACAACTATTTCCCCTACCATAAATGTCTCGGGCATGCAATAAAAAGATAATTTGTCTTCAAATATTGGTTAGAGAAATTGGTTTCTGTAGGCTTGATAGAGTTGAATGATCATGAAACTCATGAAATATGAATAATATTTTTCTGATATATTTTAGAAAATACATTCTCCTAATAGGTTACTACCCCTCATCCTTACTGTATGATGTTAAAATACATGGAAACTCATCCTTACTGCATAATGTAAAACTGCATGGAAACTCATCCTTACCTCGTGACGTTAAACTGCATGGAAACTCATCCTTGCCACATGATGTTAAAATACATGGAAAATTTTCCTTAATACATAAAATTAAAATATATGGAAACTCATCCTTACCTAATGACGTTAAACTTCAAGGAAACTCGTCCTTACCTCATGACATTAAATTTCATGGAAACTCATCCTTACCGCATGATGTTAAACTACATGGAAACTCATCCTTACCAAAAAACATGAAACTTTATGGAAACTTATACTTACCATATGATGTTAAAATTCATTAAGATTCACCCTTACCACATGATTTCAAAATGCATGGGGCTCATCCTTAATGTAAGATGTTAAACGGTGTGGTTCACGTCCTTGTTGTATGACGTTAAACTGCACAGTTCCCCTAAAACTACGTATGACTTGAATTTTATTTTCAATGAGATACCTAGGGACAACTTGATCCTATATCTTGGCCCAAACACCTCACAATGTGAGATACTACTATCCTATCCTCCATTTCCTTTTAATGGTAAAAGGAACCTTTGTTATTCCTTGTTTCTCACACAGATCATAGCTCACACAAGCATAGAAATTCCGGTAGGGGGTTCCCCACACAAAACAAGGCATGGAGGCTTGAGATAAGAAAATTTCACTCCTAATGAGTCCTCACCGCATGATGTTAAATTTCACGGTTAATGTCCCTTACACAACATAAAACTATACATTTTTATGAACCTCACCTAAGAGGAACACCATTGCTGGTGTCATTCTCTTACCGCATCGGTATTCCAAAACTATGTATGACTTCATTCCCATCCTTATGGGATACATAGTTAAATCTAGACACTTTGTTTATGGGCCCATCCATAGGACTTATTTAGGAACGTATGGAACAACATGAGCCTCCATGGTTCTCATTCACACTAGGTAATAGATGGTTGTGTCATACATACCCCTTAAGAGGTACTCCCCCTTTAAGTCCTTACAACATGACACAAAACTACATGGAACACATCCCAATCATAGGATGATAAACTATGAAACATTTCAATTTTTGGGAGAAATTTTCGACATCATATTGGAATGTAAACATACCACATGGTGACAACATCCCCTTTGAGACTTACAGAGCCCCTTATGCTGAAGTAGATTCCTAAAAGAAGGGAGGTAAGAAACCAATGGAGAATGATGATATACAGGTTATAGTTCCCAATGGCTTGGGAACTGACCCTGTGAATCCTTGGAGTATGCTCGATGACAACTATGTACTCCACATAAACCTATTCGGGGTCACAAATATAATCCCAAAGGTTCAATCCCTTTTTTCCCCGAATGAAAACATAAAAGATTATCAACTCCAATATCCCTATGCAATGATTTTCATAGAAATAGATGATGATGCCTCCTCTTATGGCCTCTCTTACCCTGATAGTGGTATAGGGGCCCCTATATTTCCATTATTTTATGGAAGTTTCCCCACAGACTTGAAAATGGAGGGAGATAAGGATGATCTCAAGAACACCTCTCCAACATTCGAGGAAGGAATCTATTCTACTGTATATGAGATCAAGAAGATAAATATGGGAACATTGGAAGACCCGAGGCCTACACTGATTAGTTCTTCAATTCCCCTTGAATCTTAAGAGGTGTACATCACATTTCTACAGCAGCGCTGATATGTGTTTTCTTAGGACTACACAGAAATGCACAGACTGAACCTGGATGTGGCTATGCACCATCCTAGACTACCCAAAGGGAATCCACATCAGAGTAATCCTCATCACTCATCCTAAATACATGATGTTAGGCTATACTAGCTCATCCTGACCACATGATGTTAAACTATACAGAGTTCATCCTAGAAACAAGACATTAAATTTCACGACATCTTTCTTCCTTACCAAATGACATAAAACTACTCAGATCCACAGTTCCCATTTACATCGGATAATCTATCATCCTCAACTCATGATGTTAGACTGCATATTCCACATCCTTAACTCATGATGTTAAACTGCACGGTTCTTCTAGAAATACTTACGACTTGATTTTCATTTTTATGAGATACGTAGGGATGCCTTGATCCTATATCTTGGTCCATCCACTATATGATATAAAATTCCCTTTTTGTACCCTTTTCTATATATTTATTAATGGGAAACCCATGTCATTCCTTGTTTCTCACACCGATCATAGCTCACAAGAGCTTATGAGTCACAGTAGGGACCCACCCTCACAAGCATGGAGCATAGGTACAAAATAAGTCCATCATGGTCCTGAATGAAATACCATAAAAGGCATACCATGGGTCCTCACCGCATGATGTTAAACTAAATGTTTAATGTCCTTACCACATGACATAAAACTAAACAGATCTATGACACCCATCTCCATTCATGTTGAGTCACCTTCTGTCTTTACCGCATGATGTTAAACTGCATGGTTTTCCAAGAACTACATGTGGTTTGATTCTAATTTCCTCATTAGATACATAGTGATACCCAGTCTTCTATACTTGGGGCCAACCATGATATTCCCACCAATTCACGTTGGTCTACCTTCATCCTTACTAAGTGATGTTAATCTACATGGAACTTCAATAACTACTTGTATCTTGATTCTTTCCCATACATGATGCATAATGATTCCTGAATCTCCAATCTTAGGCCTAGCTGCAACCGTCAATAGAAATATTGACCACTTCTATGTATGGGCCAGACCTATTTAAAGTATTTCCTTTTCTAGAACTATGTGTTTCTTAATTCTCATCCTCACGAGATATGTAGTTATTCCAAGACATTTTCTCTTTGGTCCCAGTCGTAGCCATAAACGTTTTTGGTCCTTTGGCCTAAGTTTTCCCAGAAAGGTGTGTAGTGTGGTCGAGCCCTCTTTGGTCCTCATTCGTGCCAAGTTGATTTATGGAACCACACTTTGAATATCCATGTTAGGAACTCCATATTATATTCTATCCCATATGACTATAAACTATCCACACATGTCCCTACAACATGACATTAAACTATGTTGCATCATCCTCCCCACAAAAACATTAAACTTCACGGCCTACTAGAACTACGTGTGGCTTGATTCTCATTTTCATTTGATACATAGTGATTCCCAAGCTCCCATATTTGGGACCAGTTGAAACATTAACACTTTTCACATTGGTTTCTATATCTTTATTGTATGATGTTAAACTCCATGGAAATAAATCCTTACCGCATGACGTTAAACTGCACATAAACAAACATCCCTGCTACATGATGATAAACCATGTAGACCATCTATCATTTTTCATTCCTTATCAAAGGACCACAAGATACTTACCTCGAAAAAAATAGTACAAGTTTCTTCTACCATATTTTGAAATCACCTCAATCCATGTTCCAAACATCACGTCTTGTATGCCTCAAATTGTTGTAAGCCTTTTATTTCCCTAGAAAACATAAAAAGACATCTCCCAGTTGGCCATGTTACTAATGAAAAAGGGTTTATACCCACCAACCAGCGATGTCCTTGTCCAATATAAAGGGAGTCCTGATTCTCATGATCCTTCTATCACCACAGTGTAACATGAAACCCCATTCTATTTTAGGTTTTCCCTAGAATGATTGTCCCATATCATTTCTGATGATATGAGGAACTCGATCCATTATTTACAACAATTCCACCTCCCACTTAGAAGTAAGTTAGTGTACTCTTGCCCCTAGGTATCCCAACGAGACTCTTGTATAACATATCCACTATTAGGTCCATGCGAGTCATGAACTTAAACTGCTCTCACTTTAGTCAAAGATGAACGACCTTAAACTCTAGCCAATAATGGTCCAAATCACCAGACCTTAAACTAATAACAAAAGATACACAAAACCTTTGAGGTCGAAAACCTACAAAGGGATTCCTAATCAAAAGTCGAGTCCTCTCCCACTAAACTATTAATTCTTAGAGTTTAGGAAAAAGTTAGGGAAAAATAAATAAGTCATAAAGCTCATAGGGTCTACTTGGTATCCCTAGTAAAATCCAAGCAATGATAACTAGACCCCCTAGTCTAGGAAAAAATTAGAGAAATGAATTTTCACATTTCCTCGCCGTGAAAATATATTCAAAAGGTGGTGGAACAAATTTTAGGGTAGTCGAACACTTATTGGATTTTACATTTTCCATAAATACCACTTCATGACCTAAATCATCTTAGGTTATCGCAAACATTTCATTTCCCCTAAATAAGAAAAGAGATCTCTCAGCTTGTCCATGATACTGATGTAGAAGGGCTTAGACCCACCGACCCGAGACATCTTGGCCCAATATAAAGGGCTTTCTAATTCTTGTGAGCTTTGCATCATCATGATGGAACTTATTACCCCATTGTTATTTAATATATCCCCAATGCAACTTCCCCATACCTTTCCCATGACCTGAACACTTTGGACTATGATTTATAATCTTTGTATCAAACTATTCAATAGGATCTGATATCCTCAACATTTCATCTCCATGTTTTGTACCCTTTCTCAATGCCAGAATGTGACCCTTAATTCTTGAACCATTTGGTGGCCCACACTTCGTTATTAAAAACCATAGGGCATAGGGCCCAATCTATTCAATTAGAACTAATATTACTCTAGGGTGCCAAAACCTTTTCTGTATAACCTTACTTTTATACCCAACTTCATCATTTAGATTTTTGAGCCTCTACAAATGTTTTATAGCCCCTGTAAAAGAAAATAGATCTCTCAGTTCAACCATGATACTGATGTAGAAGGGCTCAGACCCACCGATTAGAGATGTTTCAACCCAATATAAAAAGCTTACTAATCCTTGTGAGCCCCAACGACACCATGGAGGAACCTGAAACCCCATAGTGTTAAGGTACATACCTGACATGTCTACACCATTCCATATTATTCGGCTCAAACTTACAGGTTGTGATTTACAGCAGTCACATTCCTACTACCCAGGTAGGTTTGTCTTCCTTAGAATTTCACCATCAACCATATTCACCCAAAAAATCTTTCATATCCATTTGAAAAGAGTGGAGACCATCTTTTCTTAGCCATGCTATCGATGCATAAGGGATTTAACCTTCCAACTAAAGACATCTCCTCATTACAAGAAAGGAACTCCAATCCTCATGAGTCCTAGAAGCACAATAGAGGAACTCAACACTCCATAGTGTTTTGAGTCATCCTTGGTCTTCTGGCCCCATATTCTACAACACAATGATGGTCTAGCTTGCATGACCTTAACATAACAAGAGACATGATCCCCGCCAAGATGAAAACCTAATAATATAATCCCAAGAAAAAGTAAAGTCTCTGCTCACTGGACATGAAATTTGTGTGATCTAGAAAATATTGAGCATCTATGGAATAGAAGAGGCATAAAAACTTGTTGGGTTGAAAACCTATAAGAAGGCAGCCTGAGAAAAATCCATGTCCATGCCTGCTAAGTCTTCCTCCATATGAAGCTTAGAAAAAAATTAGGGAAAAGTAAATAAAGAGATGCAAAGCTTGTGTGGCCCATCATATGGCCTTATAAAAAATCAAGCTATGTTTGCTAAGTTCCTTGACTTAGGAAAAAGTTAGATCATTCCACATTTGGGAAAGATACCATGTCCAAATTGTCCTCATAAATCAGATGATCTCAAGACTATTAGACCAGGTGCATCAATGAAGGATTTCATGTTAGTGGGAATTCATGAACATTCCTTGAAGATCAACCTATTGGAAGTCAAGAACTCAAAAAATCACACACAAGGAGGAGAGGAGGAGGAGATCTCTAAAAAAAGAAAAAAGGTGGAGGAACATGGTTCTCCAGCTGTCGCCCATCGGAGGACATCCTTAGGTGATTACTTGAGCCTTCCACATGCTCCTTTGAGGGATAGGTTATTAGATGATGAAATGGATGTCAGACGATGCCTGGTTCGTGTTGGGTTCTCGCGAGATCATGTGATACCCTTCCTTCACGAATCACCGTCGCTAATTTTCCAAGCAGGGTCTTCAGGGACCAACGTGCATGATGACCCCCGGGTCTTGCGAATGTCTCAAGAACCCTTGTATCATGATGGGCCCATATAGCCTCCTGCATTGTCATCTCGCTCTACAAACACTCCTCATAGTCCCTCGACACAACATCAGATTCGTTGCAATATCCCTCTCTTCTAAATCACACAATTGCGTGATGAGTCGAACATCATGCGAAGATCCCTGTCATGCGAAGTTGCCAAGAGAACATCTGTGGGTGCCAGTATTGTCATGCATCCACCTCCTAACGAGTATGCGGACTCATGAGCATGACCAATATAAATGAAACTTAAAACATGCAGTAAACATATAAAAAATAGTTTAAAACAAAAAAAATTCATAAAAAATGATGATAAAAAATAATTTATAAGATTTCAAAACCACATACTTGAAACTTAAAAAGTTTCAAGTACGTGACTTTAAAAGCCTATAAAATATAAACTACAAGACCGATATAAATTAAACTTAATACATGGCTTAAAAATATAATAAATTGTTCAAAATAAAAAGAGTTTCATAAAAAATGTTGATGGAAAATAATTTATAAATTTTCAAAGACACCGAAATGAAACTTAAAAATGTTTTAAGCACGTGACTTTGAAAGCCAATAAAATATAAACTATAAGACCAATATAAATGAAACTTTAAACATGGATTAAACATATAATAAATAGTTTAAAATAAAAAGAATTTCATAAAAAATGTTCATGAAAAATAATTTATAAGCTTTCAAAACCAGCTACTTGAAACTTAAAAATGATTAAGTATATGGCTTTGAAATACTATAAAATATAAACTATATGACTGATATAATTTAAAGTTAAAACATGAATTAAACATATAATAAATTATTAAATTATTAAATTAATATTATTAAAAATTAATTATATAATAATTAATTAGTTAATTAGTAATTATTAATAATTAATTATATAATAATTAACCAATTAATTAGTAATATAATGAATTTTAATAATTAAAATTTAATAATTATAATGAAAAATTATAATTTATAAATATATTAATAATTAAATAATTAACTATTATATAATTAATAATTATATTGCCATTTAACTAATTAATTATTATATAATAATTTTTAATAAGTACTAATTAATAATTATATTGAATAATATAATTTATAATTATACTTCTAATTAACTAATTATAAAATGATTTTCGACTCTATCTTTCTCAAAAAATTAATTAATTAACTATTATATATATAATAATTATATTACTAATTAACTAATTAATTATTATATAATTAATGATTAATAATTACTGATTAACTGACTATAAATTATATAATTAATAATTACATTACTAATTAACTAATTAATTTTTATATAATTAATAATTATATTACTAAGTAACTAATTAATTATTAAATAATTAATAATTATATTACAAAGTAAGTAATTAATTATTAAATAATTGATAATTATATAACTAATTAACTAATTATATTACTAATTAACTAATTAATTATAATATAATTAATTATTAATAATTAATAATTAACTAACTAATTATTATACAATTAATAGTTATATAATTGATAATTATGTTATTAATTAACTAATTAATAAATAATAAATAATAAATAATAGTTATAATGAATAATTATAAAGAATAATTATAATGAATAATTATAAAGAATAATTATAAAGAATAATTATATTACTAATTAACTAATTAATTATTATATAATAATTTTTAATAATTACTAATTACTAATTATAATGAATAATTATATTACTAATTACCTACTTAACTATTATATAATTAATAATTATATTACCAATTAACTAATTAATTATTATATAATAATTTTTAATAAATAAAAATCAATAATTATAATGAATAATTATAGTTTATAATTATATTACTAATTAACTAATTATAAAATGGGCCCCACCTCTATCGTTCTCAAAAAATTAACTAATTAACTATTATATATTTAATAATTATATTAAAAATTAACAAATTATTTATTATATAATTAATTATTAATAATTAGGAATTAACTAGTTACAAATTATATAATTAATTATTATATTACTAATTTACTAATTAATTATTATATAATTAAAAATTATATTACTAAGTAACTAGTTAATTATTAAATAATTAATAATTATATTACTAATTAATAATTATATTAATAATTAATAATTATATTACTAATTAACTAATTATCTTACTAATTAACTAATTAATTATTAACTAATTGATTATTAATAATTATTAATTAACTAACTAATTATTATATAATTAATAGTTATATAACTAATAATTATATGAGTAATTAATAATTATAATGAATAATTATAATGAATAATTATAAAGAATAATTATATTACTAATTAACTAATTAATTATTATATAATAATGTTTAATAATTACTAATTAATAATTATACTAAATAATTATATTACTAATTAACTAATTAATTATTATATAATTAATAATTGTATCACCAATTAACTAATTAATTATTATATAATAATTTTTAATAAATACTAATTCATAATTATAACAAATAATTATAATTTATAATTATATTACTAATTAACTAATTATAAAAAGGGTCTCGACTCTATCTTTCTCAAAAATTTAACTAATTAATTATTATATAATTAATAATTACACTACTAATTAACTAATTAGTCACTATATAATTAATGATTAATAATAACTAATTACCTAATTACAAATTATATAATTAATAATTATATTACTAATTAACTAATTAATTATTATATAATTAATAATTATATTACTAAGTAACTAATTAATTATTAAATAGTTAATAATTATATTACTAATTAACTAATTATATTACTATTTAACTAATTAATTATTATATAAATTTTTATTAATAATTACTAATTAAGTAACTAATTATTATACAAATAATAGTTATATAATTAATAATTATATTATTAATTAATAATTAATAATTATAATTAGTAATTATAATGAATAATTATTATTAGTAATTATAATGAATAATTAGAATTAATAATTATAATCAATAATGCTAATTTATAATTATATTACTAATTAACTAATTAACTATTAACTAATTAATAATTATATTACCAATTAACTAATTAATTATCATATAATAATTTTTAATAATTACTAATTATTAAGTGTAATGAATAAATATAATTTATAATTATATTACTAATTAACTAATTAACTACTATATACTGAATAATTATATTACTAATTAATTGGTTAATTATTATATAATTAATTATTAATAATTACTAATTAACTAATTAATTATTATATAATTAATTTCTAATAATATTAATTTAATAATTTAATAATTTATTATATGTTTAATCCATGTTTTAACTTTAAATTATATCGGTCTTATAGTTTATATTTTATAGTATTTTAAATCCACATACTTGAATCTTTTTTAAGTTTCAAGTAGGTGGTTTTGGAAGCTTATAAATTATTTTTCATGAACATTTTTTATGAAATTATTTTTATTTTCAACTATTTGTTATATGTTTAACCCATTTTTGAAGTTTCATTTATATCGGTCTTATAGTTTATATTTTATAGGCTTTCAAAGTCATGTGCTTGAAAGATTTTCAAGTTTCATGTTGGTGTCTTTGAAAGCTTATAAATTATTTTCCATCAAGATTTTTTATTAAATTCTTTTTATTTTCAACAATTTGTTATATGATTAATCCGTGTATTATGTTTCATTTATATTGATCTTATAGTTTATATTTTATAGGCTTTTAAAGTCACGTACTTAAAACTTTTTAAGTTTCAAGTAGGTGGTTTTGAAAGATTATAAATTGTTTTTATCAGAATTTTTTTTTTGTTTTCAACTATTTTTTATATGTTTAATCCATGTTTTAAGTTTCATTTATATTGGTCTTATAGTTTATATTTTATAGTCCTTCAAAGTAACGTACTTGAAACACAATCTCACATCAAAAATGCAGAATGTTCTGTGCAGGAAATGGAGAACCAGAATCCCATATCAGAAATGCAGAATGATTTCCAGGGTAAGCTCTCTTATAAAAGGGAGCCTTGGGTGAGAGATTCTGTCAGAATCCAGACTGTTGTAATGGCAGTACTGTTGAAATTTAAATAGTGGATAAATTCTGCGCACCAACACAAAGGCGGCATCAGTGATGCTGCCTTTGTAGAGTATTTTTAAAAATAAAATTAACCTAACCTGTTTTCTAGATTTTTGTTATAAACGCATTTAAAAAAAAATCTGATTCATGAGCATGACCTCCTCTTTACTGAGAAAGCTTTAAGAGATGCGAATTTAGTGGGAATCTTCAGCTATGCATCATCCCTAAGGGCCAAGACACAGTCCTCACATGCATTAGTAGGGAATCTTGGGTGACCCTTGGGAGATCATGCGACATGAAGGATCCCCTAGTCATGTGGAACCTTCGTTCGGCTATCCAGAGAAGACCCTCATGCATGAGGCACATCCATGCCGGTGACCATGGTCATGCACCGAAAAACATGCAAACCGTCACACGATGACATAAAACTTTGGTCTTGCGATGCTCACACGAAGCCCCATGCGTACGACCTAGGGTCTTTGTCCATACAGGGCATTCCCATGCACGTAGAGGCTTTGACACATAGCCCCCCCCCCCCGCGCATAACCACAGGACCTATCGCAAGACCCCATCCACGATCATGTGATAATATCTCATGTCCCATGGTGTCTGCATGTGTCCTTAGAAGTGGATGCCTCAACATGGGGGATCCTTTCAGACACCCTTTGCACGAGAAAAAACATTAAGGGTGTGCGACCCATGGGCCATGCACCCCTCACCATGCAACACATACCTTTACTCACACACGTGAAGGTTTTGGTAAAAAAACACCTCGTGTATCACCATCAGGGCCGTTATAAGACTGTGATTGAAGACATGTGATTGCATGAGTGGACAAGAACCATGCAGTGCCTTCACACATGGTGTTCCCCCTCAAACATGTGTGTGACCTTAGCACACAGAGAGCCCATAGGAAGCCCCATCTGATAGCCATGCATCTCCCTACCTAGGAAGATATTGTCTAGACGGACTTAAGCAGCAATCCCTTTTGATGCACACTTGTAGCACTCAAACGAATGCAAGAACTTAAGCATATCCTCAAGACCCAACTACATGAATAGTTCAAAGATATGATTTGTGAGACCCTTTGATGGTCTCATGATGTCCTTAGGAAAACTTGGACATACCATGTTGATCGCAAGACAAGCCTCAAACAAGATGCTCTGGTCTCGTGACACCCCTTTGACACATCACTATGGCCATGCCACGACCCATAGGTCAATCCAAGTTGATCAGGCGACACCCACTCGACACATATGCATTGTCACAAGACAAGCACTGGATAAGTTAGGATGACCTTGTGAAGAATTCATTGACATGTTGGAAGGATCATGCGATTGTCCATAGACATGTGACAACTTGAGGAAAAGTTAGGTTGATCATACGACAACATGTAGTCACGCCTACTTTGATCATGTGCGGGACCCCTGACATGTATGCCTCACCGCATGGAAGTCCTATGGTATGTTCGGGCAACTCCACGATGCCCTAAGGACAAATAGAATTTTTCCAAGACATGCTTGCACACTCTCCATACGATTCATATTGGTCATGTGAGGCATCATCAAAAAATCAATTAAAAATAATATACATTAATCATACAAACTCGCATGATCCCCAACCTTTGTCACATAAAAAAAGGAGATCGAAGGTGGGGGGGAGAGGTGTTCACGATCACTGAAAGACTTGTGACGTGCCTGGGACGTCCACAACGTGGCTCCTCAAGACCTCCTAACAAGTTATCCAGAAATGCCTGTCCTGGCCCCTTTGGATCATGTGCAAGACCCCATGCATGTCTAACCTAATTAGTCGAAGGCATATAATACAAGTTAGTTGATCATGTACAAGACCTCAGACATGTCCACCTTGATTATGAGAATGCAATTGAGACAAGTCAGTTGACCATGCACGAGACCCCAAACATGCCCACTTTGGTCATGTGAATCATCATGGACGTGATGTTTTGCCCACTTGAAGGCATCCAAGGCATGTCAATTGACTAGAAAAAAACCCTTGGATGTATCTGCCTTGTCAGATTAGTACCCCAACATATCAGGTGGACAATCAAGACTTTCCCAGTAGACGACCAAGACATGTCAGGCAAACCCCTTATGACATATCCAATTTGTTTGACAAACCAACATGGACTCTTGTCATGTGGACCCCGGACTAGGAGTCTTCATCCACATCCCCATTTTACTAGGGAATTGTCCTTAATGAGCTAGGGTCATACCCCCACGTGACTCTCCTGATATCATGCACTCAGACTAACCATCATGGTCGTCACCACCACTCTTTAATATACCAAAGGATAAAAGAATGAGTATATGGCATGAGCATCCATAGAGTGTAAGCCTCGACCAATGACATGATATAAGTGTAGCAATTGGACAACCTCAGAGTGTAATCCCCAGCCACAAGGGTAGGCTCAATGTGTAAGCCATGACATAAATGAACTACGAGAACTCTGATTCCAACCGTAATTGGGATACATAAGAAGCCTTCCTATGGCCCGATCTCCGATAGTCATCCACCTCGGTATAAGTCCCTTTCAATTCCAATTATTATTAGATTATAGGATTAAATCCTCCAATAGGTTTTCCATCCTCATTCATCCATCAACAGACAAGAATAGGACTCATGCACACATATCATGTACTATGGGATAGATACATCATACTGATTAGACAATGATGATGTGTAACCATCAGGTGATGAAGGGTCATAAGCACTGAGAATTCATTTGGTGAATTTTCACTTGGTGATATTGTGTAGGTGAGATCATGAGGAATGACCCACCAATAGAAACTTCACATGTTTCAAGTGTCATTGGTAGTTTCTTCTTGTGAAAATTTGTAACGGTCTCCCGACATGAGATCATTATCAGTGTATACTCTTTTATCACATAATTTAATGCAAGGAAAAACTATGGTAGTAAAGTTTTAGCAATGTAGCTTATGTTGGGTGCATCATTGTTGGTATGAAATTGATTGAATAAACAAGATAGAATTTATCACTTCCGATATGTAGAGATATATCGGTCCTAGTTGATCAAGATGATAGTACCTTCACTAAATATATGGCCACGATAGAAGAAGGTAAGAATTTCTAGTAAGGTCAATGAACAATAAATAAATAAAGGATATTGACATAAAATTCATATCTTTCTTTATGAGATATCATGAGACAAATATATTGCATTACACAATGTGTGTTCATAGTAAGGTTATCATTGATATGACTACTCCTTATCTATTTAGAGGCCTTGATGGGTTACTTGACTCAGATCCTAGTATGTGAATTGTATTCACTGCTATCGAGATAAGGGACTAGAGGGTCACACACTAAGAATATTCAAAAGTCTGGCCTAGTCTGAGGAATAAGAGTTAAGGACCTGGTGGAATCCGCCATGGGGTCCGGGATATGTCCAAGAATACATTATTACCAAGGAATAAATAAATTTATATTATTTAAGTATAGAATAATTGGTGTTGAATTTATTTATTATATATATTTTATATGTGTCAAATTAAATACATGGAAAATATTATACGAGTGAATTTAATTTTAATATTCATAGTTTGTTTAATATTTGTGGGGATATCAAGTCGAGTTTGTGGCTTGGTTTTATCACGTAATATATTTATTATATTAAAATAAAAGGATAAAAATATAAATGATATTTATGACTTAGTAAAACAATAATAAGATTTCATTTATAGTGATTAATAAATATATTTGGGCCGGGGACCGTTTTCAGGTATTTTAAACCTCACTATAAAAGGAGGAGGTGGATCTCATGAAACATACCATTTACTGCATGATTCCGGATCCTCTCTCTCATATCCATCTTTATAGAGAAATAAGCAGTTGATCTAAGTCCTGGATTAATGTTTTTCTTCACAGATTGATGGATTAATGCAACAAGGACTATCAGGACATTGAAGGATATATCATATCTCTATAATAGAATCTAAAATTTGATGACCAATGCTTCTATAGGATTTCAACGTGAATTTGGATGACATTGGGGGATTTAGATTGGTATAATTTGATTAATTATTACCAGTGACAAGATGATGTTGAACATTGATTAAGATCAAGATTGGTATTTATCTCTTTAATTTTTCTGCTTAAAATTAACCACGTAGGATCCTCGAGCCCTTATCGGGGCTGCACATTCTTAGAGATAACATAGTTACATCTAGATCTGGTGAAATATTTTAAATCTATGTCCCATATTCTTTTGTTGTGTGCCCTGGTACTTTCAAAGTCTTCCAAAGAGAAGGACTTAGGGTCATAATTCCAGTTGGTTTGCAGAATTCCACCTTGTTCCAGAAATGCATGGGTTGGATATATCTATATTAAGTTTTACTCATGTGTGGATTGTCAACCTCTTATAATTATAAACCCTTACATATAGATTTCATGTTCCTTATTTGTAGGAAGCATTTGTATGTGTATGAATTTGTTTAGATTCTATATTTGAGTGAACAAAAAAAACTGTATGGATTATGTAAAGAGTTACACATTAATATAGTGTAACCATGTTAATTTGGTGGATGCAATAGGGATTATAATACTAAATCATTAGAATCGTACATACAAAAGGCATAAAAAATGAGATAATAAATATTTTATATGGTGAAATAGTTATGAATTTAGTATGCACATGACATATATTAAATTGGTGATACATTAAAGAAAACCCCTTAAATACAACGTGTGAGATTATTTCAAAAGTGGAACTTGTTAATAACCTGATCATTTAGCATGGGAGAAACAAACCATTAATTTTGTGTAAGGTAATGAAGTAATGCAGTGAATTCAACCATTATATGGCCTATTTAATGAATTTTTTATGGGTTACACTTTGTTGGAAAACCCTAACCACTAGGACAATAAAGGAATGGAGTTGAATGAATCCATAAAATATATTTTCATACTAAACTATGAAATAATCATATATGATATGATTGGAAATATTTGTATACAAGATATAGTAAAACTTATTTATGTGATAACTGGTGTAAGTCATTAAAAAATATGGATCATGGATAACTAATGGATATGATGTGTGAGGTTATCATTTTTATTGATAATTATTTCAACAAAATTACTTGGTGAAAAGATATAAAACATGGTACCCACCCATAGATATGTATTTGTTGTATATTATTGAATACATCATGTTAATCATACTAATATCTCTTATATGTATAACCTATAAAATAATTATAGATTAGTATCTAAGGTTGAGAAGTTTTCTTAAAGAAAATCATTCTGAGTATCTGAATGTGAATGTTATAGAGATCAATTTATCTTACTCTGACTCATGGGTGTTGGATACCCAATGTGCATCACTCATTTATTCTAATAAATATAGAATTATAAATGGGATGGAATTAGATAAGTGAGAAGTCAATATTCATGTCAGAGACTGAGCAAACGTTACAATATTAGAAGTCAATACTTGTGATTTAAGTATACCTATTATATTAGTTCTAGAATTGGAGAACTATTATTATGTTCCCTCCATAAATAATTTTTTTAATTATTTATATTTTTTTATAAAAAATAGGATTTTTATTCATTATTAAGGACAATATTTGTTTTATATATAAGAATTAAATGTTTTATGTTACCAATAATATGGTAAATGGTTTATATATTCCAGATATGGATAATATTGCATATAACATTCTAAATAAGATGTCCTGTGATGATTCAAATCCCACCTACCTTTTTTATTTTCATATTTTACATATAAATGAGAAAAAAATTCAAAGACTCCATATATTTGGATTAGTGGAACCATTAAATTATGAATCATTCAATAACTGTGGGTATTTTTAATTGGAAGAAATTAATAAAGCACCTTTTAGTGGAAAAGTTGAAAGGGCTAGTGGACTATTGGATGTCAAACATAGTGATATATACGAACTAATGAGTACTCAAGAAAGTGGTAGTTTAAGTAATTTATTAAATTTATAATGACTTTAGTCAATGTGAATAATTTTTTTTGATGAGATAAAAGTGTGAAACATTTGAAAATTTTAAAGTGCTTCAGAAAAATTAACAGAATCAATTTGTTAAAATTATAATGATTATTTGATCAGATTAGGAAGGTGAATTCTTGATTCAATAATTCAATAATTGAACAAGAGATTTTATAATTATTCTATAACTCACTACTCCTAGAACACTATAGTGGAATAAGGTGTATTAGAGGGCGAATCATACCCTATCAGACATGGTTCAGTCGATGATCCGTTAGTGTGACATTTTTTATTTCATTCCGGTATATTCTCTAGTGGATTACACATTCCTACTTAACCGTGTTCCCTATAAAGTAGTCATAATAATTCCATATAATACATTTCATGGAAATTACCCCAATATCTATTTTATAATGTTTTAGGTTTGTGAATCATATGTATTAAATTTAGCTTCTAATAAACTCATCCTTAGTAAGAAAAATTATTATTTGTTTGTAATCCAAAAAAGACTGTAGGATATTAATTTTACAATCATACTAAATAAAATTTGTTTGTAGAAAGAAATTATGTTTTCATTGATACGGGAAATATAATAATAGGTGTCAATGGAAGAAAATATGAATATAGAGAATTTTATGATCGAAAAAAATAAGTTTTTTTAATATTGAAGATTATCTGGTTCCATAGAGAGTTGTGGAAGAATAACTTACTCAAGTTATACAAGATCCTTTAATATTTAGTGAGAATCAACAGGGGCCTAAGAGATATGGATTAATGATATAAAATTATGATGAATTAATTTTCATAATATATAAACCTAATATCTACTGAGAGGCCATTGATAGTTTTGAATATGAGAAATGGTTAATATTCAAGAAATCGAAAATAGACTCCATGTACACAAACCAAGAATGAAACTTAGTGGATTCACCAAAATGGGTGAGATCCATATGGTGAAGGTGGATTTAATAAAAGAAAATTGACATTTATGGTAGAGTGTTTACCTATATATCATGCCTGGAAACAAATGGTTACAAACAAATTCATGGTAATGATTAGTAATAAATCTTTTCACCTATTGTCATGATAAATTATTTTTAGATATTAATTTTTATAACAAAATATTTTCATTATTAGAAATATATAATGGATATAAAAACCACTTTAAAAAATATTAATTTATTTAAAGACATGTATATGGTAGAGTCCAAAGGTTTTTATGTTCCAAATGAGTTTGTTATGGTGCGAGAGTTATGGTGGTCTATCTAAGGGTTGAAGAAAGATTCTTAGATTTATAATATCTCATTTAATAATGAAATAAAAGTGTTTGGTTTCCTTAAAAAAATATTATTATTTTTTATATAATTTAATTTGTGAGATTTTTGTAGTTTTTCTATTATTATATATGGATGAAATACTTCATATTAGAAACAATGCTCCAGCTTTACACTCTGTTAATATGTGATTGGGAAAATTCTTCTCAATGGGAGACATGGGTGAAGAAGCCTATATATTGGGTATTAATATCTATAAATATAGATATAATAGGTTTCTTGTAATAAGATAGATCTTATATATTGGTAAAATTCTAATGATTTTTTGCATGGAGAACTCCAAAATGGATCTTTACTGGTATTTCATGGAAAAAATCCTAGGAAGATTAAACATTCCCCTAGAGAGTTAGAAAGTATGGATATAATTCCTTATGTGTCTATAATAGGATATATTAGGTATTTCATGTTGTTTAATTAACTTGATGTCACATATTCTTTGTTAATTACAGGTAGATACCGATTCATCTTAGTGAGAGTCAATGTATTATTGTTAACAATATATTTAAGTACTTAAAAAGAACTAAAAATATGTTCATGAACTTTTGATGAGAGGATGTGATCTATATAAGAGGTCACACTTATTAAAGTCTATAATCCTATAAATATGAAATGCTATATCAATATAGATCAATGTTTTTAAAGATCATTGAATCCATCAGTTGGAATAGTTCGAAACAAGCCATTGTAGAAAGATAGAAAACATAGGTAGAGTACATTGTTGCATCAAATATTGCAAGGGAGTTTTTGGGATCAAGAAGTTGATTTCTAAACATAGAGTAGTTCCTAGAATTAAGGGAGAAAAATATATTTAGTATGACAATAATAAAACAATTTCTTAGACCAAGGAACCCTAGTCTCACCAAAGGACCAAACACATCCTTCATAAATACCATCTCGTATAAGATACCATTGAGAGAGGTGATGTTAAAATCAATTGGGTGGATATAGTGGAAAATATAATTATTCTATTAAGAAACCATTATCAAAATAAATTCAAGAGGGTTATGTTTAATATATTAGTATAAGATACATAATATATTTAATGAAATGTTTGTACAATGTCACACTAATTTATAATAGAGGAAATATCTATTTATAATTTATTCACATGTGCTATAACTTATTTTACATGAAAAATAGAATGATAATATACCCTAAAAGTATGAATTTGATTTTTCCCTAATCAATGATAATCATGGAGTATTATGATTTTCCATGATATGTTAATATTATAATGAGTAGTGTAAAAATGAGATAATATGGGTAGAATTATTATTTAGACTAACCTATAAAAGTATGTCCAATAGAATGTCATAGAATCATTAATATACTTAGGTATGTATAATGATTTTGAATCCTTTTTACTAGAGTTTGGTGAGATACCTAGAATGAGAACCTTCATACATTGATACCTTTGTTTTTCAAGTCTTGAGTCTTAGCCAATCATGGGAGGGTGGGTATGCTATTGATATTTTCATTGGTTGGAGGTCAACCAATATAGGAATTTTCCAATCAAATGACAATAAAGGGAATATAGCCCTTAATTGAATTATACTGAGGAAATACATGTCCATTTTTAGTTAAGGGACATAATATATGCTCAGTTACATGGATGAGGGACATGCGGTGTGCTCATAAGCGAGATGAATGAAATGTGATGTATTCATTGACTTGGTTAGTATTTTTCATAGAAGATGGAATATATTAGATGGGATAAACTAGATTGAAATTGTTCCATGTCTAGTGGTAACTCAATGTCATAAATATGATTATAAAGGTATATATACAATTTATATGATATATCTTGTGGTAGACATGAACATATAGAGATATAAGTATGTTGGATATAGATCATACCAGACCCCTTAATATCTTGGGTAGAACTAATGTTTTTCTATAGGATACTATTTTCTTACATTTTGAACTCCTTTTTTCATCTTTGTTGTCAATGCTACTAAGTCTCACAGGTTCAAAAATTTAATCCTTTTTATAATGATTATATTTTGTACAAAGTGTTAGTTAAAGAACTAATATAAGTTGATAAAATGTATCTAAAAGAGTTTTTATGGATTCACAAGGAGTTACAAAGTTTTTTATAAATATATTTTAGGATTTTAGTGTGATTGGGAGATTATTGGTGTTACACTAAAAATAAGGATATCATATTTTATGATATCCCTTAATCTTAATTGGTGATATAGGCTTGTTGATTCTTATATCATAGGTTATGATTAGTTACCATCATAAAGTATGATGGGATTATGTGATATATGATATTTCATACATATATCACATTCATGAATTATCTTAGTTTCTATCAGTTATGGATCAATGGAATTGATTAATTAAATGGTTAAACATTCATAATAGCCTGAATATTTGAAATTATTATGAATATTCATTAATGAGAAGTGACATGCGATGACAACCATGAGATGTAAGAATATTCTCTAATACTTCAAATATATTAATTTAATGACGAGATTCTATAAAAGGGTTGTGATACCTCCCATTTCAGTACTTTTGATTCATGAAGGATAATCCTTGA
This sequence comes from Viscum album, assembly GCA_963277665.1. Lineage (NCBI taxonomy): Eukaryota > Viridiplantae > Streptophyta > Magnoliopsida > Santalales > Viscaceae > Viscum > Viscum album. Next base: position 92,439,772 of record OY728155.1, read on the forward strand.
TTCTCTTCAAGATCTTTATCCTTTATTCATACTAATCATGGAAAGTGATCAAACACCATTGAAGTCCCTGAATCCTCTCATTATGAATGAGGATAAAAGGCATATGTAATCCCCTCATAGGTTGAATCTATTTATTTTTTTCTTCAGTGATCATCATCTAGAATAATTTATCACATATGATAGATATAGAGATCATAGAAATAAATAAATATATTTGTGTATTCATGTTATTCTTATACATGTTGAATCAAATGATGATACATTAATCATTTCATGGATTTCTTCCATTGCTAATTTTCATTAGATGAACATCCTAAAGCCCACGATGAACGTCCCACTATCTATTTAAACATTTTTGTAGCCAACACTCCACTTCAATATTCTATGGCTAATAAAAATTATCAGTAATATTCTAGTGTCATTCACTAGATAATTATCCCTTGTAAAAAATAATACTAAGTAATTAGGATATGTTTTCACATAAAATAATAATTACTGAGACCCAAATATAGCTCATATAATATCAAAATAGAAAATCCACATGATTAATATAATATATAAAAATTTTATTTATATAAATCCAAATTAATCACCCCAACAGTTCCACATCACCCCTAAAAGTGGTCTAAATAATTTTCATTAGAAGTCTAAAATGTGCCCATACGAAGTCAATATTGTCATCATATGGAGTAATCATAATTATCTAAACCCATGCACAAATATTTTAAAAATATGATAAAAAGAGTCAGAATTGTCCCATCTTGGGGCATCTGAACTTACCAATGACATAGGTTAAAGTTTAAAATTTATTTTAATTCCCATTTACTAAAACTACTAATATGGAATGTCTGACGACAAAAAAATAAGAATAAGTATCATATCAAAAATAAAAACAAATATTTATTCTTAATTGTTGATGCATAATTCTAGATGTAAAAAAACATAAAATCTATTGAAAAAAAAACTAAAATAAAAGTAAAAAATTAAAATGAGTACTCTACTATTAAAAATAAAAGATGATGAATTAATTTCAAAGTATGGTTTTAATTTTTTTTTGATTTATTTATATTATATACATAGTTTATTGAATTTGTTTTGAGATTCCTAAAGACAATTAATTTACACTAGTTAGATTTAAATCAACATTATACTAATATTTTCAATTATTCATGAAAAAAATAAATTATTAAAACTAGAATATATTATTATCAAATCTCAATCATAGAAGAAAAATAAATACTACTCTCATAGATAAAATTATACTATATCAGATTGGGATTCTCCCCTTTCCCATTAATTATATCAAAGAAATAATAAGAAATAAGGTGAGAATAAATTTCAATGTGATACTAAATAAAATACAACCAATCAATGAGAAAAACCAACCAATCAATGTAAATCATCCATTAGTTTACTCATACTTCACCATCCCATAAGCGACTACTCACTCATGACTATATGAGAATCAAGCATGAGTGATAAGTTAATCTTAAATATGGTATAACATGAAAGGATATTATATAATAAAATCAATAATGAAAGAGAATTAATAAAAAACTCAACTAGAATTCAATATCTTGATTTTATTCATCCACTAATGTATTCTCATTGTCCTATATCTCTCTAGGATGGTAGAAATCATAAATAATAATTATCTCTATAAAATAATTGAGGCGTTACATATTTTTAGAAATAAATGGTTTCATGACATAGTGATAAGTATTAAACTATAATTAATTTATCTCTATAAATAGGAATACCAAATAATAGTTTAATGAAATTGGTTGTGGTGTGAATCTCATATTTCTACTATTCTAAATTCAAATAATTGACAACCAACATGCATCATCCTGAAAATTCTATCCATGATTTGATGTTCTCATAACATCCTCAATCCTATTTCTGCATCAAGGGGTTCAGATTTTAGTGTTATAATATTGTGATTCGCTTCTTGAAACCTCTATTACAATTATAAAATATTATTCCTTCATCATGTCAAGATCCAAAATTCATCAATTAATTTAAAAAAGTTTTACACATATACAAGGTTTCATGGAAAAATTGTCAACATCATGGTGTATACATTATAACTCAGTTATTCCAAGTTATTATTATGCATATGAATTGTGGTGTGAAGAGTACATGTTTAATTATGATTTATTTTTGGTTTCCAAATCTAGTTTCTCTCAGACAAACTACACTGTGACTCATTATTCATTATGGTGTAACTATGTTGTTACTTTGTAATTTATTTTCAATCTTCTCCAAAGTCTCCTAATATCTATTTTTTAGAAACAATTATTGAAAGTAACCAAAATAAGTTATATTCTATCTAATTAAACATTAAAAACATGAAAAAATTGTAATCATAATTTCAGTTATCAAATTACCTTATACTTGAATAATTGTTATCCCATATAAAAATAAAAATCTCAAATAAAAAATAATCTATATTTTAAAAGGGGAAACATTAAATTTATCATATTTATAAACATGTAGTCATAATTATTAATTACATGAACACAAAAAAATATCCAATCAAGATTGATCCAATCATGCCTCTTATACAATTACAATCCAAACCACACTTCTCTTCAACTCACATTATTCATTTTTTCATTAGAACTATTGAAAATTATGATCAACCTTAAATGATAATTATTTCACTCATCATTAAAGATAATTTAATTATATTTATGATCAATATCAAGTATATAAACTATATCCATAACCTTTAAAGTAATAAAAATATCCATATAGAAATCAAACTATAAAAATAAATAGTGATTTATAAAGGTTCTTTTATGAGGTTTAAGGTGGGTTGTTAATACTATAAAATACACAATTAGAGATCTATACGGTGGGATGAATTTTTAAATTACCATTTATTATATTGAATTAGGTTTAATGAAAATAATTTTCTCTTCCAACTATATTCAAATACCACTTCCCTTTTATTAATTTCTCAAAAGATCAAAACTTCATAATTCAATACAATAATAGTGCTTACTCTTTAAAAAAAAATTCTTTTATTCTAAATGGAAATTTTATAAGAAAAAAAATTCATTTAAAACTATGTACATTTGTTATAACAATAAGGGGGATGGTGTCTAATAAGAGGGAAATCCAAGGAATTCCATTACTCATTATATTAAAATAGTTTAGGAAACATGTAAGCATAAAAAAATTATTGTGAATTAATTCTATAAAATAACCAATAGAAAAACTCATTAATTTTTTTCTCTTTTCATATCATTCTCACATGGATGTACTATGAATCAGAAGTCTCCCTGTTTTATATCTTGAAAGAAATCATGCATTTAATAGAAAATAATTAGGGTAGGAAGGAAATTATGGCATGTAATATGGATTGTTTTCCAATAAAAAAAAGTTAGGAAAACTACTAGAGGGGGTGAATTATTATAAAAAAACCAAGTTACAATCCACGTCCTCAATCTATATATTTATCATAAATTCAATCTTATGATCAAATAAAAATGTATCATAATATAAAAGTAAATATATTGGAAATTAAATCAGTATAAATATTACACTAACCAACTAGATCAATATGCACAATGGAAATTCAACTTGTTGAAAATTCACATTATCCTAAAAATACATGAAAAACACATATATTTAAAATATATAGTAGTTAAAAAAATAATACATGAAGTAAGGACCACAATACTTAAACTCATAAAAAGGATATTATTATCAAAATAAACTTTTATCCAAAATTTTAAGGAGGACCTTTGAACTTGATCCAAGGTATCTTTCCTTTCTATCCTTAGAATCTCCTGACTAAAAACCTATTATAAGCTATATTTGTTTTCTAATCCCTGAAAGCCCTCAATAAAGATGATCGAAATAAGATTAGTCTTCCTATATTATAAACCCCTTGATCACATAGGCTTGGATAACCCTATGTATTCACACACCTATAATATCTCAATCAATTAGGATTTGAAAGAATTAAAATAATCATAAATTGATAAGATATTTACAATAAAAACCTCACATAGAAGTAAATTTCAGAAAAACAATAAGAAAGAAAAATTACACTAATCATAATTTCTTTAAGAAATAATATGTTTCAAAAATTCAAAAAGACAAATAAAATATCTTTCAAGAAACTTCAATTATATGTATTTTCATATTTTAAATTAAAAACTTAAAAAATAAATTTATCCAAAATTAATTATGCATAAAAAAAACTAAAAAAAATTCAAGTTAATTAATGTTTTAATAAAGTGTATTGAAGTTTTAAAAAAAAACATGAAAATAATTCATTCTCTTAATAATCTCTTTGTAACACCCAATATTCAATTATAATAAGTCAATATTTCATTCTATAGAAACTATATCATAATGCACGTTGTTTTATTATAGAATGTGATTAAAATATAAATTAAAAAAATTATTGTTTAAATTTTATGAACTGATTTTAATTCTTGAATTCAGTATGTCAAAATTATCATATGGTGAATTTTTTATATTTTTAAAAAATAGTTGATTTTTGGGAGAATAGTGAACAATATTAATATTACAAATACTATCAATTTTATGACATTAGAATTATATACGAATGACTTTCAATCTTATAAAACATTTTTTCTATACCAAATATATATATTCAATATTTAATATAATGAATTAAAACTATAATATTGAACTTATATATCTATGTTTAACAATTTGGAATTATAATTAATGCTTGTATTTAAATAAAAATTATTTTTGGGTTTTATCTATTAATCATGTATTAATAAGGATAATTTCAGTTTTGGTTTGTTTTAAAAGTAAAATAACTATCCTTTTATTTAAAATAATCCAATTAATTCCATAGTAATCAAAATTATACTTTATTTTTTAACAAAATCATTTTTATGCTTAAAGCCTGAATTTTTCTAAAAATGCTTTTTATTGCATTTTGAGAACATATATTAAAACTAATCTTTACCTATTTTAGAGATTGAATCTTATAAAATAAATTCAATATTTAAATTAATAATAATTAATATTAGGTAATAAGTTCAACTTAATTTTTGATCATAATCATTAATAACCATGGTAAATATTTATCCCCATAATTAAGAATAAAATAAGTTAAGAGGGTTAAAATAAAGGGATAAGGAATTAAGATAATACAAAAAATTAATTAAATCTCATTTTTTTGATTTATTTAGACCATAAAATTATCATATTCAAAGATATGGTAATTTGAATCCACTTTACTACAGTAATATATATATATATATTATATAATAAAGGTTTATGTATTTACAAGTTTTCCGTCCATCTCCCTTATAAAAGGGAACATCGACTCCCCTATTATACACACTTGTTGATCCAAATATCTTGACTAAGAATTTCCTAAATAAATGATAAAAATTATTTTTATTGAACCATAGGTCATGGTATTACTAAAATTCCACTTAAATAAGTCTTAGTGTGCAATCCAAATGAGATTACCACAAATAGAGTTTTATGTTCTTACCAGAATTTTTCAAGTTCCTTTCATCTTAAACCTCCTAAAAATATTCAATTACCATATTAACATAATTAAATAAGTTTATTTACCTTATTGAGATGTTTTTATGTTAATGGTACATCCATTTTATATGTTTTATTTCCAATAGAGAATAAAAATATTGCTCTTATGTACGTATAAACTACTGTCAACATGTAGTGGTGTAATTTATTTTTCACCACTACCTCACTTGGATGGTTATAAAGAAGAAATTAATAAATATATCTGATATTTATAAAATAATTATGATTATATAAATAAAATATATCATCCACATTCTTACCTTACTGTAACGTCCTAGTTCTAGGTGATGCCCAAAGGTACCCTAGACCTGGTTGGTCACATGGCCTCTAGCACATTTCCCTGAATGCCAGAGGCTGCCGACTAGCATTGAGGGAATTGGGTGTGATAGTGGGGAAACTATGCCCTCATTAGAAGAGTAACACAGTGGAAACAATTATATAATAGTAGTGGAAACAATAATAATATATAATAAGTAAACATTGGAAAACTGAAAGTAAATAAACAACTTGAGAACATATATAAATGATGAATTTCATATATGTCAAGGAAAGCATCCAAACAAGTCACAATGATGGAACAAATTACTAAAACAAATTACATGAAAAAAAATACTCAAGTAGCATCACAAGCCTCATCTTGGTCCCATGCTCTCCAACACCACAACAATCAAGTAGCTGAAGTAGAAGGGCGCTTACCCTTTTCTATACTTACAACAATATAATATGTTTGGGCCCAAAAGCATGACCCAAACAGGGTGTGAGATGAATCCTAGTAAGAAACCACCCAAATATCAATGCCTAAATTTCAGTGAATATATATATATAATAAGAAAATAAGAAAAATGAAGTAATAAACAAGGAAGTACTCAAAAGTAAACAGTCATACAGTTTCACCTACATTCATTTACATTTATTAATTATTAAAACAATCATTCACAAGTAACCCTTTGAGAAAGTTCTAACATACTAGACTCTCTATTTCAACTTATAATTTATCAATAACGATATAATGACCCCCTGGGATAGCTCACATAGTCTAACCCCTTTGGTCTCATGAAAACAAAGACTCTCTGAGGAAGCACTCACCATCAATTCCCCCTATAGTATTTTAATGATAAACTACTGACACTCTGAGGAAGAATCCAACGTCAATTCCACCTATGGTCTTATAATGATAACTATATAAACTCTAAGGGAGAACTATAGAATCCCATCTTTTTATTATATAACTTTTCATTACATTTTACAAACATAGGATCTTTAAAGTCTAGTGTCATAGAAAGCATGAAAAATAAAACATGAAAACTTAAAACACTCTTTCAAATCCCCTTTAAAATCTTCTTGAAATTTTTATCCTATGTAAAATTAATGCTTTATATAACCTAGAGACATACATCAAAGGAAAGGGTGAGCTGAAGGCCCAGTAAGGGTAAACAAGGAAATCAGTTTACTTGTGATCTTAATAGGAACATGATAAAAGAAAAACATAAAGACATGAGAAATGTAAAAAGAGGTATATCATAATAAAAAAAACATGAACCAAAACTTTAATATTTGGCTACATTATTTCATTTAGAAATTCATGAACATATCACCATGGTTCATCCTAAAGGTGTCATAAAAAAAATTACCAAGGTATGGTGAAACTTGTCGTCTCTAGAGATTAAATTTTTTTCCCAATGCATTGGAGAGCTGTCAGGGTGCAACATTAATATGTCTTTATTTTCATGTGATCCACATATATCATAATCATATATTTCATAAATAACCCATTGAGAGTAAATAAAATGGGTTTCACTTCAAAACTGTGACGTTTTAAAAGTTCTCAAAAATATGATCATTGTGTCATTTATAACCCAAGGAAAGGGAGTGGGGGTAATATGTATTTCAATTACTGAATCAAATATATAATGTTTTTATATTTATGAACACCCATATAAACTAAATAGGTCTGGGTATTCACATAAATAAAAAAAGAGAATTTCTTGAGAAAAAGAGAGAGAAATTTTGAGGCGAAATTTCTGCAGCATAACGACTATATAACATTGTTTTAGAAAATAATAAAAATAGATGGGACAAGAATATCCCATACATAAATGAAAAATTTTACAATATAAGGAAATAATAAAACGAAATAATATCATGGTTTGGAAATTTTAATGATACACCACATGAAAAGGAAACTTGAAAGGAAAGAGAAAATGCGATTTCTTTTATGAAAATTCAGCAGCCTAACGATGTCGCTTATAATTCATAAAAATAAGTTGATGAGAGTGGAAAGGGTCTCTCATAAATAGGATATGAAATGTACAGTAATAAGGATATAGAATAACATACCCCCACATAAATAAATGGAAACTAGAAGACATAACATGAAGGAAGTCGTGACTTAAAAGAGGAGGGTGAGAGGTTCCCTTACCTTGAAGAGTGACTTCGAAAGCTCAAAGGTTGGGTCATTGGGGGGCTTGAGGGAACTTTGGGAAGACTCCTTGGGAGGTAGAAAGACTAAAAATTCGTTGAGGATAATTTTTGAATGAATGGAATGAGGGAATATCTTGGTATTTATAGCAAAAGTGAGGGAATATTTAATTAATTTCCAAGGGACACCTCATCGGTGGTATTTGCAAAACCATGGGATTTCCCGTGGTATTTGCAAAACCATGGTCTTGCCCATGGTATTTGACCATGGTATTTGCTAATTGGGACACCTCATAACATATATTACTATTCACAAGCCTACTAGATTTATTACATCATGATTATATCATTAATGATGTCATTAAACACCTGAAACTCAAAACTGTATTTTTACTATTCATAAAAAATTCAACTGTTTAAAAAAATCCCAAAAATTCACCCTAACCTAATATCGATGCTCTGAATTAAAAATGAACTCCATTTTATGAATAAAAATTTCTAAATATTTTTAATTTAATTTTTAAATAAAATCATAATTTAAAAAAAACTTCTCCAAAACTATAACTTGTTTTGTAACACCTTAAAAAAGTAATCAAGGTCCCATAAAATTACGTATAACCATAAGAAAATAAAGTAACAATTTATGATTACATTTTATGAAAATAAATTTTCATTTTAAATTATTAAATTAATTATAAAATTTTAAATAAAATATTTATGACATACAAAAATTTCAAAACTTATACTATGACCGTTTTTTCACGTTTAAGATGTCTAAATTGTATTTATAAATTCATGGGTGAAGTTTATATTTTTTTGGCCGATATACTATTCATTACTATTCATAAGGGGATGTTACTATTCATACTTTACTATTCACTAAAAATAAAGTGGATCTTATTATCCTCTAAATTTCTTACTAATAACAACTGTAGAAGACCATTTTTTGAAAATCATTTCACATTATTAATTATTTAATGTATACAAAAAATATTTCAAATTACCCCTTTTTCCAAAATTCAGCAATAATATGGAACTTTATACAACATTTATTTGGACATTTGAAATTCACAAATTTAACATAATAAGAAATAACAATTTTATTTATACAAAAGGATTATACAATATAACTGTGGTCTAGTTACATAGACCCTTATAACACATGCATAAGACCTAAGTGTAAGTTGTTCTATGGTGATAGAATCTTGGGGTGGCTCAGAAAACATTGCCCGAGTGGTGATTTCTTTTAGATTGAACTTCTTCCTTAGGTGATTCCGTTCAATCTTCATGTGTTAGAGTTTAGCTTAGGTTTGGTTCAGAGCAAAGCCCAGTGATGCAACCTCCTTTCCAAGATCTGACAAATGAGCTTCATATGGCCAAAGTTTACTAGATGAGGCCATCAACTCCTCTTTCTATATTAATTAACCAAGATCACTTGTATTTATAAACAATAATTGTAACATTAAGAGTTTTTCTTTAAATGGTCATATTGACCAACAGTCATATAACAGTCAAAACCCAACGGTCTCATTTAATTATACTCACTTCATTAATTAAAGGATATAGAAATGTTGAGTCTAAAATAACACAGAAATTTAGGAAATAAATATTATTAAAAAGTTAGGGTCATTACAAGAACTCAACGTCAATCCCCCCTATGGTTTCGTAGCATGAAAAGTACAACAGACACTATAGGGAAGCTCTCAACGTCAATTCCCCATATAGTCTCACTACACTAGGTTCCCACAACCCTGTGTAAATAAATTGTGCACAAACGATATTCAGAAGACAAAGTAAATCACAAATACTACTTGGATAAATGTCTACAAAGCAGAACATAAGCATGTCAGATAATATCACTCTATCCGAACAACACTAGGCATAAAAAACAGAGCAGCCTAACATGCAATCCTAGACCCAATGGCAAATATCAGATTAAACATGGTAAAACACATCCATAGAAAGGTAAATAACTCTATTTATAATAAGAAACCCATAATCAAGCAAAAGAGTCATGGTATTAATTAACAGGGTTAAATTCCCTAAACATTCAATACCCTAAACTAGGGCATTGAGCACTTTTCCTATATATAACTCAAAGAAAATATACAAAAAGGCACAAAGCACCTATCTTGACATTTTACGATTGGTATAGTTGAACCTCAGCCTCTGGATCGACCTAGAATGTTGTAGATCTAAAAAACATCTAAAACGTTCAACCGTGGATATCTCAAAAAAGAGGAGGAATAAAGAGATTAAGCTCTATAGGGAGGAATAAATCATCGATACGATTCCAATGTAATCGATTGTGTTTGATTCAGAGCACAGTCGGATGATTGAGGGATTAGAGAAGAATCATCAATCTTCTGTCACTTCTGGATGAGACAGAGCCAAAAGAAGATATTTCTGTAAATGAGACGTGCCCCCGATCCAATATATCAAATAAAAATAAAAATAAACCTCATGTTATTTAAAGATACACAATGTATATATGCCTTTTTTGGGTCCCGCTTTAAGAGGTCTCTAGGTCACCCCACACGACCATGTACTCGGCCGTTACACACACAATACATGACTACCCACGACAACAAGGTACACGATGTGTACTCCTAAGTACACAGTGTGTACTCCATAAATTTAGAGAAACTCCTCTTTTTATGAAATACACTAGAAATTAAGATCCATACTTTAAAAGAAGATCTAGGTTCTCAAAAACTCCCCCCTAATGAAATTATTCCCCAAATTTTTCTAACATGGTGGAGATGAAGACGAATCCTCAAACAACTCCTGCCCCTGTGATCGTACATCGGCCTCCCTCTCCCAAGTCTTGTCCTGTACTCACCTATGCTACCACAAAACCCGTACCAGAGGAACAAACTGTTTACAAAGAACCTTAATGATATGATCAATAATCTAGATAAGATACTCCTCGAATGATGCTTCCAACTCCAACTCAACCTCCTCGGGTTGAAAAAAATGAGACGAGACTGAGAAGTAATGTCGTAGCTGGGAAACATGGAAGACGTTATGCATAAACTAGTACCTATAAAGGAACTACAAACGATAGGCAACCAGAATGACTCTCTCCAAAAACCCAAACAACCCAATGTATCTAGGTGAAAGCTTACCCTTTATCCTTATTCTCATGTGTCCCAACCTCGGTTTGAAAAGTAGGAAAACCTGATCCCCGACCTCAAAATCTAGAATTCGTATCTGTCAATAAGAATAAGAATTCTATTGTGACTATGCAGTAGCCATCCTCTTTCGAATCAACTCCACCTTCTCAGTGGTCTCCTGGACAAGACAAGGTCCCAACGTAGCTACCTCTCCTGCTTCCAGCCAACATAGGGGTGATCAGTATGACCTACCATACAAAGCCTCATAAGGTGCCATCTGAATAGTTTCTTGAAAACTATTATTATAGTAAAACTCCTTTATAGGTATGTGATTCTCCCTAGAACCTCCAAAATCTAGGATGCATGCTCGAATCATTTCCTCCAGTACCTATATCGTACGCTTAGACTGCCAATCTATTTTGGGATGGTAAGCTGTACTCATAAGTACCTGTGTACCCAAAGCCCTCTATAGTCCCTGCTAGACCCGAGAATTAAAATGGGCATCCCTGTCTGAAACAACGGAGTACATAAATCCATGTAAACGTACAATCTATCGAATGAAAAACCTTCCAAGATCATCAACACAGAAGGTATCCTTGATCGGTAAGATGTGTGCAACCTTCACGAGTCTATCAATGAAAACCTAAACTATATCATTCTCTCGAGGTGAACTCGGTAAGCCTATCAAAAATTCCATTGCGAAATCATTCCATTTACACTCAGGGATGGGTAACTACTGAAAAAGTCTTTCTGGTCAATGATGCTCTGCCTTCACCTGCAGATAGGTGGAACATCTCATGACAAAACCTGCAACATCTCTCTTCATTCCTGGCCACCAATATCGATGGTGTAAATCTCTATACATCTTGGTTAAACTAGGATGAACTACCCAAACTGAAGAATGGAAATCCTGTATTATCTCCTCACGTATGTCTGATAACACCCATACATATACATAAAAGCACAAGATCTCATCCTCACCTACGGTCCATCTAGGAATAGGGTCCTCTCCTGACACACTATCTCGTAGGAGTAGGCCTTCAGAATCTGATAGCTTCCTCATTTGCACTCGATCAAGTAGAGTAGAGGTAACAGCTACAGAAGAAAGAAATGTCTACCCCTGTCCGTCTTGCACCTCCAAATGCATCTCAGAGAATAGATCCATAAGCTGCCACTCACTGCTGGCCTCTTGAACTGCCTGTATCTATGTCCTCCTGCTCAATGCATCAACCACTGCATTGCCTTTCCCAGGCATGTAGGCAATCTCAAAATAAAAGAATTAAAGGTACTCAACCCACCATTGTTGTATCAAATTTAGGTCACGCTGAGTGAAGATATTCTTGAGAATTTTTTGGTTGGTGAGAACCACAAAATTATCTCTCAAAAGATAATGTCTTAAAAAGTGTAAAGCATGGACAAATGCATCCAACTCAAGATCATGCATCAGGTAATTCCTCTCATGTGTCGTCAACTTCCGAGACGCGTATGCAATGAATCCTTACCCCTGCATAAGCACTGCTCTCATCCCGATAATGGATACATCACAGTAAACTATATAAATCTTTCCCATCTCTGAAAAAACTAGTATCGGTGCTGAATTCAACCTCCATTTCAGCTCCTAAAAGGCTAAATTATAGGAATCTGTCCATAGGTACTTCACACCCTTCTTAGTTAGGACCTAAAATGGTGCTGCTAAGTTTGAAAAGTCCTGTATAAAAAATATTTAGTAACCAGAAAACCCTTGAAAACTTTTTAACTTGAATACATTCTTCATCCAGACCAAGGAAAATATTTCCCTCACTTTCTATGGGTCTAATGACACTCATGTCTCTGAGATAACATGACCCATGAAGTGAATATAGTCCATCCAAAAGTGGAATTTTGAGACCTTATCATATAACTGATGCTCTCTCAGTATACTCAAAAATATCACAAGATGGGTAGCATGGTCGTGTCAAGTGTAAGAGTAAACCAAGATACCATCCACAAAACCTGCGAAAAAAGAGTCTAAGTGTGGATAGAACACCTGGTTCATCAGTTACATGAAAACTACAGGTGCATTCGTGAGACTGAATGACATAACCACATACTCGTATAGCTCATACCTGATCTGAAAGGTTGTAAGAGGTATATCAGATGGTCTAACGTGAAACTAATGACAACCGGATCTCAAGTCAATCTTAGAGAACACATGGGCTCCTCTAAGCTGATCAAAGAGATAATCAATCCTCGGTAAGGGATATCGGTTCCTGAACATCATCTGGTTCAACTTCTGATAATCCACATAAAGTCTGAGGGTACTGTTCACCTTCTTCATAAACAGGATAGGAAAACCCAAAGGAGAAGTTCTGGGTCAGATGAACCACTTTTCCTGTAACTCCTCTAACTGCTTCTTGAGATTTTTTAACTCTAGTGTAGCCATCCTATAAGGTACAATGGACACCGGTGCTTCTCCTGGAAAATGCTCAATAGAAAAGTCTATCTCTCACCCCAAAGAAAAACCTAAAAAGTCCTCTGGAAATACATCCCTAAAATGATCCACCACTAGAGTAAAGTTCAACTTTGAAGTCCTCTGGTCATCCAGATATAGACTAGAAAATTTGGCTATAAATCCTCCCAACCCATGATACTTAGGTCCATCTCTTCTCACCTGGACATCCCATTCGCCCTTATATAGAAACGACCCACCATCTAGTGATGTAAAACTCACCCTACGATGATAACAATCGATAATAGCCTGGAAAGGAACCAACCAGTCCATTTTGAGAACTAAATCATAGCCTTTAATCTCTAATATATAGAGGTCCCATAAAAGTGACACTCACCGACCTCAAGAGGGAACTCCTTGAACTTACATACAGTAGCTTTTCTAGTCCCCAATCAAGTTTCTAGCATTATGATATCAATAGTAGTAAAGATACAGAGCCCAAGGATCTCCATAATATAAACAGATATGAAACTATGAGAAGCCCCTATATCAAAAAGAGTAGAAGCTAAAACTAAGGCAACCAAAATCATACCTCTAACTATAGAGGGTCCAAGATATTTCTCCTGCTAGGTCTGCTCCACTGAAAATTTTTGACCTGTACCATGGCCCAACGAAGATGTATGTGATCCCTTAGATGATCCACCTTGTAGCTGTCAAAAACCCTAAGGCTAACCAACGTGGTCATGACCTCCACCTTGACCTGAATGTCCTGAAGAACTCCAGTTCCCTGATTGATATGAGAACAATGGTCTTGCTCCGGTTTGAGGATTCGGAACAGAACCCCTATCAACAGATGCTGGTGAGAAAACCTTAAAGAAATGCTGAATATGACCCATCTTGTCACAAGATATGCACTCAAATGGGACTCTTGGACAATGAGGTCTCGTATTCCCACTCTTCCCGCACTGATAGCATACCACCTGGCTACTAGAAAAATTATTCCACATACTCGGATCTCCGCGCATAAAGTCCCTATGACACTTATTGTTGTCAGTCGGAGGGGTACCAGCTCCGGATTCCAAGACGCCCTGGATCACAGTCCCATAATCCCTTTTGTTACACACTGTGATCAGCACCTGGTTGACTATAGAAGTTATGGAAGTCAACTTGAAGATGTTCACCTAATATTAGATGTCATGTATTGTCACTGAAAAACGCATCCATGTAATTCACATAATGCTTCTATATATGATCCTTGAGCATAGCTCGTTTCGCAAGCTTTGATTTGACTGGTTTTGGAGCCCAAACGGAGTTACGGATCAAAAGTTATGGTCGTTCATAGTTAAGCTGCTGGAAATGGTTTTCCCGGACGATTTTGGGGCAAAGTATGGTTTTTCATGCAAGAAGTGAAATCTTGCACGCAAGAATAATGGTTTTTCATGCAAGAAGGGAAATCTTGTGCATAAGAATGGATATTTTTTGTGCAAGTATGGAATCTTGTGCGCAATAGTAAAATCTTGCGCACAACATGTCGCGTAAACCTTTTACGTGATCAATGAGAGGGCATCTTCCGCCTAGGCTACCCGAAAAACATTTAAGGAAGGGGCACACAAGTTTTTAGAGGTGCGCGCAAGAGGAGCATCCGCGCACAAGATTCTTCCGTGCCAAAGGCGACATCAAATGCCCCTTTGCGTGTGCACCCGCTGTAGGCCGCGCGGAAAACCACATGCGCGCACATAAGTTTATGCACACCCCTCGCATGGAAAATAGCTTGTACATGCGGAATATTCCATGAAACTACTCCCGGATTCGCCGATAAATACAAGTGTAGCCCCTGTCCCTCGGGGGAGGGCTTCAGAGGTCGGCCGCCGGTCTGCTGTGTCCAAGACCGCCTCTTCTGTGCCCATGCTGAATAATGGAATCCTCCATGTGAGATCTTGCACGATAGGTCCCATATGGGTCTGCTTTCGTGCGTGCCCATAGTGGTTTCATCCTCTCTTAACATGTTTTCTGCCTAATTCATGTGTGTGCATGATTCCATGCTTTCACCCAAGACTTCAATCTTGCACGCATGATTCCGCGCTTTTGCGCAAACCTTCCAATCTTGCGTGCAAGAAGGGAATATTGCGCACAAGACTTAAATATTGTGCACAAAAGAATATTGCACGCACCTATGCTGCCCAGTCTTATATTGCACTCAACCCTCCACTTTTGTGCACATCCCTTCCCTCTTTCATGTGACCCTTCTGTCTTGCACGCAGACCGTCCCTCTTGTGCGCAATCCTTCCATCTTGCGTGCAGATCTTCCATATTGATGCCTAGTGAAATCTTGCGTGTAGCCCATCCTGTGCGTAGACCATATTATGTGCAACTATGCCCAGAACTGCACCCCCACACCCTCGCTCGTGGTCAGTGCTGGACTACGGTCCCGACCCTCCAGGCCGGTCCCTTTGCTACCGTCACTGAACCCCATGAAAAATGCAGAGTTGCACCACAACGTTTTCGGGCTAGGACATCGGAAAATTCCATTACGTCCTTATGCGTATCTGCCTTCCAACTATGGGATACCATGATTTGAGATACTCCTCTTCACACCATGAAACACCTTGAGTCATCATATTTCTCTTGGTCTGTTTTCCATGTCGTGAGTTGACATTCTCATCATCAATCCCCCCAAGTACCTTGAGTCGAACCATTCCTCAACCAACACATCGAAACCCCATCACCTGACTCCTATGTCAGGTTGAACCAGAAAGGGGCGCCCTTGCGTAAGTCCCAACACCAACCATTTCTAGGCGCCTTATACCGAATAGTCCCATCTACATGACTATAAACTATAGTGCACCCTATCTTCCAAACATAGGATACCTCTTGCTGTAAACAAGATATTCCTTATGCTCCAAGCATGAGATGCCAATAGTATTCTATACATAACTATTAATTGTAGTACACCCTATGTGCCAAACATAGGGCGCCTCTTTCTCCAAACAAGAGATGCCTTATGCTCCAATAATAAGATGCCTAATGACATGATTACAGTGGCATAATTTCAAGAGCGTTTGAATCTTTCAAACATTCCATCACTCCACCTCACACTTTGCAAATAATTCATTCTGATCTTCATCCACTTCCATGTCTAAAGGGACCCCCTAACGTCCTATTCCCATGCCACATCGACTCACCTACCGTCCTGGGCCAATGCCCCATAAGACTTTGGACAATGCCTCGAGTCAGGTCCTGTGTTTCGAACATGGTCAATGGTCGACCCTCATTTGCTTGTCCCCATTTCAGTCTAATGCGATATCCATCCAAGATAAATTTTTTGTTAAGAGAAAGTCCAAAAACAAACATGAAAATCCCCCAACCTAAGGGGGTCTAAAATAATGTAATCCGAGGGAATCCCCTCAAATTAAGTTCACCGTCTCTGGTTTCAAACTACTAGTTAGAATGAGGCAGGAGGCACCCACCAGTTGAACTGCTAAGGAATCCAAATGATCCGCCACTTTGTTGCCCTCCCGCCAAGAGTGGGAAATATTTATGGAATCCCAGATCAGATTTCTACACTCCCTCACAGTGTACACTATGGACCACGACACACTACACTTTCCCAATAGAGAATCATAAAGGATGATGTAATCAGTCTCGGCCTGAGATATAAGTACACGCTCCTGAGCAGACAAACCAAGCCCCATGAGCATGGCCAGTGCCTCCTAGGGTAACGCGATATGGATGTTGCGTTTTGAATAGGGTCAACAGTTATCCTTCATCGCCACACCACCCTCATTGCGATCCAAATGTCAGACATGTTATTCACATTTTTCATCTCTATTTTTTCAGGATGATTCCAAAACCCTTGGCATTATCCCTCTTATGCATTGGCACAAAGGCAAAGTCCTCAACCCACCAGTGGGTTGTGATTCCCTCATTTCCATACATGAGGAAGACATTATGAGAATCTTATTTTCGTAATCCCCATGTAGCATTTCCGCTCCATAGCGGCACCCGGGAAGCTTCCTTGCGTAAGACCCATCCACCATTTCCTCACCATAGAGGCACCCAGACAGCTTCCTTGCATAAGGCCCATCCACCATTACCGCCCTGTAGTGGAAGCCAGATAACATCCTTGAATAAGCCCCATTCACCATTGCCGCTCCGTAGCGGCACATGAGCCGCTTCTTGCGTAAGCCCCATCCACCATTTCCACTCCATAGCGGCACCCGTGCAAATTCCTTGCGTAAACCCCATACACCATTTCCGCTCCATAGTGGCACCCGGGCAGCTTCCTTGCGTAAGCCCTATTAACCATTTCCACTCCATAGCAGCACCCGAGCAGCTTCCTTGCGTAAGCCCCATTAACCATTGCCGCTCCATAGCGGCACCCGGGTAGCTTCTTTGCGTAAGCTCCATGCACCATTTCCGCTCCACAGCAGCACCTGGGAAGCTTCATTGCGTAAGCCTCATCCACTATTTCCGCTCCATAGCGGCACCCGAGCATCTTCCTTGTGTAAGCCCCATCCACCATTTCTGCTCCATAGCGTCACCCGGGCAACTTCCTTGCCTATGTCCCATTCACAATTCCCGCTTCATAGCAGCACCCGAGCAGCTTCTTTGCATAAGCCCCATCCACTATTTTTGCTCCATAGCGGCACCCAGGCACCTTCCTTGCATAAGCCCCATTCACCATTTTCACTCCATAGAGGCACCTGGGAAAATTATTTGCGTAAGCCCCATTACCATTGTAGCTCCATAGCGACACCCGAATAACTTCCTTGTGTAAGCCCCATCCACTATCTCCACTCCATAGTGGCACCCGGGTAGCATACTCACGTAAACCCCATTCACCGTTGTTGCTCCGTAGCGGCACCCGAGTAGCTTTCTTGCGTAAGCCCCATCCACCATTGCCGCTCCCTAGCGGCACCCGGGTAGCTTCCTTTTGTAAGCCCCATACACCATTGTCACTCCATAGAGGCACCCGGGTAGCTTCTTGCGTAAGCCCCATTCACCATTTCCGCTCCATA
This sequence comes from Viscum album, assembly GCA_963277665.1. NCBI lineage: Eukaryota > Viridiplantae > Streptophyta > Magnoliopsida > Santalales > Viscaceae > Viscum > Viscum album. The sequence continues at coordinate 92,458,308 of OY728155.1, forward strand.
GCGGCACCCGATCAACATCCTTGTGTAAGCCCCATTAACCATTGCCGCTCCATAGCGGCACCCGGGTAGCTTCCTTGTGTAAGCCCCATTCACCATTGCTGCTCCATATCGGAACCCAACAAGCTTCCTTACATAAGACCCATACACCATTGCCACTCCATAGTGGTACCCAGGCAACTTTCTTGCGCAAGCTCCATTCACCATTGTATCTCTATAGCGGCACCCAGGAAGCTTCCTTGCGTAAGCCCCATTCACTATTTCTGCTCCGTAGCGGCACCCAGGAAGATTCTTTGCATAAGCCCCATCCACTATATCCACTCCATAATGGAACTCTGGCAGCTTTTTTTCATAATCCCCATTCACCATTGCCGCTCCATAGCGGCACCTGGGTAGATTCTTTGCGTAAGACCCATTCACCATTGTCGCTCCATAGCGGCACCCGTGCAACTTCCTTGGATAAGCCCCATCCACAATTTCCACTCCATAGTGGAACCCAAGCAGTATCCTCACGTAAGCCCCATCCACAATTGCTGCTCCATAGCGGCACTCGGGAAACTTCCTTGAGTAAGCCCCATTCACCATTGCCACTCCATAGTGGCACCCGAGAAGCTTCCTTGGGTAAGCCCCAATCACCATTGCCACCTCATAACGACACCCAAGTAGCTTCCTTGTGTAAGACCCATTCACTATTGCCGCTCCATAGTGTCACCCGGGCAGCTTCATCACATAAGCCCCAGTCACCATTTCCGTCCCATAGAGGCACCTAAGCAGCTTCCTCGTGTAAGCCCCATTCACCTCCCTTCATGGATGCACCATTGAGCTATGATTGTCAGGTCCTTGCTGCCTCTTTTTTCTCACACTGAGCACGACTCATGTGGGCTTAGAGTAGTAAGCATCAACCATGACATCCTCTATGGGCAGTCTAGAGTGTAAGCCCCACACCCCTACTGAACTATGTTGTCTTTGATCCTTGCCAAGGAAGGGTATGTAGGAAGACTCCCTGAGGTCCAAGACCACCATCCACCGGTCGTCCCAACCATCTTCACGTCAGTGCACCAAACACCCCCAAAACTACGTGGTCTTTGATCCTTGCCAAAGCAAGGTATGTAGGAAGCCTCCCTGAGGTTCAAGCCCATCATCCACCGGTTGTCCCGATGATCTTCATGTCGGTTCACCAAACTCCCCCATGAACTATGTGGTCTTTGATCCTTACCAAGGTGAGGTACATAGGAAGCCTCCCTGAAGTTCAATCCCAACACCCCATTGGTTCCGACCACCATCACGTCGGTTCACCCAAACCCTTTCTGAACTATGTGAACATTGATCCTTTCCAAGACAAGGTATATAAGTAGGCTCTCTAGGGTTCAATACAACCATCTATCTGGGCCCTAGGTCCCCTTTCATATCGGTTCACCCCCATCCTGCATGACGTTAAACTATGGACCTCAATCAGCGGTAAGCCATTGTTCCCCCATTCAGCAGTAAGCCATTGAAGCCCCCAATCGACGGTAAGCCATCATCAGATGAACTACACAGAGTTTGATTCCCCGCCACAGGGATACGTAGGGAACCTCTATATGGTTCAAGCCCAGCACCCACATATCATCCTGATTCTCACCTGGGCCACCACATCCTGGTGGGATAATCTCATCCACCTCCTCGCTACTCCTAGAAGTACTTGGGCCATCATTGTCCTTTGTGTACACCCTGATTCATCACCCCTTCAAACTACATGGGGTTTGATCCCTGTTTTCTACATAGGGTACGTAGGAAACCTCCATGAGGTTCAATCCTAGTCAATGGTAAACCATGGTATTCCCCCATTCTGTGGCGAACACTCCCTGATCTGCCTTCAGTGGTGTCCATATCAGCCTTCATGGTGTTACATATACCATTTATGGGACACACCATCTTGGGTTTGATCTTATCGAGTGTTCTGATCCATCCACCCAGTAAACCTTCTAGGTGTTCCCTCCTTGGGATGTAACAATCTGATCCGTCTATATGGGACATTCTGATCACGATCATTCCATCTTCTCAAGAAATTAAACTCAGGTCCTACCTCATGATAAATATTAGATGCCTGAGGAAACACTTGGAAGACACGCTTTTTGAATAACCGTCTCTGCTAGATGTTAAACTTGCGGCATTCCATGTGTTAAACATGGGAAGCTGAGGAAAACCTCAGATACATGCCTATGGCATATTATTTACATAATTTTACGTGGGATACCTCAGGTTCTAAACTCTTGAGATGCCCTCTTATGTGGAAGAATACAGGTTCCCCAATGTCCACGCATCTAGAAATGCCCCTACATGCCTGATGTTGTTATCTACTCTGACCGAAGGTTGCTACCATGTCAAGACCCCATGGAATGTCTGGACAGAAGTAGTGTAATTAACCGGTGTTCACAACGGTAGGGCATTGGGAATGATATTCACAAACCACGACTTAATCTTTAAAGGAGACCTGGAATAGGTAACGAGTTTTGAGGAGGAATCCACGGAAGGAAGAACCGACATCCCATCACCCCGTTTTGATCAAGGAGAAAACGTCCCTGAATAATGAATGGATACCGCCTTCCTTTGGAAAGTGGGAATGTGGGGAAACAGCTACGCGTCCTCCATAGATAGATGTGCGCGCCCAAGAGAAAGCGCCAGAAACATCATGGCTGTGTCCATCCTCAAACTTCCTCTCCAAAAATAACTCATCACCCCATGGGATGGGTGTGAATTGATGTAGCTCTATGAAGTGAGAAGAATACTCCATGAATGAAAGACTACCCTACTTCAAACTCATGAACTATTAGGCTCTTTCAACCCTCAAATTCTTTGGGTAGAAGTAATAATCCTAGAAGGCACACTGGAACTCATTAAAATCCATAACTTGCAGGCATCCTACCTACGATATCACATCCCACCATCTCTTGGAGAAATCATGAGGAATGTAAGTAGTGAGATTCACCCTCTTATATGGAGGTGTCACAACGTGTTTGAAGATATAAAACATGACTTATAACCATGACTATGTAGTCTGTGGTCCTCCTTCCCCTAAGAAAGTGGGAGGATACTACTACTGAGAAACCCGTGTCAACTCTGCCATAGACGGGGCAGGAGGTGGTTCTCCCTGGAAAGTCTATATAAACCTCATAAAGCCTTATCGGAACTGTGTATCAACACCTATATCCAGAATTACAGCAAGTGCCAAGACATGCACAACTAGAGGATTTGCTGATATTATTTGATCTACTATGTTCGGTGTCTGATCGTTTCCCTGTTCAGGCGTACAACCGGAGGACGTCTCAGTGGCTTGATTCTGCAAGGTCAAGAACACACCTTAGTTCAAGATTATAAAGGACTAAAACTTAGAAGTAAAATAAGGGAACATGAGAAATATAACATTCATGTTCTTTAAAACATGGATCCATGGCGTGTATTACCCCTACACGATGTGTTCCTTTAATCCCTTACATGGGCGTGTACTTCAGCCAACACTGGTTGTGTAACACCTCATACACATGGCATGTTATCCCTTGGAACGGCGTGTACTCGAATCATTACCCCCTACCCGAGTTCCTCTACATGGATAAACCACACGGTTCTCTCAGAATAAGACTACACGACATGTTTGTTACAAACACGACGTGTACTAGAAGGAATCCACCGACCCGTGTCGTTAGTCACACGACCAGTTACACGGTCGACTCCACACAACATGTTCAACATAGGCACAACATGTAGTACCTAATTCTTCACCCACCCATGTTGTTAGTCACATGACCAGATACATGGTCTCTACAACACGACGTGTTTTCCCGGTACACTATGTGTTCCACCAAATATTTCCCAGCCCCGTATCCCTACCCACATAGGCAGTCACACGGTCAAGGATTAAAAAATGTGTATATATAGTACATGGTGTGTAATTAAGAAAAACTGTTACTTCCTGAATAGAAGGATACATGGAATGTTTTCATCATTACATACAATGTATTCTAGGTTTTTCCAGAAAATAAGCCTCAGAAACTACTCCGAAAGACCATGAATCACTAAAAAAATGTTTAAAGTGACAAGTTCCAATCCGTGAGGGACCATACTCCCCACAAATCAAATCATGGCATCTTATTCAAGTATATTACAAGGAATAACAGTGAAATCAATCACATGATCCACCAAATTAGGATCCATGAGGTCCCATAACACCTTAGGGACCAAAGTTTGGTGCTCATTAAACAAAACCTCACACAATTCAATACCCTATCAAATTACAGGTATTCTATCAAGGCATATATCATGACATCATGAATATATTGCGCAAAATCTATCACAACAACATACAATTGATAATTTACCCAAAATGGCATGACAAGAATGCATGGAATATGATCTCTGGAAAGTGCCTATATGATGCATGAGATGACATACCCTCATCTCATCATGTTAAAACTGAAATAGAACCTCAATAATATCAATGATAACAACAAAAATCATGTGAATCACCCAACGATGAAATAAAATCAACTATAATAATTCAAAAAACAAAAAATCGAAACATTCAAGGAATATTGGATTTTCCTTGTACACAGGTTAGCTAATCCCGGACACAACTTATTACCAACTACCTATTATGTACTATCCCTATCTATAAGCTCCAAATAGTAAGTCAAAGAAGAAAATAAACCCTCTGATACCACTTTGTAACATCCCGGTTCCGGGTGATGCCCAAAGGTTCCCCAGACACGGTTGGTCCCATGGCCTCAAGTGCATTTCCCCAAATGCTAGAGGCTGCCGACTAGCAGTGAGGAACTTGGGTGTGATTGTGGGGAAACAATTCCCTCACTGGAAGAGTAACACAATTGAAACAAATAGATAACAATAGTGGAAATAGTAATACCATACAATAAGTAAACAACAGAATAATGAAAGTAAATAAACAACTAGAGAACATATATAAATTATTCATGACACATATGTCTAGGAAAGCAACCAAACAAGTCACAATTTTGGAATACAGTACTAAAGAAAAGTACAAGAAAAACAAATAAATTCCAGTATCATTGAAAGCCTTAGCTTGGTCCCATTCTCTCTAGATCCACAACAATAAAGTACCTGAAGTATAAGGGAAATTTACCTTTTTTATACCTGAAACAATATAATCTATTTGGGTCCAAAAGGATGACCCAAACAGGGTGCGAGACGAATCCTAGTAGAAAACCACCCAAAGATCTGTTCCAAAATGTCAGTGAATATATATATATATATATATATATAAGAGGCAATTATGAAAAATGAAGTAATAAACAAGGAGTTACTCAAAATTAAATAGTCCAACAATTTCAACTACATTTATTTACATTTATTAATTATTCAATCAATCATTCACAAGTAACCCTCTAGGAACGTTCTCATATCCTAAACCCTCTGGTTCAACTTATCATTTAGCAATAAAGATATAACAACCCCCTGAGATAGCTTACACATTATAAACCCTTTGGTCTCAGGAAAATAAAGACTCTCTGAGGAATCACTCACCGTCAATTCCCCCTATAGTCTTTTAACAATAAACTACACACTCTGAGGAAGAACTCAATATCAATTCTCCCTATGGTCTCATAACGATAACTATAGACAATCTGATGGAGCACTCAACGTCAATCCACCCATGGTCTCGCAGCATGAAAAGTACAACATACACTCTAGGGAAGCCCTCAAAGTCAATTCCCCCTATGGTCTCACTACACTAGGTTCCCACAACCCTATGTAAAGAAATCGTGCAAAAATTATATTCAACAGCCAAAGTAAATCACAAATAATACTTAGATAAATGGATAGAAAGTAGAACCCAAACATGTTAGATAATATCACTCCATATTAACAACACTAGAAATGGAAAACATAGTATCCTAACAGGAAATCCCAGACCCAATGGCCAATATTATATCAAACATGGGAAAACTCATCCATAGTAAGGTAAATAACCCTATTTACAATAAAAAACCCATACTCATGAAAACATGGCAAGGAAGGCATTAACATGGTTAAATTCCCTAGAAACACAATACCCTAAACTGGGATATTGGGAACTTTTTTCACATATAATTCAAATACAATCTATGGAAAGGCACAAACCACCTACCTCGACATTGTACAATTGATATAGTTTAACCTCAGTCTCTCGCTCAACCTAGAACGCCATAGATCTACAAAAACGTCTAAAATTTCAACCATGGTTATCTCAAGAAAGAGGATGAATCAATAGATGAGGCTCTAGATAAAGAAATAACTCACTGATGCAATTCCAACGCAATCGACAATGTTCTATTTGGAGCATGGTCGGACGATTGGGGGATCGGGGAAGAATCGTCGATCTTCAGCTGCTCCTAGATGAGACAGAGCCAAAAGAAGATGTTTCTGTAAACGAGACGCAACCCCGATATGATATATTAAATAAAAATAAAAATACATGGCGTGTTATTTAAAGATACAAGACATGTATATGCCTTTTTTCGAGTCTCACTTTAAGCGGTCTCTAGGTCACCCCACACGGCCATGTACTCTGCCGTTACACGGCCAGTACATGGCTACTCGTGGAAACCAGGTACACGACGTGTACTCCTATGTACATGGTTTCTAATCCTTAAATTTCCAAAAACTCCTATTTTTCTCAAAAACACCATAAATCAAGATCAATACCTGAAAATATGATCCAGGTTCTTACACTTACCATCCATTAGAAAATGAAAACGTCGCTCGTGTGTAAGTTTGGACAACCACCTAAACAAAGTGACGTGATTCCTTTTTTATTGATTCCTTAAACCAATGATTCTAAAATTTTATATAATAAGTAAAAATTATATTCATGAAAGTATTTAAATTATATATATTAAAGAACTATTTCATTAAACCTTTAACCATGGTCAATATACAAAAGTAATTTTAGAGAAATTGATCAAACAAACTTAAATGGTCGACATAAGAAAGAATTATTTAATGCATAGATGTCAAATGATTATAAAAGGACCTTAAATGATTATATATAGGTGAAAAAGGTTATTAATAAATTATTTAATTGATTTAAATTTATTATTCAGGAGGATATAATGTGTTTGACCAAGAATGAATCGAAGGTAATAGTTTTTTTGTCTCAATTCCACTCCATTGATATATATTTTATATTATGAACCTAATTAATTTTATATGGTGTATATACCACCAATTTGATTTATTTTATAATCAATTAGTTTTTATTCATGATATTTAAAATTTTAATTCAATTTTTATCTTTTAATGGGGTTAGATTAAAAAGTTATTAATGATGTAAATGTTTATTTTATAATCTAAATTTTATTTAGGATTTTCATGTTTAAATTTATTTTTGAAGAATTATATTATATTTTTCTTTTTAAACCCCATATATTTTCTTCTAATATGGTTATTTATTGGTATTTTATATTTTTCTTTTAAATTTTCCACTCATTCGTACTAAACTACTGAAAGAATATTTTTAAGAAAAACTAAAATTATTTCATGTTTTAGATTTTGCATATTTTTTTCCATATCCATATTTTTCAAAACAATTAATGGATGTTTTTATCTACTTTTAAATTATTAGTAAATTTATTTTTATAAAACCTTTGAATTTCTTTAAAAAATTTAAAAGGAATATTTTAAAGTTTTCTTAACAAGTTGGTGTTATCTTTTTTAAAAATTAGGAAAGGAATGTTATTTTTAATATATAAATTGTGAACAAATTTTACAACATTTGTGAAAATTATTTACTATTTAGGTTCCTATAAAACTTTTCATAAATTTTCAAAGAAAATTATTTTTATGTTATTCAGGGAATTTTTAATTTTTATATTAATATAAAAATTCCTTATTTTTCATTTTGATGTAAAGAATTTTAGAAGTGATCTATAAGTTAATTTTTATGAAAAGTTATAGAGTGTGGAGCCCAAGGGAAGATTTACCATAGGGGGTGAATCAATGGCTTACTTTTACAAATTTATTCCTTTTAATTAAACCTATTGGACTTTTTAAGGTTCTAAATCAACTCAATAAGGTTACATAACCCCACATCACATGTAAATATAATAATAGAGATCATATATCAAGGTATTTGGAAGGTTCAATATAAAAGAGTACTCATTTCTAGGTTAGTTAGACACCCCAACATGGATTATCCAATATTATTTTCTCAGTGAGCATAATGGATAAGGAAAACATGGGTTAAACACTCCAGTAGTTGATCCTTATGTTGATCCTAGTTCTACCCCCAATAACTAACTCTTCCACCTCAGTTGGTTAGACACCCCAACCATATTCTCTTATCTTCTTCCTCAATTGGTTATAGTCCCCCCAGTATTGTGCCTCTCCAATAATTAGTTAGACAACCCCAGTCAAAATCCCATTCTTATTCTTTGTGATGATCTAGTAGTATAAATACCTATTTATTATCCAGATAGATATTCCTCCACGATATTGTAGGATCATGCTTTCTTGTATACACCATTATGACATTCCTAGTCTTCTTGAAATAGGCCCATTGGTTTTGAAACTCCTTCACACCAGATCTGGAATGATTTGATTCTGATCAGCACACTAAATACCTAGAAATGAAAGAATTCTCCGACAAGTATCTTCCAGATTCAGTATCCTTTCTCTTTTTGATATAGTGGTGTATCAGTTTCCTCAATTTCCTTAAATTCTATCAACTTAGATTCTTTAAAAAATCATGAGTATTACATAGAATTATCAACTTCATACTTTGTGAACATTTTTTATTAATCCACTAATGTTTTTTCAAATACTATTTGAAATTATTCATATTCACATATTATGACTATTACATACCATATATGTCTTATCACATAATGTTAGTTCACTTCCTTGATGCTTCGAATGCTGATGCTTCACAAACAAATTAATTATTTTTCAAGAAATAAATTTCATGTGGAACTATCTTTATGAAAATAAAAAATATATAATTCTCATAGAACTTCATCCATATATAACCTCAAATATCACATTCTATGGTTAGAATATTCTCCACTTTTCAAAATTTTTATAATTTATGAAAAACAACACTTGCTTTGGGGGAGTCAACTAGATCAAAATAAAAGCTTCTTCTCTCAATAATCACTTCTCTAAAAAATCTTGAGTACACATTACCCGAGAGTTAACTAGGAATTTATAGGCTACTATGTATGTGATTGACACATGAAAATACTTCAAAATATTGTAATACATTCAACTATATGCGATGCTAAAAAATATGTTGCTTCTCTCTATAAAACGACATGGTCTTTGCATACCCTTCTTTAAATGGTATTTTCTTCTTTACTCATTTTCACATAATATATTTATTTTATCTTCTCACTCGGTATAATATAATTATTGAAACATTCCACATAACATGAATATTCACAAAATATAAAACCTCATTCACATGTCACATGGTATTCGTTCCCATTAGAAGCCTTAGTATGAAAAATTTAATACATCAAAGATTTTTAATGTTCTTCGAAATTCTCATAAGTCTCACATGGAATTGGAACATTTAAATTTTCATAACACATGGCCCATATATCATGTTAACTCACAAAGTATATACAATCACAAACTAAAATCTTTATTACAAATAGGATTCAACTTCACCTTATCATATTCCATGCATTTATCATATAAGATAATCATAATGGATTATCACAAACTGAACCCCTCATTCACGTGGAATTTGAAACTTGAAGTTATTCATGTACTATTATACATCAATAACATAGCATCTATATTTATTTTAAAACTCTCCTTGATAAATTATTTTTTTTTGTTTTTGAAAATACAAACCTATATGTTTTTCTTTATTGAGAAACCTTCAAAACTTATCACATGGAATTTGTAAAGTTTGTGGTTTATCGACATGAAAAACCCTTTGTGCGTAGAAGATTAAAATGTAGAGAGGATAAAGATGCTCTTTGGATCAATCAAGTGACTCAAATTTATTGAATCATATAAATGTTGTTATATGCATATTTATTTATGTTGGGTGAATAGTACCCATATTGAACTCATCCCACATCAATCTACTTCACAGCTACCCTACACCATATAGGAAAACTCGTTACATTCATTGGCCAGTTGTGAGTAACATGGTATACTCCTAAATTTCTCTTGTACTGACCCATGACGACACCCCTCCACCATCAAGACACCCTCCACGGTGGCACCACCAACTTCTATGTGCACTATGCACACCCCTACTCCTACCTGCCTACAGGCCTCCTACTGCCGTGGTTTCCCATGCATGGGCTAGCTCCCACATGGTCAAGATTATTCCCATATGTGGTGAGTTTTATCTCATTGGGTTGTTATAGATGACCCAAAGATTTTAATTAACTCTCATAAAAAGAGTTTTCAAAAAATTTCAACAGAAATTCCATAGAGTTCCCAATAAATAATCATGAAAAATAGTATTTTTCATGGTCTCCAAAATTATTCCAAAACAAATTTGAATTTATTAATAAAAATAAATATATTTATAGTTTTCATAAAACAACTCATTCCATGGAATTTAAAATATATCTTCATCAACTCACATATTCTTCAACATGTTAAAAGCCATGTGTCATCCTCCACACAATTGAATCATATCTTTGAGCATTTGAAGAAAAATCCAAAAAAAATCACATTTAATAATTTTTACTTTCTTCACTCGAATTCTTCAAACTAGTACCCTCAAAATCACATTTCCATAAACCATGGAAGAAACTCAATAAATATATGGACTTATATGGATGAATTATAAATCATGACATCCATTTCCTCAACATCATCAACTCCTCATGTAATTCTTCATCATATGTTGACTTTATGACATAATGACAACAAATACAACGTTGATTCTTCAATATTTCACTTCTTATATTTAATCTCCCACTTTTAAATTATCATTGATACTTATTCACTTTTAAAATTTAATATTCTTCTCTTAATTATTTAAAATAAATGAAAAGGTATAATAACGACCTTCTCATTTTATCAATATTCTCATTTAATCAAAGAATCCACTTATCCTAAATTTATTAAAGGCCTTAGCCTTGGAAACTTGTGAGATATGGATGAAATCACATGTTTTTACTTAGATAATATTCTTTATCTAGAAAACTATAAGTCATTATGAGAGAAATCTTTGTAGACAATAATTTTGCATAACCAAGGTGATCAATGTTGTCCATAAATTTAGGTGCACGTGATACCAAAATCATATAATGCACTTATTCATGTTTAGGGGATATAAAAAGAATAAAATCATGAAATATACTGTATCTTATACATATCTCAACAAACACATCAAAACGTTAAGTGAAAAGAGATATAACTCCCCATGTTAGATCAATATCAACTCTGCCTTGATAATAACTATTAATTCATTTCGAATAAAGATATGAGAGTGATTGTTATACCTCATATTATAATTTTATAATGTAGTTAAGAAGATTCGAATTCACTATGAAGTGAAGATTTAATATATTTTACTCATAAATTGTAACATCCCAAGATATATTTCTTTTTAAATAAATTTAATCTCTTCGATAGCTTGCGATACACGCAAATTTGAGTCTAAATTAACCGTAATATAGTATATTGTTATAGCCTAGATGTTAAATTGGTGTATATGAATATGAATAAATAAAGTATTAAAAATATATGGTTTATTAATTTATATAAAAAATTCATTTTTTATCAATTGATTTTAAAGAAAAATAAAAAACCATTTTAAAGTAAAATAAATGTTTTTTATAAAGAACAATTTTTATACGCAATGTTTTTTTATATTAATAAATTAAATTAATCACTATTGGTGAGTTATTTTAATTCAATTTATATGTTATATATTTAATAAAATGTTTTAACATTAATCTAATATTTTTACTATGCATGGGATAAGAATTAATCTTGTTTTATGCTTAAAAATTGTATTTTTCTAAAATCGATTTTCATCATGTTTTGTGAACTTATTTTAAAATTAATTACTACCACTTATATGTATTGAAATTGATAAAATTGATTCCATATTTAGAATTAGGAGATTCAAATTTGGTAAATATGACCCATTTATTTTAGGCATTATAAATAGTAACCATGGTAAAATCTATCACCATGGTGAAGGCCAAGTTGGGTTAATCTAGGTTAAAAAAAGTGTTATGGTGAACATTTTTCATCTTAATTCCTATTTTATTAATGGAATTAGACCATTATCACATTAGTCTTGAAATTTGATTATTTAAGTGATGCCTTTCCCTGAAAATTACCATTTTAGTTTTAAATATATCTTATGTGTTCATATAAGATCTAAAAACATTTGTGAATGTATCTTAATGGGTTTTTGTGCATAATGAAATTATATTAATAATTTTAATTTATTTAAAAATCTTTGTTATTAAATAATTACCTTAAATGGTTGTGGAATACTAATACAATATTTATTTAATTGATAAAAAAAGATTTTAAAAATATTAAAAGTAATAGAATTTGAGTGATTTATAGTATTCTATAATTTTTTTGATAAATATAACATATTAGTGATGCGTAAAAGGATTATATTAAAATTTTATCTTTTTATAGGTGTAGTTATATTCAATTTAAATGAATTATTCAAAAATTGGAATTAATGATATTTTATAATAAATAATATTCTATAAAATGATTAGAATTCATAAAAATATTATCTTTTTCCATGTGAATTAAATATGGTTAAAAAAAATAATAAATTGTCCATTTATAATTCACTTTTATATTTATGGTAAAATTATTAACCCTTTATAATTAATATATTTGTTACCACGGTTAAAGTCAGAAATAATTAAAAAGTGATTAATAAACAATATATGGTTTAAAATAGAACCAAAACATATATAAATTTTATTAAATGATTTTATTTAAACCCTATAAAATTTTTAGTTGAATTCATGTCCATTTTAAATAATTTTTCTCAATAATTACTTTATAATATTTTAATTTTTTAAGAAATTCCAAGTGTGTCCTCTTCCGCTACCAAAAAAAGGAAACCCATCCTTACCATTCATTACAATACTTTGAGCCATCTAGATAGGATATACCCTACCAAGATCACTTCTAAAATTCTATAGAAACATTTTATAGTTGATGGTCTTCCCAAAATACTATCCCTAGGATCCTTAATTGGAGATCTAAGGGAGTTATTTCAAAGAAGAGGTAACCACCTTGATCGATCAATTTATTTTTATTTATTCTTTAAATTTTATAAATATATGATATTTATAAAAAAATAATAAATTAATTATACTAAATATAATGGTTTTTTATAATTATGAACTCTCCATTATCCACCCTCTTTCCCATCAAATGGGAAGTGAAAGTATCGCTCATGCATACGTACGACTTACCCTCTCCAGATAGAATTCATTTGTCACCACCACATTTCATGGATGTTTATTATGATAAGTTTAATTTTAATATAATAAAATCATAAAAAAATTCTACTTATGGAATTATATTATCACAACTATCATATTATCTTCTAATCCATTGGAAAACAATAACGTTGGTTGTGGACGTTTGGACAACCACCTCCACGAAGTGAAGTGATTTTTTACATTTTAGTATTACTTGGAAGGTAATAAGGTTATATTTAATTAATATAAATGATTTATATGATATAATAATTATTCTATAAATGTTAATTATTTTTTACCTTTATTTCATTCCATCCATCAAAAAATGAAAACAACGTTCTTGCGTACATACGGTCTACCATCTCTATGAATGATGCAACTCATTTTTCTATCTATAACTTTTATGGATTACTATAAATATGAATATAATAAATATATATTATATTTATATCATGATTAACATTCTAGATATTATGAAACTATGATCAAAGTACAAGGAAAAAACCTATCGAAACATATATGAAAATGAAGCTATTATTACTCGATATAATGATTTTGACCATGAATTGTTAATAAATGGGTGATAAAGGATTATAAGTAAATGATATATGGTATGATATATATGAGTATGTCTATATAATATATGTATAATAAATATATATTTATTATAAAGTAGGTTTAGATTCATATAAAGGAAGTCAAACCTAAGATTAAGTGTTTATTTTAGAATCTTATTATTATTCAGAATTATTTATGTTAAAGTATCCAGTGGGGAAATTATTATATATATATTATAAAACCAATATACATTATTTCCCTATTTTTATTTTTGGAAATTATTTTTTTCTTCATATTACACATTTTATGTACTCAAGTCACTAAAACAAAGTTTTTTTAAAGGAAAACCGACTTTTTTTCCTACTCAATCAAGAATCTTTTACTTACATATCCATATTTTCCTTAAAATGTTTTAAAGAATATTTTTTATATTATATAATTAATTATTAATGAAATTTCCTCTTGTTTTACTATTTACAATTTTTTAAAAAGAATATATTTGTAATTTTCGAAACGAGGTACTTTCTAAATTTTCTTACAATAGTGTGAAAGGAATATTTTTTTTAAACTTGTACAAAATGAATGGAATTTTACACCATCATGAACACTTATTTTTTTGAATAAAACTCCATAGTTAAACAAGGTTATTTCAAATAAAATGTTTTCCTTAATATTTAGGAAATTGTTATTTCAAAATTTAAAATGAATCTTCCTAAACAAATATTTCATTGATATTTTTAATGTATATTCATATATAGAAAAATTATTCAGTGAATATTATGATTTAATAGAGATGTAAAATTTTGATATCATTCACCATATTACTCTGGATGGTTTATTATTATATATATTTATTGGTAAAATTATTAACATTTCGTATACTAGTTTTTCAATACGAATGTTTACATTGATTATATTTTACCCCTTTCATATGATGAATGAATTGGACTTAGTAAGTGATAAGAGGGACCCTATAGAGACCCTTAATAAACCAATAGGTCTCCTGAGACATGATATTTTGGGAATTTTTTATATGCATTAATTTATTATGTATGCCTTCTTGTGACAGGGCCTTGGTGGTAAGATTATGATGTTAGAAAATATATATTTAATCATTATCTAACGAGTTATTATTATCCATGTGATTATTTATACTATTTTTTTATCCATGTATTTAGTACCCTATTTTATGGTATTATTTATATAAAATATATGATTATTTTTTATCTTGTCCATATTATTCATGTTTTATTTATATTTTGTTAGCTTCTACTATACATATACCCTTACTGAGCATATGATCTCACCCATTTCTTATGTTCCCTTTCCCCATGATGATGGAAGTGTATTATGATTGATATATAGGGATATGATAAAGGGAATAATGGTGTTCACAATGAAAATACTATATAGTTTTTTATGTTTTCAAATGTAATGTGATATTCATGTATGCATCTATTTTTCCAAGACTACTAAACTACTTAATCCTCGGGGATGTGAACACTTATATCTGGTACCAATGTAATAAAGTAACCACTAAACTTGGGCTAAAAGGGTTAGGGTGTTATAGTTGATATTAGAGGAAGTTTTCTAGAAAAAAATGAATTGGATTTAATAATACATAGATTAGGGAATATAACCTTATGATAAAATTATAGAATATTCTCAAAGAAACCTAAGTTATGATTTTGATATTTGTTTTACATAAAATTTAAATTTATGTTAACTGTTTTAATAGAATTGAAATTATACATTATAATTCACAATGTTATGATCTAATATAGTGTATTTCATTGTTTATAAATGGTGCATAGTGAATGTAAGTGAAATTGTATCAATGCACATAATAAATGTAGGGATTTCCCTCATGGGAAAGATAATGAAGCTGGAGCTAGAGTTACAGTTGGAGATAAAAAAATTATAACTATTTTGAGGTATTTGGATTAGGTTATGACCAATAAAAAAGCTTATATGGATCATTCTATATATCCTCATTTTGGTTGGAAACTTTTATACCACTTCATGCATTAAAAATATAAATCATTAAATAGAACTACAAATCCATTTTTACATGGGAAATGGATAAGTTCCTTAGAGAAGAAATTTCTCACTTTGATAAGTAATGAATGAGAAAATTATATCATGGTAGTTTACTATATCATTGGGGATGTGAATAAATAGTGGTTATTAATTCAAAACACAAAGTATGGGGAGGAAATAAAGAGAATGAAATGGAAGGTTTTTAAGTATTTTTTGGGAAAAATATTTTCCTAATGAACAACAAGAGGATATAAAGAGACAATTCTTGAGTCTGAGAAAAAATAAATAGTAAAATGTATCTAATTATGAAACCAGCTATATAAGGTTATCATGGAATTATGTGGACTAGTTATTCAATCCAAAGAGTAATATTAAATATTTCTTTGATGGGATAAAGACAATCCTTCTAAAAGAACTATTATCCCAAACCTTCTCATCATACGAGGACATAGTATTATGTTCTATCAAGATGGAGAAAGAATTATACAAGTATAATTACATCAAAGGAAAGAAATATAAGAAAATAATATATAAAAAATCTGGAAAAGGATATACAAAAAGAGTGAAGAAGGGATTGGTGGAAGTTCTAACTTGTAATAAATGTAAAGATAAACACTGGGGAACATGCTTGCTGGGAATGGGAATTTGCTTCAAGTGTGGAGAAAAAGGTCACTTGGATCATTGTTAAAATGGTAATAAATAATCTAGTAATGTTTAATGCTTTAAATTTTAGGATATGGGGCACTATTAAAATTTTTATCATAGGCGTCAATGCAACTTTCCCTATAAAATTCCAAGGGATCAAGGCCAAGATTATTCGATCACAACAGCTAAAATTGAAATTCCTAAAGATGTGGTGGCATGGAAAATAATAATTTTCTCAAATTTAGATAATGATTTATTTGATTCAACATCTTTAAAATATTTTATATATTCCATGTTTTCTATGAAAATTAGATATTAACCTAGTACCATAGGAAGGGAACTATCATTTAAGACTCATATTGGAAGTATCACTGTAATAAGAATGTTTTAGTTAGTTCCTATTATAACTCATAAATGTTACCTATTTTCTGACATTATTATTATACCTAAGGTTTATTTTTATATAATCCTTGGTATGGACTATCTTTTAAAATATTATGCACAAATTTATTGCAAAGAGAATGAAATTACGATTTTTGATAAAGATGAGAAATTCATTGTCTTTAGATAGGAGGCTTAATCATCTTAGTCATATTTATATATACTACTAGTAGATATTTTAAATGATATTTTTTTGGAGGAAGAATAGAAACAACCTATGGATGGAAAAAGGTAATTATCAAATTGAGAATGTACCTATTTTACAAGAATAAATTGATGTATTTTCTAAGGAATTACCTGGACATCCACTAGAGTATGAGGTTGAGTTTTCCATTGATTTAATCCCTGATTTTAGACCTAAATAAAATAATCCCTATACGATATCCACTATGGAATTAGTGTAATTAAATAATCAACTATATGAGTTGTGTAATAATGGATCTATATAACCCAGTGTTTCACCTTAGGGATCCCCATTTTATTCATTATTAAGTAAGATGGATCTATGTGGATGTGAATTGATTAGAGGTAAATTAATTATATTATAATAAAATAGTATCATTTTCCTTACATTAATGACTTATTTTATCAACTAAATAAAGCTAAATATTTTTCAAAGATTAAACTTCATTCTGGATATCAAAAATTTTGTGTAATTAAGAGAGATATTATGAAGACATCATTTCAAAAGAGGTATACACATTATGAGTTTACAGTAATTCTATTTTAAATGAAAAATTAACCCTTTATTTTTATGGATATAATCAACATAGTATTCAAGTAATATCTTGGTAATTTTGTTTTGGTATTTATTAATGATATCTTAGTGTAATATAAGAGATTTGAGTACCATGAGAATCACTTTATAATCATCATTGAGACTCTTAGAATAAAATTTTTAGATGGAGAATTTACCAAGTGTGAATTATGTATTAGAAAATAACATTTCATGGCCATATTTTCTCCAAGGATGGAATTTTAGTT
Source organism: Viscum album (assembly GCA_963277665.1). Taxonomy (NCBI): domain Eukaryota; kingdom Viridiplantae; phylum Streptophyta; class Magnoliopsida; order Santalales; family Viscaceae; genus Viscum; species Viscum album. The sequence goes on from OY728155.1 coordinate 92,476,409, forward strand.
CAACCTATGGAGAAAAGTTTATTCCAAGAATGTCTTACACTAATGAACACAATATTGGTACATAGTTTCATTAGTTTGGTATGTTACTATTATTGATTTGTTCTAATTTTTTCCTAATTGGATACCACATTAACCAATAATACTCATAAATGTGTTAAGTTCATATGGAAAAAGTAATTTAAAGAATGTTTTGAAAAATTGAAGAAGATATTGCTGATACTCTGATCTTGACACTATTATTAGGAAACGATGTATTTGTGATATATAGTGATAAATTAAAGAAGGGATTTGGTTGTTTCCTTATGCAGAATGATAAATTTATTGCCAATGTATCAAGGTGGTTGAAGACACATGACTAAAACTATTTAAGTCATGCTATTGATTTGGAATCTGTAATATTTTCTTTGATGATATGGAGACATTATCTTTATGGAGAAAGATGTGAAATATACAAAAATCATAAGATTTTGAAATACCTATTTTCATAGAAGTAGCTTAAAATAAGGAAATGAATCTTAATTGAGATACATAAGAATTATTATTTCTCAACACACTACCATTCATGAAAATCAAATAATGTATAATATGTATTGATTAGGAAAGATCATGGAATTATGACCAAAATGAGGAATAGAAAGGATCCTATGTTCATGGATTTAGTAAATAAGGATCTAAAAATTATTAAGTAAGGGTAAACATCACTCCTTTTTCAAATGATGGCCAAACCATATTTATTATAAAAGTTGAAAATTCATCAGCATGATCATGAGAATTTTCAAAAGAAAAGTAAGTACATGAATGATGGAAAATTGGAATACTTCATATATGAAGACGATGTTATTAAATTTAGAAAGAGGATATGTTTTCCATATATACGTGAGATAAAAATGGAATTATTAGATTATTATCATAGTAAGAAGTTCCATATACACCCTTTTAGCACTAATATGTATAATGTAATGTATTGGGTATCTAGAGTGAGTCTAAATTCTTACCCATTTTGATTTTTTGGAATTTTTTGGTTCTTCCAACTATTTTATCATTTAATGGAACTTAATTTCAAGAGATCATTTAACCTAATGCCCTATTTTTGGTCATGGTTTAAGGCATGAAAGGTGTCATGAGTGTTCTGAGGGGTTTTAGGTGCATTGATGTCCCAAAAGACTTATTTTGGTTAAGTGTAGGCCGAGGAGCACAATTAAATTTAATTGTACGACATCTAAGTAGAAATGGTGCTGCCCCTTTTTATACTAAGCATGGTTTAGAAAACTATGCAATATGGGGCACACAATTGTGTGGGACCTCGATAGTTTTTAGTAAAGGGATTTCACACAGTTAGAAAAATCATGTGCATGGACACATGCTTTGTTCAAATTGGGTAGTACCCTCACACTGTAGGATGCATGGATTGTTCATGGTTAGACCTACCATGTGGTATAACTGTGCGATGCTTGGCTCTTAAACAGAAGGAGACACACAATTTACACATACTTTGGAATACAATGTGAGCTAACCGTGTGGCTCATTAAATGTGTGAAATGAAATTTTTTCCCCTCTATCACATTTCCTTATTTATTATTATTTTATCCTATCTAGGTTTCACACAATATCACAGGCTCCTCTTTTATCCTTTTGACTTGGGTGTGAGTGATCTCCTTCAATGAGAATCCATTTTTCAATCTATCTATGGTGTTGGATCTGTAACGATAAGGATCTCCATCAGCTTCTTTTTTCCCTTTACTCTCACCCCACGAACCGCTAAATCTATGCGATTCATTTTTCCCTATTTTCACAACGTTATTAAAAAAATCAATTTCTTATAAATCGATCAGAGTTAGAGTCCATGCTCGAACATGCCTAAATATTCTAACTCAAGGTAGGTGGTGCATATTTGTATTTCTCATTTTGTGAGTGTTTTTTTGGTGTGTATTTTATCACTCCATTGTGTTGACTGAGTGAGTCCATTTTAAATTGATTTTGGCTATAAAAATTTAATTGAGACCTTATGATATTCATATAGTAATTCTTACCCAATTATATAATTATTTTGATCCATGTGAGGGGCTTCAAACCTTGGGTGGATAGGCTGGGGTTTTGTTGAATTATTAAATTGATTTTTTATTGAATTGAATTGTTAAATATTTGTGAATTGGTTATGATGCACTACTGGGTTCCAATGGAATGTGATGGGTATGGATCGAGGATTGAGATGGAATTGGACATTTATATTAAGGTGATGTAATCATCAGGATAGAGGTGGACCGATATATATATATATATCAGTGATGTGGATCACAGGTTGGATGATTCAGTCATTGGTTGAGGTGCAGAGACCGTATAGTTGCGGACATGGCCAAGGATATGTGGGATGCCATGGCCATCAGTTTGGGAGGCATGGTTTTAGGGGAATGAAGTGCTAGATTAGTGTGTCTTAGGTTCTAATTGGTGATTTACTCTCACCCATTTTGGATAATGTGTCATTTGGAGTCGTGTACACACAGGTTGATTAAGATGATGATGTGGTATTGACTACTAATATAGGTAGATTCCCCTAGAAGTTGAGGATTAGGTAAAAGGTTGGAGGTTATTACCATAAAAATCTACGAGGATGGTGAGGATCCACCATATGAAAACATTAAGGATGAAGGTTAGGGGTTGAGGCTCATTATTATTGAAGTTGTTATTCCATGATCATTTTGGAGGAAAGATATCATGATTTATAGGGAAATCGGATTTTGGGATAGCGGTGGTTACTATCTGAGTACATAAATCATTATACCTTTGGAGGTTGGTCTTCGAGCTAATAGGTGCCTTCGATCAGGGTTTTGAGGGACCATATCCATTTGATTGGGTGTGACATTGGGATGTCTATTACTTGGTTGATGAAACAGGGTGCTGGATGACATTTTGAGGTGGAACCTAAGGTTACAACCAACACTACGTGACATCAGGGGATGCCTTGGGCCATGGGATAAGAATCCTATCCTCTATAGTTATTCACGTGTTTAATGAGGTAGGTAATAGGTTTATGGTGTCTATTAGGACTAGGGAAACTTGTATTTATTAACTACATGCATTTTTTTTATTTTTATTACACAGCCGCTTAATAAAAAATGTAGGGTAGGAATATGTTGGTGGTGGCCTTCTGAGAATAATTCTTACACCCTACATAGGCCCCATGGGATGCATGTAGATTTCATTATTTTGTGTTTAGGTTGGGGTTCAGGATATATAGTTGGATCCTAGTGATTGAGTTGGCATGGTATGGAATGAAATGGACCATCAGTTCTTGCCTTATCTGTAGTTTCCTATTTTTATTCCTTTTTCTCAGCATGCTATTATGTATATATGTACTATGGTCAGCCATTGGATACCCTCCAGTTATTTTACTGTATGAACTGTATTGGATGTATATTATTTTTTTGTATCTGTAGATGGAATGTTAACTTGTTTATTTATTTTCATTATTGATATTAATTATAATTTCTCTATTGTATGTTATTTTTGTGATTCCGCCAAGGGAATGTTACTAATTATAGTTTTTCATTATTTCCTTCCACTTATCATTGTATATTTATATATGTAGGGTCCTAAAAATTCCACCAAGGGAAGAAAATACTCCCCAGTCAATTTTTATAAGGAAGAAAGTACTCCTACAAGTCTAGGAAGGTGAATTGACTCAAATTGAGTTACAAATTTCTGAAGAAACTTAAAGGAATTAAAGGTTTCAAAGGATTTTAAGTGGCCCATTTACCCACACCGGGAAGGGTTTGAGGACTGCCTGGATCACGAACCACCGGTACCCAGAACGATCCGCGAGGTGATGACCCATGTAGCGATGTCCAACGAACCCAGTGAACCACGAACCGCATTGCCGAAGGAATCATGCGTGCGAAATCCATCTGCATACCTTTTCGTTAAATGAACGGTTTGTGGATGAAGAAAACCGATAGGGTTCTACAAACCATGATCACGAACCGCAGCCTCCACAAACCCCGGTTGATTGATTCTTTCATGGGCCAGGATATCTCTTAATGGGCCTCCTCAAATGGTGTTGCATGCCCGTAGATAGGATTTCCCCAATTCTATATAAAAGTATCATAGAATGAATTGGTAGAGGAAAGACAAGGAAAGATTGAATGGGACTCAAGAGGTTATAAGAAAGAACTCATGGAAGATTCCGACTTTAGTCTTGAAACATCAGCGAAGCCTAAATTATTAACCATGCTCTCTACAAGTACAGTCAACCGCATACCATAAAATGGGGAAACATAATAATAATAATAGAACAAAAAACCTAATTGGTGAAATCGTGAACTACATAATTCTCACAGATGAACTCCCCCACGAATGATAATCCCTCAGAACCTCCATCAATATGGTGTTCTACATAGTGTATCGCTACACAGATATAACTCAGTGCCACATACTGTACTAGTACGTGTGTGGAACCAAAAGCGGCATGACAGATCACATTCAGGACCACATACCACTATGGTTCATGGTGGTCTATACCCATTACCACATATTACTTCGGTATGTCGATGACCCCTATGCCTTTATACCTCTATGGTATGCAAAAATTCCCCCATCATGAATAAGAAACTAGTATGTGGAATAGGGTGTTTTAGGGTATTGTTTCCTCTTATTTCAATATCGCCCCTCTATTACCGTACAGTCCTCCATAATCCCTCTAAGAAACAGTCCCCTGACATCAGGCCAATGCCTCCTCCAAAGCCACCTGACTCGTATGCTCAGACCATCAGGTGCATCAGTATGCCCCTTTGAGTTTACATACCCATGGTAAGTAGAGTCACAAAGGCTCTCCCCACAATGGTTCGTAATTCGAGGAAATATATGGGTCAAAATTACAATGGTAACCCAGAGTCCAACCTTGGTATACTAACGTGAACCTACCCATTCTAATGATTAAGGGTGATCACTTTCTTTTCCATTCAATTAGGAATAGTGATCAGTCGAAGGAGTTATGTTAGCTTCTATTTTTGACAAGGATGAAATTTCTCCCCATCCCAAAACACATTCTGGGGTACTCCCACTGAGGTAAGTCCCCAATCTTCTAAGTCATAGTCTCATTAACTTTAATTTCATTTCATATTAAAAGGTTTATTACTCAACGTCCTCGTCTACCATCGCCCTGACGTCATCCGCCGTAGGCTCTCCTTCTCCCACCAACATAAGAGGAAGCATGTGGATGGTTGGATCTCTCACATCATATTGTTTCTAACACCAAGCACGAGTCATGTGGGCTTAGATATTTGTGATGATTAAAACACACACACAATTATAAACTATGAGAACTCTGATTCATGGTCAAATTAGGATACATAGGATGCCTTCTTAAAGGCCCAAACTAAAAAGGGTTCCCTCCCAAAAGGGGTTCACCCAATCATGTCCCAGAACGGGAATCTTCTATGCCAAAACCCCAATAATTATGAACTATGAGAACTCTAATTCCTAGTCAAAATTGGATATGTAGGATGCTTTCTTTAAGGACCAAACTTAAAAGGGTTCCCTCCCAATAGGGGTTTACCCAATCATGTCCCAAAATGGAAAGCTTCTATGCATACGCCCCAAAAATTCTAAACTATGAGAACTATGATTCCTGGTCAAACCAGAATACGTAGGATGCCTACTTGAAGGCCCGATCTCAAATGGGTTCCCTTTTAGAAGGGCTCACCTGATAATGCCCCCCCCCCAAGTGGGTAGCATCCATGCATAATCCCCAGCTATTCTGAACTACGCGGGTTTTGATTCCTCTCTCAAGGATATGTAGGAAACCCATATCGTGGGTCTGATCCCAATATCAAGTCACCTTTCTTCCCCCTAGATGATGATAAACTCTAGAGCACCTTATTGCATGGATTAAGTCAACATTGCCTCCGTAACATCAAATCTATGTATGCTTATGATGATCCTGCAAACCAGGGGTAGCCCATGGACACACTATTAAGGAATGAACCATGGATTCATGAACATAAGAATATTAATTAAATCTATAAGAGAGTCCCAAAATAGGAAATAATCCTCCCCCAAAAGGGTGCAGTGAGCCTAACTCTCCATCCTCTCGACTAATGGAGTCCTTAAGTGTTGTTGGCCGAATCATCAACCCATGAGCACCTGCCTTTGGAAATTAGGTCCTTGAATCATGGATAATAGGGCCGTTGGGTGTTTCTAGTTCCATGAATAAACCAGTTCGAGACCATGTGAGAAAATTATATCCTAGGAGGTCCGATTGCACAAGTACTTGACTCCATGTAATCGCCCACTGGTACCATCTGACTGTGGCATCTCTTTCTCAATACATAAGGTGTGAATTACCTAGTCCCCATGGGATTAATCCAACCTCCTTTTAAAGTATAATGACTTAGAATGGGTTGAAACAAATGAAATAGTGAATTTGACAAGAAATCATCTCTAGAAAAAGAGACGGGTGATAATTCCCATCAGACCATTTCCTCATCACCTGAAACATGCCACCTCAGAGGCGAAAGCAAAATGGTGAAACCGAAGTGAATCCTTAACCAAGGTGGAGGTTTTATCCCAATGATAACTGAAAAAATGATATTTCACATCAGACCATTTTGTTCTCCCCTGTATGTATGAAACACACCACCTCAGAGGTGAAACAAAAATGGTGAACCCAACGTGAATCCTTTACCAAGGTGGCAGTTGTACCTGAATGATAACAGACACAAGAAGATATTTCACGTCAAACCATTTTGTTCTCCCCTGTACATGTGAAATGTTCCACATTGGAGGAAAAAAATGGTGAAACTGATGTGAATCATTAACCAAGGTGGTGGTCTTACCCCACTCAAGCCCCTTCGCCCCATAAAAAAACAAAAGAGAGGGGAAATGGGCCAAACTGAATCTTCATATATGCATATGTTTAAAAACAATTTCTAATTTGATAAGGTTTTTTGGTCTGTATGTCATATATGTATATTTTAGGTACCCACAGAGCAACCTTTGATCAAAATGAAATCCTGAAGATCGATGCAGATATACGCATCTTCGATCCTGCAAGTGGCTGGGGCCCCAATGAAGATCAACACCCCCTTACCTACCTAGCATCATCAACGCTGGGTATTCAACACACCGATCAAAGAGTACCACCTAAATGGAACTCTCCCCACAGTGGAGGATGTGAGACAGGGCCTCCATTCTATAAAGACTCACCAAAAGCCTCTTCAATCGTGAACAACACCCCAACATAAGGTGACCCCGGTGGTCATCTCAAACCATTTCAGGAGACTGTCCCCAAAACATGGCAATGAGTACCTCCCTTATCTTAGAGAGGTAGATGAGGTCGATGCTGACAACTTTATCTCAACTGCATAAGGGTCCTACTTACGCCCCCCCAGAGAGCGTCACTGTCGACAGCGAAAGAGTATTCCTCCTCCCGCTGAAGAGGAATGATGTTATTAATATTTAATAACTTATTATATACTCCCTTAACTGATTTTATATTAAATGAGCATACTTTGTGTGAAACATTAATGATTAAATATTAAATATAATTTTAGAGCACTATTTGAATTCATCCAGATTCAAGTTTGTTTAATGTTTTAATGATATATCTCACCCTACTTATCCAAATTTCATTATTACTATTTTTCATGGTTCTTTACTCCAATTAAAACATTTCATTAGAAGGGACCTTTGGACAAATAATCCATTTGGAGGGTCATATGGTTAACACAAGAAGGCCCAAATAATCTATGAAGAAGCTGGACCAACCATGATGATTGAGTTACTGGTCTAACTCTCGAGGCCCAAATATTATGAAACTCTATAATATTCTCATGAATATCCAAAAGAAGCATGGATAAAAATTTTAGGGCCCAGATCTAAGAACAAGGGGCCCAAATGATGCTTTTAACTCCAGCCCACCATTCTGTCCGGGAAATGAAAGCAGCACACCAAAGTTGACTTTTCTCATGGTCTAGTCATCAAATAAAGTTGAAATTTTTTATTTTGAAAGGTAAAAAATAAACGGAAGATTTTTTTGAATAAAGCATTCGGATTTGAATGCATATTCCTATTAAAAAATCCGTTCAAATTTGGGCCATTGAAAACGTCTGTATTTTAATGGACAGATTAATATTTTTTAATCAAACGACAATAACTTTGGCCCCAAAAGTCAAAATGCCTCAAACCTTTGAGAGTATTCGGCCAATATTATTATATAAAACTTTGAATAAAGATATATCTCAAGATTCAACTTTTTGGATGTCCAAATCATCGATCCAAATGGATGGGTAGTCTTGGAATGCAAACAGTCCACCACCTTGGGCTATAAATACATCCCCTCCTCTCCTTTCAAAAGAGGTTGGAATTTCAGAAAAGAGGAGCATCAATTGGAACGACCAAATCCTTGAAAATGTATTGGGAGGACCTTCCAGACTAAAGTTTTTACTTGAGAGACCTTTCCTCCTCTCTTTGTTTCCTTTTACTTTTGTGTTCTTCATTTTTGTAATCTTGTAAGTCTCTTTCTTTGTAATTATATTTTAATGCAAGTTTATTCTTCAATATCTTCTATTCTCATCACTCTTATTTAGTTTAATAGTAATTTTCTTAAAATATTTTAAATACGTTTGAATCCCCTTCCCTTCATTTTCTACATCATTTAATAAAAAGTCCGTTTTTAATTCTCATCATTGTTCATGTGTGTGTGTTCAACGCACACCACTTTTCTTATCCCTTTATTTTTATTCTCTTATTAATTTATCTTAATAATCATTATAAACATATTATTAATAATTTCAATGTCTGAGTAAATCTTTCATTAGGGTGAGTTATAATTTATGGATGTTAAGAAATTGAGAGTTTTTACTCGATGAGTATTCTTTAATTTAACATTGTGTATGTTGGACTTAACATATCATGGATTAATGACTTATTTTGTTTAATTTTTGGTTTCTATGGATTATTGGAACCATAAATACACAACAATCATCAAGATCTGATTGATATTAGAACACTAAGTTAAGTTACAGCTTGGATTAAAGCCTTAACACTTAGGAATTTAAATCAAGGTTATCTTGGGAAGTGGGTATTAATTTAAATGCAATATAAAGAAAATCTCAGAGATACCACAATATTAACTAACTAATGATGAACTCACCCACATATTTATTAAATTGTTAAACCAATCTTAATAAATCAATCATTTCAATTAATCTCTCCAAACAAATCCCCGAATCAAAATAAAATCATCTAAAAACAACTGACTATTAAAAAGTATCATCATCGAGGATTCGACCCGAGTTCTTCTATACACATTACCAAAGCACCAAAACCTTGACCGGTTGATAGGCGACAATCAACCGTACTTTCAAATGGTGCTATTTTGGGGAATGGTGCAATTTAATATTCTTTAGTTTCTGGTTATTATAGAAACAAACAAAAAAACACAAAATTTAAAAAAAAATTGAAAAAAAAACTCAAAGAAAAACCCGTCTTCCTCTTTCTTCCAACATATCTATGAATTCCCTGTAGCCTTCCAAACAATCCCTCAGATTTGTTTGACCCTAAAATTGAGCGAACACTTTGACAACTTAAGAGGAACAATAGGGATAATCAAATAATTCAAGAACCTATCCTTGTAAAACCAATTGAATTAGATATGGACAATCCTAGTGAAAAAACACTTAAAGAACTTGCTACCCCTGATATGAATTACCAACCTCTTGGTATTCAATATCCAAATATAGAGGCTGAATTTAAACTCAAATCGGCTTTGATTAATCATTTGCCTCATTTCCACAGGCTAGCCAGTGAGGATCCACATCTCCACCTTAATGAGCTCCAAGTAGAATGCTCTACCATAAAGCCTCAAGGGGTTTTTGAGGAACAAATCAAACTCCAATAATTCCCTTTATCCCTAGATGTCTCCACAAAATCCTGGATTTACTACCTACCTCCTAGTTCCATAACCACATGGAATGACAAGAAACGACTCTTCTTAGAGAAATTCTTTTATGCTTCTCGTACTGCTTCTATCCGAAAGGAAATAAGTGGTATCCGTAAATTTCCCAACGAATCACTCCATGAGTATTGGGAGAGGTTCTAAAAGCTTGTTGCAACCTGTCCACATCATCAAATCCCTAAACAACTCTTGATCCAATACTTCTAGGAGGGGTTATTGGCTATGGATAGAACTCACATTGATGTCTTAAGTGGCGGTGCTCTTGTTGATAAAACTCATGCAGCTGCAAGAGATCTCATAAGTAACATGGCTACAAACACACTACAATTCCATACTCGAGCACATGCTCAATTAAAACAAGACCAAGAAAGTCAATCCATAGAGCCGAACAAGATGACCGAGTGGATGAGTGAACTTACAATTATTGTGAGACAACTAGTTGTGGCTTCCAAAACCCCAACCTCATCTTGTCCACAATCAATGTTTCCTGGACTTGTCAAAAACTATGGAATCTGTAACTCACATGCTCATCTAATAGACAATTGTCCATAGCTTCAAGAGGATACCTCTAATTCATCTGGACTAATGGAGCTCAATGCAGCATATGCTCAGAGGAACACCAACCATCAACAATCAGGTCAGTTTGTTAGAAACTTCAACAAACCCCATTTTGAGCCCTTCTATTCTACATATAACCCTAACTTGAGTTATGGTATTACCATTTCTCATCCCCCTCAATACCCTCATCAAAACCCAAACCAGTTCCAATATGGTCAAGGTGTTAGTAACTTCCAACAACCATACCCTTTTGTCCCTCAACCTCAAAGGACCAATCTTCCTCTTCCTCCTCTTGGATTACACTATCCTAGCGAGCCTTATAAATTAAAAAACCAATACAATCGCTTTCCTAAGAACCAAAATCAAGGTAATCCAAATCCAGGATAAGCCTCTTCTTCCAAGAAACCACTACTACAAAAACGGGCATTAACAGTGCTAAAAACGGGCTTTAACAGCGCTAAAAAAGCGTTGTAAAGCTCGGCACTGATAAAGGGTTACTTTATCAATGCTAAAAAAGCTCTGATAAAACAAGCCTTTACCAGTGCTAAAAAGCGCTTATTTAGTGCTGATAAATGATTGTTTTATCAGCGATCCTTTAGCACTGATAAACTTATCTTTTACGAGCTCTTCTTTAGCACTGATAAAGGTGTAGTTTATCAGCGCCTTTTTAGCACTGATAAAAGGATGATTTATCATCACTAAAAGACCGCTGATAAACTTATATTTTATCAGCATTTTTTTAGCACTGATAAATGCCCTCTCTGCTGCTCCGATAAATCTGCAGCAGCACGCCTGAACACCTGTAAAAAAAACAGCATCCCAATAAGCCAATTAAAGCAAGTATACTCATACAAAATTAACTCATAAATCATAAGAAAATTAGACCAAGTATACCCATAAAAAATTATACTCGTACACCATTAAAACATAATTTATAAGTTAATCAATTACTTAAAGAAATCAATTCAGAATTCAGGGGGTTTGGGGTCTGTTCAAGGGTTTGGGGTGGCTGTTCAAGGGTTTGGGGTGGCTGTCCAAGGGGGGGTAGAGGGTGTCCGGGGGGCTTTCCAGTTCAATCCTAAGGCTCCACATGGGTGTGTTTTATCAATACATAAATCTTTGGATTCTCTATCCACTATGCATCATGTTCTCAACCTCAAAGAAGTTATAAGTTTTGTACACACACTGAGGTGCACATACTTGGGGGGGGGGAGATGAATCTCATTAATAAACCCCCAATATTAAACCTGCAATAGGCTATTGTAAGTGCATGATCAAGCAATATGCACAACCTAGTTGAGAAAGAACTGGAATAAAACTAATAAAAATATCATCATTGATCCTCAAATACATGACCATGATTAAACCCAAATTAATTTTCCAAGTGCTGAATTTTTACCAAGCATTTCACAAGGATCGTGTCGACATTATAAAAATATATTTTGACCAAGTCCTACCCCATCTACATCAAGACACATTGATTCTCAAGTATTAAATCTTGATCAACCATACATACTTCATCCAATGTTAGGGTTTCTCTGAGTACATCATAAGAACAAAACAAAACATATAATATACCATGGTCTCCCCACTATATACATAATTATCATTGACCTCCAATATGTGAGTTTTATTTATAATCCATCATGGAAATCTACTTATGGGAGTTTTATCATCCAGGGAATACCCTCAACAGTATCTCAGACCACCCATATGTGTTCTTCCAATTCCGAGGCATAAGACCTACAAGGATCTCATCCCTATACTATGGGAGTACCCTTATTTAGGGAATAATACTAAGAAGCATATATTCTTTACCATATGGGAGTATTATCATCCAAATAATAATCCCTAGAATCATGTCAACCCTCCAATATGGGTGTATTATCATTTGAGGCATAATCTATATAATCATCTCAGCCCTCCCCTATGTGATTATTTTCATTTAGTGAATATTACCGATAAGAATCTCATCCCACTCCTATGGTTGTATTCTAATTTTGGGAATAATACCTATATACATCTCATCCCTCCCCTATAAGAGTATCCTCATTTAAGGAATAAGACCCATAAGCATATCCACCCTCCCAAATGGGAGTATTTTCATCTAGATATAATCCCATAAGTATCATAGACCCAAACACATGATCACCCTAGTATACCAGGCTAACCATGACTTGATATATATGATTCCCCTGATAGATCACATTCCATTCCCCCCCATTTAAAAGATCAATGCAATCCGAATGTGTTTGGTCAGATTTCCGCAGGTCAGTTGTTGTTTTCACTTAAAAGTTTGTCCATTTTAAACAAAATAGAGACTCTTTGAGTGCTAGCGGCCACACCGTGCCTCATATTGAGGCAGGGTTGACTCGTACACGTCACCAATGACCCTTGGATCATTCTTATAAAAGATAAATACAGTCCGAATGCGTTTGGTCGTATTTCCGTAGGTTAGTTGTTGTTTTCACTTAGAATCTTCTCTATTTTAAACAAAATAGAGACCCTTTGAGTGATAGCGGCCACACTGTGCCTCAGATTGAGGTGGGGTTGATGCGTACATGTCACCAAGGACCCTTGGATCGTTATTATAAATTATCAATGCAATATGAATGCGTTTGGTTAGATTTTCGTAGGTCAGTTGTTGTTTTCACTTAAAATCTTGTCCACTTTAAACAAAATAGAGACCCTTTGAGTGCTAGCGGCTACAATGTGCCTCAGATTGAGGAGGGGATGACTTTTACACATCACCGAGGACCCTTTTATCATTCTTATAAAATATAAATGTAATCGAAATGCGTTTGGTCAGATTTCCGTAGGTCTGTTGTTGTTTTCCCTTAAAATCTTGTCCATTTTAAACAAAATAGAGACCCTTTGAGTGCTATCGGCTACACCGTGGCTTGGATTAAGGCGGGGTTTAATCGTACACGTCACCAAGGACCCTTGTATCATTATTATAAAAGATAAATGCAATTAGAATTCGTTTGATCAGATTTCTGTAGGTCAGTTGTTGTTTTCACTTTAAATCTTGTCCATTTTAAACAAAATAGAGACCCTTTGAGTGCTAGCGGCCACACCGTGCCTCGGATTGAGGAGGGGTTGACTTGTACACATCACCAAGGACCCTTGTATCGTTCTTATAAAATATCAATGCAATACAAATGTGTTTGGTCGGATTTCCGTAGGTCAGTTGTTGTTTTCACTTAAAATCTTGTCCACTTTAAACAAAATAGAGACCCTTTGAGTGCTAGGGAAACACCGTGCCTCATATTGAGGCAGGGTTTACTTGTACACGTCACCAAGAACCCTTGGATCGTTCTTATAAAATATCAATTCAATCGGAATGCGTTTGGTTGGATTTCCATAGGACAGTTGTTGTTTTCCCTTAAAATCTTGTCCATTTTAAACAAAATAGAGACCCTTTGAGTGCTAGCGGCCACACTGTGCCTCAGATTAAGGTGGGGTTGACACGTACACATCACCAACGACCCTTTAATCGTTCTTAATTAAGATCAATGAAATCAGAATTCATTTGGTCAGATTTATGTAGGTCAGTTGTTGTTTTCACTTAAAATCTTGTCCATTTTAAACAAAATAGAGACCCTTTGAGTGCTAGCGGCGACACCGAGCCTCAGATTGAGGCGGGGTTGACTCGTACACCTCACCAAGGACCCTTGGATCGTTCTTATAAACAATAAATTCAATCTGAATGCATTTGGTCGGATTTCTATAGGTCAGTTGTTGTTTTCACTTAAAATCTTGTCCATTTTAAACAAAATAGATACCCTTTGAGTGCTAGCGGTCACACCGTGCCTCGGATTGAGGCGGGGTTGACTCTTACCCGTCACCAAGGATCCTTGGATCGTTCTTATAAAATATCAATGCAATCCGAATGCATTTGGTTGGATTTCCATAGGTCTTTTGTTGTTTTCACTTAAAATCTTGTCCATTTTAAACAAAATAGAGACCATTTGAGTGCTAGCGGCCACACCATGCCTCAGATTGAGACGAGGTTGACTCGTACACGTCACCAATGACCCTTGGATCGTTATTATAAAATATCATTGCAATCTGAATGCGTTTGGTCAGATTTCCGTAGGTCAGTTGTTGTTTTCACTTAAAATCTTGTCCATTTTAAACAAAATAGAAACCCTTTGAGTGATAGCGGCCACATCGTGCCTCTTATTGAGGATGAGTTGACTCTTAAACATTACCAAGGACCCTTGAATCATTATTATAAATGATCAATGCAATCGGAATGCGTTTGGTCGGATTTCTGTAGGTCAGTTGTTGTTTTCACTTAAAATCTTGTCCACTTTAAACAAAATAGAGACCCTTTGAGTGCTAGTGGCCACACCGTGGCTCAGATTGAGGCGGGGTTGACTCATACACATCACCAAGGACCCTTGGATCATTCTTATAAAATATCAATTCAATCCGAATGCGATCCACTAATTATTCATTATGCAAAACATAAAGGTACCATTAAATACTTACATTGCCCCAAACACCCATAACACAACCCAACCACAACCTTCATCTCAATGGAACTCAACCGATCTAATTCAAAATGCCGATCATGTCATCAACCAACCACTTAATTTCTATAGTGCTCCCCACTATATGCTTTAGCTCACAAACACCACCATCTGATTTTTAACACCTCCATCATCGGGAAAGAACCACTAGAACCCCAACTACAACTCCACAACATACCCAACATGTTTTCTAACTTACCATGCTTATACATCCATGAGAACACCAACCAATGTTATCATCCATAATTTCCATCAAAAACACTTGTAATGGATGTGAATCCATCATCCATACATGAATCAAGGACAGTTCAACTTTTCCTCAAAGATTGAACCCATTTTCAAAACATAATTAACATTTCAAAACATCAAATAGATGTGGCTTACAACTCACCACATTTGTTCCTTTTTCCTGGAGGAATTTAAAATATGCACCACATAGGTTGTAAAAGTAGCAGAGGATAGATCTCTTTGATCATACAAAGCCATGAACCCAAGTTTATCCTTGAGGAAACTGATGAGTGATGTTTGTGAATGCTTTTTGGAACTAGGAACTGACTCACTTGATGAAACACATGAAATATCTTTAAATGTATCCTCACTTGCTGAATCATCGGAACAATTTCCTGTATTGGATGCTCTTAATGTCATATTTATCATCCCATCTTGTTCATCAAATGGATTGGTCAACTTCCAATCTATCATGGAAGTTGTCGCACCACCTTTACACACAACTAATGATCAGAGGCATCTTGATTAGAAAAACAATCCTGAGGGCAATGGACATGAAAGATCATGCGGTGCCATAGTTTCTCAGCAACCTCAATTTACCGCAAATGATATAATTCTATTTCATGATGTCCAAGACATAGAGAGATGAGAAGAGAAGGTAAAAGTCTCGTAGACGAACAACATCAACAATGAACAACCACCACCCTTTCACTATATACATCAAAATCATATCTTTAAGAACGTCGATGTGAATTTCTATCTTACTTCCATCGAGGATGATGCATGTTGGTCAACTTGTTTTATAAATTGTTTATCTTCATCCGTGACTTGTACTTGCACCCATGAATTTGAATGTGAGTATGCGTACACGATAGTTGACCTTCTTAGAGAAGAGTTTCTGGAAGAGTATAAGAGACATGAAGCAATGACGACCATTAGAGTGTTAGAGAAAATGTGGGTGCTACAAACAATGTGGAAATCAACATGTGCAACACGGCCTAAGTTACAACTTGCAGGTATTGTACTTTATTTTTTTCTGGAGGATTTCAGTGTAAATTCATTTTGGAATGATCATTGCTATTCATTGTCTTTTAGGTTTTTTTGACAGTCGAGGGGAAAGGGTGGGGTCTGCAGACATTGGAGGATATGTCGAAGGGTGACTTTATGGGAAATTACATCCTATATTTTTGAAACATTTCCATAGTATCTAACATCTAACCAAATGGCCTATTTTCCCTTCAAGCTCCCCGAACCCCGATCACCATCAGGGTTCGAGGAGCTTGAAGGGAAAATAGGCCATTTCTCCAACGTATTCACACACAAAATCACCCTTCGACATATCCTCTAATGTCTGCAGACCCCACCCTTTCTCCCCGGCTGTCAAAAAAACCTAAAAGACAATGAATAACAATGATAATTCCAAAATTCATTTACACTGAAGCTCTCTAGAAAAAAATAAAGTACAATACCTGCAAGTTGTAACCTAGGTCATGTTTCAAAAGCCGATTCCCACATTATTTGTAGAAACCACATTTTCTCCAACACTCTAATGTTCTTAATTGCTTCATGTCTCTTATACTCTTCTATAAACTCTTCTCTAGGAAGGTCAACTATCGTGTACGCATACTCACCTTCAAATTCATGGGTGCAAGTACAAGGCACAGATGAAGATAAACAATTTCTAAAACAAGTTGAACAACATGCATCATCCTCTATGGAATTAAGATAGAAATTCACATCGACGGTCTTAAAGATATGATTTTGATGTATATAGTGATAGGGTGGTGGATGTTCATTGTTGATGTTGTTCGTCTACGAGACTTTCACCTTCTCTTCTCCTCTCGCTATGTCTTGGACATCATACAATAACCTTATATCATGTGGGGTAAATTGAGGTTGCTGAGCAACTATGGAACCACATGATCTTTCATGTCCAGTGCCCTGAGGATTGTTTTTCTAATCAGGATTCCTCTGATCATTAGTTGCGTGTAAAGGTGGTGCGGCAGCCTCCCTGATAGATTGGAAGTTGACCAATCCATTTGATGAACAATATGGGATGCTAATAAATCTGCCTCTGATCATTAGTTTCTGTAGGTCACTTGTTGTTTTCACTTAAAATCTTGTCCATTTTAAACAAAATAGAGACCCTTTGAGTGCTAGCGGCCACACCGTGCCTCCGATTGAGGTTGTGTTGACCCATACATGTTACCAAGGACCCTTGGATCATTCTTATAAAAGATCAATGCAATCCGAATTCGTTTGGTCGGATTTATGTAGGTCAGTTGTTGTTTTCACTTAAAATCTTGTCCATTTTAAACAAAATAGAGACCCTTTGAGTGGTTCAGCATTCTTGCATGTTACTAGTGCATATCATCTATTAAAATGGGAAAATGAATCATTGGAGAAAGGCTGTTTTATTTAATAACAAGTACAATTTTCCTACGAACATTTACATACAACAATGTTTCATCTTTTGATCCCCTTAACCCCTCTCAAAAATGACCACAAATTGTACATGTCCCCAAGTTATATCTTCATTGTATTTGTGTACAATCTTCCATCAGGTATGTGGCCCACTCATTTCTAAACCCATCTATATCATCTTGTGAGTATGAGGCTTTTCGACAGTCATATTAGTAATCAAAAATAAAAAAATAAAGAATTAATAAATAACTTAAACAAACTAGAAGTTGTTTTTAAAAATACCTCTTTAGGGATGCTAGTTTGCTGATGAAAAATGATCTCTTTCATAAATTTACAAATATAATAACCGCAATCATTATCGTTTGTTTGTTTTGGACACTGAAAAAAAATTGATCATTAGGAGAATAAGTAAATTCTATTGAGATGTTTTTGGATAGTGAAATTTTATTATATATACCCGGATATTTGTCCAGACGTAGTACTTGCTCCCCTCTTTATGCTTATCCCCTGGCCACATTCATTTTTTATACGATAATGATACACCGCCCTATCATGAAAAGATAATATAAATTATATTGCTTGATGTTTAGACCTAAAACGTAAGATGTAGTGTCTTACAGATTCACAAACTCCATCATGTGTGGTCGGTTTGATGGATATCCTTGCTTTGAATCTAGAAAATAAATATTCGAAGTATCCAAGTTGACCTCAATTAGCAACCAATGTTTCCTAAAAACACAAAAAGGAATGAGTAATAAAATAAGTGAAAATATAATTGATATGCTTTAATTGTAGAGTATTACCCCTGCATGGTTGGTATTAGGAAAAGTCTGTCATCTGTAATCTTGCGTTCAAATGTTTTTACCAAGCCATTCACTATTTCATTCCTTTTTGATGGCTCTATTTTTGTTAGGTGTGTTGATGTGATATGAGGACTAACTAGTCCAAATCTTGGCTGATGGGAAAATTCCTTCAATTGTTTTTCATAAATTTGTAACGCCCCGACCCTAATTACCTAGAGTCGGTGCATTATTACATAACATTGGCATGATCACAAGAAAGATAAAATCTCGAAAGACCGATTGGTTTAGTAGCCTTGGAAACACTAGATATATTCATAAGTTTTACATTACATCATAAAATGAAAAACTACTACAACAACATAATGTTTCCACAGTCCACACTATAATCCCCTCATAATATCCCTGCAGGTCATTCATAACTTACATCTTCACATCCTGGGAAAAATAAAACATAGAAAAGGGGTGAGCTCAAATGCCCAGTAAGGATAACAATATAGCGGAACATTCAAAAATAAGCATAAACATTTAAGGCAATTAATTACTAAAACAAAAGCCTTTTAAACTTGAACTTCAACATAGTATGGAAAAAGTAAAATGAAATAATGCCATTTACTTGTTCATATGGATATTCTACTAATCGAATAATCACATGCAATATCAATAACCACTTTCATAATGTTGGAATGCATAATGCTAAACTTTAATTTCTTTGTCAAGGCCTCATCCCAAGACCTTGGGGCTAACTGTAACCGGAACCCAACCCGGAGTGCCTCTAATAACCGGACACCAACCCGGAGTGCCTCTAATAACCGGACACCAACCCGGAGTGCCTCTAATAACCGGAGACCAAACCGGAGGGCTTAATTTTACCAGTCCCTAACCTGGAGGGCTTACTTTTACCAGTCCCCAACCTGGAGGGCATACTTTAACCAGTCCCCAACCTGGAACATACTTGTCCAACACATTCATATGAAGTAAAGGTTGAAATATAACATAAAAATTCTTATTGGAATTAGCATACGAAATGTCAATACTTTACTCATAAACCATGAATGCTATATAAATGACACATCTACAGTCAAACATATCACAAAACCTTCAATAAAATATAGAAGTTTTGTATCATAATTAATCAACTTCAAATAATCTTAAAATCCATCAAAGGATGTTGACATAGATGAAATCAAAATTCTTTTAAAAGAAATATCTCCTTTTATTTTGAAATAATTTAAGATCCATATAAAATAAAACATTTTCTTTGAAAATATTCTTATAAGCTTTTAAGGGAAGCTTTGAATATTTTATAACGACAGAAAATAACCGCACCTGCCGTATAAGTTATAAAAAACATTCTTACCTTAATTCTGTCGAAAAGGTTAAAAAGGACCTTGTTTTGAAAACGATGGAAAGATTCCTTTATAAACCTCTTATAAAAGTCAAACAAGGGTATAAATGACTTTAACCCATATTCTTGTAAATAATAAATATGTTTTGAAATACATTTCGAAGAAACATGGATGTGGATGATAAAGAAATCCCAGTAGATTATTACGTATAAACAACCTCGGATAATGAAGAGATTGTGAAATAACCCTTACCAATTTGGTAACTTATGAAACATACAACCCATGAAAGTGGTATCATACAATGAATATGTAAATACACATAAATTAAAGTGTATTACACAAAGAATATAATTATGGGCAGTACATACACCACACAAAAGGTGATGGTGGCAATATGGCATGAATCTCACGGGAATAAGGAGTGAGATGAAAACCCCTTACCACGTTAATCAACTGAGTCGTATGGCCAAAAGTTAATAACCACCAAATTATTTACAGAATAACATGAATATAAAGAGAATCATGATAATATATATCAAATTACAGTACACAATACACCACTTTCAATAATTTAGTGGCGAACAATGGAAATCTCACGGAATTGAATGTGAGATAAGAAAATACCTTACCTTGTACTTTTCCTTTGTTGGGGTAGGTTAACCTCCTGTATAATGGTGAAATAATTGTTATTAAATTATACAAGAATCATATACATTAATATGATATCATATATGATCTTTTAACTTTTCTTTATTAATAATATCTTAGTATTATCGTCGTTTCGGGTGATAATCGATTCGTTCTTCTTAAATGTTTGGTTACGTAAGACATGTTTTTAATGGATAGATTATATATTATTCATAATAAGAATGATATTAACATTATTTTTAACCCTAAAATGAGAATAAGACTTGAATGGATACGATGGAGAATGAATCTCATCAGGTTCGTGGAGACGGTAGTCCGTACGTACGCACGAACGCTACTTCCATTTAATTTTTATTTTAAAAGAATCGAATCCAAATAATACATAGGTATATTACTATTCCAGTATAATATAATATTTTATATATGTTACTTAAGTTCATTAACACCATCCTTTATACGTTCCATGTGTGGTATGAATGAGTCATATCATTTTAAGGGGGCGGTAGTCCGCACTTCCTCAAATGAAATCATCGTATGTATATACAACATGAAACGAATAATGATATGAAATAAAATGGAATTAAAGAAGCTTATATATAAAATATATATCATTAATATCATATTTAATTACAGTGCCATCATAATGGCCACCATGAGAGGCGGTAAGATGTATTTGAACAATCATCGTTTCGTGAGGCGTTAGTTTGCCATCCACAGAAACATTATGTTCATCATCTATTAGATGGAGTTGTGTGTATGTGTAGTTTGAATCCTTCTTATAAAAACATCCTATTATATTTTGGATACTGGTGTTGTTACAAAAGAAAGGAAATAAAAAGAGTTTGGGTGTTGGAGAAGCAAAATAAATGAAAATAATTTAAGAGAAATCGTTACCTTTAATTTAGGTAACTCACTTTGGTTGGAACCAAAGGACTTTTTCAAATGCTTTATGCTAAGGGGAAGCTTCAAGGAGGAGGATAGGATGTGGGGAGATTATTTGGTCAGGTTTTGGACGATCCAAGTGGCTTGAGAGGTGTGAGGAATGAGTAGAAGTGGTCTCCTTTTATAAGGGAGAGGAGGGTCTCTTTAGGAAAGAGTGAAAGTATTACTTTATAATATAATTATATTCGGTTTATAATGGTCCAAAAATCATTGAGGTCGAAGATAAGATGACTCCTTTTCTAAATAACATCATCCAATAAGAATTGGACAGGTTTTAGATAATATTTTAATCATTATAATCTTATTTATTTAAATGATTTATTAATGAGGTAAACATTGCATCATTATTGTGTCATTAATAATTTAACTTATTTGATGTCTAAAAATTATAAATAAAATATCATTATGTAGGAAATATTTTTAGCTTTCTAATGAATATTTATAATCGAAAATCCAACTTGTATAACCCTATGTAAAAATTGTTCTTCTAAAAGATGTAAGCTTATGCCATTTTTATTTTTATTTTAACTTTATTAATATAATGTGTCCCTACCACATACAAGTGGCTCCAAGGGGTCCCCAAATCGACCCAAGGATGCCCATGGTCGGGTATGTGCCCACCAATAAGGTTAGGACACGTTTTAGGGTAATTTTTTATTATTATAATATTATTTTTTAACCCTTATTTACCGGATTTACCCTTTACCATGGTAAATAAAATATTTACCACATTAATTATTCAAAATGTCTAAAAATAAAAGTTACCTATTTACACAATTTGGACATCCTGATTCCAAATATGTAATCCATTTTTCTAAATTCAAAACACAGAAGTGGCAGAAATTAATTTAAAATTAATTCCCGCTGTCAAAACAAAAAGCGTGTTTTTAAGAGATAATAACTATCAAAAGATTGACACTTGTTTATGTTCGGTTTAATTGTAAAATTATGTCCAATGACCAACATTATATTAAATGGTAAAAATATATTATAAATATACTTTAAAACCACTCAAATTCACAATTTATCACTATTAATTATTTTGATTAAAAAAGTTGTTTTTAATTAATATTTAGTAATTTTCACTATTCATCAAAATATGAAAGTTATCCGAAAAGTACCAAAATTTCACCTTAGGATAAATTCGATATTCCGAATACAAAAATGAAGTCCATTTTAAAATATAAAATATATATAAATTCAAAATTTAGGTATTACTATTCATAACGGCTAGTTTGATTGGTTGTGGCGTGTGTTAAAACTCAAGGTTGCGTACAACACACGCTACTATTTTATTCAAAGGAAAGCGTACCGTGGAAGCTTGGGATGTTTCATTTTAAATTTTTTGATGTCCCAATTTATTCAGATAGTTTAAAATATTTTATTTAAAAAGGTTTCACTATTAAAAGGTCATAAAAGTGCAATACTGGAAATGAATCTGTTCTTGCATTATGACTAAGAAACTCATACTAGGGATTCTAAAATTATAAGGATTATATAAAGTTCAAAATGTAGTTAATACTATTAATGACCTATTTTAATGGCTTTTTTTTGTACGTCATGGTGTGATTGAACTTATGAAATCCTGAGGTGTTACATTCTCCCCTCCTTCAATAAATTGTGTCCTCGCAATTTGAAATTGTTCTTCGAAAAAAAAGGTTGAAAGTAGAAAATATATTTGTGGGAAAACCCACATCGAAAATTGGGTTACTAAAATTTAGTCTTAATATAAGGAAAAGAGAAATGAAAGGGTCACCACCAAATTATGATCTCGATTAGGAGAACATTGGTGGCAATTAGTGACATATGATTGGAGGAAAAACGTAAATATTTATAGGTAGTGATTGAGGTCATCAATCACAAAAAAGTATAAAATTGAGGTCTTTAAACTCATCAATCTATGATGATTTGAAATACCATCGGTTCAACAAAACATAGGGTATTGGGATAACACATTTTTGACGTTTCAAAATATCTTAGTTGAAATCCCACATCGAAAAATGAATTAATGAGGCCTCTATTTAAAATAAAGAGTGGAAAGTATGAAGATTACCGAAAATAACACATACTAGGGTTCCATGTAGGAAAATATGGATATGGAGGAGAAATCTAACCATCAATTATCTGATGGAGAGTGGTAGAGAACATGGCTATGAAAAGGTCAACAATCCCAAAGCCATAAATTAGTGATGATTTAAGGTACCATCTAGGACAACATTTTTGTTCTAAGTTCCTTTTATTAATGTTGAAGAATTTATTTATGAGATTGGCTAAGATCATAAGGAGATATACTTACATTATAATTAGAGTTTTATCCATTAATAAATTTCTACCACAAACTCATCTTTCACTCTAAAAGATAATAGAACGTAAATTTTTTTTTCTATTTATACTATTCGTACAGGGTTCCAAAATAAATGAATTTATAATTCATCTACCAAATATTTTTAAAAAAAAACTACATTATTTAATCCAGGACATCTCATGGGCCAGTGGTAGGTGATACACCCTTGTCGCCCTTCGGTTGCGGGTTTAAGTCTCGCAGCCTTGCCGGACGCGACGGGTTGCCGCCCGACCTCCGGGTTGTCCTTTTATGGTAATCCAAAATAATCCAAACTAGAACTATCCAAAATACTTCTGTCCAAACTCACAGTCCAACATTTATAAGGAAGGTAAACATAATATAGATCCTTTTTACCCCGTAATAGCATATGAATACCTTTATCTTGTATTCTTTTAATACACTGAAACATCTTGAATTACCATATTCCTTATTGATTACATTCATGCTCCCTTATTCCATATAGAATGCTGGGTATACTTCATCAATCCAAAAATGTTTTAAACCCCAAAAAAATGATGGAATATACAAATCATTAATCAGTTTCAAGGTAGTCAAGAATATCCAATATAATTTATCCAAATCAATCATGTATTATTCTAAAATCACTAACTCGGTATCAGAACCATATTATGGTTTATCTTTCTCTCAACCATATATTTTCCAAAAATTTATCCTGCTATTGAGTCACTTTTCTTTGTTCCACACAATCTCAAGTCCTTAATGAAATAGTACTGCAGTACAATCCTTATATACTCCATAATTATTATAACAAGTACATTGTTGATACAACACTCAATTGACATAATCAATATAAGAACTCTAATCATTCCTCTTCATCTGTGGTAGTATCATAACTTGATTATTATCCAATAGCATCATTTGCGGCATAGTCTGAGGACTGGGACATAGGTTCGCGTATTGTCCAAACTCCTTGAAAATGAAGCATTGTACATTTGAAACCATTTTCTTACCCTTTCAGTCACGTACTTTGTGCCCTTTTCCTCCACACTTATAACAAACTCCCATTCCTTTCAGGCAAGTTCCAGGGTGATTCTTTCCACAGTTACCACATATGGGAAAATTCTTCTTTTCCTTCTTCCCTTTATCCATCTTTCTCTCTTCCATCCTTTTCTTCTCTTGCTTCCCTTCAAAGCCATAGGACTCAGTAAACTCTTTACTTATCTTATCAACACATGATATTATTTCTTCATATGATGATAATACATGGGAGACTATTTCTCTTATAAATTCTAGCTTAAGACCATGAAAGATATGATCCTTCCTTCTCTTTGGATCATGTGCATTTCTGGAGTTCTCATTCCTTCTACTGGGCGCCATTTCTAAACAATGGAATACACTAGATCAGTTTATGAATCAAAATAAATAATCCCATACTTATAAAACACTTAACATAAATTGAACTATTTATGGATATAATCCATAATCATAAAAATGTCTCATTTGAGGATGTATATACTCATAAACCCTTCATAATGGTTTGTAAAGAAAATGAGAATTATCCTAAGAATATCCCCCGGGAGTGTCGTAACCAAGAGTGCAGCAAGGCCCGTTGTCGTGCACCAGTTCCCGTTCGAGTCTAGCTCAAAGCGGTGTTTTTGGGTTTTACCCCTAGGTACATCTGTGCCAGAGCCGCCTCTACCTGCTCGTATCCAGACAGGGATGTATTGCTCGGAAAACTCACAAAATCTCTACAATACCAAAATTCTGGGAACTTCTTCTATACTAATCCTCAAAGTTCATCTTAGGTCTACGTGCTCTAATCAGAGTTTATCTAAATCTAGCTTCCAAGGTTTGTACTAAACTTCCTCTAATACCAACTGTAACGCCCCGACCCTAATTACCTAGAGTCGGTGCATTATTACATAACATTGGCATGATCCCAAGAAAGATCAAATCTCTAAAGACCGATTGGTTTAGTAGCCTTGGAAATACTAGATATATTCATAAGTTTTACATTACATCATAAAATGAAAAACTACTACTACAACATAATGTTTCCACAGTCCACACTATAATCCCCTCATAATATCCCTGCAAGTCATTCATAACTTACATCTTCACATCCTGGGAAAAATAAAACATAGAAAAGGGGTGATCTCAAATTCCCAGTAAGGATAACAATATAACGGAACATTAAAAAATAAGCATAAACATTTAAGGCAATGAATTACTAAAACAAAAGCCTTTTAAACTTGAACTTCAACATAGTATGGCAAAAGTAAAATGAAATAATGCCATTTACTTGTTCACATGGATATTCTACTAATCGAATAATCACATGAAATATCAATAACCACTTTCATAATGTTGGAATGCATAATGCTATACTTTAATTTCTTTGTCAAGGCCTCATCCCAAGACCTTGGGGATAACTGTAACCAGAACCCAACCCGGAGTGCCTCTAATAACCGGACACCAACCCGGAGTGCCTCTAATAACCGGACACCAACCCGGAGTGCCTCTAATAACCGGAGGCCAAACCGGAGGGCTTACTTTTACCAGTCCCTAACCTGGAGGGCTTACTTTTACCAGTCCCCAACCTGGAGGGCTTACTTTAACCATTCCCCAACCTAGAACATACTTGTCCAACACATTCATATGAAGTAAATGTTGAAATATAACATAAACATTCTTATTGGAATTAGCATACGAAATGTCAATACTTTACTCATAAACCATGAATGTTATATAAATGACACATCTACAGTCAAACATATCACAAAAACTTCAATAAAATATAGAAGTTTTGTATCATAATTAATCAACTTCAAATAATCTTAAAATCCATCAAAGGATGTTGACATAGATGAAATCAAAATTCTTTTAAAAGAAATATCTCCTTTTATTTTGAAATCATTTAAGATCCATATAAAATAAAACATTTTCTTTGAAAATATTCTTATAAGCTTGTAAGGGAAGCTTTGAATATTTTATAACGGCAGAAAATAACCGCACCTGCCGTATAAGTTAAAAAAAACATTCTTACCTTAATTCTGTCGAAAAGGTTAAAAAGGACCTTGTTTTGAAAACGACGGAAATATTCCTTTATAAACCTCTTATAAAAGTCAAACAAGGGTATAAATGACTTTAACCCATATTCTTGTAAATAATAAATATGTTTTGAAATACATTTCGAAGAAACATGGATGTGGATGATAAAGAAATCCCAGTAGATTATTACGTATAAACAACCTCGGATAATGAAGAGATTGTGAAATAACCCTTACCAATTTGGTAACTTATGAAACATACAACCCATGAAAGAGGTATCATACAATGAATATGTAAATACACATAAATTAAAGTGTATTACACAAATAATATAATTATGGGCAGTACATACACCACACAAAAGGTGATGGTGGCAATATGGCATGAATCTCACGGGAATAAGGAGTGAGATGAAAACCCCTTACCACGTTAATAAACTGAGTCGTATGGCCAAAAGTTAATAACCACCAAATTATTTACAGAATAACATTAATATAAAGAGAATCATGATAATATATATCAAATGGCAGTACACAATACACCACTTTCAATAATTTAGTGGCGAACAATGGAAATCTCACGGAATTGAATGTGTGATAAGAAAATCCCTTACCTTGTACTTTTCCTTTTTTGGGGTAGGTTAACCTCCTTTATAATGGTTAAATAATTTTTATTAAATTATACAAGAATCATATACATTAATATGATATCATATATGATCTTTTAACATTGCTTTATTAATAATATCTTAGTATTATCGTCGTTTCGGGTGATAATCGATTCGTTCTTCTTAAATGTTTGGTTACGTAAGACATGTTTGTAATGGATATATTATATCTTATTCATAATCAGAATGATATTAACATTATTTTTAACCCTAAAATGAGAATAAGACTTGAATGGATACGATGGAGAATGAATCTCATCGCGTTCGTGGAGACGGTAGTCCGTACGTACGCACGAACGCTACTTCCATTTAATTTTTATTTTAAATGAATCGAATCCAAATGATACATAGGTATATTACTATTCCAGTATAATATAATATTTTATATATGTTACTTAAGTTCATTAACACCATCCTTTATATGTTCCATGTGTGGTATGAACGAGTCATATCATTTTAAGGGGGCGGTAGTCCGCACTTCCTCAAATGGAATCATCGTATGTATATACAACATGAAACAAATAATGATATGAAATAAAATGGAATTACAGAAGCTTATATATAAAATATATATCATTAATATCATATTTAATTACAGTACCATCATAATGGCCACCATGAGAGGCGGTAAGATGTATTTGAACAATCATCGTTTCGTGAGGCGTTAGTTTTCCATCCACAGAAACATTATGTTCATCATCCATTAGATGGAGTTGTGTGTATGTGTAGTTTGAATCATTCTTATAACAACATCCTAGTATATTGTGGATACTGTTGTTGTTACAAAAGAAAGGAAATAAAAAGAGTTTGGGGGTTGGAGAAGCAAAATAAATGAAAATAATTTAAGAGAAATCGTTACCTTTAATTTAGGTAACTCACTTTGGTTGGAACCAAAGGACTTCTTGAAATGCTTTCTGCCTAAGGGGAAGCTTCAAGGAGTAGGAGAGGGATGTGGGGAGACTATTTGGGCAGGGTTTGGACGAGCCAAGTGGCTTGAGAGGTGTGAGAAATGAGTAGAAGTGGTCTCCTTTTATAAGGGAGAGGAGGGGCTCTTTAGGAAAGAGTGAAAGTATTACTTTATAATATAATTATATTCGGTTTATAATGGTCCAAAAATCATTGAGGTCGAAGATAAGATGACTCATTTTCTAAATAACTTCAACCAATAAGAATTTTACAGGTTTTATATAATATTTTAATCATTATAATCTTATTTATTTAAATGATTTATTAATGAGGTAAACATTGCATCATTATTGTGTCATTAATAATTTAACTTATTTGATGTCTAAAAATTATAAATAAAATATCATTATGTAGGAAATCTTTTTAGCTTTCGAATGAACATTTATAATCGAAAATACAACATGTATAACCTTATGTAAAAATTGTTCTTCTAAAAGATGTAAGCTTATGCCATTTTTATTTTTATTTTAACTTTATTAATATAATGTGTCCCTACCACATACAAGTGGCTCCAAGGGGTCCCCAAATCGACCCAAGGATGCCCATGGTCGGGTATGTGTCCACCAATAATGTTAGGACACGTTTTAGGGTAATTTTGTATTATTATAATATTATTTTTTAACCCTTATTTACCGGATTTACCCTTAACCATGGTAAATAAAATATTTACCATAATAATTATTCAAAATGTCTAAAAATAAAATTTACCTATTTACAAAATTTGGACATCCTGATTCAAAATATGGAATCCATTTTTCTAAATTCAAAACACAGAAGTGGCAGAAATTAATTTAAAATTAATTCCCGCTATCAAAACAAAAAGCGTGTTTTTAAGAGATAATAACTATCAAAAGATTGACACTTGTTTATGTTCGGTTTAATTATAAAATTATGTCCAATGACCAACATTATATTAAATGGTAAAAATATATTATAAATATACTTTAAAACCACTCAAATTCACAATTTATCACTATTAATTATTTTGATTAAAAAAGTTGTTTTTAATTAAAATTTAGTAATTTTCACTATTCATCAAAATATGAAAGTTATCCGAAAAGTACCAAAATTTCACCTTAGGCTAAATTCGATATTCCGAATCCAAAAATGAAGTCCATTTTAAAATATAAAATATATATAATTTCAAAATTTAGGTATTACTATTCATAACGGCTAGTTTGATTGGTTGTGGCGTGTGTTAAAACTCAAGGTTGCGTACAACACACGCTACTATTTTATTCAAAGGAAATCGTACCGTGGAAGCTTGGGATGTTTAATTTTAAATTTTTTGATGTCCCAATTTATTCAGATAGTTTAAAATATTTTATTTAAAAAAGTTTCATTATTAAAAGGTCATAAAAGTGCAATACTAGAAATGAATCTGTTCTTGCATTATAACTAAGAAACTCATAATTGGGATTCTAAAATTATAAGGATTATATAAAGTTAAAAATGTAGTCAATACTATTCATGACCTCTTTTAATGGCTTTTTTTTGTACGTCATGGTGTGATTGAACTCGGTGTTGCGTGTAGTGCAAGTTATTGAATTATTTTTAAGAAATAACACACTATGAAATCCTGGGGTGTTACAAAATTCATCTGTCAACAATATAAAAATCATTTAGTCATAATTTGCATGCTAGATCAGCTTTTGGAAAATCAATTCATGGAAACAAACCTCATATATACATTTACAACTGTGACGCCTAGCCAACCGTTTTCAGGGATTTCATTTACATTTTTAGCAGCAATGAAATCTTGACTTTCCTCTCCGTATATATTCTCTTCGAAAACCACTATATGACTATTACCATATTTTAGCTTCGTATCCACATGAGTCTTCAATTCTAGTAAATGCGGAAAGAGAACATGTGGTGTTATTGTGCTTTCAGTAGCTCCTTGGGATCAGTTGGTCGATCCTTTAGATGTTTTTGAGCCGACATTTGTCACCCCCTTCCCTTTCTCCTTCTATAACAACAATCATTGGTTCAAACCCTTTTTTCATTAATTGTTAAGGGTTTAGATTAAAAAGAAAAGGAAATAATTACCTCTTTGTCTGCATGTACTCTTACAAGTTGTGACGACAATGCAATGAATGTCCCAATAGCCATTTAGACCGTATGAATATCATCTTCATCAAGTGGAATAGGAAGATCTGCCTTTGGTTCATGAGCTATAGTAATCATCACTTTCAGATGATCTTTCAGAAGTGGTCTATTATGCAGTGTGGCATATGGGATATTGAACAATGTAGCCCCCGCTACAAGGTGATAGGTGGGTGTTGACAGATATAAATCACAATCATTATCACCCTATAGAAGACGAGTACAAAAAAATTATCAGTGTTTGTCTGATATATATTTCATGGGAACAATTATTAGAATATTTATTACCACAGCTAAGACAGTTCTTTGAGGTGAATGGCTCACCTCAAAGCTGGTGGGGAATGGGGCGGGATGTTAATGCGGCAGTTGTTCTTGAGTTGTGGCTTCCCTTTGCTTCCCACCCATAAAAGTTTCTAGCAACTCTCCCTGCCATTGCAATTGTTCTTCAAGGGTTGCTATTTTTTCACTCATTTGTTCCAATTTTTCATTTGTATCATCCATTTTTTTCTTCTTCTCAAAATATACTCGGGGTGTCACCCCAAACCCTGCACCTCTGATACGACTGTATTTTTCTGGCTGCTTCAAATCCGTCGATAATAGGTCTGTATCAGCCACAGGAGTAGCTGATTCCTGTGACTGTTGGATATAGGAAAATAACTAATTATTTTTATGTAATGGAAATTTTAAACAAATTATTTTATCGTCGTGTCATACTTACACATATTTCCCACACTTTTTGTGTGTTCTCATCTACTAACTTCCCATCTTTGTTCACACGTGCCTCCTTCTATAGAACATGACATGGGATGGAAGTGCATTTGGTTTTAGACTCATCAATCTACATATAAACATATAAAAATAATTATGATGTTAAAAATTGGCACATAACAATATTATTGTAAATTTAAAATACGTACCATTTTCTTTTCTAATGAAGCATACCCCATCCTTGCTTTAAGATAGGGGTATGTTGGTTTTGAAGCACGTTCCTTATTTTCAGTACAGAGTTTCAGTTTCATAAATGAAATATTGACAATCAAAGTGATGAATAAAGGTATCCTCAAACAACGTATTATCACTCACAATGTACCTGAAACTTCTCATCCCCACGACGACCAATAAATGCATCCCATGCTTCTTGGGATATCAGGTGAGCGTAGACAATGGGTGGGTGCAGGTTTATTTTACCTTTATAATCTTTGAGGTGACATCTTGTTAAAATAGTGCTAAAACCTCGATGAATCTTTCCTGCAAGACTTAGTACATAATCCTTGTGTGAATCGTCTACTATAAATGTACTCTGTAAGATATTGGGAAGAGTAAGACGTTGTTTCATTATTTTATTTTCTAGTAAATTAAAGAAATAAATTCATAATGTTACCGTAATTTCTTCCCAGATCACAGCCTTCAGCCCGGACACAACATGGTGCCATGAATCTATGTTAATCGGCACGCGTTGCTGAGTGACAACTCCGATGTAGCTGCTAAACATAGCATTGTTGGGATTCACATGTTGGCCTTGTGACTTCCATCTGACTTCAAATTTGATGCCTTTGATTTCCGCCTTAAGAATTTTGGCTAACACTGTCAAACTATGACGCACCTGTGATTTATGTGACGCTGGTCCTTCATTCCCGACCATTTCATCGATATCAACATCATCTATATGTTCATCTAGAATCGTATCAATGACATGTGTTGATGGTTGTTGGACCTCAACACTAAGAGTAGTAGGAGCCGCAGCAGGAGGAGAAGCAGCAGCAGGAGCCGCGGCAGGAGGAGCATTAGGAGAAACCAGAGCCGCAATAGGAGAAACAGCAGTAGCAGCATGAGCTGTAGAAGCAGCAGGAGCAACAACAGTAGAAACATGAGCTACAGGAGCAGCAGCAGCCGTAGCAGCAGCTGCTTGAGAGACTTGTTCAGCCTCAAGGTTAGGAGCATCAGAATGTGTAGAAGTCATTATCTACAAAAGTGGTTGAAGAATTAATTCAGATTACATAAATTCAGTAATGATAAGATAATAACATGAGATAACAAGATCTATATTACAAACAAAATATAACCTGTTTACTGAACTCTGTTTATTTTTTTCAAAGGTTGAAGGGATTTGACACCTCTATCGACTATCCAAATCCCTTCATTATGGTCTCCTCTAACATAAAAAACATCATCTGCATTGGGACCACTCCGAAATGATTGTGACGTACCACTAAAAGGATCGTCCTCAACTGAATTTTCATCGAATCCTTCAGTAGTTTTGGACGATAACAGAACAATCGACCACTTTCAGTTTGCAGGATCTGGAACATAAAAAACTTGTACAGTTTGTGATGACATTTTAAACTATTCATATTTGTACCCTTCTTTAATAAAATCAACTTTCACAAATCCCCATTCATCTATTTTAACACCACTATTGTTATCAACCCATTTGCATTGAAAAATTAGCAATTGGAATGTCATATAATCCAACTCCCATATTAGTTTGATAATGCCAAAGTATGACATATTTTCATAAATTGGATTTCTGTCCTTACTACCAGAAACATGCATCGCTTTAACCACTAGTGTAACTCCACTATTTTGCATGGTACTATCTTCATCATGTTCATCTGTATAGAATGTATAACCATTAATTACATAACCACTGTAAGATAATACATACACACTTGGTTCAACAGCTAGCCATTGAAGACGTTATGAAATTGAATTCAGATTTTCATCCAACTTCTTAAAAATATGGTCCTGAAACCATCCTATAAACTGGTTATTATGTGTATCTGATAACAATTTTTCAGCCCTTGAGGGATTCAACTGCCAAAGAATTTCTTTGTGAGTTTTAATATATGAAGAAACCTCCCAACTGTTATGCAAAACATAAAGATGAGCCTGCTCCCAATCTGTAATATTGATTGTCACAACTTATCTTACAGAAATTCCCTCACCCTCAATGCATCCAGTGTGACGAGATTTCGGGAGACCAATGCTTTCCACATCAGATAGGTATTTAGTACAAAATTCAATGGCTTCCTCAAAAATATATCGCTCCACTATAAAACCCTCTGGCCAACTTTGATTTTTGACATACCCTTTCAAAATCTTCATATACCATTCAACAGGATACATCCATCTATAGTGCACAGGACCACAAAGTTGAATCTCTCTCACCAAGTGAATCATCAAATGAACCATCATATCAAATAATGTTAGTGGGAAGAACATTTTTAATTCACATAATATGATGACAATTTCTTTTTCATAGCTGGCAATTTCCCTGGTTCTAAAACTTTGCTACATATGGCTTTGAAAAAGAAACAAAGTTTGGTAAACGTATGATGAACATTCTTGGACAAAATGAAACGTAAAGATATAGGAATTAGATCTTGCATCAAAACATGGAAATCATGTGATTTCAAACCTTTTAACTTCAAATAATTCATTGACACAATGTTCTTGATATTTGATTAGTACCCCTCTGGAACCTTTACATTATTGAAGAAGTTAAAAAACCGATATCTCTCCGCCCTAGAAAGAGTATAAGCAGCTGGAGGAAGAAACATTCAATTTTCACCCTTCACAGGAGCCAAATCTTCTCGTATTCCCATGTCAACCATGTCCAACCTTGCCTTAATTCCATCTTTTGTTTTGGCAGGGGCATTTAGAAATGTTCCGATAACACTGTCACATACCTTTTTTTCCACATGCATCACATCAAGAAAATGTCTGACGTACAAACAATTCCAGTATGGTAATTCAAAAAAAACTGATCTCTTTTTCTAACCGATTTTCGTAAGGTTTTTCGAAAATGGTTTACCAAAAATAGTGTTCAGATCTTTTACTTTCTCAAATAGATGATCACCTGTTAGTGGAGACGGTGTTGCACGTTTTTTCGAACTTCCATTGAATGATTTCATCCAAGATCGGTACTTATGCCGACGAGGTAGAAATCTACGATGTCCTAGAAACACAGTTTTCGATGAATGTTTCAACCTAATTTATTTTGTATCTTCTTCGCACACGGGACACCCTTGATTTACTTTAATGCTATAGCCTGAAAAATTTCCATAAGCAGGGAAATCATTTATTGTCCCATACAACATCGCTCTCAATGTGAAGTATTCACTTTTGTAAGCATCATACAACATTACACCTGAGTCCCACAATAACTTCAAATCCTCGATCAAAGGAGACAAATAAAAATCAATATCGTTACATGGTTGTTTTGGTCCTGATATAAGCATAAATAACATGATGAATTTCCACTTCATACATAACCAGGGTGGAAAGTTATAATTTACCAACATAACAGGCCATGTACTATGAGTGCTGGTTTGAAAATCAAAAGGATTCACTCCATCTGTAGATAATGAAAGACATAGGTTTCTTGACTCTTTTCCAAATTCAGGATACTCATGATCAATTTTCTTCCATTGAGGAGAGTCGGCTGGATGACGTAATAACCCATCTTTATTTCTTTTATCTGCATGCCACGATAATTGTTTTGTAGTTTCTTCCCTTCCATATAGACGCCTAAACCTTGGAATGATTGGAAAGTACCATACAACTTTCGTAGGATTGGATTTATCTTTCTTATATCGAGAAGCACCACACTTTGGGCATTCTGTAAGTGATTTGTTCTCTTTGAGAAACAATATACAGTCTTTCGGGAAGGCACGTATTCTTTCAGAAATCATTCCCATCGAGCATAGCATTCTTCTAGCTTCATATGTCTGGCTTGGGAGCTCATTATCTTCTGGGAGCATGTCATTCAAGAGAGCAAGTAGTTCCGTAAAACTGACATCACTCCATCCATTTCCTGATTTCAATTTATACAACTTCAGTACAACTGACAATGTTGTATACCTAGTGCAAGCAGCATAGAATGGCGTCTTTGCACAACTCTTTAACTTCTCAAACAATTTTGGGAAATCACGGAGTTCATCTTGAATTGTCTTTTTCATTTCCTCAATACGATCTTCATCATCATTGACATCTATAATCAGATCCTCCATACGGTCTTCTTCGTTATCCATATTTGTATTCATATCTAATGATCCATAAAACGCAGTTTTATCCCATCCAGTAGCTACATTCTCTTTTTCTACGTTTTTATTCCAACATTTATAACTCTGATCTATTCCATGACATATCAAATGTTCTTCCAACTCCTCTAGAGTAAGTAGTCTAGAATAACTACAACGTAAACATGGTCAAAGGATTTGAGAAGGATCCTTTCTGTGATCCTTTGCGAACTTGATGAACTCTTTCACTCCATTCTTGTACTCTATTGTTAAATGATTAGCATCCATCCAATATTTATTCATCTCCATCCTATTAGAATCTCAAATATTAGTATTTATGGTTCAATTTCACAAAACAAGAATTCCAAATATAGTAGAAGATAACCACTGCCTTATAAAAATGGAGATCAATAGAGCCTAACCATTAGTATTTATTTGTCATTCCTAAATACTCACTGCTGGTGGAAGTGAAATCGTTGCTGATGATCATGCCAAGAAGAAATGGAAACCAAAAGGGGGGAGTGAATAAAATTACCCCAAACAAGATGAAAAACATGGTATTTGAGAATAGGTTAGTGGATTTCATGTTGGCTAGAAGTAAACGTCATTTATTTCAATGAAAAAGGTTAATTTACAATAAGATACAATCCATTACATATATTATTTTCATTAATAGGTTTATTTTGTGCTTAAAAATGATCAAAACATGTCTTACCAACTTCAAATGGATAAAATATTAATTCATGAAACAAATGAATCCCAAAAAGAAGATATATTATAGAAACACCCACTTGGAATCTGAATGAGTCTGCTCAAATGAAGAACATCATACATATCCAACTACATCGATGCTTTCTCATATACAACGACACCACTAGCTAGATAGTGTCCCTCACCAAGAACATCATACATCTCCAAATAAGAGACTACAACCACTAACCATGAAGAACATCATAATATGGAAATATACTAAGAACAGATCCCTTCACCCAAATAAGAGACTATAACCACTAACCATGAAGAACCACTAAGAGCATAATTTGAAACCTAAGGAAAGGTACACCCAAAACATACCAATGAATTCAAATGAAATACTTTCTAAACCAAACCATTGAAATCCTCAAATGTTCCTAACATCAAACCTCATCATATCTCCTAATAAAATTCTTTGATAACACTATTTCATGGCCTATACCCATATATACCCCTCTATTGGTTAGTATATTATAGTCTAGTGACCCCCTAAAACCATCCTCCAACATGTCATGGGTTAGTGAATGCACCGAGGGTATTTATCACAACCATGTGCAACGTACTTCTAATAATAAATAATTGATATATTTTAACATCAAGTTGTATAGATGATTTTTCGAATGATACCAAGTGAAAGTTAGAATGGTAAATATGTGTGATAAGACATTTTTGGTCTAACTTAAATGGGATATAGCCTAATGAGTGTATTTTGGATTCACAAAAAATATGACTCTATGTGGTATAGGGTTTTTTCAACTAGTAGGAGTATGGACCACTAAGTGAATATGGTCCTCTATGTGTGGGAATGTTTTCATTTAGAGTATGGCCTAATATGTATGGTTCCCATAGAATAAGGCCCATTTGAATTGAATATTTGGGCTCATTACACAAGGTGGATCACATTTTTCATGTGAGGAATCTACACCAATTTGGTTCATAAAATATATTCATAGCACATAAGAATTTCTATATTCATCAACTAATGAACCGTGTTCTTATCACACTAGGTAAGAACATAAGATCATCTACTAAGGGAAGTGTTTAGAGATCATATGCTCATCACATAGGGGATTCTTTGGCACATCGCCTCAGGAATCTCATGCTCCTCATGTGAGGTATAATCATAGGATCATTACCTAGGAGATGAATAAGAGATCTATGATCATCACTTAGGGGATTATTAGGCATATCCACTAATGAATCTATTTATAATCTCATGAGGTATAATCAAGGGAACATTATATGGGAGATAAAGAAGATCTCATATTCCCATAACATAGGGACTTCATATTCTCGTCACCTAAGGAAACCTAGGATTATCACGTAGAGTTGGATGTTTCCTGAATTAAGAGTGGTCATAGGTTTATATCTCAGTAAAGGAACTCACATATT
This sequence comes from Viscum album, assembly GCA_963277665.1. NCBI lineage: Eukaryota > Viridiplantae > Streptophyta > Magnoliopsida > Santalales > Viscaceae > Viscum > Viscum album. Next base: position 92,514,109 of record OY728155.1, read on the forward strand.
TGAATTTTAGAAGAGGGAACCACCCGATACACTCATCGCGTAGGGGGTGAGCATAGTTTTATAGACACAATATCATTTTTATCCCTGAAGTTATTCAATTCCCACCAAACCCTTTTCAATTTCATCATTAAAAACAATATTCTATGTCACTGGGAAACTAAAAGGAAACCCCATATCAACTAACGATGTCATCTCCCACAATAACCCACTCATTACATCTTTTTAACAATGGAAATGTTGATGCTTCCCCACTGCATGATTTACCACCTCAACCATCTCACATTTTCCCCCAATGGAATCTATCACAACCAAACTAATAAAAAACTTTTCAAAAAACCCCTCCAAAAAACAATGATGATTTTCAACAATAAAAGTAAGCAAGCACCATGTTCTTGAGAAATATAATGAAAATTAGTAAACACATGTGAATCATCCCCTTTACATCATTTTCCATCAAGTATGGTCCATTTTCTTCAATCGGTCAATCCATAATACTCACCCATAGAATAAAAAACCATGTTAAAAAATGATATACAAATGGGAGAAGAGAACAATATTGAAAAAAGATTTGGAAAACATGCCTTAAAGGAGGTCCTGCAAACCGAAGCTTGAAAGTGTTGTGGGTGACGAAGGTCCGAAAAACTCAAGCTCGAGGGTGGCGGAGGTCCGGCAATGCGAACTCAGCGGGCGACGGAGGTCCGACAATGAGTAGCGAGGGCGGTGGAGTTCCGACAACGTGATCTCAGTGGGCGGCATAGGGGAGTCACAGAGTTCCAGTACCGCGAGAGCTTTAGGTCGCGATAAAACAAGGGCACTGTGTGACCGAATTTATAAAAAAATGCAATAAGGTTTTATCAGCACTAAAAAAGCGCTGATAAAGACTACCTTTATCAGCACTTTTTTAGCACTCATAATAGTACTCTTTATCAACGCTACAAAAGCGCTGATAAATCCTTACTCTATCAGCGCTAAAATTTTAGCGCTGATACAGGGAGTCTTTATGAGCGCTTTTCTAGCACTGATAAAGGGTCTTTTTATCAGCACTATTTTAGCACTGATAAAGGAGTTCTTTATCAGCACTTTTCTAGCGCTGATATATGGCCTCTTTATCAGCACTAGAAAAGGGCTGATAAAGACTCCCTGTATCAGCGCTAAAATTGTAGCGCTGATATAGGGTTTCTTTATTAGTGCTTTTCTAGCACTGATAAAGATCCCATATATCAGCGCTAGAAAATCCTTGATAAAGAACTCCTATATCAGTGCTAAAATTTTAGAGCTCATACAGGGTAACCTTTATCAGTGGTTTTTCTTAGCGCTGATATAAGGGGGTGCTTCCCTTTCCTGTTTTTGTAGTAGTGAACCATGGGAAAGTGCAATGGAAGACCTTGCCTCCTTCACTCGTTCCATCCTCAAAAACATTAAAACCCAAATTGGTCAACTTGAATCCCACCTAACCCATCAACAACAATCAAATTCTTCCCAACTCCCAGCTCAACCATTACCCAACCCTAAGGGTAATATAAGTGAAATTGCACTTAGATCAAGAAATAAAATTGTTATGCCTTAAGATAAGTACTCCAACCCCCCTTTGAATGTTGACCTAGAAAATGAAAAGAAGAAGAAACTAGAAAAGGAATATGAAGCCATTACTTCGCATCCTTCTATTCAACTTAGGTATCCAATTCATTTTCCTCAAGTCAGTTCTAAGCCAAATAAGTCCTTTGAACCTGATCATGAAATTCTTGACATGTTTAGACATGTTGAACTTAACATACCCCTCTTAGATGCAATAAAAAAAATCTGTAAGTATGCCAAGTTTCTTAAGGAATTTTAGACCCATAATAGGGAACTTAGAAAATTTGAAAATGCTTCCACTCAATAGTTTATTCCCATAAAGCGCAATGATCCAGGTACCTTTATAGTTCCACGCACAATTGGAAGTTCCAACTTTGATGATGCACTCGTAGACCTAGGAGCCTCAATTAATGTCATGCCCAAATCCATCTTCTCCAACCTTGGTCTAGGTCACTTACATCCAAAGGATGTTTTCATTCAATTGGCCAATAGAAGCACTGCTAGTCCTGAGGGTATAATCGAGTATATCCTTTCCCAAGTTAATGACCTTATCTTCCCAGCCAATTTCCATGTCCTTGACATGGAAGGTGAGATGAACTCTTATCGATCTCCTTTAATTTTTGGAAGACCATTCCTCATGACTAGTAGAACCAATATTGATGTCCATTCAGGCATCTTATCCATGGAATTTGGTGACTAATTGGTCAAGTTCAGTATTTTCCAATCCATGCGATACCCATCTGAGGATCAATTTGCATTCTCAATCCATGCATCTGAGTACACTTCATAGAGTCAATTGAACCCTAATCCATCATGTTCTTCATGTTCAAATGATAAAGGATCTTGTGAAATATGAACCATCATTAACCAAGTTATAAATGGTGAAGTTGATGTGGACCTATCATTCACAGACTCCATAAATCTAGAGGAACATGAAAACTCTCTTAAATCCCACATCAACTCTGATCTTTATTGCTCCACCTTGGACAATATTAAGGAAAATGAATCTAAAGCAACTAAAGTCCCTTCCTCCATTCCTGAATTGTCTAGCCCACAAATTAAAGATGATACTGATCTGAAACCTCTTCTTTCACACCTGAAATATGTAGTCCTTTTCCATGATCACTCATATCCTATCATAATCTTTGCTTCACTTACTAAAACCGAGGAGTCCAAACATGTTCATGTGTTAGAGGAAAACAAAAAGGCCTTATGTTGGACCCTATATGTCATTCCAAGAATCAAACATGCTCTTTTCATGCATCAAATCCATCTTGAGGAATCATCCAGACCAATTAGACAACCACAAAGAATACTCAATCCACTCATACTTGAGGTAGTTAGAGAAGAGATCACAAAGCTTCTTCAAGATGGTATTATCTACCCAATTTCTGATAGTGAATGTGTTAGTCTAATTCAATTTTTACCTATGAAGGGTGGGATAACTGTTATCACAAATGAACATGGCATGGTAGTCACTACTCGAGTGAAGAACAAATGGTGTGTGTGCATCGACAAAAGAAAATTGAATGTTGAAACACGAAAAGATCACTACCCTCTTACATTCCTTGATCAAATGCTGGAACAATTAGCTGGAAAGTCACACTATTGCTTTCTCGATGGATACAATGAATATTTCCAAATCCCAATCGCACCTCAAGACCAAGAAAAGACTACTTTCACTTGCTCCTTTAGAACATATGCATATATGATTATTCCTTTTGTCCATTTCAATGCTCCTGCCACATTTAGAGGTGTATAATGAGTATCTTTTCAGAATTCATTGAACACTCCATGGAAGTCTTCATGGATGAATTTACCATTTATGGTGAGTCATTTGAATCTTTCTTGAATTCACTCTTTCTAGTACTTCAAAAGTGTGTCAAGTGTAACCTTGTGTTAAATTTTAAAAAATGTCACATCATGGTTGAAAATGGGATTTTTCTAGGGAACATAGTTTCAAAAGATGGTATTGAAGTTGATCCTATCAAAATTGAAGTGATCCAATCACTTCCTGAACCCACTTCTATTCGAGGCATCCATTCATTCCTCATTCATTCCAGTTTCTATTACCAATTCATCCATAAATTCAGTAGGATTTCCCTCCCACTCACTCTATTTCTCCAAAATGATGTCACTTTCCATTTCGAAGAGGTTTCCAAGAGAGCCTTCATTGAACTCAAAACTAATCTTACATCTTCCCCAATAATCCAACCCCTAGATTGGTCCTTACCCTTTGAGTTGATGTGTGATGCTTTTGATAGATCCGTTGGGGTTGTTATTGGTCATAGAAGAGAAAAAAATTCTCATGTCATCTATTATGCCTAAAAAACTTTGGATGAAACTAAATCTCACTACACTGTCACTGAAAAGGAACTTTTAGCAGGGGTTTTTTTCTTAGATAAATTCCGGACCTATCTCTTAGGTGCCAAAATCATCATCTTCACAGACCATTATGCTATTAATTTTTTGCTCAAGAAAAGTGATTCCAAACTGAGTATAATAAGATGGATCCTAATGCTCCATAAGTTTGACCTTGAAATCAAAGATAGGCCAGGAAATGAAAACCCTATGGCTGATCACCTGAGTAGAATTTATAATTATTATCATTCTGAAATAATTGATCTAGAATTTCCAACTGGGCACGTTTCATCTCTCACTCCAAAAATACCTTGGTATGCCCAAATTGTAAATTACTTGGTTTCTGGTGTTTTTCTGGAAATTTTTTCAAAACAACAGAAAATGAAGTTGAAAAGTGATTCAAAATACTATTTTTGGGAAGAAAATAAACTTTGGAAAACTGGGGCAGACATAGTAATAAGGAGATGTGTCGATGAAAATAAACATTCTTCCATCTTATAATTATGTCACTCAATTCCCGGTGGTGGCCACTTTGGACCACAAAGGGCCTCTCGAAAGGTCCTAGACTCTAGATTCTTCTGGCCTTCACTCTCCAAGGACTCACATGAGTTTTGTCAATCATGTCCCACTTTCCAATAGTTTGTCACAATTTCAAAGAGAATTGAAATGCCCCAAAGCCTTTAATTTTCTATGAGATCTTCGATGTTTGGGGTATTGATTTCATGGGACCATTTCCCCCTTCCAATGAATTCTCATACATCCTTATTAAGGTTTATTATGTTTCTATATGGGTCGAGGCCAAACCCACTAGAAATGATGATTCACATACCGTTAGTGAGTTCCTAAAGACACACATCTTCCACCGATTTGGCACACCACGTGCCTTGATAAGTGACTCAGGAACCCATTTTTGTAATAGAACCATGAAATCTATTTTGAAAAAGAATGGTGTTGTACATAAAACTTCAACTGCATATCACCACCAAAAAATGGAATGGATGAACTTTCTAATAGATAAGTGAAAAGAGTTCTTGAGATAATTGTAAAACCCACCAGAAAAGACTGGCCTGAAAGACTTGGTGAAGCACTTTGGGCTTATCGAACTGCCTATAAAACACCCATTGGGATGTCTCCATTTAGGCTAGTATTTGTTAAAGCATGTAATTTACCAGTTGAAATCCAACGTAAGTCTTTTTGGGCTATGAACACCTGTAATTTTGATCTTGAAAAATCTGGTGAAGAAAGATTGTTGCAATTGGCTGAACTGGAAAAGCTTAGACTTGATTCTTATGAGAATTATAATATCTACAAAGAAAAATTTAAGGAAATCCATGAAAAACACATCCTGCGAAAGGTATTCCATGAAGGTGAAAAGGTACTGCTTTTCAACTCTCGATTTTTTCTTCACCTAGGTAAGCTTAATTTTCATTGGGAAGGTCCTTTGGTTATTATTAATGTTTACCCATTTGGTGTAGTGTAAGTCCAAGACCCCTCTTTCAAAAGGAAATTCACAGTTAATGTACATTGGTTAAATCATCACCATGAAAGGGCACAAAATCCTGTAACCACATCAACTTCCATCAAATACCCAACTTTTGTAGTCGACCCACCACTGGATAGAGTTGGAAACCCACCAAATCCAAACCAGGGGGCACCTCTTTCCCTTAAAAACACTCCCACTCTTCCTCTCTCTACATATTTCTTCTTATTCCCCTCTATTTCATTTTTACCACATTATTTATCAAACCCTTTTCTTTTTCTCTTTCTCTTTTTGGTGGATGTGTCTTGATAAAAAACTAAAAAACACCTAAAAAACTTAAAAAATCATTAAAAAAGAAAAAAAAACAAAATAGTCATGCTTACTCACCTTCCAATTTTCAAATTTTTTCCAACCATTTTGGGGAGTCAAAAGACATGTTTTCATCTCAAAATTTTAGTATTTTCATCATGACCTTGGATAAAGAATATTGTGTCAAAACCAACAAATTTTTAATGATCAATTTTTTGATTTGGAAAATGATTTTCCCCACCCGTGAGGAACAAAATTTTCTTTCATGATAAGGCCCCCTATGGCCATCTTTTCAAAATGTGTGTTTTCACCCCCATTTGTGAGTTTTGAGTTTGTGGACCTTCGAGCTGAATTTACTACTTTACTGTGTATTAATATGATAGAGGAATTTTCTGAACCCCATGAGAATTATAATAGCCAAATAACCTCCCATTAACCATACATTAATCCTCCTTTCGAAAACCCCTTCGATCCTATGAAAACTTTTTATTTGATATCCACATTACAACCCCAATACCTTATCCCACCCAATATCAACATGGACTTTCATTGCATAATTTTTTGAAATTGAAGTATTGGGGGAATGGATTTCATTTTGGGTAACCTTTGTTTATTTCACCATGTTATCATATGCTTGAGGGCAAGCATACATTTCAGTGTGGGGGAGAGGTTTTACTTCTGTGGGGTTTTGGAATGTATATATGTTTATCTTGAACAATTGAAGTGTTCAAAAAAAAATAAAAAAAATTCAAAAAATGAAAATAAGAATGGGCTGTGTCTTGTGTGGTTCAAAAATCACTCTTCCTAAAATTTTTATCTTGTTATAACTATTACAATTATTTTCATGAGGAGATAAATCATGGGTTGGGAGATGAGTGTGCGATCTATTTCAAGGTAAACTTTTGAAAAAATAAAAAACAAAACAAAAAAAAATTGAACACTTATGTCATTGGGAGAAGTTTTGTGTTTTGTAAATATTTCATATTCTTATCCCCTTCTAATTTTATTCCTCCTTTGTGTCTTTCTTCACACAATCATGCCCTTATAAATATGTGTTTTCATTTCCTTCCATGTCTCATTTCAAAAAAAAAATGTGCATTGCTTTTTTCATGTTGGTGTTTTACCCCATTTTTCCTATATTTTGGATATCATCTTCCTACCGTCCCATAGCCACAACAAAACCCCTAAAAGGGCCTCTTGATTTTTAGCACTTTAGGATAGGGAGTGGAAGCCGAGAGCTCTTAAAAACTCTAAGATTTTCACTTTTAGTTGGTTAATGAGTGAAGCTCTATAAATTAATTTTATCATCTTGAGAGGAGTAAGTGTTGTGTGCTACAATTTTTCATTTCTAAATTTGAGCATAAAAAAATGAATTGTTTTTGGAAAATTATTTCTGTAATAACTTGTGGTGGAATTCAAAATGGATGAGTGATATTGTCTAAACCTCCCCTAATTGGGGAAAACAAAATTATAATATTTTTTGGTGAGTAAAAATGATTTTGTCATGTTTTTATATTTATTGCACATGAGGACTTAAAAAATACTAAGTGTGGGGGATTTTATGTTATTAATATTTTCCTAACTTATTATATATTTTCTTAACTGATTTAATATGAAATGTGGACAATTTGTGTGAAATATTAATGATAAAATATTAAATTTAATTTTAGAGAACTATTTGAATTTATCCAGATTCAAGTATATTTAATGTTTTAATAATATATCTCACCATACTTATCAAAATTTCATGATTACTGTTTTTAGGGTTCTTTACTCTAATTAAAACATTTCATTAGAAGGAATCTTTGGACAAATCATCCATTTGGAGGGTCATATGGTCCACACAAGAAGACTCAAATAATCTGTGAAGAAAAACTGGACCAGCCATGATGATAGAGTAACTGGTCTAAATCACTAGGTAAAAATATTATTAAACTCCACCATATGCCCTTGAATATAAAAAGAAAGCATGGAAAAAAATTTCAGGGCCCAAATCCAAGAAAAAGGGTCCCAAATGAAGCTTTTAAGTCCAGCCCACCATTCTCTCCAGTAAATTAAAGTAGCACAAAAAAGTTATCTTTTCTCGTGGTATAATAATAAAATAAAGCTGAAATCTTGCAGTGTAAAAGAGGACAAATATACGACCGCCTTTGTTGAAGAAACCATTCGGATTTTAATGCATCTTCATATTAAACAATCCGTTCACATTTGGGACATTGAAAACGTCTGTATTTTAATCGACAAATTAATATTGTTTAATCAAAACCCCATAACGTTGGCCCCAAAAGTCCAAATGCCTCAAAAGTTTGACATTAGTAATAAAACATTATTATCTACAACTTTGAAGAAGGAGATACCTCAAGATTCAGCGGTTTGGATGTCCAAATCATCGAGCCAAGTGGATGGGTAGTTTTGGAATGCAAACAGTCCACCATCTTGGGCTATAAATACATCCCCTCCTATCCTTTCAAAAGGGTTTGGAATTTTAGAAGAGAGGAGCATCAATTGGATTGATAAAATCCTTTCCAAAGTCTTGTGAGGACCTTCCATACTCAATTTTTTTACTTTAGATACCTTTCCTACTCTCTTTGTTTCCTTTTACTTTTGTGTTCTTCATTTTTTTAATCTTGTAAGTCTCTTTATTTGTAATTCTATTTTAATGCAAGTTTCTTCTTAAATATCTCCCATTATCATTACCCTTATGTATTTTAATAGTAATTTTCTTAAAATATTTTAAATATAGTTTAATCCCCTTTCCTTCTTTTTCTTCATCATTCAATCAAAATTCTGTTTTTTAATTCTCATCATTGTTCGTGTGTGTGTGTTCGAAGCACACCACTTTTATTATCCCTTTATTTTTATTCTCTTATTAATTTTTCTTCATAATCATTATAACCATATTATTAATCATTTCTATGTCTGAGTAAATCTTTCATTGGGGTGAGTTATAATTTAGGGATGTTAAGGGATTGAGAGTTTTTTCTCGATGAGTATTCTTTAATTTAACATTGTGTATGTTGGACTTAACATGTCATGGATTAATGACTTGTTTTGTTTAATGTGTGGTTTCCATGGATAATTGGAACCATATATACACTACCATTATCAAGATCTGATTGATATTAGAACCCTAAGTTAATTTACGGCTTGGATTAAAGCCTTAACACTTAGGAATTCCAATCATGGTTATCTTGTGAAGTGGGTGTTAATTTAAATGCAATATAAAGAAAAGATCAAGGATATCACAAACTTAAATACCTAATGATGAACTAACCCCAATATGTATTAAATTGTTAAATCAATCTTAATCAATCAATCATTTCGATTAATCTCTGCAAACAAATCCCCCAATCAAAATACAATCAACTAAAACAACTGACTATTAAAAAGTATCATGGCTGATGATTCAACCCGAGTGCTTCTATACACATTAGTAGAGCACCAGAACCTTGAGCGGTCGATAGGAAAAAATCGGTTGCACCTTCAAGGACCTTATGTCGAGGGCACCTACTAAAGTCCAGGAGACCCGATCCCCTCAGGCTTCCCACCAAGGGAGGTGAATATATAATCAGGAATAGGCTATCACCCTGGTTCCAGAGGAGAAACAATACTATACTAACATGTTGGAATTCAACGAACAGACATACATCTATTCCCCCTCTACTCAAGACCACTATAGAAATAGGGTGGCACAATATTAGAACATGAACGTTCCTACTAGTGCTTGTCGTTCCCACCGTGCAGACATAGTGGAAAACTACAGGCAGATGCAGATATCTTACAATTCACAAAAATCCCATCATCCAAATAGGGAGGAACCAACTATATGTAGGAAAAAATACCTTCTGATTCATATCAATCCCACCATCCAAATAGGGTGGAAAAAAATAAGCAGAGTCAAATCCCTTCGGATGCATACAAAGACCGTGAGATAAATACAGCAAAAAGAAAGCATATGAAAATCCCCACTCATGAATATAAATCCCACCAGTCAAATATGGTGGCAACCAGAGAAGACAAACAGTAGAAGACTCGTTACTCCGTCTCGACACAGGAGAACTGCCAATATTTATTGGCAACTCATGGAGGACCGGACCAGGCACAAACCCCTACTACGATATCAGAATGGGAATTCATACCCATTCCATCCAGAGATATATCTCATCACATCATGATAATGATGGAAGATTAGACATCGATCCCAGACCATATCATCCAAACATGCCAAGATATTATTTCATCGGCAGAAAAGGTGAGAAACTAGGCCCACAACTCGGTTTCCTCGAACGGAATGACTTAATCACAAAATGGGTTAGTCACTCTAGAATAGTCATGCATTCCTACTCCAGTCCAGTAGGGTTTAAGACAATATCCCATGATACTCGAACAACAAAATTAGGAAAAAACACCGGTTCTAGCTGGGGTATACCAGTCCAATGTGGTGGCCGCTCCAAGGCAGGCATATATCCCTTCCAAAACTCACGATGTCCATCATCATATCCTGATAGCATAACGGGACCCAAAAAGATAGAGACATGTATATGAAGGCCTCTACCAACAACATATGGCCCTGATCACCCACAAGAGAGAACTCAAAAATAAAATGCACCTAAGGCAACTGGAAAACGAAGAGCATATACATGATCCTGCTCTACTGGAAACTAGGGTTCTTGATGACCTCAAGCATATATCAATAAAGGCTCAAGACCCTATCAGTCCATTACTAAATTATGGAAGTGTTAGTAGCAGTTGTGAAGGCCCTCCCCGCAATGTCGCTAAAAACATCTCTAAAGGTCCTCCATAGAGCACCCACGAGGGATCACTCTGTGGGCCAAGAATAATCGATCACAAGAGCCTATCTCCTGATGCACATCAGGTTATCCCTCCCCTTGACCTGAGGATCAGATAGCAAGATGGTCCTCCCCTTGTTATTGTCCACCCTGATGGTCCTCCCAAGGGTATATGTTGCAGATGTGATTCTTCATATAGTCGGACATCAAGTCATGATGGTAGTCCTCACCATGATGAAATTCATTATGAAGGTCTTACCCACAATAGAAGATGATGTGAAGGTCCTCTCCATAGTAACATTAAGCAATGAGAAGGTCTTCCCCTCATTGTAGTACATCCTAAAGGCCCTCCCAAAGATGTACACTACATAAATTCTCCCTATATCCAAGTATCAAGCTGTGGTAGTATCCCTCTCTATCATAGCAGTCATTGAGAAGGTCCTCCCCTTAGTGACATCAAGCAGCAAGAAGGTCCTCCCCTCATTGTATCCCACCTCGAAGGTCCTCCCCAGGGTATACGACATAAAGACATTTCCATTGGTTGGGCATTAGGTTGAAATAGTAACCCTCAACATTGCAGTACTAATTACAAGGATCCTCCCCGCAATCAAAATTCATACCGAAAAGAAGTCCCTCCCATTTCTGAAACAAATATGAGAAGGCCCTCCTATGCAGAGGCACTCAAAATGATAAATTCAAACATTTCAGGAACTCCGTCTATAATGAGTGATATCCCTTCTCAACCAGAGGATGGACCGTGGCCACACTCATCTTCTAAGCCACCACCGCGCCATCTGCATATCAACAAGGCTCCCACTAGCCCGGTTGATTTGAACAAAATTATTAAGAAGTAGTCTAGCTAGGAATATCAAGTAGAGGATCCCCCGAAATAACCACAACACGATATATTTCTCGTAAGAAGACAAATAGTTAAGGAAAATATACCAGTGATGTATTGGCCTATGACCACTTCTCACATTGACATACTAGAGGAGTTGTTTAGGGAATGTATACATGACATTCTCCTCAATATATGGATGATTATTCATCAGCTAAAAGAAAAATTCCTACCCTACGAAGGGTATGCAGACCATATATACAAGTTAGGGGTGCTTCGATGTCTAATAGAACTGGAAGCCCTCCCATCTATATGGAAGCCACAATTAGAAAGGAAAAAATAAAAACCATGAACTGGCATGCCACCATGCACTTGAAAAGTTGTGTCGCCTCATTGGAGAATCCTGGACTGGAGTTCATATTCAGGGATGGGAAGAACATAAAGCTCTTCACTTCACCCCACGTCCCATCTAAAAAACCTCATTGGAAATGACATCCTGCAACATCATCACCTAAAGGTAGAAATAAAATGAAACCCCTGCTCAGGAAATATAGGATAATCCACAAAAACTCGTCCATTGTAAGTCTCAAAAGTGTTAGGACCGAAGAGGTCAAGTCATCAAAAAACTTTTGAGGAAGGAAACCAAGAACATCCAGTAGGATTCCCACCTATGGGAAGCCAACCAGAAATCAGTGCTTACATCTTCAAAAGACCATAGACTCCATGTAGTCCCAATGCCATACTCAGATCATACCCGTGCGGAAATACATGAAATTGAAAAGGTGGAAACAATGATAGCTACCTTTGTGATGCGGGAACAACCCCAACCCATAGGCCTGGGAGAATTTTTAAATCAAAATACCCCTTTAATACCAACAAATCTAGACCATAACGCATCAATAGAAGAACGATAACAACCCCTGACCACATCGATGTGGGAAATTTTACCTCAAGTCCCCGCACAATGAACATATGTCTTCTACCTTCTAGGAAGAATGATGGGAAGATGAGTCACCCATTCTACCCCTTCTCATGGATCGTACCTTCTGAGATAAAGGCTCATTACGAGGTTAGACCAGGGCTCCCTTATGGTCAATATTTTCAAAGAAACCCAAATAATACCACAGAATGGAAGGAGAAAGTCCAACGAAGGACGCATAAATCCTTCCTACAATTCGGCACCGGGTACACTACCCCTAATGCGGTATGTATCAGTGAACGTGGTAAACTTAAACCCCACAGATCTCATAGGAAATGGAATAGAGGGAGAGGTATAAAGTAAATATGGTTTCCTCCTAGATGCATCCCACACTGAGCCTGATGGTGTGCATACCCGGAACCAGAGAGCAGTCCTAAATTTGGGTGTCCCCTAATTTAATCTGTCACTACCTCCCTCGTAAAACCCAAACAAGGAGAAGAATAAATCCCAGGTCGTCTATGACCCACCTCCTCCTCCCCCTGATAATGTGTCCCTCACTCTTGAGGAAAGTTTCACCAATAATGAAAAGAAAATGAATGATCTCAGGTGAATTAATACTGAGCTACGTTGAGGGATAAACATAATCAGATGTCTTCCCCCTAAAAAACGTCCGTATGTGTTCCCAGAAGAGGTGCCCTTTCCATAGGCACTCATCTCGATGAATGAATACTAGCTCAGAGGCCCATCCAACCCAGCATCAGGACCGAGAACCTACTTAAACCCATCCCTAGAAGGACATCAAGACTTCCCTCTGTTGGAAAGGCAACCAGAATATATTTAGGTAAACCCACAAAGGATACCCTTGACCGGATATCCACCCCAAATTCCTACAGCATCGGCATGCCCTGATTTGGCCACTACTGCAGCAGCTCCAGCTCAAGCCTTAAAGGATATCAATCAAGGGATTTTGAACACCATCAATCAACTAACGACTCGACTAGAATCCATAGAGGGGAGGCGTGCTCCGATACACCTAGATCACAAACCCTACCCTGATTGGGTAAGCAATGTTCCACCACCACCAAATTTAGGAAACCCTGTATTCCTAGTATTCTATGGATTGGGGGACTTAGAATAATATCTAATGCACTATGCCTCTTATTGGGAGCCCATGATGGGCACTCCGGAGCAATATAAAATAGTAAAACTCAGGTGCTTCATACGAACCCTGTAGGTGTAACACCCCAAGTTTTTCTAAAAATAAATTGAAATGCATGGAACTTTGTTTTATGTAGATATTTATAGCTGACATTTAAACATAATTTTTCCACTTCTATGTTTTTAATTTCAAGAAACTGTCATGTACAATTGTGTTTAGTATGTTATTTGGAGTCTATTGGAACTAACTTGTTTTTTTAGTGAATAGTAACATAACATTATGAATAGTAATATGAATAATAATATGACCATAATGAATAGTACATTTTATTAATATTTTATTTAATTAAGGATTTAAGATAATAGCATCTAGGTTAATTTTTCATTGTGAAATAAAAGTAGTTATAAATTAGAATTGTTAATTTTTGAATTATGTATGATTTTATTTAAAAATTAAATTAATCAAATTTTGAAAATTATTTTCATAAAATGGACTTCAATTTTGAATTATACACGTCAATAAATGGTTAGGGTGAATTTTGGGAATTTTTCTGAAATAGTTGATTTTTCGGTGAATAATAAATAATACAGTTTTTAGTTTCGGTGTGTTAATGAATTCATTGACGATATAATAATGATGTCATAAATCTGGTAGACTTGTGTATAGTTAAATAGGATTTGTGGTGTCCCAAGTGTCTTATACCATGGGAAAATACCATGGGCAAGCCCATGGGTTTGCAAATATCACTCATGATGTGTCCCTTGAAAATTAATAAAACATTCCCTTACTTTTCCTATAAATACCAAATGCTTACTTCATTAACTTCATTCCCAATTCACCCTCAATGAAGCTATGGAATCATTACCTTCATAGTAGTCCTAAAAAGGTTTCCTCAAGCCCCCAAGGTCCCAACCATCAAGTTCTAAGAGTTACTCTACAAGGTAAGAGAATTCTCAATTTCATTCTTTTCCCATTCAAATTCTCTTTTATGTGGTATAACTTTCAAGTTTCCATACCATGTTCTTATTTAATTATTATTCTTGATATAATATATATTATTATTCATTTCTGGATGGGTGACCCCTATCCCCTCTATTTTTAATATTTTCTAAAACCATGTTGTGTAGCAGTTTTGCTACGGAATTTTTGTAAGGGATTTCTCAATTATTCTTTTATTTTGAGTTCCTTTCTCATTCATTCTTCATCTATTCTTACACAAGTGGAATGAAATATCTAGAAACATGTATATTATGGATTTTCTCATGTTCATGGAAAATTCATCATCATTTTTCTTCTCCTCTCCCAATTTTTCAAAGAATTAAAAACATTGTCCATGATGTGTCGAATTACCGACATTGTGGATGATGTGATTTCATTTTTCTTTAAATCCTTCAAGTCTGGTCATTAAACTATTTTTATGGTTGAACCAAGTTATTATATATGTATTATTTCTCATCCATGGTTCTGTAATTCTTTTGTACTCATGGTTTTAATTTATAAAACAAAATGAGGTCTTTATTATCAAATAACCACTAAAATGATCTAAACGAACATCATTAATGTTTTAACTTATGAATCATCCTCATATCAAACATCAAAATGATAAATGGTATAAATTATGGTACTAGAAATATTTAAATACCTTTCCATTCAAATTCTAGAGTTTCACTTCCAAATGACAAGAACATCCATCATGAACCAATCATAGAAATCATGTATAGAACTCACCCAAAAATGGTGCAAGGAGCAAAATACTAACAATTAAAAGGGTGAAATGATGTTATTAAATGATAATATAAGATGTTATAAACATGAAAATGTTTCTTTAAACTACTAATAACATTATTTTATCCATTATACAGGATGTTTAAACAAGTTTGAAGTAAGACGGATCTGAGGTAAGGGAATTCTAAACCCGATTTCCATTCATTGGGTTATCCTTCTACTTCATTATTTATGTGGTATTAAAATTGTTTTTTTGATGAAAATTGTTTATATTATCATGATTTATGTGTATTTACAGTATATATACATATTCCATTTACTCTATTAAGTCTCACTTCAATTATATGATGTTTGTAAGGGAATTCTAAACCCGATTTCCATTCTTTGGGTTAACCTTCTATTTAATTATTTATGTTCTATTTAAATTGTTTTTGTGATGTGTTCTGTTTATATTATGTTTTATTATGTTTATTTATAGTATATATACATACTCCATCCAGTATATTAAGTCTCTCTTCAATTGTATGATATTTATAAGGGGATTTTCTTTAGAAATCCTTTTTTTTAAATCGGTTTTATGAAATTCCAAAGAAATGTTTTTATGGAATTATTCATGTTGTGTGATTATGTTTTGGTTCTTGGAAATTATTTATGATGAATGGTGGGACCTATATCCCCATCCAATTCATTGGGTATGAGTAAGTTGGAGGTTAACCGTATGGTTACTCCAAGTGTAACTGTGATGGTTACACAAAGTAATGTAGTCGTGAGGGTTACAAATTATAAGGTAGCCAAGAATGGTTACAGGATTATGTAAGAAATTCCCCAATATACCTCTATGATTATATTTATATTCCCATGTTTTTTTAGATACTATGCAATCTCTTGTTACACGAAGTAAGTATATATGGGTGACAAGCATGTCTTTTAAAAATGTTTTCATACGTTACGAGTATTCATGGACTAATGTGATATTTCCTTATTTTTTTCATCCCTTACTAAGATTTTGTGCTCATCCCAAGTTTTTTAATGATTTTAACAGGTTAATGGATGTTTAAGACAAGGAAGGAATCCATTTTAAGTGTTGAATAATTTTCAAGGAGTCTTGTTTTATGTTTTAATGTTTTATATTTTAAAAAATAAATGGAAACTATTTTTATGTTATTCACTCTTTAATAATGTGTAATGTTATGAATGTATTGTCCTAATTATCTAAACCTATAAACTTGAAAAGATCTTAAATTTAAAAGGAAGCGTTTTCTTGACTAAATTAAAGATTATGTATGTAATAATGCTGAGTCCTTATTGCAGTTCTCAACTTTCGTATGGTATACTAGCCTGCTAGCTAACCTAATCATGGGCCAGGAGGACCTTCGGTGACAGTTTATCTTCCAGTTTAGTTCAACACTTCCTAAGAAGATGGTCTGTGATCTCATGAACTACAACCAGTGATAGAATTAAAGTGTCTTAAACTTTATTTCTAGATTTAAATGCCTGACTTATTCCTTGAACTGACCACTCCCCTAGGTGTAAATTCTCACTATGTGCATCGATAATATTAATGATTAATTACGAACACTGATCATCCCGGTGAAGTACACAAATGGGTTTAGATATTACTATGACATTTACCAAAGGATATAAAACTCCATGAAATGGACCAATATCATGTCCTGAGTGGCCCCATTAGCCCCAGGTAAAAGAATGGGAAAAGATTAAGCGACTTATGTCATGCTTAAGTTGCCCCCAGCACCAGATCCATTTGCGAGGCCCCCACTGAACTATGGAGGACCCCCTGGATGCCGACAACCACTCCCACCTCAATAAGATGAGAAATGGGGTGCAAAAAAAAACCATTTCAAAGAATAAATAAATAGTCTACTTGTTCTGAGATGACCAGGTCCATCGATACTTCCTAACCACCATGAATTGTAACTTTATTTTTCTACCAAAGCCAAAGAGAGCCGATTATGTGGGTCTCAACGGCCATAAAAATTATTTCCCCTATCACCAGATACTAGGACCCACCATATAAGAGTGATTCATTTTCAAGGATCTTCTATAAAGGATGGTGGATTCCAGGCAAGTCAAGTAAGGACCTTCGTTATTACATGTGGTGTATGTTTCCACCTCAGACTCAAGAGAAGAAGAGGAATGGAAAACAGTCACCAGTAAGAAGGAGAAAAAGTTTGAAAATTGTATGACCCAAAATGCAGTCAACCGGGTCCTTGGAATCCTCCAAGAATAGTTAAAACAACCAACTGTGCCCCCAAAAGTTCCTGATACAACACAATCATCCTCCTTAGCCCCGCAGTCCACTAAAGTCTATAAGGGAAGAAAGCAGGATAAAGAAGATGGGATGACACCAAAGTTTAAGTATGTGTTGACACTTTTGGACTTCATAAAAATAGACTTGGTGCAATGGGTACCACCCCACCAAATGGTAAAACAGGCACTACCCCACTAAACATCACCATCAAAAGGAGACAGTCATATGGAAACATTTTCAGATCAAGAAATGATATTCGGTTTCATTAATTCCATTCAATTGATGGACCCATTCTCATATGGAGACTATGGACACGAACACAAATTCCTTGGGCCCGAAAGGAGATCTAGAAGAATAGGAAACAGAGGCCGGAGGTTTCCTGGAAGGCATGATCATGGAAGAAGTCAAATTCCCAGCCATGCCATAACTCAAACCATTAACATTGTGGAAACTCATGGAAGGAACCTCTGGAAAACACAACCAGAACCGCAATGCTACTCCACCCCCACTGGTGGAAATCCAAGCCCATTTATCTTGGAACATAAATTGGGGGAATAACAAACACCAAATCAATCAAGGAATATAAGCAGACCAGTTTGGCCAAACCTAGAAATGATCGTAGTGCAACCAGATCCTGTCATAGAGTTCGAACCCTCTACATCCAAATCCCAAGCACCAAAGGTGTCTGTGAAAGAGAAAACCCAAGATATGAAGCACCGACCTTTAGAGAAGAAGTATGATATTATAAAGTATCTAGATTCAATACCAGAAAATCTATCAATTTGGGATGTGTTAAGTCTATTCGTAGATCTTAGAGAGGCACTTATAAAAGCATTACTAAGTTCCAAGGAATTCGAGGCCAAAGAAGCAACAACCAAATTCTATCAGATGGAGACCAATCCCAAACAATGTCACACTGTCATCTACTTCACATATAGAGATAAAGACACCATCATGAAAGGTCACATAAACCCTAATATGTGTTCAAAAAGATAAATGGAATTTATGTAAGGAGGATTTTCATTGACAATGGATCTGGAGTGAACCTTCTACTGCTGTGAATGCTTTGTTAGTTGGGCTATGATGAAGAGAGCCTGACACCTTGCACCACATCTCTGTTGGGATATGAAAAAAGTGAACATAAAATGTTGGAACAAATCAAGATTAAAACTCATCTTGGATACATCATGTCAGATTCTGAGTTCTGGGTATAGTGGAAAAGTACAACCTTTAATGTCTTATTAGGGAGGCCTTGGCTGCATCAGCACATTGCAATTCTGTCATCATACCATCAGTATGTCAAATATTTCAGTAATGGAAAAAATGGGACATTTCATGCTAATAAATCCCTATTTGAGTCCCGTGAGTCTCATTATATCGACATAGGGTTCTATGAATTGGAATAAAAACATCCTTTTTCCAACAACATTGATTTGATTACTGCCACGAATGGATTTGAAATGACTCCCACCACCCCCTACAACAGCTTGGAGAAGAGTATGTATTACCCATCAACCAAGTTGAATTCATAAGTGAAAGTCTGGATGCAGACTCAATTTTCTTGAATGATCTTCATTACGAACACCAAGTCCAAAGACACAAAAGAGCGGGTTGACTCCCATGATATTAGGAAAATCCATAATAGAGATGCTCTCGACCCATCCACGATACCCCAAACTATCCTTGACTTGCTTACTAAGGAAAATGATGATTTATCTCACAACATTAGAGAGGTCTTCTCGAGAATACTCTATCCATAAGAAGAGGAAGAAGAATAAGATGACGAAGAAGTAGAAAAAGACCTCATAGATTACCCTCCCATGTTTGAAGAAGGTTTCTCCACCACAATTGATGAACATAAAGAGATAAAAATAGGCACCGAAGGTGACCCACGACCTAATTAGATCAGTATGGATATGCCTATCGAGGAGTAGAAGGCATATACCTCCTTTTTAAAGAATAATTGAGATGTGTTTGCTTGGAACTACACAAAAATTCTAGGCCTTGATCATGAGGTTGAAACTCATCTGGGTCTACCAGAATACCACCAGGGCTATATTCAGGCCACCAGAAGGAACCATATGACACATGATGCCAAAATAGAGGTTGAAGTTGACAAGCTGATCTGATCCAACTTCATACGATAAGTCCAATATCCAGTCTGGCTGGAAAACATAGTCCCTATCAAAAATAAGAATAGATATATTAGAATCTACATCGACTTCAGGGACCTCAATCAGTATTGCCTGAAAGACGATTTCCTAGTCCCAATCACAAAATTTACGATCGATGCAACTTTCGGATATAAGGCCCTCTCTTTCATGGACTACTATTCTATATATAACTTAATCCATATATCTCGATGGGATGAAGAAGATACTAATTTTAGGGTCCCTTAGGGAGTTTTCTATTAAAAGGTGATGCCCTTTGGTCTAAAAAATAATGGCGCCACATATCGGCCCACTATGCATCGCATCTTCAAGCACATCTTGGGAAAATTTGTTGAGTGTTATGTTGATGATCTGGTGGTTAAATCACAACAGCACCCAAACCACCTAGAATATCTTGACACTATCTTCAACAAATTGCAGAAGCATAATTTAAAAGATGAATCCCCTAAAATACACCTTTGGTGTTACCTCTGGTAAATTCCTCAACTTTTTCATATGCCATCGCTATATTTAATTCGACCCAGAGAAGACAAACACCATCCTTTGCATGTCCCCACCTCGCAACCTCACTAAGTTGAGTGGTCTCTAGAACCACCTCACCTACATCTGGTACTTCATATCCTACTTAGAGGGTAAATGTTTACCTTTCACCATGTTATTTAAGAAAGGGGTTATGTATGAGTGGGACAATGATTTCTAATAAGTGTATGACAATATCAAAAGATATCTCCAGATCCCACTAGTGATGATGCCACCAGTCAAGGTGAGACTACTCATTCTCTATGTAACTACCTTAGAGCGATCATTAGGTTCCTTTCTCACATAGAAGAATGATGTCAGTAGTGAGAACAACCTCTATTACCTCAGTGAACAATTATTGATGCTGAAATTTGATATTCAAAAATTGAAAAGAACTACTAGGCCCTAATCTTTGCAGTTCATAAACATAGGCATTACCTGTAGCACCATGAGGTACACCTTGTCTCCCACTAATACCCACTCAAATATATCCTCAATCTACCATGATAAATGGATGCCAATCACAATGGGTGGCCATCCTATAATAGTTTGACATACGGTACATACCCCAGAAGAACATCAAAGGCTAGGCATTAGTAGAATTCTGGGCAGAGCACCCCTCAGAAGAAAAAACACCATTGGATTCTGAACGTTTGGATGAAGAAGTGTTTGTTATCCAAGAGGACCCCAAGACATGGGAAATTTACTTCGATGGTTCCTCTAGAAGCCTGATAGGGGAAATAATGGAGGATCTCAAGCTCAAAAAAGTGGGGCTAGGAGTTATACTCATATCCTTTGAAAAAGCCGTCCTTCCTTACACTTTCCTACTCTTGGAAGGGTGTACAAATAATGAAGAAGAATATCAGGCCCTCTTTGTAGGCCGAGAACTGTCACTTCTTGTGCGAGACAAAAACCTAAAAATAAAGGGTGATTCTGAGATATTCATTAAATAGGACAATGGTGACTATGAAATTAAGAAAGAAGTATTGGCCCCATTGATGAACCATGTCTGAGAACTACTGGTAGAATTCTTATCAGAACCAAAATTGAACCATGTCCCCCAGTCTCAAAATTCTCAAGTTGATGATTTTTAAAATCCATCAATGACCTTGGCTGATCCAGAACAGGATGAAACGGTCATTAACATTTCTCACCTCGGGATGGTCTTGCCATTTGTCCAGAACAATAAAAATGAGATCGACTAAATTAGCCCTGTTTCTGAGCCTCATGGTCACACCACTGGATGGATGATTCCCATTGAAAATTACCTTTGGAAGTGGGAACTCCAACCAGATAGGGATGGAAGGGAACAGTTCTGAAGATGGGAAGTCAATTTTTCCAAGTACAATGGGGTGAACCAAGAAAAGATTTTCTTCAAAAGAGGCCTTGACGGAGTCCTTTTCAGGTGAATTGAAAGAGAAGAGACTGCTTCCGTCAAAAAAGAAGTGCATGCCAAAGCTTGTGGAGCACACCAATCAGCAACAAATCTCCCTCATCAAATCTGAAGGCCTAGGTATTATTGGCCCAATATGATACTGGATTGTGCCGTATTCACTAAGAAGGTCCATTCCGGCCAATTTCATGCTAATTTTATACAACTAACCCTAGAGTTACTTCATATAACTAAGTACTCCTAGCCATTACCCACTTGGAGGATGGATTTTGTGGGACCATATCCTCCCGCCATAGCCAGAAAATTCAAGTTCATGCTCATAATGACCGGATTTTTTTTCCAAATGGCTTGAAGCCATACCCCTTAAAGAAGTCATGGCGAAAAACATTGCTATCTTTGTTAAGTCCAACATCATTAACAAATTTGGTATCCCTCACATAATATTGATGGAAACGTCACTAAATTCTTCTCTTCTTAGTTGTAAAAGTTATACCAAGAGCATGGAATCAAAGCCAGCTATTCATCCTACTACCATGTAGCAGCCAATGGGTAGATAGAGGATTTTAACAAGAATCTATCTAATATAATCCAAAAGATGGTTGATAAGGATAAGAAATCATGACCATACAAGATCCTTCATGCTTTGTGGGATTACTGGACCACAAACCACACTGCCACCCAGGAGACCCCGTACTCACTAGTATTTGAGGCATATGCGGTTTTACCTATCAAAATCCAAGTCCCAGAACTTCATGTGGCCATTTTTGATCAACTTTATATAAACGAGAAATCCCAGATATGATTAGCTGAGTTGGAATATCTATATGAAAAAAGGTTGAACACTTTACACCATTTGGAAATCTACCAAAATCAGATTGTAAGAGCCTTAAACAAAAAGGTTCTCCTTTGATATTTCCTCGAAGGAGAAATGGTGTTAGTCCTCATAACCCTGATGATACTCAAGAAGATGACCCGAAATATTGAACCAAAGTGGGAAGGACCATATGTCATACATAGGGTCTATTCCAATGGAATGTACACCTTGATATCAATAGATGGATATCTCATCTCGGATCCCACAAATGCAAAGTTTTTGAAGAAGTATTTCATGTAATAGTATCTCCATGTCACGGTCTAAACTCTCTGTCCCTAAACTATGATTTGTAGTACCACTATGTCATGGTAAAAACTCTATGACTATAAAATTTTAGTTTTAGTCCTATCCACATGATGTTAAACTTTTGGGATCTCATTCCTAAAACATGACATTAAACTGGAACTCATGTCCTCACTGTAAGACATTAAACTACATGGCACAAAGTTTCCTAATCGCATGATAATAAACAACATGATCTCTCATAGAACTATGTATGAATTTCTTTATCTACTTGAAGGATATGTATCAATGAATCAATACTCTATCTTGGACCACCCCCAACAAAAAAAATGCCTATATCATTTCCTCTATATCCCCACACTGGTGCGGGAAACAATTGTTTCTCTTTTTTTCTCACATAAATTATAACTCAAGTGAGACTAGGATAAGTGGTAAGGATTACTTTACATAAAAAATTTATAGATGTATGGTACACTTGATACCCATAGAGAATGAAATAAAAATGCTCCTTCCCCTATGTCAGTGCTAGATCAGTACATGGAATGTTCAGAACTATGTATGGATTGATTCCTTCCCTTGCAGGACACATAGTGATGTCCAGATTTGGCATCCCAGCCCAACCGTTGAAAAACATTCCCTCACATGTCCCTACACATGGACTAAGGTAGATCAGTATGGGGAAAATTCAGAAATATGTATGGCTTGATTCCTGCCCTTGAAGGATACATAGTGACACCCGAATATGGCATCCCATCCCAGCCACCATAAAAAAATGCCCCTTTCCTCGTGTGTAGGTCAGACTTTTATGGGGAGTCCATGAGAGGTCCTAACCACATGATAATAAGCTGTGAAATTCTTCAAGAGTTATGTGTGGCCCAATTCTTAGTTTTATGAAATCCCATACATGCCCCTACTCATGAGAAGTCAAAAGATCATGATTCCCCCTATACATATGAGTTTGACATATGTGGAAGCTCCAATAGTTCATGGTTAATCACAGTCTGGGTATTATTTACATTCCTAAGAACATCTATTCCATTTGTCAAACTCCATATTATAAGAAAACCTAGACCCCCATTATCATTCATGGCCATCTGAGATGGAAGGCTAGTGTCTCGCGAACACCTTTTTCTGGCTATACATATCATGCCTCGGTGGCTCTGCATGTGTCGCCTACAAAATGACCATAAATCAAAGGAAAATTCATCCCCAGGAGATTCCTTTCCTAACTTGGTATGACCAATAGGCTTCCAAGCCCTGTTCCATCCCTTCTGATTCAAGTTTCCCACTCAGACTATGGTTGACACCTTCTATAATCACTCACATCTAATGAATTCCAGAATATCCTGATTGTGATTAACTCAAAACTATTAAAGATATTTTCGAAAGCTTAATCGTCCTCACTACATGACTCTAAACTGTACATCACCATGTCCTCACTGGATAAAATTAAACTAAAAGTCCAAAATCATCCTTTTTTAATGACATTGAACTGCTTAACATTGGCTTTGGCATAAAGTTCCCTCTTATGTTGATTTTTCTATTCTTAGGTAGTGACCCGGAATTCACATAACCCCTTGTTTATCACACCAGGAATATCTCACATGAGCTTAGGGATATTAGAATAAGATCCACCATGACATTGTGAAAAAACAGTCCAGGAATTTGGTCCTAGAAACACAAACCTAAAAGGTATGTCATAGTTACTTTTCCTATAAGGAACCTAATTTCCTTTCCATATGACATTAAATGATGGGGTACCCCAAAGATGGGATGAATGACTCACCCTACACGTGAGTTAGATCTACATAAGGGATGTCTGATTCCATGAGTAAATCATATCTAAAACGTCTCCAATATGTATAGGTACACTCCTGCCATACCTCAAACACCATGCTCTGAGTGATCTTAAATCCACATAACCCTCTATGGCCGTTTTATATGGCAAGCTAGTGTCCTACAAACACCTTTGTTTGGATATGCACATCATGCCCTGGTGGCTCTGCATATGTTACCCACATAAACGGCCATCAACCAAAGGATAATTCATCCTCATGAGAGTCCTTTCCTACCTAGGTATGACCAATAGGCTTCCAAGCCCCATTCCATCCCTCCGGAATCAAGGGCCCTCAATGTCAAAGTTTACATTCTCCTTACTACACACATCCAAAATATATCAGAACAAGCGGGCCCAATTCATCTCTGGTATCCTTTTAGGTTTCTGTAAAATAAAGTTGCCCTATCCATATGCATGAAGTTTATACACATATAAAATAAGAGTAACCCCACTCATCTAAGAGTTTCTCAGAGAAGTTCAGTTAAAATAAATGTCCTGTTTTAGGTTTAGGTGCACCCATTGACGAAGATCATGTACCATGTTCAGAAAGTTCCCAATCTACATAATCCTTCATAGCTATCAGAGATGTAAAGAAAGTGTCTTGTAGACACCCTTGGTTGACTATGCACATCATGCCTGGGTGGATCTGCATATATCACCTACAAAATGACTGTGAATCAAAGGGAAATTCGTTCTCAGGATATTCCTTTCCAACTTCCATACACTCAAATGACATTAATATTCTATCACACCCCTAGATTTGGAAAACCCATGAATAATGGCTTAAACACCATACTCTTTCTAAATGCCCCTGACATAAAAAATATTTCTAATTGAACTGAACATTCACCAGTTCTCCCTTATGAAAGTAAGAACCGTATGAGAATAGTTTCCCAGTCAAATCCGATATGAATGTCCCTAATATATTTGGACACCATTACTAAGATCATCCACCCACTGTGGCTCCCAATATCAAAATAAATTCAAAGTGTTGAAAAATCTACTAGGCCATCAGAGATGTAAGGCCTGTTTCCTGTAGACACCTTTGTTTTACTATGCACATCATGTCCTGGTAGCTCTGCACATGTCGCCTAAAAATCGACCATTAATCAAAGGCAAATTCATCCCCAAGAGAGTCCTTTCCTACATCTGTACACCTAAAATGGCTCCTGAGACTCATGCATGTCCCATGAAAAATATTTAATCCATTGTTTGAAGGATATTAGAGCATTCCCAGTTGAAGAATATTGAATTGGGGCCCCTACCTCATTATGTTTGGTCAAATATGTTCCACATAAAACACCAGTAATTAGTTTTATTGGTAGGACTATGAAATGTCAGCAAAAAAAATACTCCATACTTTCTAGAGGAAAAATCTGCAGAAGGCACCTCTGGGAAAAAGTCGAGTATCGGTACGTTAAACCTACACCATATATGGTTTAGAAAAAAAATGTTGAGCCATAAAAATAGATGTAAATATTGTGAGGTTGAAAACCCACAAAGGGAGGCCTAAGAAAAATTCAAGTTATATATGATAAGCCCGTGTCAAATAGGATTAGGAGAAAATTAGGGTAATAATGAAAAATATATAAAAGTTAATGAGGTGTTCCATAAAACCTCAACAATTGTCTAACTATGCTCACAGAGCCCCGCAACTCAAGAAAAAATTAGGGCCCGAGTAGATCATTTCAAGTTACTGGTCATTGTTTAAAATTAATACATGATCAAAATAATGTTTATATGATTGATTGTGATAAATTGATATGACAAGAAAAGACAGAGAAGAAGTATTTTAAGGAAAACTAGTTTAATTGAGTTCAGATAAAAATGGAGGAACATCCCCAGTTCAGTGTCTCTCCAAATTATAAAAAGGAGTACATAATATGATTTGGGGAGATCTACAACAAGGATCTGATCGCTCTTTCTAGAAATATGGAAAGTGATTGTCGTGGTCCATCAAGAGTTTGATCAAAAAAATATCTCTCCTCTGCTTCAGCCTTGATCGTTGGATGCACATTTTCCATAATGACTTTAAGTTCCTACCCTTTCTTTTGGATATATGCGTAGTTCACACGTGAAGAGGATAGTTGATTCGTCAACGTTGTTGCCTCACCCTCTTCCCAGGTCACCTTGCCCTCATCCACCATCACCACCATAGGCTCTCCCTCTTCCATCAGTGGAGGAGGAAAAATTTGAAAGTGAAAGTGTCATTTTTGAATCTTACAAATCCTCTTATTTCTCACACCGAGCATGAATCACGTGGGATTAGAGATCTATGATGATTAAAACATGTACAAAAATACCCATGGTGAATGAACTATGAGAAATCTGATTCCTGTTAAAACCAAGATATGTAGGAATACCTTTCAGGTGTTGAGCTCATTGGAATGAACTACGAGAACTCTGATTACTATTCAAGCCCGAATACGTAGGAAGCCCTTTCAGGGCCCAAGCTCACTAGATATCTTCTTCAAGAATCTAACCCTAATTCCCTTAATCTGGGCATCCTCCTCAGGAATAAGCCCAAATTATACATCCAAATCACCCAGGCATCCTTTTTAAGAAGTAAGCCCAAACTCATTTCTCTCAAAGGACTATACTATCCTATGAGACTTAATGAACTATGAGAAATCTGATTCCTGTTCAAACTAGTATATGTAGGAATCCCTTTCAAGGCCCGAGCTCACTGTATATCCTCTTCAAGAATCCAACCCTAATTCCCTTAATATAGGCATCATACTCATGAATAAGCCCCAAATTAAACCCCCCAAATCACCAAGTAATCCTTTTTAGGATGTAACCCAAACTCATTTCTCTCAAAGGAATATACTATCTTATGAGACTTATCGAACTATGTGGGCTTTGATTCTCATCCACATGGGATACGTAGGAATCCTCTTTGAGGTTCAAACCCAACACTTCAAATCAACCCTGTTCTCCTTGGGCCTTATTACCAAAAGGATCAAATATTACTTAGAAACCCATATCCTTTACTAGTTCCTTTGGCTGATTCAACATAAGTCCCATACCAAACATTGACTAAGAATCTTCCTCTTATATGTCCATATCAAATGACATTAAACTGTACGACTAGGTCCTTATCACATGACCTTAAAAGGTATGATGTTTCCCATTCAGTGGCACCGAACTACGAGGGTTCTAATTCCTTTTAAAAGGATACATAGGTAGCCCATTTTATGGGAATGATCCCAAGATCAAACCAAACCTTAATATTCCTAGATGACAATAAATTCTAGAGTGCCCCACTGAGTGGCTTAAAAAACTAGTATCATCATAATGATGATTTAAAGAATCATGAAATATTATGATAGAGGATACCATTGATGGAGAACCTCAAATACATACTAATATCTCCATTAATGAAGAAACATGAATATACTAATGATTCTAAATTTTACACATGTTAATAAGTGATTGAAAATCCCAAGGGAAACTTATTCCATACATGGTAAATTAATAATGATTCATGAAAATATATTCAATTTATAAAGAGAGTCCCAGAGTAGACAATAATTCCCCCCAAAAGGGTTTTATAAGTCCAACCTCCCATCCTATCGACCAATTTACATTACAAAGTATCATCATGTTTAAAATTAATGAACTCCTGCCTTTGGAAAGTAGGTCCTTTTCAGATAAAGAACTGTTGGAAGTTTTCAGTTCCCTAAATAAATCCAATGGAAACTTCCTGGAAGAAGTAATTATTAAAACTAGAATAAACGTTTCAAGGAAGTACAAAACAAAAATAAATCCCCCCTTATAATTTGATTTGTTCAGAATGAAAATAATCTTGTTCTAAGGTAAAATTAGGGCACTTTGATGCATTCCAATATCATGTTTTTAGATTTGCAGCTACATCAATTTTGGAAGGATGCTTTAATTGTTTTCTAAGACATGGGGACCAGGGAACATAGTTTGGTTTTTGATAGGGTTATATGGAAAACCCCACAAAATTTATATCTATTGACTTTTTATTTCTCAATATTACCTAAATAATACAAAAAAATGTACGTTTACTGAGATGAGACTCGACTTTTGTTCAGAGTTCCCTTTGCAAGTTCTCAATCTTGTGAGTACCATGTCTTTTGTTGTTGGCAGTTTAGATTCATGCATGTTAGACTATAAAGGGCTAGTATTTATGTTCAAATAGAATTGACCATAAATTTTGAAGTTAGATCCCAAAAAAGACTTTATAGCTAAGAATTTATTTAATATTATTTACATATTTCTCAGGGGAATCTTGAGCCATGAGTTTTATGGTCACCAAATTTAAAACCTGTATCAACATAAGGGGAGTGTCTTCCAAGAGCGAAGTTATTATTATTTTAAAAACCCATTATGGGGATAGTGTTATTCAGGGACAACTAGGGTATATGATGCATATCCAAATAGTGGCATCTTTTGGCTGACATGCCTATTATGTAGGCAACTTATGAAAGGCCACATAAGGGCACGTACTGCATAGTCAAGAAAAAGAGATCTTTGAAGTTTAACATTTCACTACTAATAGACATGGGAAAATAATATTTGGGTGACTTAAGACCACAATGGGTGGTTTTTCCATGAAAATGGATTTTAAGAATAAAGAGCTATTTTATACCAACATATGTCATAAATAGGAAAACCACTTCTATACAAATTTTTTGTATGAAGAATGGTTAACATTTATCAGAAAGTGGAATTTTTTATATCATATTGTGAAGTTTTAAGTCATGCAGTGAGGATATTGGTATTGTGTATTTTTAAGTCATGTAGTGAGGACATTGGTACTATTCAGTTTTAAGTCATGTAGTGAGAACATTATTTGGCTTTAATTTAAGGTCTTCATCCTTGACCAAAGGTATGAAACTCTTCTAATTTCTTGATAATTTTTTTGAAAACATACTATCATATTTAGGTATATAAGGGAATATTGTAAACTATGATTTGGGAATTTCTAGAACCGAGGAATGATATGGGAAAAGGGCTAAAATCAGTAGAGGAAGTATTTTCCAAGAACAAAGTTACCATTACTTGAAAAACCCATTATGGGGGCTGTATTATGTAGGGCCAACTAAGGCATATACTATATAGCCAAATAGTGGCATCTTTTTACTGACAGACCTATTATGTAGCTATCTTATGCAGGGCCACCTATGGTCACATGCTACATATTTAAGGAAAAGAGATCTAAAAAATATGACATTCTACTGCTAAAAGTTGAAGAATGTTTATGGGGATTTAGATTTTCCGAAGCACAGAGTTTGGTTTTGGGAGAAAGGTACCTGAATATAGAAAGGTAATTTCTAACCAAAATTTCCAAAGAATAAGAGGAATAGTACTTCTACGAAGGTATGACCCAAACATAAAAGTTATGATGTTTGTAGTTTTAGGTCATACAACTAGGAATAAAAATGTAAACCAATATGATATGTGGCCAAGTGATTCCAAGGTTATTTCATATTGTTTCGAACAAATGGTGAGGTAAATGTGTAAAACACGGTCTTGAGACTTTCAAATCAAGATAAATATAATGGGAAAAGTATACTTGAATGATTGTTTTAAAATAAAGATTCTTGCATATTGTCACCAATGTTTGAAGGGAACAAAGATACTATAACAAATAACAAAGTTTCCATTATTTGAAAAAACTGTTATGGGGGCTATGTTATGTAGGAACGACTAAGGCATATTCTGCATAGCCAAATATTGGCATCTTTTGGATGATAGGATTGTTATGTCGGAAACTTATGCAAGGCCACCTATGGGAATGTACTTCATAGTCAAGAAAAAGAGTTCTTAAATATTAGAAACTCTGTCATGAGAAACCGTACGAAAGATTATGTGGATCTAGAAATATTCAAGATTAAGTGTGTGAAATATGGAAGGAGTTTTTTCTCAATGCACATGAGAAATATTTGAATCAATATAGGCCATGAGTTTGAGGTCCTTTACATGGATCTGAATCATATATAAAATGAAGACTTTCTTTGTTTCCTACGAATTAATATTGTGATGTGAAGTTTTAAGTCATAAAATGAGGACATTATACTATGTATTTTTAAGTCATGAAATGAGGACATTGATAACCCCATAAGAAATTGAAACACCTTATTTATAAAAATAAGCCTTTTACTAAATACTCAAGCCAATGTGAGTTATGCTCAGTGTGAGAAACAAGGAGAAGTAAGGGTTTATTTTACAATGAAAAATTGACGCAAGTGAAGAATATGGGTGTTATATTTCAATGCAGTTTAACGTCATGCAATAAGTATGAAGATGAATCAATGTGAAAAGAAAGACTTGTTGTACCCAGACTAAAGGATAAAACCCAAGTGTCACTACATGTCTTGATGATGGCAAGAATCAAGACATATGAAGTTCTTACAACATTACTTATGTAGGTTTGATTCTTATACAAGGATTGAAGGATTTTTTATTGCAGATGGGCCCAATATTGGAGATCTAGGAATCTCTATGTATCTCAAATTGATGAGAATCAAGCCATAAGTAGTTTTTTAAACAACCATTCCTCATGCCAATCGAGTTTGACATGAAGAATGGGAGATTTTAACACTTTCTGAGAGAACGGTAAATCTTAAGACATAAAATGGTATAAGGTACAAATCAAATATCTTAAGGAATCACTATGTATAGATCTGATTCATATATAGGAGTAGACAAGAAAATAAGAAAATTGTGATTGTGGCTGGGCCCAATATTGGAGATTTAGGCGTCTCTACGTATCTCATTGAAAATGAGAATCAAGCCATAGGTAGTTATTGAATCAACGTCTCTATGCAGATATGACTCAAACATAGGAAGGAGAGGGACTCATGTGATACTAAGGATTAGCGATGATGTCAATGATGTTTGCTTATGGAATATTTTAACGTCAAATAGTGAAAAAGTTATTCATACAATTTAATGTCATGCAACGAGGACATGGGGGCTGTGTAGTTTTTATACTTGCAGAAGTGACATTATATTGTGCAGTTTAAAGTCTTGTAGTGAAGAAGATGGAGGATGTGTAGTTTTAAGTCATGTACCAAGGACATTGTACTGTGCATTTTTAAGTCTTACAGTGAGGATGATGGATTTAACTACACAATGTATTTCTTTAAGAATCTCGCACTGGTTGGTGTTGTAATAATCAATCCATCCATTTAGATTGAGTCATAAGATCCATTTGAATAGACCTTATGTATGGAATAAGGTCCTTCCCACTTTGGATCATTTTTTGGAGGTTTATTCCTTGGTATCATTGGAGTCCTAAGGACCGATACCAATTCTCCTTGAATAAATTAACGGATGTGAACTTTCTTGTTAAAAGCTTGCGCTATTCTATTCTGATAGAATTCTAAATGATGAAAAGTATGCAATATTTTATCGTCTATTCATTCTTGTTCATTTAACCATTTCTCAGACCTCTCATATGTAGACAACTGATCATAGATTGTAACTCTGAGTGAAGGCAATTGCATTTCCATTGGCAAAACTACTTCGGTTCCATATACTGACGAATAAGGAGTTGCTTGGGTGGTAGTACAGGTAGTAGTCCGATAAGACCATAAATCAGTCACAATTTTATCAGGACATTATTTCTTATCTTTATCCACCATCTTCTAAGGTATGTTTGATAAGGTCTTGTTGAAGGCCTTTATCTATCCATTGGTCGCCACATGATAGCGAGATGAAATGCTTGATTTAATATATTTTTCCTAATAAAGTTTTTTTACATCAACAGAACAAAAATTGGTGCAATTGTCCTCCAAAATAGTATGAGGGACACTAAATCTGGTGATGATATTTGTTTTAAAAAAACTAAAAATGCTTTTGGCTCTGACTTCATTGAGAGGTATTGACTAATCCCATTTAGGGAAGAGGTAAGTAGCAGTAAGGATATACTTGAACTACTTAGCGGTGGTTGGAGGATAAGGCCCTACTACATCCATTCCCCATGTGGAAAATGGACAGGAGTATTTAGATGTATGTAGAAACTCCAGGGGTTGATGAATGAAGTTGGAATGCACTTGTTAGGGATGACATTGTTTAGTGAAATATGTACAATATTGTGTCATTGAAGGACAAAAGTATCCAAGTCTTCGGATCTGGTTAAAGAGTCTGTTCCCAGACTGGTGGGAACCACAATCTCATGAATGTACTTCATTCATGAAAACTACAGTCTCTTCTCCATTAATACATCTAAATAGGATTCCATAAAAGCCTCATTTTTAGAGGATATTTTGGTGGTCTGGACTATCATAAAGAGTAAAATTGGCTGCTCATCGCCAGATCTATTCTTTTTCCGTCCTATTCGATGGAAGTACCCCATTTTGAAGATATTATATGATGGATGTTATCTATCCCATGGTATGACCATATGGTCCAAAAATAGTGCTAATTTCATTAATTTCATCTATTCTAGTTTGAACAAAGGGTAAGACCACACCGCACTGGGCTATGCTAATGACTGTCTCATCCCAATTTGGATCTTCCAAGGCTGTAGCTGCATTAGCTAGTGCATCTAATTGGGAATTCTATGTTTGAAGGACATAAGATAATGTCAGCTATGAGGGAAATTTATCCATTAAACCTATGACATACTCAAATAAAGATACTAACTCTTCTTTTCTGATAGAATATTCCTGATTGATTTTCTTGATTACCAATTCTAAGTCACCTTTTACCTTTAAGTGATTCATTTGAACCTGAAGGGAAAATTATAAACCTGTGACAAGACCTTGATATTATGCCTCATTGTTGGTTCTGCCTTCCGATAATATAAAAGAATATGGCAATACTACCTTTTCTTGGAGATAAGGATAATTCCTAACCCAACTTTGTTGAGTTTAGGGTTTTCCATTCTCCTCTCTGTTGGTCTTCTGGAAGCACCATCAATGTACATTTCCCATGTTTGGGAATTATTCTGAATAGAGAAGACTTATTCATTAGGAAGTTTAGTATTCAATGATGTATCTTCTGCAGATGGATGCTCAGCAAGGATATTGGCATGATCTTGGCCTTTTATTGCCTTTTGAGGCACAAATTGGATATCAAACTGTTGCAAAATAACTTCCAACTATTCCAGATGACATATAAGCACAAGATTACTGAGGATAAATTTGAGCAGGTTATTGCGACATACCAATTGAACTTCACGATGTTGTAGGTAGTGCATAAATTTTTGAACTACAAATAATAATGCTAGGTAACACTTTTCAATAGTTGAATATCAAGTTTCTGCACCGAGTATAGTTCGACTGAGATAGTAGAGGCTATTTTCATTCCCAAAATCATTATTTTGGGAGAGAAAGGCACCTAGTGATCACTCTAAAGCTATCACATAGAGAATAAGTTGTCTTCCTTCAACAGTTCGCATTAATACCGTTGGACTGAAGAGATATTTCTTAGAGTATCAAATGTTTTTTTGGCAGTCTTCAGTCCATTGATAAGAGAATTCCTTCTTCATTAATCTAGTGAAGGGTAAACATTTTCCAACCAAATTGGCAATAAAGTGCCGAATATAGGCCATGTGTCTTTGAAGTCCACATAATTCTTTCAAATTTTGGGGAGGTGACATACCAAGAATTTATTTTTTTCTCAGGATCAACTTCGATACCATGATGGCGTAAAATGAAGCCAAGGCACTTTCCCGAGCTTACCCCAAAAGCACATTTCAAGGGGTTCATCTTCAAACTATGTTGCTGAAGTTTATAGAATATGGTCTCCAAATCAGTTATGTTATTGAAAAATTGTCTGTATTTGACCACCAAATAATCCACATAACATTCGACAAACTTCCCTAAGATAGGTTTGAATATATGATGCATGACATGTTGATATGTTGCACCTATATTCTTTAAGCCAAAGGGAATTACCCTATAGAAAAACACACCTTGAGGGGATATGAAGGTTGTATATTCTTCATCCTCTAGGTTCATACAGATTTGATTATACCCAAAGTATCCATCCATGAAGGAAAGATCTTCGTAGCCAGTCATTGCATCAATTAAAAGCTCTGTAATCGGTACTAGAAAATCATCTTTAGGACAATTCAATTTAAGATCTCTGAAATCAATGCAAACTCTAATTTTCCCATTCTTTTTTTCATTGGGACAATGTTGGCCATCCATTTGAGATATTTAAATTCCCTAACAAAGTTATACTTTATAATCCTATCAACTTCAGCTTCAATTTTAGAGGCATGAGTTGGGTGTGTTCTTGATGCCTACTTGAATCCACAATTTTCATTTGGAAAACCCAAATGATGGGTGGATACATCAGGATTATGTTCCGGAATTTCTGTATTATTTCAAAAAAAAAATATCTTAATGTTGTTTTAGAAATTAAGTATACACCTCTTTCTCTTCAGAGGTCATGGATGCACAAATTAGAGTGGGGCATGGATCTTCTTCTGTACCCAGATTTATTTCTCTATGCTCATCCACAGTGGTAGAGACAAATTCTTCAAATGCTGGAGAAGCATCCATGAGATATTCCTCTTCGTCTTCATTATGTGTTACCTTTTCTGTTTCCACTTTAATATTATATGACGAGTCAAAACTCCCCGAGTTAGAGGGGGGGGTCAGTATTTGGACATCTTGAAGAATAAGCCACCATATCCGACCCTACTGACAATGAAGGGACTTCATGGGGTAATAAAGTGGATATGATGGATTGAGAATCAAAAATTTTGTCTTCCTCTAGAATTTATTCAATTTATTCTACTCTTATTGATTAATTAGAGGCTTGTTTTAGTTTAGCAGATGAAATGAAAATATCTCCATTTAGGCTCAAATCATTGTTTGATGGATCAACGGTTTCTCCCATGCTGTCAGACTGAGTTGCCATAATTGACATTATGGAGGTTATTAGAAGAGTGCTTAGATTTGGTTTTACCCTTTCAATTTGATTGATGGGTAGCACATAATCTCTACTCAAATGTATGAATGGATTTGTTGGGATATTTTCCGATTCATTCAGAGCATTAACTCTGGTTATTTCCTTTTTCATGGACTTCATTCCTTTTGTGTGATAAAACCCTGCCTCAATGTATTGAGATTAACATATTTTGAATGGAGACTTGTCACCATATAATGTACCGATTTGACCATTGAAATAGTAATTAAGACATTGGTGGTATGATGAAGGTATGGCTGCATGTTGATGAAGCCAAGGTCTTCTAAGTAGAATATTGAAGGCTGTGTCCTGAAAAACATCCATGAAATCTGCATTAGACCCAAGATTTCCAAACCGAGTTATGAGTGTAATCTCACCGAGAGGTTCTCGCTAATTCCTATCATATCATTGCAACATTAAATTGGAAGGATATAAATTAGATTCAGTTAGGCCCAATCGATTAAGTGTATGAATACGAATGAGGTTGACTCTGTAGCCCTTATCAATGAAGGATCATCAGATGTCTATGCCATTGATCTTGCCAGAAAAATACAAGGGTATAATATGTCCATGTACAACATCATCTTAATCTTCATATATAAAAGATACGATTTCATGACATTCTTCATGATCATTCTCTATACGGTAAACCTCAATAGCAACAACTTCCTTTTCAAACTCTTGAGGACTTAATCAAACCTCAATGAGTGCCTCTTGAAAATCTTTTGACAATTTCAAAGCATCCAGAATTGATAACTTGGCCATTAATTGGGCCAATTGTTTCAATACATCTTACATTTCATCCAATGGTCTGCATTTCCCATCATGGAGATGCAGCTTTGTAGGTTATTTGGAAGTTAATGCTTCTGATGTAACCATATTTTGTGTCAGAGCAGAAGATAGAAATACTCCTTGCTTTGGTAGATTAGATTGAATAGGTATATTCACTTTCTTAGAAGAAGACAGTGTATCTTCTAATCAGTCTTCCAAAATAATTGTGTCATAACTGAACTTTTCTTGCCTAGAAGAAACTCCTAGTTCTTGTTGAGCCCGCAGAATGGATCTTCCATGAGTTTCTGCCACATATATGGTTCAAGTAGGGGTAGAGTTAAAATGTTGGTTTCTAGAATTCCCACGCCTTCCCCTGTATCCTCGACCTTGGCATATTCCTCTGGTTCCCCAATTAGGTATAAGGAATTCTGTCTCATTATAATCAGAATCACCATTGGCATAAGGATCCGTTAAATGGATAACATTAACAAAACCAAAGATAAATTCTTCATCTGAATAAGATTCTTCTTGACATGCTAATTATGGTTGTTCCGTTTTGTGGGACGGTTCCCGTGTCTTTGAAACAATGACATGAAATTAGCTAGGGTCAACAAAAACATTGGCCTTAATGTGAGATCATCTTCTTCAAACTTATCTTTGTCCTTATGATTACTTTTCTTCTTTGAGGAATGAATTTTTGATGAAGGTGGTTTTACTGTGCTAGAAGTGGAGGAAGACACAATTGGTTGTTTCAACTCTGTTTGTCAAATGGCATGAGTCTATTTGATCACTTTCCTGATCATCCAATCATCATATTTCTACATATTTTTACTTTTTTACTTCTTTCCATTCACCTTATCCCTCTGGATTAGTAGCAGTAACACATGATAATTGAGTTGGTGAATTTTTCAGTTTCACTTATCCAGACTCTTCCATTTTATGCAGGATGTATTTGAAAACAAAAAAAATCATGAATGGGATGTCCCAACATCTTGTGAAAGGGACGATAATTTGGAATATCTTCATCTCCTTCTTTATTTGGTTTCTTCAGCCTTAGAAACTGAACCAAATTGTTTTCCAGAGTAGAGATGAAGTAACTAGGAACTATTTCATTCTAAAAGGAATAAAATTTACTTTTTAATCCCTCAAAATTTTTCTGCCTTTAATGTATTCGATCATCTTGTCAAGTTAGCCATTACTAATGATGTTCAGGAGGCGGATCACTTTAGTATGATGAAGGTCTTGAAGTAGAAGTAGGTACAAGTTCCTACTTGAGTGTAATTGTAACATCTTCTGCCTCTCCTATCCTCCTCCCGAGAGCTAATGGAATTACCTGAGTTTTAGCCTTAGTTTATATAACATAATCTTATATTTGTAGATCGATTTAAGTAAGGTCTCAAAACCCACCTGTATATTTCATAGGGATCAATGGTGTGCATAATTCATCATATAGATTTGCCACACAAATTGGAATCAATTATTCTTAAGGGAGTTCTAGACTTAAGAAATATGTTAATCCTTTCCATCATGCAATGAAATCTAAAACTCTTTCATTCTTCCTTTGTTTAAAATTGGTAAGATAAAAAACATTCATCTTTGGTAGCATTGAAATAAATTGAAGAAGGAATTTCTGATGGATATCTTCCCATCTAGTAATTGATTGAGATTGTAAACTTGTATACCAGACAAAAGCTGGTTCCTGTAATGGCTGTACAAAACACCTAAGATTTATTGCTTCTTTTTGTTGAGAAGTTCCCATCATGGGATCACAAAAAGAAACAAAATGCGTTTAGTGTTGTTCTGAATCTCCCGAACCATTAAATATTGGGTATGTGGTATTCAAAAAATTTGGTGGGGGAGGAATTGAATCCACCCATTCAGGGTAACCTCTCTTTTCTGGATGAACCAGTGAACATCGTTCCTCCATAGCTTCCAATCAAGTCATTAATACCTCAATTTTATTCATAATCACTTGGGGAACATTCAGATGAGCTGGAACCTATGTAGGTATAGATATTGGATCTTGAGATGGTGCAACAACTAGAAAAACCACTGATTGTGATGCTGATATTTGCATTGGATAACCCATAGTGAATAGGCATATCAGGATCTATATGATCCTACATTGATTGTATACCCATTAGAGGGAATTCAATATCCACATCTCTAGTTACTAAAAATTCTCTTTGATGGGATCTCCTATAGGATGTGCAAGTTGAGGACCTAACTGGGGTGTACGTCTAGTATAAATGATGCTTCGAAGTAACTATTTGTTGAGTCTTTTCAACTCTTCAATTTCCTCTTCTTGTTGTGAAAATCTCTCTTAAAAAAAGAGATTTAACTTCCCCAGTGGAAAAGTGAGATGCAATCTGAATTTTGCCTCTCCCCTTGTTAAATGCCTTTCGAAGGGGTTGGAATTGGTTATTTAAAGGAATACCTAGATTTTGGGTAAGCCTTTGATTTCAGGTATGCACACCTTCTTTATTTTCCTCAGTGTGTACCGTATTATCGACAAGAACATCATATTTTTATTCCCCTAAATTGGAATCATTTTCTCGATGATCTTCTGTATTGGTGTTAATGACATTCACTGACACATAATGCATCGATGACATTCTATCCGTATTTTTGTAAGATCGTCTCCCTTTGTATATTCTATGAGTCTTTGTTCTCCAATATGATAAATTCCTGAGAACTGTTTGGCGGACAGTAACTTGAAAGGAATACTTGGATAGTTTAGTTGTATGATTTCCTAGTGGCTTCTTCCCTAATCAGGAGAAAACTGAATTCCATTGAAGAGGTGATTACAGATGTGAAAAATCCCCCAGTCCTGTAGGCTGGGGATGTTCTTGTTCTTCTTCTTCAAATATTTGAACTTTGTTCAATGAATTTGAAGGTTGAGTTAAATTATCCCCCAACCTTGAAAGCTGGGGTGATTATTGAACTTCTATTGCAGAAATTCATGCAACTTCTCTTCCAATTTTACGAATTTTGGTTTAGAAATTATCTGGGTGCATTATCCAACAACCACTCAAATCACCTGTTTCGGAAGATTTCTTTTCTATTTTATACATTTGCATTCTATGATGCCTAACATCCTCTAAGAGGGACTCCTACTCAGGATTCTCAGATGCTTGATGTAAAAGTAACCCAAAAACTTATTTTCTTTGGGCTTGACCCCGATGAGAGCTAGTTGAGGCCTATTCATGAGTGTACATTAGATTACATAAAAAATATATTGATTGTGTCCAACCGTGGGCAATAACCTTACATGAGACCAATTTTGGAGGACTTTTCATATTTTTGAGTGAAGTGAAATGAAATTCTCCATGTGCACCCCATCCTCTAATACGAACAATAGATGGGGAATCAGAAATTAACAGGCGTAGCCTATTTAGAGCACTAAGGCATGCACGCTAAAGGGTTCCCTGTTGTTTTCATCCTTTGGATGTTGAGAAATTGAGAGAGACACCAAGTCAATTTGGCATTGAAACCCTTATATTAACATTACATGATTTTGATATTCATCATATGGTGATACTTTGGTTTTCATATGACAGAGATTATTCCATTAATTAAGGCAGATATCATGAATACAATCTTCTGTCATCAATTCTGGAATGTTATACCGAGAATTTGCCAAAGGCCAGAACATGACTGGTACTTCTCCCTTAGCCAATTGTTTCCTCATTTTTAACACATACTCATAATATTTCACTAGAGGTTCTCCACTTGGTTTGACTAAAGTTGATGCTCTGTATTAGAAGACAAATGACACAAGGGAGGTTCGGAGAATGACCATTCCCTTAAGACACTGGTTGAGAAATTTTTTCACCTATCAATGATAAGGCATCCGAGATGACTGGAGTTATGTTTGAAAGTGCCTTGAGATAGGAGGAATTTCTCGTCGCTACATTTTCAATTATAGAATTGTTTTTACAATACGAAATACTACTACAGAGAGGACTTTCGCAGTGAATGACATCATGGGGAGGATCACCTTGATGGATTACAACATGGGATAAATCTTCTTGCTCCTTGGTCTTCTGGCCACACATAGGGTTTCCATGGCTCTTATCCAGAGACATTCACTCTAAATTTACTGACTTTTCATGAAGAAAGTCTTCATGATGAAGTGTCCACTGAGAAAATTCATAATTACTAATACCACTCCTATAATTTGGTAATGAGAGAGTAGGATCTGGAGCTGCAATAGATAAATGTCTGAGGGCTTTAAGAACTCCAGTTTTAAGAGGAGCCAAATCATAGATTGACTCTTGATTTTCCAACAGTTTTTGGTGAGATTTATTCTTAGATGTTCTCTTATACTT
The DNA here is from genome assembly GCA_963277665.1 of Viscum album. Classification (NCBI taxonomy): domain Eukaryota; kingdom Viridiplantae; phylum Streptophyta; class Magnoliopsida; order Santalales; family Viscaceae; genus Viscum; species Viscum album. The sequence continues at coordinate 92,554,572 of OY728155.1, forward strand.
AATTGGGGCCACTTGCTGGGAAAAGTGGTTATCATGGGTAAGTGTATGTGCATGCCTTGGAGTGGTTACGAGAACATGCCAATTATCCGCAATTATAAAAGGTGAATGTTCTCAATATTATTAACTGTATGATATGAGGGAGTATTCCCCATGACCCTCCTAGACTAGAAAAAGTTATGTATTTTCTCTGGGATGACATGCCGATGTGACATCCCATGTGTGGGGACATATTTATGTGTCTATTTCCCAGTTACTATTGAAGTGGTTATTATAATATCCTCTCATGATTCCAGAATATGGGTAGAGATTTGCATCTAACCTTTCACCATTGATGAGGTTTGTTTGGTGACTTGAGTGACAAGAAAATGAATATAAATCCATTACATATCTGAAGTAGGTGTATGTACTTGCTCATTTCCTCCTTTTCCTGTAAATGGATATTGAAAATACTCATGTTTGGGGGAAGAGAGTTTGGTCTGCCCTAGATTTGTTGTTGGAGCTTTCTAACTGAATTCTCCGGGTGTTTCCAAATGAGACTATTGGTAGACTTGATGAACATTAGAAAGTTTATGTTCCTGCTAGCTGTTTCCTATCAACTATGGTTGAGGAACTTCTTTCAATACTGGCATACGAGACTGCTGGCAGACTTGGTGATTGTAAACCTATGCATGTTCTTATTTACTAGTTGCCACCACATTGGACTGATGATCTTCTTTAAATGCATTCAGAAGAGCCTATTTACTGGATGATAACTTGTAAGTAGGTTTATATGCCTTTTCACGGTACTCCACAGGGTTTATTTGGTGGTATTGGTGGGTTTCTTGCAGATGAGTTTTCTGGGCAGAAAAATTCGGATGGACGGGTGTATGTGCCCGTTCGTGATTTTCCATCATGTTAGGTTGATGGGCTTCTCCTGAAGGGGTAGGGATAAGAACCTACTCCCTGTTGATCAAACGGTTTCCTCAAAAGTTTTTTTTTCATTCCAGGGTCTGAGAGACCTGGACCGAACGTCCAAATACAACAACCCATCATGTTGGGGGTTCACTACCATGCGATACTGGCAGCGATTTCTGTTGGGAGTCCTCATGAAGGACTTATGAATTTTTTAATTGAGGGATTGAGTGACCTCTTGATCCACCTACCTATATTATAGGAGGGATTTATTATTGTGTTCTAGGGATAAATACCTGAAATAGTTGAAGACATTAGTTGGCACAGTCTATTTCTTGATCATCAGTCATCGTTGGCCAGATGATCGAGGATTGTTATTGACCTGGAGGTCCTGAAGGGCAGCCTCCAAAGTTGGGATTTTACCATGTTGGTGATATTCCTTTACCATCACATTAGATACCCAGCACTGAAGATGATGGGATGGTGATGATGTCCTTTCCATGGATGGGGATCCAGCTTTAGCAGTAGTCGGGAAGTTCACAGATGTTGTTTTGAAGAAATCCATTTTGGAGTGAATGGAATTTTGAGAAACACTTGAAACAACAAAAAACTACATTAAAGATACATGTTTTTAGATGGATACATGTGTGATTGATTCCTTTTTCTTGCCTTACTTTATCAATTGATAGGGGCCTAACAAGTGGGAAACATTATTAACTTGGTTAAGGAATCACATCGGGTTCACCATTTTTGTTTCATAGTTCCTTGAAACGTGTATTCTAGTTTTAAGAATCACTGATCCCAAGTGGTTTCCATTGGATTTTTTTATGGAATGAAATGCTTATAACAATTCTTTATCTTAAAAGGACCTACTTTCCAATGGAAATCATTCGTTAAGTTTAAACTATACGATACTTAGGAAAGTACATTGGTCGAGAGGATGGGTGGTCAGACTCATCACACCCTTTTGGGGGGAATTATTGTCTACTCCAGGACTCTCTTTATAAATTTAAAATATTTTGATGAATCCTTACTAATTCACGAAGTATGGAATAAGTTTCCCTTGTAATATTCAATCACTTATTAACATGTGTAAAATTTAAAATCATCAGTATGTATTCAAGGTTCTTAATCAATGGAGATATCTGTATGTATTCTAGCTTCTCTATCAATGGTATCCTCTAATATACTCTTTCAAGATTCTTATAATCATCATTATGATGATACTGGTTTTTTAAGCCACCAAACGGGGCACTCTTGAATTTATTTTCATCCAGGGATATAAAGGTTTGGTTTGATCCTGGGATCGTGCCTAAAAAATGGGCTATCGACGTATCCATGTAAAAGGAATTAGAACCCTCAGAGTTCGGTATGACTAAATGGGAAACATCATATCTTTTAAGTTCATGTGATAAGGACCTAGACATACAGTTTAATTTCATGTGGTATGGACATCTAAGAAGAATATGCTTAGTCAATGTTTGGTGTGAGACTTATGTTGAAGCAGCCTAAGGAACTTGGAAAGGATATGGGTTTCCAAGTAAGATTAGTCCCTGTTTGGAATAAGGACCAAGGAGAATCGTATTGATTTGAAGTGTTGGGGTTGAACCTCAAGGAGGCTTTCCACGTATCCCATGTGGATGAGAATAAAAGCCCACATAGTTCAAAAAGTCTTATAAGAGAGTATGGTCTTTTTAGAGAAATTAGTTTGGGCTTACTTTCAAAAAAGGATTCCGTGGTAATTTGGGGGGTAAACTTGGGACTTATTCCTGAGGAGGATGCATAGATTAAAGGAATTATGGTTGGATTATTGAATAGGATATCTAGTGAGCTCGGGCCCTGAAAGGGATTCCTACTATGCTGGTTTGAACAGGAATCAGAGTTCTCATAGTTCATTAAGTCTCATATGAGAGTATGGTCCTTTGGGAGAAATGAATTTGGGATTACTTCCTGAAAATGATGCCTTGGTGATTTGGGGGGTTTAATTAGGGGCATATTCATGAGGAGGATGCCTAGATTAAGGGAATTAGGGCTGGATTATTTAAGAGGATATCCAGTGAGCTCGGGATGTGAATGGATTTCTATGTATCCTAGATTGAACAGGAATCAGAGTTCTCATAGTTCATTCTAGTGATCTCGGGCCCTGAAAAGGATTCCTACATATCCTGGATTGAACAGGAATCAGAGTTCTCATATTTCATTATTCATGGGTGTTTGTGTACATGTTGTAATCTTCATGATTCTCTAATCCCATGTGAGTCATGATCAGTGTGAGAAACAAGAGGATGTGAAAGATTCAATAATGACACTTGTACTTTCAAAATTTTCCTCCTCTGCTGATGGAAGAGGGAGAGCCTACGATGGCGATGTTGGATGATGGAAAGGTGACCCAGGAAGAGGGCAAGGAGACAAGCCTTCCCTCATTGATGTCTTTGGTGACAAAGCCCAATGAGATAGGGAAATGGTAACAAGAGTCACTGTGATCTTCTCTCCTCTAGTCATTGGCACCGAAGAAGAGAGGAGGAGCAATGATGCTACTTCCTACAAGAAATGATAGGGGCTTACGCTAGGATGGTTGCTCTAAAATTAATCCTGGTAGGGAATGGAGACTTCTCCTTTTTTCAAAAGGAATAAAAACATGTGTGAAATTTACCTTCCCTACCAGAGACTTGAGGTTCTGGGACATCTCTTCGAGAAGGGAAATTCCAGGACCCAACCATACTCTAAACTAGGAACTTCACATCACTGTTTCTAGGAGAAAGGTCCATGTGACTGTGGATATACAAACCCACATACACTCCATGAATCCTAACCCCATTATGAAACAGATGTGGGAAACCTATCACTGTGGAAATGAAAACCCAAATATGAGTCACAATGATTTGCATTTCTGAAAGGTTTGATAAGTCCGGAGGTTTTGGTGGAGGTCTCAATAGAATCCCTTTCAGATAAGGGATCCAAGGATAAATAATCCTTTCCATAAATAGATTTGAGGAAGGACTGATGGCTTATAGACTGAAGAGAGTAAGAGAATCAAAGAGGGGTACGCAAGTAGGTAAGGGCGCACAAGTATGGGCCCGCAAGTATGCTTGGGCAACCTGATGTTCACTTAAGATAATAAAAACCTATATGGTAATACTTGGGCGAGACCTTGCTCAAGCCTTCAAGAGTATTAAAAGGTGATCCCAGAAGTAGGGCGCTTAAGTTCCTATGAAAGTAATAGGCGGCACGCAAGTATTTCTTATTTGGGGAGGTTGGGAACTTTAGGTGCGCAAATGTTATAGTTTTCAAACACTAAAAGGACTTAAGTCTAATGATCCTCCCTTAAATCCTCTGCTCAAGGTGTTGAAGAACTAACTAGAAATTTTTAGTAGACTAGGGAAAATTATTAGGGCAACCAGAGTAGTAATTGAACTTTGGGGAAATTTGCCCGTACAAATGAGGTCCCCAAGGGTCTATTTATAGGAAAAAATAGGACCTTGAGAGAAAAGAGTTTGGGCACGCAAGTGAATTTCATGCCAAATTGTGGCACACAAGTACCTTGTGTGCCAACGATGTTTTTGCTAGACTAGGGTACCACTTTAATGACTTATCCAAAATAATACTTTCATTCAGCTCAAGAATGGTGGCGCGCAGGTGTTTACACACATGTATATTGGGTGCCTATATAGGGACTTATCCAAATAATTTATACATACCACAGGGGATTCTCCCTCGTACCCCTGCTTGGACTCAGTTCTGGGATGCAGTTCCGGACCTTCGGGCCAGTGGCTTCGCTACCATTACTGACCCCCATGAAAAATACAGAGTCGCACCGCGAACTTTTCGAGTCTCATTGAAAATATTTTGTGGAGAAGTGCATGTAACACATTTCATGGTGTCTACATGGATGAAGTAGGTGTATGTATATTGGGATTAATGTCCTAAAGATGGAATTAATGATACACATCTTGAGTGGAACAACGTCCAGCTCAATTCCCTTGCATAGGATGTCAAGATTATCAAGATTATAGACCGAAGGACCAATTTTTGTTGTTTTTATGTTGTTTAATTCACCTTACCCATTTATATTAATATTTATTTATATTTTTATTGTTATGGGACTATACATATATACACATATAAACATGTATCTCCATTATAGAACTTTCCCAGTTGATCGGGATCACGAACCCAGGGATCAAATGTGGTTTCAAAATAATATTTTTTACCTATATTATAGTTGTATGTCAGATAGGATGAGCATATTTTATAATAATTCACTCATGGAATCATATTAATAGGTTCAACATTAGGGTGGCCTACTGGGATTATTTCTCAACACTGCACATGCACCTCAGTTTGTGTGTATACCATATGCCTACTGTTAAGGTTGAGAATAGATGTATGGTGGATAGAGTTGAGTCCCAGTGTTGCATGATCAAGAAGATATACTCATGTGCGTTCTTCTAATTAGGATGGTGTAGTTTGATAGTGTCTATTTACTAGGTTCATGGTCTGGCTTATAGTTATTAGTTGATCCCTATACATTTATTTCAGTTTCTTTTATACTCCCGTATCTGTATTTTTAGTCCAGTGGGTGACCGGTGTTGTATATATAGGATAACTATTTGGGATTTTATAGATTTCATTTTTTAGTAAACAATGTTCTATTTTAGTTTATTTACTTCTTCCGTAGTCAATATATTTACTTCCATGTATGATAATTAGCTATTTCTTATATTTCTTTACTCTAATATGAGGGAATAGTCTCCCCACTATCACACCCTTGGTCCTTACTACTATTAATGAGCCTATAGTGTACATGTAGGTGTTCTTGAACCCTCAATATGAATTGGCTCAGAGAACTAGTTTAGTGGAATCTGGGTTAGGACATTATGAAGTAGTATTAGAGGTGTTCCTTTCCTTGGATTTACTATTTGGGATATGGTAGATATGATTATTAGGAATGTATCAGAACATATGATGGATATCAGACTAGTTCATTGAGAGCACTTGTTTTAGTAAGAATTCCTAGTTTCTAGGGGTTTGATATTGTTTTTCTAATCTGAGGTAGTGCTTCGGTCAAAGACCGAGGCACAATTTACTAAAGATAAAAAAAGTTGTTACAAGAGTCTAAAGGATGGGAGTTTCCTACAGTAATTTTCATAAATCTAAAATAAATCAAGAGGGAGTGCATCAAGCCAGGTCATCTCTTGGTTAATTCCCATGTTTGCAAGTGCATAAGCAACCTTGTTTGCTTCTCTGAAAGCATGAGTGGCGATAACGTTGATCTGTAGAAGAGTGTCGATGCACATATTGTGTGGATGTTATGATTTATTTTGGAATCTAGATCATGGACCATTGGAAATAGGACATAGATTGATTTTGAATCTTTTCCATAAAAGGAAAGAGGTATCCCAGGCATCATATTTGGCATGTAGGGTTCATATCATATAAGCCTACTCGTGTGTGGTTATTTTTAATGATAATCTAAAAATTGTTTAAATTTTTAATAAAAACCTAAATGGTTTTTTCTCATATAGGTTTTTGGTGGAATTATATTCAATTGATCCAAATTTCATATATATATTTCCTTCTAATGGTAGGTACTATGGATCTATGTTGAGGAATTTTTTAGTGAGTACGAGGACTCAGTCCTCACGCACCGGAGGTGTAGTGACCCTAATAGGTTGATGGGGCACATGATTCACATATGTGAAACCCATTTTAGGTTTTTTAGGTTAAGTTATTTAAATTTTCAGTAAAAATCTATACTGTGTTGTCCTGTATATACTGAAATTAACTTCTACTTAACCAACCATCATTGTGGTTATCTAATTAGATTGTAGATCATGACATCTATAGGTAGCTTTTAGTTTCTCGGGAACTGGACCTCAAAGGGGTATTACCATATATAGATTTCTAGTGAGTGTTAGTTCAGTATATTTTTCTATGTTGTGTCATGACCTCCAGGGAGTAGTTTCTTCTAAGTATGCTTGGTGAGGATCAGCCCCTTGTAGGCCGTTTTGGTAGTTTTGACCATCATAGGTCATTGTGATCTTTACGTCCCTTGTAGAGTTCAGATATTTTGGTCTATGTGGTTATGTCTTGTGACCCTATTATGGGACTTGACCTTTAGGGATAGGTGGGAGACCTACCGACCCTTAATTTCTACTCATACCCTTGTAGGTCAATGCCTATTTTGTTCATGGGAAACCTACATGAGAGGTTGAACCATATATTTTGATACCTTTTTTGGTAGTGAACTTGGTTATATGCTCATTTTGATATTGAGTCATGGTAAGTGATCAACTTTTCTGATATAGGCATGTTGATACCTTTATCTTTTGAAAAGCACCAAGGGTGATTTTGTATCAAGACTAGCTTCGATGGGTAGGAATATTTGGGTGCCTAGACTAGTCAATCAGTGTTTCTATTATTTCTAATGTAGTCAGAGAATGGGTAGATGCTCATGACTGGAATAAGAGTGGGTTTCATGCGGTTGTGGAACAAATAATGGAATAGGTGTGGTTCCCTATTTTGAAGAGGAGTTCTAAGGGAGATTCTATCTTAATGAGACTGACATGCCATGTAGCACAGTTATCCTTGTAAAGGATGACCCAATGAAGTATGAGTTGTTTATAAACTAGTAGTGCTTGGTACCATTTAAGTTAAAGATCGGTGATTGACCGAGTGAGCTGAGAACCAATGTTTTAAAAAACATTTGTGGCAGTGTTGCATGAGATTTTTGGTAAAATGAAGAATTTTCCTCCATAGAAGAGGTGAAATCAAGTATGAATCGGGTTCTATGAGATGGTTGACCCATGTTTTTACCTGGAAATACAATTTTGGTAGACATAGAGTCAAATGTTGGTAAAGGAAAGTGTAGCCTTTTTGGATTTGAGCATAGCTCGAAGAGAGTTGTACAAACTTTTTCAATGAAATCTTAGTATAATTTTCATTATAGATGAGCGTGATTTATCTTCAAATCATCCTGAGTATTCTAAGAGAGAATAAACCCTAAATTGATATTTTTTTATTTTAAATGTTTTTTCTAGTTGATGAGGAAACCTATTAATGTTGTTTTGAAGGAGAATTATAAGGTAAGCCATATGGTGGGGAGTGCACCGTTGGCCATTCGAGGGTGTTGAACCTGATTTTCAGTTGAATTTTGGCATTTATTAGGGGCCATTAGGCCTAGAGATTGGTTTCGAGATGACTAAAAGGGTAAATCTATGGTGAGGAGTACCATATAAGTCGTATTTAAATGTCTTCCATATAAGGGAAGTTATTGATGTTTGAAGACTAGTTATTGAATAGTCAATATAACTTTTTTTGCAGTTGGTTGGGTAAGATCATGGATATTAGTTTTACCACCAAGGATTATCAGGTACGATAAGGTTTATTGTGGGGAGGTTGTAATGACCTGTGTTTTTTTACAGAGTTGAATGTTGAGAAGAAATTTTAATTTTTTTCTTTCAGATGCCTGTATGGGGTAAAATGATGTTTTTTAATCTATTATATGACCTCTCATAATTTCTAAGACCACTACATTAGTCCCTAAATAGTGTATTTTCCCTAGGACATGAGTTTGGGGTAATTATGAGCCATTATAATTTTAACAAAATAATTAGTAATTAATATTTAATAAATAAAATATTAATTTTTTAGCACTTTTTCATTCAATCATATTTTTTTTGAATAGAGAATCGGATTGAGATTCTATCTCCAATGTTGAGTTAAGAATGGATATTTTTTCCTTGGTGATACATAAACTCAAGTTGGGCGATGGGGCAAACCTAGCCCCCCTTTTTTCATTTTCTTTTCTTTTTCTTCATTTTCATTATTTAATTTTTTCTTTTATTCCTTTCTCTTTTGGCTTCTCATGCATTCACCCCCATGTCTCTCCTTCATCATGTGAACAAGAGAGTAAATGGGGGAGGGAGATATTGAAAGAGATATAGTGGAAGTGATGTACCACCATAGAGCCTAGGATGTGCTAGTTCATCGTGTGGTAGCCATGGAGCATAGAAATGGGTGAAGCTTTAGTGGATTTATCCCAAAGGTAGGATGCTTTAAATTTTTTCCATATATCAAAAATATATGTTTTTTATTGTTTTAAAACCCTATTATGCTTTCTTGGGACCCCTAGTGGGATGATCTATATCTTTTTATGAGAAAAAAAGGCTTTCTAGATGATTTGAGGGTTTTCTATTTAGAAAAACCCATCTACATGGTGTGTGGTTAAGGGAACACAAGCCATGTGTTGTTATTTTTTAGGGAAGATAATTTTTTTTAAGTACACGCCATGTATGGGATATACATGCCATGTACCAGGACTCATCCATGTAGCCGAGTACTTGACTGAGTTTCCCGTGTACAAGGAACATTCCATATAGACTACCTGACCATACCCCATGTGGGTTTCATGTCGTGTAAAAGGAAACGGACAGACCGTATACATGGCCACAATATGTGAGGTTCACGATCAGGTACCCTATGTAGGGTACATGCTATGTATAGGACCAATACACTATGTACTTGAGATTCTACATGCCAAGTCTGGCTAGGGTACACACCCGTGTAGGGCCTTGGGGGTAAATGCTGTGTACGAGGGTACACATGAAATGTAATCCTCCTTTGCCACCCTTTGAGTATTTTTTTGTGTCTTCTCACCCAAGAGTTAGAATTGGACCTAAGAGTAGTACATTCTATACTTTCACATAGATCGTGATAGTGAAACCCATGGGGTGATTAGAGGACTCCTAAGTGGAGTTTAAGGATTTTATTGAATGGAGAGGTTCGTCCTCTAGTTATCTAATTCAGTTTTGTCCTGAGAGTGATACCTTTATCTGAGATAAGACATAATCCATATTCCATGACCAATTTCTATTTCCTTCCATTGAGGATGTCAACCTAGCTACATGTGTCCTTAAAGCTAAAGTGGACATTGGACTAGTTGTTTCTGAGGATCCCCTATAGCAATCCTTGACTTACATTTTTACCATGAGGATCCCCTGTAGGATGTGTATATCTTGTTCTTATTACAAAGGGTCCCCTTGGGGATGCCTATACCTACATGATGACCTAGTAAATCCCTTGTAGGATCCATTACCTGCATACCATCCCAAGGATACCGTGTAGAATGCCTTTGCTTCTTACGTTGCTTTGAGGGTCCTATGTAGTTTTCCTTTTCATATTTACCATTCTGAGGATACCTTGTAGGTTTCCTGTATTGAATTTAAATTCAATGATCCAATGTAGGATTCCTCCTTAAACCATTTAATTTAAGGATCCTAAGTATAATTCCCCATCAATTGTTTACTCAAGGGATCTAGTGGGTGCCTGTTGTTTGACCAACCATGTGCTAGTATGTTGGGTTTCAGTAGTGATGGTAATGAGTTTCACCTTAAAACCTATTCCAAACTTATAATACCTTATGGATATGGAAGTAGTGTTGGGGTATGTGTTCATACACCCTAAATATTTGTTTATATATTCACATGTTGACTACTAATTCAATGATGTTTACCAGAGGTGCTTTGTAGTTGGTGGTTGTTGAGGCTGTCATGATGCATTTTATTTTCCTTTGGGATATCCAAACATTCTTCCTAGGATCTATATTCTCAGCCATGTTGTTTTTGATGTTTACTTTTATACCCAGATGTAGTACCTTTGACATGGTTTTTGGGGGTGTATATTTATATTTGACTATTATATTATTTTGATTAACAGAGATACTTTCCTAGGATCTTTCTGTTGTGCCTATGACTATGATGTATGGGAATGATGTCCCTATTTATGAGACTCATGTATGATTCCTCTTTCTGTAGTGATTAGGATTATTCTTCTCTCCTCAAATTATATGATGGGGATGATTACACTCTATTCAGATCATGGGTTAAATGAGGATGATTTTTCTCTCTTCTATATGAGGTTGTTGGTGGGTGATTACGCTTTCCCCAACTTTTGGACCATAGAGTATGATTAATATTTCCTCACCCTATGGATTATGAAGGATTTATACACTCTCATATATTTGACATATTATGAGGATCCCTAGACATTTTCTCTAGGATTAGGATTATTATACTTTTTTTATCAGTGTGGTTGAGCATGTCGTCTCACACCTATGACTAATATTCACATTTGAATATTGAGCGATGGGAATGAAATATCATCAATGAGATCTATTTATAGATCTCTTAATGGTTAGAACCTTAGGATTCATCCGAGTATAAATTTCATGACCGTATATGGACTAGGACATAGGGATCAGACATTGGACTGGATTTACATTGTGTGGTAACATTGCGTCTAGATCAGTGACCATTTATAAGATGTCTAGATGTACTTCTTTGGAATCATTATTTACAGTGATTGGAGGAAAGTAAAGGTAAACCCACAGTTAGGATGAGAATTCCCCTGTGATGATGTAGATTCCTTAGATACATTTACTGCACTAGCAGAATATGGTTTATGTTGATTGGGATTACAAACCAAGAGATCAACTTAAGGATATATGGCTTGAGTGGCATGGTGTCTAGCTCACTGACCTTTCATATAATGTCTATGTGATCAGGATTATAGACCCAAGGATCGATTGTTGTTGTTTTTATGTTATTTAATTCTCCTTTCTCTTGTAGAATCATATTTATGTATATATTTATAGTTAGGAGAATACACACACACACACACATAAATATGGATCTCCATGATGGAAATTTCTTAGTTGACCGAGATCATAGAATTACGGATTGACTTTGGTTTCAAATTAATACATTTTACTTATTTTTCAATTTTATCTCAGCTGGGATGAGCATATTTCATAAGCATGCATTTATGGAAGCATATTTATAGGTTCATCATTGGGGTGGCCTATTAAAATTATTTCTCACCCTTACACATGCACCTCAGTGTGTGTGAAAACATTATGTCTTCTTTTCATGTCGGGCATGAATGCATGGTGAATACTGATGAGGCATGGTGTTGAATGATTTAGTGGAGCTTCTCACACGATTTCTTCTAATCAGTTTGGTGTAATTCGACAATGTTTGGAGATCGGGTACATGGTCTGGATTGGAGTTAGTAATAGTGACACTTTCTTTTATTTTAGTTTCTTTTGTAATTCTATATCTATATGATTGGTAAATTGGGTTACGAGTGTTGTATATATTCCATACATGTTCATGATTTTATAGATTTTATTTATTATTATAACATATTCTATTTATGTTTATTTACTACTTATGCACTCTTTTTATTTACTACTATGTTTGATACTTAGCTATTTCCAATGTTTGTTTACTCTCATATGAGAGAATAGTCTCTTTACTGTTATACCCTAGGCCCTAGTTTCTAGTCAATATCCTATAGAGTTTGGAGAGGCATGCTTGAGCCCTTATAACAAACTAGATATGAGCATCAATTTAGTGGAATCCAGATCAAGATGTTACACAATAACCAACACATGTTCTCATATCTGATGAAATATAATTGAAAACTTATTTATCTAACTATGATTCACCTATCCAAATTCTGGACACCATAGAACAAGTGTTGAGAAAATTGATTACTTGGATGGTAAAGGTACCATAGAAAAATCATAAGATAGAAGATAAGTAATAGCAACTTGAAGCAATTATGATCAACTAACCAAATATATTTAAGAGGTTACACTGTAGAAATTTCGATGTTGACAATTTTTAAAGTAGGAAAGAATATAACACCCCAATATATATTTCGTTTTAAATAAATGCAACATATTTAAATCTTTATATACATGTATCTCCGAATCTAAATAAACCATAATATAATATACTGTTATAACCGAGTTATTAAATTAGAGGGTATGAATATTAATAAGTAAATTAGGAAAAGTATATGGCTTAAAAATTTGTAAAACAAATTAGTTGGTTATCAATTGAATATAAAAAAAATTAAAAATTCACTTGAAATTAAAGAAATATTTTCTGTTTTTGCACAATGTTTTTTATATTAATAAATTAAATTAATCACTATTTATGAATTATTTTAATATAATTTATATATTATATATTAAATTAATTTTTTTTAACATTCATCTAATATTTTTACTATGCATGGGATAAGAATAAATCCAGATTTGTGCTTAAAAACTATATTGTTATAAAAGCGATTTTCATCACATTTTGAGAAATTAATTTAAAATTGTTTGATCCCACTTATAGGTATTGAATTTGATGAAATGGATTCCATATTTGGAATCATAAGAGTCAAAAATTTTAAATAGTTCTCTTTTATTTTCAGGCATTATGAATAGTAATTGTGGTAAAATTTATTGCTGTAATAAACGGTTAATTGAGTTAATTAAGGTTAAAACAAAGTGTTAAGGTCATTATTTTTCATCTAAATTACTATTATATGAAACAAATTATACCATTTTAACTTTATTCTCAATATTTTATTATTTAAGAGACATTTTCCATGAAAATGTCCTATATAATATTTAAAGAAAAAAAATTACAAAATGTCAACCTCTTAGCTTTAAATATATCTTACGTGTTAAAGGAAAAACATGTTTTAAATTAATATTAATGGAAATTTGGTGATCAATGATATTATATTCATAATTTTAGTTTAGTTATAAATTATTTGGATTAAATAATTACATTAAATACTTACAAAATGCTAATATAGTATTTATTCAATTAATAAAAATATAAAATAAAAGATTTTAAAATTATTAAAATATAATATAACTTGAGTGATTTATAGTTTTTCAAGAGTTTTTTAGATAAATAAAACATATTAGTGATGTTTAAATTGATTATATTAGAATTTGTTCTTTTTATTGATGTCTTTAAATTCAAATTAAATGAATAGTTCCAAAATTCTCATTATTAATATTTTATAATAAATTGTATTTTATTATATGATTTAAAATTCATAAAAATATTATCTTTAGACATGTGAATGATATTTGGTTGAAAAAATCATTCATGATACATTTATGAGTCACTTTTCCATTTATGGTAACATTCTTAACCTTTTATAATTAAAATAGTTTTTATCATGGTTAAAGTCAAAAATATTTTACAAATGGATTAATGAAAATGATAAGGTTTAAAATGGTCCAAAAACCTGTATAAATTTAATTTAATTATATTATTTAAAACCAATAAACTTTTTATTCTAATTAAATTCCATTTGGAAGAATTTTTTTGAGAATAAATTTATTATATTTTATTCTTTTACGAAATTCTAAGTGTGTCATCTTTGTCCCTTATAAAAGGACACCCCTCCTTCCTCTTCCTTACACCATATTGAGAAATATATCTCAAACATACCCAAAAAATATCACTTATAAAATTTCTTATCCAAATTCTTGAGTTTTTTTCATCTCAAAATACAAACCTTAGGATCCTTAAGAGGAGATCTAAAGTAGTTCTTTCAAAGAAGAGGCGATCACTATAATCGATCACTTTCATTTTTTACTTCTTATTTACCATCTATAAATCTATTATATTTATGATAAAATAAAAAATTTATTATACTAAATATATTTAAAGACATTATTATTAATAATAATCATTATCCACCATCTTTCCCATCAAATGTGAAGTGAACGTATCACTCATGTTTACGTACGACTTACCGTCTCCACAAAGAGATACAATTCATCTTCCACAACCATATTTAATGGATGGTTACTATAATAGGTTTAATATTTATATATTATATTTATGAAATAATTATTCTTATGGAATAATAATATCACATCTACCTTCTTACTTTCATATCCATTGGAAAACACTAACATTGCTCATGCGTACATCTGGATTACCACCTCTACACAATAATGTATTTTGTTTTTTATTTCTGTTTTACTTGGATTGTAAAAAAGATATATTTAATTAATATAAAATATTTATATTATCTAATAATTATTCTTTAAATTTTAATTATTATTTATATTTCTTCCATTTTATCAATCGAAATACGAAAAGAGTAATCATGCATATATATAACCTACCGTCTCTATGAAAGATGTAATTTGTTTTTCTATAAATAACTTTTATTAATGAATCTAAATATATATATAATTAATATATATTGTATTTATGTCATGATTAATTTTTTTGATAATAGTAAACTATGATTAAAGAATATGGACTAAATCTATCGAAACCAAACATTCATGAAAAATAGAGCAGTTATTACCTAGAATAGTGATTTTAATAAAGAATTATTAATAAATGGGTGATAAAAGATTTTATGTAAATAATTTATGGTATTATATTTATATGTATGGTTCTATAATATATTGAAAATAAATATATATTTATTATATAGGATTTTTAGGTGCATACAAATGATGTTGAACCTTAGGTAAGGGTTTATTTCACTATATCATCACTATTCATAATTGTTTATGTTAAAGCCTCCATTGAGGGAATTTATGGATATTTATATTTTAAACCAAATATATTTTATTATCATCTGGTTATTATTGAAAATTATAAGTTTTCATTTAATTTTACACTCTTTATAAACTTAGGATACCGAAATGATGTTGTTTTAGGAAAATCGACTTTATTTTTTCTACTCTGTCAGGAATCATTTTCTTCCATATCCATATTTTAATTAAAATATTTTGAATAATATTTTTACTATTATCTAAATATTTATTAATTAAATGTTAACCCATTTTTTACTTTTTCAAAATGGTTTTAATGGAATATTTCTATCATTTTCTGAATAAGGTACTTTTTGACATTTCAATAAAAGCGTGAAATGAATGTTTTTTAACTTATACAGTATGACAGGAATTTCCCACCATCCTGGCCATTTAATGTTTTAAAGATTATTTTATAATTTTAAAAGTTTCTTTCAGAGAATTTTTTTAATTAATATTTTGTAAATTTATATTTCAAAATGTATAGGGTATCTTCCTCAAGAAACCTTTTAGTGATATTTTTAAAGTATATTCATCCATGTTAACATTATTTGGTGAATATTATGCATTATGAGAGATACACCATTTTGATAACATTATCCATATTACTCTAGTTTATTTATGAATATATTTATTTATTGGGTAAATTATTATCATTTCATATGATTTTTGTTTCAATATGATTATTTATATTGATTATATTTCACCCATTTTATATGATGAATGTATTTAACATAGTAAGTGATGGGAAAAACCTGATATAGCACTTTAATTCCTCAGTAGGTCTCATGAGACAAACTACATTGGGTATTTGGTGTATGCATTACCTGTTTATATATGTTTTATTTGAATAAGGCCTTGGTGGTAAGATTATGATATTTGACATTATGAATTCAATCAAGGTGAAACAAGTGATTTTTATCCATGTGATTTTTTTTTATTTTTTTATCCTTGTAGTTAGTCCCATATTTTTTGGTATTAGTTATATAGTATATATAAATATTGTTTATCTTATATATATTATTCTTATTTTATTTAATTGGTGTTGTATTCTATTGTACACATACCCTTACTAATCATCTAAGCTCTCCCCATTTTTATTTTTACATTACATAGGATTCCAAGAAGTGTATTATGATTTTTATGCATATCCATAATAAACAAATAATGGTGTTTGAAAATTAAATACTATCCATTATTTTAATTTTTCAAATGTAATGTGAGATTCAAGTACCAATGATTATATCTAGCAGTAATGTAATACTATAACCACTAAACCAAGGCTACATGGTTCAGGGTGTTACATTAATGCTCCCCCACAAGGGATACATCCATATCCTATAATTACCTACATGTTATAAAAAAAATCATATATATATAAAGGAATAAATATGGACACATTCATTACTCAGAAATAACATTCAGGATGAGATATTCTTCTCAACATTTTCCATTCATTTCTTCCAATCTCAAAAAGGGATGATTTCTTTAGAGTCTTATTTCTGTTTTAATTCTCATATATTTCATTATCTTCCTTAATTCCTTGAACTTATTCTTTGTGTGGAATACCCTTTTCAAACTAATTATTTTGGATATCTAAGTTTCCAATTATGGAAAAGTTCTTATTAACTTTCACCAAACCTTCTGAAGACACTTTCTTTCCTTTAGATTTCATAATTCTTTTAGATTCCCCCCAATTATTTTTCCAATTTTAGTTGATTTGGATAAAAAAATTGGCTCTCTTAACTAACATTCTCGATCTTCTTAGAATCTAAAAATTAATTAACAATATTTTTATATTGAAACCTATTAAATTTAATAATATATGGAATCTTCGTTAGAAGTATTTTCATGAATTTATCATCTCTATAACCATCAAATCTATATCTTATACACACTTGATTTAAGAATCAATACATATTTTTTTATTGGAGTATTGGATGGATTTTTAGTCAATACTTTTTTTCTTTGATAATATATTCTCATATGTTCACCCAGACCCCCCCAATTCATTACCATTTCTTGGAAGTTACATGTTATACCAATAAAATTTGGCTTTGTATCCATACCTTTCACAACACTAGAAAAAGGGTATAAACATGAATCTTCTACCTTGATATGTATTAAGTCCAAACACTTATTGTTGTCATATTTCTTAAAAACAATCCTTCTTTTTCCTAGAAGGTATTGATTTTATTGACATGTTTTTATCTCCCTTTGATATAGGAAGGGATTTTTTTCTTGTTCCAAGAAGGTTTAGATTTATTTTTTTCACTTACAATATTATCATTATATTTTTTATTCTTATTTTGGTCAATAAATTTCCTTATTTATTAAAATTTATTCCTCCTTGTTTGTGGAATTAAATTATTTTCATGAATTTTCATGTCATTACAACAATCCAGTGGCTTATACCAAAATTTCTAGAAACAACAATAATTGCATATGCATATTCTAATATTCTTTTCTTTCTTAGTCTCTGAGGATTTCCAGGTTGTGAACATTGTTGTTTTTTAGTAGTACCACCACTATTTTAGACACTAATAGGAAAATATATTCATATATATATTTAATAATACACCCTTGATTTGGTGGTTTTTGAGTATTTTTCACCATCCATAATTTCCACGAGTTCGATTTAAAACGTTTTCTAGTAATTGAAATAAAATTAATATATAAGTCAATTTCTAGGTCATGGGATACATTATTATTCAAGTATGTTTCAATTTTTTTATAATATGATCTCATTATCTTATTAGTTTCATGAATATTAGTGGAAAATGATGTGGTGCAATCTCTTTTTCTAGCAATATTGGAAGTTTCATCTTGTGGTAATTCATGATTCATCAATATCACATATAACTCAAAACAATTCATATTGAGGGAGTTATTATTATCATCAAACAATATAGATATGTCTTCTCAATCCCCCATAATATTATTTATTTATTTTTAATAAATTATTATTAATTATTTTAATAAATTATTAATCTACATTAGAATTTTTTCTTTAACCTATAATTTAGAAACATTGATATCTATACAAAACATTGTGTGTTTTTTCAAGTTCATAGGAAGATTATATAAAAACTATATGAAAGAAATCATTCCAAAAAACATTACTTTAAAATTATTCAATATCTTAAATATATATTTCATTTCCAAGAGATGTAATTTCATCATTTTATATATAATGTTTTTTGAGAGTATTGAATATTCTAACATTTTTAGCCAAGGCCTTTTCCATTATGTTATCCTCTTCTTCCAACTGTAATTTTTCATCATAAAGAGGCTTGATAGTTCCACCAATATAATTTGAAACTTCTTTAGGAACATTATTCCGATGTTATTTGAGTTTAGAATTAAGATCACTAGATTATACATCATCATCACACCTTGGATAGGATTAATTATAAGAATCATAATAAAAACAATTATTTAAAATTATACCACTCTAATTACATTTAGTTAGTGGTGTATCTCCATTTACCAATAAATTATTATTCATCTTTCTTTATTGTATTTTCTTTATATTATTCTACACATTGGAAGAAATATCCATATTTTTATCCTAAGGAGTAACTTAATTTTCTCCACTGGATGTATCCCATATATTTCTTATAATCTTTACATCATAGAAGTTGTCTTGTATATTTGGGGGGAACCTTTTTCTCTGATACCACTTGGAGATCCATAGGCTAGATTGACCAATAAGGGGGGTGGGGGGTGGGGGGGGGGTGAATAAGTGATTTACTTTTATAAATTATTTCCTTTTAATTTAACCTATTGAACTTGTTAAAGTTCATAATATACTCAATAATTTCACTCATCCTCCCATTATATACATGTATAAAAAAAGATTACAACACATAATATTTACAAGGTACAATATAATGAACTAATCTTTGGCATATTGATTAGATTACCCAACATGGATTATCTACTATAATTTTCTCAATGACTACAATGGATAAGGAAGAAACTTGTTATACACCCCATTATTTGATCTTTAAGTTGATCTCAAATTTATAATCCAACAACCAACTATTCCTAGTCAATTGGTTAGACACCCCAACCAGATTATCTTCTCTTCTTCTTTCATTAGTTATGCACCCCAATCTCAATCCTCTATAGAAAATGGTTAGATACTCCAGTAAAAAGACCCTTATTTATATAAATATTGATCTAATAGTAGAATGTCCTCTATATTATTCAAATCAATCTTACTCCATGGTCCCATAGAATTAGTCTTACTAATGTAAACCTTAAATATCATTAACAGATTATTGGAATAAGCTTACTGGTCATGAAATTATTTCACAGGAGACCTAGAATGATTTAATTCTACTGATTATTTTGAATTATCATTCAGGAATGAATTATTCTGTAAATATATTTTGCAAGAAATCTCTTCTCTCTTATAAAAATAGTGGTGTATCAGTTTCCTCAATTTTCTTCAATTCTATCAATTCATATTCTTTATACAATCAGGGGTATTTCATAGACTTATCAACTTTATTATTTTTTAATGAGGATTATTTATCTTGTTAATATTTATCAAATGTTATTTTTAATTATTCATATACACATAATATGAAAATAAAATAACATATATATCACATTATGTATTATTGGTTCACTTACTTAATGATGTTCATATTGATTCATTAAAAAAAAGATAATTCCTTTTCAAGAAATAGATAATAAGTGACATTATAATTATGAAATTATAGAATAATAAAATTCACATAACACATTATATGTATAGGAAATTATTCACTTCTCAAAATTTTATCCTTCACAAATAGAATCAATTGATTTATGAGACTAAACTAGAGGAACATGAAAGCTTCTACTCATGATAATCACTTCCCCAAAATTTCTTGAGTACATATTAACTCAGATTTAATAAGGAATTTATTGGATACTATTCATGTGGTGAACATTTGATAGTCCTCTAAAATATGGTAATCCATTAAATTGTATGTTATGTTGATAAATATGTTTCCTCTCTCCAAAAAACAAAACGGTCTTCACATAATATGCTGCACATTGTATTTTCTTTCTTACTCATTTTCACTTATTGTATGAAATTTATCTTCATATAGTGCATATTTTTATTAGAAAACCATGCAATATGGAATTCATATTTTTAAACCATAGACCATAATTCACATTTCACATGGTTTTTGTGTTAACATGGCATTCTTGACTTGTGAAATTATATACTTCACATATTTTCAATTTAATTCCAAACTCCCAAAAGTTTTGCATTCCTTCACATACAACATGGACTATATAATAGGTTTAATTGAAAAGAAATCATGATCACAAATTGAAATCTCTATTGAAAAATGGCTTCATATTATCATTCATATACAATATAAATGAACACTTAGGATAATAATATTAAATTATCACAAACTTAAGTCCTCATTCTCTTGTAATTTGAAAACCTATTTTTTTCACATACCTATTCTACTTCAATCACATATCACCCATATTCATTAACAAACTTACTTATATATTTTTATTATTTTTTAAATCCATAAATATATATTTTTCTTAATTAAGTGACCTTTAAAACATATCACATTACATTTTTATAGTTTTCGGTTTATCAACTTTCTAAAAACTTTATCTATAGAAGATTCTAATATAGGGAGGATGAAGATGATCTTTGGCTCAATCAAACATGTCAAATTGATTGAATAAAACAACTACTATTATATGTGTATATATTTAATCTAGGTTAATAATACCCATATAGCACTATCCCACATAAATTACATCTATGGTTTCCCTATTATATATAATCAAACTCATTCTATTTAGTAGTCAACTTTGTGTAATAAGGTTTTGTTCTGGTTTTTGATTGTACCAACCCATACCAACACCCACCACTATCATTCCACACCATATGGTGGAGGAAATAACTATTTTTCCTGTTAAAAACACCCATATTACTTATTTACCATAAGTATCCTACCACCATGGATTCTCATGCATGGGATGGCTTCTACATGAACATGATTTCTCCCACATGCGATTGAGATGGCTCTCCTTGGGTTGCTATGGTTGGCCTAATTTTTAACAAACTCTCATAAAAGTATTTTGGAAAAACTATAAAAATAAATTCCATAGAATTAATAATAATTCATCATGAAAAATGGTATTTTACGTGCTCTTAAAAATTCTCCCACAACCAATGTGAATTGCTTCATACTAATAAATATTTTCATGGGTTTTATAAAACTCTTCATTCAATAATAGAATATTACATGGTCTCCAAAATTTTTCTTCAGAAAATCATATATTCTTCAACATATTTTAAACAATGTTTCATCCTCAACACAACTAAGACATATCTTTGAGCACTTGAATAATAGTTTAATGATTGTCACATTTAATATTTTCAATTTCTTCACATGAAATCTTCAATCCAGTAGCCTCATAATTCATTCACTATTAAACATGAAAGATCCTCACTTAACCTAGGGAATTACATGGATTAATTATCATTCATGACATCCATTGACTCAACATCATTAACTACTCATGTAATCTTTCCTCATATGTTGAATTTATTATATACTTATAATAATTAAAAAATTAAACCATTAATATTTCAGTTATGCCCATAATAAAGGTTTTAAAAATATTTATTTACTGTTATTAATAGAATATCATTTACTTAAAACCCTCATTTTCTATGAATTGATGGTATTCTATCATCTATTATTGATTTATGGATTATACCTTATTTTGAGGTCATTCAATTTATTATGATAATGTTCTCTATCACTCTCTATTATTCATTAGACATTATTTTATCCTTCATGTCCATATTTTCAGTATCATGGATATATTTTGTATTATTTCTACTACTTATATTTTATAATAATTTTATAATATATCAATATATGATATTCATTGAAAGAATCTTATTAAGAACGTTATTTCATTTATTGGGGAAGTGTTGATGTTCCAAATTCATGATTCAATAACAATATTTATTGATTGATAAGGCATATTGAATATATACTATATTATTGATTAAATATAGGAGGAATGTATTGGGAATATGTAAGTGATATATGAGTCCTGATTATAGATAGCCCCTCAATGTATCAATAGGTCTCACGAAAAAAATTGTTGACCAAATTAGTTGGATATTTGGTATATACATACCAATTCATTGAAATGTCTTGACATAAGTAATTGATGGTATGGTTCATGATGTATTAGCATGAGGAATTGATGGTAATATCATGATAGTTGACATAATGCATTTCCTTCATTAATATTTCAGTTATTATTATCCTTGTGATTGTTTTGTTGATATTCCACATGGATGCATTTTGAAGATCAAGTTTCTGATTAATTAGAATATGTATTGATTATCAAATCTGTCATATTACTAATACCTTATCTACTCATGATAGATTCTATTGTATACTTTCCCTTACTATATACTTGACCTCATCCTTTATAATGTTTTACTTAACATGAGATATGAAGAATTGATATTTGAATTATCCTCAAGGATGAAAGAAAGTTTTTTATTCCATGTTTTATTCTTACAATGTTATATGGAAATCATGTATATATCAAGTCTCTTAATATTGCTAAACTAATTGATCCTTTGTGTTGTGATGCCTTGTATCTTATAATAATGTAATAAATTAAACATTTAATTTGGTTTGTTATATATGGGGGTGTAAAAATTGGTATCAATGTAATTTTAGTCAGACCCTTGGGATCAAGATTTTAGAAAAACATTGCTAACAGATGCATTAATATAAACCACTGTAATATTTAATATATTTTAGGGGTTGTTTTTGTTATGGTTCAATATTTATGATGTTATGAGCTAATTATATGTGTTTTAGTGTTTAGATATAGTTACTAATGGAATAAATGGTAATCATGTCAAAAACTGTAGTAAATGCAGGGATTTACCTTATTATAAAGTCAATACAGTGGGATTTGAAGCTGAGCAGATCCTCTCTATATTGGGGAAACCAAACCAGTTTATGAAAAATAAATTTTCCCATATAGAGAAACTTATTGTTCCACAGTCTAATGAACCTATAATGGGTTGTTTTATACAATATAATCTGATACCCTTTAATGGAACTACTAATCAATTATTAGCTGAGTAATGGATCATGTCCTTTTAAAATATATCCCTAGATTTCGGAATTAATTAAAGGTGAAATTTTATTATTCTAGTATCATTTTTGAAGGGATATGATGATAAATAATGGTAATTGATCTAGACTACTAAAAAAAGATGAATAAATAAAAAGTATGGAATGAAACAAATTTAAATTGATATTATTTTAAAAATAATTTCTTAGAGAGAAATGAGATAAAATAGAGAGAAATTTCTTTAACCAAAAGAAGAAGGAAGAGTAAACTGTTACTAAATATAAGTTTAGCTTCATAAGATTATCAAGTTATGTAACACACTACAAACATAATCTAGAAAGTAAGATTGATTGTTTCTTAGATAGGTTAAGCCAAACCTTTGAGGGGAACTCACCACCCAAACATTTTCATTATAAAATGATATATTATCATGTGATATCAATATAGAGAAATAATTTTATAAGTCCTATATCTTTTAGGGAAATCAAGAAAATAAGTGATCAAGTGAGAACTAAGGAAAAATAAATTCATCAAATAAGAAGAAAATAAATATTTCACTTCCATAAAGTGATAATTTTGGAAAGAGACATTCTATTAAATGTTTAAAGGAAATGGGATTTGGTTACAAGTGTAGAGATAAGGTCCATCTATCTCATGAATGCATGTGAAAGAAATAAACCATTGTTATCCATTTCTTCAACTATAGGGAGATGGATAATTATTCAAACTGATTACCCATGTTTTAAATGAACATATATTCAATGAAGAAAAGGGGTAAGGAAAATCTTATGTGATTACAACAGCTACCGTTCAAGTCCCTAAAGATGCGGTGGTAGTTACTTTGATCCCAAACTAAAATTTACCAATTTATTTATTTTATTTTGGATCTTATGACACTTTTTTTCTTCCATTTTTTTAAATAATATTAAATATTTTTCAATCACCATATAAATGGATTTTTGAATCAAGAAACCTTATGGAAATATTATTGAAATAAGGATATATTTTCTAGTTCCCATTATGATTAATAAACGTACCCTACTTGTAATCTTGGTTATCAAACCTATGATTAAATTTTATATAATTATTAGAATGGATTGGATTTCAAATTATAATGAAAAAAAATATTTCTAAGAGAAAGAGATTATGATTCATGATGGATATATGGAATCCCTCATCTTAAAATGAGAAACAATATCATCTGAATCATGTCTAGTTATACCTCTACTATCTCACCTTAATGAAATTATGGGATAAGAAGAGAAAACACAACCTATGGATGTGAAAGATAACTTTATAATAGAATATGTACCTATTATTTAGGCATACATTGATGTGTTTTCTGAAGAGTTTTATAAAAATCCAATAAAGTGATAAGTTTTGTTTTTCAGTGAACTCATACTTGATGAAAAAACTATATCTAAGACTCCCTAAATAATTGTCATATTAGAATTATTATAACTTAATAAAAAACTAGAAGAGTTGTGTAATAATAAATTTATTCACCCTAGTGTTTCACTTTGGGAACCTCTATTCGTTTTGTTAAAAAAAAGGATGAGTCTATGAAGTTGTGCATCAATTATAGGGAAAGTAATGCCATTACTACAAAGAAAAAACATCGTATGCATCACATTGATGACTTGTTTGTAAAAATTCATGGAGATATATATTTTTCCAATATTTTTCTTCATTATATGTATCATATATTGTGAGTATAGAAGGAATATATTCCAAAGATGTTATCTCAGTAAGGTATGGACATAATGAGTTTATATTATTACCTTTTGATTTACTATTATTTCCTATTTTTTATGGATAAGATGAATATATTATTTAGATATTATCTTAATAACTTCATTTTAGTATTTATCAATTATATCTTGGTATACTATAAAATATATAAATATTATAAAATATATTTGACAATCAATCTTTATAATCTTAGAGGGATGAAGTAATATGGGAAATTCAATAAGTGTGAATTATAGTTTTATGAATTTCCTTTTCTTGTCCATATTCTATACATGTATGTAATATTGGTTGATCTTTAAAAGATAAAGTTATTTAGAAAAAGTCCTAAACCAGTGAACATAACTGAGGTATATAGTTCCCTTGGATTAACATGTAATTAACATTGATTTTTTCAGAATTTTGACTCATTAACAACACCATTATCCAAGTTGACATGTAAAGGGTTTAATTTAATATGTTTATAAGAATTTAAATAAGGTTTTGAAGAATTAAATATGATATTGGACAATAAAATGGTATTGAAATTACCATTAAGAAGGGTGGGTTTTTTGATATATAGTGATTCATCGAAGAAAGGACTCAGATGCGTCATTATGGGGAATTATAGATTTTTTTACTTATGGATAAAGATAGTTAAATATTGATGAATATAATTATACAACCCATGATTTTTATTTGATAGTCCTAATATTTTCCTTGATGATAAGGATATATTATCTCTATGGTGAAATGTGTGAGATATATATGAATCATAAAATTTTGAAATACACCTTTTCAAAAAAAAGATCAACATGAGACAAAGGATATAGATTAAGATACTCATGGTTTATGATTTAATAATAAATTATCACCCCTTGATGGAAAATAAGGTACTCTATTAATTGATTAGGAAAGATTATGTAGTTTCGACTAAAATAACTAATTCAAAGGATCATATATTCATCGATTTAGTAACGTTAGATATGATAATAGTTAGGCATGGGGAAACATCACTCATTTTAAAAATGATTTATGAACAATATTTACTAGACAAGGAAAAAATGTCCCAACTTGATGAAAAAAATTTACAAAGTAAAATTAATGTCCAGAATGATGGGAATATGGATGAATTTGTTTTTGAAGATAGTGTGATGAAATAGAGAAAAAGGTTATGTATTAAGTCAATTCATGAGGTAATGTGGGAATTTATTTATGAATACCATATATAAATTTTATATATAAACCATGGTAAAACTGATATGTATAGATATTTAACAGAAATATTTTGGTGGTATAATATGAAGAATGAAATTGCTTAATATATATCAAGATGCTTGGTTTTTTCAATAGGAAAATGTTGAGCGACAATATCATAATTAAGTAATACAACCTATCCATATTCTTATGTGTAAGTGGAATGATATTACTATAGAAATTTTTATTGTATTTCCATGTAATCCAAAAAAATGATTCCATATAGGTTATTGTTGATCACTTTACCAATCCTAAAAATTTCTTTATTATAAGGAAGAATTTACTTCTCAAACACCTCACATGTCTCTATATCAATGAAGTTATGGGACTTCAGGGGGAACCTATTTTTATTCTATCTAATCATGATCCATGATTTACATTGAAATTTATGAAAATTTAATATAAGAATCCTGACACTTAGTGTAAAAACCCGAATCATTTTTTCTGGTATGTTTTCCTTTTCTAGTCATTTTTTGAGAAAAAGAGAAATTTTGGGAAATTTTCGAAGTACACGCTATGTACTTTCTGAGTACATGTCGTGTACTCGGGTACCATAGGTATTCGTGTGCTGGCCGTGCAGCGTCCATGCACACAGCTAGGTGGGGGTGACCAGGAGGTCGCCTAAAGCAGAGTAAAGAAACGGAAATTACACACCGTGTACTTCCAATGTACACACTGTGTATTTTCTTTTTTTAGTAAACGTACCGGAGACACCTATAATCACCAGAAACACTTTATTCTAGTTCTGGTTTGGCTGAGAGCTTCTATATGGCCATGATGTTCCTCCGATCCCCTGATAGAGCATGTAATCTCCAATTTGACCGTCATCGATTGCATTGGGATCATCTCGGTAAGCTATTCCTTCTCTGTGAGCTTCGTTTCCTGATTCCTCTTCTTTCTCAAGTTATCCCTTATTTATAGTTTTAGATGTTTTTGTAGATCTTTGAGATTTTAAGGTGATCCAATCCCTAAGACTCAATTATATTGATCTCTTAATGCTGAGGTAGGTAGTTTGTACCTTTCCATTGAATGTATTTGAGTAATATATGCAATTTTCCTCAATACCCTTGAATGGGGTATTGCGTGTTTACTGTTTAAACCCTGTTAATTTCCCACCATGCTTGTATGATTAAGTAGAGGTTAATTGTATGTTAATAGGGTTTATTTCTATTATTTGGAATTGTAACGCCCCGACCCTAGATACCCAGAGTCGGTGCATTATTACATAACATTGGCATGATCACAAGAAAGATCAATTCTCGAAAGACCGATTAGTTTAGTAGCCATGGAATAACTAGATACATTAATAATGTTTACATTAAATCATAAAATGAAAACTACAACAATATTGTCTCCATAGTCCACACTCTTATCCCCTCATACTATATCTGCAGGTTATTCATAAGTTAGTTCTTCACATCCGGGAAAAAATAAAACATAGAAAAGGGGGGACCTCAAATGCCCAGTAAGGATAACAATATAGTGGAAACTTTCATAAATAAGAATAAGAATTTAAGGCAATGTATAACTAAAACAAAATCCTTTTAAAATTTAACTTCAACATAGTATGGATGAAATAAAATTAAATAATACCATTTACTTATTCACATGGATATTCTACTAATCAAATAATCACATGCAATATCAATAACCACTTTCATAATGATGGAATGCATAATTCCAAACTATCATAACCACATAGCCAAGGCCTCGTGCCAAGCCTACAAATAAGATTTTGTCAAGGCCTTGTGCCAAGACACTAGTTTGTCTCATGAGACCTATCGATGCATCGAGGAGCTATAGCAGGCTCCACTCGTCACATATTAAGTCCAATGCATTCCTCATATGAACAGGTTTAAACATAACATAAACATTCGTATTAAAACTAGCATACAAAATGTCAATAATTTCTCCATAAACCATGAATGGTATAAAAATAAAACATCTAGAGTCAAACAAATCACAAAACCTTCAATACAGTATGGAAGTTTTGTATCATAATAAATCAACTTCAAATAAGCTTAAAATCCATCAAAGGATGTTTACATAGATGAAATCAAAACTTTTTGAGAGAAATATCCCTTTTTTTGAAATCATTTAAAAGTCACATAATTATAAAATAAAAAAGTTAATTTGAAAATTTTCTTATAATATTGTAATGGAAGCTTCGAAGATTTTATGACGGTGGAAAATAGCCGCACCAGCCGTATAAGTTAAAAAACATTCTTACCTTAATTCTATCAAAAAGGTTAAAAATGACCTTGTCTGGAAAACGATAGAAAGATTCCTTTATAAAGTTATTATTAAAATTAAACAAGGGTATAAATGAATTTATACCATATTATTTAAATTAGTAAGAATTATTTTAAATACATTTTTAATAAACATGGATGTGGATGATAAAGATGTCCCAATAGATAATCACGTATAAACAACCTCGGATAATGAAGAGATTGTGAAATAACCCTTACCTTGTACTTTTCCTTGGTTGAGGGTAGGTTAAATTCCTTTATAATGGTGAAATAATAGTTATTAAATTATACAAGAATCATATACGTTAATATGATATCATATATGATCTTTTAACATTGCTTTGTTAATAATATCTTAGAATTATCATCGTTTTGGGTGTTAACTTACTCATTTTCTTATATATGTTTTGTTACATAAGCTGTGTTTTTTATGGATAGGTTTTATCTTATTCATATGCATAATTATATCAAGTCCTTAACCATTATTTTTAATCATCAAATTAGAATTATACTTGAATGGATATGATGGAAAATGAATCTCATCGCATTCTTAGAGACGGTAGTCCGTACGTACGCACGAGCGACAATATCATTCTTTTGATATTAAAATATTATATAATTGGATGGTATATCATATATAAAGAATCATTATCATGTTATATTTATTATTTACATGAATTACAAATCATTATTATACCCATCCAAATAATAATATATTGAATAACAATTACACCACGACGTAGAGATGGTAAGCCGTACGTACGCACGTATGGTGACATGTCATTCAAAGGATGGATAGAATACTAAATATGGTCATACCATATTTATAATAATATTAACGTATATAGGAGGTACTGGAATCATTATTTTAGAATGGGAATAACAAAGAAATAAGAAGTTGAAGAAGAAATGTATTTGAAAAAGTGTGGTGAAAACATTACCTCTTCTTCGGGTTCTTCCTTTTGATTTGATCAAAAGGGATCCTTAGGTTGGCTTTTAGACTAAAGAAATGCCTCTAGGATGAAGTGAGGGAAGTTTAGAGAGTATTTGGGCAGGATTTAGCCGAGCCAAAAGGCTTTGAATGTGTGAATTAGTGAGAAGGGGGAGTGCCATTTTATAAGAGGGGTGATGGGAACCTTTGGAAAAGCTAGAAATATTATTTTTTAATAAACTCATATTTGGTTTATAATGGCTCTAAAGTAGATTATTTAAAGGTTAAGGTGGGTATAGGTATAAAACCACTCAAACAATAGGATTTATATATGTTTGGGTTACTATATTAACCTTATCTTTAAGTATTAACTCTTAGTAAATTAGTTTCACTTTTAAAATGTCTCTTTGTATTTTTATATTATATGGTTAATAAACTTACTATATATATTCAAGAGACCCCCAAGTGGTCCATTAATGATACACCTATCATGATATAAGTCTCTTGGCCGAACCGTAGATTTTTAGGAATTTAATATCAATTAATAATAAAATATATTTTTTAAAAACTCTTTTATGTCAATTTTGACACTATTTGGAAAATTGATTTGTGTGAAAATCATAACAAAATTATTACTTCGAAAAAGGTCAATTACATCAATCCTAACATGTCATATTAACCTAGAAAATTAGTTTAATTCCTAAAAAGTCTCAAATTATATTTATTTGGGTATTTATAATATCAATTATTTTAATTTTTCACTATTATGGTTATTACTGCATCATCATTGTGTCATAAATAAATTAAATTATTTAATTTCTAAAAATTATAAATAAAATATCATTAATTATTAAATCGTTTTATATTTCTAATGAATATTTACAATCAAATTTATCTTATGTATAACCCTATATTAAAAATGTTTTAGTAAATAAACTTTGATTTTAACTCTTTTAACTCTTCTTTGAATTAAAGAATAATAAATGTCCTAATCTAATCCAAGTGGACCTAAATGAAAATATTTTATTCCTAAGGTTGTTTCTGGTCTATATACACTTGTCCAATAGATTTAGTACATGTGTTAGGGTAATATTAATATCATTTTTACCCTTAATTACCCTATTTACTTTTAACCGTGGCAAATAAAAGTAAAAAGTTACTATTCAAAAAAAATTATTTTCATCTCATTGAACCACATTTTACTCCTTGATATTAACTGTGTCTCTCGGATTTTCGAAATTTCACTCAGAGAAGCGGTAAAATTAAGTTTTATAAAAAATTAAGTTTTTTTAACTACCACTTAGTGGTTTCACTATTCATCAAAAAATGAATTTTTTCAGAAAAAAACAAATATTCACCCTAGGCTAATTTCAATATTCTGAATCCAAAAATGAAGTCCATTTTGAAAATTAAAATTTATAAATTTCAAAAAGTGGGTATTACTATTCATAACAGCTAGTTTGATTGGTTGTGGTGTGTTAGAACTCGATGTTGCGTATAACACACGCTATTTTATTATTCAAAGAGAAGCACACCGTAGAATCTTGGGGTGTTACATTCTCCCCTCTTTCAAATAATTTCGTCCTCAAAATTTATAGAATACTACCGCATGACAAGACTCGGGTGGTTCTTCATCATAAGTTCCTCGGGTTCCCATGTTGCCTCTTCCATCTTATGGTTTCTCCATAAGACTTTTACCAGATGAGTTGTCTGGTTTCTCAGTACTTGTTCTCTCGTATCAAGAATCATGACGTGCTCTTCGCAATAAGACAGATTAGGTTCCAATTATAATTCTTCATAGGTGAGTACATGCATTGGGTTAGGCATGTATTTCCTCAACAGAGATATGTGGAACACATCGTGAACTTTGGAGAGACTTGGCTGCATTTCCAATCGGTAAGCTATAGCTCCAATTTGTTCTAGAATTTCGAAAGGTCCGATGTACCTGAGACTCAATTTACCTTTCTTACCAAAACGTATAACTCCCTTCCCTGGAGATACCTTCAGGATAACATGATCACCAACTTGAAATTCCAAATCCTTCCTTCGATTATCGGCATAACTCTTCTGCCTACGTTGAGATGCTTTGATATGGTTTTGGATTACCTTCACCTTTTCCATCGTTTTCTCCACCAGTTCTGGGCCTACAAGTTTTCTTTCCCCAACGTCATCCCAACAGGTTAGTGTGTGACATCTCTTTCCGTATAACGCTTTATATTAGACCATATGAATACTCGAATGGAAGCTATTGTTATCTAAAAATTCTACCAAAGGTAAATATTGATCCCACATACCCTGAAAGTCATGTGAGCAGGATCTCAACATGTCTTATAAGGATTGAATAGTTTGTTCTGATTGTCCATCTGTTTGAGGGTGGTAGGCAGTGCTCAAATGAAGTTCAGTATCCAAGGCTTTCTGAAGCCTTTTTCAGAATATTGAAGTAAAACTGGGATCACGATTAGAAACAATCGATAGGGGTACTCCATGAAGTCTCACAACTTCATTAATATATAGTCTTGCTAGTCGGTCAAGTGGTAAATCTTCCCTTATAGCAAGAATA
This sequence comes from Viscum album, assembly GCA_963277665.1. Classification (NCBI taxonomy): domain Eukaryota; kingdom Viridiplantae; phylum Streptophyta; class Magnoliopsida; order Santalales; family Viscaceae; genus Viscum; species Viscum album. The sequence continues at coordinate 92,586,764 of OY728155.1, forward strand.
TGTGCTGACTTGGTAAGACGATCAACAATGACACATATTGCATCATTCCTTCAAGGAGTCTTTGGTAGCCCCCTGACAAATTCCATCATAATATTGTCCCATTTCCACTCCGGTATGGGAAGAGGTTGCAATACTCCACCAGGCTGTTGCCTTCCAGCTTTCACTTGTTGACAAACCATACATCTTTACACAAAATCGGCAATCTCCTTCTTCATGTTGTCCCACAAAAAATGTTCCCTCAAATCTCTATACATTTTGGTGCTCCCAGGGTGTATAGAGAAGTTGGAACTATGAGCATCATCCAAAAATTCTTTTTTTAGACCAGGTATATCGGGAACACAAAGCCTCTTCCGGAATTTCAAAATTCCTTCTTCATACACAAAGTCTCTCAATCTCCCATCATTCACAACTTTAATCTTCTTTTGAAATTCTTCATCATCGGTCTGAGAACTCTTAATCCTTTCTAGTAAAGATGGTTTGGAAACCATTTGAAAAATCATTGATGTTTCACCTTCCCTGGTTATTTCCATTTCCATCTTCACTAGATCCATGAAGATTGGATCCCTTTAAATTCTAATATTGTTCAAAACTCCATGATCTTTTCTACTCAAAGCATCTTCCACCTTGTTTGCTTTCCCCGAGTGGTAGTGTATCATACAATCATAATACTTGCGTAATTCAAGCCATCTCCTTTGCCTCATTTTGAGTTCTTTTTGTGAGAAAATATACTTCAAACTCTTGTGATCAGTATAAATATCACATTTTTCACCATAGAGGTAGTGCCTCCATATCTTCAAAGCAAAGATCACAGCTGATAACTTGAGATCATGAGTAGGATAGTTTTGTTCATGAATTTCAACTGTCGTGATGCATAGGCAATAACCCTATCATTCTGTATAAGGACATAACCAAGTCCTTTTTTCGATGCGTCACTATAAATAACAAACCCATCATTCCCCGATGGTAGAGTCAATATAGGAGAATTGACTAATCTTCTCTTCAGTTATTCGAAACATTATTCACACTCTTTTGTCTAAACAAATTTAACCCCTTTATGTGTGAGCTTTGTTAATGGGTTCGCCAGTCGGGAAACATTCTGGACAAAACATCGATAATAACCTACCAAACCAATAAAACTACGTACCTCAGTTATACTCGTCAGTGCTGGCCATTCTTGGATTTCCTTGGTCTTAGAAGGATCAACAGAGATTCCATCTTTAAAGACAATATGGCCAAGAAAAGAAATCTTCTGAAGCCAGAATTCACACTTGCTAAACTTCCCATATAATTCATGTCTTCTCAGAGTCTTCAGGATAATGCGCAAGTTATTTTCATGATCTTCGTAGATTTTGGAGTATACCAAGATATCATCAATAAATACCACCACAAATTCATCGAGATGTTCCTTGAAAACTCTATTCATCAGATCCATGAATACAGAGGGTTCATTAGTCAATCCAAAAGGCATTACTTTAAACTCGTAATGCCCGTACCTGGTTCAAAATGCTATCTTCGGAATGTCTTACTTTTTCACACACAAATGATGGTATCCAGATCGAAGGTAAAACTTTGAAAAGTATTGATCTCCATGTAGTTTGTCAAATAAATCATCAATGTGAGGTAGAGGATACTTTTTCTTTATTGTTATAGCATTGATCTCCCTGTAGTCGACACATAACATCATAGATCCATCTTTATTTTTAACAAAAAGAACAGGGGATCCCCATGTAGAAACACTAGGGATAATAAATCCCTTATTAATCAATTCCTCTAGTTATTTATTTAGTTAAACTAATTCTACAGTGTCCATTCTATAAGGGGTATTTGATATAGGACTTGATCCAGGAATTAAATCAATGGAAAACTCAAATTCTCGTTCTGGAGGATGTCCAGGTAAATATTCCGGAAACACATCTACATATTCTTTTACAATAGGTACATCCTCTATTTGAACATTACTTTCCTCACCCAATGTAATTTCATTCTCTTCCTCCCCAATAATTGAATTTAGTTGAGCTACTGGGGGTGGATCTAGATAAGAATTTGGTGGTGACGATTCTACTCTAAAGATAAGGTGTTCCTTACCATCATCATCAAAAATCAAAACCTCCTTCTTCTTACAATAAATATTCACATAATGGTCCAAAATCCAATCCATACCAAGGATTATATCAAACTCAATCATATGTATGACGATGAGATCAGCAGATAAAGAACATTTATGTGCTCTAATGGGGACTGATTCACAAAACTTTGTTGCAATGATACTTCCCTTAGGAGTTTTAACAGAAAACTCCCTTGTTAAATCAAATTTGAAATATCTAATTTTCTTAGAAAACTGGGAAGATATGAAACAATTCAATGATCCCGAATCAAATAATGCATTTGCTAAACTTGAGGAAACCATTAAATTACCTGCCACCACGTCTTTTGGAGCTTCTACCTCAGTAGTAGTGATAGTATAAGCTTGTCCTTGATCCCTTTTCCTTTTCTGAGGTAAGTTCCCCTGAAACATAGGACATTCATTGGCATAATGTCCCATCTCCCTACAATTGTAGCACTGAACATTGGTAGCTTCCTTCTTCCCTTTGCAATCACGAGCTTAGTGGCCTTTTTCACCACACTTGTAACAGAATCCCATTCCTTTTAAGCAAGTACCGAGGTGTTTCTTCCCACATTTACTACAAAACGGATATTCAACTTTTCCCTTCTTCCCCTTACTTCCATTCCTAGATTGATCAGCAGCTATCTTCTTCTCTTGCTTTGCTTTAAAGTCACAAGACTTAGAGAATTCCTTTTCTGTCTTGATATCACATGATACAATGTCTTCATACGACAAGAAGGATTGTGAGACTAATGCTCGATGAAGAAATGGTTTTAACCCATCAAAGAAATGATAAATCATACTTCTTGGGTTATGTATATAATCTCCAGCATACCTTTCTAACCTTGTAAAGTTAGCCTCATACTTTGTGACATTCTCGTCCTCCTTTTGTCTCAGACTAAGAAATTTCCTTTCCATATGAACTCGATGGTCATGAGGAAATTATTTTTCTAAAACCAGATCTTTGAACTCCATCTATTCCATATTTGATACTTCATCATCTTCCTTCATGTTTTGAATCAATGACCACCATTGATCAGCATCTCCAGTGAGGCGGTAAACTACCATGACAACTTTTTCCCTGTCAGTACTTCCCAAAGCCTGAAATATTTTCTCTAGGGAATTTATCCATTGCTCAGCTACTAATAGATTTGTACTCCCATTGAACATTGGTGGTTGTTTCCTCATGAAGAGATCTAACATTGATCCTCCACACTGTGGATCAGGGTGCTCCATACGGGTAAGGTTATTATTCATAACCTCAGTGAGTTGTCCCAGTATGGTGATTAGTTGAACAACACCAGCTGCATCACCAGCTCCACTATAATTTACTTGAGTAGAAGGGAAATCCCTACATGGAGTACGTGCATTGATAGGGTTTCCATTTCTTCCAATAGGCTCCATTTCTAAACAATGGCATAAACTAGATCAGTTTATGAATCAAAATACATAATTCCATACTTATAAAACACTTAACATAAATTGAACTATTTATGGATATAATCCATAATCATAAAAAATGTTTTCTTTGAGGAAGTATATACTCATAAACCCTTCATAATGATTTGTAAAGAAAATGAGAGTTATCCTAAGAATATCCCCTGGGAGTGTCATAACCAAGAGTGCAGGAAGGCCCGTTGTCGTGCACCAGTTCTCGTTCGAGTCTAGCTCAAAGCGGTGTTTTTGGGTTTTACCCCTAGGTACATCTGTTCTAGAGCCGCCTCTACCTACTCGTATCCAGACAGGGATGTATTGCTCAGAAAACTCACAAAATATCTACAATACCAAAATTCTAAGAAGTTATTCTATACTAATCCTCAAAGTCTATCTTAGGTCTATGTGCTCTAATCAGAGTTTATCTAAATCTAGCTTCCAAAGTTTGTACTAAACTTCCTCTGATACCAAATGTAACACCCCGACCCAAGATACCCAGATTCGGTGCATTATTACATAACATTGGCATGATCACAAGAAAGATCAAGTCTCAAAAGACCAATTAGTTTAGTAGACTTGGAATAACTAGATACATTAATAAAGTTTACATTACTTCATAAAATGAAAACTAAAACAATATAGTGTCCATAGTCCACACTCTTATCCCCTCATACTATCCCTGCAGGTCATTCATAAGTTACTTATTCACATCCTGGGAAAAATAAAACTTTGAAAAGGGGTGAGCTCAAATGCCCAGTAAGGATAACAATATAACGAAAAATTTCATAAATAAGAATAAGAATTTAAGGCAATGTATAACTAAAACAAAATCCTTTTAAAATTGAACATCAACATAGTATGGAAAAAATAAATTGAAATAATTCCATTTACTTATTCACATGGATCTTCTACGAATCGAATAATCACATGAAATATCAATAACCACTTTCATAATGATGGAATGCACAATGCCAGACTATCATAACCACATAGCCAAGGCCTCGTGCCAAGAATACAAATAAGATTTTGTCAAAGACTTGTTCCAAGACACGAGTTTGTCTCATGAGACCTACCGATGCATCAGCGGGCTCCACCCGTCACATATTAAGTACAATTCATTCCTCATATGAACAAGTTTAAACATAACATAAACATTCATATTGAAACTAGCATACGAAATATCAATACTTTCTCCATAAACCAAGAATGGTATAAAAATAACACATCCACAGTCAAAAAAATCACAAAACCTTCAATACAATATGGAAGTTTTGTATCATAATAAATCAACTTCAAATAAGCTTAAAATCCACCAAAGGATGTTGACATAGATGAAATCAAAACTATTTGAGAGAAATAGCCCTTTTTTTGAAATCATTTAAAAGTCACATAATTATAGAATAAAAAATTTAATTTGAAAATTTTCTTATAAGCTTGTAAGGGAAGCTTCAAAGATTTTATAATGGTGTAAAATAGCCGCACCCGCCGTATATGTTAAAAAAACATTCTTACCTTAATTCTGTCGAAAAGGTTAAAAAGGACCTTGTTTGGAAAATGACAGAAAGATTCTTTTATAAACTTATAATAAAAATTCAACAAGGGTATAAATGACTTTATACCATAGTCTTTAAAATATTAAGAATTATTTGAAATACATTTTTAAGAAACATGGATGTGGATGATAAAGAGGTCCCAGTAGATAATCACGTATAAACTACCTCGGATAATGTAGAGATTGTGAAATGACCCATACCTTGTAGTTTTCATTGGTTGAGGGTAGGTTAACTTCATATATAATGGTGATATAATTGTTATTAAATTATACAAGAATCATATTCACTAATATGATATCATATATGATCTTTTTACATTGCTTTGTTAATAATATCTTAGAATTATCGTCATTTCGGGTGTTAATTTACTCGTTTTCTTTTACATGTTTTGTTACATATGCCTTTTTTGTTATGGATAGGTTGTATCTTATTCATATCCAGAATTATATCAAGTCCTTAAAAATTATTTTTAATCATCAAATGAGAATTATACTTGAATGGATATAATGGAGAATGAATCTTATCGCATTCATGGAGACGGTAGTCCGTACGTACGCACGAGCGACACTATCATTCTTTTGATAATAAAATAATATATAATTAGATGGTATATCATATATACAGAATCATTATCATGTTATATTTATTATTTAAATGAATTACAAATCATTATTATACCCATCCAAATAATAATATCTTGAATAACAATTACACCACGACGTGGAGACGGTAAGCTGTACGTACGCACGTATGGTGACATGTCATTCAAAGGATGGATAGAATACTGAATATGGTTGTAACATACTTATAATAAAATTATAGTATATAGGAGATACTGGATTCATTATTTTATAATGGGAATAACAAAGAAAGAAGAAGTTGAAGAAGAAATGAATTTTAAAAAGGGTGGTGAAAACATTACCTCTTCTTCGGGTTCTTCCTTTTGATTTGATCAAAAGGGCTCCTTAGGTTGGATTTCGGACTAAAGGAAGGTCTCTAGGATTAAGTGAGGGAATTTGAGAGAGTATTTGGATAGGGGTTGGCCGAGCCAAAAGGCTTTGAATGTGTGAATTATTGAGAAGGGGGAGTGCCCTTTTATAAGAGGGGTGAGGGGCACCTTTGGAAAATCTAGAAAAATTATTTTATAATAAATTCATATTCGGTTTATAATGGCTCCAAAGTGGATTATTTAAAGGTTAAGGTGGGGATAGGTCGAAAACCACTCAACCAATCGGATTTAGAGAGGTCTGTGTTACTATAATAACCATATCTTTAAGTATTAACTCATAGTTAATTAGTTTCACTTTTACAATGCCTCTTTGTATTTTTATATTATATGGTTAATAAACTTACTATATACATCCAAGATACCCCCAAATGGTCCATTAAGGATACACCTATCATGATATAAGTCTCTTGGATGAACCGTAGATTTTTAGGAATTGAATATCAATTAATAATATAATATTTGTTTTACAAACTCTTTTATGTCAATTTTGACACTATTTGGAAAATTGATTTTTGTGAAACTCATAACAGAATGATTACTTCGAAAGAAGTTAATTAAATCAATACTAAGATGTCTTATTAACCTATAGAATTAGTTAAATTCATAAAACGTCTCAAATTATATTTATTTGGGTATTTATAATATCAATTATTTTAATTTTTCACTATTATGGTAATTAATGCATCATCATTGTGTCATCAATAATTTAATTTATTTAATGTCTACAAATTATAAATAAAGTATCCTTATGTATTAAATCATTTTATCTTTATAATTAATATTTACAATCGAATTTATCTTATGTATAACCCTATATTAAAAATGTTTTAGTAAATAAACTTTGATTTAAACTCTTTTAACTATTCTTTGAATTAAATAATAATAAATGTCCTAATCTAATCCAAGTGGAACTAAATGATAATATTTTATTCCTAAGGTTTTTTTTGGTCGAGATACACTTGTATAATAGAATTAGGACATGTGTTATGGTAATATTAATATCATTTTTACCCTTAATTACCCTATTTACTTTTAACTGTGGTAAATAAAAGTAAAAAGTTACTATTCACAAAAATTATTTTCATCTCATTGAACTGCATTTTACTCCTTGATATTAACCGTGTCTCTCAGATTTTCGAAATTCCACTCACAGAAGCGGTAAAATTAAGTTTGATGAAAAATTCATTTTTTAACTACCACTTAGTGGTTTCACTATTCATCAAAAAATGAAGTTTTTCAGAAAAAAAAACAAATATTCACCCTAGGCTAATTTCGATATTCCGAATCCAAAAATGAAGTCCATTTTGAAAAATAAAATTTATAAATTTCAAAAAGTGGGTATTACTATTCATAATGGCTAGTTTGATTGGTTGTGGTGTGTTAGAACTCGATGTTGCGTACAACACACACTATTGCATTATTTAAAGAGAAGCATACTGTATAATCATGGGGTGTTACAGGAAGTGTTTGCCCATCCATGTTCTGTTTATGACCGTGGGGTCATGTTTAGCCTTTTAGGCTTTCTGATGTTTTCCTATTCCTATTACTATAGGATGGAGTGATTATTTTATTTGACATGCTTGATATGCTATATACTATTAGCCAAGTAGTTCTTGAGGTTTACTTTGGCTGTATTGAATTGATATGCTCGTTTGACTTACATAGGGCTATGAGAACCTGGTGTAGTAGACTATAAAAAGAATTGACTAGGTGAGCTTCCTCAGAGAGTCTTTAACCACGTAGAATATAAGGTTAATTGACCATATGAGCTTCCTCAGAGAGTTTGTAACCACATTTGACTATAAGGGTAATTGACCATCTGAGCTTCCTCAGAGAGTCTTTATCACATTTGACTATAAGGGGAATTGACTGTGAGTTCTTCATCAAAGAGTCTTTGTTATATCCTTGTAAATTGAACAAGAGGGGTAGATTGTGTGTGCTTCCCACAAGATTAATTGTGTTTCTAGGTAGGACCAAAGGAGATAGGCTTTGAGTACTTCCCAAAGGGTTACCTGTTTGTGTTTTCCTACTTGATTAACTATTTACTTGACATATAAAACTGAATGATTTGAAACTGTAGGATTTGTTACTGCTGAGTAATTCATTGTTTACTGACTTCTTTTGTTTATTACCTACCATATATTCACTGAATATTAGGCATATATGTTGTGGTGGTTACCTAATGGGATTTAGTCTCACACCCTGTTTGGGCTATGCTTTTGGTCCCAAACAAATTATATTACTGCAGGTATAGATAAGGGAAAGTGACCTTTACTTTAGGTACTTGAGTGCTAATAAAGCTCACATTTTCATATATTTTATACTGTAAATCATTGTTTATAATCCCACAAAAGTGTTATTGGATGGGTAATTGTCATGTTTTTAGGTTTTAGTGTTATTTTGAGCCCAAATGTGAAAAACGCCTAATTCTAGATTTTAGACATATTTTTACGTCAAGGGTAGTTTGGTCATTTATGTAAAATTATACTTCCAAATTTTCGGATTCAAATTTTGTTAGAATACTTATTTTATTTCCTTAAACTTTGTCTTCTGGACCAAGAGCTGATTCGGCCATCTAAAGGGTCTCAAAATTCATTGAAGTTGGGAATTTTTTCGGGCGGACAGCCTGGACCCACCCAACGTAACGGACATCAAACTAGGCCTACAAATATCTAAATGATGTGTTTCCACCTGGGATACCTCGAGGACAGATAGGTCCGTCTCTACAGAAAATTGGGAGGACGTTGGAGGTCATTAAGGAGGCTATTGAATGACATACCTTTGTAGGATCCTTCCTGGAAGCTTCCTCCAGAAACAAAAAACCGAGAATGATAAATTAATAACTCCTTCATACGGTTTCCAAATTAGCCGAAATTTGTAGGGGGGACGACCAAGATATTTATGAACAACATTCATTAAGGGTGGAATGCGTTAAGTGGTAATATATGGGGCCTAAAACGCGCAACCTTTCGGGGGGTCAAATTCTGCCTATAAAAGGTGACCGTCACCTCCTTTCCAAATAATCCCATTCTCCATCCATTCCTTCAAGGCACCGAGGAGGAGATCTCCACTGAGGGAGGCCGACCACAAATATTCCCCCTCTATTTTTATTTTATTTCATTTCTTTATTTTTAGTTTTTAGTTGTAATTTATATTTCTAATAAATTCATGCATTGTTTTTATTTTTGTGTCCACCGATTCACCCTCTTCTTTTCCTCTCATCTTACCATTGTGAACTATAATACTCATGATCATGAGTAACTAATATGAGGAATATCCCGAGGGAGTAATCAGGTTCTTGAACCCAAGACCATGTTTTTAATATTCTTTGAGTTAATTCTAAGGATAATTTATTTTGGGTGTAATCCTCACTGTGGTTGTCAAAATATTAACTTCTTAATATACAACCATTTTCCCTCGACTGATGAGGTGGATGGAAGGTGTGCTTGGTGATCGCTAATTATACTTTCCATTCATAAACTATGTAGAATATGGTGTGCACACATACTATGGAGTGTGTACACTAAGAATATTTGAAAATGGCCAATGAAGGTGCTCCCTGAATATTCTCTTGGGAGAACTTCCTTTCTTCCCTAATTACATTCTGTTTAGCGTTGCATGGTTATTTAGAATTAAATTTTACTTTCTTCTGATTGATGAATTTCATTTATTTTATTAAATGACATTTATTTCATAAAATATTAAACAAAAAAAATAATTAGATTAGGTGGACTATAAGTAGTGATTTATTAACCACAAAAGCTCCTCAAGAGAACGACCTAGGTCAGCCACTGTGCTGCACTTAGTATAAATATTTTTGAGAGCGCACACGACAATGATTTGTCAAATTGGAGCCATTTATGGGGAGCCAAGTGGTTTTAATTCACTATTTTTATTCACATTGTGTAAATAATTTTCCTTTCATTAAAAAAACAACAAAAAAATCATAAATTTCAAAAAATAAAAAAAAATCTTCTTTGTTCATGATGTCTTTTAATTCAATTTTTTGTTCATGGACTGAACAATCTCATGTTCCAGAAAATGTTTACAATGAACTTGATGCTCAATTTCATAGGATTAGTGATAAAGTTCAAAAACTGGAGATCCAAATAGAATGGATTTCTGAATATGTATGCACATCCCAAGAGCAATCCGAACCTGAGCCAGAACCTGAACCAGAATGAGTGGTGGAATTGATTTCACCAATAATTGTTTATGTTAAAGAACCTGAGGAGGGTGAGAAAGAACTTATAAAGGAAATTATCACATCATCCTTCACTCAACCATTGCTCGAGGAGGTCCCAAAAGTACACATTCCAACTGATGCACTAATGGGAGGTCAACATTTTTTGGAAGAATCTTGTAATAAGTTTGTTGAAGATAACTTGAAACATGATCCTCCCATGCTTGATATCGAACAATATGTACCTTTTGACCTCAATCTTGCTTTGGAAGATGAAGAAGAAGATGCAATTGCTAAGATGAAGTTTCCAATGGTCCTGTTAGAAGAAATCAATTTCCAAGATGACTTACTTGAAAGGGAAGATTTCTTTATTTATTCGTCATGTTTTAATTGTATTCAAACTGAATTGTTTTCTGACTTATCCTTTCCTGAAATTTTGGATATATCACAAATGGATCGGGCCTTGGATGTTGATGATGAGACCACAAAAGTGGTGGTAATCAAGGATGAAGTGCCGGAGAAGCTGGTGGTGGTGTGACTACCTCCTCTATATCAACTTTCATATCACTTGGAGGAGGACACCACCGAAGTTAACAGGGAGCACCCTTAACTTTTATTCCCTCCCACTTAAAAAATCAAATTTCTTCTTTATTATTTCTCTGGGGTTGGGAACATTCTTATCATATTTGGGGTTCTATACTTTCTGTGTTTAATCATGGAAATTGGTAAAAATCATATGTGGTGGTTCATCTCAAATAAACCACACCCACCTTTTGATTGGGGATAAACCACTGAAACTGCCTGACTAGGGGTAGTAAAAACCTAGCACCCGCTTGGGGGTCTAAACCATGTATTATCTATTTTCTTTTCCTTTTATCATTCTTTTTATATATTTTTCTTATGTATTTTCATTACTTTTTTGTAGTTTTAAAGTGGCTACTCCTAGGAGCTTAACTCAAGGAATCCACTTCTAAAATAATGTCAGGTTGTATCTTTCCTTCCCTTTGATTTTCTACCTTTACATTTATATTTTGTTGAGTTGAAATAAGGGGTAGTTAAATTTAAGTGTGGGGGAGTGTCAACCTGCTTAGTTCTTCTTGTGTGCTTTTCATTTTGGTTTATTATATTTTTAGGATTTTTGATCTTTAATGAATATTCTTATCACTTTTCATGCATCAATTGATTTTGAAATAGTTGAAATGATTTTTGAAATAATGGATTTTAAATGATTGTTGATGTGAAAACATTTTTCTTGAATTGTATTATTAATAATTTTTATGAGTTTGACTGATTTTTGAAATCCATGCCCATGAAACACTAACTCTAAATAATTTTCCAATCTTGTGAGGTATTCTAAACCACTTTTACAAATTTTTCCTAATACCCACACTTTCTTGAGTGAAACTTGAATTTTGTGTGAGAACCAGAATTTATGAATATTCTCTTTTGAAGATTTGGATTTCATAGAATTTATTGTAAATTATTGAGCCATCTCTTTGGATAGCCACATTTCATCTTGAGACCCACCTTTACATTTATCCTTCATAAGCCCTTAGATGCCATGAATTGCCTTATAGGTTTAAGCCACATTACAAGCCAATTTTTCCTTACCTACATGCACTTTTAGTATATTTTCATGGATATTTCAAGTTTGAGTGTGGGGGAAGGGCCTTTCATGTGAGTTCATTGGGATGTGTATCATTTATGGGTGGTGAGAGGTGTGTGTCAATACTTTAGGCAATGGATAACAAGAGAATTGGGCATGTGTCGTCATTTCATTGTGCTTTATTTGTTTCATCCATTTCTCCTTCAAAAAAAAAGAAAAAAATGGTGATGAGATTGAATTCCTCATTGTACATTCTTTTATGACTCATGTACCTCTCAAAAATCAAGGGCATGAATTGTCATTCATTCATTGTATTCAATTTTCAGCTCATCCTCCATGAAAAAAGGAAAAGAAAAGAAAGCTGTTCCATTCAAGAGATTTGAAAAAAAAAGTAGAACTGAGATGATATAATTCATTATAATAACTTATTATCTCATGTACCATGTCATTAAAGGGGTAGGTGTTTTATTTTAACATTTTCAAGTGGGGATTGAGTGAGGAATTTCTGGTGTTTTCACTTGATTTAATCATGCATTGTACTTAAATGTACAACCTCCTCTTTCTAGCTTGAAACATTTTCAATCATTTTCCCACCAACCCTAAGCCACAAAATCATTTGAAACTTTAATTACAGCCCTCATGATTAAATTCATTTTCATGTTTCACACTATGGAGAAATGATAATTTTGACAAACCTATGGTGATACATGCGGTTTTCAAGTATGAGTATAACTCTAGATTCAATTTCTCTTGAGTGAAGAGTAACATAAAATTCAATGTGAGGTAGGTTGTGATTGGGACATGGATTGATTTATTAGGTTGAACAAATTTTAATGATTGAAATGAAAATGAGAGAGGTTTTTTTTTCATATATGATACATGATGGAATTCTGTTTTGGATAAGATCATTGATATTTTCTCATTTTTAATTGTTGTGTGGAAATTGATTTGGATGTAAGATGATTGCCGAGGAGTGAAATATTTAAGTGTGGGGGAGTGATGAAGCTCACATTTTCATATATTTCATACTGTAAATTATTGTTTATAATCCCAGAAAATTGTTATTGGATGGGTAATTGTCATGTTTTTAGGTTTTAGTGTTATTTTGAGCCCAAATGTGAAAAATGCCTAATTCTATATTTTAGACAGATTTTTACATCAAGGTTATTTTGGTCATTTATGTAAAATTATATTTCCAATTTTTCTGATTCAAATTTTTTTAGAATCCTTATTTTATTTCCTTTAACATTGTATTCTGGACCAGGAGCTGATTCGGCCATCTAAAGGGTCTCAAAATTCATTTAATTTGGGAATGTTTTCGGGCGAACAGCGTGGACCCACCCAACGTAACGGACATCAAACTCGTCCTACACATATCTAAATGATGTGTTTCTACCTGGGATACCTATAGGACCGATAGGTCCGTCTCTAAAGTAAATGTGTAGGATGTTGGTGGTCATTAAGGAGGCTATTGAACGACATACTTTTAGAGGAACCTTCCTGGAACCTTCCTCTAGAAACAGAGACCGAGAAAGGAAAATTAATAACTCCTTCACAAGGTTTCTAAACTATCTGAGATTTGGAGGGGAGATAGACAAGATATTTATGAACAACATTCATTAAGGGTGGAACACGTGAAGAGGTAATTTATGGGGCCTAAAGCATGCAAACGTTCAGGGGTCGAATTCTGCCTATAAAAGGAGGACCTCACCTCCTTCCCAAATCATCCCATTCTACATCCATTCCTTCAAGGCACTGAGGAGGATATCTCCACCGAGGGAGGTCGGCCGCAAATCATCCCCCTTTATTTTTATTTTATTTCATTTCTTTATTTTTAGTTTTAAATTGTAATTAATATTTCTAATAAATTCATGCATTGTTTTTATTTTTGTGTCCACCGATTCACCCTCTTCTCTTTCTCTCATCTTACCATTGTGAACTATAATACTCATGATCATGAGTAACTAATCCGAGGAATATCCCGAGGGAGTAATCAGGTTCTTGAACCCAAGACCATGTTTTTAATATTCTTTGAGTTAATTCTAAGGATAATTTATAGTGGGTGTAATCTTCACTGTGGTTGTCTAAAGATGAACTTCTTAATCTACAACCCTTTTCCCTCGATTGAGGATGTGGATAGAAGGTGTGATTGGAAATTGCTAAGTAGAATTTTCATTCATAACCGGTGTAGAATAAGGTGTGCATACATATGATGGATTGTGTACACTAAGAATATTTGAAAATGGCCAATGAAGGTGCTCCATGAATATTCTCTCGGGAGAACTTCCTTTATTCCATAATTACATTCTGTTTAGCATTGCATGGTAATTTAGAATTAAATTTTAGTTTCTATTGATTGATGAATTTCATTTATTTTATTAAATTACATTTATTTCATAAAATATTAAACAAAAAAAAAGAATTATATTAGGTGTACTAGAAGTAGTGATTTATTAACCACAAAAGCTCCTCAAGAGAACGACCTAGGTCAGCCACTATGCTGCACTTAGTATAAATATTTTTGAGAGCGCACATGACAAGACTTCGTCAAGTGCTGATGAACTGGAGAACATGGGACCAAGCAGAGGCTTGCGATGCTGAGGAGCTATCATATGTCTTTCATTTGTACTTTTGTTTAGTACTGTTTGTATTCCAGCATTGTGATTTGTTTGGATGCTTTCCTAGACATATGTATCATGCATCATTCATATATATGTGTGTTCTCCAGTTTATTATTGCTAGTCTTCTACTGTTTCATGTTCTATGGATTATTACTACTTCTGATATGGTATATCTATTCTACTTTAGCTGTGTTACTCTATCAATGAGGGAATAGTTTTTCCAATATCACACCCAAGGCCCTCACTGCTAGTCGGCAGCCTCTGGCGTTCAGGTAAATGAACTTGAGGCCATGTGACCAACCGAGTACGAGGCACCTCTAGGTGGATTCCAGAACTGGGATGTTATGAAGTGGTATCAGAGGAAGTCTTTATTCTTGACTTATTGTTTGGAGACTATATCTAGGTATAGGAAGGAATAGGTACTTGTTAATAAGCTGTGTCCACGCGTAGCTAACCCATATACAGGGAAAATCCGATTTACCTCGTTATTTAAAATTTTCTGGTTTTAAAAATTTACAGTTGATTTTATTTCACTGTTAGATGATTCAAAAGTTTTGTGCTATTATAGTTGATGTTATTAAGGTTCTATTCATGTTTCAACCTGATGAGATGAGGGTCTTCCATCTCATGCATCATATAGGCACTTGCTAGAAATCACATATCATGCATTATTTCTATGCCATCTAGGGTGCATTAGTTATTTCATGTTATTTTGATATATGTTGTGCAAGAGATTCATGCTTTTGTGATAAATTCTTGGTAGAATACCTGCTATTTGATAGGGTATTGTTTGAGTATGTTTTTGTTTGAATGAATTCCAAAATTTGGTTCTTGAGGTGTTATGGTCCCTCATGGACCAGAATTTGGTGGATCATTTCCTATTATGTTTGTTTATGAAAAGTATAAGATTCCAAGATTTTATTAGTGGGGAGTATGGGCCCTCGTGGATTGGAATTTGGCACTTAAATGGTCGTTTCAGTGTTTTTCTGGGTTCCAGAGTAGTTTTTGAGGCTAATTGTCTGGAAAAACTAGAATACATTCCATGTGTTCTTCTGTTCAGGAAGAAAATTTTTTTCATAATTACACACCGTGTACTATATGTACACGTCGTGTAGTCTCTAACCGTGTCACTGGATGTGTGGGCAGTGACACCGGGTTGGGAAATCCTTGGGGGAACACGCCATGTACCAGTTGTGCATGCCATGTTGTATAGACCATGTGTCCACCCGTGTGACTAACGACATGAAGGGATAAAAGATTAAGCAATACATTCCATGTCAGTCTTGAACACGCCGTGTCGTGTAATCCCTAGAATCTGGTCATGTTACTAACAACATGGGTTTGTGGAAATCCTTTAGTTCATGTCGCGTCTAGAACAAACATGTGTGTAGTTTTGTTCTAGGATAACTGTGTAGCTTAGTCGTGTAGAAGAACTCAAGTAGGGGAAGAGAAGTCAAGTACACGCCATGTGTTTGGACAACACATCGTGTTTATGAGTGTTTCACAACCTGGGTTGGTAGAAGTACATGACCATGTGGAAGGCTTAAGGGAACACACCGTGTAGACTTTATACACACTGTGTAGTCATGTTTTAGAAACTCAAATGCCTTCCTTATCTTGTTCCCTTATTACCTTTAGAAGTTTAAGTCCCTATTAATATTTATCTAAGGTGTGCACTCGACCTTGCAGAGTCATGCCACCAAGACGTCCTCCTTTTTTACGTTAGTTACAGGGTAGTGATCAGATACCAGATATGGTTGATCAGGGACTTTCAGAAGATCCTCTAGTTGTGCCAATATTGGCACCAGTAATTATACCTGACACAGGTGCCGATGCACAATTCAAGGAGGGATTTATGAGGATTATTCATACCTTCTAGGGAGCGCCGCCTCCTGCCTTGTCGATGGTAGAATTGACACGGGTCATTCAGCAGCAGCATCCTCCCACTTTCTCAGGGGATGGAGGACCCCGGGATGCAGAGTCATGGCTAGAAGCCATGTTGATGATCTTCAAGCATCTGGTGAAACCTCCAGAGAGGAGGGTGAAACTCTCTAAGTATATGCTTCAAGAATCTACAAAGAGGTGGTGGGATGTGATCTCACAGGAGGGATGCCAACAGGATATGTCTAGAGATGATTTTTAGCACATCTTCTATGACTACTTCTATCCATAAACCTTGAGGGCCGATCGAGACCGAGAGTTCATTAGTTTGGAGAAGTGCACTCTTTATGTTTTGGAGTATTACTCTCACTTCACTGAGTTGTAGCAATTTACACCATTTCTAGGGGGAGATGAGTTGTTCCTTGCACAGATAATGGATAATGGTCTCAGGTAGGATATCCAATCTTTGGTGAACATCATCAAGTTGAATTTGATATCTTCTATAGTCAACCAGGCACTGATCACCGAGCAAAATCTTAGGGATTATGGAACTGTGGGCCAGGGTGGTGCAACATCTAGGGTTAGTGCTTCTCCGGATGATAGAAGGAAGCTCCATAGGGAAACTAAATGAGGAGATTAGAGTAGGAGGGATGCATCTTCTGGTAGCCAGGTGGTGTGCTACTAGTACAGGGAGAGTGGTCATACGAGGCCACATTGCCCGAGGGACCCAATGGAGTGCTGATATTGTTGAAAGATGGGTCATATTTAGCGCTTCTGTCAGATCTTATTACCAGCAGCTGATGATATGGGTTCTTTAATGACTCCTTGTTCAAGAGAAACACCACCAATTTCTCACTAGTTAGGTAAATGAAGTTCTTCTAGCCATCCAGGCTGAGGTGGAGGTTGTGGCCGTGGTAGTCAGTTTCCAGGCATTCAATGATAGCAGGGTGGATCAGATCAGAGTGGTCAGGTAGGGTCATAGGGTCGTGATGAAGGTCAGAATTTTGTAGTGGATTAGACCTAGTAAGAGCATGATCCCATAACTTATACAGTTCGAGGAACGATCTTAGTTTCCTCATTTTTATCTTCTTCTCTTTTCGATACATGGGCTTCCCGTAGCTTTATATTTGTTGCTGTTGTGGAGAGCCTTGGTATCTGCGTCTTTTCTTATATTAATATCTTGTTACTAGACACTCCATTGGGGACTAGGATCGATAGTGTGTGTCAGTGTACGGAGTTACCTCTAGAGGGTGGTGGGTATCACTTTTTATGGGACCTCTATGTCATAGAGATTACATGCTATGACGTCATTCTTAGGATGGACTGGTTAGTTCCCTTCTAGGCTGTTGTTGATTTCAAGTATTGTAGGGTGAGTTTCACATCACTAGGGGAAAATCTTTTCTTCATAAGGGAGAATGGTATGTCCAAGCGAGCAGAGTGGGACCCAAGCATCATGGGTTAGGAGGAGTTACATCCCAAATTACTAGTCTATATCTGGAATACCAGGGGATTTCACAGATGGAATTTCCTCCAGTGGTGGATCATTTTAGAGATGTCTTTCCATAAGAATTTTCAGGTTTACCTCCATAGCGTGAGGTATAATTTTCTATTGAGCTTGTTCCAGGAGCGACAATGGTGTCCATTCCTCCTTATAGGATGACTACACTAGAGTTACAGGAGCTCAAGAATTAGTTGGTGGAGTTGCAGGAAAATGGTTTCATCTGCCCCAGTACTTCTCCTTGGGGTTCACCTATCTTTTTTGCAAATAAGGCTGATGGTACCCTCAAGATTTTTGTGGATTATTGAAATTTGAACCTATTGATGGTCAAGAATCAATATCCATTACTGAGGATTGATGATGTCTTTGATCATATTCGAGGATCCCGGATGTTATTGAAGATTTATTTGAGGTTCGGTTACCATAAGTTGCACATTATGCCATCAGATAAAACACTTACAACCTCTCAGAGTAGGTATGGTCTATTCGATTATATGGTTATGCCATTCGGTCTCACGAATGCGCCTGTATTTTTCATGGAACAGATGAACCGAGTGTTCCATCCATAATTGGATTCTTTCATGGTGGTCTTCATGGATGATATATTGGTGTACTCTCACACTCAACACAACCATGCTACCCATATTGAGATCATTCTGAGTACCTTGAGAGAGCAGCAGTTGTATGCTATGCTCTCAAAATGCCACTTTTGGATGGACCAGTTTCACTTTTTGGGTCATATTATCTCAGAGTCAGGAGTATCAGTTGACCTATAGAAAGTGAGATAAGTAGTTTTCTAGGAGAAACCAATGTATGTCTTTGAGGTACAGAGTTTTCTAGGGCTGGTTGGATACTACAGACATTTCAGACATGAATTTTCACGCTTATCAGCGCCACTGACGGGCCTGACTAAGATGAGTAAAAAGTTCTTGTGGTCATTTTCTTGTGAGTCAGACTTCCAGGAGTTGAAAGGGAGGCTAACTTCAACACCGATACTAGTATTTCCGGATCCAGGAAAGAGCTATACTTTGTACTTTGATGCTTTAGGTATCGGTTTGGGAGTTGTGCTTATGCATGGGGAAGGGGTCGTTGTGTGTGGGTCTCGGCAGTTGCGGCCACATGAGAAGAATTACCCAATGCACGATCTCGAGTTGGCTGATGTTGTTCATTCCTTACTCTATTGGAGACATTACCTTTCGGGAGAGAAAGCTCTAGTTTTCACTGACCACAAGAGTCTCAAGTACATCTTCACTCAGTGTGATCTGAATTTGAGATAGTGAAGGTTGGTTGAGTACCTTCAGTCCTTTGACTTTGATCTTGCCTATACACTTGGGAAAGGCAACACTATGGCTGATGCATTGAGTAGGAAGACTCAGATACATCTAGTTCAGTAGGCCAATAATGAGTGGAAGCTTATGGATATATTTTTTGAGATGCATTTGGAGTTTCATGACATAAAAGGGAAGAATTTTATTTCTTCTATAGCTGTTACCTCTACTCTTCTTGATCGAGTACGAATGAGGCAACTATCAGATTCTGAAGTCCTAGTCCTACAGGAGAGTGCGTCAGGAGATGACCCTCTTCTGAGATAGACCATAGGTGAGGATGAGATCTTTCATTTCCAGTGGAGCTTATGGGTGCTAGTAGGCATATGCGAGGAGCTGATGCAAGACTTTCATTCTTCAGTTTGGGCTGTTCATCCTGGTGTCACCAAGATGTATCATGATCTACAGCGTCAGTATTGGTGTCCAGGTATGAAGAGAGATGTTTCTGGTTTTTTCATGAGGTGTTCCACTTGTGAGTAGGTGAAGGCGAATCATTAGTGACCAGAAGGGATTTTTCAGTAGTTACCCATTATCGAGTGGAAGTGGAATGATGTCGCGATAGATTTTTTGATAGGGTTGATGAGGTCACCTTGAGGAAATGATGTAGTATGGATTTTCATTGAAAAAGTCAAGAAGGTTTCTCAGTTATTTCCAATCAAAAAGACCTTAAGTGTTGATGATATGTGAAGGTTGTACATCTGAGAGATTGTACGTCTGCATGGATTTACACACTCCATTGTTTCAGAAAGAGATGCATGTTTTACTTCTCAGGTCTGGCAGGGGATTTAGAAGGCTTTGGGTACACAGGTTCTTTTGAGTACAGCTTACCATCCCCAGACAGATGGCTAGTCCGAGCATACGATTCAGGTGCTTGAGGACATTCTTCGAGCATGTATCCTATATTTTTTAGGTTCTTGGGAGATACATATACCTCTTGTGGAGTTTTCCTACAATAAAAGTTTTCAAGAAACTATTCATATGGAACCTTATGAGGCTTTGTACGCAGTCCATGCCGAACATACTTATGTTGGATAGAGGCAGGAGAGGCTTCTATATGGGGACCTCGTCTTGTGCAGGAGACCATAGAGTAGATAGATTTGATTTAGAAGAGGATGGTACTGAAAAATCATGACAAAAGTCTTATGCTGATTGTCGGAGATGACCTCTGGAGTTTGAGGTTAGAGATCTAGTTTTCCTACATGTCAAACTGAGGTTGGGGCACATAAGGATTAGGAGACAGGGTAAGATTTTTCCGTGGTACGTCAGGCCATTTGAGGTGTTGGAGAGAGTTGGTCCAGTTGACTGTCAGTTGTAGGTACCTTAGAGGTACGGGGCTATGCACGATGTTTTCCACATTTCCGAACTTCGACGTTACTTCTCAGACCCATATCTTACTTTGCAACTCGAGGAAGTCGAGTTGGAGGTGGATGAATCTTTTAAAGAGCATCCTATCCGGATTATTGATCAAAGTACCAAGGTTCTTCATGGTAAGTCTGTTTCTCTAGGATGGGTGCTATGATAGCACGAGGGAGTACAGGATGAGACTTGAGAGAGGGAGGCCGATGTATGATCACAGTGGCCAGAGCTATTCTGGGTTTGTTCTTATACTCCATATTTCTAGGGAAATTCGGGGATGAATTTCTTTTAGGGGGAGTTTGTAAGAACTTGAATCTTTTTTAGGTATTTTTTCCTTTTATGGTCGTTTTTGAGAAAAAGAGGAATTTTTAGAAATTTTCAAAGTACATGCCATGTACTTTGTTACCGGGTGTAGTTGTGTACTGGCCATGTAGCAGTCAGGCACACGACCATGTGGGGGGTGACCTGGAGGCCGCCTAAAGCGGAGTACAAAAATGGAAATTACACATCGTGTACTTCCAAAGTAGACGCCGTGTATTTTATTTTTTTTGTTAAACGTACCAAGGTCACATCTAATCTCCAAAAACACCTTTTTCTATGTTTGGTTGAGGCGGGAGATCTCGTACATCTGCAATATTCATCCAAGCCCCCGACTGAGCATCCGATCTCCGATTCGACTGCCACCAATTTCATTGGGATCGACTCGATATGGTCTTTCTTCTTCTTGAGCTTCGTTTCACGATTACCCTTTTTTCTCAAGCTATCCTCTGTTGAATGTTTTTTATGTTTTTATAGATCTTCGGTGTTCTAAGGTGATTCAAGCCCTAAGACTCAAGTATATTGATCTCCCAACGCCATGATAGGTGGTTTGTGTCTTTCTATTGAAAGTCTTTGAGTAATATGTGCAATGTTTCCCAATAACCTTGAATGGTGTATTGAGTGTTTACCATTTTAACCCTGTTAATTTCCTTCGATGCTTGTATGATTGAGTAGAGGTTAATTGTTTGTGAATAGGGTGGATTGCTATGATTTGGAAGTGTTTGCCCATGCATGTTATCTTTAAGACCGTTGGGTCTTGTTTATCCTGTTAGGCTTTCTGATGTTTTTCCATACCTAGTACTGTAGGATGGTGTGATTATTTTATATGACGTAGTTGATATGTTATAGACTATTAGCCAAGTATTTATTAAGGTTTAATTTGGCAGTATTGCATTGCTATGCTCATTTGACTTACACAGGGACAAGAAAACCTGGTGTAGTAGACTATAAGGGGAATTGACCGGTTTTGCTTCCTCAGAGAGTCTTTAACCACATAGACTATAAGGGGAATTGACTATATGAGCTTTATCAGAGAGTATTTAACCACATTTGACTATAAGGGGAATTGACCATGTGAGATTTCTCAGGGAGTCTTTATCACTTTTTACTATAAGGGGAATTGATTGTAAGTGCCTCCTTAGAGAGACTTTGTTATATCCTTGTAAATTGAATAAGAGGGGTAGATTGTGTGTGCTTCCTAGAGGGTGGCTTGTGTTGCTAGGTAGGACCAAAGGGGATAAGCTATGAGTACTTACCAGAGGGTTACCTGTTTGTGTTTTCTTGCATGATTATCTATTTACTTGACATATGAAACTGAATGCTTTGAAACTGTAGGTTTGGTTACTACTGAGTACTTTCTTGTTTACTACCTTCTTTTGTTTATTACCTTCCATATATTCACCGACTATTAGGCACAGATCTTGTGGTGGTTTCCTAATTGGATTTAGTCTCACACCCTGTTTTGGACATGCTTTTGGGCCCAAACAGATTATATTGCTGCAGGTATAGATAATGGCAAGCAACCTTCTATTTCAGGCACTTTAGTGCCGAGGAGATGGAGAGCATGGGACCAAGCTGAGGGTTGCGATGATGAGGGGCTATTATCTATCTTTATTTTGTAATTTTGCTTAGTACAATTTGTATTCCAAAAATGTGATTTGTTTGGTTTATTTTCTAGACAAATGTATCATGCATCATTCACATATATATGTGTGTGCTTTAGTTTATTATTTCTATTCTTCCGCTATTTCCTGTTGTATAGATTATTACTGCTTCCGCTATTGTATATCTGTTCTACTTTCACTGTGTTACTCTGCCAATGAGGGCATAGTTTCCCCACTATCACACCTAAGGCCCTCACTACTAGTCAGCAACCTCTGGCATTCAGGGAAATGCGCTTGAGGCCATTTGACCAACCGGGCATGGGGCGCCTCTAGGTAGCTTCTGGAACTAGGATGTTACACTAAGATACATTCATGAACTATGTATCATCCTCAAACTGATGGATAGTCTAGAAAGACTATTCAAATATTAAATCATATGTTGAGGTTATGATCACTTTACTTTCATGGAATGTGGGATTAGTTTTTACCATTGGTGAAATTTAATTATAATAACAACTTTTATTAAATCATTAAAATGGAACTGTATGAAGAATTGTACAAGAAAAGTAGTCGCACACCAATTTTTTGGGATAAATTTGGTAAAATGAAGCTTTTAGTCCTAGAACTTGTCAAGGAGACAATGGTAAAAGTAATAAATATTCAAATTCATATCATGGAATATCAAGGAAATAAAAAGGGTCATGCCAATAACCGATGGAAGGATGTGGAATTTAAAGTAGATGATCTTGTTTTATTAATGGTATCACCATAGAAGGGTGTTATAAGGTTTGGTAAGAAAGGGAAACTAAGTCCCAGGTATATCGATCCTTTTGATATTTTGGAAATAATTAGAGTTTTGGCATACAATTTCTCAATCCCACATAGCCTCTCTTAAGTGCATGATGTATTCCATATTTATTTACTGAGTAAATATATTCCATAACCAATGAATTAAATAAACTATGATGAAATGTAATTGTACCCTAATCTATCAAATTGTGGATATCCTATCCAGATTATAAACACTAGAGAACATGTGTTTTAGAATAAGATGGCTTGGACGGTAAAGGTGTGATAAAGAAATCATAAGATAGAAGAAGAAACATGAGAACCTGAATAAGTTACTAAGGAAATATACCCACATTTTTTCATGAGGTTAATTTAATAAATTTCATGGATGAATTTTTTTGAAGGTTTAAAAAATTTAACACCCATGATTCAATTATAGCAAGTAAATATTTTATTCTAATGAAATTGTAGAATATTGCACATAGAATTTGTCAAGAATGTGATTAAATCATAATTTAAAAATTCTATAATTATAATTTGATATTTTTTTTTAATTTTTTAATCCATCATTTCAAAATTATCTTTGGGTGGATTTTTGATGTTTCTCAAAAAAATATATTTTTGGATGAATAGTGAAAAATACTGATTTTATAATCAAGACCACTTTTATGAAATTATAATGATATAAGAATGAATTTAAAATTGATAATACCTTTTTAAATGCCAATTATATATTTAATAATTAATATAATCCATTTAAAAAATGAAAATTTGAACTTATAAATCTATGTTTCACATTTTGGAAATCTTGGTATTATTTTTTATTTAAATAAATACTTTTGGGTTCCTATTTTTTAATAAAGTATTGACAAGGATACATTCATTTTTTATTTTTTTAAAACTAAATTAAGTATCCTTTTATTTATCAGAATCCAATTAATTCCAGGAGAATCATGATTATACCTGGCTTTTCTGCAAAATCATTTTTATTCTTAAAATGAGCATTTTTCTAAAAATGATTTTCATTAATTTTGTAAACTTATATTAAAAGTAATTTTTATCGCTTTTGTAAATTGAATTTTGTAAAATGGATTCCATATTTTCAATTTTAATAATAATTATTAGGTAATAATTTCAACTTAATTTTTTGTTATAATGAATAGTAACCATGGTAAATATGTGTCACCTCGATTAAGGGTAAAATATGTTAAAAGGGTTTAAATAAATGGACAAGTCTTCAAGATAATGATAAAAACTTGATTAAATATATTTCGTTGGTTTTATTTTGAAATTAAATTTTTTAAATTTTAAGATATGATAATTTTGATCCACTTAACTTCTGTAAAACACATATTATATAATAAATTTTCATGTATTTACAAGTTTTTTACCCACCTCACTTATAAAAGGGAACATTCTATACTTTATTATCTACACTTATTGAGACACCTAACTTGAACAAGAACATCCCAATACCATACTAACTTTATTTGTTTAGCCCTAGAAGTATTGATCTAACCAAAAGACAACTTCAATAAGGCATAACGTGTAAGCCAATTGAGATTACCAAAAGAAGAGGTATATATTCTAATAAGATTTTTAAAGTCCCATTATTCATAGACCTACCATAAATATTAAATAACTATATTAGAATAATTACATACTTATTTTACCATAATTTTTTGTTTTTATATTAATGGTATATCTATTTTCTTACCTCTTTTCCATCCTATATAAAATAAAAACATTTCTCATACGTTCCTACAAAATACCTTCTCCACGTAGTAGTGTAATTCATTTTTCATAACTGCTTCATTTGGATGGTTATAAATAATGAATTAATGAATATATATTATATTTATTATATAATAATTATAATTTAAATAAAATATAACATCTAACTCCTTAACCAACCATCTGTTGGAAAATGATAATGTCCCTCCTACAAATCTACGGATTATCACCTCCAAGAAGCGATATGATTCATTTTTCTATAAACACCTTTTATAGATGATTATAAAATTGTATATAATGAATTAAAATTTTATTCATTAAATTATTTATATTATTTATATTAATCAAGCATTTCATAACATCTTTAATCATAACCAACATATTAAAGTAATTTTGGAGAAATGGACTGAATAAATGTAAATGTTTGATGTAACAAATAAATTTTCAGTAAGTGGTGGTAAAATGACTATAAAAATTTATTAAATAATGTAATAGAGATTATAATGTTTATAAATTAATTATTTAAAAACATAAAATTTATTATTAAAGAGGAAACTAAATTTCTAACCAAGCATGAATCCAAGGTAACGGTTTTTCATCTAAATTTTATTCCACTGAGACATATCTTATATTATGCACCTAATTTATTTTATATGGTGTATATACTTCCCATTTGACATATTATATTATGAATTAATATAATATAATGGTATTTAGATTTTTAACTCAACTTTTCTCTTTTAAGGGGTTTTGATTCAAAAAGTATTAAATACTTAAAGGTTTATTTTACAATATCATTCTTCTTCAGAACTGTTCATATTTGAATTTATGTTAGAATAATTTTATTATATTTATCTTATTAATACAAATATATGTAGTCCTCAACTAGTTATTTTTGTCGATTCAATGTTTTTATTCTAAATTTGCAACTCTTTGGTACTCAATGATTGAAAAAATGTTTTTATGAAAAACTTACATTATTTTATCATTTAGATTGGGAATATTTTTCTTCCATATGCATATTTTTCAAATTATTTCACATAAGTTTTTATATACTTTTAAATAAATGTTAAATGTATTTTCAAAATACCTTTCACTTTCCTTATAAATGTTTAAGAGGAATCTTTTTAATATTTTCCAAACAAGACAGTTTTTAATTTTTACAAAAGTGTGAAAGAAATGTTATTCATAACATATATGGTGTGAATGGATTTTACACCTCCATTACTATTATTCTATATTCATATTCCATGATAATTTTACATTTTTTTAAATAAAATCATTTTTCCATTATTATTTTATTTTTTATTTTTTTATATTATAATAATAATAAATTATTTTTTAAAAGTTTTAAATGAAATTTGGAAGAAATTTATAACTCTATTTATATGAAAAGTTACGAAGGTTTTATAAATGTTTCTTTTTTTACATTCTCAAAAGTATTTATTTTACTTCAAGCCCTCAATTTTGATTAATTGATTAGATTATTTCATCCTTTAATGAATTATGGATTATACCTTATTTTGAGATGATTCACTTCCCTGTGATCATGTTCTCTATCACTCTCCGTTATTCATTGGAATTATTTTTCTCCTTCATGTCTATAATTTATAAATCTTGGATATATTTTGTATCATTTTTATTACATAGATATTTACTTAACCATATACCATTTCAATATACCGTGATAGTTTAAATACACTTATTAAGAACGGTATTTCACTTACAAGATAAATATTAATGTTCCATATTCATGATTCAATATAGATATTTATTGATTGATAAGGAAAAACAATTATAAATTATATAATTAATTTAATATATAGTTAATTATTTGGGCATATTTAAGTTATTGGTGGGCCCTAATTATTGATATACCCTTAGTTCATTGAGAGGTATATTGGGAAAAAAATTAAATAAATTAGTTTTGTATTTGGTTTATACCAACCCACTCATTGAAATATTTTAACACAAGGTATTGACTGTAAGGTTCATGATGTCCTATCAAAAATCCTTGATGGTAATATTCTTATTCCTGAAATTATGCATTTCCTTCATTGATATTTTAGTTGTTATTATCCATGTGATTTTTATGTTGATATTTTATATGGATAAAATTTGAAGCTCAAGTTTTTTATTAAATGGAATATGTATTGCTTTTAAACTCTACCATATTATTAATGACTTAGCTACTCATGATATAATATGTTGTATACTTTTACATACTCAACATCTTTTATCACCATTTATTATGTTTTCCTCCCCCTGGTATATGATGATGTTATATTTGAATGATCTTCAAGGATGAAAGAAAGTGTTCTGTGTTATGTTTTATTTTTCCGATATTATACATAAATAATGTATTTATCTAGTCTTCCAAGACAACTGAAATGATCAATCCTTTGTGTTTTGATCCATTATATCTTTAACCAATGTAATAAATAAAAACCATCTCTGGGTTACTGTATTTAGGGTTATTGCACTCCCCTCAAATAAAATTTTTAAAACACATAAGAAAAATCAAAATATTGACTGAATTTCAAAGAAACATTCTGTACATGTATTGTTGATTTTTTTACCTTTTACTCACAACGGTAAAATCAAACTCACTAGTAATAAATATGGAAATTAAAATAAGTCGATACCTTTTTAAATATAATAGTATTTATAATTATTATCAAAATATTCTTCTCCTTTGTGAATTTTTTTCCCAAAACATGTTTTCTCATTTTCTCCCCCTTTTGAATTTTTGAAAAGAATCAGGGAAAAAAATTAAAATAGAGTGTAAAAAAGAAAAGTTCTAATTTAAACCCCCCCTTTGAATATTTAATGATTGCCTAGGTAAATCAAAATAAAGTTACCATAGGATGAATTTTATTTATTTTCATTATGTAAATATGGGTTTTATATAAAGAGGTAATGATTCTTGGAGGATTATTTCAGATACATACACAAAATATATGAAACTATTTGTTGTGAACTATTCTGAATGAAAAGATAAGCTATGATTATTATCTTATTATCTATAAAATTATTTATGAGAATACTTTAGTTTTTTTGAAATTTAGATTTAATTATCATGTTTATTTTTCATAGAATTTAATGTTTAGAATTACACATTGATGTTGGTGGAGAAATATATAGCTTGATTTTTTGGATAAATATTTTTGTGATGGTTGGTCAAAATTTGGGACAACCGTACTGCCACCCAAGAAGGCTACCACCCAAAGGCTTTGGGTAATCATAATGGTGACCCTTAAAACTAACTATAAAGTATCACAATAAGGAAAAATCATGTATGAGTTTAGGTGGACATTCATGTAGAGGATAATGTGGACGTTTGAGGATGGTGGTGCCTCATATCACACATGCATGGTGAAATGTGAGACTGAGGGTGATAAATAGAACCTAGGAAGACTTTTTGGGCATGGGTAGACTAATTAATAATATTAAACCTAATAAAATTTCTGATATGGGAATTCCATTTATATCACTTACTGTTCATAGTGGGTGAGATTTAAAAATAGGCGTGCAACTAAAATAAAAATAACAACATTAAAAGTTTTCTTAATCACTGTGAAGTATGGTTTAGAAAACACTAATGAACTTTTTATCTTTAACATCAGCCTGAAAGGGTTTTTTCATTCCAAGGAGTTCATATTGTATGCTACCATGCTAGAAGAACTCAACCACATGAGACGATTCGAGCTAAAAAAAGTGATAAATATAGAAAAAGGGGTAAGGAACTCATATTTTTTATATAGCATTGAGAGGTTACCAGGTGGTTATAAGGTGGAGGAGTTAGTATCTCATGAGTTCGGTATAGGATGAATAATGTAAACAATGAACCTAATAATAACATGTGAATTTAAGATTAGTACATGGTGATGGTTTGATCATAAGAAAGGTGGATGATGTTTTTTTATGAAACATGCAATGTCATGTTGTTCATTTGTAGTGAAGGTCTATTTCCCAAGTGAGTACATAATGATTTATAGACCTCATGGATTTAATTTATCAATGTATTATGTGATAAAAATAAAAAAATATTTATTTTAGGTATGCAAGATTTATTTTTAAACATGTTTTCTGATTGATCAATGGGTAATGTCAATCACTATTGGCTATATATACCCTCCTTGATAACATTATCAAGAGATAATGACTTCGATAAAAGTTTAATGCTATAGAGTGGGGGAGAGAGTTCATTATTCTATTGAATATTTTTTTTTCATTCATGAAGTGTAGGTTTTATGTGAAGCATAATTGATTCATGCATACTTGATGTAGTATAGGAAACATGATTGAGTTTGAAAGTATATTTTTATGAATCAAAAAAGTGTTGAATGTTTAACTAGTGTGCAATTTGAAGGTGAAAAATACTTAGTATGTGAACAGAGTGAAGGTTTAGTAGGAAAATATGAAATGAGGTGAATTAGTGAAAAAATTAATTGAGATCCAATATGTGAATCAGGAAGGAATATGAGGAGACTTTGTACTAAGTGCATGGAGTTATGCCCAAACTATGTAGTACAATGCATGGAGTAGGGGTCATTTACATAAAATTGGTATATGAATTATTATATATTTCATTGAATACAAGTGAAACATTATTCACATTCATGAGCTTAATATTGTGAGATATTTATACTGTTTGTGAAAAAATAACACAAATAAATTTGGAAGAAAATTAATCTAATCAATTCGATACTCCATAATATTGAATATAGACAGAGAAGAGGCTGAAGTTAGATGATATTTATAGGACAATTCTTACATGACTGAGTATTTAGTTGATTGAGATTAATTAGTTCACATGGATATTTGAAAATTAACAAAATAATGAATTCATATTTTTAACAGGATCTGACGTACATATGTGAAGTTATACATGGGAAAACCAGATCTTATATGTTTCTGAAGGAAGATCTACTTCAGTGGTGAAAAAATCCAGAAAAAATAGGGATGTATTTTTAACTATGGGTCAACATTGAAGAGAATATTTATTGGGTTGTATAAATAATAAAATATCAGATAATGAGGTTGGGAAATATAACCAAATATGGAAGAAGTGTTGGTTCATAGGGTATAAAAATTGACACAATAGAAGGATTTACTTATATGGTGTATAACCAGTCACTGTATAGGTTATTTGATTTGGGTGTATAACCAATAACACTCCTCTGTGACTCCAAAGAACATTTTAATTTATAAAAATGTTATAGTTTGGAAATAATATCTTGGGGTATCTAACTATCCACAATAAAGTGTAGGGTTTATGATGAACCTTGTAAATTTTATGTGTTGTTATCTCTTATTATTTCCACATATGAGGAGAGGGTGTGTATTTTAACCAAAATTATTGAGAAACTTAAAAAATTAAAATAGGTTGAATTAAAAGGGAAATTCAAAAAAGTGTCCAGTAATTCACACCATAGTGGTTCACCAAACATGGACTCTAGAAGTGTAATGAGAGCTAATCCAACCTCACTTCAAAAAGATACATGTTTTTAATGTTTTTTTCAATACCCTTAATGAAGAGAAAATATATGGAAGTGTTTGATATTCCTCAAATAGAGAAAAAGGATGATATTTATGTTGGTAGTAATCTTGAGATATTTTTCATAAATAAAAAAGATAGGAGGAAAAAAGTGGAAAATAGTCTGAGGAAGAATCTAAAAGTAAATGGAGTAATACCACTAACATAAGTTAACTATAGTGGTATAATTTG
Source organism: Viscum album (assembly GCA_963277665.1). Classification (NCBI taxonomy): domain Eukaryota; kingdom Viridiplantae; phylum Streptophyta; class Magnoliopsida; order Santalales; family Viscaceae; genus Viscum; species Viscum album. The sequence continues at coordinate 92,617,510 of OY728155.1, forward strand.
TATTAATTTTTTTGTTTATAATTATTCAAATCAATCTTATTCTAGATATCATTATGATGTATCAATTAATGATATTTATTATGAAATTAATGATCATCTGAATAATGTTCCTAAAGAAGTGGTCACATGTATATTTGATATAATAAAGGGTATTCTTAAAGAAAAATAATAGATTGAAGAATAAGTTGAGGGAATAAAGAATGCAACTAGAAAGAGTTTCAGAAAGTGCATTTTTATCATAGAATAAATTTCATTATTAATGAATAATTGAAAAGGTATGTTAGTGAGAAAGAGATATCTGAAATAGTATTTATAGAGGTTTTCAATGAAAATAAAAAATGTTACAAAACCTTTATGGATATTAAAAACATCAATTAGTGGTTAAATAAAAAATAATAAAATTTATTGATAATATTTTTAAAATATTTAAGAAAAACTCAGGAGGAACATATCAATAATATAAAATAGGATCAGAATGATATCCTAAGATCAGTTGAGGATGATAAAAACTATCTCAACATGAAGTTCCATTAGTTTTATAAAAGGCTAAGAAGTATGGAATCCAAACAAGCTAAAGATTATGATATTATTGTGAATAAACATTATTCCACAAAAATTTCCATCATGTTTCATTGTCCCAATAAGACTCATTTGAGTGGGAATAAGTGAATGAACTCTTATTTCCTAATTAAATAGGTATTATCCTTATCAAAATCTATTAATTGTAATATATTTATTTTATAATTCAGTTTTTATAGAAAATAAAATAAAAATATAGATGATAAAAAATTATAAAAATTCTACCACTATGATTAAGGTGTAAAAATATAAGTTCATGAAATCCAGCTTCTAAAAAATATCCTAAATAGTTTAAAAGACCGACCCACACCTGTAAGTTGATAAACTCAAAAAACATGCATGTTAGAGAAAATGATTATGATTTGTAGAGAATATTTGGTGTTGTAACTAGTTTGGGTACAATGTAATGTAATATTGGAATAAAAAATAAATTCATGAAATTAATTGAAGTCCATAATCAAGGGGAGATCAAATATGAAGAAATAAAATATCCAACTATAAAAAAAATAAATTTAATATAAAATAAATAACACGAAGTTTTATACACTACAATGGATAAATTGGAAAGGTGGTTTCACAAAAAAGGAAATTTTATGTCCATGAAAATAATTCACAAAAATAATTACTTCAAGAGAAAGAAATGATTATGTATCATGTTATAATTACATGTAAAATAGTGCTTAATCTAGAAGGAAATAAAATCCTAGGTTGAGAGAAATCTCTCAACTTCAGTGTAAACCCTCTATAATCAAGTGTTATCTTATTTTTCACAATCTGTATGTTTCTGTGCTGAAATGTATGGAATTGAAGGATATGGATGAATCCCTTGAGATAGAGAAAATATGAGATGATGTTTCTAAATCTTCACTGCACAATTAATATGGAATTTCAAAAAATATTTCTGAAAATTGAAAGTTAAGGTATGAAAATAGCTCCTATATCCACATTTTGAATGATTTAGAAACTCATATCAAGGAAGAGTTAATAATGATCCAAAAATAGTAATATTAATACTTTACACTTGAATTTTAGATGTGTTTGTTTAGATAAATGTTGGATGAATATATTTCATGATTTGATCGTTTTTTAAGCCATAATATATAATGATAGTGTAATCTAATTTTGGTATCACATGAAATTCCATGTATGGATAACATTAATCACCTTGGTTATAAACTCTTGTTTTCTACAGTAAGTTTTCCCATGTATACATAGAGTTTTCAAGATAAAGGATTATTACAAAGAAAACATGTGATATTATTTCCCCCTCTATATTGAATAACATTATTCTAAATTAGGGATTAATAATAAGTTTTTCTAAATAATAATGATGAATTGAGAAGACCCTTAGTATCATATTTGTATTTCTTATCAATAAGGGGAGAAATAAAAGAACACATATTGACATGAAGAGTGTATAGTGATATTGATAATAAAATCCAAAGGGGGATATTCAAGCTCCCATTAGATGAATTTTTTTTTCAATGTGTAAATACGTGTTTGATATAAGGGGATTATAATCCTTGGATAATTAACATAGATACATCCTCAAAACATACATACTAATTGGTTGTGAAATTATCGTAATGAAAAAGGTAACTGATGATTATGAGTTAACTATATACAACATATTTTATGAGAATTCATGAGTTCATTAGAAATTAATAATTCATATTTGAGTTTATATTTATGTAAATTTAATGTTTATAATTACTCTTGGATGTTAGTAGAGGAAGATATGGACTATATTTTTGGGTAAGTATTTTTGGGAGGGTTAGCCAAAAAGTTAGGCAAGACAGTTAGCCACCCATGAATCCTATCACCTAAAGAACATAGAGAAGCTTAAAGGTAGATAGCATGGATGACTAAAAATTATCACAGTGAGGGCCTAAGAACACATGAGGTTAGGTGTGAATTCATATAGGAGCACAGGTCAGAGAAGGAGGATGGTGGTGCATATACTCACATGTGTGTGGTGGCATATGAGACCAAGGGTGAGCACAAATACCTAAGAGATTTAAATAATTCAATGGAGGAACATTTTGAGTAATTTAAAAAATTAATCCTACAATAATATCCAATGTGGAACTCTCACTTATACCACATACTATTCATAGTGCATTAGATTTAAAAATAAGTGCATGGATTGAATTCAAACGATAATGCTAAGAGTCATATTCCTCACTATGAAGTAATATTTTCAAACATTCTAATGAGTATTTTATCTTTAACCTCATATTTTTAGGGGTTATTCATGTAATTTAGTTTTCATGACACACTTACATTTAAGGAGAGGCCATCCATGTGAGAAAAGTTGAGCTCAAAAATGATAAAAGTCTATATAGGGATAAGGAATACATAATTTTAATATAGTTTCATGATTTTATCATGAAATCATAAGGTAGAATAGTTAGTTATTATCAAGGTCAAAACACAATGAACAAATTATATAATTCATTAAGGAGTAAGTCGTTCATACAACATAAGTAAATAGTGAGGGTTTCGTCATGGGGAAGATGCATGATGAAGGTTATAAGACATGCAATTCCACATGGTTCATTTTTGGTGAGGTCTTGTTCTCCAGGTGAGTATGTGATGAAGGATGAACTACATGGATACTATGTGGAAATGTATTACATGAATAAAATAATGATATATTTTTAGAGGGTCATGATATGAATTGTTGAACATGTTTTTTGGATTGATCAAGGGAAACTATTGATCACTATTGGCTATAAAACCCTCATTTAATAATTTATCAAGATCTAATGAATTTGGGAGAAGTGTGAAAAGATGTAGAGGGAGTTTATTATTTTATAGGCTCACATTTTTCTTAAAAAAGTAGAGGTTCCATGAAGATCATATCTCAGGCTTGCATACTTCTAGTAATATGTAAAGTATGAGTTAGTACATGAGCTTTTTTAACAATTCATATAAAAAGTGTTGATATCTTACATAGTATGTGAATTGTAGTTTCATACCATGTAATACGTGTGAAGAGTTAAATTTTAATAGGTGAAGTTGAATTTAGATCCAGTATTTGAAGAAAGGAGGAAAATGAGACTATGTACTAAGTGTGCAGAGTGAAGTAAAGATTACATAGGATAGTGCAAAAAGAAGGGGCCGGCCACATAGAATCAGAATGTGAAGTATCATATACTACATATAATGTTCATGTAGTAACTTTTACCTAAATTAAGATATTATCATGTAGTATTGATATTTTGTTTACAAATAAATAACACATAAAATTTTGAAAGAAAAAGAATCTAAGCTGACTTATACTCCATTGAATCTGATAGAGAGAGAGAAGATACTGAAGTTGAAAGATATTTGAAAGATAATTATTTAATTCCTATGTATTCAGTGTATTGAGTACAATTGGATCATATAATAATATATGAATTGATAAAGACTAATGTTCATATTTTGAATAATATCTGATGTACTAACTTAAAATTTTACTTGAAAAAATAGATCCTATATGATCATGGAGGATGATAATTCTTAGTGGTGCAGAAGAAAAAAGGATTTAAGAAGGAGGTATTTATAGAAATGGATCAATATTGAATATTAGTATAGTTGGTGTGTACAAATAATAAAATAGATGATGAGGTTTTTTGGGTATATAAAATATTGTGGTAGAAGCGTTCGTGGCTTGGGTGTAGAACCAGACACGACTAGTCGGATGACTATTGGGGTGTATAAAAAGTTGTTTCTTATGTTTGGATATTGAGGTGTATAACCAATTATATTACAATGATACATAAGAGACCATTGAAATTGATAAAAATATTACATTTTAGAAACCATAGCTCGAGGTGTCTAACTAACAATGGAAATGGGTAGGATTTTATATCAAACCTTGTAAATACTATTTGATGTTCTCTCTCTTATTATGGTTTCATATGAGGTGATCCTATATGTTTTCACTAGGTGGATCAATAACCTTTACAAGTTAAAAAAAATTCAATTAAAAGGAATATTCATAAAAGCGACTAATGGTTCACCCGCCACCGCTTAGTGGTTCACTGAACTTGGTGTATATAGAAGCATAGATCAATAATATTAATGATATTGAACCTACTTGAAGTTATCCTATAATTAATATATATGATTTTTTATTTTATGATGATTCTAGAGAATATTCAAATTGAATCGCCTTATATTTTGTAGTGTTTATGTTTGAAAATAGTAAAAAACTAAATAAAAATACTTCTAGATAGAAATATTCATTATTTTTAACTGGAAAATTTATATTTCATTTGATATATTTTTTATGAAATAAAAGTTTTTGTTGAACTACCAAAAAATAAAGAAAAACCAAATAAATAATTTTTAATAGAATTATTTTTTTTGAAAAAAATATTCCCACTTTATTGATGATTTTTTCAATCTCTTGAGACAGGTTAAACAAGAAATTAATTGAAGTTCAGGTTAATTTGATTATTCCCAACATTTGTTTAATATATTTGAATCTATAAGAAATTAAATGTTTATTAAAAATATCAAAAAGATTATAATTTGTTCTAATGTAATAAAGATCAATATATCATCTTTATGTGTGGTCTTACAGGAAATGTTGTCTTACATAAAAATGTTTTTCATGTGAGTAATGTGTTGCGTTTATAAAAAAAAGAAATAGTGAATGTTTTCTTAAAAATAATTAGAGTTTGAGTAAAAATAAATCCAAAATCAGTGAGTGTATGTAGAATCCAAATAACGTGAACTGAACAACTTCCACCTTCCACATATTCATCTTTAGTAATGAAAAGTGAAACCAAGTGTTTCTTCTTACTGGACTAAGAAACTAAAGCCTTTCCTATGAAAATACATGATTCAGAAGTAATTTTTTCATCCAACATACAATATATAAAGATAGATCCCAAATTAATCTTAATTATAAATTCATTTTTTGAAGAATAAAATCAGCTATGTTTCATATTATAATTAAGATAATGAAAAATATACTAAACCAATTTTTAATTTCATTCCTTAAATTTTTCATAGAATCTAAAACATTAACACATGAAAAACATAATTTTTGTTGAAAATATATTAGTTATATTAAAATTCTAATCATCCCACATTATTATTTTTTATCCATCGATTTTCTATATTCATCAAGATCTTGTTTTGTAGAGGTTCCTAATGGAGTACTGATACTTGATACATTGTTAAAACCAATATTTAAAATAAATATTGAATGCAATTATGATGAGTTAAAAATTTTAATTTTATTTTTTGATTAATCTTAAAACCAATAAAAAAATAATATCACCCATTATGCTCTTTTAAAACTAACTTCTTATAGTCTCAAAAAAAACCATTAGAATTATAATTTTTATTTGAACCAAGAATAATGTGAATGAATTAAATTTAAACAACGATGTTGTCTTTAAAAAAATCCTTTTAAATTTTTTTTGTTTAATCATTTACTTTTAAAAAATTATTTTGAAGTAAAAAATTCAATTAATTCATCATGATAAGATCTTGGGGCTTTTTAAGGCCCTAGAGTGTGGTGGTGATTTTATATACATATTCTAGAAATTTAACATATTCAAAACTAGGGGTTGTCCAATATAAACTTCCTATAAAATATATCTATTAAGAAAATAAAATTTAACATCCTATTTGAATAAATTAAAATTATGATATTATGTGAAGGTTAATAGGGTTAAAATAGACCCAAGTCTTGATACTATTACAAAATTCCCTCCATATTCTATGACTTCTTTGTGAAAATATCCCTTTTAAACATTCATTGTTTTATTCCTTCTGATTGTTCAATTTTTATCACATTTATTTATCAAACCACATTTTAATTATATTTCCTAATGTTCTTTAGGTTACACAACCAGGGTACAAAATTGATTATATTTAAATTTATTAAGACCCTCTTTCATGTACCCGATTAAAATTTCATTTATCAAGGCATCAACATCCATTTTAGGTTCAAATTATGATAGGAATTCAAGTTTATCACATTAATTACTCAATGAACTTCCAGTTTAAATTGGTTGTCTTACATATCTAAAAATATTATCATAGGGATGACTTTTTAATATTGAATAGTTTCCAGGTAAAAGTGGTATTTTAATCCTAAACTATTTTTTGGGCATCATGTTTTGAAGTTTTTTCAAAATATTGAAATTATAATAAAATAACTTTTGGTTAATTTAATTCTAATGGTTGTGGTTTATCATATGGTAAATGAATAAAATTTATTTCAAATCCATTTCCTATAAGTTTGAGTTATGATAATTGTAAATAACAAAAGGATAAGTTTCATCTACATTAGTTCATTTTTAAAAAACTCGATAATCCTTACATAATATAAAATAAACAAGAAACATAAATTCACCATCCTTGAGATAAAATTTATAAATTCGATATTTCATTTTAAAAATAAATACTCTACCCCAAAATACATTTAAGTATGAAAGTATTTTTTTTGTATCAATCCACAACTAGAAATGAGTTTCATTAAGAAAAGTATGTAGTAAAAAATATTAATATTCTAAAAATTAGTACTCACAACATCATCCCAAATATTATAAGAAAATTTATATTTTCTTAGAAAATTTTGAGTAATTTACTAAAAATATCTATTTCTTCATTCAAATACACAATTTTATTGAGGTGTTCTTGGTTCTAAATAATTCTGAGTAATACCCTTCTTACAGAAAAATTTTAAAAATTAGAATTTATAAATTTTCCACCATGATCACTCAAGTCAGTAATCAAAGAAAATATTTTCTCAGTTTTAATAAAAGAATGAATTTTTTTGGAACAAATGAAATATTATTATTTTCATATAGGAAAATATGTATAATTAAATCTTGTGTAATAATCCATTAAGAAATATATATAGTTATTTCCTACAATGATCCTAATTTTTGTAGGAACAAATAAATTCATGAAAACTAAATATAAATACCTAAAAGTCAAGACATCACTAACAGGTTTAAAACTATACATATGTTGTTTACCAAATTTAAAAGTATCCAAAAATCATTAAGATTTAAACTTAAGTTCTGGTTAATCCCAAATGTAACCTTTATTAGAAATTTTAATTATAGTCTAAATGTTATAATGTCTTAACCACCTATTCTAAACCCACAAAAAATATTTGATAACACTGAAACAAAGTAAATTCTAGTGTCTCTGGTATTATATATCTAATGCTTAAATATTCTCATGCATATCATCAAATGGAATGAATTTATCTTCCATACTTTGAATAATACATTTTTAATTACCAATGTTAATAATAAAACCATCATTGCATAATTTAATGATTTTAATAAGGTTATACATATGTCCTAATACATATAAAACATTTGAAATAATATTTTTACCATGAAATGAAACATCTCCAATCATACCCTATACATTTTCTCCAAAATTAACCCATCCACCATTTACCTGATTCGTGTTTTGGAAGATATATTTTTCTCCTATAATGTGTTGAGAAACCCTAATATCCATGTACAACTCATTAAAAAAAATCTATACTTAGAATATTTTCCATAAATTATAAAAACTATGTTCTCGGTACTCAATTGTTTTTAGTATAGTAACATTATAAAAAAGAATTTAGAAACCCACACTTGTTCAACTATTTTACATTGAACGACTTCAAGATTTTCAAATATAAAATTCATTATGAAAACCAAAATATTGAACTCTACTTAAGGAACAATGAATTTTCTAACAATCCATCCTTTTACATTTAGTGAAAAAGGGTGCACTCATGGTAACAAAGTAAGTTAATTGAAAATAATACATTTTAGAAGTATAACCTATAACATTATAAGTTCTAAATGGTTTAAAATGTTTATAAATCTCATTAAAATTATCCCTACTAGAAGTAAAATTAGAAAAAGGTTTGTTCAAAATAATAACTTTAGATTTTATTTTAAAAAATAATTTATGATCACAAGTAGTCGAACTAGAACAATATCTAGACTTTAATTTTGATGAATATTTAGAAAATTTGGAATTATGTTTCGAAATTTAAATGTTTTATTTCGCAAGGTAAGCTTGAGAAAAATTATAGTTATTTATAAATTTTTTATTTTCAATTACCAAAAGATTAAAAAATCTTAATATTTCATCGTAATTAGGAAAATATTATCTATCTTTAAATCAATCTACTTTTCCATCATCCAATTATGTTGAATAATTATGGTATGAATTACAAGAAAATTGAGAATTAAAGGTTAAATTTAAAATATATTTTGTGGTTACCTTACACATGATACATTTTCATCCTTATGAACATTAATAAAGAATCCAACAATCTTTTTACTTCTATCACTATCTTCTGATGAACTATAAAACATAGTATATCCTCCACTTTCACTTAAAGTGTCAAATGCCTTCAAAATTTTATTTCCTTCAATTTTATAAGATATATTTTATTATTATTATTATTATTCAGTTTCGGAAAATGTAGTCTTATATGACCTAATTTTTTATATTCTTAACATGTAAAATATGAAGAATACTTATTCTCATTTATTTCCCTTCTATCTTTTCTATGATCATACCCAAGTTTATTATTATGAGGATTTTATTCCTTCTCTTTAGAAGTTGATACAAGTCTTTACCACTATCATCATAATCACTACGTACAAAATAATTCTTACACTTATTATTATAAGTTTAACAACCTGAGATTTTAAAAAATATATTTTTTAATTAAATTTTATATCTTTGATTTCTTGTGTTACATTCACCATTGAGTTTAAACAAACCATGACATATTACTAAAAAATTATTATTTAATGTGACTGTTACGACGTAACTGTTAAATTGGGGGTATGAATTGCAAAAAATAATTCATGAAATATATATAAATTTAATACTTAGTATAAATGCTTTTATAAATTCTTTGTAATAATCATTCAAATTTTAGTAAAGTCATTTTATACTTCAAAAAATAGGTTTTCTTCAAAAAAATATTTTTATTGCTTTTTTATAGAAAATATTATTATTAATTTATGGAACTTTTAGATATTTTATTTTTTAAAATTAACATCATTGTGGAAATTATCATATTAAAATTATCTTATTGTTAAATTTTTCCAATTTTCTGAAATGATTGAAATTCTAATGAATAGTGAAAAATACGAATTTTTATTGTAAATTGTATTTTTGTTTCTAGAATGTAAAAATTTACATTTTGTTTTAAAATTATTACAAAGTATAATTAGTTCAATTATATTATAAATAATCCAATTAATTTCATTGAAATCAATTTTTTGTTGGAATTTAGTATAAAAATATTTTTATACGTAAAAAGATTTTCCTAAAAAAACAATTTTTATGCGTGTAATGTGTTTTTATCTTAAAAAATTTAATATATATATATTATTTAATTATTTTAAAGAAATTAATGTATTATAAATTCATTAAAATATTTTAAACATTCACATAATATTATTTTCTTTGAATGAGAAAATATTAAATCTAGTTTTATGCTTAAAAACTGTATTTTTTTAAAAGTTATCTTAGTTGCGTTTTTCACACTTATTTTAAAGATAACTTTTAAAAATTATAGGTATTTAATTTTATAAAATGAATTCTGTATATTAAATACGGAGGTTCATATTTGGTAAATAGGCCCCTTTTATTGTTTTCAATATGAATAGTAACTGTTGTAAAATTTATCACCTCAGTAAAGGGTAAATTGGGTTAATCTAGGTTAAAACAAAATGAAAAGGCCGTAATTTTTCGTTATAATTCTTAATGGATGAAGGTAATTTTACCCTTATCACCTTAGTCTTAATTTTTTTTAATGTACACTTATTGATGAAAATGAATTATATAATATTTAAATGAAAGAATGATACAAAATGTCACTCTATTAGTATACAATATTTCTTATGTGCACACATAGAGAAAAATAGTTACGGTTGAATATAATTTTCTATTATGATACTAATGAAATTTTTCTAATGATATAAATTTATTTATAATTTTTAGTAATTATATAATGACCATAAATGTTTATGTAATAATGAAGCAATATTTCTCTAATTATTAAAAAAATATAAAATAGGTTTAAAAATATAAAAAGTAATATAGTTTGAGTGATTTTATGTGTGACATAAATTTTATTGCTGAATATGAAATATTAGCATCATTTTATATGACTATATATTAATTCCAAACTTTTATTTATGTATTTTAAGTAAATTAATTGAATAGTGTTTAAATAAAAAATAATGATATTTTATGAAAATAATATTTTATTAAATTACAAAAATTGATTAAATGGTTAAAACAGGGAATTAGGTATAATATATTGTTTTATCTATCATCACATAACCATTTATAGCATATTTTTATCTATTTGGTTTGAGAATGACTTTTAATAAATTTTAATCTTTTAAGAAATTCCAAGGGAGCCCCTCCCCTCAATTATAAAAGGTCACCACTTATTTCACTTTTTCACACCACATTGAGCCTTATATATTTACCTAACTCTGATATATTCTGTTTTACACCCCCTAGACACATTATATAGGTTTTTTTCTTCCCAAAATACTATCCCAAGAGCCTTTTAGAGGAGATAAAAAGAAGTTATTTCAAAGAAGAGGTAATCACCTTAACCGATCACTTTATTTTCAATTCTTCTTTTACATCCACTAAAACTGTTATATTATTCATTAAATAATAAATTAAGTATATTGAATATGATTAAATGTTATTATAATTATTAAACCATTATTATTCTTCCTCTCCGTATCAAATTAGAAGTTAAAATATCACTCATGCATACATACGTCTTACCATATCCACATGGTGATACAATTCATTTATCATCACCATATTTGATATATGGGTATTATGATGGGTTTAATGTTTATATATGATGCTTATGAAATAATTATACTTCTGTAATTATAATATCATGTTTGCATTCTTACATTCTAAATCAATGGAAAATGATAATGTCAATGATGTGTATATATGGACTACTACCTCCATGAGGTGATGTGATGTGATTTATTTATTTTTTAATTGTATGGTAATAATGATTAATTTAATGAATACATATGATATATATGATATAATAATAATTATTTAAATTATTTTTATTATTCAACTTTATTTCTTTTCTTTTCGGCAAAAAAGAAGGAAAACAGCGTTCATGGATACATACGACCTACCATCTCAATGAATGGTATAATTAAATTTTATATCTCTATATTTTATTAATGAATAGAAAAATTAATTTGATGAATATATATTATATTTATATCCTAATTATAATTTTTTATATAATGGAACCATGACCAAAATACAAGGACCAAAACCACCATATCAGAACATACATGAAAAACGAAGCAGATATCACCCAGAACAATGATTTAATAAAGACTTGTTACAAAATAGCTGATAAAGGTTATAATTAAATAATATATGGTATTAAATATTTAATTATATTCATTTAATATATTTATAATAAATTTATATTTATTATGATGGGGTTTTCAATGGGTATTAAGGAAGTTAGACCTAAGTTATAAGATCTTCATCGCAATTTTTTTTCTATGGGACACATGCCTTATAAACCAATTATTTATTTTGTATGGTCTATATACTACTCATGAATTTATTTTATGATTATTAAAATAAAAATTATGGTATATACACATCCACATATTTTTTTTCTTTCATTGGGTTTTTAGTTTAAAAATTACCGAAGTGGTAAGGGTTTTTTTGTTACAATTTCAATGTTCATCGGGCTTGTTTATGATTATATTTACGATAATGAAATATTGTGATCTAAATCTTGAGTAACTCATAAATTATTTTATTATATGGTTATTTAATTATAATTCATGCTTTACATTAATTTTATTTATCTTAATTACCCAAAATACATAAAATGTACTTTTAAATAAAATTGACATTGTTTTCTCTTTAACTTATTTTTTTATATCATATAATGTTTTCTAAAAATATTTTAAATAAGTATCTTACTATCACAATATGATTTTTAAATTCATTTTTACATATATTTTCGTTTTTACAAAATGGTTTAAAAGAAATATCCCTAGAATTTTCCCAATAAAGTACATTTGGAATTTTTCTATAAAAACATGAAAGGAATGTTTTATTTTAACTTATATAGAATTAATAGAATTTTCCACCATCATGAAAAATCAATTTTTTTAAGATTACTTTAAATTTTACCAATTTTATTTTCAAAGGAAATTTTCTCTATAATATTTTGGAAAAATTTTTATTTTAAAAGTGATCTTAAAAATGGAAAAGTTATTTTTCTCAATAATTATTTCAATGATATTTTAAAGGAATTTTCCTATATTATAAAATTATTTGATGTTAATTATGATTTACTAGGGATATTATCCAATGATATAATTCTAAATTTTTATTCAGATGGTTATTTTTTATATCGATGAGATTTTTATGAATCCCATTTATTATCCAACGATTGTTTATAGTGAATTGAGGAAATGTTTATGATATAATTTTTGTTTATATAGTTTATAATGTGATGATATAATGAATTTTTTATGATATTTATTAAGACATATGTATGGTTTTCATTATGTAATAGTGGTTATGTTATAAAAATAGAGGTTGGTTAGGTTATAACCAAGGTCAGTGGTTATGTTATAACCCAGGATGGTGGTTATGGTATAACCAAGGAAAAGTGGGACATATTTATCACTCCATTTCATTGGGTAATGATAGATATATCATGAGATAAATATAACTCAAATGGGGAGTGAGTCCAGTTTAGTAAGTTAATGTTTCCACTATGATTGTTTTGGGAGTGAACCTTGACTATGATGATGGTTTGGGGAGTGAACCCATTCCACTATGATAGTATTAGAAATGATCCTTGATGACTAAGGAATTAATTTTCAATGCTTGTGTGTGTGTGCCAAAAACTTATTTCTTATGATAATTTTATACTCATATGGCTCATATGTTTTGATTCTTTTTGGATTCATATATTATGCATTGCTATGATTTATAACATGAACAAAGATTTTGATATATGACATTAAGGGTATGATTTTCAAATGTTATGATCATATCATCATATCCTTATGTTCATGTCATGATCATGTGACAATTTTTATCTCCCTTTTTTACCCTTACTGATCATTTGAGATCAATATTTCTTATGTTTACTTTCCCCCAGTATTGAATAAAGATATTAGTTATGATATTTCTAAGAAGGGTGGTAGTTATGAAGAACATGGGGGAGATGATGTAGATATTTTATTAATTTGTTTTATATTTCATTGTTTATAATTTAAATATACCTATATTATTATGGTGTGGATGATTATTTTATGTAATTAATATTCATCAATTAAGATGTGATATTTATGTATGAAAATTCTAGGTCGCTATAGTGGAAATCATATCAAAGTTTAGTTAATCTTTGGAAACTAGGATGAAAAAATATTAGTGAGAACCTTCAGAATAATTATAAGTAATGTTTAATATCCAAAAATTTTGGTGATGACCATGGATAAAATATTTTATACCTAAGTTTCAATATATTCAGAAATATGTGTCATGATTTAGACATCCTTTGAACTATATTTCATGATTATTTGATAAATTACATTGAATATTATTATTTGACACTTACATATTGTATTTTACTTTTAGTCAATGTATAGAACCAGAAGACATCATAAAAACACCAATTTGATGGATAATACATTGATAGTCTTCTTGAGAAACTGAAAGATATGGGTAGTATAATGATAAATATTGTGATTATTCCTAATCAGTTATCATGATATATTATTGATAAAATAAAAATAGGCGAGTTTCGTTGTATTTTGAATAATTAGAAAATTTACTCTTATAGAAGTTTTTGTGGAAACAATCATGGAGGTAAGAATGTTAAACTTAATTCAAATATAGAATGGGGGATGAAGCACCTAGAAGAATATATAAAATAGAGGCGAAGCTATTTTTTATATGGAAATAAAGGGAATATAGATATAAATTCACAAGGAATTCAATGCCATGTACATGGGGAACCTGGGAAATATGCAAGTAAATCCCCTCTTCTAAATACAACTTCCTAGAACAAGGAAGAACATATGACATACCAACCTTTGAAGTGAAATTATTGAAGTGTATATGTAATAAGATTTAAGAATTATATAAATGCTATTTTGGATACAATATTCATGAAACATCTAAAGATTGTTCCATATTATTTTTAATTAAGGATTTCAAAACATATGTTGAATGGAACCAATAACCAATAAAAGTGAAAATGTTTATTTGGGATAAATAGATGGTTGAAATTGATGTGATAATATTAGTGACCTTAAAATTGGTTAGTGATTTATGGAAAAAGTGTTTTAGTATATATTTTATAATGTTTATTATAATTTCAAATTTATGCAAATAGTCTATGAATTTATTTGGATAATATGAATTTTGTTTTCATGTGATAATTAATTATAAGTTATTTATACCATTATGGATTTATAGTTTTAAGATTGATAAAATGTTCAAAGCCTTAGACCCCCTTTTGAGGTTTTCAGTGATGGTATTTTGAGGTAATTTGAAACTTTTACTAGGTTTTAGAATTAATACTCTATTAATATTTAAAAAACCCTTTGGGATTGTATATTAATTAATTTTTAGTTAATTATGATGTATTGGATAGTGAGATATAGTTAATATCAAATTTTGAAAAGTGATGCATCAAGAAGCCAATATTATAGAAGATATTCATAGTCTAGATAAGGATTATCTTTTAGGTTAATATCTAAATTTTATTCATGATATTTTCTCAAACTTCACTACCTTATGAAATTATATAGTGATTTATCATGGTGATTAATAATATTTTTGGAGACTTTTTATTTGGTTGAGGTATATGTAACCTTTGGGTTTAATATGTGATTAACATATAATGAATGCAATTAAATTTTTGAATATTTAATATGAAAGGCATGAGATCAATTTTGAGGTTAAAACATTGTTTAATTTTGATTTTATTCATGTTATTTGGGATGTAGGGTTATTCATTGAAATTATCTAAGTGGAACCTTTATTGTTATTCTATAAACTTTTGGAGTTAAATGTATTATTTCAAGTTTTATTCATTTTTAGAAATTTCTTAACTTGTTATAACATTTTTTGGTCTTGGTTAATGTATAAAGATAAGAGGGATATCTTGATATAATTTTTCAATATGTTAGAAGTTTATTTAAGTGATTAATTCATGGAAACAAATCTTCTCCAATATTCATCATTTACAAAAACATATTATATTGTGGTAGAAATTTATTAAAAGATGAAATTATATATATAA
Source organism: Viscum album (assembly GCA_963277665.1). Lineage (NCBI taxonomy): Eukaryota > Viridiplantae > Streptophyta > Magnoliopsida > Santalales > Viscaceae > Viscum > Viscum album. The sequence continues at coordinate 92,633,435 of OY728155.1, forward strand.
ATTAAGTATATTTCTCTATATTATTAGTTTATATGGTAAAGTAATGCCTCAAATCACGTAAAATAATTTTAAGGAAATCATACTATCTTATAACCTTAAATTATGATGAATTTATGGTCTTTTAACTCACTGATTTATGGATATTTGGTCATTAAGTTTCTAATTACCATGTTCTTTATCACTCTATATCGGTCCTTGGGTGTTAAATTTATCTTCCATATCCATATTTTACTTGCCATTAATTTTGTCTAATTCATAGAACTAGTTTTGTGTTATTTTAGATGAACTTCATATTTCCCATTCTCTCCTATCAGGAAGAATTTTTCCAAACCCTTTTTATGATGTAGGTTTACATTTTTTTTCAAATTTCAAACCTTTGATTACAAATAAAAAGATCAAATTTTGGGGAAAAAATTTATTAAAGGGAAAACTTTAAATCATATGGATTTTATGAAATTCATATATTTTTCAATTAAATTTAATATCTTTGGTATCTTGCATTACACCTAACACTGAGTTTAAAAAAACCTTGATATATAATTAAATTATAATTATTTAATGAGATAGTTATAACTTAGTCATTAAATTGGGAGGAATGAATAATATTAAATAATTTATAATATATATATAAATTTATCACTCAATATAAATTTATTGTTAAATTATTTTTAAATAATCAATCAAATTTTAGTGAAGTGATTTTATTTTTCCAAAAACATGTTATCTTCAAACAAGTTTTTTATTGTTTTTCATTAGAAAATATTATAATTAATTTTTTGGAAGAATTGAATATTTTATTTATTAAACTTAAAATCAATTTTGTAATAATAATATTAAAATTATCTTAGGATCAATTTTTTATAATTTTCTGAAAAGATTTATTTTCTAGTGAACAGTGATAAATATAAATTTTTATTGAAAACTATATTTTTTGTTTCAGGAATAGAAAAAGTTATATTTTGTTTTAAAATAATATGAATGAAAAATTATTTATATTATATTTAAATAATATAATTAATTTATTTGGAATCAATTTTATGTTTGAAGTTAGTATAAGAACATTTTTATACATAAAAAATCATTTTCCTGAAAAACAAAATTGTAGAAAAAAACGAGTTTTTTATATTAATAAACTAAATTTATCACTATTGGTGAATTAATTTAATACAATTTATATATTATACAATAATTTAAATATTTTATACATTATTTTAATAATTTTTTATGCATAGGATAAGAATAAATCAAGTTGTATACTTAAAAACAATATTTTTCAAAAAGAACATTTCATCACATTTTGTGGACTAATTTTTACATAAATTTCTACCACTTATATGTATTGAATTTGATAAAATGGATAACATTTTTTTAATCCTAATATTCAAATTTGGTAAATAAGCCCCATTTAGTTTTAATCAATATGAATAGTAACCGTTGTAAAATTTATCACAATGATAAAGAATAAACTGAGTTAATCTAGGATAACACTAAATGATAATGCCCTATTTTTTCATCATAATTATTATTATAGGAATTTAATTAAAACCTTATCACCTTAGGATCTAAATTTATTTGTTTAATGGAAAAATTTCCATAAGAATAACCTACATAATATTTAAATCAAGGAAAGACTCAAAATGACACTCTCTTAGTTTGAAATATCTCTTATGTATCCACATAAGAAAAAAGAGAGTTATGAATGGATATAAGTTTATATTTTTAGATTAGTGAAATAATTTTCTTGTTATAAATTTATTTATAATTTTTAGGAATTACATAATGACCCTGAACACATATGAAACACTGATACAATAATTCTTATAATTAATAAAAAATTATAGAAACAGATTTTAAAAATATTTAAAGTAATATAATTTTATTCATAAATTTTATGATTTTTATATGAATATTAAATATTATCATCATTTTATATAATTATATTAAAATTAAAATATTGTATTTATGTCTTTTAATTAAAACTAAATAAATAGTGTCTAAATTAGAAATAATGATATTTTATGAAAGAAATATTTTATTAAATTACTTGAAATAATAATTTTTTTAAAAGAGTATAATATGGATAATATATAGTCAAATATTTCAAACCCTACCCAATTATAGTCTAGTTTCAACCATTATTCTTGAGAATGACTAATATTTTAATCCTTTAAGAAATTCCAAGGGTGCCCCTCCCCTCAATTATAAAAGGGAACCCATCCTTTCTCTTCTTCACACCAAATTGAGCCTTATAGATCCATTAAAATTTAAAAATTTATCTTATAAACACCCTTGAAACATTATAGTGGTTATGGTATTCTGAAAATGTAACCCTAGATCCATCAGGGGGAGATCTAAACGAGTTATCTCAAAGAAGAGGTAACCGCCATAATCGATAACTTTATTTTAATTCATATAATAACTTATATATATCTATTATATTCTTCATAAAATAATAAATTTAGTATAATAAATATACTAAAATGTTAATATGTTCATGAAACCTAATTTATTATCCCTTTTCCAGGACATGAGTATTGAACATATCGCTCATCCATACATATAACTCACTATCTCCATGTAGTGATACAATTAAGTTCCCATCACCATATTTTATGAATGGGTATTATTATGGATTTAATGTTTATATATTATACTTATTAAATAATTATAATTCTTGAACTATAACACCATATGTAATTTTTTACCTTCCAAACCATTGGAAAATGATAACATTGATCATGCGTATGTGTGTACGACCACCTCCACGAAGCGATGTGATTCATTTTTCGTTTATGTGTTAAATAGAAGGAAATTAGGATGAATTTAATGAATATATATGATATATATTATATAATAATTATTCTATAATTCTATGTTATTATTTATGTTTCTTTTGTTCCATATGTAAAAAACTGAAAGCAGCGGTCATTCATGCGTACGACATACCGTCTACATGAATGGTGTAATTCATTTCTATTACTATATATATTTGAATGAATATAAACATATATATTATTAATATATATGATATTTATATCATTATTAACATTATATATATTATTTATCCATGATAAAAATACAAGGACCAAAATTACCAAACCCGAACATACATGAAAACAAAGTGTATAACACCCGAAAGAGTGATTTTAATAAATAAGTGTTAACAAATGGGTGATAAATGGTTATAAGTAAAAAATATATGGTATTATCTATATTAATATGTTTCTTTAATATATTTATAATAAATATATATTTATTATACAAGAGGTTCCAATGTGTATGAAGGAAGTCAAATATAAGCAAAGGGATTTTCGTCTCAATTTTATTTCTATGGGACACATTACTTATACACCATTTGTTTCTTATATGTAATGTATATACTTCCCATGAATTTATTTTATTCTTATTAACTTTAATTCTATGTGATATACATATCCATCTAAGGTTTTTTCTTTTATGGGGCTTATGATTCAAAAGTTATAAAAGTGGTAAGGGTTTTATCTTATAATCTCATTATTTATTGGGATTGTTTAGGATTATGTTTCCAATGATGAATTATTATTATATAATTCTCAATAAATTCATTAATTTTCTTATCAAATGGTTATTTATTAGGAATATATATTTTTCTAAAATTATACTCATATACAGTACTCAAGAATCCAAAAATGTGTTTTTATAGAAAATAAACATTATTTATATATTTAGTGGAAAATAATTTTTCTTCCATATCAATATTTTCATGAAATGGTTTAAATAAGGTTTTTAATATTCTAATATAATTTTTGAAATTATTTTATACCCATTTTTGACTCTTAAAAGCCATATTTTAAAGGAATATCCTTTCTATTTTTCAAATGAGGTACTTTTTGACTTTTTTCTACAAAAATGTGAAAGGAAGGTTTTTATATTATAAGACATGGATTTTTTCCCAATATTCTATACACTAATGTTTTTTAAGAATTATTGAAAAATTTAAAAGGTTATTATCAAATAAAATTATTTAGATAATATTTTCGAAATATTTTTATTTTAAAAGTGATTTTTCAAAATTGAAAGTTTATTTTCCTCATAAAATATTTATGTGTTCTTTTAAAGGAATTTTTACATATGATAATATCCATTGAGGTTAGTTATGATTTATGGGCGATATGGTCAAATAATAATATTATTAGTCTTTAAATGGATGCTTAATTTTTTTGTTAATGATATGTTATGAAACCCATTTATTTTTCACGATTTATGTTATAGTGAATTAATGAAATGTTTATGAAACCCATTTTATTTACATGAGTTATGATGTGATGATACGAAAAGTGTTGTAATATAGTTTTTCACATATATTAATGGTTTTCATTATGGGGAAGTTGTTATTTTATAACCACGGATAGTGGTCATGTTATAACCAAAGATGATGGTTACATTATAGAAAAGGACAATGGCCATGTTTTAACCAATGAAGGGTTGGAACTATATCACCTTCTAATGCATTGGAAAAATATTGATATCTCATGAGATTAAAAATACCATAATGGGTAGTTTACCCAATTAAATAAGGGACTTTTCCACTATTATATTCTTAAGAGCGAACCTTGTCTACTACAATGGTTTGGGGAACGAACCCATTCCACTATGATAATCTTGTCAATGATCCATGACTACTAAGTAAATTATATTCCATGTTCTTGTGTATGAAACAAAATTATGTCTTATTATAATGTTATTATAATGGTTCATTCCCTCATGATCTATTACCTTTTCCTATTTTGATAGTTGGAGTTGTTCGGTGGAGGTTTTGGGAGTTTTTGGTGGAAGCTGGAGGTGCAGTAGGGCTGCTACATGAGATACACATCATGTAAAATTTCCACATTTTGAAAGTTAGTTTCATGGTTTGTCTTGTTCTAGTTTGTTATGTGTAGATTTTTAGGTTTAAATAATACAAATGTGACATGTTTTTCAACAAAACCAAACCCTGAGGATTATATAAAGAGAAATAGGATTAGACGTCAGGTAAATCCCCAATGTAGTACAGTTTTAAAATTTAATTTCTATCCATATTTTCATTCATTCAGCCCTAGAATATTATACCTATCATATTGGGTGAACCCTATGCGCCTCGAGGATGTATTTAAGATATCCTTCTCACTATTTGATCCATTGGTCCAAATGGTTGTTCATTAGAAATATATGGCAATCCCTTTCCTCTTCATGGATGTTTTTCTCCCATTATTTTTTAGGGTTTCTATATGGTGTTGAGGTTTGGTTTTGGTTGTTTGTTTGGGATGAATTTTTATGGTCATTTGGTGTGGGTTAGTTTGATCTATATTTTATTGTGGTGCATTTGCAGTTGTGGGTGCTTCTTCTTCACCCTATGGTGCACAAGGAGTCGAAAAAGCTTCTTTGAGTTAAAAAATCCTCATTTATCTTTATATTTTATCATTCAGAAGGTATTTTTTTGTTTATCTATGGGTTATGGTTATTCTAGATTAATTAAATATAAATAAGTGGTTAAATTGAAATTTAAAGGGATAAATGGTATTTTATTCACAATATTTTATAATTTTAAAATTATTTTTTATATTGTGGATTGTATGGGCTTCTGTCCTCCTTGAAAATTGCGGTCATTAGGGTATTTTTTTATGATGGATGATAAGTTTTATGACTATTGTGCCTGTTGTGATATCACCCTAAAATGTAAATTTATTAACCACTTATTTTTGGATAATGAAATGGTTTCCCCAATATTATGACTTGTGTGATAATTCCCCTCAAATAATGATTAATTTGATAAAATACCCTTTGAAAATATGTAAAAACTTATTGATGTTTTTTATGTTTTTTTGTGGTTTTGGGATGATAATGTGTGGTTGGGGCATGTGGTACTAATGTTTTATGGGTCATTCTTTTGCGGCAACAAGGTGGTTTATGGGATGTCCTTTTTGGGCGACGATGTGGTTTGTGGTCCGTGATTTTAGAGTGGAAATATGGTTTTTGTGATGTGATATTGGGGTTGAAAGGCAGTTTTTGTGACTTGATTTTTGGGTGCCAAGGTATTTTATGGGCCATTATTTTGGGGAAGTGAAGTGGTTTGTTGGATGTTCTTTTGGGGTTTTGAGGTGGATTGTTGGATGTGTTTTTGGGGTGGTTAGGTGGTGGTTTCTTTATTCTAGATTCCAAAGTAGTGAAGGAATAAATGATTAATAATGATTGAAACGACATTGGTTGGTTTGGTTAATCAGATGAAACTGGTTAATGAATAATTAAATGGTGGGTTGTGTGGTTAAATATGGTTGATTCTAAATAATTAAAAGAATGAGATAATTAAATGAAATTGGTTGTAAATGTAAATATGGCTCATGGCTTGTTGTGTAGTGTTATGAATTTATAGGTGGAAAAAAAGTGAATGTGTTGTGATTTGGTTTGTTTCTTTGTGAACCCATTTTTTGGGATTGAGTGTTTGACATTATATATATATATATACTTTTATATTATTTTTATTTCTATATGCACCCCACCCATATCTATAAATACATACAGACACCCATGTAGTCATATAGTGGATGTGTTTCCTGACATCTGGTGAGGAGTATGGATGGATGTATACCCACTCATTCCTGCTATCTCTTCTATGGAGGTAGGTATTGTACATGATGGGATGGATGGAGGTTTTTTAGTTCATTATATGGTGGTTGTGATATCCCATGTGTCTTCCAGAGAGATGTGACCATTCTTGTGGGGCAGTGGCGTATGTGTATTTGGGCGGATGTGATATGACTGTACTTATGTGGGAGCTTTTGGTGGGTTTCGTTCATGGTATGTGGTGGGGACGAGGTTGATGTCCTATATGTTCACGATACCCTACTACTCTTGTTATGATAGTGAATGTTCTATGGCCCATGTGTTTTTGGTCAAGATGTGTCGTGGTCATGTTTGTGGGGAGGTGAGCCCATGTGTTTATGGGTGATTTGTGTTGTGACCATTATTGGGGGTGGTGTGGTATACAGAAGAGATAAGAGCACCAGAATGTATGGCATTGGGTGTGAGAGTTGAATATTAGTGGGAAGTAAGTGTGGAGTACCCTTATTATTGTGATTATTGTTATATTATATTACATGGATTTAATTATTTAGTGAGCATGCCTTAGTGAGGTTGAGATGGTTAGTATACCTTTATAGGTGATGTTTTGTTCTTTTGTTTTCTCATGGCTGTATTAGTATGCTTCTTTCACATGTGGATGAGAAACATTTATTTTTCTATAGACTATAATTGTTTTCTCACCCTACATATATAAAAATATTTTTTGGTTTCTAGGAGGATAACATTGACCATTTTGGACATTACTAGCTTGGATCCTTGACAGTTGTTGTTTCGTTGCTTTAGAATAACTTTTGGGTATTTACTTTGGATACTTTTATTGTATCTGTTTCATTTATACATGCATTGTGGGATGATTTGGGTTTATTTTTACATTATTTCATGGAGTTTATTGTGGATGAATCATTATATCACTCTATCCTATTTATATTATAGAGTGTAATTCCTCCCATACATGATATTTTTATACCCCTGGTGTTAGTCACCCACATGGGTCCTACTGGAGGCAGGACTCAGGGGTCATTTTCTCTCTCCCCTCATTGTAGTTTCTTTAGAGGGAGGGGGTCAGGACATAGTCATATTAGAGGAGTGTTTTGGAGATAATATAGAGTTTGGAGTTATAAATAATGATATATCCATGTGTTGGTATGGAAACAATACCATTTGACCTTGAAGCATGACTTTGGTTTTAGATACTGGCTAGGACATGGGATTTTAGGGCCCCCATGATCTAGTGCATGAACTCCGAGCTTATTGAATTACCATGTTAGATGGAAATGATTATAGGGTATGATCTTGGAACGGTAAATTCATCATGATGACTTGGGAACTTATTTAAAATGGGTTGTTTTGGGAAGTTTAAAATGAGTTAAGTGAATTAAAATGAATCTAAATAAAAATTCCATACTACAAGGATTAGGAAGTTATTTTTTTCCTTACAACTATATATCATGTCCATCGTCTTCATGCGGATCAGGTAGTTGAGGTTCATCTGAATGATCCAGTTGATCAACGTAGGATTGATCTAACATAGGAGGATATGTCTTGGAAGAGGGACTTGTTTTATTTCTAGTGGACGGATTTGGGAAAGTATGAGGGAAGTGTTTTAGATTTGTAGACAGAGATATGGATGGAGGATCTTGAGATCTATTTCAGTTTGATATGGCCCTTGATGGAGTACTATGAACCTTTAGCAGTCAATCAGATGTGGGGAGCATTACGTCATTGGTGGAAGCTGTATCTCGGAGAGTGGAAGGAGGTAGATGTTTTGTGAAAAAACTTATAGAAGGACTTCCGAGTATATTTCCATTCATTAACCATGAATTTAGTAAAGTGGTAGGATATTAATTATCTTTAGCAGGGGAGAATGTCAGTGTGGGATATGGGAATCAGGTTTAAGTACCTTTTTAATTTTCCCCAGATCTTTTTCCAGATGAGGATTTTCATGAAAGATGTCTTTTGGAGGCACTCTGTCCATCTATCCAGTTAGCAACAACTCCTTTTACAATGTCGATGTATCTAGAGGTTTAAAAGAAGGAAGTTGTGATTGATTAGATTCACTAATGGGTATGTTTACTATAGGAGTGGAACCATTAGGGTTCCTTAAGAATTAGAGTTATTAGTGGTTAGTCTCAGGAACCAGGACCTTTGAGGTTTTGACCAAAAGGGAGTGGAGCTCAGTATCTTTCTTTCTAGAATTTTGGGGATAGTGGTTTCCTTGATTTTCATGGGATATTTTTTCTAGTATGTTTTGGTTTTGAGGTTCATGGACATCACCAAAATCAGTGCCTATTGATTCCCCAAGCTTAGTTTGGTGGAAGTGGATAGGTTCAGTTCCAACCTCAGCAGTAGGTGCTAGTGAGGCCATTTCAGTAGTATGGAAAGCAAGTTTTTACTCCACCAAGGAGAGATTTAGTAGGTAGAGGCTGACATTAGGATGTTTCTCACATTCATGAACCATGACCTAAGTATTTCCATGGTTCTGGTCATCAAGAAATTGGTAGAGGAGAAGGGTGTGGTCAGTTTCACACTGTGGAGGTAGTAGTTTTAGAGGGGCCAAAGATCATCTAAGGTATGATCAGTTTGTTTAGTACCCTTGTTTGTGCCTTGTTTTATTTATGATTTTCACAGTCCTTTGTTGAAAAAACTATAGCCCATGCTATGGGACTAGAAATAAATAGTCTTACCATTCCCCTGGTGTTAACTATTCCAGTTAGAGTCCAGACCAACCTGTTTGATGTGTATCATGGATTTAGACTGGTGATGGGGCTCTATTAGTCCAGTGGGGATATTTTCTTATTACAGATGCAACCATACTATGTTATCCTCATCATAGACTAGTTTTATTCCTTACATGATGTTATCGACTAATTCCATTGTAGATTCATGTTTTTGAATGTGGATGGACAATGTGTGGTTTTAATTGGTGAGAGGGGTTATCAAGTAGGAAGTGAGTGTGTGGAGCCATTTATTTCATTATTGGATGAGTTTTCATTGGAATAAATTGATAATGAGATGGTAGAGGTTCCCAATATCATTGGGAAGTTCATGTATGTTTTTCTTAAGGAGGTTGTGATGCTACCCCTTCGATGTGATGTTGAGTTCAGGATAGACTTGCTGCCTAGTGATTCACTGATTTTGATGGATTCTTATAGAATGACACATTTTGAGTTGTTGGAGTTGGGGATTAAGGTATATGATCTAATGCATAATGATTTTATCCAGTCTAGTGTGTTTTCATTGGGTGCTCCAATGTTGTTCATAAATAATGTGGATGGTAGTTTGAGGTGTTTCATAGACTATGAGAGATTGAATATGGTGATGGTTAAAAACCATTACCCTCTTCTGAGGATAGAAGATCTTTTCAACCAATTGGGGGGGGGGGGTTGGTTTTCTAAGATCAATCCATGGTCGTGATATCACTAGTTGAGGGTGATATCCTGAATACTACCTATAGATACAACTATGGGAACTTTGAGTTTATATCCATGTCTTTTGGTGTTATAAATGTACCTGCTGTGTTCTTGGGGCTTATGAACTCTGTGTTCCATAAGTTACTATATCAGTTCATTATTATATTCATCAATGATATCTTGATCTACTCAAAGTCTGAGGAGGATCATGATAAGAATCTCAGAACTGTCTTATGGGTTCTTCAACACAACAAAATTTATGGAAATTTATCAAAGTGTATGTTTTGGTCATGATAGGTGCATTTCCTTAGGCATGTGGTGTCTCACCAGGGTGTGGTAGGAGACCTATCGAAGGTTGAAGTAGTTGTTTCTTGGGGAACAACCTAGAATTTGGATAATTTCACAGTTTCCTTGGTCTTATAGGATATTATTAGAGGTTTCTACCTGATTTTTCTTGAGTCACAACCCTATTAATAGCTTTGACTGGGATGAACCAAGCTTTTGTGTAAAGTGATCAGTGCAAGGAAAAATTTAGTTACCTGAAGGGGAATTTGGTTAGTTATCCAGTACTTTGGTTTCCTAAGGAGGGGGTTATTTTTGTGGTGTTTTGTGACATTTCCCATTTAGTCTTAGGATTCATGCTGATGAAGTAGTAGGCAGTGATATCTTATGGGCTTAGGTAGTTATATCCCCATGAGTGTAATTATTCCACCCATGATTTAGAGCTAGCATAAGTTGTATTTGTGCTAAATTTGTGGCAGCATTACCTCATTGGGGAGCACTTTTTGGTCTTCATAGGTCACAACAGTTTGTGTTATCTCTTTACCTGATGTGATTTTAACTTGCAGTAGCGAATGTTGATGGAGTTTATTCAGGATTTTGATATTGAAATTTGCTACACCTCAAGAAAAGGGAATGTTGTGGCTGACACATTGAGTAGGAAGTCATGGAAGGGTATTGTTCAGGAATCTGGGGATGCTTAGTGAGAATTGGAGGAGTTGGAAGCCTTGTGCTTAGATTAAAAGGTGGATGATGGAAGAGGCTGTATTTTTCGAATAATGGTATAGTATTCCCTGATGCAATAGGTAGAGGAGTCTCAATGGGGTGACTTATAGGTAGAGGTGATGCATGATCATTTTGCCCATGGTGGTGCTCTATAGGGATGGTCGGAATAAGATATTGTTTCATGAGAGGTTGTGTAATGTCATGAATTTTTCGTATATATTTTTTAATTATATGGAATTATTTTGAGACCGAAAAATCTGACGGTGCACGATTCCGAGGCCTGGACTGCCCGAAATGATCCGTCTAAGTTTTCTTAAGCTTAAATTAGCTCGCTTAAGAAGTTTTCCTAAAAAAGTAAAATAACTCTTAAACGGTTTCCCAAATCAGAAATCTGAGGGCACCATTGCGTTCAAGATGGAGGGTTTAACCTAGGCGCAACTTAATTTTAGTCGGCAAAAGCCTCCTGTGGGAAAACCCTAAAATTGAATAACTGCAAATAAAATAATTAAATAAAGTTATTTTTTAAAATGCTTATAACTCACAAACGGTGACTCAGATTAAAAATCTGAGACCATTGATGAACTCATGAGGGTATTATCCCTTTAGGAAGATACTAACATTGGCTGATACAGTCCACCAGTGAAGGTTAGTTTTTTGACCGTAAATAAAATAATCAAGTGACAATTATATTATTTTAAAATCATTAACTTTTAAATGGAAACTCATATTGGAAATCCGAGAGTACCGTTGGGTTATTTGGGGCGTGTTTCACTTTGGTAGAGCCTAACCTCGACCGACGTGGGTTGAGGATGACTGCTAATAATTTTTGGAACCTTTTTCTGGGTACGTTCAGTAAACGCATGAACCGCATTTTCTAACTTTTTAAATATTGCTTGGATTAAGAATCTAAGGGCACCGTTGAATATTTAGCGCTGGTATTCACTTAAGGGAGGATTTACTTTGACCGCAGTAGGTCTTGAGAAAAAGTTAAGTTTTGAGACTTCTTAAAAGAAATGAAATAAAATAATTGTTTTTAATTTATTTCATAAACCTCCAACGGACCAGGTGGGGCCGGCGGTGTGTCAAGCCATTAAATGGCTTGACTTCCCAACCTAAAGTAATGACAACATTAAGGAAATTACGAAGCTTCCTAATTAAGGAGACCCATAATTTTCCCACGATGTTACTTATCCTCCCCCTCTCTTATATATATGGACCTAGGGGATAGGAACCAGAGAGATTCACCAAGAAACAAGGTGCTAAAGGAACACCACGGTGCCAGACCCTTGGAAAACGAAGCTAACCTAGCGAAAGGTGATGGACGACACCAAACCAAAGGGGGGACGTGCGACTGGTATCTTTGGGAGCCAGTCATGGGAATGAAGAACACGATACACCATTAAGCGTGGAGGTTTCTCTGACATTTTGAGGTAGGGGTTATTTTCATTAGTGCATTTTTGATTCCATATTCCCCATTCATGAAATTATACAAAGAATGTGGGTCAACCAACAAATGGGTTGACCCACGATTAATTCGTCTTTGTGGGAGGATTGTTGTGCGAAATATTTTTGGGGTTTATCTTGTTTAATTCAATTAATTATTCAACCCCTTAATATCCTCCATAATACGAGCTAACGCGTAGGGAGCGGGCCTAACGAACCCGGCCCAAACCCTCCACTATCTTGCTATTACTGTGCCTCCTTGGAAGACTGCAAGCACGTCGATGCATGCCACAAGAGGAAGGTCATAGCTCATCAGTAGTAGAGAACAGAGGAGGCTGCTGACACGAAAGTTAACCACGGAATGGAAGGAATCACGACCACCACGCCACCAGTGAACAAAAGTCACGGAGGAGGCCTAACCAGCCTCCGGTGGGTTTTGCGGTGACTGAACGGCGCCCATGTGGCACCCTCACCTCGCCAACTGAACGGCCTTCGGGCCATTCGGGAATCTAGGAGACAAGGGGGTTACACCCCCCGTGTTGGACCGAACCAGTCTGCTACCCTCAAGCAGGCCACCGCCCTCATGTTGATCCACCGCCCTCGGCCGGGCTGCCGCCCTCAGCTGGGCCGCCACCCTCGATCGGGCCGCCACCCTCCGCTGGGTCGCCGCCCTCCGTCGGGCCACCGCCCTCAGAGCCGGGCCATCACACTCAGATCCATGCCACCCCCCACAAAGTGGGACGTTGCCCATGGACTGGGCCTCCGCCCTAGTGGGATGCCACCCCAGCGGACCGAGCTGCCGCCCTAGTGGGCCGCCTCCCCTAGCAGGTCGGGCCACGCCCTTGAGGGCCGCTCTATATGGGTCGGTCTACCCTTGCAGGTCGCCCCCTTATGGGATGGGCCGGACCTTGGCCTTGTGGGCTAAGTCTTCCGCGGACTAGTGGGACGAGTCCATTGTGGCCCAGCCCAGACCGGGTCGGGCCGGGTCATTCTGGTCAGGTCGGACAGGACTCGATCCCAACCAGACCCAGAAATATTTTAAGGGCCATATCTTGAGAACTGAGCATTATTTTGAAGAACCATCTGTAGTGTTGGGATCCTTGGATTGAGACACTACTTTTGGTTAAGTTTTAACTATAGTTGGACTAAGGCTGGATTTGATCGAATCTGAATCCAATTGGGCCCCCAGAGCTAAAACGCTTATAACTCACATACTGGGAATCTTATTGACGCACTTTCTATCGCGCTAGAACCCTTAAGGCATGGAGGTCCTTTGGGTTACTCCTTTGTGGAGATTAGTTATGGTTGTGGTATGAATGATATCTCGAGAGAAGATTTTATGAAAATCAAGTGCACAGGGTGCGAGGAATCCAGTGGCTGGAAGTGAGGCAGAGGTTGGAGATAGATCATGCAGATTTCAGTGCTCAACGATCCTATGTGGGTCAACGCATATGGAACCTGTGTGGGTCAAATCCTATGTGGGTAAGCACTCAGTGATTCTATGTGGGTCAGTGCATACCAATACTATGTGGGTCAGATCTTGTGTGGGTCAGCGCTCAGTGATCCTATGTGGGTCAACACATACTGATCCTGTGAGGGCCAGATCCGGTGTGGGTCAGCGAGGGTTAGTTACCTATCGACTCTGAGTGAGTCAGATCCTGTGTGGATCATTGCGGGGGTTAGTACCTTTCTATATTATATGGTTCAATCTCTGTATGATCAGAAGCAGCGCCTCTTGACAGAATAACGTGATCTAACTTTGCGACTAATCATTTGTACTTTTTTACTTCACTATAAACATCGTTTGAGCTAAGAATCTTTGTGAGCTATCATTACTTTGTGCTTGTGATTGAGGTTATGCTACGTGGTACTATACCTATGTGGTAAACTACCTTCATGGTGTTACCCTGTGGTTTTTCTTTGAGGAACTTTATGAGACCTTCGGGGTCTCAAGGTCCCTACTGAGTGTCGTTGTACTCACCCCTGCACGGGCTTCGCCCAAAACTTGTTGTGTCTTGTGAGGAGTATGTAAAACATTGATCGAGGATGAGGGCGATAGGAATGGACTGTACTCAGAGGTGGACCATTCGATGTGACGTGACGTGTAGGAGACAAACAGACATGGAGTGCTGAGGAGGCAATCTGTACCTACCCTTCAGGTAGGAACCTCGGAGGACGACCCAGTAGTTGTCCCCTTTTTCTTTCAGTTGTATTTTATTTTCAGTTGTACTTGTACTTTTACAGTTCGGCATGTATTCCAACCCCTTTTACTTTCATCACTCTTTTACTACAGCAATTTACTTCATTGTTTCTTCTTGTTGTGTTCTTGGACCGTGTGTTTGTACAGGATTAAAGGCAATGCCTTCCAGTTTTAGGGATTATGCCTTTTGGTGCTAGTCGCCATCCCCTGGCCTATGGAAGGCGGGCTTAGGGTAGTCACGACATGTGCCATGGGGGATGGGTCATGACGAAGTGGTATCAGAGGCATTCGGTTCTACTGAAGAACTAGGAATCTGATATTTTATGTGAAGAAATAGTGTTAAGTGTTATAACTGTGGTTTTTAACATGGGGTGTCCAGTGTTGGTGCGACGACGGATGTATCCATACAATAGGACCATGAATTATGATATCCGACTCAGTACATGGAATCAATGATTGCGTGTGTTTTGGAAAATTTTTCCTTGGTTTCTTTGGAGTCAGCTCACTTGGTATTACTTAATGATCATGGTGGACCTTTTCCTTATCAGGATGCAGCCACAAAGATAGCCACCTAGGTTTCCTGAGAGAGTACGTGACGATGGCCCACCGAGCAATGAGGCCTCAGTGCAGGACCCCCTTACGACACTAGCACCTTTGGGCGGTGTACCAGCGATACCACTGCCTGTTGGAAAGGAGTTTCCGCCAGCCCCACCAGTAAATGATGCACACTGACTAAGCACATTACATGTGTTCCAGTGGCATAGGCCTCTGAGGTTCTGAGGAGAGATGGACCCATAGGCAGCTGAGGACTGGATGGAGGCTGTGGCTAGAGTTTTCCACCTAGTTGAGACACCATTAGAGAAAATGGTGACCTTATATTCTAGTCATTTTCAATGTGTGACCATGAGGATGGTTCACAACATAATGAGGCTTTGGTACTTTGACCATTATCCAAGATGGAACCTTCAGGTAGTGTTCCAACTACATCACTACCCATTGGTCAGCAGTTAAAAATGGTAGTACAAGTAGAGGACGTATTTAGGATTAGTACCTTACAAGTGTTTTAGAATTAGAAACACCTCAGGTTATGAGGTGATCCCAAGTCACAGGCAGCAGAGGACTAGCTTGAGGATGTGGCTGAGAATTCTGTATAGATTTTATAGCTTCAGCAGGATGGCATGTTGGTTGCTAAATATTCATTGACGTGAACCGACCATTCTTGGTACTCGATGAATATGATATGATCAATGCTTCAGGGATCAGACTTCCGATCGAGGTGTGTTTAAGGACATATGAGCCATCACTATTCCTCTAGGAATTCCTACCTATGTTAGGGTGCTAGAGAGAACTTTTATGTTTGAACATTATTTGGTTGAGCGGATACAACCAGTGAATGTTAGCAGTGTGAACGTAGAAAACTAGCACTTGTCATAGAGACTTGAGAGTGTAAAATGTTTTTGGAAGAGGATGTGATAGGGACAGACAAATCTATAGGGATGTAGATGTGGAAGTAGAGATAGGAGAGCAACATGAGGGGGTTTAAATATCGACATGTTACAACCACCACCCCTATCTGGTCCCCACCAGGCTCGGGGAGATGGAGGAAATGGGAAGGGAGTAGCTTCATGCAGTCAAGGAGTGCGACCCAAGGGCTCTGGGAATGATTTTAGGTATGGTCTGTGTCTACTTCTAGAAGTTGTATCAATAGACATTGGTACCAATCATTCCTTCCTTCAATGAATCTTTTCCAAGACCTAGAGTTTCCGGTTAAACAATTGACTTGATCCTCATGTGTAGAGATAACTTTGGAAGGAGACTCGATAATCACACTTATGCCAACAATGTGATCTAACCCTTGAGGCGATAGTTTCGGTTGGAACCTCTTGGTGGCAGTGTCGAGGCCTTACGATGTTAGTTTGGGTATGGATTGTACATCCGCATTTCAGACTAATATTGACTATATTAGGCAACAGGGTTGTGGTTTATCTATAATGTTGGAATGGGGTTTTAATTGTTCAGTGAAAGTGGAATCCCAGGCAGCACAGGATAAACTCATGTATAGGAGTGTGCAACTGATCACTCTTTAGTCGGCCAACCTTACCCTCACGGTAGTAGGATTTTTGAGTTTTTAGTTTCCAAAAGGGGTGGTAGACTGCGGGGACGTATTTTAAAAAAAATCTAGGATTTCCACCATGAAGAGAGAGTGACTTCTACTTTGGCTGGGTACTACCAGAGTTTTGACTAGACTTCTCTAGGGTAGCGACACCCTTGAAAGCTTTGATGAGGAAGGGTGAGCCTTCCCTGTGGATGAAGAAGTGTCAACAGAGATTTTAGGAGATGAAACAATGGTGATGACTAGAGTTCATCCAAGACTATGACCTTGAGATAGCCTATACCCCTAAGAAGTGGAACGTGGTAACAGACTCACTCAGCAAGAGTTCTGTTCTACAACTGCTGAGTGAGGCGTCAGAGAAGCTAGTCACATTATGGATATCCTTTGTGGATAAATATGGATAAGATTACCTCTAGTTTATAACTTTCACTCCCCCAATTCTTCAAAAAATTCTGGAGGCACATCTTGGGACACTGACTGCGAAGCTCGACGTGCTTATATATCCTCAGGAGGGTCTCCTGAAGGATTTTCTGAAGGTGGGGATCATGTTATCCTCTTCAAAGGACACCATGGTACCCATGACACATCGGGAGGAGGTGTAGAGGGATATCTATACATCCTCTTTAGCAGTACATCATGGAGTGGTGAAGTTGTAACAGGACTTCTGGCATCAGTACTAGTGGTCAGGGATGGAGAAGGCTGAAACAAATTTTGTTTCACGATGCCTCACTTGTCAGAAAGTGGTGGCCAAGCACCAGGTTCTAGCAGGCTTAGCTCAGCCACTAGAGGTTCCCAAGTGGAAGTGGGATGAGATCTCCATGGACTTTATGATAGATCTTGCATATATGTCCAAGGTACATGATTCCATATGGGTGATCATTGACCGACTCACCAAGTCGGCCCGATTTTTACCTATCGGAGAGCATGCATCAGTAGAGGGATTGGGATGCCTCTAAATACAGGAGATTGTGCAACTTTATTGGGTTCTATCGACAATTGTCTCTGACTGTGACACACATTTCACATCCTGGGTGTGGAAGGGATTGTATGAGGCGTTCAAAACTCAGCTGCATTTGAGCACCACCTTTCATCCTCATACGGATGGTCAGATGGAGCGGACCATACAGACTCTGGAGGACATGATTCATGAATGTGCCCTAGACTTCAACCATAGT
Organism: Viscum album; assembly: GCA_963277665.1. Lineage (NCBI taxonomy): Eukaryota > Viridiplantae > Streptophyta > Magnoliopsida > Santalales > Viscaceae > Viscum > Viscum album. The sequence continues at coordinate 92,651,378 of OY728155.1, forward strand.
TAGGAGGGTCACTTACCCTTGGTGGAGTTCACTTACAACAAAATCTATCACTCCTCTATCTAGATGGCACCATTCGAGGCCTTGTACGGTCGACCTTGCAGACCAACTCTATACTAGACAAACCCTGGGGAGTCAGCACTTATGGGTCCAGAGTAGTTATGGTATACCACTGAGAAGGTGCAGATGATCTAGGAGTAGATGAAGACTTAACAAAGTAGACAAAGTCTTATGCTGATAGGATACAAAGACCTTTGGATTTCCAGGAGGGGGACCACATATTCTTTTGACTCTCCCCTCGACGTGGACTATAGAGTTTTGGTGAGGCGGCATACCTATTGGAACTTCCACTATAGTTGGAGAAGGTGCATAATGCCTTCCACGTATCCCACCTGAGGAGATGCATGCATGGCCCATCTCACATCATCGACCCTGGTGAGTTGAACTTCGACGATGGGGTGACATTGATGGAGGTTCCAATGGAGATTTAGAATCAACAGAAGTGTGTACTTTATGGGTAGTCGATACCTCTGGTGTGAGTTTGCTAGAAACACAGTAACCTCTATGAGAACACTTGAGAGAGGGGGGCATCAGTTCATGCTCAGTACCACCATTTGTTTCCTTAGTTTATGTTTTGGATTTTGGGGGCATAGAACCTTAAGGTGGGGAGAATGTAATGTCCTAGAATTTCTATATAACTGTATTTAATTATATAGAATTATTTTGAGACTGTAAAATCAGACAGTGCACGATTACGAGGCCCGAAGTGGCCAAAATGGTCCGTCGATGTTTTTTCAAGCTTTAATTAGCGTGCGTAAGCATTTTTCATGAAACATTAGAATAACTCTTAAATGTTTACCTGAATTAGAAATCAGAGGGCACTGTTGTGTTTAGGATGGCGGGTTTACCATAGGCATGAATTAAGTTTAGTCGGTACAAGCCTCCTGTGAGAATACCCTAAAATGGAATAACAGTAAATAAAATAATGAAATAAAGTTATTTTATTTTTCAAATGCATATAACTCAATAAAGGAGGATCAGATTAAAAATATGATACAACTGATTAACTCGTGAGGGTATTCTCTCTTTACAAAAATAATAACATTGGCCGGTGTGGACCACCAGTGAAAGTTAGTTTTTGTCCATAAATAAAATAATTAGGTGAAAATTATTTTATTTTAAAATCCATAACTTTTAAACGGTAACTCTAATTGGAAATTCGAGAGTACAATTGGGTTTTTTGGGGTGTGTTTCACTCAGGCATAGCCTAACCTTGACCGACTCAGGCCGAGGGTTACTGTTAATAATTATTTGAACTTTTTTTTGGGTATGTTCAGTAAACGCATGAGTGGCATTTTCTAACTTTTGAACCATTGCATGGATTAATAATACAAGGGAACCATTGAATCTGCAGTGCCAGAATTCGTTTAATGGAGGACTTACTTTGACAACAATTGGTTCGGAGAAAAAGCTATGTTTTGCGACTTCTTAAAAGAAATGAAATAGAATAATTTTTGTTAGTTTATTTCATAATCCTCGAATGGACCATTTAAAGGGGTGAACTTGTGGTGTGTCAAGAAATTAAATGGCCTGACCTCCCAACTTAATGTAATGAAAACATTGGGGAAATTAGGAAGCTTCCTAATTAAGGATCCCCATTATTTCCCCACACTGTTACTTATCCTCCCCCTCTCATATTTATATGGAGCTAGGGGAGGGGTATGAGAGAATTTCACTAATCAGCGAAGCGATGAAAAAGCACTACAACACCGAAACCCTGGAAAACGAAGCTGAACCAGTATAAGGTGATGGACGACACCGAACCAAAGGGGAGACATTCGAGTGGCGTCTTTCGGAGCCGGTTGTGGGAACAAAGAACACAGTCCACCATCAAGTGAAAACTTTTATATGATGTTTCGAGGTAGGCGTTATTTTCATTTGTGCATTATTGATTCCATCTTCCCCTTTATTGAAATGATACGAAGAATGTGGGTCAACTAGCTAATGGGTTGACACACAATTCATTCGTCTTTATGGGAGGATTGTAGTGGGAAATCTTTTGGGGGGTTTATCTTGTTTAATTCAATTGATTATTGAACCCATTAATATCCTCCATAATACAAGATAACATGGAGGGAGTGAGCCGAATGAACCCATCCCAAAAACTCTGCTATCTTGATATTCTTGCACCTCCTTGGAAGACCACGAGCACGTCGACACACGCCGAAAGAGGAAGGTCATGTCTCGTCAGCCATAGTGAACATATGAGGTGGTTGGCATGACGGTCGGCCACAAAAAGGAAGGCGGCATGGCCGCCTCGCCACTGGTGAATAGAGGCCACTGGTGAAGCCGCGGTGGAGTTCGAACCTGCCTCTGGCGGGTTTTTCAGCGACCGAGCGGCACCCACATGGCGTCGTGGCCTCACCAACTGAACGGCCTTCGGGCCATTCGGGAATTTGGGAGACCGGGGGTTACAACCCCCATGTCCGACTGAACTGGGACGCCACCCTCGAGCAAGCCGCCAACCCCACGCTGGGATGCCACCCTCAGTTGGGCCACCACCCATGATCGGGGCGCCGCCCTCTGCCAGGTCTCCGCCCTCGGAGCTGGGCAGCTGCCCTCGTAGCTAGGCCGCCACCCTCGAAGCGGGTTTCCACCCACAGATTGGGATTCCAACCTAGCGAACCTCCACCGTAGTGGCCCACTACCCCTTGCGAGCTAGGCCGCCCACTTTTGGGATGACGCCCCTTGTGGGCTGGTCTTCCCCCTTGTGGGCTGCCCCTATAAGGGTCGGGCCGCCCTTACAGGCCGCTCTTGTGGGTCGCCCCCTTGTGGGCTAGGCTAGACCTTGGCCTAGTGGGCCAAGTATACCGTAGCCTAGTGGGCCAAATCTACCACAGCTCAGTGGGCCGAGTCTACCGCAGCCCAGCCTAGACAGGGTCGGGCTGAGTCAGTCCGACTGGGTCAAACCTGACCTAGGCCCCACTAGGTCCCGAAACATTTAAAGGGCCATATCTTGAGAACCGGACATCCGTTTGAAAAACCGTCTATGGAATTGGGATCCTTGGATTGAGACAACCCTTTTGGTTTAATCCTCTTATGTTTTGGAGACTGTTGGAGTATGGCTGGGTTTGATCGAACCCGAATCCTACCAGCCCCCCCCCCCCGGGGCTAAAATGCTTATAACTCAAAGACTGGGCATCTGATTGACACACCATCTATCGCATTTGATCCCTTAGGACATGTAGGTACGTTGGTTTACTCATTTGGGAAAATTAGTTATGGTTGAGGTATGACTGATATTTCTATGGAAGATTATTTGGAACTCGAGTGCACCGGGTGCGAGGAATCCAGTGGATAGAAGTGAGGAGGAGTTTGGAGAAAGATCATTTGAAGTTCAACGGTCAACAATCCTATGTGGGTTATCGCATACCAATACTATGTGGGTTAGGTCCCGTGTGGGTCATTTCTCTGTGATCCTGCGTGGGTCAACGCATACCAATCCTATGTGGGTCAGATTTTGTGTGGATCAGTGCTCAGTGATCTTGTGTGGGTCAGTGCATGCCGATCCTATGTGGGACAACGGGGGTTAGTTACCTACCGACTTTGGGTGGGCCGGATCCTATGTGGATCATTGTGTGGGCTAATAACTATTGATTCTATGTGGGTCAAACTTTGTAGTGTCAGAAGCAGTGCCTTTTTACAGAATAAGATGATCTAGCTTCATGACTAATCATCTATACTTATTTATTTCACTGAAAACCTGGTATGAGTTGAGACTCTTTGTGAGATATCTTTACTTTGTTCTTGTGATTGAGGATATTCTACGTGGTACTATACATGTGTGGTAAACTACCTTGGTTTTGTTACCCTGTGGTTTTTCTTTTTGGAACTTAAGAGACCTTCAGGGTCTCTGGGTTCCTACTATGTATCATTATACTCACCCCTGTATGGTCTTTTACTACACCTTGTTGTGTCTTGTTCATAAAACGTACCACATTGATCGAGGTTAAGGGAGACAGGATTGGACAGTGCCCAGAGGTGGAACATTCGGCGTGACTTGACGCAGAGGAGACGAACGGATGTGCAATGCTGAATATGCGATTTGTACCTACCCTTCATATTGGAACCTCATAGGACGACCCAGTAGCTATTCCCTTTTTTCTTTCAGTTGTATTATATTTTTAGTTGTACTTTTACTTTAACAGTTGGGCTTGTATTCCAACCCCTTTTACATTTATAACTCTTTTACTACAACAATTTACTTCACCATAGTTTCTTGTTGTGTTCTTGAACCATGTGTTTTTACAATATTAATGGAAACAACTTCCAATTTTAGGGAGTATGCCATTCAGTTCTAGTAGCCAACCCCTATTCTGTGGAAGGCATTCTTGGGGTAGTCAGAGCACGAGCCCCGAGGGATGGGTCATGATAGGTTGTTTGTCCAAGTAGTGATGTATGGGGGAGTCCTCTATGAGTTTCATAACTCACATTTGTAGGTACACCTTGGAGTTTCTATGATTTATCATTACTTGAAGAATCTATATTTATGAATCTAGATGAAATGGGTAGTGGCAGAGTTTTTGAAAAGTGTGTGACTTTCTATTAGGTAAAGAAAAAACATCATGTTCTTGGTGGTTTGTTTCATCCCTTGAATGTTACTGAGTGGAAATGGGATGGAATATTGATAGATTTTTTAAAATGGTTACCCAGATCTTAGGGAGGTTGTGATTCTATTTGTGTGGTCATGGATTAGTTTATAAAATCTATGCACTTCTCAGCGATAAAGGAGTCGGGTGTAGTGGATGATATGAATAAGAAGTACATGGATGAGTTGTTACAGTTTCATAGAGTTCTATCGGCCATTTTCTCAGATTGGGAAACATGTTTGACCTCATAAGACTGGATGAGTTTGCATCGTGATTTTTCCACACAGTTATGCCACAACACTTCTTTCCTCCCTCATATAGATGGTCAGATAGAATTTACTATCAAGATATTGGAGGATATGTCTCAGGCATGCATTTTGGACTTTGGTGGATCTTGTGAATGATACCCGCCTTTTGTATAATTTTATTATAATAATATCTATCACTATTCCATTTGAATGGATCAATTTGAGGATTTTTACATGATACCATGTCATTCACCATTGTTCTAGACATAGGTTGGGTGTATAATCATTCTTGGTTCTGATGTGGTACAAAGCATGAAAAATAATGTTTATCTTTTTCATGAGAGGATGAAAGTAGCACAAGAATGACATAAGTTTTATGTCGATCAAAAAAGGATTCCCTTGGTATTTGAGGTTGGGGATCATGTTTTCTTGAAGGTTTCCCCTCGATGTGGGCATCAAAGCTTTAGTGGAGGGAGTACGATTTCTCCTAGTTTTTTAGACCCTTTAAGGTGTTGAGGTGAGTTGGCAAGGTGTTTTATTGGTTGGAGTTTCCACCATAGTTAGAGAGGATCCATTTTATATTCCATGTATTTCATCATCATCAGTATCTTCAAGATGTCTCCCACTTAATTGAATAGAAAGAGTAGGATATCAAGGATGACACGATACTCGTGGACTGACCAGTAGAGATCCAATATCATTAGGAGAAGGCACTACAAGGAAGGACCATTTATTTTTTTCTTTTAATGTGGAGGAATGGTGTACTATAGGATATTACTCAATAAAAATAGATGTATATGTGTACATATTACCCATATATGTTTTGAGTTTTCCTTTTCTCTATCTTTCTTTTTGATGTGATGTTTGAGATCTTGTTGTTTTATCTGGTGAGCTATTTTCCTTGGGTTGTAATGTGTGTGGTGTGGTGTTGTATAAATTTATGAGATATGAAAAGGTAAGAACCAAAATCCTAATCTAGACACACTAACTGTGATACGGTTAAAACTGTGCAGGCGAGTCCGTTCCACCCAGAGAAGATAATATCTTGATATGGAGGATAAAATTTCCTAATTCATGTGTTTGGAATGGTGTGGTTCGTTGGTTGTAGTCATTATTAGTTTGGTATATTTGGATGTTGAGATGGTTGTGTAGTGATTGTGTGGTAGTGTGGTTGTGCAGTTTGTTTCTTTTTCATTTGGGTTGTCATGTTTGGTTGGTTGTAGCATTTGAGGTATGACGAGATCCTTGAGAGGTATCTCACAGGGTGGTTATTTGGAACCCTTTCCTTCTAGGTTTGGTTTTCGATTATTAAGGTAGAGAATCATTTGATAGGTATCTGATTTAATGATACATTCCCTCATGGTTTTTACTTTTTTGGTTTTGAGCATTGGAAGTGTTCAGGGTAGGTTTTGGGAGTTTTCAGTGGAAGCTGGAGGTGCAGTAGGGCTACTGCAGGAGACACACATAATATAAACCATACATGACATGAAATTTGGTTTCATGTATTTTATAGTTCTGATTCATTATGTTCAGATTTTTTGGGTTTAATTAATAAAAATGCAATGCGTTTTTGGGGAAAATGAACCTTGAGGATTACATGATGTGAAATGAGATTACACATTGTGTAAATCCCTGATGTAGTATAGTATTAAAAGCTTTTTTTAGAAAATATTTTATTCATTATGTTAGGGATTATTATTCCTATCATTTTGGAAAAACCCTGGGCACCCTAAGGAGTTATTCAATCCCTCTTCCTCTATCTTAATTCCATTGGTCCTAGTGGTTGTTTGTTATAAATTTATGGTATGCCTTTTATTTTTCATAGATGTTTTCTCCCATTATTATTTGGGGATTTAAAATGGTGGTGTGGTTTGGCTTGGGTTGTGTGTTTGGGATGTGTTTTGATAGTCTTTGGTTGTGGTTTTGTTTGATCCACAGTTTCTTGTGGTGCGGTTGTGGTTGTGAGTGATTCTTCTTCACCATGTGGTGCGCAATGAGTCAAAAAATCTTCTTTGAGGTAGGTACTCCCTCATTTCTCTTTATTGTTTATCATGTGGGAGGGGTTTTATTTTTTTAATCTAGGGTTATGGTTGTCTTGGATTAATCAAATATAAATAGATGTTTAAATTAAAATTTAAAGGGGTAAATGCGGTTTGATTCACATGATTTTAGAGCTTTGATATTATTTGGGATATTATGGATTGTATGAGATTGTATCCCTACTAAAAATTGTTGTCTTTGGGGGATTTGTTTGTGCTATATGATATGTTTTGTCTTTTCTTCACCTGTTGTGACTCTTGTGGTATTAACCTAAAATTGAAATTGATTAACCAATTATTTTTTTCTAATGAAATGTTTTCCCCAAGGTTATGACTTATGTGAAAATTCCCCTAAAATAACGTGTAATGTGATAAAATACCCTTTGTGAATATATAAAACGATCTTGATGTGTTGTGATGTTTGGTTGTGAATTTGGGATGGCGATGTGTGGTTGGGGAATGTGGGGTTGATGGTTTGTGGGATATGCTTTTAGGGTAGTGAGGTGATTTATAGTTCATGATTTTGGGCCGAAAATGTGGTTTGTGGGATATGATTTTGGGGTGGTGAGGTGGTTTATGGGATATGGTTTTGGGATGTTAATTTGGTTTGTGGTTAGTGATTTTAGGGAGGCAAGGTGGTTTTTTGGTTGTGGTTTTGAGGCAGTGAGGTGGTGGTTTCTTTATGCTAGATGCTCAAGTGGTGTTGGAAGAAATGATTAATAATGACTGCAATGAAATGGGATGGTTTAGTTAATGGGATGAAATTGGTTAATGAATAATTAAATGGTGGGTCATGTGGTTTAATCTGGTTAATGAAAAATAATTAAATTAATTATATGATTAAATTAAAATGGATGGAAATGTGAATGTGGCTCATGGATTTTCATGTGGTGTTATTCATTTAGAGGTGGTAGGAAAAGTGATGGTGTTGTGAGTTGATTGGTTTCTTTATGAACCCATAGTTTGGTATTGAGTGTTTGAAATTTTATATATACACTTGTATATTCTTGTAATTTCAATACACAACCCACCCACATCGAGCAATGCATGTAAAAACCCACATAGTCATGCGGGGGGTGTTTTTATCGATGTCCGGCGAGGAGTACGAATTGTTGGTTATTCTCTCTTTCATACTATTTCTTCTAGGAGAGGTAGTTATTTCATAGGCTATTATGGATGGAGGTATTTTAGTGTATTAGATGGTGGTTGTGATAACTCAAGTGTTTTTTGGAAAGATGTGACCATGCTTTTGGGGCGGTGGCCTAGGTGTTTTCATGAAGGATGTGATATGACTATGCTTATGGGTAGGCTTCTAGTGGAGTCATGCATGGTAGGAAGCATGTATAAGGTTGATTTCCTATATTTTCAAGATACTCTACTACTTTACTTATGGTAGTTTTTGTTGTTGTGTTCTAGGTGTTTTTTTGGTGAGATGTTTTGTGGTTGTCATTGTGGGGAGGTGAGCCCATGTGTCAATGAGTGAGGTGTGCTGTGAACATGCTTGTGGGGAAGTGTGGTATATAGAAGATATGGGAGTGACATGACATATTTCATTGGGTGTGATAGTATCATACCAGTGAGAAAGAGGTTCTAGGTAACCACAACAATGTGATTCTTGTTATATTGTATTAATTGGCCTGCATTATTTTGTGAGCATACCGTAGTGAGGTTGGTATGGTTAGTATAGATTTATAGGTGTAGTCTGGTTCTATTATTTTCTCACAGGTGCATTAGTATGCTTCTCCAACATGTTCATGAGATACTTTGGTTTTCTTACTGAGTATACTTGTATGCTCACCCTATATTTATAAAATAGTTTTCAAGTTTCTAAGAGGATTACATGGACTGTTAAAGACAATACAAGTTCAGATCCTTGACAGTTGATGTGTCACCACTTTAGCTATACTTTTGGGTATTTACTTTAGATACTTTTATTGTATCTATTTCATTTATACATGTATTGTGAGATGGTTTGTGTTTCTTTTTTTATTATGTCATGGATTTTATTATGGATGATTCATATTATATCCTGATCATATTTATATTATAGAGGGTAATACCTCCCATACAAGATATTTTTATCCCCTTGATGCTAGTCGCGAACCTGAGGCCTACTAGAGGAGGGACTCAGGGGTCATTATCTCTCCCCCCTCATGGAGGTATCTTTTGAGGGAGGGGGTTGTGAAAATTATTCCCTCATGGATAATGTTATTTAATTCCATTATGATTCATGTCTTATGAACTGTTATGACTTATTTCATGAATCAAGATTATGATCTATGATATGCAATGTATGGTTTTCAAATATTATGATCATATTATAATATAATTATCTTCAGGTTATTCTCAAGTGATCATTGATATCTCCCCTTTTTACCCTTACTAAACATATGAGTTCACTCTTTATTATGTTTCCTTTCCCTAGGTTATGAAGAAAGGTAGTAAGTATATTATATATCTAAGAATGGTTCTAGTTCGAAGAACTATTGGGAAAAAATGTAGATCCTTTATGAACCAGATGTTTATGTGTCCAAGTTTCCAAAGCACTAGAACTATATGATTCTAGTGTGGATTGAAATTTTATGTCATGAATATTCATCTATTAAGATGTTATATCAAATTATGAAAATTATAAATTGCTATAGTTGGTATAAGATAAAGGTTTAGTTAAACTATGGAAACTATTATGATAAAAATTTAGTGAGAACCTTGGGGATAAGTATATTTATAGAATAATATCCTATTGTTATAGTGATTAACTAGGATAACATAGGTTAGAACTAAGTTTCTATAGTTTGAGAGGAAGATTTCATGATTTAGAAATCCTTCTAATTACATTTCATTATTATTTTATTGATCAATCGGATTATTATATTTTGACCCTTATAGATTGATTTTTGGGTTTAGTCAATGACTAGAACCAGATGACACTGTACTAACAATGAATGTGGTGAACAATTCAATGATTTTCCTACTGAGAAACTAAATTATATGGTAAGTGGATGGAGAATACTTATGATTATGAATAAGAATATATCATGATATATGATTAATAATATAAAAATAGGTGAGCTTCATAGTAAGTTGAATAAGAGGAAAATTGACTTTTATCAAAGTTCAGGTGGAAAGAATCATGGATGTAAGAATGTTCGATTTACATCACATATAGATTGTCGGAAATAGTTTTTGGGGATAAATAATGCATTATGGATACCATCATATATTTATAGGTTTAAGTAAGGTCATAATTTTAATGTTTTAGACATCATTTATTTATAATGCCTCTGGAGTTGGTCTCAGTTGCGTATTGATGTAGTGAAAAGTAGTTATCACATATGGATTGAGGAAGTTGAGACCCCACGAGTAGAACTAAATGACTCATGAACAAGATATGGTAGTGGTAGTCCTCATAATAAAGATTTGAAGACAGTACTTTCTAGGGGACCATTTTTTGGTTTACTCAGACCACCAGTGTCTTAGATACGTCTTCCTAGAGAGAGACCTAAACCTGAGACAACGATGCTGGTTGGAATTCCTACAAGGATATGACTTAGAGATAGTATATACTCTAGGTAAAGGGAATAATTGTAGTATATCTTGTTAGTAGGAATCCCCAGGCTTACTTAGTGTAGGAGTCTTCAGAGTAGTTAACTTCTCGGTAGCTGGCCTTGGTGGAGCAGGAGGGTACAAATTTTCTACAGTCGATGGTATTGAGTCCTTTTCTCCTCAAGCATGTGAGGGAGTCCCAGTTAGGACATATCGACTGTGAGTACTTATGTGATTAGATATCCATAGGTGACTCACCAGATAGATATTCTAAAGGAGGGAATCAGGTCATCTTTTTCGAGGGGCATACAATAGTTCCAGTCACATTGCTGGAGGAGGTGATGTAAGAGTTATACACTTCTACGCTAGTTATACATCTCCATGTGGGTAAGATTTATAGAGACCTTCATTAGTAGTTTTGGTGGTTCAGAATGAGATGAAGCTTATTTGAGTTCGTATCTCGATGTCTCACCTTTCATTATGTGAAGGATGAGTACCAAGATTTGGTAGTTTATTTATAGACACTTGGGATCCCAGAATAGAAATTGGAAGGCATATCTATACACTTTCTTCATAGGTATTCCACACAAAAAGAAGTTCCATGATGCAACATAATGAATATTTGAACGACTCACAAAGTCGGTGCACTTATTTATTACTAGGGAGTAGAGTTTGGTATAGAGTTTGAGGTGGTTGTATGTGCATGAGATTATTCTTCATCAAGGGTTTCCCTTGTTCATTATCTCTAATCATGATTCATTGTTTACATCATGATTGTGAAGATACCTACATGAGGAATTCGGGGCCCAGATATGGATGAGTATAGCCTTACATTCCCAAACTGATGGGAAGACCGAGAGAAAAATCCATGTGTTGCAAGATATGTTGAGGGTGTGTGTGTTAGACTTCAACTGTAGATGGGAGTATCACCTTCCATTGGTAGAGTTTTCATAAAACAATATCCACCACTCAATTATCGACATGAAACCCTTTCAGGACATGTGTAAGAGACCCTATAGGTCACCCGTATGATATACATAGATTGGTGAGTCATCTCTTGTGGGACCATAGATGGTGCATGTGATGATGATGAAATTCTAGGTCATCCATGAGTAGATGAGGACGACCTAGAGTAGACATAAATCTTATGTAGATCACTGTTTTAGGCCCCTGCAGTTCGATTAGGGAGACCACATTTTCTTGAGAGTCTCCCCATGATGATGATTGCAGAGGTTTTATTAGGGAGGCAAGATAGCCTAGAGGTTCATCAAGCCATTTGGGACTGTGTAGAGGGTTGATGAGGTTAATTACTTCCACACCCAACCCCCACAGCTAGATCTTATGCACAATGTCTTCCATGTGTCACAATGGAGGTGATACATGAATGGCCCAATGCATGTCATTAACTGGGGATAGATGCATATTGAGGATAGAGTCACCTTTTTAGGGCTCCTAGTGGAGATTGAGGATTGGCAGAAGAGGACTCTAGGTGGATAACCTTTCACCTTGTTCTGCATATTGTGGAAACATGAGAACATGTAGGGCTGTTCCATAGAGTAGGAGATCCAAGTGTGGGATCAATATCCCTAGTTGTTTTTCATGTTTCTTCTTTTTAGGGATAAAAATATTGAAACATTGAACAATGTAGAGATATATTTTTTTCCTTATAAGACTTTGAAATATTTCTATATGTACTTCCAGGACTGGATACTGAGATGACATGCGATACCGAGGCCCGATGTGCCCGAAATTAATTTTATGAAAATATTAAATATATTTTATATTTTGTTCACATGATACCTCAAGGAAAATGAGATAAATCTTAAATAGTATCTTGGATAATAAATTTGACACCATATTTGAGTTTGGAATGCAGTTTTTACCATAGGAACGACATAAAATGGGTCAGCGCAAGACGTTCAGAACCCTCACTCATTAGTGGTGTGTCTAACGAGTTAATTAATTATTAAATTAATTAATTAGTTTATATTATGTTTAATAGATAACTCTATAATAGTATATCTTGATATATTTATCTAGGGTTAGACATATTAAGCCTAAGAGAAATCAATAAATCTTCCTCCCTCCTATGTTGGGGGATCACGTCAAACTACTACGAAACTACAGATTAGAGCAGATCGGGATGCAACGAATTCAATGAATTCTCTTAGTTATTAGAGGCCACATTCTTCATCAATTAACAACCCATAATCGAGGTAGGAGTCATAATTTAGTGTTTTTACACCCTATTATTAAACAATTTAGTGGATCGATTGTTGTTCTTTGACATGCACCCTTTTTTGCAGCCTTTTCATGTGCCTGAGTATTGAAATTCAATTATTTGAAATTGTTGTCTAACCATGGGATCCCTATTCTTGATCATTGGCCATTAAAATTTGGAAAATTATGTTTAAACAATTTTTGCGGTACTTTCCCCCTTTCTTATTCATGTTCATAACTGATTGGACCTTGAGGTCTCGGTTCAACAATGTTCAGGTAGTACCGAGCCTGATCGGACCCCTAGATTCATAGTGGTTTTTTGAAAAAAGATCAGATCAAAGAAATAATCATTTATTTGGAAATATGGTGAGGCACATATTAATGTTTTGGTGATTTGAGATCAAGAAATCGAATGTTGAACGATTATAAGTGTACAAAACAAATGTTGAAACCCACGACGATGAACAAAGTTGACTTCCAGCGAGCGATGGCCAAGATCCATGTTTTTTGGGTTGGTCCTCCAATTTAATCCAGATATAAGGATGAAATCAAAGATGGATCAATCATATTTTCACGTGGGGATAGGATTGGGAAAGCCAATGAAAACTCGACTAAAGGTTGAGTTCAAGGATAAACCCATGAGATCCAGCCCCCCAGTGGCAGTGGATAGTGTTTCAGAAAAAAAATGATGACACGGTGTGAAACCCTTCTACACACCTTGTATGACTTACCCAGTTGGAAAATACCTACTATGGACCACATGGGAGAGACTCTGTGTGGTAGTACACAGACTGGTACACGACTGTGCACCAAAGTACACAAACACATCAAGGTCGCACATGCGAAACCTCATGTGAGGAAACATGTTGTGTACTAAAGTACATGGACATGGGATGAGAGTAGACAAACATGTCCCGAGGGACACAACCTGGTCCCGGTTATCTTGGACCTGCCATATAGTCCACCTGCATGGTGTATAAAACTACATGGGAAGGGATACATGTATTATCTAGGGGAAAACATGTTATAGAGTGGGAACGCATGATGTGTGGGTCCCCTCACATGAAGTATACCTCTTGGTTATTTTTAAATAAACATTAATGCTCCTTACCTCCTTAATTTGAACTCAGATATTGGACCAAGAGTAGACTATATTGATTTTTTTGTGTAGAATTCTATGGTCCCTCAATTGAAAATTTGGAGATACATTGTGAAATTTTCTGGGCATGGTGATTACTTAGGAAATGCTCTGTAATGACCCGCTATTTGAACTAGACTAAAACCTGAAGGAATTTGAACTTTTTCAATTACTGAACCGGTCGAATTTATGATCAGGCTTCAGAATGAGATTTTGATGGTTTTTACCCTACTTCTTAATGATTTTGGAAATGGGAGAATGCCCGTTAAGTTTCCCAAGTGTCTTGAGGGGTTCTGGGAGTGTCGAACACGAATGCAGCTAGTTTTTAAAAGGTCATTAGAAGGTGCACAATGGGAGAACAGTTTCCCAATCTGTGTGGCCCAAACCACGTGGCTTAAATTAGGGAGACACAAGGGTCCACACGACCTACACACGGTTTCCCCAAACCATGCGGCCAGCCCGTGCGGGGTGTCTTGGGTGTCCTGTGGGGGATGCACGGTTGGCACACGAATTGACAAACCTTGCGGCCCAAGCCATGCACTACACACTATTTTTGGTTTTTAAAATATTTTAAATGAATTTAAAATAAAAATAAATTAAAATAATAAAACCTAAACTAAACACACCTCTCCCCTCTCCTCTCGGCCAGATGCGCGACACCAGCCCAGGGAGGGCTCTCCCCTGCCGAGACGCACGAAGCCCCATGGACCTCCCTCTTCCCTTCGATTCCTCCTCCAATTACTTGGTGGTTTTTCTTAGTATATTCATGTTAGGTTTCAATCCTTCCTCTCTTTTCTTCCATGTCTGATTTTCAATCTCTCTTTGCCCTATTTTCCATTCAGCTGAACCCCTAGGTTTAGGGTTTGTTTGATTTCGGTTTATTTCTCAATACAGTTTCACTAGGGTGATGTGGAAGGACCCTAGAGGCTCGTTGGTTCTTGATTCGAGGTACGCTGCCAAAGGTATAACATTTTGTGGTGGTTTTGGTCTGCCAGGTTGATTCTGAGGTAAGGGTTTTACCTGTGGCTTATTTTTGCAGCTTCTAAATTAAAGCCTTAGTTGTTCTAAAGGGTCCTGGTATGTTTTGCTTAGTGCGTTGGTAGATTTGGGTTGGTTTGTATTTTCAAGAGATCAGGCGGCTCGCCTGTGTAGGCATAGGTGAATGGAGACAGGCTTATGTGTATAAGCATATGTGTAAGGATCCTCTTGCGCATGCTCATGGCCATGCGGGTGTGTGCATAGGTGATAGGTGTCCTTATACGTATGTGAAATCACATATTCCTTGTGGGGGAGCAGCATCAGCTCTTAGTTAGAAAGCATCAAGAGCCAGAGTGGATGGATTGATCCACCTAGAGGTTGGATCCCTCTCTTTTCCTTTGATTTAAAAGTGAAGTATTAATGAGTAAATTCCTTTACTGGCTTAGTATTTTAATTATGCAAGTTAGTTTTGATTAAATGATTTTGTGAAAAGTCTTCAAATTTTAGGAATAAGATAAAATGGTTTCTTGGTCATTAAAATCATGATTTAATAATAAAACCCCACAATCATAGGTGTTCTGTCTTCAAGATAAAAAGTATCGATATACTTTTTATGCTTGCTTGCTAGATTGTTGGGGTGCCTCTTTTATGCTTTGAATTTGAGCTTGATTTGTTGAAAAAAAGGGAATGAAATGGCTGTGATACTTGTTTTTCGGTCAATTTTCCATGTTTAGACAAATTGAGTACGATGATATCCATAGTGGGATGACGTAAGACTAAATGAAATGTTACCTCTAGAAGGTATCAAAGGGTTAAAGAATGATAAATGTATCCTTTAAGATGGAACGGTGAAACTAGGAAGGAACGAACTAAGGTGGTAAGAACACACCTTGAGATAATGTAATGAGCACAACTTATGTTAGTAAAATGAATATGTGAATATTTTGATTTAGATACTTAAGATGGGTTTCCTTAAGTCTGAACATGAATGTGTTCGCTTATGTGTAAGTGGTATGATTCTTTGAATGCTTATGAGGTAATTCCATAAGCAGTATACTATAGACATGTTCGTATTGTGAGCGTGCACATGATGATGACACATAATGAATGATAATAAAGGTGAGTGCATGATGAGGCCACCTAGTGACAGATACGTGGTTGGATGGGAGGCAATTATACCCTATGCCAGTGTGACAATACAAGTCTGGAAGGGAGGCATTCTTACCCCTTTACATTTGACTTATAGGGACGAGAGGAATTCTTACCTCGTGCCATCTAATCTCGAATTATGAAAAGGAGGCATTCTTACCCCTTTCCAGTTGACTTATAGGGACGAGAGGCATTCTTACCTCGTGCCCACTAATCTCGATTTATGGAAGGGAGGCATTCTTACCCCTTTCCATTTGACCTATAGGGACGAGAGGCATTCTTACCTCGTGCCAATTTTTTTTATAAAAAGGTGGGAGGAATCCTTACCCCACACCGTCTATGATCTAACTAAATTTATATATATATGGTGACATGATCAGGTTACTTTACCAGCAATGATCCGAAGCTGGTATAACCGCCATGTGTCCCTTGGGAACCTGGACAGGTGTTATTTACTTATGTAATTATGCTTGCTTATTTCTCCACACCTGCTCACTATTTAATTATTATACACTATCTGGATTGGGTTGGACATCAGTGGGGCCAGACTACTGGGATTTATATCTCACACCCTACTTAGGCCGCCACTGCACCAGGGTACCCGAGTAGACCATCTTTCTTGAAAGACATAGGTTATGTGATGTGCTGTTTGTACCTGAGGAGTTAGGAGCAAAGGACCAAGGGGGAGCTTGGGATGCGGAGGGGATCGTCGCCGGGCTTTGATGTCCTTTATTTTTTGTATTTTTTGTAAAGCATGTTTTTTGGATTCCTTCTTTCAAAATTGTATCGTCATCTGTACTTGCATGCATTGTAAACTGGAATTTACCGCCTTTTATAAAATGGTTATTAACTATCTTTTGCTTTTGCCTTTCAATTGTTTACTTCTTCTACTATTGAATATTATTTACTCTGATAATACCACTGTGTTACTCTGATATGAGGGTATAGTCTCCCCAATATCACCTCTCGAGATCCTCGCTGCTAGTCGGCAGCCTCTGGCATACGGGGAGACGCGCTTGAGGCCATGTGACATACCGGTCTGGCCACTGGTTTGATGGTAAGCCAGGTCGGGATGTTACAAACTGGTATCAGAGGAGTTTTTTTCTAGGTTGCTTTACTATTTGGCGACGATAGAAAGGGATAGGAAGAAATTGGAATTTGGTAATGAGTTGTGTCTTGGATTGGCCACCCCATGCATAGGGAAAATCAAAATTGCCTCAAATGGAATTGTTATTTAAATGATTTTGATTATTATGGTTGATTTGATTTCACCTTTCGGTGACACACATGATTTATCCTGATAATGTTGATGCAATTGTGGGTTTTATTTCAGTTTCAACCCGATGAGACGAGGGTATGCCATCTCATGCATCATATAGGCACCTTTTAAGAAATTGCATTCCATGCATTATGCCATGCCACCTACGATGCATTAGTTGACGCCTGCTGTTGTGACAGGTGTTGTGGTAGTTCTCCCATTCTTCTATGATATAACATGCTTCTGTGTTACTGGTTATGAGAACATGCTAGTCTTGATTAATAAGTAATTGGTTGGTTCTGCTAAATTAAATGATTGCGATTATGACATGAGCTAATTTTTAGTTATATGGTGTATGGGCACCTTATAGCTAGAGAAGGGTATCCTGTGTGATTGAATCACCATAAAAAGGGCTCCTTAAGTTTGATTTTAAAAATAAATGTAAATTTCTTTGAATAAAGGGAGAAAAATGAAAAACTATAAAGTGTATGGTCCTTTCATGAGTTGGGAAATGGAAACCCATAATGAATGTATGGCTGGATTCTTTTTGATATGTTTATTAGTGTAAAAGTTGTTTGATTTTGACCTGACGTGATTTTTCTTGTTGGGACCCTCGTAGGTCGCATGAATTGTTTAAAAGGAATTCATTATGATAAATTACCTGAAAAAAGATGTGATTTCTGATAAATGTTCAGTAGTTCAAAGGAAGTTTGTTGAAACTTGCCTTCTTTTCTTTGAGTTGTTTGTTAAAAATCAAGTGTCTGGTGATTTTTGGTTTTGAAAGGTTACTTTAAGTTTTGAATTGAATATTTGAAAGTTATTAAAAGAAGGAACATTATTAAATATAAAGGTCCTATAAAAGGAACCTTTAGTGGTGTCTTCTGTTGAAACCTCTTGTGAGGGTAATTTAAGTATTTCTTGAGAGTGCCTTGAGATAGAACCGTAGGTGTTTTCCATAGGCGTTTGTTTTCTTTTGGAAAATTACTTGAATGTTAGGCTTTTGAGCCTGATGACTTTTTTTTGGCATAACCAAATGCTTGAGTCGATTCTTGTCCTTTGTGAGGGGCTATCCCATGGTAGGTAGCACCCTTAAAGATTTTATTCCTTACTAGCGTTGTGAGTCTTCTAATGTTTGGTACTGTTCGGGTGTCGTCGTCCCTTATAGGACTTCTAGTTTCTAATAACACACTTGTTCGTATGGGTGGTCATGCTTATTTTTATCTTGTTATGGGATTGAGCATCAGGTAATTCTCTGTAGACATGCCTCAGGCATGGTTGGTTTCTTTTTGGTTGTTTGAATCCTTAATTAATGGACGATTGGTAAGTCATCGTCCATTTTAATGGTCGTATAAGGCAATACGACATTTGAGAATCGAGTTTTCCCAATGCTCGGGATGATTTTTCGGAAGGCTTAGGTGGTTGACATGCCAGTCTTATTGCTTTGGATTTCTTGTGCGTTTCGACATGGTGATCATGGATCAGAGGAGAGATACACGTCCATTTAATCGTTATGAACTAGTTCGCTTATGAGAATATGGTCTTTTATTCTTTTGGTGACACTGACACTTCTATGGTGGGAAGCATCGTGTCTGTTTAGGGATGTGTGTTCTTCTAGGTAGAAGAAAAACGTCAAGAAGGACCATTTGGGAATGGTTGGGTTTGTTTGAATGCCTTTGAGGCTTGCAGGTGTCGTTATGTGTCGATGCTTGCTCAGCAGCATGACTTTGATCTAGTTGGCGGGGTATGCAACCCCTTTCAAGAAACACCGTTGTCCGTGAAGGAATTCGGTGGTAAATCGTGAATGATCATGAAATGTCTTGTGTGGTAAAAAAGGCATTGCGATATGTTTAGAAATCTTCATGTGTCGGTAGGTGAAGCCGAGTTTCTTCTTTAGAGTTGAACAGGAGTGGTTCGACTATTCTCCTTTCCAGTTTTTGGGTATGACTAACTGGAATCCTTCAAAAATATTCTTAGTTTACTTTGTTATGTGACGAGCATGTCCCTTATCTTGTTTCCATACTGGATGCACTAAGAGAGCATTGGTCTTACACTGTGCTAAAGTTTTAAAAAGCTGTTGAGCTCTTTGGGTTGTTCTCTTTCGGCGTTGCACGCGGGATGTGTGGTTTCTCTCGTGGTTTGATCTTAGAGGCGTCACCGGGAGTCGGGTATGAGCTTCGGTTAACGTTCTCGTGGTAAGTGTGAGATGCTTTGGGAGAAGGCATCGTTGTTCAGCTTATAAATCATCGGCCATTTAATCCAGGAATCTTCTTGAATAGTCAGCCGGAGATGTCTTGACTCGGGGTTCTTGTTTAACGTCTGTAGTCAGTGACATACTGTTCTCTAGCACGTCTTCAGGTAGAGGTGAGTGTGGTTTGTGTCGGCCGATGCTTAACATGAACAATCGACTCGACTTGGGCCTTGAGGTCGATGGGGAATAAACCGGTTGATCTGTTTCAAATCACGCTAGGAGCATCGCGGGAATTCTTGGGGCGTGCTTTGAAAGTTAATTCCAACTGTGGTCCGAACCGTAGTTTGAATTTGGTTTCTTAATGTTAAAAATATAAGGTGGGAAGTACCTGTGGCTGGATGCTTGGTGTGATAATGACAGGTTTGTGTCTCTGGGTAGATGGGCTCGGGAAGAGCCGTCTTGGTGTTTTGATTGGTAAACGAGCATTGGATCGAGATTTGGTGGCTTAAGCGCCGTAGGGTTTAATGGATGCTTAAGGATGTGTTGGACGTTTGTGAATGAAACATGATCGTTTGAACGAAGATTCATGACTCCTGTAGGTTGGGTGATGTGTACATTGTTCCCGAAGGCTTCTCGGGGACCAGATGTTCTATGGTGGGAAGGTTTTAATGACCCGCATTTTGAACCGGACTAAAACCTGAAAGAATTTAAATTTTTTCAATTACTGAACCGGTCAAATTTATGATCGGGCATCAACATGAGATTTTGAAGGTCTGGACCCTTCTTCATAATGTATTTGGACATGGAAGAATGCATGTTATGTTTCCCGAGTGTCTTTAGGGGTTCTGGGAGCGTTGGACCCGAATGAAGCTGGTTTTTAAAAGGTCAGAAGAAGGGGCATGGTGGGGGCACAGTTTCCCAAACCATACGGCCCAAACTATACGGCATAAATCATGGAGACAGAGGAGTCCGCACGGCCTGCGCATGGTTTCCCCAAACCGTGTAGCCAGCCCCTGCGGGGTGTCTTTGGTGTCCAGTGGGGGACACACAGTTGGCGCACAGTTTTCCAAATCGTGCGGCCCAAGCCGTGCATCGCGCCCTATTTTGGGTTTTTAAATATTTAAAATGAATTTAAAATAAAAATAAATTAAAAAATAAAACCCAAACTAAACACACCTCTCCCCTCTCCTCTTGGCTAGATGCGCGACACCCGCCCAGGGAGGGCTCTCCCCTGACGCAACGCACAAAGCCCCATGGACCTCCCTCTTCCCTTCGATTCCTCCTTCGATTCCTTGGTGTTTTTTCTCAGAATCTTCAATGTAGGTTTCCCTCCTCCATCTCCTTTCTTCCATGTCTGATTTTCACTCTCCCCTTTCCCTATTTTCCATTCGGTCGAACCCCTAAGTTTAGGGTTTGTTTTATTTCAGTTTATTTATCGATCTGGTTGCTCTAGGGTGATGCGAAAGGACCCTAGAGGCTCGTTGGTTCTTGATTCGAGGGCCTCTGCCAAAGGCGTAGTGGTTTGCGGTCGTTTTGGTCTATCAGGTTGATTCCGAGGTAATGGTTTTACCTGTAGCTTGTTTTCACAGCTTCTAAATTAATGCCTTAGTTGTTCTAAAGGGTTCTGGTATGTTTGTCATAGTGCGTTGGTGGGTTCGGGTTGGTTTCGCTTTGTCAGATCTTAGGCGTCTCACCTGTGTAGGCATAGTTGAACGGAGACAGGATTATGTGTATATGCATATGTGTAAGGATCCTCTTGCGCACGCTCATGGCGATGCATGCATGTGCATTGGGGTCAGGTGTCCTTTTACATTTGTGAAATCACTTATGCTTCATGGGGGAGAAGCAGCGGATCTTAGCTTGAAATCCTCAAGAGCCGGAGTGGATGGATGGATCCACCTTGAGGTAGGATCCCTCTCTCTGCCTTTAATTTAAAAGTGATGTATTAATGAGTTAATTACTACACTACCTTAGTATTTTAATTCTGTAAGTTAGTTTTGATTAAATGCTTCTGTGCAAAGTGTGTGAATTGCAGAAATAAGATAAAATGGTTGTTTGGTCATTAAAATCATGATTTAATAATAAAACCCATCAATCAGAGGTGCACTATCTTCAAGATAAAAAGTAGCAACAAACTTTTTATGCTTGCTTGCTGTATTTTTGTGGTGCCTCTTTGATGCATTGAATGTGAGCATGCTTTGTTGAGACAAAGGGAATGAAATGGATGTGATACTTGTGTTTGGGTCAATTTTCCATGTTTAGGAAAATTGAGTATGATGATAACCATAGTGGGATGACTTAAGACTAAATGTCATGTTACCTCTAGAAGGTATCAAACGGTTAAAGAATGATAAACGTATCCTTTAAGATGGAATGATGAAACTTGGATGGAATGGACTAGGTTAGTACGACCATGCCTTGGGATAGCGTAATGACCACGAATTATGTTATAAAAATGAATATGTGAATATTTTGATTTAGATACTTAAGATGGGTTGCCTTAAGTCTGAACGTGTATGTGTTCGCTTATGTGTAAGTGGTATGATTCATTGAATTCTTATGAGGTAATTCCATAAGCAGTATACTATAGACATGCTTTTATTGTGGGTGTGCACATGCTGATGCAACATAATGAATGATAATAAAGGTGAGATCATGTTGAGGCCACCTAGTAACAGATACGTGGTTGGAGGGGAGGCAGTTATACCCCATGACAAGGTGATAGTACATGTCTGGAAGGGAAGCATTCTTACCCTTTGCTAGTTGACTTATAAGGGTGAGAGATATTCTTACCTCGTGCCTGATAATCTCGAATTATGGAAGGGAGGCATTCTTACCCCTTTCCAGTTGACTTATAGGGATGAGATGCATTCTTACCTCATGCCCGATAATATCGATTTATAGAAGGGAGGCATTCTTACCCATTTACACTTGACCTATAGGGACAATAGACATTCGTACCTCATGACAATTTTTCTTATAAATAGGTGGGAGGCATCCTTACCCTACACCATCTATGATCTAACTAGATTTATATATATATATATATATATATGGTGACATGATCAGGTTACTTTACCGGCAACAAGCTGAAGCTGGTATAACCATCTGGTGTCCCTTGGGAACCGGGATGGGTGTTATTTACTTATGTAATTCTGCTTACTTATTTCTCCATACATGATCACTGTTTAGTTATTATACACTGTCAAGATTTTGTTTGACACTGGTGGTGCTGGCTTACTGAGATTTATATATCACACCCTACTTGGGCCGCCATTGCACTGGGGTACCCGAGTAGAACTTCTTGCTTACAGGACATAGGTTGTGTGTTGTGCTGTTTTTACCTGAGGAGTTTGGAGCAAAGGACCAAGCGAGAGCTTGGGATGATCAGGGGATCGCCATCGGGCTTTGCTGTCCTTTCTTTTTTTGTATTGTTTGTAAATCATGTTGTGTGGATTCCTACTTTCATAACTATATCGTCATATGTACCTACATTAATTGTAAACTGGCATTTTCCGCCTTTTATAAAATTGTTATTACCTGTCTTTTACTTCTTCCTTTCAATTGTTTACTGATTCCGCTATTGAATATTATCTATTTTGATAATACTGCTGTGGTACTCTTATATGAGGGTATAGTCTCCCCACTATCACCTCCCAAGACCCTCGCTACTAGTTGGAAGCCTCTAGCATATAGGGAGACGCGCTTGAGGCCATGTGACCTACTGGTCCGGCCACCGGTTCGATGGTAAGCTGGGCCGGGACGTCACATGCTCGATAATAGGAGTGATCACACAAGATCACCATATACCTTCAGAGTGAAACCCTCTTGTAGAGAAGGGCATGGTTCCTTGATGAATTAGAGTGGAACCCTCCATCCGGGCTGGGCATGGGTCCTTGACCTTTTGATTGGAACCTTCCTACAGGGTAGGGCATGGGTCCTCAAGGAATTAGAGTGGAACTATCCATCTAGGTAGGGAAATGATCGTTGACCTTTCAAGTGGTACCATCAAGCAATATCAGTGCATGGGTCCTCAAAGATCATAGTGGAACCCCCTAACATACTTGGGAGAGATTCCTCTATTTTAAGATTTTGTCCCCCTAGATTCTGTGACATAGTGATATGTTTTGGTTAAACTTCTACAATTACTTCTGTGAAGATGCATGAGATTCTGGACATTATTGATAGAATTTTGGAACTATTGGACACTCTTCTTCTTGGTATGAGATGTGTGATGGAGATCTTATTACTATGTTATTTGGAATTATTTTAACTTATATATATATATATATATTATCCAAACCTTGGATTTGGTTACTCCCCTTCCAAAATAGGAAAAGACATGCGAGGTATACCATGTTATTTCAGTGTCAAGCTTCTCATGGTTTGATGAGTATAATCTCATGATATAGGTGCAAAATATTTGATGGGTTGTTTATCTACTCACCATGTTTATCTCCTTGATATTTTACAAGATTACTTTCACTCATGGATTGGTTTGATATGTTCTCTTTGACTGTATCTTCCATCAAATATCTTTTTCTTTATATTCTATCTCTTAAGGCCCCCATTCATCTTTCATGGTGTCTTACTAGGTATGTATATACTCACCCCTTCAAGGGATTTTCCCACATGTTTGATGTCTTATGGAGATGACAGATAGGTCAACCGTGACTATATATGAGCTTAGGGATACTTGGTACTTGGACCGCGTACGGTGGTAGTGTCTTGGGATTCAAGAGATGGGCTCTCTTTCAATTTTCACTTTTCCAGTTTTGTTATGTTGGGATATGTTTTTGATTGAATGTGTATTTTCCCCTTCACTTTTTAGTTTACACTAACACACTTTTGTATTGTATAGTGGTCCATGCTTGCTTCATTTACTTTATAGAAGTGTTTCATATTTTACTATTTCCCTCTTCACTTTTTCATTGGTATGCATATGTGTGTTTATAGGTACATAGGAAAATGCCTCCCTATGTTAGTTATTACTTCAGTGATGGTCTCCATCGCCTATACTATAGAGGCGGGCTTAGGGTAGTTGCGGCTCGAGCCCTAACTTGGATCGGGTCATGACATTATCCATCCCCCCCTCAAAAACAATGAAGGAAATCCCTCCATTCCTTATAGTTTTTATAATTTTATAATTATTAATAGGGTAACCCACACACATAATGGTTTAAATCCCACGAATGAGAATGTAGGATTAAAAAAATATAAAATTTATCGGAATATACCCATTGAAAATTCCAAACAATTATAAAATTTTCCACTACTAATATAAACAAATTTCAAAATTTCAAATGAAAATTTTAAAATATAAATTAATTATATAGAACTTACTAAAAAATAATGAATTAATGTGATCAATTTACAATGTTTCTCCTCTAATAACACATGAACCCCTATTTTTTATGATGTTTCCTTTAAATCCAACATCAAAAAATAGAAAAAATAAATTTCAAATAAAATATGTAATATAAAATTAGTAAGAAATAAATTTATTAATACAAGAAAAGATAATAAAAATATTTATGAAAATATTTCAATAAATATAATGTGTCCATTAAAGTTATCAAGAAAATTTATATTTAAGAAATCAGAGGAGTTTCTCCATCCACGTGTATAGTTTCAGAAGCATAATATTTCTCGAAGCCAAATTATTCCTTTTCATCATCAAATCCTTCAAATCAAAGATAATAAAATTATTATATATAAAAAATGATAAAAGATAATAATGATAAAATTACCAATAGTTTCAAGACCATGAATCTAAATTCAAACAAAAATTAATACTTGAATATTTTTAGTAGAATTTGGCTACTATATTTTTTCAACACTCTCCTTAAAATGATAAAGGTGTTATATGAGGCCACCGTGGTAATAGGAATGATAAAAAACAAATTCCATGAGTTATAAAATAGGGATCCTTTTAATATCACTCTTCTAGATTTTAAGCACATTTAAATTTCTATAAACTGACTTGTCAACCACTGATATCTCCAAATAAATTTCCAATTTATATTTTACATCATTTGGATGAAAAAATTTATTTTTAGATAAATCTTCATCAATAAAAATGTATGTATACAAAAGAAGTTAAAAAAATTAAATACATAAATAATAATTTAAATATTAATAATTTGATCTTATATCAATTACATCAGCATTATACCTTATAGGAGAACTCATATAAGAAAATGATGAAGTTATTTGATAAATTCTCAATGATGGAACAAATGATAAATCCTTTATATAATATTCATAAATTTGATATAGATTTCATTTCACTATAGATATCTTATATTGGTAAAGACATGGATCAAGACTTTTATAACAAAATTCTAGGAGTGTCAACATGATTTTGGGATCAAACACAAATCCCATTGCAAGTATAATTCAATAATAACTCAACTATTTATCCAATTCATTGTTCATTTGATAATAAATTGTTTTAATGAAATCATATTAGTTGTTGACATTATGCAATAAAAATATCTCAAATTTTTAAACTTTCCATGGCTATAAATTTGAAGTAGCATTTATGGATCCTGAAATCAAAATTTTCATATTATAAAATGGATTCAAAAAATTACAAATTAAGTCCATTATATTCAATTATTTTCTAAGGACAATTATTATAATTGGGATAATAAACAACCAAATTTTTGAAATAATACTTATTTTTTAATAAACTGTCAAGAAATATATATGTGTAACTCCATCTAGTGGGCATAAAATATCTCAAAAATACATTAGTATCAACTGAAAATCTTTTTTAGAAATATTAAAAACATGTTATTATACCCTTGAAACCTTGAAGATATGAAATTCTTAAAAAATACTTTTTTTGGAATGGAATAATCAACAACCTTCAACATAGCTTGAATAAAAAATATTTAAAACATGGGTATAATATAAAACATGAAAAAATTACCCCATAAAAATAAGTTTTTTCTAAATTAAATGGATCAAATTTTTTTATTTCATAGTATCATTGATTGATGAATTTTCAAGGGTAATAGATAAAATTTTATTTTATTTACCCCAATCAACCAATATTTATTTTAATTTTTTATCCAACTCACCACTAAAATATAGAGGTAAGAAATTAGTAAAATTAATAATTATTTCATTTAATTTCAACTCCAAATCAAAATAATGCAATGTCAATAAAAATACCCCTTTGTAGTATAATTCATCCAAAAGTTACAAATAAGTTTTATCCTACCACCAATGTTTGAAAAAATATATTTTAGTTTTTTCTTCTGTTGATCATACTCTTCCATAAAATAAAAACTTATAGTAATTATACAAAATACTTCAATTCTGGGATCAAGTAAATAAAAATTTAACTTAACTCCATCACATTCAAAAAATTGAAAAGTGAGGTTATGTGTAAAATGTTCATCCCTATGTTTTCCTTAAAAACCATTAGATACAAATTTATATTTCATAACATTCATGAATGGTCTGAGATAATGGATGAAACATGTGGATATTTTAGTAATTTTATTCCATTATATTTTTCAATATGTCAAGAAAAAAATGAAGTTCCATAGCTTTTACCATCTCCCACCAATACTTAGGAACACTATTTTCACTTAACCTTACTTTTTTCATCCATTACTCCCATTTTCAAAAAATAACATTAAACAATAAATGTAGTCTTTTTTCACCTTTTCGTAGACTTAAAAATCATTGTTTTTTACTTTGATCTTGGTCCATTCCTTAACTAGATTAATGAGTGTTAGTGACACCATATATTTTGGAGTTTCTATCATTAAGGTTAGAAATTTCATATTATTAAACAACATTTTTCTGAAACATGTTTAAGATAATATATAATTTCAAAATAATATATTTATTTTGGAAACATAATTTATATAAAATAATTAATCCAATTTCTGGAGAGCCAGAAATGATAAAACAATATAAATATAAATAGGAAAATAATTATATTTGTAAAATAAAAATACAAATGAGTAAAAATAAATAATTAATAATTTAAGTACACATAAAAAATGATAACATGTGATTATATAATGAAATATTATCAAATTAAAATTTAAAATAAAAATTATTTATATTTTTAATGAAATAATGAAAAAAGAATAACTCATAATTTCAAAAAAAAATTTAATCATTATCATGTTTTATTAGGAAAAATAAAATTTGATGAAAGATTATGAAAAAATGATTTTAATAAATGTTTGGCTAAAATGTAATAATTTTTTTGATAATCACATTAGATAACTATAAATTCATTAATTATTAATAATTTTATTAAATAAATTTAACTCATGTTTTAAATCTAATATGATCGGATGCATAATTTTAATAATTAGATTTTTTTGATTTCATATAACTATACATACTTTGAATTATTTCATTTATATAATTTGAAATAATGAAGTTTATCGGTAACATGAAGTGATTATAATTATTCAAATTCCACAACATGATAAAATAAAGAGATTGAATAATTAAACTTTTATGGGTATATAAATATGTTGGTCAATAATTAACTAATATTATTATCTAATATGATTATTTTTTTTGGTTGCAATTAAATTATTTGATTATGGAAAATATTACATATTTATTTAATAATTATCTAATAAACCATAGTAATTCATTACAGGCATGTTAAATTTTAACATTTAATAAACAAAAAAAATTACATAAATATGTTATAAAAAATAACATTGTAAATTAATGAATAATGTTGTGATAAAAATATTGAATGATATGATAAGTTCTCAAAAAACATAAATTTAATATTTCATATTTAGATAATTATAATAAAAAAAATTCAAAATATTAAAAATCAAAATGACATATCGTGTATGTGGGCTAACATGGAGAGTTTTTATATAGTTGAAGGTCTATAAGTAAGGGTTTGGAGGAGGTAGGGTCTAGCAGATGATGTAGACAATGTTGAGGAGGCCACGTACGGGGTTGGAAAATAAGATGGAGTATGTCAATAAGGGTGGTAGGGGATGAAGGAAGGATGGGGTCAAGGGACAATATATGTGATGTGGAAGATGTTGATAAGGCCACATATGTGTCTAGAAGGATGCAGGGGATGAAATGGACAACGTCAGATAGGGTTCCAAATGGTTGGAAGGAAGAAGGTAGGGGATGAGGGAAGATGTAGATGGAATTAGTGAGGGATGGTATGGGGTATGAAGGAAGGAGGTGGGGCTATAGGATGTCATGGAAGATGTTGGTAAGTCTTGGTAAAAAGTGTATTGAAGTGGGGGATATTGGAAGATTTTGGTGAGGGTTGGAAAATGACTAGAAGGATGCGGGGGATAGTGGAAGATGGCAGCAAGGGATGGTATGGGAAAAGAATGTACTGGAGGGAGGGAGGTGAGGTTTCCAATAGGGGTATGGTTCTTTTGGTTACAAATAAGACCTTTTTAAACATTCCATAAGTGGGGTGGAGCTCGTATATTTTTTGTGCACTTCCTATAACATCTGGAAACATAAAAAATTAGAAAGGTCTCATATTGTGGGGTGAAAACTAGAACTGTAATTTTTTTATTGTTAATTTAATTTAATACCCCATGAGATAACCCATATCTATTTGGATAAATTAACATGGTATGAATACCTATGAGGGATACTTATATAATCCCATTTTAATTAATATTTTTTTCTAAAATCTCCCCACCAAAAACCTACCCTAAGATCACTTAGTCCATATGCCCAAATACCATTTTTCACTATTACCTAAAACTGAAGCATTTTATATCTAGAAAATATCAAAATATCCTTCTTTTGAATTTTATAATTTTCACTCATCATCAAATAAATATCCACACATGTATTCTCTTTTTGTTTTCACTTTTTTGTTTTAGATTAAAATATTTGTTTTTTTGTTTTTTGATTCCATTTGTTTGATGTTCATGTTGCAAGATTGTTTATGTCTATTCATGTTTTTATTTTTCTACAGTTTTATTATGTAGACATTGTTTTATTTCTTTATAATTTTTTTTAGTTTACCCTTATATGAGGATAGTTTTACCATTAGGTGAGGGCAGTGGGGATTGTTTTTTACATGAGATAGTTATGAGATTTATAGAGTTTGTGAGATGGGTTGTTTATCCTTATGTGTTTATAAGTAGGGTGATCTACCATTACATGAGGGTGAATTACCATTTCATATATGGTATGTGAGATTTTTTAAATATATACGTGAGGCACAATGTGGGTGAGCGACCTTGATGCAGTGACATTAGAGTGACCTTGACACAACATTAGGGATTACATTTACACATGTCTGTTTTTACAGTTGTTTGGTTTATTTGAAAAGATGGATCCTCCTTCCATGCTCAACCAAACACGTGTTCCATGATATTTTAGAGATGATGGCTTCTTAGTTTTAATTTATTCACAATGTGTGATATTAATTTTGGTGATTAGAACAGATCATAGAGTAGAGGTTTGAGGATTTCCAATGAAGAGAAATTGAGGAAGAGAGAGAGTGTGAATTATATGTTTAGAAGAGATTATATTTTTTCGATGGATTTTTTGATGATTCTTCTCATTAATAAATATAGTAATACTATTTTTATGGGGAGATCATAGATTTTAGTTTCCAAGTACTGAAGCGATTCAGAGGATGCTACAAGTGGTGAGAAGGAACCCCAATAGAGGGGTCTCATTCATGTATTTTATTTTTCTTATCAAATATGTTTCCCTAGATTTTTATATCTATTTATTTGTTCCTACATGTGTGGGTTTCATAATATTTACCCTTTCTTTTTAATTTTTTTATAAATCATTTTAGTTATTTATTTGTTTTGTATGATACCATTTGTTCATTATATAAAAAGATAACGGGGTGGTGTTTTCAAGTACCATATTGGATACCCTGGTACCCTGATTCCTAACCCCTCACTGACATGATCCAAAGGGAGTTTCCGATCCCCATTTATTGGATACTATCACCTAAAATCATAAAAGGATAAAGAGGGAACAAATTATCTCACAAAATAATAGAAGATAACCAATACAAGTCAGTATGATCAACACTCAAGAGGGAGAAGTACCAGAATGAAATAGGTAAAATAGTACCCGAATGATACATCATCAAAATAATTCATGTTTACTAATATAAAATTCAGACATATCTCATGAAAAATGTGTATCACATCTCCATCGGTCACCTCCATCACTCCATGTTTCAAGAATCGTGAACATCCACCACTGCCAAGTGGTACTTCTCTTTTTCTTGGACCCAATATATGATAATCGATAAATGAATGAATGAAAAGGTAGGATGTGAGCTATAAATCCTATTAGGGTCTCACCAAGTGTTCCATAATAAACTCCATAATTATTAAAACAAATATTATTTTAATTTAAATAAAATAAGGCATATCATTACATTCACATGTTTTCAACAAAACAGGCTTTCCTAATCAAAAGATAGAAGATGTATCAAAATTGGATTAAGTGAAAATTTTATATAAAAATTTTATATAAATAAGTTTGGATGAATAAATAAATTATATAAATCAATGGAAGATAATCATCAGATCAAGGTGGTTTCAGGGCTATGATTTTGGGGTGTGAAGGTGTTTTGTGGGATATGATTTTGGGGAAGTGAGGTGGTTTGTTGGATGTGATTTTGTTGCGGTGAGGTGGTTTGTTGGATGTGATTTTGGGGTGGTGAGTTAGTGGTTGATTTATTTTAGATTCCTAAGTAGTGATGGAGAAAATGATTAAAAATGATTGAAATGAAATTGGTTGGTTTGGTTAATGGGATGAAAATTGTTAATGAATAATTAAATGGTTGGTTGTGTGGTTAAATATGGTTGATGCTGAATAATGAAAATAATGAGATAATTAAGTGGAATTAATTGCATATGTGAACATTTCTCATGTCTTCTTGTGTAGTGTTATACATTTAGAGGTGGTAGCAAAAGTGCTAGTGTTGTGAGTTGGTTGTTTTTTTGAACCAATAGGTTGGGATTGAGTGTTTGGCATTATGTTTTTATATATATATATATACTTTTATATTATAGTTATTTATATATTCACCCTACCCATGTCGCACACTACGTACCGACACCCATGTAGTCACACAAGGGGTGTTTTTTCTGACATCCAGTGAGGTGTAAGGATGGATGGGTACCCACTATTTCCTACTATATCTTCTAGGGAGGTGGGTATTTTACATGTCGTGATGGATAGAGGTCTGTTAGTTCATTAGATGGTGGTTGTGATAGCCCACGTGTCTTCGAGAGAGATGTGACAGCGCTTGTGGGGTAGTGGCCTATGTGTTTTTGGGAAGATGACATATGACTGTACTTATGGGGAAGCTTCTAGTGGGGTTTGTGCATGGTAGGAGGATGGGACAAGGTTCATATCCTTTAGGTTCTCGATACCCTACTACTCTAGTTATGATAGTGGTTGTTTTGTGGCCTAGGTATTTTTGGGTAAGATGGGTTTTGGTTGTCTTTGTGGGGCGGTGATCCCATGTTTCTATGGGTGAGGTGTGTTGTGACCCTTCTTTTGGGATGGTGTGGTATATGGAAGACATGCGAGTGCTAGGATGTGTGATGTTTGGTGTGTGAGAGTCATACTTGTGGGAAATTAGTGCAGAGTTCCCTTATCGATGTTATTCTTATTATATTATATTACTTGGCTTGAATTATTTGGTGAGCGTGCCTTGGAGAGGTTGGGATGGTTAGTATACCTTTATAGGTTATGTTTTGTTCTTATATTTTCTCATGGGTTCATTAATATGCTTCCTTCACATGTGAACAAGAGAATTTGGTTTTTATATAGAATATACTTGTTTTTCCACCCTACATATATAAAACTTTTTCTTGGTTTCTATGAGGATTACATGGACCGTTTTGGACATTACTAGCTTAGATCCTTGAAAATTGTTGTTTCACTACTTTATATTTACTTTTTGATATTTAATTTGGACACTTTTGTTGTATCTGTCTCATTTATACATGCATTCTAGGATGGTTTGGGTTTCTTTTTATTTTATGTCATGCAGTTTATTTGGATGATTCACTATATCACTCAATCCTATTTTAATTATAAAGGGAAATGTCTCCTACACACGAGATTTTTATAACCTCGGTGCTAGTCACCCACATGGGGCCTATTGAAGCTAGGACTCAGGGGTCATTATCTCTCTCTCCTTATTGTTGTATATTTAGAGGGAGGGGGTTATGACATAGTGGTATTAGAGGAGTGGTTGGGAGATAATATGAAGTTTGGAGTTAGTAACAATGATATTTCCATGGGTTTGTATGTAATCAATACCAGTTGACCTTATAACATTCCAAAGGTTTGGGAGAATGGATACAAGATGGGATTTTAGGGCCCCAATGGTCAAGTACATGAACGCTTTGCTTATTGAATGACCAAGTGAGAGGGACCTACTTCTACAGTTGAGACCTTGGAATGGTAAATGTATCATGATGAATTGCGTACTTATTTAAATTGATATTTTTTGGGAAGGATAAAATTAATTATGTTAATTAAAATGAATCTAAATAAAAATTCCATTCTACAAGGATTAGGAAGTTATTTATTTCCTTACAACTATAGATCATGTTCATCGTCTGTGTGTGGCTCATATAGTTGAGGTTCATCTGGATGATCCAATTGATCACCATCGGGTTGATCCAGCATAGGAGGATATGTCTTGGAATAGGGCTTTTTGTGCTTTCTAGTGAGAGAATTTGGAAAATTACAAGGGAAGTGTTTTAGATGTGGAGAAAGAGAGATGGATGGAGAATCTTGAGATCAATTTCAGTTTGATCCGGCCCCTGACGGAGTACTAGTCCTCTTTAGCAGTTAGTTAGATGTAGGGATATTTACGTCTGTGGTGGATGCTATATCTTGGAGATCATAAAGAGGTAGATGTTTCGTGGGATAACTTATAAAAGGAGTTCTTAGGAGAGTTAATTTCATTTAATATTAAGGTATTAAAGTGGTAGGATATTTCTTATCTTGAGTAGGATATCATGTTAGTGTGAGAGATGAGAATCAAGTTTAAGGACCTTCTTCATTTCCCCCCAGATCTTTCTCTATATAAGGATTGTCATGGGATATGTCTTAAGAAGGAACTTTGTCCTTCTATCCAGTATGCAACAACTCCTTTTACATTATTTATGTATCCAAAGGATCAAAATAAGGAAGTTGTGATTGAGAAGATGCACTGATGGGGAGGTTTACTGTGGGAGGAAAACTAGCAAGGTTACTCAAGGAACAGAGTATTTGTGGTAGGTCTCAAGCACCATGACATTTGAGGTTTCGACCAGAAGGGAGTCGAGATTAGTAGCTTCTTTTCCAGACATCTAGGGATAGTGGTTTCTTTTCTTTTCCTGAGATCTTTGTTCTAGTGTGTTTTGGATGTGAGGTTCATGGACACCACCAAAATCAGTTCCCAGTGATTCTGTGAGATCTATTTGGTGGAGGTGGATAGGTTCAGTGCGAACTTCAGCAGAAGGTTCCAGTGATGTCGTTTTAGCAATAGTGAAAGCATGTTTTCACTCCTCCATGGAGAGATGTAATAGGTAGAGGCCGGCCATAGGTTATTCTTAGAATTCATGAACCATGACCCGAGCATATCCATGGTGGTGGTCCTCAATAAATAGGTAGAAGAGATGGGTGTGGTGAGTTTCACATAGTGGAGGCAGTATCCCTAGAGGGCCAAGAGATCATATGAGGTATGATCAGTTTGTTTAGTACCCTTGTTTGTGCCTTGTTTGATTCAAGAGTTTCAAACTTCTTTGTCGAACCCACTATAGAACATGTTATGGGACTAGACGTGAAGAGGATTACCATTCGCCTGGTGTTAAATATTTCAGTTGGAGGCTAGGCCAACTTATTTAATGTGTACCAGGGATGTATACCAGTTATGGGGCTACATCAATCTGGTGGGAATATTTTCTTATTACATATGTGACCAAACAATGTTATCTCCAGCATCGACTGGTTGTATTCCTTACATGATGTTATTGACTACATCCATAGCGGAGTGATGTTTTTGAATGTGGAGGGACATCATGTCATTTTCATTGGTGAGCGGAGTTTTTAGGTAGTCATTCGGTATGTGGAGACCCTTATTTCTTTATTCGATGAGTTTTCATTGGAATTAATTGATAGTGAGATGGTAGAGGTTCCCAAAATCATTCTGGAGCTCATGTATGTTTTTACCAAGGAGGTTGTGATGCTACCTCTTTGACGTGATGTGGAGTCTAGGATAGAATTGCAGCCCAGTGCTTCTCTGATTTTGTTGCATTCATATAGAATGACACCTTCTAAGTTGTTAAAGTTTTGGATTCAGATAGATGATCTGATCCATAAGGGTTTTATCTGACCTAGTGTGTTTTCATGGGGTTCTCTAGTGTTTGTAAATAAAGTGGATGATAGTCTGAGGTGGTGCATATACTATGAGAGGTTGAATATAGTGATGGTTAAAAACTATTACACTCTTCTGAGGAGAGAAGATATTTTCAACCAACTGAGTGAGGGGGGGATTTGGTTTTTTAAGATCGATCCATGGTCTAGATATCACCAGTTGAGGGTGAAGGAGGGTTATATCCTGAAGACTTCCTTCAAATAAAATTATGGTAACTTTGAGTTTATATTCATGTCATTTGATGTTATAAATGCACCAGTTGTGTTGTTGGGGTTATGAAGTCCATTTTCCATCAGTTACTACATCAGTTACTACATCAGTTCGTCATTGTATTCATCAATGATAGCGTGATATAGTCGAAGTCTGAGGGGGAGCATGATGACCATCTTAGAACTATCTTGCGGGTTCTTTTAGGAAACCAGTTCTATGGAAAGAATTCCAGGTTTAAGTTCTAGACATCAGAGGTGAATTTTATTGGGCATGTGGTTTATCACAATACTGGAAATAGTGGATTTCCCAATGGTTTAGAACCCTTGAGAAAGGCTGCAGAACCATTGGTGTATGTTATACCAACGGTTCTACAAACCGTAGGTAAGTAAGCTGTTGGGAAAGATTTTCCCAACAGTTTACAGGGAACCGTTGGGATAGGGTGGAGAAAAATTACCCTATCCCAATGGTTTTGGAAAACCGTTGGGAAAGCTTTTTCCCAACGGTTTACAACCATTGGGATAATGTGCTGAAAATTACCAGGTTTTTCCCAATGGTTTGGCCAAACCCTTGGAAAAAACCCAAGATCTCCTCTTTCCCAATAGTTTCTAAACCATTGGGAAAAGTGTTTTACCAACAGTTCTATGAACCATTGGTAAAAAAGAACACAGAATGCTATGCCAATGGTTTAAAACTGTTGGCATAGCCTATGCTGGGAAAATTGCACAGCAGCTCTGCAATTTGCCCAGCAGCTCTCCAATTTTCCCACCAGGTCTCATTTTGTGGGTTCCCCCTCATTTTCAATTCAATTATTATACCTGCAATAAACTAACATACATATACAATTATTGTACTTGCAATAACCAACTAACACATACATATAGAGAACAAATTCATGCACATTTAACATAAAATGATGAAACTATACACATCCACAATTAAATTAGAATTCATAACATAATTATAAACATACATAATTCATTTATAATTCAATTTAAAATTTAGATGAAAATTATATGTGGAATGAATAATTCAATTCATAATTTGATCGGTTTTTTGTATACCATATATTTTTACCTGAAATGATGTCCATTTAAAAAAAAAAATACATACACTTGGAGTGCTAATGGCCACACCACACCTTGTATTGAGGCGAGGTTGACTCGTAAACATCACATATGACCCATGGATTGTTCTCCTAAAGTTTCAATGGAAACCAAATGCATTTGGTTGGTTTTCTGTATGTCAGTTCATGTTTTGCAATTAAAATGACGTCCTTTTGAAACAAAAGGTAGACACTTTGAGTGGTGCCGACCACACCGCGTCTCAGCTTGAGGCGGGTTTGATTCGTACATGTCAGATATGACCCATGAATCGTTCTCCTAAAATTTCAATGGAAACCGAATGCGTTTGGTCAGTTTTCCATATTTTCTTAAAATGTTGTCCATTTTAAACAAAAAAGAGCCACTTAGAGTGATTCCAGCCACACCGTGCCTCCGATTAAAATGGGGTTGTCTCGTACACGTCACATTTGACCCATGGATCGTTGTGATAAAGTATCGACACAATCCGAATGCATTTGGTCACTTTTCTATATGCCAGTTGATGTTTTTCAATTAAAATGACGTCCTTTTGAAACAAAAGGAAGGCACTTTGAGTGGTGGCGGCCACACTGCACCTCGGAATGAGGCGGGGTTAACTCGTACACGTCACATATGACCCATGGATCATTGTGCTATTGTATCAACACAATGTGAATGCATTTGGTCAGTTTTTCGTATGCCATTTTATATTTTTCAATTAAAATGACATCCTTTTGAAACAAAAGGCAGACACTTTGAGTTGTGCTGGCCACACCGTGCCTCGGATTGAGGTGGTGTTGATTCGTGCATGTCACATATGACACATGGATCGTTATCCTAAAGTTTCAATGGAAATCGAATGCGTTTGGTCGGTTTTCCATATGTACTTAGAATGTTGTCCATTTTAAACAAAAGAGAGCCACTTAGAGTTATTCTTGCCACACCGTGCCTCCGATTAAGGCGAGGTTGACTCGTACACATCACATATGACCCATGGTTCGTTTTTCTAAAGTATCGACACAATACGAATGCATTTGGTCGTTTTTCTGTCTTCCAGTTGATGTTTTTCACTTAAAATGACGTCCTTTTGAAACAAATGACAGACACTTTGAGTGGTGGCGACCACACCGCGCCTCAGATTGAGGCAGGGTTGACTCATACATGTCACATATGACCCATGGATCTTTTTTCTAAATTATCGACACAATCCGAATGCGTTTGTCGGTTTTCCTTATGCCAATTGATGTTTTTCAATTAAAATGACGCCCTTTTGAAACAAAAGGCAGACACTTTGAGTGGTGGTAGCCACACCACACCTCGGATTGAGGCGGGATTGACTCGTACACGTCAAATATGACCCATGGATTGTTGTGCTAAAGTATCGACACAATCCAAATGCGTTTGGTCGCTTTTCCATATGCCAGTTGATGTTTTTCAATTAAAATGACGTCCTTTTGAAACAAAAGGCAGACACTTTGAGTGGTGCTGGCCACACCGCGCCTCGGATTGAGGTGGGATTGATTTGTACACGTCAAATATGACCCATGGATTGTTCTCCTAAAGTTTCAATGGAAACCGAATGCGTTTGGTCGGTTTTCCGTATGTACTTAAAATGTTGTCCATTTAAAAAAAAAATAAAGCCACTTAGAGTGATTCTGGCTACACCGTGCCTCCGATTAAGACGAGGTTGACTCGTACGCGTCAAATATGACCCATGGATTGTTGTGCTAAAGTATCGATACAATCAGAATGCATTTGGTCACTTTTATGTATGCTAGTTGATGGTTTTCAATTAAAATGACGTCCTTTTGAAACAAAAGGCAGCCACATTGAGTGGTGTCGGCCACATCGCGCCTCGGATTGAGGAGGGGTTGACTTTTACATGTCACATATGACCCATGGATCGTTGTGCTAAAGTATCGACCCAATCTGAATGCGTTTGGTCAGTTTTCTGTACTGAAATTGAATTTGTTTCAATTTAAATGACGTCCTTTTGAAACAAAAGGCAGACACTTTGAGTGGCTCCGGCCACACCGTGCCTCGGATTGAGGCGGGGTTGATTCGTACATGTCACAAATGACCCATGGATCTTTCTCCTAAAGTTTCAACAGAAACCGAATGCGTTTGGTCGGTTTTCTGTATGTACTTAAAATGTTGTCCATTTTAAACAAAAGAGAGCCACTTAGAGTGATTTCGGACACACCGTGCCTCCGATTAAGACGGAGTTGACTTTTACGTGTCACATTTGACCCATGGATTGTTGTGCTAAATTATCGACACAATCCGAATGTTTTTGGTCGCTTTTTCATATGCCAATTGATGTTTTTCAATTAAAATGGCGCCCTTTTGAAACAAAAGGCAGACACTTTGAGTGGTGGAGGCCACACCACATCTCGGATTGAGGCGGGGTTGACTCGTACATGTCACATATGACTCATGGATAGTTGTGCTAAATTATCGACACAAACGGAATGCGTTTGGTTGGTTTTCCGTATGCCACTTGATGTTTTTCAATTAAAATGACATCTTTTTGAAACAAAAGGCAGACACATTGAGTGGTGCCGGCCACACCATGCCTCAGATTGAGGTGGGGTTGACTCGTACACATCACATATGACCCATGGATCGTTGTGCTAAAGTATCAACACAATACGAATGTGTTTGGTCTCTTTTCCGTATGCCAGTTGATGATTTTCAATTAAAATGACGTCCTTTTGAAACAAAAGGATGACACTTTGAGTGGTGGCGTCCACACCACGCCTTGGATTGAGGTGGAGTTGACTCGTACACATCACATATGACCCATGGATCGTTGTACTAAAGTATCAACACAATCAGAATGTGTTTGGTCGCTTTTCTGTATTCCAGTTGATGTTTTTCAACTAAAATGACGTCTTTTTGAAACAAAAGGCAGACACTTTGATTGGTTCCGGCCACACCGCACCTCGGATTGAGGCGGGGTTGACTCATACACGTCACATATGACCCATGGATTGTTGTTATAAAGTATCGACATAATCAAAATGTGTTTGGTCACTTTTCTATATGCCAGTTGATGTTTTTCAATTAAAATGACGTCCTTTTGAAATAAAAGGCAGAAACGTTGAGTGGTGGCGGCCACAACGTGCCTCATATTGAGGCGAGGTTGACTCGTACACATCACATATGGCCCATGTATCGTTGTACAAAAGTATCGACACAATCTGAATGCATTAGTTCACTTTTTCGTATGCCAGTTGATGTTTTTCAATTAAAATGACGTCCTTTTGAAACAAAAGGCAGAAACCTTGAGTGATGCCGGCTACACCGCGCCTCGAATAGAGGCGGGGTTGATTCTTACACGTCACAAATGACCCATGGATCGTTCTCCTAAAGTTTCAATGAAAACGCAATGCATTTGAGTGGTGCCGACCACACCGCGCCTCAGATTCATGCTCAATGAATACATCTCTTTTATAACATACCATGAATCTATGATAATGATTAGATGTGTAAATGTGATTTACATTGATTATCATGATGAAAATAGATAAAATATATATTATAGATTTTCTAGTATTAAATGAAATCAAGGAGGGTGGGGGGGCTATCCGGTGGGGCTGTCTGGTGGGTGTCTGGGGGGCTGTCCGGGGACCAAGGAGGAGGGTGGGGGGGGGGGGGGGGGCTGTGCGGGGGGTTGTCTGGGGTCCAAGGAAGAGGGTGGGGGGCTGTCCGGGGTCCAGGGAGGAGGGTGGAGGGGCTGTCCGGGGGGTGTTTGGTGGGTTGTCCGGGGTCCAAGGAGGAGGGTGGGGGGCTGTCTGGGGGGCTATCTGGGGGGCTGTCTGGGGTCCAGGGAGGAGGGTGGGGGGATGTCCGGGGGTGTTCGGGGTCCAAGGAAGAGGGTGGGGATGGGGGGGTGTCCGGGGGGCTGTCTGGGGGGAAGTCCGGGGGGGGGGGGTGCAGTCCAGGGTCAAGGGAGGAGGGTGGGGGGCTGTCCGAGGGGCTGTTTGGGGGGGTATCTGGGGGCTATCCGGGGGGTGTTCGGGGGGGTTGTCCAGGGTCCAAGGAAGAGGGTGGGGGGGGGGGCTGTCCGGGGGGCTGTCCGGTGGGGCTGTCCGGGGTACAGGGAGGAGGGTGGGGGGTTGTCCAGGGTCCAGGAAGGAGGGGAGTTCCCAAACACACAACCACTAAAAGAAAACAACATCCATAAAAACAGATAATATATAAAAATAACTCAACTACAATACTATACCACCCTCTTTCTCATCCCCATCATCACCTTCACCCTCCTCGCCCTCTCCCTCCTCCTCGTCCTCCCCCTCCTCCTCACCCTCACCACCCGCCTCGCCCTCCTCCTCTTCCTCCTCTTCCGCATCAGACTCCTCGCCATCACCATCGTCAAGCTGGACATCGTCCTGACCACCACCAGAACTACCACCTGGTGCACTATATATAGAACATATCGATGACATATACTAATCAAAAGTTGGGCTGGCCTCTGCTGGAAGTGTAGGATGTAGAAATTCAATAAATTTCATAAACGCACTATTTGCCCTAACAGACTGTTCTGCCATCTCTGTGGCCCTTTTCTCAGCCTGTGCTGCCTGTGCCCTAACTTTCTGCTGCTCGGTGGCACTACATCTCGTACCTAAGGAAGGCCAATACCTTGTCGGGGCTATCTTAGGTCGGGAGTGCACTCTGCCAGAATGCTCCTCTCCCAAGACCTGATGTAAGTGATTTGTTGGCCCAAAATTGTCTGGTTCATGGGCATTGAGGGCCTCTAATGTAGCCTGTTACAAATATAAATATATCATTAAGTTACAAAATAGATATTAAAATATAAATTCAACATATTAAAACTTACAATCTGCTGCTGAGTCGCTTCGTTGACGGCACTTCCATCCTTTTTCCGTCTACTCGAGGAAAACAATTTTCTCGAGGCACACGTCCTTCAATATTTTGTATTTGCCTCTATAATAAAATTGAAAAATAAAGTTATATGAAAACTTTAGCAAACTATTAAATAATTGAGGAAACAAAAGAAAGTCTTAGGCATAAAGAAAACTTATAAAAAATTTTCATACCTGCTTCCTCTCATGATCAGCATCGTAGTGCGTCCCAGTGTGTGGAGGTATTTTTTTGCATCAATGTTATTTTTATTTTTTCCAGATGATTCCTAAATAAAATCCGAAAATGCAATAGATAGTATTAATTAAAAACATAAAAGTTATTATTTAAATACCTCAAATGTTATTAATACATTAAACTGGGTACTCGTCCAATGAGTAATCATCTGACGATATTGCTCTATAGGACAATCATCCACCATTGGTACTGCCTCTAACTCAGTGCCAACTTTAGCAACCCATCCAATATACAACCCATGCTTGTAGGATCTCCAATGCTCGTCTAAATGCTTTAGTCATTCTGGTCGTGCACCCTCACCATCGGGAAAATTAAATCAAAGCTGAAATCAAAATATTAATTCATATAAATACAAAAATAATTCATAGCATTAAATAGAACAAATGTTCTTACCCATATCTCTGCCCAATATCTATCCTTGAC
The DNA here is from genome assembly GCA_963277665.1 of Viscum album. Taxonomy (NCBI): domain Eukaryota; kingdom Viridiplantae; phylum Streptophyta; class Magnoliopsida; order Santalales; family Viscaceae; genus Viscum; species Viscum album. Next base: position 92,693,030 of record OY728155.1, read on the forward strand.
CTCATGTGGAAGATGTCTCCATGATAGCGAGCTTACAGGAATGATGTTAGAGTATTTGGAAAGCGTCACCAAAAAACTCCGACATTGCTACCCTGTTTTCTCAACGATTTGGTTGTCTTCATTATAATCCACCATAACCTGTGTGCGGCAGTTCCACACCGAACGCATGTGTGTACGCCCCCACCCATGCCTCCTATTAGTAGATGTACCTGTCATGAAAGGAAAAAAAATATTTTATCAAAACAAGTTATAATGAAAATAAATATTGCTATAAAAATTTGTTGGGGTTCTATAAATATACCCGTGTCAGTCTGATCGCTGAGTGCCGCTGGATCCACAAAACTGATGAAACACCCTGTGGTGGAATAGGAGTAGAAGACGATGGAATATAGAAGCTCGGAGAGACAGAAGTAGAAGGAAAATAAGATGAGACAACTGTTTGACCGGATGCTGACTGGGGAGTGGGAATCATCATGGGATGTGAAAATGATAGGCTAGAAGATGAAGAAGGTAGCGAAAACATGGGAGGCCTAAATATCCTGTGTGTCCCTAATGACACACCGGGATTAGAATGTGGGAAGAATGACATGCCAGTGGTAGGGTCAGGGTCTAGTCGGGTACGCGCAACTGCTCGTCCACCTCTGGTACAGACCCTCCTCGTACCACCGGCCTGAGTACTGGGACCAGTACTAGGCTCCTCGTCGAATAACTGTCGATGCATAGGTGGATCCTACAAAAATGTTTACAAAAAAAATAATCACATGACATTATTTATTCATTAAATATATCAATGTTCAATAATGTACTCACTACATGCACTAATGATGGAACTCACAACTCCATCATTCGATGATTGTTCTCCATCATTTTTTTCCTTCGTCTCTCTTCAATTGGATTCATTTCCTGCTTTTGAAAACAAATATGTAGTTAATTAGATAAAGAAAACTAATGTGTAACCCAAAAAACTAAATATATGAGGGAATAAGGGGATTCATTGGTAATTTAGCTATCAATTGTTTTAGAAGATCTTGAATAGATTTAAAAAATCATACAAGTTGTAATGTTCACCAAGTTAGAAATATTGTTTGACTATGTTTGAATACAGTTCAATTCCAAATTAGAAAATGAAATTCAAATAAAACTACAACCAATAAACATTGAAAATTCACATAATGGTCAAGTCAGCTATCAATTGTTTTAGAAGAGCTTGAATGGATTTAATAAATCATACAAGTTGTAATGTTCACCAAGTTAGAAATATTGTTTGACTATGTCTGAATACAGTTCAATTCCAAATTAGAAAATGCAATTCAAATAAAACTGCAACCAATAAACATTGAAAATTCACATAACAGTAAAGTAAGATAAAACATATTTGTGATCAATACTAAATCAATTTTAATATTACCAACCTTAACAACCCAACTCGAGGTAAACCAAAAGAATTGAGAACATGGATTAATGATTCTATATATTTTCAACCACAACTTCAGGTTCACAATCAACTCTGACAATTGAACTATTTGAGTCATCAAATGAAATAAATGGATTGGTTCCAATGGCACTAGGGACAGTGTCAATTCCATCATCACCATCATCAAAAATATGTCTTGGAATTACTTCAACTATGAAACCAAATTCAGGTCGAAGTTGGTCTTTGACATAAAAAACCTGTTTAGCCATTGATGCCAACACATATGGTTCTTCGGTAGCAAAAGTGAGAGTCATATTAATTACTTGAAATCCACAATAATAAATAAATGTGCCATTTCTCTTCATCGAATCAAACCAATGGCATTAATCATTGTGACTCTTCCATGAGAGTAATAATCCAATATTATTATTTTCTCAACAACTCCATAATAACCCACATTTTCAAATCACGGTCTACTATCTGATGCACTGGCATAACAATCTGTTGTGGTAGTAACCATAACACCATCATGTTGTGTTCTCATGTTCTTTTCTCATTCAGTGACAATAAATTTGTACCCATTGATAACAATTGATTTACAGTCATGAACCACGGTATTAGGACCAAAAGCCAAAGATCCTATTTCTTCAAAGAATGAGTCACCAGACAAACTCAATACCTGCAATATAAATGACTCTTAAACTTAATTAAATATTGATATAATTATTTTAATCATTAAATCATTTATAGCTTCAATTTTAACCATGAAGAAAACTCTTTTATATGAAAAGTATCTCTCATTCTCAAAGATAAAGAACGATGCTTCCTATTTATCATTGTTTTATGTTCCCTGTAGATAAAAAATATGAATAGTTTAACAGATATATATGTAAGATATACATAATCAATTTAGTAACCTGTTATAGTCATCGAACAAATCACAGTTGAACAAAACTGTGAGATGTTCCATCTCCCACTCTTCATGGATTAATGTCTTCAATGTATATGATCCAAGAATTCCTTCTGTTTGAAGAAGTGATGGAAAACTGGGTTCAATTTTTTCATACAGTTCTTCTTCATTTCTCATTGGTCTGTTCAATCTTGTAGTAAGATCAGAAAAATACATCGAGCATAAATCCATACATTCTTGAGCCAAGTAATTGTTCACGATAGAACCTTCAGGATGATTTCTATTTCAGAAATAAGACTTTAATGTGAACATATTTCTTTCAGTTGGATACATCCAATGAAAAGAAGCAGGTCCTCCGAGAAGTATTTTAGTGGGAATATGGATACATAGATGCAACATGCATGTGAAAAATGATGGAGGAAATATTTTCTCCAACTCACACAAAATTAATGGGGCATCTGTCAACATTTTTTGTAAGAAAGACTTGGTCAACTTCTTAGCACAAAGCTCTCTAATCAAATGGCACAACCAAATAACAGCCACCCTTACATTATTGGACAAAAGATGACGGATTTCTATTGGAAGCAAATCATGAAGTAGAACGTGATAATCATGAGTCTTCAAAGTTTTTAGCTTCAACTCTCTTCTGTTGAACCGTTTAGATATTTTGCTTGAATAGCCATCCGGAACTCTAATAGTCTCCAATACTTCTAGATTTTTTTTCTATAGGTGTCATCACATAATAAGCACATGGAAGTTTCCATTTATTTTCACTGATACGAACAGGATGTAATTCTGGTCTGATTCCCCAATCCACCAAGTCACGCTGAGATCGTAAATCATCTTTTGTCTTCCCCTTGACATTTAGAAGAACCAAAAGAAACATTTCACATATATTCTTTTCACTATGCATTACGTCTAAGAAACGACGTAACAAATTGGTTTCCCAATAAGGAAAATCAAAAAAGATACTCCACTTCCTCCAATAGTAACAGGTTTCAGTGGAAACATTCTATATCTTTCCAGATTTAATTTGACCCTTCCAGAACGAAAAACTGAAATCTTTCAATTCATTAAGCACATCAGTTCCAGACATACGCTGAGGTGGATCATCGGTTTCTATGGTATTATCAAATCTTCGACGATTCATTCTATATAGATGATCCTTTGGAAAGAATCATAGATGTCCAATAAAACTGAAACTACAGTGATGTTTCAGTCATCTGGATCATGTATTCTTCATACAAACTGGACATGAAAATTTTCCCTTCGTGCTACATCCAGACATCATTGCATAAGCTGGAAAATCATTGATCATCCACATAAGTGCAACACACATTTGAAATATGTCTTTCGGACATGCATCGTATGTGCGCACACCCACATCCCAAAGAAGTTTCAAATCTTTTATTAAAGGTTGCATGTAGACATCAATATCAATGTCGGGATCAGAAGGACCAGATATGAGTATACTCATGAAAGTGAAAGTTTTTTTCATACACAATCATGGGGGAAGATTATAAATGTGTATAAAAACTGTCCATGTGCTGTGCGAAGTAAGCATCTGCCCAAATGGATTAAAACTGTCGCATGAAAGACCCAGCCTCACATTACGTATGTCAGCTGCAAAATCAGGATATCGAGCATCAAATCTCTGCCATGCAAATCCATCTGTAGGATGAAACAAATCATCATTAGTTTTCTTTATCTCGGTATCATGCCATCATATTTTTATTGATATCTCATCAGACATAAAATGATTCTGGAGTCTAGGGATCAATGGAAAGTGCCACATTAATTTCTGTGGAACACGGGATGGTTTTCCATCAGATTTTGACTTCCAGCGGGATGTGCCACATTTAATACAATCATTTTGTTCAGTGGTTTTCTCCCATAATAAACTGCAATCTTTCGAGAAAGCATGAATTTTGTTTCTTTAAAATCCAAGTTCCTAAACTAACTTCCATGCCATATAGTGGTTTGAGGGAATATCTGCATAATCTGGAAGTAAATCCTTCAAGAGGTTAAGACTGTAATCAATTGTTGTATTAGAAATCCCATATATAGTTTTCCCATGAAACAATCGGATTAAAAATTCCAAGTTTTTCATTTTATCGCATTGTCAATATACTGGAGTCGTGGTAGAATCATTCAAATTTTTCACCCTATCAATGTCATCATATTCACTAGATTCATCAGCTGTGCTCATATCGAAGTCTTCTTGAGTCGAAATCCTTTCTTTTTCACGATGACGAATAAACGGAAACCGATCATCTAACAAATTCTCCATTCCAGTCTTTTCATTTTGATCATCACCAATTTGATATTTCATTTTATCCCCATTGTGATACCACAAAAAGTAGTTTTTTTGAAAACCATTTTTCGTTATGTGGTATCTGACTTCTTCATGCCTCCACCAAGGTCTACCAACACAATAAGAACATGGGCAGTGTATGCGACCACTATCTGAAGCATTGTGAAATGAAAAATCTATAAAGCTCTCCAAATTGTTTTGAAAATCGCATGAGATCCAATTGGTTTCATACATCCAACTTCTGTCCATACTGTAAAAAGAATTTATATAAGTCATTTTGTCATAAAAAATTCAATAGGATTGAACTTTAATAGAAAATACATTTACGTAAATGATAAAGGAAGAAGTTTCTAGTCGATGTAGTGAAAAGAACCCCACCCTCATAAAAGCGGGTATTGGCCAAGAAGGACACATAATATACAACGTACAATGAGAACCATATTTAGTTGACCCTAAAGTTATATTAGTACAGTTATCTTGGGGGAAATGGAATATATGATCCTGGTTAACTGATGAATTCAAAATCTCGTATTCCATATGTTGGACACTATCTAAGGTAAGAAATCATGTGAGGATGGGTTTACATCATTCAATTTCTTACATGCTAGTGAGAATGAAGACTTAAATTAATGACTTGAGTTCACTGATACCATTTCAACCGTTATACACACCATGTGAACCCTTATACACACCATATAAACCCTTATACCATATCATCATTATTACAACCATTAATAACAACTTATTAAATAACATCAATTATTAAAGATAATAAAATTGAACATAAATCAATAATAATATTGGATATATCATGTAAAATGAAATCATTCTATCTTACATCATAAATAGCCACCCACAACCATGATTAATGACCACAAAGCTCCCCTTTCGGCCAAATCAAAAGTGAAAACAAAAACACGTAGTTGTAGAAAAAAACTTCATTTGTGTGAAGAATAATAATCTCATGGTCCTCATGATATTTGAACCACACAGTCATGATTTTCATGATGAACTTGTATCTATGAAACCATATGAGAAACACGATTCAATACATGCATTTTTCTGATTTTCCCAAGCATTTTGAGGAACCCCAAATCAGTGAAAATGGTCACTGTGTTTTAAAAAGATGATTGAATAAAACATGTATGATGTCGAAGGCAGAATGATTAATGGTTATATTAGAAAAACTAATATTCACTAATTTTGTGAATTTGACATTCTATGAATTAGTTTCATGAAGAAGGAAGAATTACTAATTAGGGACCACATACTATTTGGAAAAGTTCAAGAAGATACTCCATATGTTCTATTGTGCAAAGGATAAGTGAATAGTGTGTCATTATATATATATATAGATTTTGATAGAAACATGATACATACTTGTTATGTAATACACATAGTGTACAAAAATTAACATGAACAATATCTTCATGTTTGGCATGATCTTAATGAAAGAGTGATTTTCATGAAATAATATTAATAAATATTACAAACAATTTCTTATTAGTTCCTATACATGAACCTATACTATTTGAACCAGATTAAAAAAACTATGAATCTTAAAAATTATAAGATAATAAAGAGACACCATGCCTCTATAAATGTAAATGTGTAATGAAAACATTAATTGGACATACACCGATATAGGGATTTGAGTAGAAAATTCGTGGAACAATCATAAAATTTTACAAAAACCCTAAAAATTGGGAATAACGAAATCGTTGAGAATAGAAGGATATGATTTATAAGAGGTGGAACTATATCCTTGATAAAATATAGAAGGATTCTAACCTGGTAGCTGCTCATCCGATGGAAGATGTGGGGATTGGGAAGTGCTTCTGCCAATGAATCATGTCTGGAGACGAGCGGAAGGCTTCTGGAATCGTGGGGAGGCTGCTTCCTGTATTTGGGTATTTGGGGCTTTTTTTCCCAACGGTTCTTAAAAACCGTTGGGAAAACTATGTTTTCCCCCACTTTTCCCAACGGTTTCATAAAACCGTTGAGAAAAGTCAGTTCATTAAGGTCCTTACCAACGGTTTATATAAACCATTGGGAAAGACAACATATACCAACGGTTCTTTGAACCGTTGGTATACAAGTGTTGGGAAAACTCCCCTTTCCAGTAGTGTCAGCAGGGTGTGGCCATAGACCCATCGAAGGTTGAAGTAGTTTTTTCTTGGGAAAACCCAAGAATTTGGATAAGTTGGCAGTTTCCTTGGTTTCATAGGCTATTATCGGAGGTTTTACCTGATTTTTCTTGAGTCCCTACCCCGTTAAAATATTTGACTGGGAGGGACCAGGGTTTTGTGAAGAGTGACCAGTTCTAGAAAACATTCAGTTACCTGAAGGGAAAGTTGTTTAGTGCTCCATTGCTTCGGTTTTCTAAGGAGGGTGTGATGTTTGAGGTGTTTTGTGTCACTTCCCATATGGTCATAGGATTCATGCTAATGTAGCATCAGGAAGTGATATCTTATGGGTTTATGAAGTAATATCCCCATGAGAATAATTATGCCACCCATGATCTAGAGCCAGAATCACTTGTTTTTTGTGCTAATGTTATGGAAGAATTACATCATTGGGGATCACTTTGTGGTATTCATAGATTACAATAGTTTGAGTTATATCTTTTCCTGATGTGATTTGAACTTGCAGCAGTGAATGTGGATGGAGTTTATTTAGGATTATGATTTTCAGATCTCCGACACCTTAGTAAAAGGAAATTTTTTGGCCGAAACGTTTATTAGTAAGTCATGGAGGGGTGTTTTTCCCAAATCTGGGGATTCTTAGAGAGCAATGGAGGAGTTGGAATCCTTGCACTTAGATTCAAAGGTGGATGATGGTAGAGGCTATTTTTTTTTTCAAATAATGGTATAGTCTTCCCTGATGCAGCAGGTAGAGGAGTATCAATGGGGTTACTTTGAGGTAGAGGTGATACACAATCAATTTTTTCATGGTGGTGCTTTATAGGGATGGTCGGAACCAGATGTTGTTTCGTGTGAGCTTGTTTGTTCAAGTAGTGATCTGTGGGGGAGTCCTCTATGAGTTTGATAACTCACCTTTGGTGTTACAACCATGTGTTTCGAAGATTCGTTTTTACTTGAAGATTATATTTTGGTGGATCAAGATAAAATGCATAGTGGTGGAGATTTTGTAAAAGTGTGTGGTTTTATAGTACGTAAAGGCCAAACATCGTGTTCCTGATGGTTTGTTTCATCTATTGTATATTCTTGAGTGGAAATTGGATGACATATTGATGGATTTAATCACAGGGTTTCTTAAAGATTAGGGAGGTTGTGATTCTATTTTGGTGTTTGTGGATGAATTGATGAAATATATAAACTTCTCAGTAATCAAGGAGTCGAGTTTAGTGGATTCTATGGCTAAGAGGTACATGGATGAGGTTGTATAGTTTCAAAAAGTTCTATGGTCCATTTTTTCAAATTGGGACACATGTTTTATATAACGACCTAAAGTTTTCAATGAAAATTCATTTCTTATATATATTTCATATAATCAAATGAAATCAAAACACAATGAACTACTATGTACCATGTGATCTTTAAACATAATCTTGTCACTTATATGTTTTTAATTTAAAAAATGTGGCATACAGAGTTGCGACCAGTAAGATGTTTGGAGTTAGATAAGAAAAGATTAATTTTTAGTGAAAAGTAACCTACCCTTATGAATAGTGACATGCCCTTATGAATAGTGGTATACCCCAATTAATAGTAAACTTACCTATGATTGTATATAAATAAGATTCATGTGGAAGTGTGATATACCTATATCTTGGAATAAGAAAATAAATGTTTTAAAATTGTTGTTTTTCAAGGAAATTATGATTTTAATAAAATATTAAATTAATCATATTTATAGAAATATTTTTGAAAAATGGATTTCTTTTTGGATTCCACATATCAAAAAATGGTTAGGTTTATTTTTTGTTATTTTTCCAATATACTGGAATTTTTTATGAACAGTAAAATTCGATATTTCACAAGAAATGCTAAAACCTGAATTTTTGCATCATGCTTGAGTCATGGATGATGTAAATGGCCATTGGTTCCAACTCAAATTAAATTATTACTATTATTGGTCTTTTAATTATCACTATTTCTTTTCTTATGAAAAAAATAAACTAATGATTATAATATTATGAAAACTCTCATCCCCTCATCTATAAATACCACCTCTTCCACTCTCTTCTATTCACTCCTCTAAAGCCTTGTACCCTACTATAATTCAACCCAAATCTCTCCCCATCATCATTACCCACGTCCAGAAGCCTTTGGTTTCTTCAAAATACCAAAACCTATTCCCCTAAGAGGTTCTCAAAGGAGATAAACTCAAGAGGTAAATTCCTCTTTCCAATTCTTTTATTTCCTTCTAAGTTCTTTTATTTTCTTATTTCTTTCCTCACCTACCTTCACCCAAATGGTATGATGACTCCAGTAACATACATGTACTAGAAGGATGTTAGGATAATTGGAAAATTCATTATCATATCTCCTTTCCCCACCTTTTATTTGACAGAAATGAAAACACCGTTTGAGATGTGTTAATTTAGCACAATCAAGGACGACGAGTTATCAATTTCTATTAGTATCTTAAATTATGGTAATGAAACCAATTTTATGGTTGAATCAAACTATTATATGTTTATTTTATCTATTTTAAAGTTATTTAATTGTTATTCACTCATGATTTAAAATAATAATACAAAAACAAGTTAATTGAGAGAAAAATCACTAAAATTAATTCAAGTGTTTGTAATTAATGTTTTATATAATGTCTAAAATTCAATACAAGTAACCAAATTAAAATTAGAACAATGTAATAAATTGTATGTTCACTAATTTCATATAAATAAAATTCTATACAACCACTTTCATATTACATGTTTATCCATTCATGAAAATAAGTAAATCCATCATAAAATCACAGAAAACAAACGGACCCGAACAATGAAATTGAACCACATAACCCATCAAAAAAGGTCATGAATGAACTTGAAAAGGTTATGATAAATATTTTTCACGTATAATAGGTTCTGTAATTATTAATTAATAAACCCATTTTTTTATTCAGGTCATTAATAATAAGTAGATAACACCAATAGGCTTAAGGTAAGGGATCCTCACAATTTAACTTTTATTCAAGAATGTCCTCTATGCTATGCCATTTTATGTGTTATACCTAATGATGGGGTATGATTTTTCACCAAAAAAATTGTTCCATCATGATAAATAAGTGATGATAAAACCCCTTTATGTCTCATGATTCACTCTTATGTACACCCAATACCAAGCTGATAATTCGTAAGGAATTTTACCCGAAATACCTTTATATCTTCAGGTTGCTCTATATTTATTTTTATCCATCTTAAGTTGTATTTTATTTTTATGTAAAAATTATAAATTATGTTTATATGTTCCAAACTCATGTTTCAAGATCCGGACCTCATTCTCTTTCAGGGATATACATTCTTTTAAGTAAATCCCTCCTCGATACTTCCCAATAAGTAAACTCATTTTTAGGAAACTTCCCAAAATTTCACCCAATTTCAAGAGAAATATATCCTCTATTTTAAGCCACCATTTTATTTATAAAATAAGTATTTTTATTATGAAAACCTTATTTATTTACTTCTAGTTTTATATAAAATTTTATTCCCATTTATATTATGAAATCTCTATAGTATTTTCCTTCAAACCGCACAAAAATGTTTTAAATGATAAAATTTCTCAAATACATTTCTTTCATTTTTTCACCTCTATTTGAAACCAATTACCATGATATGTGCCTATTTTACATTATGAACGTCCATGCATATTCTAATTCCTTTCTTTAATGGAAGCTTTCATGATATGCCCATTGGTTATTCGTTATGTCATGATTGTGGTACCCAATTCTTTCTATGAGTAACCCTTATATTTAAGTAAGATTGATTACGTGTGATTATTTTTGTGGAAAAACTATTCATGGAATGTAATATGGGTGAACCCAGATAGTTCTCCAATTCATTAGGTAATGTTGAGACTCAGAAGACACTATGTGCGACGGTCTTAGTGGTTAGCCTTGGCTTGTGATACTATGTGCAACGATCTTGGAGGATAGAATTTGATAATGATACTATAGGAAATGGTTTTGGAGGTTATCCTTGAATATTATTATATTAATGTTTTATGTTTCTTCCAAATTCCTACGATTCCATGTTTAAATGATCCTATGTTTATATGTTATGATTCCATATCTTACATTACATTTTATATCATCACGTCATTCCTTCTATCCCATGTGATAATGATTTGTTCTTATGGTTATTACCTTACTGGGATTTTAGCTCATCCCTTTGTTCATGTTATCCCTAGGGTACCCTATGAAGATGCAAGGGATCAAAGGAAATTAGGATATCTTTATGGAGATTAAATCAAAAACTGTTTTTTAGTCCCATGTTTATGTATTATGTACCCAGTATACCTAGACTGTAGACTTAATGATCCTTGGCTTGTAATCTGATGTATAATTCTGCTTAAAATAATGTAATGTTATATTTTAAAGGCTAGGGTCTCTATAGTTGGTACAAAGGGTGATGTAGTTATTTTTGGAGATTAAGTATAAAGTACTTTATTAACAACCTTAATGATGAGACAATGTATAAGAAAACCTCCCTAATTTTTTTTAAGTATAGAGTAAGTGGTTTATCAAGAAAATAATTCCCCGTCTAGATAAAAATAGGTTGAGGAGGATTTAGAACATATGTACCTAGAAGTGAAAACTCTGAAAAGGAGTTTCGAGCTTGACCTAGGGTATCATAGTACACAACAACAATTCTTGCTACAATTTTGTTTTGAAACACCTGGGAGATATTCTTTGGTTAATATATGAGCTTAGTACAATAAATTATTAAGGGAATAAAAAGATCCCATAAAAATATAAGTTAATAAATAGATCAAGGATAACCTAGATTTAATCCTATGGAATCACAAGTTAGGATATACTTCTCCTCTACAAGTTTATCCTTTTATGTTCAAAAGTTACCTTTTTTATGTTCAATAACTAAATATTAAATACCTATAATTTTGTGTTCTTTTTATTAGATAATGGAAATAAATATAAGAACACATTCCCACAATCAGCGTGATAGGAAGTGTGAATATTTCCCTAATGATATTTCTAATATGGTGGGAAGAGGTGCTCAAAACTTCATGAAAATACTTGATCAGCTGGCTCAAGTAATGAATAATAAATTGAATAATATACAATTCCCTCCTACTCCAAGGAAAGATAATTTTTATGCAGAATCATTCATACAGAAAAGACCTCCCATGTTTAGTTGATCTTCTGATCCTCTCCTCGTGGAATAGTGGATTAACTCCTTTGAAAAGATATTCTTTGTCATATAGTTCTCAAAATAAGAGAAAGATGTACTAGAAGTCTATAATTTTGATGGGGAAGTTGATCAGTGGTGGGATATGATCAAGAATAAAATGTCCCATGAGGATATTGAACCATATATTGGGAGGAATTCAAGAGGATGTTTTTCAATAAATATTTTCCTCGAACCTTCCATCTCAAGATGGGATGGGATTTCCTCTGACTCAAGAAGAAGGAAGATTAGTCCATCAAGGAGTATAAAGAAAACTTCACAAGTATTTCAAGGTACAACTATAGATTTTTCATGAACACGAAAATCATGGTGGATCAATTCTTTAGTAGACTAAAGGTGTGTCTAAAAAAGGTGTTGGCGATCCAAGACGTTGACAATTATAAGGATATTGTCTGTTGTGCCCTCAAGGTTGAGATGGAGATTGGGTACTTTTAGTGGTATCATGGGCCCAGGGACATGAAGCATAAAATGGAGAACAATATGGGTTGTTCAACAACAAAATCCCATGATATAAAGAAGCCTAAATATCCCACTTGTAAAATTTTTGGGATGAATAATCCTGGGAACTATATAAAGGGAACCTGGAAATACTTCAAATTTGGAAATCTGGGACATTTATCCAAGAATTGCTGAAGGGATATGGAAAATCTCTCTAATGTCAAAGAAGAAAGGAAGGTTCAGATCAACACTTAGCTAGTGGTTCAACATTACAACTGCAAGGAGCATGGACATTATGTAAACTATTTCCCTAAGACAAGGGTTGTCGGAGGTAATCAATAAAAACCTCCAAGGAAACAAGGAAGGTCTTATTTTATTACCACTACTAAGGTGGACCTAGACAACAATGTGGTGACAAGTAATCTAGTTATTCATTCGAGAATAGTGAATGTACTATTTTATTCTAGTTCTATGAATTCTTAAATATCTTTTCCAATTTAGTAGAACTATTTAAACACCACCTCAAAATTTGGAGGAAATATTATTTGTGAGAACAAAAAAGGAGGAAATCAGATGCATATATGGTTTATAAGTCCTCACTAGTTCATTTTGATGGATTGAACCTCCTAGAAAATCTCATCATACTTTACTTAGTGGAGTTCGATGCTATCCCGAGCATCAATTGGCTATCTTTATACAAATCCAACATCAACTGTTGGGAAAGGGAGATCACTCTTCATTTCTCGAAGCATCCTTTTATTCTTTACAACCATAATAAGGAAGATGAATCTTCTTTAGAATCATTGTCTTATGTGTGGATATTAATTCCTTATGAGAAAGCATGTCTAGATCAAATTATTGAGACAAATGGGAGAATCATCCTTGAAGACATGCCCATCATGAGGTATTACATTGATGTATTCCCTAAAGAGTTTCTTGGTCTTCCTCCTGCTTGAAAGGTTGAGTTCTCAATTGAAATTATTACTGGATATATACCTATATAAAATACACCTTACAGAATGGCCACTGTAGAGCTGGAAGAGCTGAAGAAGCAATTATAGGAGAATCTGGAGAAAGGGGTTTATATACCCGAGTGCTTCACCATAGGGTGTGCTAGTCCTATTCATCAAGATAAAGGATGGATCAATGCGCCTATGCGTTGATTATCATGAGCTCAATAAAATCCGGATAAAGAAAAAGTATCCCCTGTCATAGATAGATGAATTGTTTGATCAGCTTCATGGGGAAAATTATTTATCTAAGGTGGACCTTTAGTAGGGATATCACTAATTAAAGGTGAGGAAGGAAAATGTTCCCAAGACTGCCATTTGAGTGAGGTATGGAAACTATGAGTTCATAGTGATTCCATTCATACTCACTAATTATCTATAAATTTTCATGTATTTAGTGAATAGAGACTTTAGATATTAACTCGACAATTTAGTCATAGTCTTTATTGATGATATTCTGATATAATCCAAGAGAAAGGAGGAACATGAGGAGAATTTGAATACTTTGTTAAAAACTTTGCGAAGGGAGAAGTTTTATGAAAAGTATAGTTAATGCTAGTTATGGATAGAGGAAGTATCATTCTTGGGGCATGTTATCACAAGAAATGGGATATCTGTGGACCCTTTTATGACAAAGGAAATAGAAGAGTCACCCATACCAACATCTGTAATGTGGATATGTAGATTTATAGGTCTAGCTAGGTATTATCGACGATTTGTGAAGATATTTTCATGAATTTAAAACCCAATAACCAACCTAACACGGAAGGGAGTAATGTTTTCATGGACATAAGAATTTGAAGACTGTTTTAAGGAGTTGAAAAATAGGCTAATCAATACGCCATTACTCCCACTCCTAACAAGTGGATAACTCATTGTGGTGTAAAGTGATGCTTCAAAGAAGGGATTATGTTGTGTGCTATTGAAAAATGATATAGTGATAGCCTACACCTCAAGCCAACTGAAAATGTAACACCCCGAGAATTTATGAGATATATTATTTTTAATTGATTTTCTCTTCTATTATACACTACACCAAGATTATCTTGTACTATATGAAACACCTCATTAGCATGCAGTATATGCAACACTATTCTTGGCTTGCATTACACGCAATCGCGAGCTACCTCGATAGCGTGTGTAGTATGCAATACCGGGTTTTACTAAACAACAATATATTGTTATAATATTATTATAGACTAGCCGTTATGAATAGTATTAACTAAATTTTGAATTTTATAACATTATTATTCATCTTACACATTTTCTAGAATATGGTATGAGAACAAAATAAATTTTTCATGTAAAATATGTATTTTAAAAAAATTACAGTTTTCCCGCCTTTTGATGGCGCACCCACCTTAAATATTGTTTTTGACATGTATATAAGTTCATTTTGACAAAAAAATTCTTCTTTGGAATTAGGATATAAAAAATTACTTTGGATAAAATTTTCATATTATTCTGATAACTTTCATATTTTAATGAATAGTAAAAACACACTATATTTTAATTAAAAACAATTTTTTTCATCACAATAATTTATATGGTTATATTATCTTTTTAATTGGTTTTTATGTGTAATTAGAATATATTTTTTACCATTTAATCCAATGTTGTTCATTGGAATTAATTTCACTTTGATATTGGATATAAACAAGTATCAATCTTTTGGTAGTTTTTGTTTCTTAAAAATATGCTATTTGTTTTGATAATGGGAATTAATTTTAAAATTGATTAATTCCACTTCTATGTTTTGAATTTTGAAAAATAGACACCAATTTTGAATTAGGAATATCAAATAATGCTTCGACTGAATTTTTTGTATTTTTCTGAAAAACTTCAATTTTTGATGAATAGTGAAACCACTTAGTAGTAGTTAAAAAACTGACTTTTTCATTTAAATGAAATTTTACCACTTCTGTGAATTAAATTTCAAAAATCCGAGAGACACGGTTAATATCAAGGACTAAAATGTGGTTCAATGAGATGAAAATAATTTTTGGTGAATAGTAACTTTTTACTTTTTTTACCATAGTTAAAAGTAAATAGGGTAATTAAGGGTAAAAAATGATATTATTATTACCCTAAAACATGTCCTAATTCTATTGGATAAGTTTAATTCAACCAAAAAAAACCTTAGGAATAAAATATGACCATTTAGGCCCACTTGGATTAGATTAAGACATTTAATATTATTTTATTAAATGAATAGTAAAAATAGTTAAAATCAAAGTTTAATAACTAATTTTTTTTAATATAGGGTTATACATAAGATAAATTGGACTATAAATATTAATTATAAATCTAAAAAGATTTCCTACATAATGGTATTTTATTTATAATTTTTAGACATTATATAATATAATTTATTTATGACACAATGATGATGTAATAATTATCTCATTAATGAAATATTAAAACAATTGATGTTATAAATAAGAAAATAAATCTAATTTGAGAATTTTTATGAATTGCACTAATTTTCTAGGTTAATATGACACATTAGTATTGATTTAATTATCTTTGTTTGAACTAATAATTCTGTTATTATTTTCACAAAAATCAATTACCAAATAGTGTCAAAATTGACATAAAATAGTTTTTAAAACAAATATTATATTATTAATTGTTATTTTATTCTTAAAAATATATGGTTCAGACAAATTACTTAGATAAGGTTATATATATTAATAATAAACAACTTGGGGTTCGTTTGTATTGTTATAGTAAGTTTATTAACCTTATAGTGTAAGAAAACAAGAAGACGCAGTAAAAGTAAAATTATTTAACTTAAAGTTAAATAAAAATGGTTAGGTTAAAATAGAAACCTATACTTTTCTAAATTCTATTGGTTGAGATTATTTCAACCCATACCCGCCTTAGCTTCAAAAGAAATCAATTTAGAGATATTAAAAACTGAATATGACTTTATCATAAAATAATATTTTATGTTTTCCTAAGGTGCCCCTCTCCTCCATTATAAAAGGGCACCTCCTCCATCTCTTCGTCACACCACTTTGAGCCTTAAAGCTCGTCCAACCCCTTCCAATTTCTCTTATAAACTTCCCTAGAAACATCCTAGAGGTCCTGGTATTCTTAAAAGACCATCTTTAGTGCCCTAAGAGGAGGTTAAGAAGTGGCGCTTCAAAGAAGAGGTAATGTCCGTTACCGATTCTTTCAACTTTATTTCTTCTTCTACTTATTCTTATTTAGTTTTTTCATTATGAAGTAATAACATAAGTATCACTCATATACTTATATGTTATTATAAGTATTAAACATCCCTATTTCACCATCTATCCATCCTACGGAAAACGAAATCACCGCGCGTGCGTACATACGAAATACCGCCTCCACGCCGTGGTGTAATCTGTTTTCTACCACCACCTTACTTGGATGGGTATAATGGTTTAAATAAATAAATATATATGATTATTTTAAATTGATATTGATTCTGAAATATTATACATACACTTCAATACAATTCCACGATCATGGGAATGATATCATCGCTTGTGCGTTCATACGGACTACCGCCTCCACGACGTGATGAGATTCATTCTCCATGATAACCATTCATGAATGATTAGGAAGTATATATAATAAGTGATCATGAAATATATTAAATAATAATGATACTGGATTTATGTATATATATATGTATTTCATCTACTTAATTCCATTCAATTCAATAAGGAAATAAAAATAGCGTTCATGCGTACGTACGACCTACCGTCTCCATGAACGGTGTATTTCATTCCATTTATCGATCTATCATATATATATATATTTATATTATGAATATATATTACATATAAATCATGTTTTATATTATGGAATTAAATAAATCAGTATATAAGTAATAATATCAAGAACAACAATTCCAAACATGTACGATAAATAAAACAATTTTACCCAAAACACTGCTTTAACATGGAACTTACAGAAGAACGGGTAATATAAAGTCATAAGTGAATCATATATGATATCATAAAAATGAATATGATTCTGTAATATGTCAATGACATTATTTAAATCATTATACAGGAGGTTCGGATACGTACGAACCATATCGGACCTAAGGTAAGGGATAATGTTGCAATCTCAATTGTTTTCTATCTGAGATTGTTTATACGTAATTATTTACTGGGATTATATTTATCATCCACATCCAAGTTTTATAAAAATTCTTTCATGTATGTTTATAGTACTTTTCACCCATTTTTGAATTTTACTACATGGTATGTAAGGAATCTTTTTTTTGTTTACCATACGAGGTACTTTTGGACTTTTCCAACAAAAGTACGAGAAGAATGTTATTTTTAACTTATACGGCGTGAACGGATTTTTACAATTTCATAATGCCTCATTATCATGAAGCTTATTCTAAAATATTTTATGAATATTTTCAACAAAATACTTTTATTTTAAAAGTGGATGGCATTTTGTGAAAAGAAAATAATTGTGAAGAAGAAAGTATATTTTCCTCAAGAATTCATTTCAAATGTTTTATCAAAACCATTTCCCCTCTAAGATGACATTATTTAATATATGTATGTTTCTAGTTTAATGTCTCTATGATTTACATGGTTTCACTTTTCTTATGATGAAATGTCCATTTTTTATATGGATTATGAGATGATGGGATGATGTTTATGAAACCCATTTTATTTTTTGGGTTATGATGAATGTTTTAAGTTTATTTTGTGGCAAAAGTAAGAATGATTTCATTATGAGATGGGTGGGACCTATATCTCCCTCCAATGCATTGGGTAAAGATTTATATCTCATGAGATAGACATGGCTGGAATGGTAAGTTAATCCGGTTCGGTGATACAGGACTGGAATGAAGAGTGAACTCGATTCAGAAAGGGACTTTTTCCACTAAAATGGTCTTGGTAGTAATGCCTTGGCTACGATGGAAATCATAACAAGTTATGAATGGTTTCCACAATTACATGATTTATTCCAATTCTATTTTATCAATATTGATGTTCCTTTATGATATATGCCTTACGTACATCCAAGATTTATGTCCTTGCTCAAGATTTTGATGTTTAGATTTTAGGTTCAATCTTTTCCATTCAAATGTTTATGGATTGTTTTATGTTCTCTATGATTACCCTTACTAAGCATTTGAGATCACCCTTTTTAAGTTTTATTTTCCCCAAAATATAAAGAAAGGTTTTAGGTAAGAAAACAAAAGGGGAAGATCTTTATGGGAGAAGTTGAAGATCTTTCACCATGATTAGAATATTAAATTCTGAGTTTCCAAAGACACTAAACTATTACGATCCTTGTGTGTCTATGTTTGTTATGTATAAAGTATTATTCAAAAGTAATGTAATGTCCATGTACGTCAAGATTCGGGTCTCTACTGTTGGTATCAGAGGAAAGGTTTAGTTAACCTTTGGAAACTAAGATGCGAAAATGTTAGTGAAATCCGTAGAGGTATTTCTAAGGTATATCTAGGGATGTCCCTAAGGTTAAGTATACGTATAGGTTATCATCCTAGAATTGCGCTAAAGATATTACAATTAAGCCTAAGATGTTAGATATTGATGGTACTCCCCCTTTATTATGTTTTTTTCCCTAGCATGGTATTTGCCTCTCCCACTATTATTTTTGGGTTTTAGACAATGGATGGAACCCGAATGATCCGTGTTGATCAATGTAATGGAAAATGCAATGATTATCCTCCTAACCAAACCAATGTCATGGGAGATGGAGTGCACAATATTATTTCTATACTTACACAAGCTATGAATTATTCTGGACTTCAAAATGATCAGAGGAAGGAGAAACATTCTATTGAATCCTTCATGAGGAAACGTCCACCTTCATTCAGCAGGTCTTCTAATCCCTTAGTGGCTGAACAATGGATCAGTACCACTGAAAAGATAATTTCAGTTCTACAATGTTATGAGCATGATAAATTCATCTTAGCAGTATGTCATTTGGAAGGTGATGCTGATCAATGGTGGAATCTTATCAAGAATACGAGGCAAAGAGATGAAATTGAGTCCATGGAATGGGAAGAGTTTAAGAACTTGTTTTTTAGTAAGTACTTCCCTTGTATTCTTTGAAAAAAGATGGAAAAGGAGTTTCTTGAGCTTAAGCAGAAGGTTGATGAATCTGTTGGTATATACAAAGAGAATTTTACAAGACTTTCAAGGTATGAATTTGGCTTTATCATCCAACCTGAAAGTAAAGTTGATCGATTTTCAGTGGCTTAAACCCAAGTTTTCGAAGGGCATTACCTATAAGAGACTTTAGTAGCTATGGAGAAATTGTGCGTTGCACTATCAAGGTAGAACTGGAAGTTGGTGTAACATATCCATGTCATGGTTTTGACAAGAAACGAAAGATGGAGTTTAAGGAGAAATCTCCGAACAATGGTAAAAGAAGATGAATGTTACTTTATTCTCAAGGTTTAGAAAGAAGCATGGTGAAGATTGCCTAAAAGGTACTAGAAAATGTTTTAAGTGTGGAAAAGAAGGTCATCGAGAAGTTGATTGTCGAAGTAATGGGAAAAAGGTTTCTAAGGATGTGAATAGAGAAAAGACTACATATAAATCTCCACCAACACTTCAATGATTCAAGTGCAAGGAAATGGGGCATTATGCTAATAAATTTTCTAATCCACAGGTTAATGATGATCAACGTGAGAAACCTCTAAAGGAAAAGGATAAAGTGAAGTCTCATGTGATCACTATTTGTGATGTTGAGTATGAAAATTATAGCATCCCATCTTTTTATAACATAAAATTTCATTTCATTACACGGAACTGAGGATCTTTAAGGTTTAGTGTCTTGGAAACAAGGAACAAAATACATGAAAAAACATAAAACATTCTTCTTAATCACTTAAAAGGATTCTCCTTAAGTTCATCCTAGGTTCATTACTGCATCTCATAACCTGGGGACATACATCAAAAGAAAGGGTGAGCAGAAGGCCCAGTAAGGGAAACAAGAGAAACATTTTACATGTGAACTTGAGATACTTCAATATGGACATGAAAATAACTTTAAGGCATGAGAAAAAAATCATGAGATACATCATAATAAAAATAACATTTTTCATAACTTGAAGATGTGGCTGCAACATTCAATATTGAAAATCATTTCATTTCACCAAGGTCCATCCCCATGGTGTGATTAAAATTACCAAGGTTATTCACCAAGGTATCAGTCTAAAAGTCATCTCTAGAGATTAAATCTTTACCCAATGCATTAGAGTGCTATCTGGGCGCACCCTTAAACTGTAATCTCTTGTGGTTACATCATTATCCAATGCAATGGGGTGCTATCAGGGCGCACCCTTAAATTTTCCTTTATTATCGTGTGAGCCACATATATCATCATCAAAAATTTCATAAATAACCCATATAGAATAAAATAAATGGGTTTCATTTCATAATCATAATGTTTTAAAAACTGCTTTAAAGACACGATCTTTATGTCACTTTAAACCCACGGAAAGGGAAAGAGGGTTTCATGTATGAAAATCCCAAAATTTAAAATAGAATATTTTGATATATATGTGAATACCCCTGTAGAAATAAGATCTTTGAGTATTCACTTTATAACATAAAATAATTTTGAGAAAAGATTGAGACATTTTGAGACGAAAATTCAGCAGCATAACGACTATGTTACAAGGTTTTAGAAAACATTGAAAAGAGATGGGACATGAGTCACCCACTCATAAATGATACATAAAACAGTAGGGGGATAGAATATAAGGGATTTAAGAACTTGGTAATGAAATTTGAAAGATATACCATATGAAATGAAACACATGGAAGTGAGACAAAAATAAGATTTCTTTTATGAAAATTCGGCAGCCTAACGACATCACTTAAACTTTAATAAAAAGATTAGACAAGATCAAAATAGGGTCTCTCATCATATGATCATAAGAGATCAGTATTATAGACATAGAGATCATACCCCAACATAATAAAAAGGAACTTGAAAGATTTACATGAAAATAGAACTTTAAAAAAAGAGAAGGGTGAAAGAATCCCTTAAAAATTCGGCAGCCTAACGGCGTCACTTAAACTTTCATAAAACGAAATGATGAGAGTAAGAGGGGATATCTCATCATAAAAACATGAAAAGTGCAGTACGAGGAATATAAAAGAACATCCTCTCACATAAGAACATGGAGAATAAAAGGAATGACATAAAAGAGATCACTTGAAATGAAAGAGATGGGTCGGATCCCTTACGTTAAAACGTGACTCTTGAAACTCAAAGGTTTGGACCTTGAGGGCTTGGGGGAACCTTGGGAGGAATCCTTGGGAGGTAAGGAGACCAGAACATCATTGGGGGAGAGTTGGGAGTGAAAACTAAAGGAGGAAAGGGTGGGTATTTATAGGGAAAGTGAGGGGATAAGGCATTAATGGCCAAGGGACACCTCACAAGTGCTTTTCTCAAACCCATGTGATCTCTCATGATATTTTCCATAAAGTTAGGCCACATGGGGACCCCAAAACAATAATTCATCACCCTTGGCCGGAAAACCCTTAAAATATCTCATGACATCATCATGACACATTTATGATTTCATTAAACATACCGAAACCCTAAAACTGTATTTTCACTATTCACTGAAAATTCAACTTTCTCAGAAAAATACCAAAATTTCACCTTAACCAATTATCGATTCTCCAAGTACATTTATGAACTCCATTTTATAAAAATAATTTTATAAATATTTTTAATTTAATTTTTAAATAAAAGCACTATTCATCAAAAATTCATTTTTTTCAGAAAAATCCCCAAAAATTACCATACCACAATATCGATGCTCTGAGTTCAAAAATAAAGTCCTTTTTATAAAAATAATTATCTAATTATTTTTAATTAAGTTTTTAATTAAAAAACACTATTCACCTGAAAAAAACTAATACTTGATTAATCATTTATAAAACCGTTATTTACCCATTTTATTGAATCACATTACTTAATCTAGGTGTCTAAATTATATTAAAACATTCTTTGAGTGAAATTACTAATCCATTTGGTCACATTACTAATCCTAAGCTTAAAATCACTATTCATAATTTACTATTCATCAAAAATTAAGTTGATCTTATTAGACCCCAAATTCCTTACTGAACACTTTTGTAGAAGACCATTTTTTGAAAATCATTACACATCATTAGTTATTTAGGGTTTTCATAAATATTTTAAAATATCCTTTTTTCCAAAATTCATCAATAAAATACATTCTAAAATTATCTGGACATTTGAAATTTCACAAACATCACTAAAGGAAGAAATCTCAATTCATTCATCGCAAAGGATTACACAAAGAAGCTAGGGTCTCGTCACATAGCCCCTTATAAAAACGAAATATGACCTAAGTGTAAGGTGTGCTATGGTGAGAGAATTTGAGGGAGGCTCAGATAACATTTCCCTAGTAGTAATCTCTACTAACTTGAACTTCTCCCATAGGCGTTTCCGTTCAAGCTTGACATGCTGGAGTTCGGCTTGGGCTTGGTCCAAAGCGAAGCCCACAAATGCTACCTCCTTCCCAAGCTCTGATAAGTGGGCTTCATAAGGTTCAAGTCTACTGGAAGAAGCCATCGACTCCTCTTTCTGCATTAACCATTAACACCTCTATTATATCATCAAGAGTAAGTTAATATACTATTTAAAAAGTTTGGGTCATTACATTCTTCCCCCCTTAAGAAATTTCGTCCCCAAAATTTATACTTGAGGCCTAGTCGAAAAGGTGAGGGTACTTTTGCTTCATCGTTTCCTCAGGCTCCCAAGTCACTTCTTCATACTTATGATTCATCCACAACACTTTCACAAGGTGGGTAGTCTTGTTTCGTAGAACCTTGTCTCTATGGTCCAAGATCTCCACTGGCTTCTCCTCATAAGAGAGGTCATGTTCCAGTTGTACCAGCTCTGGGTTCAGTACATGCGAAGGGTCGGGTATGTACTTCCTCAAGAGAGATAAATGGAAGACATTGTGAACTTGATCTAGGTTCGGTGGAAGTGCTAGACAATAGGCCACTGCCCCTATGCGATCAAGGATTTTATAGGGGCCAATGTACCTCGGGCTAAGCTTCCCTTTCTTCCCAAACCGCATGACTCTCTTCCATGGAGAGATTCGATGGAAGACTTTGTCACCAACACCAAACTCCAAGTCCCTTCGACGATTGTCAGCATAGCTCTTCTATCGACTCTGAGCTGCCTTTATGTGTTGTTGGATGGCATGAACCTGTTCCGTCATCTCTTGCACGAGATCAGGCACAAGAAGCTTCCTCTCACCAGTTTAATCCCAACGTGTAGGAGTTCTACACTGCTTTCCATACAGAGCTTCATAGGGTGCCATCTGAATATTTGCATGGAAGCTGTTGTTATAGGAGAACTCCACTAATGGGAGGTGTTGATCCCATCCACCTTTAAATTCCATTGAGCATAATCTCAACATGTCTTCGAGTGTCTGAATAGTCCTTTCAGATTGGCCATCAGTTTGAGGATGATAGGCCGTACTAAAATTCAATTCAGTATTCAGAGCATGTTGAAGACTTCTCCAGAATTTTGATGTGAATCTTGGGTCACGATCAGATACGATGGATAGTGGTACCCCATGCAGCCTTACCACTTCCTTCACATATATCTTGGCAAGATGATCCAGAGAGAAATCTTCCCGAATAGAGATAAAATGGGCTGTCTTGGTGAGACGGTCCACAATAACCCATATCACATTGTTTCCTTTGGATGTTTTCGGGAGATCAGTTACAAAGTCCATAGTGATATTATCCCACTTCCATACTGGTATGGGTAGCGGTTGTAATACCCCCTTAGGAAGTTTTTGTTCTGCCTTTACTTGCTGACACACCAGGCACCTTGTAGTGTAATCAGCAATCTCCCTCTTCATGTTATCCCACCAATAATGATCACTAAGGTCTCTATACATCTTAGTGCTCCCCGAATGTATAGAGAAAGTAGAGCTATGAGCTTCATCCATCAGTTCTTTCTTTATCTCCGGAATAGATGGAACACATAGTCTTGTACGAAATTTCAATACACCTTCTTGATCAATATTGAAATCAGGGAACTTCCCATCCTTTACAGCCTCGAACTTCTCCTACAGCAAAGGATCTTCTTTTTGAGACTTCTTGATATTCTCTAGTAATTAAGGTTAAGAAATCATTTGGGATATGGTTGATGATGTCCCTTTCCTTATAATTCCCAAGTCCAGTTTCACTAGATCTTTAATCAAGGGATCTCCTAAGATCCTCATTGTTGCCAGAACAACATGATATTTCCTGCTTAACGCATCCACGACTTTTTTTTCTCTTCCAGGGTGATAATTTATTGAAGAATCATAGTCTTTAATAAGCTCCAACCATCTCCTTTGTCTCATGCTCAATTCTTTCTGTGTGAAAATATACTTTAGACTTTTGTGGCCAGTGTATATATCACATTTCCCCCCATAAAGATAGTGCCTCCATATCTTTAGAGAAAAAACAACTGCCGCCAGCTCTAGATCATGCGTAGGATAATTCTTCTCATGAATTTTCAACTGTCGAGATGCATAAGCAATTTCCTTGTCATTTTTCATGAGGATTCACCCAAGCCCTTTCAGAGATGCATCGCTAAAAATAACGAATCCTTCTCTGATTGAGGGTAGTGTTAACACAGGTGCAGTAACCAATCTCTTCTTCAGCTCTTGGAAACTTTCCTCACATTCCTTTGTCCAGATGAACTTAACCCCTTTTCGAGTCAACTTGGTTAGTGGATTAGAAATTCGTGAAAAGTTTTTCACAAACCACGTATAATATCCCGAAAAACCAAGGAAACTACGAATATCAGTTACTGTTGTGGGTTGAGGCCACTCCTCCACAACCATTGTCTTTGTAGGGTCAACCGAGATTCCTTCATTGGTTATGATGTGCCCCAAGAAAGCCACTTGTTGTAACCAAAACTCACACTTGCTAAACTTCCCAAAGAGCCTCTCCTCCCATAGAGTTTTCAAAATAACCCTCAGATGATCTTCATGCTCCTCACGACTTTTTGAATATTTCAAAATATCATCAATAAAAACTACCACAAAGTTATCATGGTATTCCTTAAAGACTCTATTCATCAAATCCATGAAAATATTAGGAGCATTAGTCAAGCTGAAAGGTATAACAGTAAACTCATAATGCCCATATCTTGATCGGAAGGCATTCTTTGGAATATCTTTCTTCTTCACCCTCAGTCGATGATAACTAGATCGAAGGTCAATCTTAGAGAAGAATTGAGCCCCACGAAGTTGGTCAAATAAATCATCAATTCTTGGAAGAGGGTATCTGTTCTTCGTTGTGATCCCGTTCAGTTCTCTATAATCAATGCATAGCTGCATTGATCCATCCTTCTTCTTCACAAAGAGAACTGGTGCCCCCCTAGGAGACACACTCGGTCGGATAAACCCCTTCTCCAATAAGTCTTGGAGTTGTTTCTTTAACTCTTCTAGCTCCACATTTGCCATTCTATACGGAGTTTTTGATATCGGTTGAGACCCAGGTACGAGTTCAATGGATAACTCTACCTCTCTTTCTAGGGGAGGTCCACGTAACTCCTCAAGAAATACATCCATGTATTCCTGAACAATCGAAACATCTTGAATTTGTATGCTCCCTTTCCCTTCTTCATCATCACCGATTAACTCCATAAAGAATGCTATGGGAGGTGCTTCTAGATAGGGATCAGTTCGGGATATCTCTCCTTGGAAGATAACTGTAGGTCGTTTATTGAAGACTACTGAGATTTCTTTACTTCTTCATTTGATCTTAGCATTATACTTTGAGAGCCAGTCCATCCCTAGTATAACGTCGAATTCCAACATGGGAATGACTACTATATTTGCGATAAGATTGTGCTCACTAAATTAAACACTAGAGTCTCTAAACACTGTTGATGCATGGATAATCCCACTTGGAGTCTTGACTGACAACTCTACCTCACGTAATTCAGGGATTGATTCTGTATTCTTTGCAAACTTGGAAGAAATAAAGGAATGCGTAGAACCAGAATCAAATAAAGTACTTGCTATTTTTGAGAGGACAACAAGAGTACCTGCTACCACATCATTTGGAACTTCAACTTCAGTTGTTGTGATAGCGAAAGCATGGCCTTGCTCCCTTGGCCTCTGCTGAGGTTGATGGTGATTCCCCTCCACTGCCCTCGGATTTGGACATTGATTAGAAAAGTGCCCAAGCTGTCCACACTTGAAGCATGTGACTTCGGGTAGGGCCAGAACCATCTTTCCTCTATCATTAGTGTTGGGAAGCTGAGGCTTCACCTCACTATGACAATTCCGAGCAATATGGCCTCCTATTCTACACTTTTAGCACTTGCCACTTCCATTCAAGAAGTTCCCCGGATGCTTCTTCCCACATTTATTGGATGTGGTAAGTTGCATTTTCTTTCCACCTCTTCCCTGATCAAAAGTCTTCCCTAAACTGGGATCCAATGATCTCTTCTTTTCATTGGATTTATGAGACCACTGTGTCTCACCAAACTCTATCTCGACTTTCATAGCACTTCGAACTATTTCTTCATAGCTATCATAGTCCATGTTGGCTAGATTCTTCCGTAGATGAGGTCGTAGTCCACCAAAGAATTTATCAACCTTCCCATTAGGGTCCATGACAAAGCTTGAGGTATAACGGGAAAGCCTTGTGAAGTTCATCTCATAGCTTCCGATAGATTCGTTCTCCTTCTACTTCAGCTCGAGAAACTCTTTCTCCATTCTCGTTCTCATGGAATGAGGGAAATACTTGTTAAAGAATATTCCCCAAAATTCTTCCCACACCATAGCTTCCATCTCTCCTCATGGCTTCATGTTTGTGATCAGTGACCACCACTCATCAGCTTCTCCCTCTAGGCGGTAAACAACAAGGGTGACTTTTTCTTGTTCTGAACAATGAAGTACAGAAAAGATCTTTTCAATAAAGCTTATCCATTGTTCCTCAACCAATGGGTCAGTAGATCCACTGAATGTTGGCGGTCGTTGACACATAAAGGACTCAACATAAAGTTGCTCCCTTCGTGGTGAGATCGGCCTCTCAGCTTGATTCAATTTATTACTCATAACTTGAGTCAGTTGGTTCATCATTCGCATGAATTTTTCCATTCCGGCTTCCATCGGAGGGCCGTCAGAACACGGTGCATTGCGGTCACCATCAGCACGGTTTCTCCTATTGCCCGCCATTTTCTAAAAGAATAAAACCTTAGTGAGAAACTTATTTCATTTATGAATCTTTTAACTAAGACTTCATGCTTAGACAATTACTCTTCTCTATAATTCCTTCATAATGATTCATAAAAAGCTTGTGATTAACCAAACATATCCCCCGGGAGTGTCGTAACCAAGAGTGCAGCAAGGCCCGTTATCGTGCCCCAGTTCCCATTCGAGTCTAGCTCAAAGCGGTGTTTTTGGGTTTTACCCCTATGTACATCTGTGCCAGAGCCGCCTCTACCTGATCGTATCCAGACAGGTATGTATCTGTTTGATAAACCACTTACTCAATACTTACCAAAATACCAGGAAGTTTTCCTATATTTAAACATTTCTATAGGGCTCTTCCTAAAGTTTTTATATCCTAATTTCCACAAATAACTAAACCATCCTTTGATACCAACTATAGAATCCCGTCTTTTTATAACATAACTTTCATTTCATTACACGGAACTGAGGATCTTTAAGGTTTAGTGTCTTGGAAATAAGGAACATAATACATGAAAAGAACATAAAAAATTCTTCTTAAACACTTGAAAGGCTTCTCCTTAAGTCCATCCTAGGTTCATTACTGCATCTCATAACCTGGGGACATACATAAAAAGAAAGGGTGAGCAGAAGGACCAGTAAGGGAAACAAGAGAAACATTTTACTTGTGAACTTGAGATACTTCAATAAGGACATTAAAAGAACTTTAAGGCATGAGAAAGAAATCATGAGATACATCATAATAAAAATAACATTTTTCATAACTTGAAGATGTGGCTGCAACATTCAATATTGACAATAATTTCGTTTCACCAAGGTCCATCCCCAAGGTGTCATTAAAATTACCAAGGTTATTCACCAAGGTATCAGTCTAAAAGTCATCTCTAGAGATTAAGTCTTTACCCAATGCATTAGAGCGCTATCTGGGCGCACCCTTAAACTGTAATCTGTTGTGGTTACATCATTATCCAATGCAATGGGGCGCTATCAGGGCGCACCCTTAAATTTGCATTTATTATCATGTGAGACACATATATCATCATCAAAAATTTCATAAATAACCCATATAGCATAAAATAAATGGGTTTCATTTCATAATCATAATGTTTTAAAAACTGCTTTAAAGACACGATCTTTATGTCACTTTAAACCCACGGAAAGGGAAAGAGGGTTTCTTGTATGAAAATTCCAGAATTTAAAATAGAACATTTTGATATATATGTGAATACCCCTGTAGAAATAAGATCTTTGAGTATTCACTTTATAACATAAAATAATTTTGAGAAAAGAGCGAGACATTTTGAGACGAAACTTCTGCAGCATAACGGCTATGTTACAAGGTTTTAGAAAACATTGAAAAGAGATGGGACATGGGTCACCCACTCATAAATGATCCATAAAACAGTAGGGGGACAGAATATAAGGGATTTAAGAACGTGGTAATGAAATTTGAAAGATATACCATATGAAATGAAACACATGGAAGTGAGACTAAAATAAGATTTCTTTTATGAAAATTCGGCAGCCTAACGGCGTCACTTAAACTTTAATAAAAAGACTAGACAAGATCAAAATAGGGTATCTCATCATATGATCATAAGAGATCAGTATGATAGACATATAGATCATACCCCAACATAATAAAAAGGAACTTGAAAGACTTGACATGAAAATAGAACTTAAAAAAAAGAGAAGGGTGAAAGAATCCCTTAAAAATTCGGCAGCCTAACGACGTCACTTAAACTTTTATAAAACGAAATGATGAGAGTAAGAGGGGATCTCTCATCATAAAAACATTAAAAGGGAAGTAAGAGGAATATAAAATAGCATCCTCTCACATAAGAACATGGAGCATAAAAGGAATGACATAAAAGAGATCACTTGAAAAGAAAGAGAGTGGTTGGATCCCTTACCTTAAAACGTGACTCTTGAAACTCAATGTTTTGGACCTTGAGGGCTTGGGGGCACCTTGGGAGGACTCCTTGGGAGGTAAGGAGAACAGAAATTCGTTGGGGGAGAGTTGGGAGTTAAAACTAAAGGAGGAAAAGGTGGGTATTTATAGGGAAAGTGAGGGGGCAAGGCATTAATGGCCAAGGGACACCTCACAAGTGCTTTTCTCAAACCCATGTGCTCTCTCATGATATTTTCCATAAAGTCAGGCCACATGGGGCCCCCAAAACAATAATTCATCACCCTTGGCCGGCCAAGCCTTAAAATATCTCATGAAATCATCATGACACAGTTATGATGTCATTAAACATATCGAAACCCTAAAACTGTATTTTTACTATTCACTGAAAATTCAACTTTCTCAGAAAAATACCAAACTTTCACCTTAACCAATTATCGATTATCCAAGTACATTTATGAACTCCATTTTATAAAAATAATTTTCTAAATATTTTTAATTTAATTTTTTAATAAAAGCACTATTCATTGAAAATTCATTTCTTTCAGAAAAATCCCCAAAAATTACCATACCACAATATCGATGCTCTGAGTTCAAAAATAAAGTATTTTTTATAAAAATAATTATCTAATTATTTTTAATTAAATTTTTAATTAAAATAAACTATTCACCCGAAAAAACTAATACTTGATTAATCATTTATGAAACTGTTATTTACCCATTTTATTGAATCAAATTACTTAATCTAGGTGTCCAAATTATATTAAAACTTTATTTGAGTGAAATTACTAATCCATTTGGTCACATTACTAATCCTAAGCGTAAAATCACTATTCATAATTTACTATTCATCAAAAATTAAGTTGATCTTATTAGACTCCAAATTCCTTACTGAACACTTTTGTAGAAGACCATTTTTTGAAAATCATTACACATCATTAGTTATTTAGGGTTTTCATAAATATTTTAAAATATCCTTTTTTCCCAAATTCATCAATAAAATACATTCTAAAATTATCTGGACATTTGAAATTTCACAAACATCACTAAAGGAAGAAATCTCAATTCATTCATCGCAAAGGATTACACAAAGAAGCTAGGGTCTTGTCACGTAGCCCCTTATAACACCGGCATATGACCTAAGTGTAAGGTGTGCTATGGTGAGAGAATTTGAGGGAGGCTCAGATAACATTGCCCTAGTAGTAATCTCTACTAACTTGAACTTCTCCCGTAGGCGTTTCCGTTCAAGCTTGACACGCTAGAGTTCGGCTTGGGCTTGGTCCAAAGCGAAGCCCACAGATGCTACCTCCTTCCCAAGCTCTGATAAGTGGGCTTCATAAGGTTCAAGTCTACTGGATGAAGCCATCGACTCCTCTTTCTGCATTAACCATTAACATCTCTATTAAATCATTAAGTGTAAGTTAATATACTATTTAAAAAGTTTGGGTCGTTACAAAAATGATGCTGTGTAATGATTAAGTGTTTATGTAATGGGATTTCAAAATAGTATCATGGAATATCATTTATGGTATTGTGGAATTTTGGAATATCTATGTATTGGTATTCAATAATTATATGGTATTGGTAACCATGGAAAAGTGATTGAAATATTTTTGGAAAGAAGATGAAATGCACATAATGAAGGGATAAGGAGAAAATAATATGATTGTAATCATGAGCTCATGACTAATATAAGGACAATGTGATATCATGGTTTGAGTATATAGAAATTTTGGGATTTTGGTATGTGGAAAGAGTTAACTTTTGACAGCATTCATGTTTTCACTAAGGTTAAATGGGTATTAATTTTTCAAGAGAATTCATGATTAAGGTATTCACATGATTTGAATGTGATCAAGAAGATATATCGGGGATAAATGATGGTATTCACATGTTTGGTAGATGACATTTCTAGTAATTGTTTTCATTATACTATAAGCTTGGACAGAAGTATTTTGGATAAGCCTAAAGATGTGAAATGGATTATGTTGAACATAAGTTAGTTTAAGGATATAACTATTTTTGATATTATCCATGGAATGTCATAAATGCTGTGGGAATTGAACCCACAACCGAAGTGCGACTGACCTTTATCTCGTACCACTGGCCTATAGGAAGTCCTTGGTTAGTAGAAACTAGTTTTATTTTATTAAGGGGTATGATATATGAAGTATAAGTTCATTTTTGGAATCGTATATGATTAACCTCACCATAAATGGACGTATGTATATGTGATAACTTTTTCTAACCTTTTGTTTGAAAAAGATGGAATGACCCATCATTCTATCACATGATCTTCTAACACTTCACGAATGAAAAATTCAACTTCATTTCTTTAATAGATGAAGTGAAAATTGTCTAAGGAATGACCAACGGTGAGACTATACCTAAATCAAGAACGCATTTCTTCTAATTCCAATTTTTCAACTTTAGGGAAATGATATTGAAAACAAAAAATTTTGTCCTAGTGCCCTTATATCTGATGAATCAGATGGTACCTTAGATCATCAAAAATCAATGGCTTTGTGATTGTTGGCTTTTTCATAGCCATGTTCTCTACCACTCTCCATCAGAACTTGATGGTTAGATTTTTCTTCCATATCTACATTTTCACCTATGTTCTCCTATATGGAAACCCAGTGATGAGTTACTTTGGGTAATCGTTACATTTCATACTTTAGTTTTTAAAATTAAGTTTTAATATTTCTTTTTATGATGTGGGTTTCTATGAATAGTAAACGATTTATAACCCCGACAAATTTTGAGGAAGAAATTCATTTTAAGGGGGCTAGAATGTAACACCCCGAGATTTTATGAGATATATTATTTTTAATTTCTTTGATCTTCTATTATACAGTACACCATTATTATCTTGTACTATATGCAACACCTCATTAGCTTGCAGTATAAGCAACACTATTCTTGGCTTGCATTACACGCAATCATGTCCTACCTCGATAGCGTGTGTAGTACGCAATACCGGGTTTCACTGAACAACGATATATTGTTATAATATTATTATGGACTAGCCGTTATGAATATTATTAACTACATTTTGAATTTTATAACATTATTATTCATCTTACACCTTTTCTAGAATATGGTATGAGAACAAAATAAATATTTCGTGTAAAATATGTATTTTTAAAAAATTGCAGTTTTCCCGCCTTTTGATGGTGCACCCACCTTAAATATTGTTTTTGACATGTCTATATGTTCAATTTTACAAAATAAAATTCTTCTTTAGAATTAGGATATAAAAATTTACTTTGGATAAAATT
Source organism: Viscum album (assembly GCA_963277665.1). NCBI lineage: Eukaryota > Viridiplantae > Streptophyta > Magnoliopsida > Santalales > Viscaceae > Viscum > Viscum album. Next base: position 92,725,944 of record OY728155.1, read on the forward strand.
TTCATATTATTCTGATAACTTTCATATTTTAATAAATAGTAAAAACACGCTATATTTTAATTAAAAACATTTTTTTCATCGCAATAATTTATATGGTTAGATTATATTTTTAATTGGTTTTAAAGTGTAACTAGAATATATTTTTACCATTTAATCCAATGTTGTTCATTGGAATTAATTTCACTTTGATATTGGATATAAACAAGTATCAATCTTTTGAGAGTTTTTGTTTCTTAAAAATACGCTATTTGTTTTAATAATGAGAGTTTATTTTTAAATTGATTCATGCCACTTATATGTTATTAATTTGGAAAAATAGACATCAATTTTGAATTCATAATATCAAATAATGCTTAGGCTGAATTTATGGTATTTTTCTGAAAAAATTCAATTTTCGATGAATATTGAAACCACTTAGTGGTAGTTAAAAACTGACATTTACATTTAAATGAAAATTTTCCACTTCTGTGAATTGAATTTCAAAAATCCAAGAGACACGGTTAATAGCAAGGACTAAAATGTGGTTCAATGAGATGAAAATAATTTTTGGTGAATAGTAACTTTTTACTTTTTTTACCATGGTTAAAAGTAAATAGGTTAATTAAGGGTAAAAATGATATTATTATTAGCCTAAAACATGTACTAATTCTATTGTATAAGTGAAATTAGACCAAAAACAACCTTATGAATAAAATATGACCATTTAGGCCCACTTGGATTAGATTAGGACATTTAATATTATTTTATTTATGGAATAGTTAAAAAAGTTAAAATCAATGTTTAATAAATAAAACTTTTTTAATATAGGGTTATAAATATGATAAATTCAAATATAAATATTAATTCAAAAGATAAAAATATTTCCTACATAATGGTATTTTATTTCTAATTTTTATACATTAAATAAATTAATTAATTTATGACATAATGATGATGCAGTAATTATCTTATTAACGAAATATTGACATAAGTGATGTTATAAATACCTAAATAAATGAAATTTGAGACTTTTTATGAATTAAAATAACTTTATAGGTTAATATGACATGTTATTATTTATTTAATTAAATATTTTAGAACTAATAATTCTGTTATGATTTTCACAAAAATCAATTACCAAATAGTGTCAAAATTGACATAAAATAGTTTTTAAAACAAATAATATATTATTAATTGTTATTTTATTCCTAAAAATATAAGGTTTCTCCAAATGACTTATATAAGGTTATATATATGAATAATAATCAACTTGGGGTTCTTTTTTCTTGTTATAGTATGTTTATTAACCTTATAGTGTAAGAAAACAAGAAGACACGGTAAAAGTAAAATTATTTAACTTAAAGTTAAATCTAAATGATAAGGTTAGAATAGAAACCTAAACTTGTATAAAATCTATTGGATGAGAGGATTTCTACCCATAACCACCTTAGGTTCAAAATAAATCAATTTTCATCTATTAAAAATGGAATACGACTTTATAATAAAATAATACTTTAAGTTTTCCTAAGGTGCCCCTCTCCTCCCTTATAAAATGACACCTCCTACCTCTCTTCCTCACACCACATTGAGCCTTAATGCTCGGCAAAACCCTTCCAATTTCTCTTATCCACTTCCCTAGAAATATCCTAGAGGTCCTGGTCTTCTTCAAAGACCATATTTAGTGCCCTAAGAGGAGGTTAAGAAGAGGCGCTTCAAAGAAGAGGTAATGTCCGTTACCGATTCTTTCAACTTTATTTGTTCTTCTACTTATTCTTCTTTAGTTGTTTAATTATGATGTAATAACATAAGTATCAATAATATAATGATATGTTATTATAAGTATGAAACATCCCTTTTTCACCATCTATCCATCCTACGAAAAACGGAATCACCGCGCGTGCGTACGTACGGAATACCATCTCCACGCCGTGGTGTAATCTGTTTTCGACCACCACCTTACATGGATGGGTATGATGGTGTAAATAAATAACTATATATGATTATTGTAAAGTGATATTGATTCTGAAATATTATACATACACTTAAATACAATTCCACGATCATGGGAATGATATCATCGCTCATGCGTACGTAAGGACTACCGTCTCCACGACGCGATGAGATTCATTCTCCATGATAACCATTCATGAATGATTATAAAGTATATATAATAAGTAAAAATGAAATATATGACATAATAATGATACTGGATTAATGTATATATATATGTATGTCATCTAATTAGTTCCATTCAATTCAATAAGGAAACGAAAATAGCATTCATGCGTACGTACGACCTACCGTCTCCATGAACGGTGTATTTCATTCCATTTATCGATCTATCATATTTATATGTATATGCTGAATATATATTTCATATAAATAATGTTTTAAATTCTGGAATTAATTAAATCAGGATATAAGTAATAATATCAAAAACAACAAGTCCAAAAATGTACGATAAATAAAACGATTTTACCCAAAATGCTACTTTAATATGGAACTTGCAAAAGAACGGGTAATATAAAGTCATAAGTGAACCATATATGATATAATAACAATGAATATGATTATTTAATAAGTAAATGACATTATTCAAATCATTATACATGAGGTTCAGATACGTATGAAGCTTATCGGACCTAAGGTAAGGGATAATGTTGCAATCTCAATTGTTTTCTATCCGAGATTTCTTATACGTAAGTATTTATTGGGAATATATTTATCATCCACGTCCAAGTTTTATAAAATATTTTTCATGTATGTTTAACGTCCTTTTTACCCATTTTTGACTTTTACTACATGGTATGTAAGGAATCTTTTTTTACCATACGAGGTACTTTTTGACTTTTTCGAAAAAAGTACGAGAAGAATGTTATTTTTAACTTATACGGTGTGAACATATTTTTATGATTTTACAATGCCTCATTTTCATGAAGCTTACTCTACAATATTTTATGACTATTTTCAACAAAATAATTTTATTTTAAAATTTCATGGCATTTTTAAAAAAAAAAATTATTTTGAAGAAGAAAGGATATTTTTCCTCAAGAATTCATTTCAAATGTTTTATCAAAACCATTTTCCATCTAAGATGACATTATTTCATATGTGTATGTTTCAAGTTTAATGTCTCTATGATTTACATGGTTTCACTTTTCTTATGATGAAATTTACATTTGTTTTATATGGATTATGAGATGATGGGATGATGATTATGAAACCCATTTTATTCTTTAGGTTATGATGAATGTTTTAAGTTTATTTTGTGGAACAAGTAAGAATGATTTCATTATGAGATGAGTGTGACCTATATCGCCCACCAATGCATTGGGTAAAGATTTATATCTCATGAGATAGGCATGGATGGAACGGTAAGTTAATTCGGTTTAGTGATACATGACTGGAACGAGGAGTGAACTCGATTCAGAAAGGGACTTTGTCCACTAAGATGGTCTTGGCAGCAATGCCTTGGCTACTATGGAAATCATAACAAGTGCAGAATTTTTTCCACAATTACATGATTTATTCCCATGCTATTTTATCAAGATTTATTTTCCTTTATGATATATTCCTTACATACTTCCATGATTTATGTCCTTGCTCAAGATTTTGATGTTTAGATTTTATGTTCAAGCTTTTGCATTCAAATGTTTATAAATTGTTTTACGTTCTCTATACATACCCTTATTGAGCATTTGAGCTCACCCTTTTTATGTTTTCTTTTCCCCAGGATATAAAGAAAGTTTTTAGGTAAGAAAAAAAGGGGAAGATCTTTATGGGAGAAGTTGAAGATCTTTCACCACGATTAGAATGTTAAATTCCGAGTTTCCAAAAACACTAAACTATTATGGTCCTTGTGTGTCTGTGTTTATTATGTATAAAGTATTCCGAAGAAGTAATGTAATGTCCATGTAGGTCAAGATTCCAGTCTCTATAGAAAATCCATGAGAAAAACTATCCCATACATGATCTTTAGTTGGTGGATGTGATCTCATCATTGAAAATATAGAGACATTATCTCTATGGGGAGAAGTGTGAGATTTATAATGATCACAAGAGTCTCAAATATATATTCACACAAAAGATCTTAATATGTGACCATAAAGATGGATAGATCTTATCAAGTATTATGACTTCTCAATCCACTACCATATTGGTAAGGAAAATAAGGTGGTAGATTCTATAAGTAGAAAGGATCCTATATATTTATCAATGATGAGAACTGAAAAAGATCCACTCCTTTTGGATTTATAGAGGATGGGCATTGAAATAATCAAGGGAGGAACATTGTAAATCCTTTCTCAAATGATTATGAAACCACCCCTTGTAGAAAAAATAAAGGATGCTCAAAGAAAATATGTTGAAATTCTAAAAAGGGAGGAAGCTATCAAAAATGAGAAATCCTTAGAGTTCATGATTGATGGGGAAGGAGTTGTTAGATTTGGGCCACTATTATGTGTACTATCTGATCCAGTGATAAATAAGGATATTTTAAATGAAGTACATAGCTTGACATTCTCTATTCACCCAAGGATAACAAAGATGTATCAAGATATCTGAAAAAAAATTGGCAGGACAATATGAAAAGAGATATTACTGAATATACATCAAAGTTCCTGGTATGTCAGAAAGTGAAGGCTGAGAGGAAAAATTCAATGGGGATGATGTAAACACTACCCATACCAACATGGAAGTGGGAGAAAATAACCACATACATTGTCACTGGATTTACAAGGGCATGTAGATGAAATGATTATATATGGGTCATTGTGGGTCATCTTACAAAGATATCTCACTTTATCGCAATTAGAGAGGGCCTCTCATTGGATAAACTTTCACGCATTTACATCAGTGAAGTGATAAGGTTGTATAAAGTACCACTATCTATTGTATTTGATTTTGATATGAGATTCACCTCGATGTTTTGGAAAAGTCTCCAACATGCTCTAAGCACTGAACTGAACTTCAGTACGACCTATCATCCTCAAACCGATGTCCAATCTGAGCGAACCATATAGGCAATGCAAGATATGTTGAGAGAATGTTCTATGGACTTCAATGGAGTATGAGACGAACATCTTCCACTAGTTGAATTATACTAAAACAATAGTTTCCACTTGAGCATCTAAATGACACCATAAAAATCCCTTTACAGGAAAATGTGTAGAACACCGGTGTGTTGGGATGAAGTCTTTGAGCATAATCTTTTAATACCTGAAATGGTCAAAGAAATGGTGGAGAAGGTGAAAACCATTCAGCATCATATCAAGGCAGACCAAAGTCAACAAAAGTGTTATGCAGACAATCATCAACAAGAGCTTGAGTTAAAAGATGGAGACATAGTATTTCTATGCATATCTCTATGGAAGAAGGTCATTCGGTTTGGAATGAAATGGAAGTTAAGTCATGGGTATAACATGCCCTTAAAGATTCTTGATCATGGAAGGGTTGTAACCTATCGACTATAACTTCCACCTACAATGGCCAAAGAACACGATGTATTGCATGTATCCCTCTTAAGGAAGTACATACCATATCCCTCACATGTACTCTCTTCATAGGTGGTACAGTTGGAGGATGATATTTCTTATGAGGAGCAGCCGGTAAAGATCTTGGATTGTAGAGATAAAGTTTTTCGTAACAAGACTACTCACCAGGTTAATGTACTATGGAGGAACGACAAGAATGAAGAGGCAATATGGGAACTGGAGGAGGAAATGAAGGAAATGTATGCACACATGTTTTTGGGTTAGAATGTAAGACAAAATTTCGAGGGTGAAATTTCATAAGGGGGGATAATGTAACGACCCAAAGTTTTAAATGGAAGTTACTTTCTTATAAATATGTCATATTATCACATTAAATCAAAACACAATGAACTAATCAGTACTACGTGAAATTTAAACATAATTGTTTCACTTTTGTGTTTTGAATTTCGAAAATCGAGTATACACGGTTATGATTAGTAAGATGTTCAGAGTCACATAAGAAAACTTAATTTTTTTTGTGAATAGTAACCTACCCTTATGAATATTAACATACACTTATAAATAGTGATATAACCTAATACATAGTAACCTTACATAAGATAGTGTATAAATAAGATGAAAGTTGACGTACGATATACCTATATCTTAGCATAAGAAAAAAAATGTTTTAAATTTGTTGTTTTTTGAGTAAATTGTGATTTGATTAAATATTTAATTAATCATAATTTGAAAATTATTTTTGAAAAATGGATTTCATTTTCGTATTCTACACATTGAAAAATGGTAAGGGTGATTTTTTGATATTTTTCTAAAATAGTTGATTTTTTTATGAACAGTAAAATACGATAATTCACAATAAATGCTAAAACTTGAATTTATGCATCATGATTGAGTCATGGATGATGTAAATGGCCATTTTTTAGAAATAAGATGTAATTATTACTATTATTTATATTTTAATCATCACTCTTTCTTGTATTATGTAAGAATAATAAACAAATGATTATTATATTATGAAAACTCCTGTCCCCTCCACTATAAATACCACCTCTTCCACCCTCTTCTCTTCACTCCTCTCAAGCCCTATTCCTTACTTAAATTATACCCAAATCTATCCCCAACACCCTTCCCCACGTCCATCATCCTTTGGTCTCCTCAAAATACCAAAACCTCTCCCCTTAATTGGTTCTCAAAGGAGATAAACTTCAGAGGTAAATTCCTCTTTCCAATTATTTTATTTCGTTTCAAGTTCTTTTTTTTCTTGTTTCATTCCTCACCTACCTTCATCCAAATAGTATGATATCTCCAGTAAAATACACGTACTGTAAGGATATTATGATAATGGTCTAATTCATAATCATATATCTTTTCCCCACCTTTTACTTGAAGAAAATGAAAATACTGTTTGAGATGTGTTAATTTAGCACAATCAAGGATGACGAGTTATCAATTTCGATTACCATCTTAAATTCTATTCATGAAACCATTTTTAGGGTGTAAAAACACTATTATATGTTTCCTTTATCTTATTTAATTTTCTGTAATTCTTATTCACTCATGACATATAATAATAATACAAAAACAAGTTAATTGTGAGCAAAATCGCTAAAATTAATTCAAGCATTTGTCATTAATGTTTTATATAATGATTCAAAATAATTCCAAGTAAGAGCATTAAATTTAAAACCATGTAATATATTATATTTTCACTAATTTCATATAACTAAAATTCTGGTCAAATAATTTCATCTTACATGTTTATCCATTCATGAAAATAAGAAAATCCATCATAAAAACCAAGAAAAAAATGGGTCCGAACAATGAAATTGAACCACTTCACCCAAAAATATAGGTCATGAATGAACTCAAAAAGGTTATAATAAATATTTTAGGCATAGAATATGTTATTTAATTATTAATTAATAAACCCAATTTGTTTATTCATGTCATTAATTATAAGTGGAGAACACCAATAGACTTAAGGTAAGGGATCCTCTCCATTTCACTTTTATTCAAGAATATCCTCTATGCTATGACATTTTATGTGTAATACATAATGATGGGGTATAATGTTTCACCTCCCCCATACATCCCTCATGATTTATAAGTTTTTATACACCCACTTTCTCTCTCACGAAGCCCTCTTAGGTACACGCAATACCATGCTGATAATCCATAATGAAGTTTTCCCAAACTGCCTTTATTCCATTGGGTTGCACTATCATTATTTTTATCCAAATAAAGTTGTAATTTATTTTTATTTACAACTTATAAATTCTGTTTATATGATCCAAAACTCATGATTCAAGATCCACCCCTCATTCTCTTTCAGGGATATACGTGCTTTTAAGATAATACATCCATGATACTTCCCAATAAGCAAACTCATTTTAAGGGAACTTCCCAAATTTTTACCCACTTTCAAGGGAACTCTATCCTTTTTTAAGAAACTATTGTCTTCATAAAATAAGTATTTTTATTATTAAAACATTCTTGGTTCCATTTGGTTTTACATAAAATATTGTTCCCTTTTCAATTTTGAAATCTCTATAGTATTTTCCTTAAAACCGCACAAAATTATTTTAAATGCTAAAATTTCTCAAATAAATTTCTTACATGTTGTCACATCTATTTAACATCACTTACCATGATATATTCCAATTTTAACTTATGAACGCCCATATATGTTCTAATTCCATTCTTTCATGGACACTTTCATGATACTCTAATTTTTTATGCTTTATATCATTATTATGGTACTAAATGATTTCCATTGGTAACCCATATATTTATGTAATTTTGATTATGTATGGTTATTTATGTGGAAAAAATATTCATGAAATTTAAGATGGGTGCTCCCAGATATCACTCCAATGCATTGGGTAAATTAGAGTCTCATGAGACGTTAAGTGCAATGGTCTTTGCAGTTAGCCTTGGCTTGTGGTACTATATGTAATAGTCTTACCGGTTAGCCTTGGCTTGTGCTACTATGGGAAATAGTCTTAGTGGTTAGAATTAACTCATACGAAATTCATGTTTTATGTTTCTACCACATTCCTATGATTCCATGAATAAATGATCCCATGTTTATATGTAATGATTCTATATGTTACATTCCTTTTTATATCATCAAGACATTCCTTCTATCCCATTTACTAATGCTTTATTCTTATGGTTATTCCCTTACTAGAATTTTAAATTATCCCTTTGTTCATGTTATCCCCAGGGAAGCCTATGCATATGTAAGGTCTCAAAGTAATTCAGGATCTCTTTATGGATATTAAATAAGTAAGTGTTTTTTAATCCCATGTTTATATATTATGCACCTAGTATTCAAAGACAGTAGTCTTAAAAATCCTTGGATTGTACATTGATGTATAGTTATGGTTAAAATAATTTAATGTTATATATAAAAGTCTAGGGTCTCTATATTTTACCTCATGATTCTGGAGGATATTGCATCATGATTTTGGTACTCAGTTCCGCGACAACACTACTTCCCACCCTCAGACAGATGGTCAGATGGAACTGACTATCTAGATATTGGAGGATATGTTGAAGGCATGCATTTTGTACTTTTATGGATCTTAGGTATGTCACCTTCCTTTTTTAGATTTTTCTTATTAAAATATATATAACTATTCCATTTGCATGTATCAATTTGAGTCTTTGTACATGAGACTTTATCATTCGCTATTGTGCTGGATATAGGTTGTGGGTATAACCATTCTTGGTTCTGATGTGGTGCAAAGCATGAAAAATAACATTCATCTTGTTCATGAGAGGATAAAAGTATAACAGGAAAGACCTAAGTATTATTCCGATCATAGAAGGAGTCCCTTGGCGTTCAAGGTTAAGGGACATGTTTTCTTGAAGGTTTCCCCTCGACGTGGGCATTAGAGGTTTTGTAGAGGGGGTAAGCAATGTCACAGGTTTTTGGGACCTTTGAGTTGTTGGGGTGAGTTGGAGGGGTGGTTTATTGGTTACAGTTTCCACCATGGTTAGAGAGGATCCATGGAATCTTCCATGTATCTAATCATCATAGGTATCTTCTTGATTTCTCCCATGTAATTGACCAGGGAGAGTAGGATATCGAGGATGACACGTTGTTCGTGGAACTACCAGTAGAGATCTAAGATCACTAGGAGAAGGCGCTATGAGGAAGGACCATTTATTTTTTTCTTTTATTGTGAAGGTATGGTGTCATAGTGTAAATTACTTGAGAGAAATATATGTAGATGTGTACATAATACCCATAACAATTTTGAGTTTTTATATTCGCTTTCTTGATTTGTGATGTGATGTTTGGGATCGTGTTGTTTTATTTGATGAGCTATTTTTCTTAGGTTATGATGTTTGTGGTGTGATATTTGATACTATTTTTTGATATGAAAAGTGGAGGATCAGATTCTCAATCGAGACGCATTAACCATGATATGATTAATAGCATTCAGGTGAGTCAGTGCCACCCTGAGTGGATAGTATCTTGACATGGAGGACATAATTCCCAAATTCATGTGTTTGGGATGGTTCAGATCATTGGTTGTAGTCGTTAATTATTTGGGATGTGTGGATCTTGAGATGGTTGTGTTGTGGTTTTATGGTAGTGTCTTTGTGAACTGTGTTTTTTAGTCGTTTGGGTTGGCATGTTTGGTTGGTGGCAATATTTGAGGTATGACGAGATCCTTGAGGGGTATCTCATGAGGTAGTTGTTCTTTTCTTCTGGGTTTGGTTTTCGATTCTTGAGGGTGAGAATCCTTTGATAGGAATCTGATGTAATGGTACATGACCTCCTCGTTTGTTACTTTTCTGGTTTTGAGCATTTGAGGTGTTTGGGGGAGGTTATGGGAGTTTTCAATAGAAGTTGGAGGTGCATCATGGTTGCTGTAGGAGATACAAATCATGTAAAATTTACTTGAAATGAAAGTTGGTTTCATGGATTTTCTAGGTATAGTTTACAATGTTTCTATTTTTGGGTTTAAATAATAAAAAGGTGATGCATTTTTTGGTGAAACCAAACCTTAAGGATAACATGACGTGAAATGAGATTACACATCTTGTAAATCCCTAATACAGTAATGTTTTAAAAGTTTTTTTTTTCGGAAAAGAATTTATTCATTACATTTTGGATTCATCTTCCCCCCATTTTGGAAAACCCTGGTCACCCTGAATAGTTCTTCAAGTCCACTTCCTTCATCTTCGATACATTGGTCCCGGTGGTTGTTCATTGGAAATCAATGGTAATTCCTTCATTCTTCTTGAATGTTTTTCTCCTGTTATTATTTGGGGTTTCACAATGGTGGTGTGGTTTAGTTTGGGTTGTGTTTTTGGGATGTTTTGTGATAGTATTTGGTTGTGGTGTATGTTGATCCACTGTTTCTTGTGGTGTGGTTGTGGTTATGAGGGATTCTTCTTCACCTAATGGTGAACATCAAGTCAGCAAAGCTTCTTTTAGGTCAATACTCCATCACTTCTCTTTATTGTGCATCATGTTGGAGGGGTGTTCTTTTGTTTATCTATGGTTTATGATTTTTCTAGCATAATAAAAGATAAAAAATTGGTTAAATTGAAATTTAAAGGGGTAAATAGTGTTTGATTTGTATGATTTTAGATCTTTCTTATTATTTGGGATATTGTGGATGGAAAGGGCTTGGGGACCCAGTAAAAATTATAGTATTTGGGGATTTGTTTTGTGATGGATGATATGTGTTGTGCCTATTTTACCTATTGTGATTCTTGTGGCATCAACCTAAAATTTAAATCTATTAACCACTTATTTTTGGGTAATGAAATGGTTTTTTAGGATTATGAATTGTGTGAAAATTCCCCAAAAATAAAGCGTAATATGATAAAATCCCCTTTGAGAATATATAAAATTATCTTCATGTGTTGTGATATTTGGTCATACATTTGGGATGGGGATGTGTGGTTGGGGCATGTGGGGATGATCGTTTGTAGGCTGTGCTTATGGGGTGGTGAGGTGTTTTGTGGTTTGTGCATTTGGGGCGACAAGGTGGTTTGTGGGATGAGATTTTTGGGTGTTGAGGTGGTTTGTGGGATATGATTTTGGGGTGTTAATGTGGTTTGTGGTAGTGATTTTAGGGAGGAAAGGTGTTTTGTTGGTTGTGATTTTAGGATGGTAAGGTGGTGGTTTCTTTATTCTTGATGCTTGATTAGTGGTGTAATAAATTATTAATAATTATTTAAATGACATGGTATGGTTTAGTTAATGGGATGAAAATGGTTAATGAATAATTAAATGGTGAGTTGTGTGGTTAAATGTGGTGGATGAAAAATAATTAAATGAATGAGATGATTAAATGATGTTGTTGTGAGTTGGTTGGTTTGTTTATGAACCCATAGGTTGGGATTGAGTGTTTGAATTTATATATATACTTTATATTCTTGTTAGTTCTATGAAAATCCCACCCTCATTGATAAATGCATTCTAACACCCTCATAATCATGCAGGGGTGTTTTCTCGACATTTGGTGAGGAGTACAGATGGTTGGGTATTCTCTCTTTATTTCTCTCTCTTCCAGGAGAGGTAGTTATTTTTTAGTCTATGATGGATGGAGGTATTTTAGTGTATGATATGGAGGTTGTAATATCTTAGGTGTTTTTGGGAAATACATGACCATGCTTTTGGGGTGGTGGCCTAGGTGTTTTTAGGCGGGATGTGATATGGTTATGCTTATGGGGCTACTTCTAGTGGGGGTCATTCATGGTAATAGGAAGTAAAGAGGTTGCTTTTCTATATGTTCATGATACCCTAATACTATAGTTATGGAAGAGGTTGATCTGTGGACCAGGTGTTTTTGGTTGATATGTTTTGTGGTTGTGCTTGGGGGTCTGCGAGGCCATGTGTCTACTAGTGAGGAGTGTTGAGACCATGCTTGTGGGGTGGTGTGGTATACCAAAGAGATGGGAGAACTGTGATGTATAAAGATGGGTGTGACAGCTGCATAACCATGAGAAAGAGGTTCCAGGAACCCTCTTCGATGTGATTCTTGTTATATTATATTAATTGGCCTATGTTATTTGGTGAGAATGCCTTGGTGAGGTTGGGATGGTTAGTATAGCTTTACAGGTGTTGTCTGGTTCTGCTGTTTTCTCACAGGTGCATTAGTATGCTTCTTTAACATGTTCATGGGATACTTTGGTTTTCCAACATAGTATACTTGTATGCTCACCCTATATATATAAAACTGGTTTTAGGTTTCTAGGAAGATTATGTGGACCATGAAGGATTAACTAGTTTAGATCCTTGACAGTTTATGTGTCCCACTTTATCTATACTTTTGGGTATTTACATTGGAGAATTTAATTGTATCTGTTTCATTTATAAATGAATTTTGGGATGGTTTGTGTTTATTTTTACATTTTTTCATTAATTTTTTTTTGTTGATTCATATTATATCCTGATCTTATTTATATTAAAGAGGGTAATGACTCCCATACATGAGATTTTTATACCCTCGATGCTTTTCAAGAACCCGATGCCTATTGGAGGATGGACTCAGGGGTCATTATCTCTCTCCCCTCATCGAGGTATATTTGGAGGGAGGTGGTCAAGAAAATTATTCCTTCATGGATCATGTTATTTAATTCCATTATGATCCTTGTCATATTAACTGATTGATTTATTTCATGAATCAATAATACATTCTTTGATAAAAAGTGTATGGTTTAAAAACATTATGCTCACATTATAATACCCTTATGTTCATGTTATTGTTATGTGGTAATTGATATCTCCCTTTTTTACCCTTACTAAACATCTGAGTTCACCCTGTATTATGTTTCCTCTCTCTAGGCTAGGAAGAAAGGTATTAAGTATGATATATCTGAGAAGGGTTCTAGTTGGAATAACTATTAGGAGACAATGTAGATCTTTTATATACGACTTGTCTATGTGTCTAAGTTTTCAAAAGAAATAGACCTATACAATTATAGCGTGGATTGAAATTTTATGCCATGAATATTCTTCTACTAAGATATTATATCAAAGTATGCATAGTCTCTATTGATATAGTTGGTATTAGAGAAATGTTTAGTTAAACATTGGAAACTAGTATGAGAATTTTTTTTGAGATCCTTGGGGATAAGTCTATGTATTGGATAATATCCTAAAGTTTTTGCGATTATCAGGGTTAACATAGGTTAGAACAAAAGTTTCTATAGTTTGATAAGGTTTCATTACTTAGTAATTATTTTAATTACATATAATGAATATTTGATTTATCACTCTGATTATTATATTTTTACACTTACACATAGATTTTCTGGGTTTTAGTCAATGATTGGAACTGAATGAAACTGTACTAACACAGAATGTGATGAATAATGCAATGATTTTCCTCTTGAGAAAATGAACGATATGGTAACTAGAAGGATAATTCTTATGATTATGAAAAATAAAATAACATGATATATGATTAAGAATATAAAAATAGGTGAGTTTCATAGTAAGTTGAATAAGAGGAAAATTGAAATTTATTGAAGTTCAGGTGGAAAGAATCATGGACGTAGGAATTTTCAATTTACTTAAAATATAGAACATGGGAAATAGTTTGTGAGGATAACTAATGCATTAAGAATACCATCATATATTTATAGGTTTATGTTCTATCATAATTTTAATGTTTTAGAACTCTTTGTTTTTGGTTTTAAGTGATGCGATTTTGAGGTAATTTGAAACTTTTAGCGGGTTTTAAGAAAAATGCTTTATTGAGATTTAAATAACCATTTGGGTTAGTATATGAATTTATTTTAAGTTAATTAAGAACTATTGGATAGTGAGTTATAGTTAATATTTATTGAAATGTGATTTATTGATAAGGTTATATTTTTGAAGATATTTATGGTCAATTTAAGGATTACCTTTCAGGTTAATATCTATGTTTGATTAATGGTATTTTGGTGGTGTTTACTATCATATGATATTATATTGTGATTTATCAGGGTGATTAATGAAATTTTTGGAAACATTTTATTAGGTTTAGGTATGTGTAACCATTAAGTTTAACATGTTATTTAACATGAAAAATTAATTGTGAAGAATGTAATTAAAATTCTAAATATGTAAGTTGAAAGTTATTATATCACCTTTGAGGTTAAAAAATTCTTTAATTTTGAGGTTTTTAAGATAATTTTGGATGTACTATTTTTTATTTAAATGACTGAAGTGGAACATTTGATGATATTCAATAAAACTTTGGAGTTAAATGTATTATTTCAAGGTTTATTCATTTTGGAAATGATCTTACCCTTTTATAACCATTTTTGGTTTTATTTAATTCCTAATGAAAGGAAAAATAGAGTAATATATATCTTTTACCCATTATAAGATTATTTTAGTGCTTCGTGAATGGAAAAAAATCATCTTGAATACTCATCATTTGTAGTAACATATTAGATTGTGGTGGAAACAGATTTAAAGATGAAATTATACTTTTCATGTAAGTATATTTCCTTATGTTTTTAGTTTATATGGAAAGGAATGCCTCAAATATAGGAAAATAATCATAAGATGAAATTTTTTTCCTATAACCTAAAATTTATAAGAATTTTTTGTCTTTAAACTCATCATTAATTTATGGTCTTGTGGTTATTAAATTTCTCTTAACCATGTTCTCTATCACCTTCTATCAGTCCTTAGGCATTAGTTTTCTCTTTCATATCCATATTTTCACTTCCCACTAATGTTCTCCCATTAGGAGACCTAGTTTTATGTTATTACACATTACCTTCACATTTCCATTTTTCTCTTATCAAGAGGAACTTTTACTAACCCTATTTATGATGTGGGTTTATACAAATGAATTTTCAAATGAGAAACCATTGATTACCGAGAACAAGTTCAAATTGTGAGGAAAAAAATATTAGGAGGGTGGGATAATGTAACACCCCAATATTTTATGAAATATAAATATTATAAAATATATATTTTATAAAGTAAATTTAATAGTTTTGATAGATTGTGTTACACACAACATCAATTTTAAATAAACCATGGTATACTATTAAAAGATTATTATTTAATGTGATAGTTATACGTTAGTTATTAAATTGGTGGGTTTGAATCATACTAAATAATTTATGAACTATGTAAAAATTCTCTAGTGAATATAAATTTATTCATAAATTATTAGAAAATAATCACTCAATTTTTTGTAAAGTCAATCATTTATTAAAAAATATGTTTTCTTCAAAAAAGACTTTAATTTCGTTTTATGATAAAATGATATTATTAATTTCTAGAACTTTTAGAAATTTTATTTTAAAAAATGAACATAATTTTTGAAATTATCATATAAAACCTATTTTAGGATATTTTTTTTGATAATTTTTTGAAAAGATTGATTTTCAAGTGAATGTGAAAAATGATAACATTAATTGAAAAACGTATTTTTTAGGAATATAAAAAGATATATTTTGTTTTGAAATGGTTTAAATGTAAAATTAGTTATAATATATTTTAAATAATATATTTATGTAAAATTAATAAATTTTATGTTTGAATTTAGTATAAAAACATTTTTATACATAAACATGCATTTTCTGAAAAAAAACTATATATATGCTTGTAATATGTTTTTGTCTTAAGAATTAAATCTATTTTTATTTTTGAATGATTTGAATGAAATTTATATATTATATATTCTATAAAATGTTTTAAATATTCATCTAGTATTTTTTCTATGTAAGAGAAAATAATAAATCTAGTTTTATTATTGAAACTATATTTTTAATAGCATTTTTGTTGTGTTTTTTGGACTTAAATTTTTTAAAAAAATTATTCCACTTATTGGTATTTATTTAATTATAAATTTATTACATATTTTGGATCAGTTCTTTCAAATTTGGAAAATAGTTCCTATGAAAACCCTGATATTTTATTACACAATTAATCATAATTTATTACATAAACTTCATTTGATATAATGTGGAAGATTGAGAGTCTAGTTTCTTTGGGGCTTAGAATCCTTAAATAACAACTTAAAACGTGAAATAGAACATATTTTTTTAAAAACTTTCCTTACATGACCACTTTATTCCCTCATTCTTAGCATTGCATGGGATAACCTGAGGACATGCATAAGAAAAGGGTGAGAAATAAGGCCCACTAAGGGAATAATCATGGAATAACATGAGGAATACAATACATATTCGAAAATAGACATGTCAATAGCACACAAGAGAAGCCTAAACATAAAGGCATGATAAATCATGATAATCATCACATGGAAATGTGGCAACAACACTTAACATTTAATTATCATGAGCTAAGGCTCGTTGCACAGGGAGCATGAGTAAAAACTCATTGCACATGAAGACCGAGAAAAACCACGTTTCACTTGAATTATCATGAGTAAAAACCCATTTCACATGACGTATCATGAGACTATACTTTACCAAATTCATTAAAGTGCTATAAGGGCACACCCTTCATAAACATTTCATTTCATGCATAAGTGTGCCACATGGATCATATAACATGGACTCATAAAACATAATCATTTATTCCATGATAAAGGAATGTGGAATTCATACATGAAAATTTATAATCAATAGATAAATGTTCATAAAGGTGAATTCCATTGATAGAGAAATGGGCATGGTATTCACTACACAATGACATTGGATTGAAAAATTGGTGCAATTTCGACAACGTAACGGCGTGACATAAGATTTCATAAGAATGGTTGATGATATAGAAAGAGGTGTATCATCATATGTACATGAAATATACAATAAGGGGGTTATATATAAACATTTCCCAACAATTGTAATGGAATTTAGAGTCATGATACAAAAGAATTTATTGAATGTATAAGAGGAGAGGGAAATTTCTTTCGGAATTTCGGCATAGTAACGGGTGTACATGGGAGGTAATTGATGAGAGAGAAATGGGTCTCTTATAATTTAAAAATAAATAGGGATGTATGGGGGAGGTGAAAAACCATACCCTAACATTTATAATTGAAATTATAAGGGCATAACAACATTAAGAAAATTGGACAGAATGAGAAAGAAACAAAAAACCCTTTCCTGGAAGTGTTATTCCAAAGGCTTGACAGAGGCTTCTTGGGAGCTTGGGGCACCTTGGGAGGATTATATAGATAGTAGGGCAGAGGTCAGACGATCTAAATAGGCTTTGAGTGAGGAGAAAGTGGGATTTTGGGTGGGGTTATATAGGAAAGGTGAGGGAATTCTTTATTATTTAGGTTTGGGACACCTCACATTAAACTAATCAAAAACACAAACCAACCCATGGTTTTTTCCAATGGTTTTTTGAAAAGGGAAGTGGAAAAAAATATTTTATAAGGAAAAAGTCCTAACTTCTTAAAATAATGGGGTTGATTATGTGGAGGTGAGTCACACTCCCAAGGAAAACAATTTAAAACAACAAGATGTTTAATAAGCCTTGAAGGGTCCATTAATGCTTTGTAAAATAATCCAAACAAACCCAAAATCAAATTATTTTAATGGTAAAACATATATTGGACGATCATAAGGCTTATAGTATTTGATTAAATCACTCTTGGGTCATTATGAAGTCATAAAACACATTATATATATAAACGGTAATTTATTTTTATCCAAATATTTGACTGTCTCAAAAAATTATGAAAAATTCACCATTGGATAATTTTGATGTCATGATTCCATAAATAAAATTCATTTTATTTAAATAATTTTCTAAATATGTTAATTTTCTCTTTTGAAATAAAAACTGACATTTATTGAAAATTCATTGGTTTTGACAGAAATGGCTTTCAAACCTTAATAAAAATTACAATTGCATTCAAAAAATTATACAATCAATTATATTTAATAAAAATTAATTTAATAATAATAATAATAGTAATATTTTATTAAAATATTATTTAATTCAAAAATCCATTAATTCATCAAAATAGATTTCTTAGTTGAACATTAACTAAAAATACTATTTGTGCTTTAAAAAATATTTACAAGGTAACAATAATAAGATGAAAGTATATAGTTATTATATACAAAAATATTGTACATAACCATAGTTCTAAGGTCTTTTTACATATCCTCTTATAAAACTCACATAAGACCAAAGAATAAGGTGTGCAAAGGTGGCAGACTCTTGGAGTGGTTCTGATAACATTGCTCGAGTAGTAATCTCTATCAACTTCCATTTACCTCATAGGCAGTCCCATTAAACCATAAAATATTCAATATAGGCTTGGGCTTGGTCAAGAGAGAAGACCAATGATGCCACCTCCTTTCTGAGCTATGACAAATGGGATTCGTCTAGGGCACATCTACTGGATGAGGCCATCGCTTCGTTTGTCTGTGTAAATTGGAGTTGTTAAAGCCTTATATTTATACTAATCATGTGATCACTGTTAAATGGATATATTAGCAGCGGTCACGATTCTTAACATAAAACCAAAGAAGTCAAAATTTTATATAAACATTTTACATAATGAGACATTTAATTAGATCAAGAGGGATTTCCATTAATGAAAGTTTGGGTCGTTATAATCTTCCAGCCTTAAAAAACATTTTCCCTCGAATTTTTTTTCTCACACTAAAACAGATGTGGGTAACTGTAATTCATCATTTACTCTAATTCCCATGTTGCTTCATCAAACTTTTGGTTTCTCCAGAACACCTTGATGAGGGGAATTGTCTCATTTTATATAACTTTTTCTCCACGATCTATAATTGTCACTGGTTGCTCCTAAAAAGAAAGATAATCCTCTAACTATACCACCTCTGAAGAGAGTACGTACGAGGGGTCTATTATGTACTTCCTTAAGAAGGATACATGAATGAAATATTGTACTTTGGCCATGGTAGGTGTAAGTGCTAGTCGATAGGCCATAACCCCGACATAATCAATATTCTTGAAATGGACGATGTAACTTGGTCTTAACTTCCCTTTCCTTCAAAACCTCATGACCTTGTTCCATGGAGATATGTGTAGAGATACCATGTCTCCAACGTTAAACTCAAGGTCTCATCGACGATTATCTGTATAACTCTTTTTTTGACTTTGGGCTACCTTGATATAATGCTGAATAATTTTCACCTTCTCCACCATTTCTTCAACCATTTCTGGTCCAAGAAGCTTACGCTCACTAATCTCATCCCAACACGTCGTTGTTCTGCACCTTTTCACATAAAGGGCTTTATATGGTGCCATTTGGATGCTAGAGTGGAAACTATTATTATAGAAAACTCAACCAAAATAATATGTTGATCCCATCCTCCTTTAAAGTCCATTGAGAACGTTCTAAACATGTCCTCATGTTTTGGATAGTCCGCTCGGATTGGCCATCAGTTTGAGGATTGTAGGCCATACTGAAGTCTAGTAGAGTATTCAGAGAATATTGAAGACTCTTCCAAAACATAGAGGTGAATCTAGGATCCCGATCGGACACAATAGATTGTGGTAATCCATTCAGCCTTACCACTTCCCTGATATATATCCATGCCAGTTGATCCAATGAGAAATCCTCCCAAATAGAAATGAAGTGTGCCTCCTTTGTAAGACGATACACAACAACCCAGATTTCATTTTTACCTTTGGTTGTCGTCAAAATTCCGGTGACAAATTCCATGGTGATATTATCCCATTTCTATTCTGGTATTGGCAATGGTTGCATCATCCCCTTTGACTTCTTCCTCTATGCCTTCACTTACTGACACACCTGTAACTTTGATGTATATTCAGTGATCTCCTTCTTCATATTATCCCACCAATAATGATCTTGGAGATCTCGATACATCTATGTGTTTCCTAGGTGAATAGAGAAATTTGAACTATGCGCATCATCCCAAAGTTCCTTCTTCAGCTACGAACATGATGAAACAGATAATCATTTCCCAAATCTTATAAATCCTTATTCATTAACATTAAACTCTGAGGATTTCCCTTTTTCGATAGCTTCCACTTTTTCCTAAATTCCCACATCATCCTTTTGAGCATTCTTTAACATTTCCAAAAGTGAAGGTTGAGCAATATTTTGTGAAAGGATTAATGATGTTACCTTCTTTATGATTCATAAAATCTAAGAAGATTGGATTATTTTCAATTCTCATCAATGATAGAATCGCTCGGTCCTTTCTACTTAGGGCATACTCCACCTTGTTCACTTTCCTAGGGTGGTAATGGATTGAGCAGTCATAGTCATTGATCATCTCTAACCATCTTCATTGGTGCATGTTCAAATATTTCTATGTGAATATATACTTAAGGCTTTTGTGGTCCGTATATATTTTACACTTCTCTCCAAAGCGATAATGCCACAAAATTTTCAAAGAAAAGATCAGTACTGCCAACTTGAGGTCATGTGTTAGATAGTTCTGTTCATGAAAATTCAAATGACTTGAAGCATAGGAAATGACCTTGTCATTTTTAATCAACACACATCCCTGACCCTTCTTTGAAGCATCCCTGAAATCCATAAAAAGTTCTCCACCTATGGGTAAAGTGAGCACAGGTACTGTGATAAGCCTTCTTTTCAACTCCTTGAAGCTTTCTTCGCATTCATTACTCCAAGAAAACTTTACTCGCTTCTGAGTTATCTTGGTAAGAGGTTTGAACAATCATGAGAAATTTCTCAGAAGTCGTCGATAATATCCAGCTAACCCTAAGAAGCTATGGATATCTATTACCAATGTTGGCCTTAGCCATCCCTAAATTGCATCTGTTTTGGAGGGATCCAAAGATATCCCATTGCTTGTGATGATATGGCCCAAGAATGAGACCTCCTTTAACCGAAACTCACAGTTGTTGTAATTTTCATAGAGCCTTTCCTTTCACAAGGTCTCTAGTACAGTTCTTAGATGCTCCTCATGATCCTCCTGGGTGTTGGATTATATTATAATATCACCTATAAAGTCTTCCAAAAACTTATCTAGGTAATATTTAAATACTCTATTCATCAAGTCCATGAATATTGATAGAGCTTTAGTGAGTCCGAAATGCATTAATATGAATACATAGTGCCCGTAACTTGTACGAAAAGTCGTCTTGGGGATATCTTCCTTCTTCACCCTTACTTTATAATATCCCGACCACAAATCCACCTTGGAGGAGTATTGTCCTCCACACATCTGATTGAACAAGTCATCAATTCTTGGGAGAGGATAGTTGTTCTTTATCATGATTTTGTTGAGCTCATGATAATCGATGAAAAGGTGGATAGACCCAACATTCTTCATAAAAATTAGGAATGGTGCACCCCATGGTGAAGCACTTGGGCGTATAAACCATTTATCCAGACTCTCCAGTAGTTGATTTTTCATCTCTTCAAGCTCCACAACAGCCATTCTATACAGATTCTTGGATATTGTAAACACCCTAGGTATAAGTTTAATTGAGAATTCAACATCTCTTCAGGAGGAAGACCATGCAGTTCCTCAAGAAACACTTCAGCGAATTCCCTCACAATAGGCATGTCTTCTAGGACGGTTGCCTCTATAGACTCAATCATATGATCTAGATACGCATGCTCATAGGTCAGTAATATCCACTCTTGAGATGATGGAGCTAAATAAGATTCATCTTCCTCCATGCATTTGTAAAGAATCTTGGGTTGATTCTTCACATGGAGAGTTATTTCCCTCTCACGGAAATTTATGTTGGCTCTATATAAGGAAAGAAAACCCATGCCAAGAATTTCATCAAATTACACCAGAGGGAGTTTGATGAGGTTTTCCAGGAAGTTAAATCCACAGATTATGATATGGGAGGAGTTATATTGATGGGATGCAATGATTTCCCCATTTTACATACTCACCAACATCTTCACTTCCATGATTTGTGGTGGTGCTACAATTGCACTACTAAACGTTCGAGATATAAAAGAATGCGTAAAACCTAAATCGAAAAGGAAATTCGCTATTCATGAATGAATAAATAGGGTACATGTCACCACTTCGTTTTCATGGTTCACTTCAGTAGTAGTGATGGAAAAAGCTCACCCTTGCTGCCTTGGAGGTTGTTGGTTGCCTCAGAAAACCCTTGGCTTAAGCCACTGATTTTCCAGATTCCCTGGTTCTTTGCCGTTGTAGAAATGAACAATGTGTTGATGTTCGAACAGACGATTCCTATCCTATGTCACATTCTTGGGTCTTTCTTTACAACAGTTAATAGCTAGGTTCCCTTCTCTTCCACACGTAAAGCATTTCCTCATCCCCTTCAGGCAATTTTTATGGTTTTTCTTTCTGCACCTTTGGCAAGAGGGGTGTTGGATCTTCTTAGCACCATTTGTTTTATCCATAAGATTGCTAGATTTGAATTCCACATTACGTTTCATATCCCCATGATACCCTTGAGATTTTACAATATTCATTTCGACCTTGAGGGCACATCAGGCAATTTCCTCATAGTTGTCGAAGTCACAGATTGCCAGAAATTTCGGTAGGCAATGTTTCATCCCACCAAATAAGTGGTCAACCATTCATTCAAGGGTAATGGCAAAGCCGAATATGTATCTTACAACCCTTGTAATCTTTTCCTCATATGCTCCAAACGATTTTTCATCTTTTTTTTGAGGGAAAGGAAGTCCCTTTCCATCTTTAGTCGGAGGGTGCATGAAAAATATTTATCGAAAAAAATCTTCTAGAAATCCTTCCATTGAAACACCGTGATCTCCTCCTCAGGCTTCATATTTTTGATCAAAGTCCACCATTGATTAGCTTCACCCTCTATATGATATGTATCCAGGAGAACATTCTCTTGTTCAGAACATTGAAGATAGAGAATATATTTTCAATGGAGTTGATCCATTGTTCAGCGATTGAGGGATCAGATGATCCATTAAAAGTAGGAGGCCTTTGTCTTATGAAGCTCTCAATAACGACTTGTTATTTCTTAGGGGGGTTGAATGTTCCTCTTGACCCATGTTTCTATTCAAATCTTGAGTTATCTGAGAGAGAAGCATGACAATGTTCATGATTCCCACTCCCATTGGATTGGACATCTCATTAGTATAGTCATCTCGTTGATCATCACATCGATTTTTAGCCCGAGTCCTCCAATTACTGGCCATTGGCTAGAATGAAAGAAAAGTTTCGGGTAAAACATAAAGGGTAATACAAGGACAAAACTGATGACTTATAAATAACTCTTATTTCCATAACATATGAATCTATTGGCTTCAGTCTATGTTATCCTTAATCTACTTTCTAACATTTATTCTTAGGGAATCTTTTGTCCCTTAATAATGGTTCATACTAAGATTGTGAATTTACCCAATAATATCCCCCAGGAGTGTTGTAACCAAGAGTGTAGTAAGGCTTGTTGTCATGTACTAGTTCCCATTTGAGTCAAGCTCAAAGCGGTGTTTTCGGGCTTTACCCCTAGGATACATCTGTTCCAGATCTGGCTCTACCTAATCGTATCCAGACATGGGTGTATTAGCTTGATAAACCACTAACTCAATACTCACCAAAACATAGGGATGTTTTTATTATACATAGTCTTGTTTATAAGGCTTCAATAGGGTTTTATAATCCTAATCCCAAAAATAACTAAACCAATCCTCTGATACAAACTATAACAAACCTGATCTTTTATTACACAATTAATCGTAATTTAATACATAAACTTCATTTGATAAAACATGGAAGATCGAGAGGTATAGTTTCTTTAGTGCTTAGGATTATTACATAATAACTAAAAACATGAAATACAACATCTTTTTCAAAAACTTTCTTTACATGACCACTACATTCCCTCGTACTTATCATTGCATGGGATAACTTGAGGACATGCAAAAGAAAAGAGTGAGCTATAAAGCCCAGTAAGGGAATAATCATGGAATAAAATGAAGAATAAAATACATGTTAGACAATAGGCATATCAATAGAGCACAAGATAAGCATAAACATAAAGGCATGATAAAGAATGATAATCATAACATGGAAATGTGGCAACAATACTTAACATGGAATTAGCATGAGCCAAGGATCATTGAACATCGAGCATGATTAAATCCCCATTTCACATGAAGCATGAGTAAAACCTCATTGCACATGAATTAACATGAGTAAACACCCATTGTACATGATGTATCATGATACTATAATTTACCCAATTCATTGAAGCTCTATAAGGGCACACACTACTTAGACATTTTATTTCATGCATAAGTGTGCCACATGGATCATATGACATGGATTCATAAAACACAATAATTTATTCCATGATAATGGAATGTGGAATTCATCCATGGAACTTTATAATCAATAAGTAAATGTGCATAAAGGTGAATACCCTTGACAGAGAAATGGGCATGGTATTCACTACAAAATAACATTAGGTTGGAAAATCAGTGCAATTTTGGCAGCGTAACGGTGTGACATAAGAATTCATAAAAATGGTTGATGAGAGAGAACGGGGTGTCTCATAATATGTACATGAAATTCACAGTAATGGGGTCATATATAATCATGTACCAACAATTGTAATATAATTTATAGTCATGATACAAAAGAATTGCTTGAATGTAAAATAGGAGAGAGAAATTCCTTTCGAAACTTCGGCATAGTAACGGGTGTACATGGGAGTTATTTGATGAGAGAGAAAGGGGTATACCATCATTAAAACATAAATAGGGAAGAATGGGGGAGGTTTGAAACCATACCCCAACATTTATAATTGAAATTAGAAGGGCATAACAACATTAAGAATATTGGATAAAAAATGAGAAAGAAAGAAAAAACCCTTACTTGGAAGTGTGCTTCCAAAGGCATGAGTGAGGCTTGAGAGAGGCTTCTTGGGAGCTTGGGGCACCTTGGGAGTACTCTAGAGATAGTAGGTCATAGGTTGGATGAACTAAAAAGGCTTTGAGTGAGGAGAAAGTGGGAGCTTGGGTGGGTTTATATAGGAATGGTGAGGGAATTCTATATTATTTAGGTTTGGGACACCTCACATTAAACTAATCCAAACCACAAAACAAACCATGGTTTTTGCCCATGGGTTTTGGAAAAGGGAAGTGGGAAAAAATATTTTATGAGGCCAAAGTCCTAAATTCATAAAATAATGGGGTTGATTATGTGGAGGTGAGTCTCACTCTCAAGGAAAACAATTTAAAAAGACAAGATGTTTAATAACCCATGAAGGGTCCATTAATACTTTTTAAAATAAGTAAAACAAACCCAAAATCACATTATGTTAATGGTAAAACATATATTGTCCGAACATAAGGCTTATAGTAGTTTATTACATCACTATAGGGTCATTATGATGTCATAAATCACATAATATATTTAAACGATATTTAATTTTTACCCTAAAATTTGAATGTCTCAGCAAATTATAAAAAATTCACCATTGGATAATTTCGATGTCCTAATTCCTGAAATAATATTCATTTTATCTAAATAATTTTTTAAATATGTTAATTTTTACTTTTAAAATAAAAACTGACATTTATCGAAAATTCATGGGTTTTGACAAAAATGGCTTTCAATCCTTAATAAAAATTACAATTTCATTCATAAAATTATACGATCATTTATATTTAATAAAAATTAATTTAATAATAATAATAATATTTTATTAAAATAATATTTAATTAAAAAATCCATTAATTAATCAAAATATATTTCTTAGTTTAACATTAACTAAAAATACTATTTGTGCTTTAAAAACTATTTACAAGGTAATAATAATAAAATGAAAGTATATTCATTATCATATATAAAAATAATGTACATAACCATAGTGATAAGTTCATGTTACATAACTCCTTATAACACCCTCATAAGGTCGAAGATTAAGGTGTGCAATGGTGATAGATTCTTGGAGTGGCTCGGATGACATTGCTCGGGTGGTAATCTCTGTCAACTTCCATTTCTCTCGTAGGCGAACCTGCTTGAGCTTAACATATTCAAGCTCAGCTTGGTCTTGGTAAAGAGAGAAGCAAAATGACGCCACCTCCTTTCTGAGCTCTGAAAAATGGGCTTCGTATGGGGCATGTCTACTGGATGAGGCAATCACTTCCTTTGTCTGATTAAATTGGATTTGTTAAAGCCCTATATTTTTACTAATCTTGTGATCACTGTTCAACGACTATATTAGTAACAATCACAATTCTTAAAATAAAACCAAATAAGTTGACATTTTATATTAAACTTTTACATAAGGAGACATTTAATTAGATCAATAGGGATTCATATTAATGAATTTTTTGGTCGTTACAGTCCTCTTTTATTTTTGTTCAATAAGAATAGTAACTGTGGTAGAATTTATCACCCCGATAAAGGGTTAATCAGGTTAATCTAGATTAATAATAAAGTATAAGGACATAATTTTTTATCATAATTATTATTGTAAAAATTTAGTTCAACCGTTATCACCTAATTCTCCAACATCATTTGTTAAATGGACTTCTGTTTCATAAAAATGAGTTATATAATATTTAAATCAATGAAAGATACAAAATTTCATTCTCTTAGTTTTAATTATCTCTTATGTGTCCACATAGTGAAAAAATAAATTTATTGAATATACCTTTATATATTGAGAATAAAGAAATTATTTTCAAGATATAAACATATTTATAATTTTTATTAATTATATAATGACACTTTTTTCTTAAACTACACCGATGCAATATTTCTCTAATTAATAAAGAATATATAAAATAATTTTAAAAATATTAAAAGTAATATAATATGTGTCATTTATTTCATGTAAAGAATTTTTTATATGAAAATTAAATTTTATTGTTTTTTTAAATAATTATACCTTACTTCCAACCATGTATTTTTATTTTTAAGTGAAATTAAATGTATACTGTGTAAATTTGAAATAATGATATTTTTTGAAACCAATATTTTATTAAATTACTGAAAAATAAAAAAAATGTTATTGGAGGAAAATGGGGATAATATTTTGTCTTAAATTTCATATACTATTCGTTTTAGGGTTAATTGGAACAATGTTTCTTGATAATGAATTTAATATACTATAATCGTTTATGAAATTTCAAGGGTGCCCCTCCCCTTAATTATAAATGGAACCCATCCTTTCTTTTATTAACACAACTTTATGCCTTGTAGATTGAAAAAAATATACCAGATTATCTTTTAAAATAACCTATACACATTATATATGTGATGTTATTCTAAAAATACTATCTCTAGAGTCCTTAATTGGAGGTATAAAGAATTTATTTCAAAGAATTGGTAATCGCCTTAACCTATAACATTGTATTTAATCCTTTTTTAACTCTTATAAATATAATAAGTTATTTATAAAATAATTATATCAGTATCAAAAATTTAATAAAATTTTATTATAATTATGAAACCACCTTTATTCACCCTCTTTCCATCAAATGGGTAGTGAAAATATTTCCCATTCATAAGAACGACTTACTATCTCCATCTAGAGATACCAATTATTTCTCATCACCATATTTTTTGGTTAGGTATTATGATTAGATTAATGTTATATAAGATAATTATGTTATAATCATAAATTTATAATAATAATATCATATATACCTTCTTATATTCCAAACCATTGGAAAATAATAACATCGCTCGTTCATATGTGCGGACTACCACTGCCATGAAGCAATGCGATTTTTTTCATTTATATATTAATTAGATTTTAATGTGGATAGAATTAATGAATATATATGATATCATAATTATTCTGTAAAGGATTTTTATTATTTATATTTATTTATTTTTATCCATTGAGTAAATGAAAATAACGTTCATGCGTATGATATACATACCATCTCTATGAATGGTGTAATTATATCTCTATATTTTATGAATGACTAATCATTTATAAAATGAATATATATGATATTTATATCTTGATTATCATTTTGGAGATTATGTATCCATGATCAAAATTCAAGGTCCAAATATACTAATGTAGAACAAACATGAAAAATGAAGTAGATATCACCCGTAACATTAATTTTAAAAAAGAAGTGTTAAAAAAAGAATGATAAAAGTTTATAAGGAAACCATATAAGGTATTATATATGTTATTATTATTATTTAATATATTTATAATAAATATATTAGTATTTTACAGGTGGATCCAATATGTAAGAAGGAATTATGACCTAAAGTAAGGGACTTTCATCTCACTTTTATTTTTTTGGGACACATGCCTTATACACCACTTATTTATTTTGTGTTGTGTTTATAATACCCATGAATTTATTTTATGAATAATAAAATGAAAATTATGGGATATACAGATCTATATAAGGTTTTTTTCATGGGTCTTATAATTCAAAAGCTTCAAATGTGGTAAGGGTTTTAAGTTAAAATCTCATTGTTTATTAGGATTTGGTTATGATTATAGTTATGATGAAAAAATATTAAGATATAACTCTCAAGAAACTCATGAATTCTATTATTCTCTATTTATTTCCTTAAAATACATAATTTACTTTCATTTTCCTCAACTTAAGTACTCAGGATACATAAAATGTGTTCTTAATGAAAATTGATATTATTTCTCTCTCGGTCAAAAAACCTTTTTCTTCCATATACATGTTTCATAAAAATGTTTTTAAGAAGGTTTTTATGACCACTGAAGGTTTTTATGATTACTTTAAATGTTTCCAAGGTTATTTTAATATAAAAATATTCCCTAAAATTTTGGATTTTTTTTATAATAAAAGTGGTTTTAAAAATAGGAAGGTGATTTTTTTCAAGAAATATTTCAGTGATCTTTTAAAGGAATTTTCAAAACTGATAACCTTTGGTTTTAGTTATGAATTACTAGGGATATTATCCAAATATATCATTTTTCGTATTTCTATGGATGGTTATGGTTTATGTTTATAATATTTTTTTAAAACTCACTTATTTTCCATTGGTTATGTTATAGTGAATTGATGAAATGTTTATGAAACTTGTTATCTTTGAACGAGTTATAATATAATGACATGATAAATGTTTTGAACACATTACACTATTATAGTCTTAGGAATGAGCCTTGAATACTATGGAAATGATTTTCTATGATTATTTGTTTGACAAAAACTTATGTCTTATGCCAATGTTTTTCACTCGTGCATCATATTCTTTGATTCCTTTATGATTCATGTCTTATGAAATTCCATGATTTATGCTGTAACACAAGATTATGATCTATGATATGCAGGGTATGATTTTCAAATGTTATGATCATATTATCATACCCTTACATTAATGTTATGATCAAGTCATAATTTATATATCCATATATTTCCCTTACTTAGAATCAGAGATGACCCTTATTGTGTTTCCTTTATCAATGTTATAAAGAAAAAAACTATGTATTATAAATCTAATAAGGGTTCTAATTATGAAGAACACATTAGGAAATGATATAGATCTTTTATGAACCATTTACTTATGTGTCCGAGTTAAAAAAGGAAATAAAACTATAAAATAATGGAGTAGATCATTATACTATGTAATTAAATTTAATTTATTAAGATGTGATATCTATGTATGAAATGTCTGGGTCACTATAATTAGTCTTCAAAACATTATCTCTAAAATTAAAACAATATAAATTAATATTACCATAAATGGACACAAAGGATAATCTATTACTTAATTTTTATATCTCAAAATATATTTTCAATATACTCTAATTATTCATAATAGTTCCAATTAAATTATCAAGATTCATCTTATTTGAAGGCTTATTATTATCGATCATAGTTTGTTTAGACAATAACTCCTTCCAAAGTATATCAATAATTTTTTCAACCAAATGATCATCCACCAATTCTTTCTCACTATATTATTGTAAACTATTCACTATACATAAAATTTTATAATGATTTTTAGATATAGATTATCTAGGAAGAAAATAAAATATTTAATAATCCACACAAATCATAGCTATCCTAGTTTCAATAACATTAGAACTTTTGAAGTTTTTAGTCCCCAAATTTTTACAAATTCCATTCATTGTTTCAAAATTAGATTCCTAACTATATATATTACAAATAATTGAACATAAAAAATCATTTCACACTTCAGAATTATCCTGAAACTAGTAATTTGAAATGGGTGGGGTAGGGAATGTGTGTTTGAGCCTTCACAAGATATAACATTCAAAATTATACACTTAAAATCAGTGGGTTTATCTAGGATGATCCGACCCAAAATAGATGTGGGAAATCCAGTGGAAGAATGTTATTATTCAGTCTTTTTATAATTTATAAATTTTTATTAGGCCCACAAAATATGGTATGTAAAATAGGGGAATTTATCTAGAAAGATCATATTTTTACCTTATAATACATCGAAATATTTATATATATATTTCCAGAACTAGGCACTGAGAGGGCAGCCAATTCTAAGGTCTGATGTGCCAAGAATTAATTTTATAAAAATATTAAAAATATTTTATATTGAGAGTACATGATACCTCAAATAAAATTGGATAACTCTTAAATGATAGATGAAATCAAAAATCTTAGACCATAGTTGAGTATGGAACACATTGTTTACCCTAGGCATGATATAAAATGGGTTGATGTGGAATGTTCGGATCCCTTCATCATTGGAGGTGCATTTAATAAGTTAATTTAGTTTTAAATTAATTAATTAGTTTGTTTTAAGTGCAACATATAACTCAATAAGAGTATCACAAGACATATTTCTCCAGGGTAAGCTGCATAAACCCAGGGAGAAATCCAAATCTCTTCCTCCATCCTCTATTGGAAGATCACGTCGAACAACGATGAAACTACATATCAGAGCAGATAAAAAAATATAAAATGAAATGAATTTTATAGATCATTGGTGGACACATTATTTATCAAGGAATGACCCACAATCTTGGTATGACTCTTCATTTAGTGTTTTTATTCGCTTAAATTAAATAGTCGAGTAGTTAAATTGTCATTCTTCAATCTGTTCCCTTGTTTGCAGCCTTTGCATGTGTACGAGTAGAGAAATTAAATTATTTTAAATTGTTATCTAACCCTGGGATCCTTTTTCTTGATATTTATCCTATAAATCTTTGTCAATGATGTTTAGATAATTATTGTAGTGTTTCCTACCTTGTTTCTTGACGTTCATCACCGATTGGACACTAAGGTATCACTTACAGAATTTTAGAGCGATACTGAGACTGATTGTATCTTCCGATTCATAGTGTTTTCAAGATAAAATATCATATTGAAGAACATAGCATATTTTTTGGATGATTGTGAGGCATGGAAATTTTTTTTTGTTGATTTTAGATCTAAAAACTGAACATAGAACTATTGGTGGGATAAAGAATGAATGACGAAACCCACAATGATGAACAAAGTCAATTTCCAATGAGTGAGGACCAAGATCCATAATTTTGTCTAGATCCACTAATTTTGACTAGTATAGGGACGAAATCAAAGCTGTATCAATCAAATTTTCATATAGGTATCCGATCTTAAAAATATGAGAAGGCCCAAATATACGCCATGTTCAAGGATAAACACATGACAATTAGCCCCCCCCCCCCAACGGTGGTGGCTAGGTTTTCATAAAACATAAGGATGAAACGGTGTGTAACCCTTATACATTAAATGTATCCATTATCCAGTTAGAAAATCTATGTAATGGATCACATGAGAGGGACCCCATGTGGGATTACAAGGCCAAATAAATTACCATGTACCCAAGTACATGGACATGGCCATGTGGCATGGGTGGTACCCCATGTGAGGTAACACATAGTGTACTAAAGTTCACAGACAGGGGAAGAGAGTTCATAGACACGACTAGAGGGACACAACTTGCCCCAGTTAGGTTGTACATGACATGAAGTCCACATGCATGATGTACTCTGGTACACAAATAAGGAGTCATGTACTATCTAGAGACATGGCTAGGCTATGGTACGAGACCACACATCGGTTGGGTCCCCTCACAGATTGTGTACCCTTTGGTTCCTTTTTAGGAAACTTCAATACTTTGCATCACCTTTACTTGAACTTGGATTTTGGCCAGTGAGTAGACAATCCTGGGTGTTTTTCATGTAGAACACAATGGATCCCTATGTTTCAGCTTTGGAGATACAAAGTTAATTATTTTGAGCATGGTTCTTACTTAGGAAATGTTTGATGATGGAATTGATCATGCATGATCACCAAAAAACTCCCAAGTGGCACCGTCCTATGGGGAATCGAATGGATCTTTCATGACTTAGAGTGGCACCATACAGCTGGGATGGGAATGGGTCCTTGAATTTCCCAGTGGTACCCTCCATTGGGGTAGGTCATGGGTTCTTGATGACTTAGAGTGGCACCCTTTAGCTGATCTAGGCATGAGTCCTTGACCTTCTAAGTGGCACCCTCATACGGGGTAACGAATGGGTACTCAATAACTTAGAGTGGCACCCTCTAGTCGGGCTGGGAATAGGTCCTCGACCTTTCGAGTGGCACCCTCCTTTGGTATGAGGGTATGGGTCCTTGATGATAAGAGTGAACCCCCCCCCCCCCAAACTAGGGTGTTGGTCCTCTACTTTTAGTTTGTAGCCCCCTTAACGATGAGGCATAGTGAAGATGTGTGTTTTGACATATACGATTACTTTTATCCAGATGAGTGAGATGATGAACATCATTGATGGACTCTTGGAACTATTTGATACTCTTCTTATTAGGATAAGTTGTGAGATGGAAATCGCTTTACTCTATCATTTGGTATTCTTTTGAATACATATATATATCCTTCTTTTTTATCCACAGATTGTATTTAATTACTCTCATTCTAGGATATGTGAATATATGCGGGGTATGCCATGCGATTTATCATGTCTAGCTTCTCATGGTCAGATACAGCACATAGGAACAGGGAATCCTAGAGTGGGGTGATGCTTCACTTGTGAATGGTGGGGTCACATGGCATGAAACTCAAATTAGCCCAGGTAAATAACTATTGGACTTCCATGACAGAGGCAATACCATGACTAGGGATATCTCAGGTGAGGATAGGGTGGTACAAGGGAGGTGGATCTAGCATAGCAGAAGGGGGAGCTAAGGGTGGTGGACACTACTATGAGATCCTTTAACAACCACCACCAAGTGTCCTACTCTAGGCTCAGGGAGCTGGTGGTTGGGGCCACATGTAGATGTAGGATTTGGAAGTCTATGACCCCACAAAGCATGAGATGATAAGAGGTATAATCAATGTGTTTTATGTAACGACCCGAAATTTTGAATAAATCATGTTTCCTAATTTTATGTGTTATTTTTATTTTATTTTTATACTCAACAAAAATGTTTCATTTGATAACATGAGTATAATTAAAATGATATAATTGGGTTTTGACTGTTATATGACCATTGGTCAATATGACCGCTGGAAACTAAACGTTTTGATTATTGTCTCTAAATACCAGTAATCTTGGTTAATTAATATAGAAAAAAGATTCGATGGCCTCACCCAGTAGTCTTGGACCGATTGAAGCCCATCTAATAGAACTTGGGAAGGAGGTAGCACCACTGGGCTTTGCTCTGGACCAAACCCAAGCTGAACTTCATCGTGTGAAGCTAGAACGGGATCGCCTTCGCGAGAAGTTCAAACTGATAGAAATTACTAGTCGTGCGATGTTGGCCTAGCCTCCCTCAGATTCTCTAACCTTAGCACACCTTATACTTAGGTCCTATGTTGGTGTGATAAGGGGCTATATAAGGAGACCATAACTGCCTTGTGTAATCCTTTGTTTTAAATAAAAATTGGAATTTCTTCTTATGATGAAGTTTATGAATTTTCAAATGACCAGATAAATATAGTATGCATATTTTTGATTAATTTTAGAGAAAGGATATTTTAAAAATGTTTATGTAAACCTTAAATAAATAAAAATGTGTAATGATTTTAAAATAATGGTCTTCTACAAATATGTTCAGTACAGAATTTAGAGTCTAATAAGATCAACTTAATTTTTGATGAATAGTAAATTATGAATAGTGATTTTATGCTTAGGATTAGTAATGTGACCAAATAGATTAGTAATATCACTTAAAGAAAGTATTAATATAATCTAGGCACCTTGATTTAAGTAATGTGATTCAATAAAATGGTTAAAAAATGGTTTCATAAATTATTATTCAAGTATTAGTTTTTTCGGGTGAAGAGTGTTTTTTAATTAAAATTTAAATTTAAAATATTTAGAAAATTATTTTTATAAAATGGATTTAATTTTTGAACTCAGAGCATCGATATTATATTAAGGTAATTTTTGTGGTTTTTTCTAAAAATAATGAATTTTCGGCGAATAGTGTATTTATTTAAAAAATAAATTAAAAATATTTAGAAAATTATTTTTATAAAATGGAGTTCATTTTTGAAATCAGAGCATTGATATTTGGTTAAGGTGAAATTTTGGGATTTTTCTGAGAAAGTTGAATTTTCAGTGAATAGTAAAAATACAGTTTTAGGGTTTCGGTATGTTTAACGACATCATAACTGTGTCATGATGATGTCATGAGATATTTTAAAGGATGTTAGACTAATGAGGATTAATTATTGTGTGGGGGTCCCCATGTGGCCTAACTTGATGGGAAGTACCATGGGAGGGCCCATGCTTTTGAGAAAACCACTTTTGAGGTGTCCCTTGGCCATTAATGCCTTGTCCCCTCACTTTCCCTATAAATATCAAGACCTACTCTCATATTTTCGACTCCAAAACCATCCTCAACGAATTTCGGGTCTCCTTACCTCACAAGGAGTCCTCCCAAGGTGCCCCCAAGCCCTCAAGGTCCCAACCTTTGAGTTTTAAGAGTTACGTTTTAAGGTAAGGGATCCGACCTCTCTCTTTCATTTCAAGTAATCTCTTTTATGTCATTCCTTTTATGCTCCATGTTCTTATGTTGGAGGATGTTCTTTTATACTCCTCTTACTTCCCTTTTCATGTTCATATAATGAGATATCCCCTCTTACTCTCATTATTTCGTTTTATGAAGTTTTAAGTGGCGCTGTTAGGCTGCCGAAATTTTTGTAACAGATTCTTTCTCCCTTCTCATTTTTCAAGATCTATTTTCATGTAAAGTATTTCAAGTTCCTTTTTATTATGTTGAGGTATGATCTCTAAATTTATCATACTGATATTTTATGATCATATGATGATAGACCCCATTTTATCGCTTCAATTCAGTATTTTGAAGTTTTAAGTGGCGTCGTTTGGCTGCCGAATTTTTAAGTGGTTCTTCACCCTTCTCGTTTTGAAGTTCTACTTTCATGTCAATTCTTTCAAGTTCCTTTTTGTTATGTTGGGGTATGATCTCTATATCTATAATACTGGACTCTTATATTCATATGATGAGAGACCACATTTGATCTCTTCAATTCAGTATTTTTGAAGTTTTAAGTCGCGCCGTTAGGCTGCCGAATTTTTAAGTGGTTCTCCACCCTTCTCGTTTTGAAGTTCTACTTTCATGTCAATTCTTTCAAGTTCCGTTTTGTTATGTTGGGGAATTATCTCTATATCTATCATACTGAACTCTTATGTTCACATGATGAGAGACCCTATTTGATCTTTTCAAATCATTTTTGTTGAAGTATAAGTAACGCCGTTAGGCTGCCGAATTTTTAAGTGGTTATTCATCCTTCTCGTTTTGAAGTTCTACTTTCATGTCAATTCTTTCAAGTTCCGTTTTTTTATGTTGGGGTATGATCTCTATATATATCATATTGTACTCTTATGTTCATATGATTAGAGACCCTATTTGATCTCTTCAATTCAGTATTTTGATGTTTTAAGTGGCACCGTTAGGCTGCCCAATTTTTAAGTGGTTCTTCACCCTTCTCATTTTGAAATTCTACTTTAATGTAAATTCTTTCAAGTTCCTTTTTTTATGTTGGGGTATGATCTCTATATCTATCATACTGGACTCTTATGTTCATATGATGAGAGACCCTATTTGATCTCATCAATTCATTTTTTGTTGAAGTTTAAGTGACGCCGTTAGGCTACCGAATTGTTAAGGGATTTTTTTACCCTTCTCCTTTTCAAAGTTCTAATTCCATGTCAAGTATTGCAAGTTACTTTTTATTATGTTGGGGTATGATCTCTATATCTATCATACTGATATTTTATGTTCATATGATGAGAGACCCTATTTGACATCATCAATTCATTTTGGGTTGAAGTTTATGTAACGCTGTTAGGCTGCCGAATTTTCATAAGAGAAATTCTATTTTTTGTCTTCCTTTCATGTTCTTCATTTCATATGGTATATTTTCAAATTTCATCACCATGTTCCTAAATCCCTTATATTCTGTCCCTCTACATTTTATGGGTCATTTATGATTGTTTGACTCATGTCCCCTCTCTTTTCAACGTTTTCTAAAACCTTGTAACGTAGCCGTTGTGCTGCAGAATTTTAATCTCAAAATGCCTCTCTCTTTTTCTCAAAATTACTTCATGTTATTAAGTTAATACTCAAAGCTCTTATTTCTATAGGGTTATTCACATATATACAAAAAAAATTTATTTTAAATTCTGGGATTTACATACATGAAACCCGCTCTCCCCTTCCGTGGGTTTAAAGTGACGTAAAGATCATGTCTTTAAAGCAGTTTTTAAAACATTATGATTATGAAATGAAACCCATTTATTTTATGCTATATGGGTTATTTATGAAATGTTTTATGATGATATATGTGGCTCACATGATAATAAAGGAAAATTTAAGGGTGCACCCTGATAGCGCTCCAATGCATTGGGTAATGATATAACCACTAGAGATTGCAATTTTCATGATACCTTGGTGAATAACCTTGGTAATTTTCAAATGACACCTTGGGGATAGACCTTGGTGATATGTTCATGATTGTCTATGTTAAATGATGTAGCCACATCTTCATGTTATGAAAAAGTTTTATTTTTATTATGATATGCCTCATGATTTCATTTTCATGCCTTAAAGTTCTTTTCATGACTTGATTGATGTATCTCAAGTTCATATGTAAAATGCTTCACTTGTTTCCCTTGCTGGGCCTTCTGCTCACCCTTTCTTTTGATGTATGTCCCAAGGTTATGAGATGCAATAATGAGCCTAGGGTGAACACGAGGAGAAGCCTTTCAAGTGTTTAAGAAGAATGTTTTATGTTTTCATGTTTTAAGTTTCTAGTTTCCAAGACACTAAAGCTTAAAGATCCTCAGTTTTGTAAAATGTAATGAAAGTTTATGTGATAAAAAGGCAGGATGCTATAGTTGGTATCAAAGGATGGTTTAGTAATTTTTGGAAATTAGGATATGAAAACTCTAGGAATAACCCTATAGAAAAGTTTAAATATAGGAAATCTTCCTCGTATTTTGGTGAGTATTGAGTAAGGGGTTTCCAAGAAAATACATCCCTGTCTGGATACGAGCAGGTAGAGGTGGCTCTGGCACAGATGTACATAGGGGTAAAACCTGAAAACACCGCTTTGAGCTAGACTCGAACGGGAACTGGTACATGACAATGGGCCTTGCTGCACTCTTGGTTACGACACTCCCAGGGGATATGCTTTGGTAAATTCATAAGCTTAGTATGAACCATTGTTAAAGGAATAAAGATAAAATAAAATAAAGGTTCACATAAGAATATATGATCATGGATAACCTAGATGGGAACCTAGGGGATCACAAGTTAGGGTATACTTTTCAACTACAAGTTATCCTTATATGCTTTAAGTTTCTTTTCATGATTATTGGCTAAGTATTTAAGCCCCTATTTATAGTTTCTTTCCTTAGTTAATGGCGGTAAATGGAAGAACATGTCCCAACAACTAATGTGATAGGAAATGCTACGATTGCCGTATTAATACAACAGAGATGATTAGGGGATTAAAAGATGATTATTATTTTGGAAGGCGTTCACTATTTTGAGGACCCTATATGATCGAGGTAAATAGATTACTACGGTATTTTCATTGAGTAAGGTTGACTTATATTTTGAAGAATCAATGAACTTAAGGTGGACTTATAGTAATTTCGGTTACTTATGGGAATGATTAACCTATCTTGGGTAAAATATGTTTAGGTTAGCTACATTTTTTATAAGATGTTAGGTGTGGTTGATGTTATTTGGAGATGAACAATGAAGTTTATTTTGGAAGACTATGTTATCAAATCCCTCTTGTATTTGGGTTTCAATCTTAGTTTGGTTTATTTTGAGGGATTTTAAGGACCGTTATTTATGGGATGGTCTATGATGAACTTTGGGTAGTACCATGGAACTTTGAAGATTTAAAAATAGTTTCCCTTCCTATGGGATTCTTTCTTTTTGAAGAGTTGTTTTACCTTACCCTTTCTGTTTTGGGATAATGTTTAAAGATAGAAGAAATAGATAGTTAATCTTTTGTGGATTATGTGATTCCCTAGAAGATGATTCTTGTGTTTTGATGAGACCAAGTAGTTTTTAATGCTCATCATTGGGAGAAAAGATTAGTTTTGGTAGAAACATATTAAAGGATGAAACTCTACATGAAGGTAGGTATATTTTCTTATGTTTTTGTTCTATGTAGTAAATGAATTCCTCGAAATTCTGAAAAGGAACGTAAAACAAAAATGTTGTTGGTTTACGTTTCCTACTAGGTAATCAATGGCCGTTTACACACATCATAAGTTTGGGATTTTCTTATGGTTAACTTTCTCCTAATCATGTTCTCTATCACTCTCCCTTAGAACTTGACCCTTTGTTTTTCATACATGTCCATGTTTTCCTACATTGAATCCCACTGTGGGCTAACTCGGGTGGCCTTCATACTTCACTTTCTTTCTTTTAAAGTAATGGTTTTACTGAATCCTTTTCCGATGTGGTACTTTCAATGAAATTTCAAAAGCTAATTTTAAAAATTGCGAGGACGCAATTTCTTAAGGGGGATGATTGTAACGACCCGAAATTTTGAATAAATCTTGTTTCCTAATTTTATGTGTTATTTTTATTTTATTTTTATACTCAACAAAAATGTTTCATTTGATAACATGAGTATAATTAAAATGATATCATTGGTTTTTGACAGTTATATGACTATTGGTCAATATGACCGCTGGAAACTAAACGTTTTGATTATTGTCTCTAAATACAAGTAATCTTGGTTAATTAATATAGAAAGAAGATTTGATGGCCTCACCCAGTAGTCTTGGACCGATCGAAGCCCATCTAACAGAACTTGGGAAGGAGGTAGCTCCACTGGGCTTTGCTATGGACCAAACCCAAGCTGAACTTCATCGTGTGAAGCTATAACGGGATCGCCTTCGCGAGAAGTTCAAACTGATAGAAATTACTACTCATGCGAGGTTGGCCGAGCCTCCCTCAGATTCTCTAACCTTAGCACACCTTACACTTAGGTCCTATGCTGGTGTGATAAGGGGCTATATAAGGAGACCATAACTGCCTTGTGTAATCCTTTGTTTTAAATAAAAATTGGAATTTCTTTTTATGATGAAGTTTAGGAATTTTCAAATGACCAGATAAATATAGTATGCATATTTTTGATGAATTTTAGAGAAAAGATATTTTAAAAATGTTTATGTAAACCTTAAATAAATAAAAATGTGTAATGATTTTCAAAAAATGGTCTTCTACAAATATGTTCAGTATGGAATTTAGAGTCTAATAAGATCAACTTAATTTTTGATGAATAATAAATTATGAATAGTGATTTTATGATTAGTATTAGTAATGTGACCAAATGGATTAGTAATTTCACTTAAAGAAAGTATTAATATAATCTAGGCACCTTGATTTAAGTAATGTGATTCAATAAAATGGTTAAAAACAGTTTCATAAATTATTATTCAAGTATTAGTTTTTTCAGGTGAATAGTGTTTTTTAATTAAAATTTAAATTAAAAATATTTAGAAAATTATTTTTATAAAATGGATTTCATTTTTGAACTCAGAGCATCGATATTATGTTAAGGTAATTTTTGGGGTTTTTTCAAAAAATAATGAATTTTCGGTGAATAGTGTATTTATTTAAAAAATAAATTAAAAATATTTAGAAAAATATTTTTATAAAATAGAGTTAATTTTTGAAATCAGATCATTGATATTTTGTTAAGGTGAAATTTTGGGATTTTTCTGAGAAAGTTGAATTTTCAGTGAATAGTAAAAATACAGTTTTAGTGTTTCGGTATGTTTAACGACATCATAACTGTGTCAGGATGATGTCATGAGATATTTTAAAGTATGTTCGACTAATGAAGATGAATTATTGTGTGGGGGTCCCCATGTTGCCTAACTTGATGGGAAGTTCCATGGGAGGGCCCATGCTTTTGAGAAAACCACTTTTGAGGTGTCCCTTGGCCATTAATGCCTTGTCCCCTCACTTTCCCTATAAATATCAAGCCCTCCTCTCATCGTTTCGACTCCAAAACCATCCTCAACGAAGTTCCGGTCTCCTTACCTCCCAAGGAGTCCTCCCAAGGTGCCCCCAAGCCCTCAAGGTCCCAACCATTGAGTTTTAAGAGTTACGTTTTAAGGTAAGGGATCCGACCTCTCTCTTTCATTTCAAGTATTCTCTTTTATGTCATTCCTTTTATGCTCCATGTTCTTATGTTGGAGGATGTTATTTTATACTCCTCTTACTTCCCTTTTCATGTTCATATAATGAGAGATCCCCTGTTACTCTCATTATTTCATTTTATGATGTTTTAAGTGGCGCCGTTAGGCTGCCGAAGTTTTTGTAACGGATTTTTTCTCCCTTCTCATTTTTCAAGATCTATTATCATGTAAAGTATTTCAAGTTCCTTTTTATTATTTTGGGGTATGATCTCTAAATTTATCATACTGATCTTGTATGATCATATTATGAGAGACCCCATTTGATCGCTTCAATTCAGTATTTTGAAGTTTTAAGTGGCGCCGTTAGGCTGCCGAATTTTTAAGTGGTTCTTCACCCTTCTCGTTTTGAAGTTCTACTTTCATGTCAATTCTTTCAAGTTCCTTTTTGTTATGTTGGGGTATGATCTCTATATATATAATAATGGACTGTTATGTTCATATGATGAGAGACCCCATTTGATCTCTTCAATTCAGTATTTTTGAAGTTTTAAGTCGCGCCGTTAGGCTGCCGAATTTTTAAGTGGTTCTTCACCCTTCTCGTTTTGAAGTTCTACTTTCATGTCAATTCTTTCAAGTTCC
Source organism: Viscum album (assembly GCA_963277665.1). Classification (NCBI taxonomy): domain Eukaryota; kingdom Viridiplantae; phylum Streptophyta; class Magnoliopsida; order Santalales; family Viscaceae; genus Viscum; species Viscum album. Next base: position 92,767,515 of record OY728155.1, read on the forward strand.
TTTTTGTTATGTTGGGGAATTATCTCTATATCTACCATAATGAACTATAATGTTCACGTGATGAGAGACCCTATTTGATCTTTTCAAATCATTTTTGTTGAAGTATAAGTAACACTGTTAGGCTGCCGAATTTTTAAGTGGTTCTTCACCCTTCTCGTTTTGAAGTTCTACTTTCATGTCAATTCTTTCAAGTTCCTTTTTGTTATGTTCGGGTATGATCTCTATATCTATCATACTGGACTCTTATGTTCATATGATGAGAGACCCTTTTTGATCTCTTCAATTCAGTATTTTGATGTTTTAAGTGGCGCCGTTAGGCTGCCGAATTTTTAAGTGGTTCTTCACCCTTCTCATTTTGAAGTTCTACTTTCATTTCAATTCTTTCAAGTTACTTTTTGTTATGTTGGGGTATGATCTCTATATCTATCATAATGGAATCTTATGTTCATATGATGAGAGACCCTATTTTATCTCATCAATTCATTTTTTGTTGAAGTTTAAGTGACGCCGTTAGGCTGCCGAATTGTTAAGGGATTTTTTTACCCTTCTCCTTTTCAAAGTTCTAATTCCATGTCAAGTATTGCAAGTTCCTTTTTATTATGTTGGGGTATGATATCTATATCTATCATACTGATATTTTATTTTCATATTATGAGAGACCCTATTTGACATCATCAATTCATTTGGGGTTGAAGTTTATGTAACGCTGTTAGGCTGCCGAATTTTCATAAGAGAAATCTTATTTTTTGTCTTCCTTTCATGTTCTTCATTTCATATGGTATATTTTCAAATTTCATCACCATGTTCCTAAATCCCTTATATTCTGTCCCTCTACTTTTTATGGGTCATTTATGATTGTTTGACACATGTCCCCTCTCTTTTCAACGTTTTTTAAAACCTTGTAATGTAGCCGTTGTGCTACATAATTTTCGTCTCAAAATGCCTCTCTCTTTTTCTCAAAATTACATCATGTTATTAAGTGAATACTCAAAGCTATTATTTCTATAGGGTTATTCACATATATAATAAAATTTTCTTTTTTAAATTCTGGGATTTACATACATGAAACCCGCTCTCCCCTTCCGTGGGTTTAAAGTGACGTAAAGATCATGTCTTTAAAGCAGTTTTTAAAACATTATGATTATGAAATGAAACCCATTTATTTTATGCTATATGGGTTATTTATGAAATTTTTGATGATGATATATGTGGCTCACATGATAATAAAGGCAAATTTAAGGGTGCTCCCTGATAGCGCTCCAATTCATTGGGTAATGATGTAACCACTAGTGATTACAATTTTCACGATACCTTAGTGAATAACCTTGGTAATTTTCAAATGACACCTTGGGGATGGACCTTGGTGATATGTTCATGATTGTCTATGTTAAATGATGTAGCCACATCTTCAAGTTATGAAAATGTTTTATTTTTATTATGATATTCCTCATGATTTCATTTTCATGGCTTAAAGTTCTTTTCATGACTTGATTGATGTATCTCAAGTTCATATGTAAAATGTTTCACTTGTTTCCCTTGCTGGGCCTTCTGCTCACCCTTTCTTTTGATGTATGTCCCCAGGTTATGAGATGCAATAATGAGCCTAGGTTTAACATGAGGAGAAGCCTTTCAAGTGTTTAAGAAGAATGTTTTATGTTTTCATGTTTTAAGATCCTAGTTTCCAAGACACTAAACCTTAAAGATCCTCAGTTTTGTAAAATGTAATGAAAGTTTATGTGATAAAAAGGCAGGATGCTATATTTTATAATCATTCTTTAGTTTTAGTTGACATAGGTTCTAGAAATTATTTTTTCTTTATTCTCCTAGTTTTTGTGTTAGAGCTCCCAATTGAGGTGTTTGCCCAATAGATTCATCTTGAGGTTCATATAGGGAACACTTCTTCTATATATTTTATCTGCTAGTAGTGTGAGATATATCTAAAATGAGAGAGGTTCATGTGGGACATTTTTTTATAATGATGGAACCCTATGATGTCATTCCTAGTATGAATTGCCTGTCCATGATCGGAGACCAGATTGATTGTCACCACAGACAGGTTAGATACATATGTACTGATGGGAAAAGATTCTCATTTTTTGGTGAGAGAGATCTCATGGAAGGGAAATTGGGTTCTTTGAATAAGATCCTTCATCCCATAAGCAACCATTTGGATAGTATATCCCTTTGTGAAGAAGGATCTTCCGGAATATTGGTTTCTTCAGTTGTGGAGGATTACATGGACAACTTCCCGAAGGATGTTTGGGGACTACCTTCAAGGTAGGATATGGAGTTTTTAATAAAATTTCATCCCATGACTACTCTGATATATTTTTCAGAATATCAGATGGACCCTACTGAGCTCTGGGATCTATTGTTTCATTTGAAGGACCTTTGGGAGACACGTTTCATTGGATCTAGTGTTTTCCCCTAGAAGCATCAGTCTTGTTCTTGAAAAAGGTGGATGGGAGTTCACAGCTTTGTAGGGATTATCATCACTTGAACTGGGCCCTGATAAAGAAAATGTACCACTTTATGAGTATGTATTACCTTATTGAATAGTTTCAATGCACGATATGGTTCTTGAAGAATGAACTTAGGTGTGGCTTTAACAAGTTGAGGGTTCGTAAGGTTGAAATTCAAAGGTTGGATTTCCAATGTTGCTATGGAAACTATAAGTTTCTAATTATTCCCTTTGGTGTGATGAATTCCCCTAGATTGTTATGTTGATATTGATTGAAAATTTTGAGATATAATGTTAATTGTTTTGGGCATGGTTCTTACTTAGTAAATGCTCGATAATGGTATTGGTCACATGGGATCACCATAGAACTTTTGAGTGAATCCCTCCTATGGAACATGGAATGGTTCCTCGATGACTTAGAATGGAACCCTCTAGTTAGACCAGGAAAGGGTCCTTGACGTTTTGATTGGAACCCTCCCAGAGGGAAGGGAATGGGTCCTCAATTACTTAGAGTGGAACTGTCCAACTAGGTAGGGCATGGGTGCTTGACCTTCTAAGTGACACTATCATGCGGTATCAGTGCATGGGTCCTCAAATATCAGATTGGAACCGCCTAAAAAACCAGGTAGAGAGTCCTCTATTTCAAGTTTGTGTCCCCGTTGATTGTGTGGAACAATGAAAAGTCATGGTTATACTTCTAAAGTTACTTATGGGAAAATGTGTGAGATGATGGACATTATTGATGAAATTTCAGAACTATTGGATACTTTTCTATTTGGGATGATATGTGAGATGTAGATCCTCTTACTCTCTTATTTGGAATTATTTTAATTGACCATATATATATATATACTTATTTTTTATCCAGACATTGGATTTGGTTACTCTCCTTTAAAAAGAGACGAAGACGTGTGGGGTATGCCATGTGATTTCAGTGTCTAGGTTCCCATGGTTGGATGATTATACTATCATGCTATAGGTGTAAAATATTTAATGGGTTGTTCATATACTCTCTATGTTTATCCCTTTGTTCTTGGATAATCTTACTTTCACTCTTGGTTTGGGTTGATCTGTTCTCTTTGATTGTATCTTGCATCTACTATCTTTCTCATTATATTATATCCCTTACTGACCCCTTCATCTTTTAGGGTGTCTTACAAGGTATGTATATACTCACCCCTACATGGCCTTTTCATGCATGATTTATGTCTTACAGAGATGAAAAATAGGTCAACCATGACTACATAGGAGATTAGGGATACTGGGTACTTGGATCGTGTATAGTGGTAGTAGCTTGGGATTTAAGAGATGGGCTCTCTTTCATCTATTTAATTTTTCAGTTTATTAGGTTGGGATTTATTTCTAGTTATATGTCTATTTTACCCCTTCACTTTTGAATTTTCTCTACCAGACTTTTGTATTGTCTTGTGGTTCATGCATTCTTGGTTTACATTATAGAAATGTTGCATATTTTACTCTTCCCCTCTTAAATTTTTCAACAAGATGGCTATGTGTGTACAAGTACTTAGGATAATTCGTCCATATGTTAGTTTTTCCTTCAATACTGGTCTCCAGACCCTAGCCTATGGGGGCAGGCTTGGGGTAGTTGCGGCTCGAGCCCTGACTTAGATAGGGTCATGACATTATCCATCCTCTCCCCAAATAAATGATGGAAATTCCTTCATTTGTTATAGTTTTTATAATTTTATATCTATTAATAGGGTAAACCTCCCACATAATGGTTTAAAATCCCACAAATGAGAATGTATGATTAAAAAAAATTCAAATTGATCAGAATATACCCATTAAAAATTCCAAAAAAATAAAATGTTTCCACTATTAATATAAAACAATTTTAAAATATAAATTAATCATATAGAACTCAACAAAAAATAAAAGATGAATGTGATCACTTTATAATGTTTCTCCTCTAATATCACATGTACCCTTATCTTTTATGACATTTCCTTTAAATCCAACATCAAAAGATATTTAAAAATAAATTTCAAATAAAATATGTTATATAAAACTAGTAAGAAATATATTTATTGATATAAGAAAATTTAGGGAAAATATTAATGAAATTTTATCAATAAATATAAGGTATCCATTAAATTTATTAATAAAATTTATAGTTAAGAAATCAGAGGATTTTCTGTCTCCACATTTATAGTTTCAGAAGCAGAATATTTCTCAAAGCCAAATTATTCCTTTTAATCATAAGATCATTCAATGAAAGTATTGTATAATAATTATTTATAAAATATGATAAAATTACCAATTGGTTCAAGATAGTTAATCCAAATTTGAATAAAAATCAATTCTTAGTTTTTTTATTAGAATATGGATACTATATTTTCTCAACACTCTCCTTCAAATGATAAAATCAGAATATGAGTCCATCCAGGTAATGGGAATGATAAAAAAATTCAATGAGTGATAAAATAGGGATCCTTTTACTATCATCCTTCCACCTTTTAAGCACATTCAAATTTCTATAAATTGACATTTCAACCACTGATATCTCTAAATAAATTTACAATTGAGATTTTACATTATCGGGATCAAAATATTTATTTTTTAGATCAAACTAAATAAATAAAAATATATGTATACAAAAGAAAACAAAAAAATGAAATACATAAATAATAATTTAAATATTAAGAATTTGATGTTATATCAACTACATCAACATTATATTTTGTTGTAGAACTCATAAAATAAAAGTATTAAGTCATTTGATCAATTCTCAAAGATGAAACAAAAGATAAATCCTTTGCATACTCTTCATAAAGATGATATAAATTTCATTTCACTATAGATATCTTTTGTTGGTAAAGACGTAGATCAAGACCTAGATAACTGAATTCTAGGAGTGTCAACATGATTTGGGGATAAAAAAAACTACCATTGCAAGTAGAATGCATTACTGACTCCAATATTTATCCAATTCATTATTCATATGATAATATATTGTTTTAATGAAAACAACTTCGTTTCTGACATTATTCAATAACATGCTCTCAATTTTCGAAATATTACATGAGTATCAATTTGATGTAGTATTTATGGATCCTCAAATATAATATTTCGTATTTTAAAAAATATTCACAAATTAAAAATCCATTCCACTATCTTCCATTATTCTTTTTAAGGGAAATTATTATAATATGGATAATAAATATCCAAGTTATTGAAAAAATACGTATGTTTTATTGAACTTTGAATAATTATATTTGTGTAACTCTATCTAGTGGGCATATAAAATCTAAAAATACATTAGTATAAACTATAATTTTTTTTGATAAATCTTAAAAACATGTTGTTATACCCTCAAAACTGTTAACATGGGAAATTATTAACTAATATGTTTTTTGGAATGAAAAAATAATAACCTTCAACACATCTTGAATAAAAAACATTTAAAACATGGGTGTAATATAAAACATGGAAAAATTCCACCATGAAAATAAATTTTTTTCTATGTTAAATACATCCATATATTTTTATATCATAGTATCATTGATTGATGCATTTTCTAGGGTAAGAGAGAAACTTTTTTTTTTTACCCCAATCAACCAATATTTCTTTAATTTGTTATCTAGATTACCACTTATACATAGAGGTAACATATTAGTCAAATAAATAATTATGTATTTTAATTTCCACACCAAATCAACACAATTCAATGTCAATAAAAATACCCCTTAGTAGTATAAGTCATCCAAAAATTATAAATAAGGCATATCATACCACTAATGTTTGAGAACATATATATTTTTTTATTCTATTGATCATACTCTTCCACCACATAAAATCATTTATTACTTCTACAAAATACTTCTCTTATTGAATTATGCAACTAAAAATTAAACTTAACTCCTTCATATAATTTTTTTAATGGGTGGTAATGTTTAAAATGTATGTACCCATGTTTTCCATAAAAACCTTAAATAAAAATTTCTTTTTCATAACTTTATTGAATGTTCTAAGATAATGGATGCAAGAGTATGATATTTTAGTACTTTTATTCCATTGTATTTATCAATATGTCAAGACAATGTTGATGTTACAAATCTTTTACCACCTCCCTCTAATACTAATGAACACTGTTTTCACTTAACCTTATATTTTTCATCAATTACTCCCATTAAAAAAAAACATTAGACATCAAATGCAGTATTATTTCAACTTTTTCTTGGACTTTAAAATCATATTTTTACTTTGATCTTAATCTAGGCTGTAAATAGATTAATGAGTGTCAGTGACACCATATATTATGTAGTTTCTATCATTAAGGTCATGAATATATTATTATTCAATAAATTTTTTGGAACATGATTAAGATGATATATAACTCCAAAATACTATATTTATTTTAGAAACCCAATTTATATGAAAAAATTTAATCCAATTTATGGAGAGTAAAAAAATGAAAAAACAATAAAAAAATAAATATAAAAACAATTATATTTGTAATATAAAAACTCAGATGAGGAAAAATAAAAAATTAATAATTTAAATACACATAAATAATGATTATATGTGATTATATTATGAAATATTATCAAATTAATTTTTTTAAAATGAAAACATACATTTTTAATGAAATCATTAAAAATGAATAACTCATAATTTTTATAAAATAAATTTAATTCATTTTTATATTTATTTTGAAAAATAAAAAAAATTATTGAATGATGATGAAAAAATGTTTTTTGGAAAATTTTGGCTAAAATATAATAATTTTTGGTACAATCACATTAGATAACTATAAATTCATTAACGATTAATAATTTTTTTAAATAATTTGAAATAATGTTTTAAATCTAATACGATTGGATAAATAATTTTAATAATTAGATTTTTGGATTGCATATAACTATACATAATTTAAATTATTGCATTTATATAATTTTAAATAATAAAGTATATGGGTAACAAGAAGTGATTATAATTATTCAAATTCCACAACATGATAAAATAAATAGATTGGATAATTAAAATTTTATGGCTATATAAATATGTTGGTTAATAGTTACCTAATATTATTATCTAATATAATTATATATTTTCATTACAATGTAATTATTTGATTATAAAAATTATTAATTATTTATTTAATAATTATCTAATAAACCTCAATAATTTATTTTAGGAAAGATAAATTTTAACATTTAATTAAAAAATCAAAAAATTATATAAATATGTTAGAAAAATAACATTTTAAATTAATAAATAATGTTTTTATAAAAATAATGAATGATATGATAAGTTTTCAAGAATCATAAATTTAATATTTCATATTTAGATAATTATGATAAAAATAAATTCAAAATATTGAAAACCAAAATGAAATTCCACGTATGTTGGCTGACAGGTAGAGTTTTGATATAGGGGGAGGTCTATGAGAATGGGTTTGGAGGAGGTAGGGTCCGAAAAATGATGTAAAAATGTTGAGGAGGCCATGTATAAGTCTGGAAAATAAGATTAAGTATATCGATAAGAGTGGTAGGGGATGGAAGATGGTAGGGGTCAAGGGAGAACATGTGTGATGTGGAAGTTGTGGAAAATGACACATATGTTGCTAGAAGGAGGCATGGGATGAAATGGACAATGTCAGCTAGGTTTCCAAATGGCTGGAAGGAAGAAGGAGGGGGATGAGGGAAGATGTGAATGGAATTAGTGAGGAATGGAATGGGGATGGAGGGAAGGAAGTGGGGCTAGAGGATGGCATTGAAGATGTCGGTAAGGCTTGGTATAGAACTGTATTGAAGTGGGGGAAAGTGGTAGATATTGGTGAGGGTAGGAACATGACTGGAAGGAGGCGGGGGATTATGGAAGATGTCTTTAGGGGATAGTATGGGTAAAGCATGAATTGGAGGGAGGGAGGTGAGGTTTCTGATAGGGGTCAGGTGATTTTGGTCTAGAACAAGACCTTTGTAATCATTACAAATGTGGGTTGGAGTTTGTAAATTTTTATTGCACTCCCTATAACATCTGGAAACTGAAAACATTAGAAAGGTCTCATATTGTGGGGTGAAATCTATAACTGTAATTTTTTTAATTTTATTTTAATTTAATGCCCCATGAATAACCCATATCTATTTGTATAAATCAATCTTGTCCAAATACCTATTAAGGATACTTATATGATCCCATTTTAAATGATTTTTTACTAAAGTATTCCCACCCTAAACATAGCCTAAGATCACTTAGTCCATTAGGTCACATACTATTTTTTATTATTTCCTAAAACTGAATCTTTTTATATCTGGAAAAGATAGAAATATCATTATTTGTAATTTTATAATTTTCACTAATCATCAAATAAATACCCACACTAGTATTTTCTCTTGGAATTGTCTTTTTTGTTACAAATTAAAATGTTTGTTTATTAGTTTTTTTAATTCCATTTGTTTGATGTTCATGTTGAATGATTTCTTGTGTATCTTCATGTATTTTTCCATTTTTATTATGTAGGTATTGTTTTATTTATTTAGGGTGTTTTTTACCCATATATGGGGAGTGGTTTACCATTAGGTGAGGGCAGCAGGGATTTTTTTTACATGAGAAAATTATGAGATTTGTAGAGTTGGTTAGATGGGTTGTTTACCCTTACACGTCAATAAAATGGGCGATCTACCCTTACAAGAGGGTGAATTACCATTTCATATATGGTGTGTGAGTTGTTTTATATTTATGTGAGGAACAATTCGGTGAGATACCTTGATGCAGTGACATCAGAGTGACCTTGACGCAACATCATGGCTTACATTTACACATGTTTTTTTCCAGTTTTTCGGTTTGTTTCAATAGTTGGATACTCTATCCATACTTGACCAAACATGTGTTCCATGAGATTTTAAAGATAATGGTTTCTTAGTTTTATTTTATTTACAATGTGTTATTTCATTTTTTGTGATTAGAATAGATCATAGAGTATAGGTTTGTGGATTTCCAAAGAAGATAAACTGAGAGAGAGAGATAATTAGATGATCGAAAGAGATGATACTTTCCCATGGATTTTTTGATGATGGTGCTCATTCTCAAATTTAGGAGTACTGTTTCGATGGGGAGTTCATAGGTTTTAGGTTCCAAGTAATTAAGAAATTTAGAGGATACATCAAGTGGTTAGAAGGATCCCCAGTAGAGGGGTCTCAATAAGGTATTTTATTTTTCTTATAAAACGGGTTTTTGTATATTTTTTTTATATTTATACACTTGTTCCTATATGTGTTGGTGTAATAAGATTGATCCTTTGGTTTTCATTTGATTATATTGTGTTTTAATTCTCGATTTATTTCATATGATAACATTTTTTCGTTGTATAAATAATATAGTGGGGTGGTATTTTCAAGAACCATCACAGATACCCTCGTACCCTGACACCTAACCCATCAATAAAATGATCCAAAGGGAGTTTATGATCCCCAATGATTGCAAACTAGAACTTGATATCATAAAATAATAATTCGGGAAAAATTATCTCACAAAACAACATAAGATATAAAGTACAAGTCAGTATTATCAACACTTATGAGGGAGAAGTACCAGAAAGAGATTGGATAAATAGTACCCAAATGATACATCATAAAAATAATTCATGTTTAATATTATAAAATTCTGAAATATATCAGAAAAATGGGTATAACATATCCATAAATTTCCTCCATCACTCAAAGTTCCATGAATCATGAACATCCACCACCTCCAAGTGGCACTTCTCATTTTCTTGGACCCAGTATATGATAATCGAAAAATGCCAGAATGAAAAGGTAGGGTGTGAGATATAAATCCTACTTGGGTATCACTATGTGTTCCATAATAAACTATATAATTATTAAACAAAATAATATTTTAATTTAAATGAAATAAGGTATAGCTTGACATTCACATATTTTCAACAAAACATGCTTTCCTAATCAAAATATAGAAGATGTATCAAAACTGGCTAAAAGGAATATTTTATATAAAAAATTTATATAAATTAGTTTGGATGAATAAATCACATATATAAATCAATGTCATATAATAATTAGATGAATTATATCATATAACCATTTATCAATCTCTATAGTATGTTAGTTTCTAAAAATACGATAATTGCACTACATATTAGTGATCTCATATCAATATGTGAACACATCACGTGACTCATGCTGTCAGGACTCAACTTCCCATTAGGGAAAAAATCATCCCATAGAATGTTTTGGTTTCTTTATAGTAAATCCAGTGATAGGGTGTCATGTCCTAGTATTCATATCCTAATTAATACTAAATACCTTGTCTCACATGCAATTTAGTCAATCAATAAATCAATCATGGGAAATTCCATCATTTCTAATCAATTCAAAATATAATTACCCATTTTCAATTTTTAACATGAATTTCTCATTACAAAAGAAAATAATAGGTTTTCATTATTTCCTGAACTCTTCAAATTATCTTTCAATTTAATCCATATCAAATAATTTCATCAAATAAATTTCTAAACAAACCCATCAATTTTCTCAAATCCACCCAAAAAAATTTCAAATCCCATGTAATTAGGGGTTTTTTGTAATATATATATCGTTTTCATCATCATTCATCAATAATAGAAAATCCATGTTTTTAAATCATTTAAAAACTCATTTTAAATCAATCAATAAATTTAAGGTTTCAATTATAGGAACTAATCATATGTAATGACCTACCTTTAATTAATGATAAAATTAACACATGAAAATAGAAATTCCAAAGAATAATGAAGGCGAAGGAGATGAAAAAAAAAATACTAGATTAGAATTCATCAATATCAAAATCATATTAATGAAACAAATATTAGATCATACCACCTTCTAAGGGGGATAATAGATATGAGGGGAAGACCAAATTGAGGGAACTCACCAATGATCACAAAACAAACCATGACATCTAGAAAGGATGAAATCACAATAAAAAACATGGAGTCGCCATAGGGTTTGAGAGGGGAGGTATCATGAAATATGAAATGTTTTTCAGGCTACAACATACTGAAAGTCACTGGACCCGAGTAATTCATGACTTGAATCCTCAATATAGGATGTGAATATCTTGAGTGGCAGATATTGTAAAAAATGATCTCCTTGGGTTACAAATCTCGATCCCAATAATTTAACATCATTAACATCATCCAAAAATTTTATATCATTAATTTTATGAATTATTTCATGTCTTTTTTTGAGATATAGATTCACATCGTGCAATGAATTCACATATTGAATCTGTCCTGTAGACAACATACAGCCAAAACATGCTGTAGACGCTAAAGAAAGGCCTCAAACTCAAATCGAATCCAAAGATAATCCTCTAAATGATTTTCAAAATTCACCCAAGACACATTAATTCAGACCAACATACATCCCTTACATTTAGTTTATTTTCTCAAAAAAGTTTTCTATAACCTAAAAAATCCACAACACACCCAAACATAAAGGGAAGTGAGACAAGAGTCAAGAAGTACCTAAAGAAGGGTAATGAGAGGTTAAAAATCCCAGAAGTAAAATATTTCCACATCCATAATTACTATCAATAATATTCAATGACCAATAGATGAGTCAACTTATCTCTCATAAATGCCTCATGATCCTAAGTCTCTTGTGAATCAGAACTATGATGCCATAGCACATAGACCAAAGGTATCACCATCCCATGAAGAAAATTTGTCTTAGAATAAGAAATCCTAACTGGATGCTCAATCAAATATAAAGTACGGTCAATATTAACATCTTCCCCACTTGGAACATTAGATGTATTAGAAATACACTTTTGAAGCTGTGATACATGAAACATTTTATGGATCAATGTCAACTATGGTGGATGTTCCAAACAATTGTCCACTTTCCCCACTCGCTCAACAATATTTTAAGGACAAAAAAACATCAAAGAATGATTTCCCTATTTCAAAAGATGTTAGAGACCCAAATGATATGAAGCTCTCAAAACACATGTTCATTGATAGAAAAATCCAAAAGTAATCAACAATGATCAATATTTAATTTAAAAAACCTTTGTACCATAAATATACTTTGAAGAATTAACTATATTCTTTCCATCATCTCTTAGACCAAAATTGGACCCACCATAAAAAATTTAAAAAATAACTGAGCACAAAAATGGATATCTACAATGCCTACCATATAAGGCCTCTAATAGAGACATTGTGATACTTTACTGCTAACTGTTGTTTTAGGGAAACTCAATCAGACCCAAATGGTCATCCAGAGCTCCAACAATGTCCAGAACATAAGCACGTAGCATGTCCTCAATAATCTATAAAGATCCCTTAGTCTGTCCATCCATCTTTAGATGATATTCCATGTTCAAATGTACCTAGGATTCCATAGACTCTTTGAGACCTCTCTAGAAGAGATAAGTAAAACAAGGATCCTTATAAGATACTATAATATATGGAACTCCAAGAAATCTAAAAATTTACTACATGGAGAGAAGCCTCAAATCCTCAACTTTGGTTATATCTCAAATGGGTATAATGTGAGATGATTTATTCATCCCATCAATAAAAAACCATATCTCATTATTTATTTATGGGGTATATAGCAACGTAACCACATGATCCGTATAAATATCATTACACTTCCAAGACAACATTGGAAGTGGTCGAAGCAACCACGAAGGTCTCTTGTGATTGGCCATGACTTGTTGGAAGGTATAAAAATGAGAGACAAATTTGGTGATGCCTCATCTCATACTTAGCCACCATAATCATCACCACATATCATAGAACATCTTCACAGTTCTAGGGCCCGCAGAGGCTGGGTGAGTTGGTTCAAGGCGATGGCGACCCGTCGCTGAGGTTCCGGGTTCGAGTCCTCACAAAGGCAATGCGCACCATACGCCAGTGATCCTCTCGTCCCCTCGACTCCATGGGAACTTGACCAAGCCCAAGGCTGTCCACCTTGGGCCTAGCTGGGGACGTGCGACGGGGGGTGGGGAAGGGCGCCTCAATTCCCTCTAAACCGACAACACATTTCAGGAGCTCTGCTCTCGGGGGTGCCCTAGGGTTTCGCTGGATGGGAGGCTCTCCGATGCCGTGAGACAATTGGGATGGCCCAGGTTCGGTGAGCGGAGGGCTTTGGCAGTGAAGGAGGTGACGACATCCGTTTTTGGGATTCGACTTCGGAGGCTTAGATCTTCGGCAGAGGATCTGTTTTCAGCGCGGCGGTGTAGTGTTTCTCGTCTCAGCTCGGGTCTTCGGGCGACGACGGTGTGTTTCTTCTGGTTTTGGATTTCGGATTTTAGCGGCTCAACATGTTTCTTAGTGCGGCTTCTATCTTTCATGTGGTCCAAGTGATTCGTCTTCAATATCCAACAATGGTCTTCGGTGTGGTCTTCCGCTTTCAGCAGCTCAGTGTGTTTCTTCTCAGCATGGCTTCCAGATTTCATCTGGTCCAAGCATTTCATCTCCAAGGTGAACAAATCTTCTTCTTCCCTATAGTTGGTGATCATTTGGTGAACTTTTCTCTGGAACTAGTATGAAATTCTATGGATATGGTCATGGGTTGTTGTTCTGCTATGAGGGTTATGGTTTTGTGAGGAAATATGCAGCGACTTCATGTTCCTCCATAAATCTAGTGATGGTCTTTGGTGTGGACAGAGGCTTGGATGGGTTTTTGTTTTGATGATATGCTTGAGACAATTTGCTTTGTGATGGTTTTGCAGTGGCAGCGGCTAGGGTTTTACTGTGGTATTTGTTTTTTTGGGCGATGGCCATTTGGAATTGATTTGCTGGGTTTTTTTGTTTTGAACCGTGTATTTCTAGACTTTTGTCTCTTCATAGTTCTAGGGTGAACTTCCCACTAGGAATTATGGAAATTCCATATTTTCATGAACCCCTACCTCCAATGATACCACAATGAGGGGAGATAGATAATGACCCTCAAGTACTACCTCCAGTAGGCCCCAGGTTAGCCACTAGCACCAGGGGTATAAAAATATGATAAAACTATATGTATTAACATCGATAATAAAATAGGATTAGGAGATAAGTAATTATCCACAAACAACTCCATGGAATAATATAAACATAAAAAAAACTATCCCACAAGAATGTATGAATAAAACTGATACAGATTAAAGGATTCAAAATTAAATACCCAAAATCAATGATAAGAAAGTTGAACAACAACTATCTAGTGGTCTAATCTAGTTATGCTCAACATGGTTCACATAGTACTACTAGAAACCTGAAAAAAGTTTATATATGTTGGGTGAGAATACAAGTATACTCAGTAGGAAAACAAAATCTCTCATGAACATGTGAAAGAAGCATACTAATGCACCGATGAGAAAACATCAGAACTAACAAAACCTGAATAGGTCAACAATACATCCCAACCTCTCCAAGGCACACTCACCAAATAATGCATTCCAAGTAATATAATATAACATAAGTCATATTGATAAAGGGGTATCCCACACCACTTTTACATTGGAATGCCTATCTCACACCCCAACATAATACAGACTAGAAATCTTATATATCATGAACACCACACCACCCCAGAAGCATGGTCACATCACATATCACCAGTAGACATGTGGGCCACTTCCCCATAAGTATGAACACATCACAAATAACCTACATATTCATAGGCAATCACATCACAACCACCTCCATAAATAGAGTAGTAGAGTATCTTGAAAATGATGGGAATAAACCTCATTCTCTCATCCTACCATGAATGAACCCAACTATTAGCCACCCCACAAGCTGAGTCATAACAAATCTTGCTCGAGAACACCAAGGCTACATCACAACTCACTAGAAGACACCTGGGATGGCTGCCCTAAAAGAACCAACCCATCAAATCTCACCTGAATAAATTTAGGATATCAAACCCACAATATAGTTCCCTAACAGTCCCCCACCCATAATAGCCTATGAAATACCTACGTCTCCTGGAAGAGAGAGCAGGAAAGAGAAGGTACTCGTCCATTCATTCTCCTCACTAAATGTCTGGAAAACACCCCCACATGACAATACGGGTGTCAGCGCATAGTCTTAAACATGGGTGGGGAATGTATATAAATCATAGAGAATATACAATCACACACACACACACACACACACACACGCAAGGCCGACCTATGGTTTCAAAACCAAACACTCACTAACTCAAAACATCAACACTTTCACTGCCACATCTAATTGTATAACACCAAGAAAGTCAGAAGTCACATTATACCACCAATCAATTCCATTATACAACCCATTCATTTCATTATTAAGCATGATCCACATTTTATCCACACATACCATCATTTATTTATTCATTAGTAATTTTCATTCTATTAACCGATCCAAAATTCATCTATTTAAAATTAACTCTACTAATCAATTATATTACTAACTGGGCATCTAGAACAACAAAACCACACATCCCAAGTAGCCCATTATCCCTATCATACCATCAACTCATCACCCCAAAATCGTGATGAAACAACCACCACCTTGCCACCCCAAAATCACATCCAACCAACCACCACCTCACCACCCCAAATTCATGATCAAACAACCACCACCTCACCCCCATAAAATCATGGCCACATCTCACCCATCAAACCCACATTGTATCACAAACAAACATTCGTTGTCCCACAAGCATGAAAACACATAAAAACATATAAAAACACATCAATATCATTTTACAGATTTTCAAAAGGTAATTTTATCACATTACACTTTATATTAGAGGTGTTATCACACAAGCCATAATCCTAGAGAAACCATTTCATTATCTAAATATTGGTGGTTAGTGAATTTCCTTTTTAAAGAGATATTACAAATATCACAGTAGAAATTTAAGTCATAAAACAAATCATCTACTAAAAAAACCCCCAATGACCGCAATTTTTATTGGGACATCATGCTCATACAATTCACAATATCATAATAATATCAAACTTGTAAAAGAATGAGAATAAAACCCCTTTACCCTTAAATTTTAATTTAACAAATTCTTTATAATTAATTAAACCCGCACAACCATAAAAAATAGATATAAAAGAGTAAAACTCTCCATCACAAGGTATAATAAAGAGAAATGAGGGATTTCATACCTTAAAGAAGCTTTGAAGACTCACTGTGCACCGCGAAGCAAAAAATAATTACACGTAAACCCCAACCACACCATAAGAAAACGAAGATCAACCTACACCACATCCAATGATCATAAAAATACTACCCCAAATCACACCCCACACCAAAATGACATCAACACATAAAATACTCAATAGAAAATATGATAAAACAATTGGGAAATAAGAAGATCTCACCACATATCGCTAATGGGGATCCACCTGAACAAACATAAAAATGTGGAAGGAAGGGGACTAGAAGATCCTCTCGAGGTTCCTAGGGATCATCCAAAATGAAAGAGAAGGAGGTATGACTAAATAAATGAAAACTGGACAATAAAAACAACTTTAAACCTGAAATATCATAGGTTTCACATTGTGTAAATAGTACACAATCTGTAATCCTTTTTCTTTATAAAAATTATATCTTTTTTCCAAAAACAATTACCTCATCATTTATTTAATAAACGTTGTGAATCCCACTTAAACGATGTCTAATTAAACTCATGGGTTCCCCCTTATCCATGTAAAATTCATGAAATAGATGGCTACACAATCTGTGAACCACCATTACATATGATGTAGACAATAAATGACATGTATTTCCTACAGTAACTTTGTTGCACCTTCAACCTCCAC
Organism: Viscum album; assembly: GCA_963277665.1. Lineage (NCBI taxonomy): Eukaryota > Viridiplantae > Streptophyta > Magnoliopsida > Santalales > Viscaceae > Viscum > Viscum album. The sequence continues at coordinate 92,784,739 of OY728155.1, forward strand.
CGACAAATCCCAGAACCTCCCCCAAACACCTCCAACCACCAAAACTAGAAAATTAGTAGATCAGGAAGGCAAAAAATGTTACATCATATACCTATCAAATGATTCTATCCCTCTATAATATAAAATGAATCATGAAGGAAAGGGGATCTGAACTACCACCCCATGAGATACATCTCAAGGATCTCATCATACATCAAACACTACCACCATACAATCATGCCAAGATAAATGTCCATAGAACATCTCACACAAAATCATCTCTAAATAGTGACAAACCATATCCCCAAACACAAACACACTTCCACACAACCATCTCAACCTTCTCATAGCCTAAACCAATAACCATAATAACCAACTAAATACACTTCCCTGAACTAACAAATAATGGAATTGCATCCTCAATGTCAAGATGATTTCCACTTTAGGAAACACTAACTATCCCACATAGGTTTAATTACATCGTAGATAATGAATATTGATTAGGAATTGTGTCCTCACCTTTTCATAAGTCAGGAATTTATCACACATCACAAAATAGAGAGGACAACTCATCTCATAAAATAGAAGGATCAAAACATTACATCACAAAGAAAAATAGAGGAATGAAAAAATCAAAATAATATAGGTAGTAGGAACACATCTGCGCCTCTCGCTCTCAATTACTCTCATCCATGATACCTTGCCTCCACAATTAACAAACTAATGGAATAGACCACCCACGATACACTTTATCTTAGCAATCCTAGATCACTACTAGTCTCTCCAAAAATGTCGCATCATCCAAAATAGTGAACTCTACCCAGTTATTGACATGGGGGTTATAATTAAGATTTCAATGAAGATGAAAGATGTAAATAATTCCTTGATAATATTCATCCATGGTGGAAACACCAACCAAAACACCACCTCACTAACTCATACTAACACCTTAGAGGGCCCAGAAAAACTAGGAGAAAACTTAATACCCCTTCCAAAAATATGTTTCCTTTGTGAAGTGGAAACTTTCAAGAAAATATGGTCTCTAATCTCAAACATGAAGTTCCTATTCTTATGAGCAATATAATAATCCCTCCGATCTACATTGATTTAATCCTCTAATTAATACGATAAACCTTCTATGTTTTGATCTTCTCTTTCTACCCATCCATATGAGAATAGAATGTAGTGTTGATGTGTAAATGAGTGCTAAAATCATGTTTTAATCCCCTATAGTCTCATGAGGTAAAATGTTTATTTATAATTCAAGACAATAGACCTTGGAACTCTAGGCAACCACACCACCTCATTCACAAACCTATAATCCAAATAATCCACTATTCTTGACTCCTTGGTCACTAATAATTGGGCTTATTTCATCAACTGATCAGAGATCACCAAAACAACATCACAACCTCATGATCTTCGAGTAACACTATGAATAAATCCATTAAGATTTCATCTCATTTCAACATAAGAACAACCAAAGGCTGTAAAAAACTACTAGGAATCTGATGATCATCCTTTAATTTTTATAAATCCATTCACTTCAGTAAAAAATCTCCAACCACCCATTTCATATTAGAAAAAATCTATATTCTCAATCCATGATACATATTGAAAACTCCTAGTCATACATACCACGGTGAGATATGAAAATCATTAAGGACCCCCCATTAATCAACACCAAAAAAACCTCCCAAGAAACATCATATGGTTGTGACCATACTCTGACCATCCCATCAGAGCATCACCATGGCCAATACAATCACGCCTCACCTCTTTCTCCAAGTTTTCCAACTAAGAATATTTCTCATGATAAATAAAATAAGGATGAATTGTCATATGAAAAAAATATCCTCTACCACCATAAAATTTTTCATATAACATAGAGGATTATAACTCCTCCATTTCTCTCTAATAATCCCCAGACTCCCAAATAACATCTGACCCCAAATTACTGCTCAAAGTGTTAGGAATAGCATTTCAATTTCCCAAGGTGTTAGATATCTCAAAATCATAGTTCTTCTGAAGCTCCATCGAACTCCATTTCTAAAAATTCATGTCACACTGAGAAAATATATACCTCAAACTATTGTGATCCTTGATGACCACAAATCCCTCCCCAATAATGGAACTCCACCAAAACTTCAGCGCAAACAAAACTGTTGGTATCTCCAGAACATGGGTGTTATAGTTACACTTGTGGGGAAATAACCACCTAGGTGGAATGCATCAAAAAACACATAAAAAATCACACCCTCCTCAGTAAACTGATGCAATGAACAAATTAACCTTTAGGTAACTGAATATTCATAGAAATAATCTGTCAACTCAAAATACTTGGTCATTTTTGGTCAACATTGTCAATGGGGTAGAAACTTGAGAGAAATTGGGAAAACACCTATGACAATAGCATGTGATACCTAGAAAAAAACGAACCTATGACACATTATTTGGTTCTTCCTAAGAAACAAATACCTCGACCTCTGACAGGTCCACTACCACACCCTGCCAAGACACCATGTGCTTTGGGAAATTCATCTCTCATGTCCAAAAATAACACTAGGAAAATTTTCAATAGTGCTGGTAGTGTCGATGGACCAGCACAATAGCTATGAGATTATCAATATGATCATCCATTGATTTTGAGTAAATCATGATATCATTGGTGAATACAATAACAAAACAGTTTATTAACTCAATGAAAATGGAGTTCATAAACCCCATGAACATGAAAGGTATGTTCCTAAAACTGGATGGCATGGATACAATCTCAAAGTGACCATAACTACATCTGAAGGTAGAAGTTTAGATATCACTATCCTTCACCCCCAACTGGAGATATGAAGACCACATATCGATCTTATAAAACTAACTTACCCCTCTCATCTAGTCGAAAAGACTTTCAATCCTCGAAAGAGGGTAACAATTCTCGATTTTCACCTGATTCAACCACCAATAGTGTATACACAACCTTGAACTACCGTTATCCTTCTCGGAGAAGAATAGTGGTGCACCCTATGATGATCCGTTAGGCCAAATAAAACTCTTTTGTATCATATCATCAATTTGAATCCTCAACTCCCAAAACTAATAAGGTTTCATCTGATAAGGAGCCATCTAAATAGAGAATCACCAGGATAAAATTCTATCTCGAACTCAAAATCATGTTTAGGGGTAGCATCACAAAATCCATGGGGAAAAAATACAAAAACGTACCAATGACCATAGAAACCTATACTATTCGAGCCTCTTTTAAATCCACCAGTAGTTCATGCAATAAATAATGATGGGGCGCATAAGATAAATTCCCACTGATAACCTGGATCATAAAAAAAAGTACACATGATGTAAATTTGCATCAGAATACATTACTCTCTTATAGAAGAAGCCGATTATAGAATGTATGGAATACAATCAGTCTGTTATGATGATAACATCGTATGTATACATCCATAGCAAGAAAAGAATCCCACTAGACTGATGTGTCCGCATCAAAAGTCTACACCCCCTGACACACATCAAAAAATCTATTCTAGCCTCCAAATCAAATAGTCAACACCAAGGGAATGGGAAACCTCTCCAAATCTAGTCCTAGAACAAGACTATAGTCAACAAAGAAGTGTGAAGCTCCGGAATCAAATAAGGAAAAAACAAGAGCATCAAATAAACTGATTGTACCTCTAATGATCCTTGGCCCCTCTAACACTGCCTCCTCTAATGTGTGAAATTGACCAGTCCCACATCCTCTATCTATCTAATAACTGAAACCTCCCTAACCATGCTTGGGTCTAGGTCCCTAAACATGAAGAATATCACGAGGCTATCCTATTCCTGCTCTATCCCCCCTTGGGAAAGCATGAACATACTTCCCATGTGATTAAAATTATCTCATAAGAAACTACTCCTAAGGCTACCACTGAACCAACCCACCTCCATCAAACTGAGCTTGGGGAACTACTGGGCACCAGTTCTGGTGATGACCAAAAACCTCACATCCAAAACATGCTAGAACAAGGCCACTAAGAAAATTAAGAAAACCACTATCCCCAAAAGACATTAAATGAAAATGATGAGGTCAAGACCCTTCTTGTTGAAAAATCGAAGGTATGGGTGTCTATGGTCTTCCACTAACAACTATACTCTTTGAGGAACCCTACCAGTTCACCTTCTATGGTAAACCTCATCATGAGTGGATCTACTTGATCAAATCCTCCTTTTCTCGATCCTTTAAATACATTGGAAACATAAAATGAATAAATTCATATTAGATATAAGGATAGAGTGCCTCCACAAGGTGTCTCGCATGAAACTCCTTATCTAAGAAAAGATCAGGGTAAAAAGAGGAAGGACCATGAACTTGATTCCGAACTCCCATACTGACATGCTCCTCTTCTAAAGAGAATGAATTTCTTAACTCTTCACTTCCTTCATAGTTGAAAAAAGGAACTCTTCCTAGAACTCTTTCTAAAAGTACACCCATGTAAAATATACCTCCTTCTATCTAAAAGAAAATTTCATCACTGATTCATAGATCTTCATATATGAATAACTTTCAAAGGGACTCATTACCCCTTTGAAACCTAGATAAAACCAAAATCTATCTCGAGCTCATCTAATCAGATTTCTATCCCAACTTCTGAAAATTTTTAGCACTTCCCTAAATAATTCCACTGGAAATCACACAATTCCATCCACCAAGCCTCAACTTACTTAACTAGATAAACCATTTAGTGATCAACTAGATCAGCCTGCTAAACCTCAACTTCCCAAGCCACACATGGATGATGAACCAATCTATAGCTGAAACGAAAACAATGATTTCCTATGATTGGTAGTATGGAATTTAATTTATATTTATTTTAAATCACAATATTCATTTTAAAATCATAAAAAACAACCCAATTAAAACAAGAACACAAGTCATTATAATGCATGTACCTCTAATGGGTCTCTACCCTACAAACAGGTCCACCTAACTTAGTGGACCAATAATCTTAGTCCACATGTACTGGATCACAGGGGGGTCTAAATTTCTATTTTTATCAGGTCTACCTAGTCTATTTCAGACACTAAGTAAAAATGAAACAACTACCATACCAACTCATACAATCATCACTATGCCTAACTCCAAACTCCATCCTATCTATCAACTATAACCTATGATACTAATATATACTAGTAGAAAAATGGTATTTAATGTCAGTTTTTTATAATTTAATCATTGGTATTTAATAGATGATGAATCATACAATGTTAAAAATGGTACTTTTGATGTTAGTTTTTATAAACCGTCATCAAAAAATAAGTTTTTCAACTTTCAGTTCCAGTTTTCTTGGAAAAATGACTTTGATGTTATGGTTACATATGGGTTTTAACATAAATTTTTGATATAAACCAATGTTAAAAGTTCTAATGGAATTATTGTAATGTATTTTATTCATTAAATAATGTTACAAATCTTCTTTTAATGTTCTTTCTTGAAATATTGATGCTAAAATCCATCATAGAAGACTTTTTTTGTCGATTTCTTTAAGAATCAATGTTAAAAGTCATTTTCCATCTATTTATAAAATAACCATTGTTAAATATGTTTATAAAGTTTTATATAATTTCATAATCTTCAAATATACTATTCATGGATCTAAAATGGAATTACAAATCAAAATTTATTATCATAATAAGTTGGACTTCTCTACGTTTTTATTGATACAACTCATTTGAAAGAAAACCTGAGAAACATAAATGAAAATTACATACACAAAATTTAAAAAATAATCTTAAGGATTATAATACAATCCAATTGTTTTAGGATTTTTCATCAAATAGATATGCTATTTATCATCATTTCTATTCTTTTTAGGGTAGAAATCAGGTGGCAATGAAAACAATGATTGATAATGAATTTTGCCCCTCAGTGGGGAAATCTCATCCAAATATTTTATCTTTATAACTAGATGATAAGAATAATTCATAATTATAAGTCAAACTATAAACATGTTATGCAATGAATGAAAATAATAATAAATAATTTAGATGAATAGAGTATATACCTTGCTCAGATCATCGATTGAAGGCGCGTTGAAAATTTGATTGAATGGAAGATGTCTAAAATGTTGAAGAAAATAGAATATGGTTTTATAAAAAGTAAATGAAATTATTTTCAACCAATTTGTATTAACATTTAGGTGGTATTGTAACAAATGAAATTTGTGTTGTTAAAAAATGTTAAATAACGATCCAACATATTTAAAATTTCATTTTTAACATCGTTTCAAGAAAAAATTGACATTAAACATTTTATAATGTTCAACTTATGATGTACACAAATTTTTATCCATAAAACCATTTTAGCTCTATGACTTGATAAATTGAATATTAGGAAATTATATAAAATGTTGTTTTTATATTTAATATCATTTATTTGAAAAATTTTCACCATAATGTGACTTTTAATGTCGGTTCCTAAAACAACTGATGTTAAAAGTCATGTCTTATAATGTTCAACTTCTAAAATCCATAAATTTTGATTCATAAGACCATTTTAGCTTGAAAACTAGTAAAATTGAATTTTGATAAGTGAACTAAAATATGGTAATGATTTTTAATGTTTTTTATTTGAAAAATCAGCACTAAAAAGTTTATTTTAACATCGGTTCCTAAAAAATACCCACATTAAAAGTCAAGTCTTATAATATTCAACTTCTTAAGTCCATAAATTTTGATCCATATGTATGTTTTATCTCCACGACCATTGAAATTGATTATTTATAAATGAGATAAAACATTATAATTTTTTTTAATCTCATTTATTTGAAAAACAATCCATAATGTAAATTTTAATATCGGATCCTAAAAAAATCCAACGTTAAAATTAAAGTCTTATAATGTTCAAATTATGACATCAATAAATTTTGATCCATAAGTCTGTTTTAGATCCCCAAACAGTAAAATTGAATCTTTATAAATTAGATAAATCATGGTAATTATGTTTAACATCATTTATTTGAAAAACTAATGCTAAAAAGTGACTTAAACATTTGTTCCTAAAAACAACCAATGTTATATGTCTTTGACGAGGACATTGAACGTTGGTATTTATAGAACCGATATTAATAGTGAGATTTTAACATCAATTATGGAATAAATGAAGTTAAAATTCATTGTGGAATACTTTTAAAATATGTATAAAATAACCAACATTAAAATTCCGTCGTTGAAGACCTTTTTCTATTAGTGTTATCAGGGCCCCCTCACTCTAAAGATACCGTAATGAGGGGAGAGAGATAATGACCCCCCAATTACCACCTCTAGTTGGCCATTGGGTGGATACTAGCACCGAGGGAATATAAATCTCATGAATTTAGAGGAATTTCATCCATAATAATGTAGGATCATAAGAAAAGAGGAATCATAAAAAAAATATGTGAAAAAATATAAAAAGAAACCAAAACCCTCCACCGAAATTTATAAATAAAACTAATACAGATAAAAGTCTCCAAAAGTAAATAGCCAAATAAATCTAAGGTAGTGATGCAATAACTATCCAAAGGATCAAGCTAGTAATATCCAGCATGGTCCACACAGTCTTTCTAGAAACCTAAAAACTGTTAATATAAATAGGTTGGACATATAAGTATACTCACTTGGAAAACCAAAGTCTCCTGTGAATAGGTGAAAGAAGCATGCTAATTCACCCATGAGAAAATAGTAGAACCAACATAAACTAAACAGATCAACTATCCACCCCAACCCCTCTAAGGAACACTCACCAAATAACTAGAGCCATGTAATATAATATAACATGGGTTACATTGATAAAAGGGTACCCCACACTGATTTACCACTGGTATGTAGATCTCACACCCCAACATTATACGTCTAGAACTCCTATCTCTTCTGAATACTAGACCACCCTATAAGAACAATCAAATAAAATCTCACCCATAAACACCTGGTCCACCAATCCACAAGCACAACCACATCACACCTCACACACAAACACCTAGACCATCACATCACAACCACTGCCATAACCAGATTAGTAGAGTATCGTGAACATAAAAAAATCAACTAGTTCCCTTCTCCTACCATGCACATCCCCCACTATACGCCACCCCATAAGCACATTCATAACATATCTATCCAAAAAAACTAGGGATATGTCACATCTTTCCCAAAGACACCTGGGCTCCCCACTCCAAAATAACATCCACATCACATATCACCCAAAGACTCACGATCTATCACAACCAATATCTAGTAAAGTAAGATAATGGAAGCCATTACAACCAATATTATAACTACCTCTATTGGAAGGGAGGGTGGGAAAGTGCGGGTAACCAACCATCCATTCTCCTCAACGAATATCAGGAAAAACACCCCCACATGAGTATGCAGGTGTGAAAACATAGTGCTCGATGTGGGTTGGGTGCATATAGAAATCATAAAGAATATAAAAGTATATACATATTGCAATACACAAAATCCCAACATATGGGTTCATAAACAAACACTAACCAACTGATAACATCACCACTTTTGCTGCCAACTCTAAATACATAACACCACGCAAGTCATGATCCACATAAAACTACCAACTAATTCCATTATCAAAACCATTTATTTAATTATTAAGATTCATCCACATTTTAACCACATGACCCATAATTAATATATTCACTAGTCATTTCCATCCTATTAACCAAACCAAACCCTATCCATTTCAATTTAACATTATTAAAAAATTCTATTACTACCTGGGCATATAGAAAAATACAACCAAACATCCAAAGTATCCCATCATACACATCATACCATCACCTCCCACCCTAAAAAAATAAAAAAACCACCACCTTACCACCTTGAAAGCATGACCAAACTTCCACCAACTCACTTTCTCAAAATCACAGCTACATCTCACCCATCATCCCTACATCATATTGAAAACACACATTCAGCATCTCACAACCATGACCACAGATCACAACACACCAAGATAAATTTATAGATTTTTGAGAGGGGTTTTATAACATTTCAATTTATTTTAGGGAAATTATCATAGCATAATCCTGGGGAATCTATTTCATTAGACAAATATATGTTGTTAGTCAATTTTCATTTTAGGTTGATATTATAATTATCATAGTAGGAATAATAGTCATAACACATATCATCCAACACAAAAAAATCTCTTAAGGACCACAATTTTTAGTGAGGTATGAAGCCCAAAAAATCCAAAATATCACAATAATATCAATGCTGTAAAATCATGTAAATCAAATCCCTTTACCCTTTAATTTTAATCTAACCAATTATTTGGCTCTAATTAATCCAACACAACCATAAACCATAGATAAAAAAGTGTAAAAGCCTCTCATATGACACATAATAAAGATAACTGAGGTATTCCCTTCCTCAAATAATCGTTATCGACTCGCTGCATACCACATGGTGTAGAAGAAACACCCGTAAACCACAACCACACAATAGGAAACTGCAGATAAACTAACAATACACCCAAATATCTTCAAAAAATATCCCAAATTACTCCCCAAACCAAAAGAACATCACTATAGGCAATACCTGGGAGAGGAATAGGATAAAAAATGGGGAATGAATAAGAACTCACCACATATTTCCATGGGTATCCATTAGAACCAATAATCAAACAGGGAGAAATGTGAATAAAAGATACTCTTAGGGTGCCTAGATATTTTTCAAAATATGAGGGAAGTAGGTTCAATCAAATGAATAATAATCAGCTATGAAAGATATGTTAACCTAGAATCCCATTTGTTTCATGTCATGTAAACATTATTTGGCATTCCAACCTTGGATTTTCTATAAATTAAAACTCTCACTAGAAAATATGTCACCTCATTTTTTATTTAATACATTCTATGAATCCCACCTAGACGATGTTTAATAAATCTCACAAATTCCCCCTTATCCATATACATGCCATGTAATAGCTAGACACACAAGTTTCAAATAACCATTACACATATTGTCAATAATAAATGACTTGTATTTCCTAAAAAAGCTCTGTTTCACCTCCAATGTCCATAAAAAACACACAAAACCACTTATAAACACCTCTATCCACAAACAATTGGTAAAGTAACAAATTGGGATAGCGTAAAACATTACACCTATCAAAACCTTTATCATTGAAAAAGTCACAACTTACCAAATCCATAAAAATAGGATTCCCTCTAAAGAGAATAACTACTAACCAATGTTATCTACACCATAATAATAGTCCCTAATTCTATGGAATTCATCACCAAGCTATTGCTCTTGGAGAATCATCACAAAAAGAGAGGAGGTCAACTGAATGCTCACTAAAACAACATCAAACTCATTCTCATGGACTCCCAAATGAAAATGAGCAAAGAGAGACCTAAGATTCCACTCTTATGATGAATATTTCATGGCATAGTCATATGTTTCATAATATAACAATCAACAATGAAATTCCCCTTATCAGGGGTGTTCACCATTTCAAACTAAAAAAATTGCAGATACTCCACCCAATGCCTCTATTGAGGATTCAGATCTTTTTTAGAGAATATATAACCCATGATTTTCTTCTTACAATAAATGGTAAAACATTCTCTAAAAATTTAATGTGACAAACTCTTAAGATCATGAATCATAACTACAAGTTTGAGTTCTTGTTCTAGATAATTATTAATGTTTGGAAAAAGATATCTAGATCCATATGCTAACATGTGATAATGATTCATAAGGAAACAACCCAAACCTAAACTTGATGCATCACGGAAGACCACATAACCCTGTTAGACCTTTGGAAGAGTCAACGACTGTTAAAAATTCAATAGATGTTCCAAATCAATAAAATAACTCTACAAATTTTCATCCCAAATTAATTTAAATCCTTTTCTAGTGACATTGATCATCAAATAATTATACTTTGAGAAATATCACTACTAGAAAATAGGCTTTTAATAGTGCTAGAAAAAGCACTGATAAAGGAGAGTCTTTATCGGTTCTAAAAAATCATTGATAATGGGGGAGCATTATCAATGCTAATAAAAATCAATAATAAAGGGGGCCTTTTACCATCACTAGTAAAAAATCAATGATAAAGGGGTACCTTTATCAGTGCTAGTAAAAAATCACTGAAAAAGTAGGACTTTATCAGCGCTAGTAAAAAGTGCTGATGAGTGGAGAGTCCTTATCACCACTTTTTTACTTGCACTGATAAAAGGTAAATTTCATAAAAAAATTTCAAATCATTAAAAATAATATATCAACACAAAAATATATATTTATATTGATATATATATATAATGTTTTATTAAATATGATTAATATATGTCTCGATACACATTTACACTAAATATATAATATATTTAGTGAAAATTTGTTTATAAAATAATTATAAAATAATATTAATTAAAAATTTTCTAATTATTATTGAGTAATAGTCAATTAATAACAATTTTAAGATATAAAAAATAATAAAATTAATAAACTCTCTGAAATATGTTTAAAACATAACCCAAACATCTAACAACCATCACTATTGATCCAAGTGTGTATTTGAGCACTAATACACATCAAATAAAATATTGTGAATAAATATATGTATAGGAGACTTGAGGGACCCCTAGTAACATTTTTTATTTCCAAAAAGTCCCATAAATCCTTCGAAACTGAGTTTTTTAGTTGGGGTATCCCAATTGTTTATGTTTTTATGAAATTTCTGCCGTATTTAAGAGGGTCTTATTACCTTTTTTCGGTTTATATTGAATTTATTCCTAGTTATTACATTCATATTTGTATTATGGTTCTGAATTTTTATCATTTTTCATATTGTACTATTATTTATAATCAAATATATAAAAATATATACATATTTTGTATATATTCAAACATAAAAATTTCATTTTATAAATAAATATGTCAAAACATTTACATATAATCTATATTTCTCAATGTATAAACCTTATATAAATAAAAATAAATATCTATTTTATTTAAAATAAAAATTTATGAATATCTATACACCCTTACAATTAAAGTATATATAATGTATATATAATTTATATATATATATATATATGTGTGTATATTTATAAACTACTTTATATTTAACTATATATTCTAGTAAATGTTTATAAATATAAATATCAAATATATGTAAATAATTATATATATATATAAAATTATATTTATAGATGAACACCCATATATAAATATATATGTATGTATGTATGTATTTATAAATACACACATACCCAAAAAAACATATTTTATATATGTACTTATATATATAAATATTTGGATAAAAATGTAAGGAAATATATCTAAATATATAGATATATCATAAAATTGGAGAAAACAAGATAGGGTAGTGGAAAATGAATGTGTGTATGATTTCGAGTTCTCATGTTCAAAACTTGCTGGAGGTTGAGGCACACGTAGGGGTTTGGAATTATTTAAAGCACTGATGAAGGGGGGGGGGGTAAACAGGTGAGTTAGTAACAAGAATTGATAGGGGGGTGGGAAGCATAGATAAAAGGTGTGTATGGAAGAGGTATAAACAAAAATAATTTTACCCCCTTCATCAGTACTTATAATGAATTGATAACATGGGCCTTTATCAGCACTAAAAAAAGCATTGATAACTTCCCCCTGTATCAGTTTCTTTTTTAGTGCTGTTAAAGGGGGAATTTATGAACAATTTTTTTCAAGTGCTATTAAAGAAAACCTTTAACATCTCTCTCATTATAAAAAATTCTATAGCACTGATAAATCCATTTTACTAGCACTATTAATGGACAAATTTCTATTAGTCTCTCTAATTAATCTACGGTAATATCCCGCCAATTCTAAGAAGCTCCATATATCAAAAAAATTATGGAGGTTCTCCCATTTCATAAAGACTTTGAATTTCTCAGGAACTATTGAAATAAAATGTTAAAAGACCATATGTACCATGAATTCAACTTCCCAAATAAAAAACTTACATTGGAAAGCTTCACATAACTTTGATGATTTATCAAGGTTTCCAAAACATCTCTCAAATGATGTACATGATACTCCTCATTTAGAGATTAAATTAATATGTCATCCACAAATAAAACTACAAATGAGTCAAGGTACACATGAAATGTTATGTTCATAAAATTCATAAAATATGAAAGAGGATTTGTTTAACCAAATGGAATTATATGATACTCATAATGTCCATGCCTACTCCTAGAGGATATATTCTAAATTTAAGATTATTTTATTATAAAATAGTTATAACTAGATCAAATATCAATCCTCAAAACCACTCTACCCTATTTATCTTGTAAAAAAATCATTAATCCACTGTAACATATTTACTTTATTCACCATTTCTAAATTTATTTTCCAATAATCAACACATAGATGAAGTGTCCCATTAGATTAAATCATAAAGAGAACATGTTCCAATCAAGGTGACAGACTCAGGAATATAAAATTGTTCCCTATAAAATCATTCATCTAATATTTAAAATATTTTAGCTCTATTGTATATATATAGTAAGAAGGGATAAACAAATGCTGAGTAATAGGTAATAAATCAATATAAAACATTACATCACTTACTACTAGAAAGATAGAGAAATCATAAGGAAAAACATTTGGAAAATTTGATGCAAGTTGGAGGGTTGTCATCAATAAATGATCACAATGAAAAGTTGAAAGAAAACACTAATATTAATCTACCTAACTCCAGAGAAGAATGTCTAGCTCAAATCAACCTTGGGACCCATTATCCATAAAATAAACAATAAACTCCCTCAAAGAGAATAAAGGATACTCGCCAATGGTTATAGTCAATTGGGACCTTATTTGAAATCAACCAATCCCTCCTAAAAGTGACATTAAGATGATTTATATCAAGAACCATAAATATCTTGGAATGATAAATCTATGATTGAGAGAAAAAAGGACACTGATGACCCTTCCCTCTATTCGTTCTGAGGGATATAGTAATATTAATCACATGAGAAAAATTATTCATAGGTAGTGAAACAAATTTATGACATGGGATGATTTAAAAGAGTGAGATGAACTAGTACCAAATAAAGAAGTCAATAAAGATGAATATATAGTGATGATACTTCTCATAGTCATTAGACCCAAATAATATTCCTCTGGAGACGGTTCCACTATGTGAAGGAGAATTGTTTTAGATGACTCTGTATGTGACCCCTTAGTTATTTAAGCATATGTTTTCACCATAATAATTTTATGTGCTAATGAATTAGTTCCACTGTACAGAGAAAAAAGAAATGGAAGAATATATTTAGGCGGCCGGAGTGATCACACAAACTATAGATCTTGGGTGCCTCAATACAAACCCTAATCGAATTTCTAAACTTACCATACTTGAAGAAAGTCAAAGGGACTCTTCTAGGAACTACATAAGGTCTGGACGATTCTTGCTATCGAGAACCACTATGAGACTCATCACAATTAATCTACTTTAAAGTAACTCACTAAACTACCACTAAGAGAAAAGGAACCCCCTTCAACATTGATTTACCATAAAGGTCAAGATAAACCATCAATGATCTATAAAACACATCATTATAAGAAGTGAGATTCATAAAGAAAAAATATTATCAAATATTAGGTTGGAGATGCATCTAAAACTGTTGATCCCTCATCTTATCACTGGATATAACCTCAAGTGAAAATTGAGCAAGTTTGTCAAAATGATTTTCATACTATGTTATAGTCTTTTCACACAACTAGAGGTTTAGAAACACCAATTACTTCATCAAGAATAATGAATCTAGATATAACTAGTTAGTGAAAATAATTATAAAGTTTTTCTACTCCAAGTCATTATGCTTCTTTTCCATCACCATCAAATCCCAACATCCCCCACTAGATACCTCAATCATAACGTCAACACACATAACTTTAATTAAATATATCATTTCCAATAACATTAAAAGAAGATCAATATTTTTCAACCAATCATCAGCCTCTTGAGGATCATTCAATTCTGGGAAGACTATTGTTTTTTATGACGATATTCTTGAGCACGATCTATTGATTCATCCCTTTGATGTTCCATAACTAGATAATGAATGGAAATATGTGCTTGTACTTACCCTAATGCATAGGCAATATGCACTATTATTTCAACAATCCTATTTTCCACTTGAGAATTTTTCTACTGTGGCTTTCTAGATGCTTCCCACTGTTGTTTATTAAAATATATCCTCAAAGTCCTGATGCTACACAACATAAAAAGACAAAATTTAAAGCACTATAAAGGAAACACAAATTATCAACTTAAATAAGAGTCACATGAATATAAAAACCATAAAGAATATATCAAGATTAATATTTCATCACACTTAGATAAAATGTAGGGAAATGTCCATAAATTAGACCTAAACATTCACTAAGACATATTTCCATGACACCCATGGTGACTTAAGGATTGTTAAAATGAGAGATGGATAAGAACGCACTAAAAAATAATTCATAAGTCCCATAAATCCAACCTCTTTTTTACTAGGAGAACCTAAATACATACTAATATTAAAGAAATTTTCACAACATTCACCATTGATACCAAATTTTCCTAAAACATCTTAAATAACATGGTACCTTGATACCTATGCCGGTATTGACATGGACCAAAGGGAATTCTTATTCCCCACAGGTTGGTGAATATAACCAAAAATCATACATGAATGTAGAGGGAATTATATATTCCAAAACATAGTATAAAATAAACAATAAAATTTAGTATTCTCCACACTCTACATTGGTAAATACTAGAAACAAACAGGTGAAACAATACCCAAAAATTACAACATCAAAATTCTTCACATATTCTGAGATAAAACTCAGAAATATATCATGTAAAAAGTGGATCACATCTCCACCAGTCACCTATATCACTGATGTTTCTAAGGATCAAGAAAATTCATCACCTCTAAGTGGCACATATTCTTTTCTTAGACATGGAATAAGATAATTTATGAAGGCCTAAAGGTAAATGTTGGGTATGAGCTATAAAGCCTAGTAAGTTCTCAAAAAGAGTTCTGTAATAAATTACATAATAATTAAACCCAATATTATTTTGATTTAAATAAAATAAGGTATATAATGACATTCACATATTTTCAACAAAATATTCTTTCATAATTAAAATATGGAAAATATATCACAATTGGATCAATGAAATTTTTATATAAAATAAATCTATAATGAAGTTAGCACAAATAAATTAGTTCTATAAATATATGGAATGTAATAATCAAATCATGCATATCATAGAACCATGTATCAAGACCTATGGAATGTTTGTTTCTGGTAATAGGATCCTCACACTACTCATTATTGATCTCATCTCAATTTGTGAACACGTTCCATGAATCAGGCTATCAATACTCAACTTCCCATTATGGAAAAAATCCCGATGTATTATGTTTAAGTCAGTGTTTTTATTCTCAATATAGTTATGGGGGTAATATCCTAGTGTGATTGTACTAATTACCACTAAATACCAAGGATCACATGTTCTTGAATTAGTCAATCAACCAATCATGAAAAATAAATCAATTCATATCCATTCAATATATAATTAGGCATTTTGAATTTTTTACACGCCTTTATAATTTCCAAAAAAATCATACTTTTTAATCAATTCATCCCCTTTTCAAATCATTATTCAATTTATTCCATATCAAGTCATTTAATTAAATAAATTTTTGAATTATACCATTGATTATCTCACATCTACCCAACAGTTTCAATTCCATTAAAATTGGGTGTCTTTTTATAATAACCATTATATTTTTCAAAATCATTCATAAATCATCTCAAATATGTTCTTATGAATAATTTAAAAACCCATTTTTAAATCAATCAAGAAATATAGGGTTTCAATTATAGGGATAAATAATTTGGAACCATCTACCTTTAATCGACAATCAAATCAACACTCATAACGGAAAATGGAAATGAATAATGAAAGAAAAGGATACCAACAAAGAAATCATAAATCCAAATTCATAAAGGTCATACTCTAATTAAATAAGAAAACATGAGATCAAACCACCACCAATGTAGTATAGAGAAGAGGGGGAGAAAACCAAAGTGAGGGAACTCACTAGAATCAAAAACCAAACAGAGATGTCTAGAAGGGAATGAATCCCTCTGAACTCACATAGAGTCTCCCTAGTGTTTTGGAGAAGATATTTTATGAAAAATGAAATATTTTAAGGATGTAACATAAAAAAATTCCCTTGAGATAAGAAATTCGTGATGTGAATCCTCAATTCATGATGTGAATAACCTATATAGTGGATACATAGAAAAATGTGTCACCTTAGGTTAAAAATACAAATCCTGGTCATTTCATGTCATGAAATTCATTCATGGATTGTATATATTTCATGTGAAAAATAATTTCATCCCTTATTATGAGTAATATATTTAGGTTATGAAATACATTGACATCATGAATCTATCCCACAAATAACACACTACCAGAACATGCTAAAAACCAAAAACATAGAAAATATTCTAACTCAACCTTGAACCTAATAGATTTATATAAATACATTAATTTTTTTTCTAGACTACATTAATTCAAACAAACATACATCCCTTAACTTTAGGTCATTTTCCCCAAAAAACTCTCCCCATCCTCGAAGGCATGAAACTCACACAACGAAAAGGTGAAACAAAACAAGAGTCAAGATGTATTTAAATAAGGTAATGAGTTTCTATAGGTGTTATTTACATATATTATGAAAAACAACGTTCTAAAACACATTAATATGTGGTGTTATTTACATTTCCACCTATTTTTTTTAGGTTTCTGATTTGGTTTTTTGTCGTCTCTATCAGGTTGTTTTGTTTACAACCATTTTTTTATAGGATGTCCATCATAGGCTCAAAATGTATATCATTTTATATTGTGTGGTTGGTTGGTGATACACATATTCATTATTAGCGAGTTTGTTTCGTGTCACTAGTCCCTCACCCCACAATGTGTATCAGATATGGTCTAACAGGTTTAGGATGCAATTTTTTTGTTTGAGATTGATATTTTTGATAGAGAGAAATAATTTTGAATATAGGGAGTTAATATGACTTATATTATTGTCCATAGTAGACTTAAATATACTTAATAAATATTAAATAATATGATATAATGTGTTTTTACCATTGGTAGTAATTTTTTCACTTTTATAGATGTTGGATCTAATGTTTTAATGAAAACAATGTATCTATTATTGCTAACTCTAGGTGACATAGTCCTCTGGGAAGTGGTGTATGAATCTTCTGCCTGTGTTATCTTGTTGAAAAATTAGAATATTTATATAAATAATTCAATTATTGGTAGTTTTCAAAATAAAATGCATCTTTTATTATTAAAATATTTCCTGGTACTCCTATGGTGGATCATTTATATGAGTTTAATAAGATGATTTTTGACATAGCGAATTGGGATGTAGAAATATTAAATGATGACCCGGACTATTTAATATTTCATTCCTTAGATGATTAACTTAATCCTATCAAGGATTATATGATATATGGTAGGTAAAAAATTACCTTAGAGGAATTGAAGTATAAAGTCTTGTCTAGGGATATGCATATACAAACCTTGAGGATGGAGGTTAATGAAGTGAAATCTAGTTGTGTGTTTCTCAGTGTGAAGGGTCGTCCAAAATATAGCAACAAAGAAAAATGAATGGTAGTAATTTAGGAATTTCAGGTGTTATATGGGTAGAAAGAACAACCTCATTAAGAGATACTTCATTGAGAATATATTTAGGAGTGTTTGGCTAAGAACAATATGGTATACCACAGTTATGATTGTACTAAAGTTATCAAAGTTTGTTTAAAATCCATTAGAGTCTAGTTAGGTATATCTATAGTTTGTATTTATTTTATGATCCGAATACATTCTCTAAATATAAATTGTATGGTACATAATTTTTAATGAAGGGCGTAAGTTGGGTAGGTGTTTGAGTTGTTAAAGCTCAGGTGGCGACTTGTATCCTGTCATCTTCTTGGGATTACATATTGTTTGTTTTTAATACCTTTACATATTATATTTGAGATTTATATATCTATGTTTTGTTATTGTTTTATTATATTAGAATGAAATATATACTACTTTATAGTTTTTTAGAGGTCCCAGTGAAGTGTTTGGTTTAATAGGGATACTGCACGGTGGAGATACATAAAAAAACCACTCATTTGGGTGGAGACAGGTATATGTTTGGTAATATATTTTTAATATTTTTTCATACAATATGTTATGTTTATGAACATGTTTTATAATTTTATAGTAGTATATATTTTGGTATGAGAAGAAATGTGCTAATGTGGTATACACTAAGGAGATGAATAGGATGGTTTGTTTTTGATAGAGTTTATGGTTTTTAATTAGTGAAAACATCCCAAACCAATTGATATGTTAAGCTAATATAGGAATACATGAATATAATATTTATATTTGATGTAAGGTGTAGATTTATTTTTTATGGAATGTTTTTTGTTGTTACAAATTAATTTTTTTAGTTTATTGATTCCATGTGTTTGATGTTAACATTGCATGATTTTTCATGTCTATTCATAATGTTTTTTTCTAGAGTTATTATGATTGTATTATTTCTGAAATTTCTGTTTTGTTTTACCCTTATATAAAGAGAAAATAACCTTTATATGAGGTTGATTTACCCATATGCGAGGTATATGATTCCTTTAAATGAGTTTCATTGAAACATATTTACCCAAATGTGTGGTGTCCCATAATTTTATGTGAGGGAAGTGGGGATGTGTTTCCTTTACATGAGGTAGCTGTGACCATTACATAGTTTAGGAGTTTGATTTCTTACCCTTACATATGTGTCGATTGGGATATATAACCTTATGCAAGGGTATATTTCCCTTCCATAACTTGGTTGAATGTTTTTGTATGAATATTCTAGACATAATGTGGGAGAGAAACCTTGAAGTAATGAATTTAGAGCAACCCTAACATAGTGTTATGGATTATATTTTCACATGTTTGTTTATATATTTGTTCTATATACTGCAATTGACATATCCTCCTTGTTGGATTAACCAAACATGTTCCCCTTGATCTATTAATGATGTTGGTTACATTGGTTTTATGTGTTCCTGGAGGATTTTTTTTCATGGAAACTAGAATAGTTTAGAGATAAGGGGTTTGAGGATTTATAGTTGAGCGATGGAGATGATCCAAATAAGGGAGAGATATTTCATGTATCTGTTGATGATGTATCTCATTCCTCATTCTAGTAATATTTATCCAATGTAGATCTCATAGATTTCGGGTTCTGAGGAGGACTACAATAATTTAAAAGGGATTTCTCTAGGTGAGATGGTGCCCTGGAAAGGGGATCTCATTCTTGTTTATTCTTTTTCTTGATAATTTATTTTATAGTTTTTTTGTTTATATTTATTTGTTCATATATGTGTGGGTTCCACAATATTTATCCTCTAGTTACCCTTAATTTTTGTTGTATTTTCTTTCAGATAATTAAATTTTTTGATACCAATTTTTTCATTACATTATAAAGATAGCGGGGTTGTGTTATTTTTATGTAGTAGGACTATAGTATTCTAATCATGTAAAATTATGGTGTTATTTAATTTTCAACAAAGTCTTTTTTCGGTTTGGATTTTATTTGTTATTATTTCTATCGAGTTATTCAGTTTCCAAATCCATTTTATTTTCATGTTATATTAATCATAATGATGATATTTTTTTCTATTGTTTGTTGGGTTTGTGATACACATTTTCATTCATGGGGTGTGTTTTTTGTGTCATTGTTCTCCCACCCTAAAAATTATTGATAATAAATGTGTTCATCTGATCACACCTATACTTCTAATAATTTTTATAAAATAATTTTAGGATTATTGGGATTCATATTATCTATAGATCCAATTGGTATTCCTACCATCGTATGTTTTTTTCTCTACCACTCAATTAGTTAATGTAAACTTAGATATTTATAAATAATCAATGAAAAGTCAAAATTATAAGTACAAATTCAGTCTCAACTATAGACATATTATTTAATACCAAGTGTTTTCCCAGAAAATAGATGTAGAAAAAATACAAGATGGAGGTGAATTATTGTAAAAAAACTCAACTTACAATTTCCATCCACCTTAAGGTGTAATTTTATTAGAAATTAGATCTTTCAATAAAATAATTTTTTTTTAGAATTAAAAATTAAATATAGGTGTAATTAAAAATGTTGGGAGTAAACAAAACCTGAATATATCAGCATGAAAACAAATTTATATATGTTAGAAATTCACAAAGTTTTGCAAATACAATATAAAAACATAAATTAAAAATAAATCATAGTCAGAAAAACAATGTTCATGGTAAAGATTACAACACTTTAACTCCTAAAATTATAATATTACCAAACCATAATTGTATCCAATGTATAAGAAGGATATTAAAACATAATCTATTTATTGTTTTCCTATACCCGAGATCATTTTAATAAAATCCCACTAGAATGTGTATATGTAGTTTTACACAAAGAATCTATCATTCAAGATGATCATAATAATCTTGGTTTTCCTATACTCGAAATATGTTGATCACACAAGATCATACAACGATTTTTCTTCTTATCCTAGAAATTACTTGATAACATAACTTTGAAAGGTCCATTTCAATAAGAAAATGATAAAATATTTATAGTAAAATTCTCTTTCATAGGTAATGATTATAAAAACACACAAAATGAAAAATTACATTGATCAAACCCACTCTCAGTAATAAGTAGTTGCACAAATTCAAAACAGTAAATGAAATATATTTATCTCTAGTGCCCAAAGTATGTTTTATTATATTATATAAATCTTTATCCCTATTTATATACATATGTGTAAAAAACATCACCTTTCAAATTCTATACACTTTTGGAATAGTTGTATCAAAATGGGAAGATTTAAATTTATCTTTTAATGGACTCAAAAACATTATGAATATTCTGATGAAATTGACCTTCATGACCATAGTTCTCTATAATCTAGTGAATTTAATATTATATGATGCCTCATTTGTATGAATTTTCATGTTTCAACATAAAAATCTAATAAATAAATTTACTAGAAATTCATTCTTCATACAAAAAAAACTGAAACAGAACTTCCTGTTTAGTCAAGATCTTATAAAGGGTATTTTCATTTCAAAACCAAAGGAATAAAATAATTCATTGGCTAAACATGTCTTCTTATTAGTTACTTTATTGTACCTATGGGCTTGATAGTGGATCAAAAATTCGATGGGTCAAATGGTAAAAGGGATTTAAAACTATTCAATGATGGACATAATCATATTTATGTGGAATAAATAATAACTCAATGAGAAGGATTAAATATTAATGTTCTAATCATGATTTATATTCAAGATTGAGTGTATAGGGAATAATTTTTCAAAGGGGTTTGGAGAAACTATTTGGAATGATAATCAAAATATTGGTCAATAATATTATTCAATGAATACAAACAATCAGTATAAGTAATGAAAATTTCTTAAGTCTAGAATCATAAAAATTAATCAAATAAGTAATCATTTTGAGGAAAAATCAAAATTTAAATTATTATGTAATTTTTTTAAAAAATATCATATATTTTTAACATTTAAGAGGAAGGTAAATCAATCTTTTCTATTGGGATAAACTATTTCTCATAGATTTTGATATATCTTAGATCGATAAAGTGGAAAAATTTAGGTGGGGTATAATGATTCCTCCCTCATAATTAATGTAGATATTTTTTATAATGATTAATTAAGTTAAAATAGTTTCCAATTAAATATGAATGCATGTGAAATAATGGAATGGATCAAAAAGTAATAAATAAATTATATCCTTCCATATATGAAAAAGATTATTTTCCTAAATAATTTTCTATTATTGATGTTGGGGATATCCAATTTATTTGATAAAGTATTGGATGTAGATAAATCATTATATAAAAATTTATAAAATTAATAATTCATTTTTTTAAAATCGTAAACCAGTTATGCAAAATAAAACAGTGCTTCTCAAAAGGTTTTGGTACTTATATTGTATGAAGTGTGTACATAATGATAGATAAGAAAATAGAAAATTATATCAATATAGATATTGTAATAAATTTTATAAAGAAATGAATGAATATGTCCTATTAGTGCCCAGGATAGGAAGTGGGTGGATTTTTATTTTATAAGTAGATGAAAGGGTTAGATAAAGTTTAGAGGTGGGTATAAATTTTATACCCTCAGTTGAATGGTTTAGAGAGGAGTAATACTTATAATATAGTGGGAGTGTCAATATTAGGGTGTGGATAATAACTTTTTATGTTTCATATGAAGGTTCCACTTTTGTATATATTTTTATAATAACTAGGTTAAATACCATGGGGGTGAATCAGAGTATGAAAATTTAAGACAAATTACCATTAACATACTATTTCATAATTAATACAAACACTATTATCTACATTTCTTATAGAAATATATAGTAATAAATGAAATCATAAACAAAAAATAAATTATGCTTGGTTCAAATGCATTGGGCAATGTACAAGGAGAATAGAAAGAAAATGTGCCTATTTCCTAAACCAAATAAGGTTCCACACTGTTACAAATTTCTTATTAGACTCACCATATCTCTTATTTTACAATAAATATAAATTTTATTCCTCACTACTCTCTCAACCAATTTTTTCTCGCGGCTTATTCAGGTGATTCTCCTTTTGATCACTTGAATCAATATTGTTTACAAATCATTTGGTGAAACATGAAGATATTCCTTTTTCCACTTGATGAATACCTATTTACCATAGAATATATGGTTAATCCCTTCTGATTCACATATGATTCATTTTCTTGAAACCACTTTATCAATATTCTTTAAACTACCTAATTATTCTTGAAAATATTCAAACCTTCTTTAAACTTTTCCTTTGGTAATACTATCAACCTTTTAAAAAACTTTCTAAGGTTTCTTGAAACTAAAAACTATTTGTAAAACCTTCACTTTCAAGAAATTGATATTCTTAAGAATCCTTCATTCAAGGAAATGCATTACAAAACACATTTATTAATTCAATGCCTTTAGATTTTAATTAAGGATTACTCTCTTAAAATGAGAGGGGTATTCACCTATTTATAGAAATTTCATCACCTTCAAGAAACATTTAAGAACACCACCAAATTTTCTCAAAACTATTCATTATTGTTCATAAAACTCCCTATATTCATGAAACTTTAGGTAAAGTTTATATTTGAGAAACTTATCATAATTGTGTAACTTGTCCTCATTCCTTTACTGATCTTCTATATTTCACAAATATATAGACCATTGTGAATCACTAAAGATTCATGATACACCAAAATTTTGAAGAAAAAAAACTTTCAGGAATTACATGACTTTTCCCCATTTTCAGGAGAAATCCCTGGAAATATTACTATTGAGAAACTTGAGACATATTACAAATTTTAGAACCCAAAAATTTGGTAAACACTGGGAAACATCTCCACTTTTTATAAATAAATTTCTAAAAAACTTCCAATGCTTCTATACCCATGTCTTGAATATTTATCAACATACCTATTAAATGACCCCCTTTAAGTTTATCAACTATTCTCCCTTGAATACCACTTTAAATATTATTCTATATTCTACAAAAATTAACTTCTTATGATTTCAGAAAGTGATCAAACATTTACTCAACACACACTCTAATCCACCATGATCCATCATCGATATTAGAAACAAGATTAGAATGTAAATTTCATCAATGAACCACTTAATTCAAAAGAATAATAAACCAGTTTTATCAAAAACTCCATCATTTAGGACATATAACCTTTGATTGATTTTCATTAGAATCGTCATATTTAAAACTCCTCCTGCTTAACTGCTCCCCCAATCTGCTTCTCCCCTCAGTCTTGATCAAGATACTTTCTCCCCCACTCTCAATAAACCCAAATGTAACTCATTTGTGGATGAAACATTTTAAATAACACATATCATCACATGAGGGAAAAATACACCATACCTTGGGGAGATAGGGTCCCATGTATACACTTGTTCATGTGTGAGTAATTGACTGAACTCCAAGAGATAGTCGATGTTGTTAAAATGGTTCTTTAGGAATGATTTTCATTATAATACATATGAATTCTTGTTATATAGGCACAAAATCTATCATTTTAATTCAATGATCCACTTTTGTTTTGGTAAAATGATAATTGACTTCAATATTCTTATTTTGCGAGTGAAGGAATAGATTTTTGCTAATATTTATAGAACATGAATTATATCAATAAATTCCAATCAGATACTTCAATTAAAATAAAATATAATCAAGATGTTGGTTCATCCCCAATAAATTTATTGAATCTTGAGTACCTGTAATACATTCATCTTCTATGACTCTCAATGAAAATGAAATATTATTTCTTGATTAACCAAGAAATATACAATATTCTAAGATAGAATGAACTACCTGACATTGATTTTATATCATCTACTGAACTAAAACAATCTTCATCTCTATATCCCAATAAATATTTTTGATATTTTTTATTATATATAAAACTAAAACCAACTATTCCCTTGATATAATTAAGTATTATTTTTACAGCATGAATGTGGCTTTATCTCAAATAACATGTTACTTGGTATGTGAAAAAAACAATATTGGGTCATGCCACAACTATATACAACAAACTGTTATTCTTATACCTATATTTTCTGACATCAACCACTTTTTCTTCATCATCTCATGATAGTTTCATCTAGGTATCCACTAAAGTATTCATTTTCATGGAATTATCCAGCCCAAATATTCTCAAAACCTCATTAGCATATTTGTATTGAGAAATTAATGTGCAATTTTTTCCTTGTATCACATTTAAATCAAGGAAAAATTTAAGTTATCCAATAAATGACATTTTTAAATCACTTTTAATGAGTTATATGAATAGTTTTTACTAAGATTAATTTTTTCCATCAAATATTATGACCTCAGCATACACCACTACCATCATGATTTAACCACTACCATTGTTAACATAAATATTATAATCAACTCCACCACGCTAAAAACTGAGCTAATTCAAAAACTATTCAAGTAATAAATACAATCTTCTTGGTTCCTAATTTAATCCATATAACACCTTCTTCATCCAAAAAACTTTATTATAATCTTCATGGAAAAGAAACCCATATATTCATTCAATGTACACTTCTTCTTCCATAACCCCATGCATAAATTCTTACTTAATATCCATCTAGAAAATTTAGTATTTCCATTTCACTATAGTGGCCATTAATAGGATAATAGTATCAAGCCTTGAAAAAGGTGAAAATTTCTCATCAATATCGATCTCCTCAATCTTGGAGTTTCCCTTTCACTATATTTGTTCTTTGTTTTGAATTACTAATCCATATTCATTTATTTTGTTTAGGAAGACCCCTTTGGTCCTAGTGAAATTATTTTATACCTATCTCAAAACAATATCCCATGTCTCATTCTTCACAATTTTTCAAGATGTTTGTTTATAGCATGAATATAATTATTATCTCTAGCTACTTATTCAAAACATTAAGGTTCTACCAAAGATAGGAATGATTCCAATTATGAAGATTTCATTACCCTTATTTGAACTAGAACTTACTAATCATCAGTAAGGTTTGTCCTACCAATTTTAGCTTAACTCTTTAGCATTAGTTCATATAAAAATTTGAATTACTCCTAATAATAATCATCATACTCTTATGAATCATCATTTACACTTCTACTCACCCTAAATTTCTCACCTTCTTATAACCATCATTATTGAATAGGTTATTGTGTTTTTTAAGAATCTGTATATTCTCAAATACAATGAAATCATTCATTTCAACCAATTTTCCCAACCTCTTATTAAAGATTTTATATGATTTTATTTTTCTTGAGTAGATAAGGAATGTCCACTGATCTTCATGAGTCTCAGGATTTCTATGTATCTCATTATTGTGAAGAAAACACTTACTTAAAAATATTTTAAAGTATTTCAATGTTGAATTATTTTCATACCATAGCTTATACATAGTATGTTTTTATCTCGGACAAAACAAAACACTAATAGACATCTAGATTGATGTTAATGACACTTCCTTCTAGAATTTATCTGGTAGGTACTATTCAAGAAGCATTATTATGGCCATATTTTTAATAATCCGATTTCTCATCTCAACCACTCAATTTTATTGAGGTGTTCTCACTACTAAAACTTGTTACTCTATCATTTGTCTCTCTAAATAATCCTCCACATGGGTATTTGGGAATTTCATTCCACTAGCAGTTCGGAACATCAGAATCTTATGTCCATGCATCCTTTCAGCTTCACTCTATTATTGTGTTATGAAACTGAACACATCATACTTTTGAGAATTAAAAAATATCAATTCCATCCTACTGAAATCAAGAATATAAGGAATATAATACTCGTTCCCTTCAATTTATCTAGGTGAGATTGGTCCACAAACATCTTCATGCACCAATTCAAGAAATATAGTTAAATATTGTTCTTTTTTACTTGTTCCACTTTCTAATAATCGTACCTTACTGACAAGCATCGCATGTAGGATTACGATCATGTGATAACTTGGGGAGTTCTCAAGATACAAAACATTTTATAAAATCGTACAAGGATAGTTGAAATAATTGATGGAAACATGTATGGGACAACCTACTTTATTTATCTTTGGATAGAAATCACATATTATCTTCTGCACTCATAAGGTATAGATTCCCATTTATTCATTTTCACTATAAATCAACCGTACCATATTTTCTTTTATGATACACAACTTCTTGTCAAATCTTATAGCATGACCCAAGTAACACAATTGACTAACAATTGGAATGTTTTGGCTAAGACCTAAAATAACCAAGAAACCATTATTTATCATATATTTTCCCCCATATTTGTCTTTATCAAAGCTAATAATCTTCTGGACTTCATAATTTCAAAATTTAAAAACACATTTTTATCATATTTGATGCCTGTAAAAAGATCCCTATTTCCCATTAAATGGTATTTTCATACATTATAAATGATCCCTACACCAGCATGATTTGATACCTTAGGGGAAATCCCTATAACCAATTTTGGATAAGATCATTTCTCTTTGATACACTTCAATAACAACATTCTTATTGTGGAATGATATTATTGATCTTCCTCAGAGTTTGATGGACCAACTTAATCTTGAAAATATGAAAATTGATTTTGTGTTTTCATCTCATTCGATTATTCTTTATGCTATTATTTACAACCACTTTGGGTAAACTTGGGAACATTTCGCAACTTTATTGATGAGAAATATATTACAATATATCTGAATCCTCCACACTATAAAAAGTGAAAATCCAAATCATTCTTGGAATGTTAAACTCTATCTGGAATCTTTTACTACTATTGTTCCATTTGGTACCTTTTGGATATGGAAGATACATTTTGGGAATATCCCATCTTTCTATAACAATAACACATAAAACATGGTAAATTCCAGTGAGTCATTATTGTAGGTCCGGTTGTTCCATGGTTTTTTTGAACCTTTTGATTCTGATTTTTTACCCAAATCAATTTTCAACCTTGGTGTGGATGATTAACTTTCGAAATCAATCATCAGAGATTGTTTTTTTTGTGATCAATCCATATACCAGCCTTTTCATTTGGATATTACTATTTATTTGGTTTTTCTAGACCAGTAGGATTCACTTCCACTTTTTATATAACCTGAGTGATCTGATTTCCTGGTGTCATACAAGTTTTCAAGAATCTCTCCTAATCTTGTAACTTTTTTCACAGGTTGATAAATTTATCTTCAAGTTATTTGATATGTTTTATTTAAAATTTTATCTATTAGTAAAACCATTGATCACTATTTTTTTAAACCTTATGCTTAAACTCAATAACCTTTTTAGATTTCTCTAGCATTGAAGACTTAATATTTTAAATTTATTCCTTTAGATCCAACTTCTCTTATTCCTACAACTGTATATATAGTTTGGAATCATGAACCACTCTGTTGGATTTCTCTATTTTGTGTCGCCAAACATATATATCCTCAAGAGAAGCTTCTAAAAAATCATGGAGATCAACCCTTCCTTTTATTTTTCCTTAATCATTGTCATTTTGCTTACATTTATGGGATTTGCCTACAATTTCTACCATAGAATTTTCTCCATGACCATTTTTATTTTATTTCTATTCAACCTCATAATCTTCTAAACTACCATTTTATTCTAAACGGTTATTCTTATTTTTGATGAATTTTCACTTGTCTTTTTTCTTACATTTCACATAGGCAGGATACACCTTCATGGGAATTTCGACTTCATCTTCATCATCATCTTGGAAACTCTCGGGGAACCTTTCTGTAAGATTTAAAACCTTTACACATTGAAATAATATGATTGGATTTTTTTCATTGAACTTCCCTTTTCCTTTGTCAATTTTAGGAAATCTATGACACGACACCATATTTATCTTCTTCTTCCTAGAAATCTAAATAGTGATCTTCTTTATGGACTTAAATGAAAACTCTTAGGACATCCATTTATCTAAAAACTCAATATATTCATTTATCATCACATATGTGAATAGAGTACTATAAAAGCTATCTAGTTTAAGCTCCTTTGGTTTTTTTATTTTCTAGTAGAGATATTTTGGGATTGAACTGAGATAAAAGTCGTCTCAATTTATTTTTAATTATCCTCACATCTTCAAGAGTTTCTTAAAGACCACACATGTCTTCCACAATAATACTAAACCAATATATAAATTAATCTATACACCCATTGGGATTTATTCTAAAATCCTTAAATTTTCTCCATAAAACCTTTAATTTAAATTCTATGACTTTCAAATCACCCTAATTTATATTTAGAAACTTTTTTACATGGATTGTGATGACTTAGATGGAATCATTTTTGTTTATATTACATTTGAAAATTCTCCACCTAAATTATTGATTCCTAAATAATTTGTATCCAATTCCCTTCATTCTACTTCGAATAAAGTTCTATTATCCATGATTGTAGAAATACCATGAATAAAAGATTTAAATTCATCCTTTACTAAGGATAAAAAATAGTTCTACATTTAATTCTTCCACAATAGAAATTTATTTTAATAAAATTTTAGAATACCTTTGTGATTAACAACATCCATTTCTTCAAGTAAAAGGGAACTTTTGATATTTAACATTTTGACCTGATACCAATTGTTATACCTACTAGGTTTATTACACTTAGAAGGTGGGGGGGCGGGTGAATTATGATTTTATAGAAAAAAACTATATATTTGTATATTCTTTCTTCATTAAAAAAATAGTATTCTCTCCCTTTCCCTTAGAAAGGTATGAGTATAAATGAAAGCATGCTTGAGACACAAAATTCATAATTGGTTCACCCCCATAGGTATATGTCCAAGGAGTATACAAATATAATTTTAGTATGTAATAAATTCACTAAAGATCACTTCTATTATACAGTTCATAGAAAATTCACTGTCCATCTTGGTTAATATCCAATAACAACATGGAAGCTCACTACTCTCCCAACTAAAGTGTGCTGACTACTTCTTCAGAAGAATCTTCTTTGGATCACTTGAATAAATATTGTTCACACCTCATTCTGTGAATCATGAAGCTGAAGCCTTATCCACTTGATGAACACATATTTAAAAAAATTATTGGGAAATCCATTCCAATTCATGTATGATTTAGTTTCCTAGAACCCCTTTCTCAACTTTCATGTAACTACCAAATTATTTGGAAAACATTTCAAACCATCATGAAATGTTTCCTTTTGAAAATCTCACAAACATTCAAGAAAAATTATATTCCTTCTCAAAACTAACAACTATTTTTGAAAATTACATATTCACAAAACTTAATTACTTTTAAAAAATGACGTTCTTATGAATCCTTCATGAAAGGAAATCCTTTATGAAATACTTTCATGAATTTAGAGGCATTTTACATTCATTAAGGATTACTCTCTTCAAATGATGGGATTAGTAACCTATTTATTTATGTTTCCTTCCCTTCACAAAAAGTTCAAAAACAATATATTTTTTTTAAAAAAGACTTAATTATTGTTCATGAAACTCCATATATTTATGAAACATTAGGAAAATTTTCCATTTTTAAAACTTCTCGTAATCACGTAACTTACCAAATTTCTTTTAGGAGTCATCCATCATTCATGAATATACAAACATTAATGAAAAAAAATTAAATAAATTCTAGAATTTCATGAAAAACCATAATTTCATGAATTCCATTCCACTACCACATTTTCAAGAGAAATCCCTAGAAATCAAAATTTCATTTAACATTATCTATCATCCATATTTTAGAGCCCAAAAATTTAGAAAACACAATGAAAACACTTCATCCTGTTCATGTAAATTCATAAACTACTTCCAAAGCTTCCATACCAATATCTTGGATACTTCTCAACCTAATCTATCAACAATATATTCTAAAATCCACAACTAACCATTTCAATATTTTTTGTCAACAAACACAATCTAACCAAAACATTACAAAGATACCTTGAGTGATTTCTCCAAACATATTTTTTTGAAACCCAATAACATATTATAATGAAAATATGACATATAAATTCATTCCGACAAATGAGGGTGGGTGGTGTTGAAGTGGATTCATGCAGGGAATCATGTTAGTTGGGGTAAGTTTTGGGTTATAGGTAGTCTTAGAACGTTCCTTATCAAACATGTCTTCCCATCTATATAAATGCACTCATCACACCACTCATATTTACTTACATTTTCCTTTAATAATCATATCATATACAATAATGTTTATTCAGAAAGTTAATGTATTTCAAATGAGGCACATATAATTGATGGAATCGATGAACCAATGTTCGTTTCGAGGTATATAATTAAAATTTGACCCATGATTATTCCATAATAAATCCCATTTTTTTCCTAAAAAAATAAATCAAATTTAATATCTATATTAGTTAACATGAATCCAAAAATAGATTATATAATAAGTACTTTTAGATAACTCATGCTCCCTAATGAATCACCCTTGTCATGCCAAGAGTGATTGACTACTTGGGGATGAGTCCTCTAGAAGGAACACTTCAGCTAGGAACTCTTGGTATCCAGAAAGTCACTCTTACCTATAGAGTCATTCATAATTATCATCCACTATTGATAAGTGAATTATGTTTTGAGACATATAATCAATTATACATAGGAAAATTTCCTTAAAAACTCTTAGTTATAGATTCCTAGTCCAACTCCAATGCTATCTAGATAGAGATTCAAATTTTCCATCCCAATCAAAATTTTACATTCTCAGAATCATACTAAAAAGTAGTTTAGAACCTCAATGTCAACTCAAAATAGGCCAATTTTTATACCTTAATGATATTTGAAATATGTATGTACTTCAATTCCTCTATAATATGGTTAAAAATGCTATTTTTTGTAATAGATTATTGTCTAGAGTTTTCTCATGCTGGATTATTTTTATTATTAGCTTTCTCAATACAACTGTATGGTTATTTGATTTAAATTATAAGAGTACATGTAGATTATTTAGGGAGGAACCCTAACTTTAGGATGTTTAGGGGTGAGGTTTGATTAGTGGGATAACATTGAGTTAGTGAATGGGATGGTGTATGGATCACAATATTTTGTGGTGGGGGAGGGGAGGGTTTAAAAGATTTTGATCTTTTTAAGGAGAGTTGCTTAGTTCTTTAGTGGTATAATTCATATTTTTTTGAGGTTACATATTTCTATTTTGAGCATTTCTGTAATAATAGAGAGGATTATTTTATGGAAGGTATTTCAGATGGTTTTATAGGCAATAGTGGTTACTGGGATGGTTGGTGATAGTTTGGGTAGAAAATAGCCAGCTAAGAATACAATCTATTAAAATTGTTGATGAATATTTCTGAAATGGGGTTATATTAGTTTTGAATTAATAAAAAAGAAGGTAAAGAGAATTAATTGATTCATTTGGGTAGTGAGGAGTTTAATTTTGGAATATTTGTCATAGTACAAGGGAGAATCAAGGGTGAGAGTGAAAGATAGAGAATGAAACCAACTCATGGAATGGACTAGGATTTTCACTGGATTTTAATAATTCATTCTAGTACCATGGAATGACTCTAATTATTGCATAACTTTCTTAATATCTTCCAAAAAAATATATTTTAAAAATTATATGATAATGATCATGTTTTATTCTCCCTTTATTTTGATGTCCTATTGCAGTGTAAGTGATGACCACATGAAAATATTTAGCCATCTTGTTTTAGATCCCTAATATCTTATGATATGAGGGATAAAGTCACGATATGATTATTTTAATGGATTGTTGCTTGTAAATTTGTGAACTGTCAAATGATATGATAAGAAACCCCAATATTTTTTTATCTGGGTTATCCCCATTTATTCAATGTGTTTTAATATGTCCTCACATGTTATGAAATTATAATTCTTGTGTTTAATACATCCTTCATTACTATTATAAATTACTTCATGAAGTGAGACCCCATAAGATTTTAACATTACACTGTCTCTCACCTTCAAGAGATATAGGTGTGATATGGTATCTTATTCCATGATTAAAACTTGTATAAAGCCTAAGGCAGGGTGTTGTTGCATGAAATAGAGCCTCATTCCATGATGTATGATTCCTATGAAGGGTTTTTATTTTATTTAACTACAAACTACTATTTTTTATACCTATGTTCAAATTAGTTTTTATTCTACATATAGGAATATTTGGAGACTCAAATATATATGTTGAGGAGGTTTTTGTAGAGTTCCTAGAGTGATACATGAATCCTAACCTAATTCTTAACCGAACACTAAGTATAAATGAAATGGGTTAAAATGAAAATACAAAAAACCAATGTTTCCTCCTAGAAAGAAATTTAATTAAATTAAAAATAGTTTTATACATAAGTAACATCAATAAAAATATAATAATATGACACACCCCACTTGATAAGGATAAATATAGTGCTTGAGGTGCTGTGTATTAACCTTGATGTGTGGTGACATCCAAATTTATCCTACTAGTATAATCGGTCATTTAAGTACAAGTAAGGATCGAATCCATAGGTATTTATATGGAGGAAGTATTTCTATGTGGTAGAATGGATAAAAAATGAGTGGATAATGATTCAACCTCATAATCATGGTCTTTAGAGCCTAAGGAAGCCAAATTCATAGAAGAGTACCTCCAATCCTTTTAAAATAAAAGAAAAACACAATTATGGATTCATATGGTTTTATTCAGCATATGCGGAAGGTACAGAGATGGAAGGACTACATTAATTTACCTAGTCCTCTAGTTACAATATCGTCAATAAAGGTTAAATACACCCCAACAAATATCAAATAGTGTTGTTTAAAACTTAATGAGTATGTTCAAAGGTCCTATTATTCATTTGGAGCTAGGAGCTGATGAGGTGACTGATACACAAGTGGATGAACCGACTGCCTCTTATCGAGTGAATGTAGGAAAGGAGGTTGTTGACTCAAACTACACCAAATAGATTCTTACACACTCAACTAAATAAATTCTTCAGGATTATTAACTTATAGAGGGATCAGATTTGGAGGCTAATAGAATGGGTGAATGACCATAATGAATTGATTTTAATGAATAAAGATCTTCAAGGATTGATAAAC
The DNA here is from genome assembly GCA_963277665.1 of Viscum album. Lineage (NCBI taxonomy): Eukaryota > Viridiplantae > Streptophyta > Magnoliopsida > Santalales > Viscaceae > Viscum > Viscum album. The sequence goes on from OY728155.1 coordinate 92,819,504, forward strand.
AGAACAAGATCTTGACGCATGGTTTCAACGAGGGGGAAAAACATAGAGAATCATGTGTAAACTTGGGATATGGTAGATTTTCACTTTGAGGATCACATAAAAGATAATATAGAAATGTAGGTAACCTCTATTGAATGTATACTATTTATTGTAAATAATTCTAACCACTTTAAATTGGTTTGGAATGACATGATAATTTATTATGAGGTTTGAAATTATCTTTATTCTGAACTTTGTTGGTTTCCCAATTTTTCCTTAAAAGTGTGGTTGAAATAAAAATATCTATCTGGTAAAAAATATAATTATATTTAAGATAATGAGTTTATCCTAGGTTATTAGAAGGGGTAGATTTAATGAATTTCTTGTAACAATTTTAATATCTTAAATTCAAGAGTGATTCTTTCAATGAAATATGAACTTACCAAATCACTCTAGGATTTTTTATTTTAACTATTCTATGTCTAATAACCTATACACTCATTGGATCATATTCATGAGAACACCAATATAGAGTATCATTCTAGATCTCAGGATGTGTATCCCTACAATTAGTGAGATCAATTGAGTTAGTGCATCATTGAATGAAAATATCACAAAAAGAATTTATTAAGAATTATTAAAATGAGAAATGACATAAAATACCTCACCTTTATAATCCATTATATCAACCCATAATAGGGTTATACCACCATTTATTCTATTCTATCAATTTAATTGTTAATTAAACTCACGAGGGAGAGTCAAAATATGAGTAAGAAACCAAAGTAAATTGGACTTTTCATAGATGACTAGAAAATATAGACCAGATTCATCCCCATTTTTTGGAGTGAAATTTTTTAATTTAATATGGGTAAAAAATTTATGTTCATAAAATAGATAAATCTTCTTCCATGTTTCATGTAATAGTCGTCAAAATTTCTTTACAATTGGATCAACCATTCGGGTTTTATTCTTAAAATGGTGGGATGATTTTAGGGGACCTAAAATGTGTCCCATACTTTAAACATAAATTTAAGATCCATATATATCATTGAAAACATTATAATTATCTCTATATATAGTTTAATAAAATGATACCAACAATATTATCTATCTAAACTTAAAATTTGAGCTTCATTGGTCTTCAAATTTGGGATCCACTTTTATTTGATGGGCCTAAGGCCCATTATGATTTGATCGGAAATTTCTATATCAATGTTAAAAAATGTCCATATTAACTTATGATTCATCCATTTATCATAATATAAAATATTTTTTACTCCAATTTAGAAATAATATCCCAAAATATCAAATTCAAATAATAAAAATAAAAAATTCCAAAAGATGTTGATTAACTTGGCCCAAATTGACACACTTTATACATGAATTGCACAATGATGTGAAATAGAAATGAATTCATAAAATTCTATAAAACTAGTGTTTATAGACATTTAATAACATAAATATTAAAATATAAATAATCAATTTTAGCCGCTTCTAATGCCCAATCACACCCCCCAACTTCTGTATTTCTACTCCCGATAAAAAATTATCTTAAAAATGTGAAATTTAATTCCCTTTTTCAAAAACATTTAAACATAAAATGATCATAAAAAGACATAATTACAAACTATCATGAAACCTTTCAATGTTGTTTAACACAATATAGGTTCACAAGTATATCCCAAACCCAATCCCATTTATTTTTTCAAATTCATCACCACATATCATCCGATTTAATCAATTAGGATGATGTATTGTGCTTCAAAAATACATGACGCCAATTTTATTATTCAATGGGAAAAAATATAATCTCTATGTATAAATCACATTAAACCATAATATGTGTGTCCAAAATTATTTGTTTTCTTTTATTTTAACCACAATTGGGATGAAACGACTAACATTAGGAAAGACAAATATGGAGTCATGATCCCTAAGTTCTGAATGCCACACATATTATAAATTCAATGATATAAAATAGAGATGTAAAGCCTAACTTTGGGAGAGAAAATTATGGATTCATGGTCCCTAAGATCTAAACACCATGTATTTCAGTAAAAAGGTTCTCTATGCAATCATTATTTTCATTTTTTTGTTAGATACTTAAATTATACATAAAGTGACCCCAATCCCCATGATATAATAAAAGGGACAAAAGAACTAAAAATTACACCCAAGATCCAATGGGCATGAATTGTGTCATTTTTATTAATAGGATGAAAATGTAAATGTTGAAAAATCACCTCAGACAACCACACTTTCCAAAAAAAATATGATGGCCATAAATGTGCATCAAAATCATTATCAAGGCATTAAAAATAGATTAATATTTAGTTTTCATGTTTTAAAATGTATGTTAACACATGAAAAGATAATAAAGTAAAATTTCCCATAAAATCATTTTTTTAATATTATATTTTCAATCCCCTTGACATAGAATAACACTGCCGTTAGAGTTTATAAGAGAATAAATGAGGGAGTTCAAAATTTTGAAGAAATAGGGGTGGGGATGGTGATCTTAAATGAAATCATAGAAATAAATCACCTAGTTTTATGTTGAGGACAAATCAATAAGAAATCGATCACATTTGATTCATGTCACAAGTAGACTCATCGGGGATGATTGAAGTTATGTTTGAATTCTGGAAGGAATGTGTTTAATTTTGTAATAATAAAATTCTTCATATGCTAAATCTCACATATACTAACCATTAGATCACATTAGAAACCCAAAGGTGATTCCCATGAAGAACACAAAAAACAAAAAACACACAAAATAAAATAAAATAATTAAAAAATAAAGAAGCGGGATTACCTCATAGAAAGTGCTTTGTTTAAATTAATTAGCATGACTTGGACCCTACAACTTACCCAATACCAAATTTCAACATTTCCAGGATTTCAATTTTCACCACTTCTTCATGATTAATATTGAGACTCCATTAGGTTTGGTGGGAAGGTTTGTAAATTAATTTCAGGAAAATCATATAGGTCCCATTGAATGGGATAATCCCATGAATCTTGAAAAGGGTCCATCCAATTGTATTTTTTATATTTCTTACGACATAAAGGATAATTTTGACATCATTAAATTGAAAAGAGGATGAAATGATGGTAATTTTTTGGATTATCCCATATGATGGAAGACTTGAGAGAGGACGTATGGACCCTGAATTTATGCTCAGATTGTATTACACTTTCAGACATAGGTATGGACTTATAATTGAACTCGATTAAATTTTTCAAATTTATCAACAGAAATGGTTCATTTTGAATATAATTTTCAACTTCCAAAGATTCTATATGAGTGTTAGGAATTGATATGGAATCAATGTTTTCAATTTCCCAGATGGTTCCACTTAGGGGTGATTCAAAAAAATTACTATTATATCCATCTAAAAGAGATTGAATCCATGGATATATGTTTCCCTCATGTTAATATAGAAAATAAACATCATTATGATTAAGAAACCCTTAAAAAATTCCCTCTAGTTCCTCAGGATGACTTTCAATATTCCCTAAAAAATTCAATTCATTTTTAATATCTGATTTATTCTATTATAATGTTGATCCTTCAGTATTTTCTTTTGATTTTGAATCCTCCGATGATTTGAGAATAGTTTTTTTAATTTCTACATTAGATTTCCAACTATTATAAATAGTAACATATTCGATTTTTTATAAGAGGTTTTTGTGTAACAATATTATTCTATAAATGTAGAGTACATTACAACCTGTGTGGACATTGGTTTTGTAATTTTTTCAATTCTTTGAGGTTCTAATCTTAATAACAAAACTTACGAATTAATTTTATTCATTTTTTCACACAATTTCTCAATAAATTTTTACGGATTAGGCTAGATAGAATTTTCGACATCATGTAATTACCTTTTATTGATCTTATTAACCATACATGAGAGGGATAAAATTTATCCTTTAAGCATTCATCATTTTAATGATTGTTCATGTCACTAGGTGTGGGGTATCCTTTCAAGGGTTGATAAAATAAATTCATTAAATTAGGGGATTAAAAATATTTAGTTACAATTTTATTTAATCACAAGTTTATGTTGGGGTAATGATGAAGTTACTTCATTAGAGTAGATATAAATTTTGAATTGAGAGTTTTAGGACACACATAAATAGAGAGAAAAAATATAATATAAATTTGGATAAGAATAGAGAATTTAGGGTGGGAATAGGATGCTGGTGTCTAAGATAACTTATGTCCCCAAAAACGGTTCTAAAATTTGGTGATACTCAAATTTACCCTATTGGTATAAGTGGGAATTGACGTATATGTAGGGATTGAATCCACATGGTGAAAATAAGAAACTTAAAGAAACATACATTCTATGGTGGTGATTTGGCCATTAAGTTTCTAATTTGGGTGGAGTTGAGTGGAAAACTATTGAGTTTTAAGTACTTAAGATAATTATATTTAAGAGAATGAGTTTATCCTAGGTTACTACAAGGGGTGGATTGAATAAATTTCTTTTAACAATTTCAATGTCTTAAATTCATGAGTGTATCTTTCGATGAAATATGAACTTCCCAAATCACTCATTAATTTTTTTGTTTTGACTATCCTAAGGATAATAACTTATAAACTAAGAGGATAATTTTCATGATAACTCCAATGTATAGGATCATTTTAGTACTCAATATGTGTATCCCTAAAAATAGTGAGATCAATGGGGAATTTACATTATTTAATTAAAATCTCAACAAAAGAATTGATTAAAAGTTATTAAAATGAGAAATAACATCCAATAAAAACTCTTTATATTTTCTTGGTTCAATCCATAAGAGGTTTGTCCCTCTATTTATTCTATTTTATCAATGTAAGCAGGAAGTGGACTCATGAGGGAGAGTAAAAAATCTGGGAGAAAAAAAGGAAATTGGATTTTTTGAAGTGGACTAGAAAATTCAGACCAGATTCATCCACATTTTGGTGTGAAAATATGGCGTTGAATATGGAAAAATATTTTATTGTTGTAGAAGAGAAATATATTCTTCTATTATTCCTCCAATATCTTTAAATATTTCATTCTAGTTGGATAATTCGTTCATATTTTATGCTCAAAAGGGTAGGAATATATTATGGGACCTAGAATCTGGCACATACATTAATCCTCAATTTGGGATCCCAGTACCCCATTTAAAACATCAAAATTACATCTAGACATAGTATAATGAAATTATCCTCATAAATTTCTCTATCTATAGTCAAAATTTTAGCTACATTGGGCTTTAAATATAGGCTCTACTTTTATTCTATGGGAATAAGGCCCATTACACTTTGATTAAAAATTTATACATCGATAGAAAAAAAGTCCTTCTGTAGTTGTGATTAATCCGTTGATCCTAAAAGACAATATATTCTAAAATAGTGATAAATCATATAAAAAATATAAAATTAAAATAATGAAAACAATAAATTCCAGAAGTTGATTATTAATTGGGACTAAATTGATACACATTAGATATGAATTGCAAAATGATGTGAATTGAAGATAAATTTATAAAATACACTAAAAGTGGTGTGTAAGGATATTTAAAAAATAAATATTATAATATAAAAAATTAACATTATCCTCTTCCAATTAATAATCAATGTGTAGTTTTATGTCCCTATACATCTCCACAAATCTATGTGGAATATTTTTTATCTATTTGAATAATCCTAACCAATTAGATTTAAACATACCTAGGAAAAATCAAAGACAAGAATTAAAAAAATATATGATCTATTGAGTGTATATCCTTTTATAGGATGTGTAAAGTTTTCCAATTCATTTTTTCCTTGTATATAATGGGATTTTTATAGGAATATCCTATGATTTATACTAGCTCATCCAGATGTGATAGAAAATTTTTCCCAGCTTTGTCTTCCTTCTTATTTACTACCTTGACTACCCAATAGAATTTATAGGCTAGATCCAGTTGAAGGTGAAGTGGTTTTTATAAACCATATAGAATGAAGATATACTGAATAGTGTATTGTGGTATGTTTTATAATCCCATAATGCGTCATCAAGTTTTGTAAAAGAATTATTTTGGATTTCCTTTATTTCCATCTTAATAATCTTATTTAACTCAGATTTTAATAAATCCACCTTTCTCTTAGATTAAGGGTGGTATAGAGTACATGTGTTGTAGGGAACTCTATACTTCTACTCCACCGCCTAAAAAATGATTTTCAAAATTCATTTCCCTATCACTCATTAATAATTTAAGAACTATAAACATGGATAATATGTTCTTAATTACAAATTTGGTGACTAATTTTACCACTTTATCCATGGTTATTTTCACTTAATCCCATTCAATATATAGTCAATAGAACAAGTTTGTATTTGTGGAAAAATGAATTAGGGAAAAGTCCCTTGAAGTATATTCCCCAATCATTGAAGATTTTAACCTATAGTCTAGAATACCAAATTATCACATACCCTTTTCCAATATTTTGGTTATTTGGAAGTGATCACAAGGTGGCATTAATATTGAATTTTCTTCATGGAATGGTTTCCAAATGAATAAAATTTAAATGAATTTACACAATATTCAATCCATACGATAGTTTTCTCTATTCTAAGTGGAGTGACAAAATTCCATCACACTTGCCACTTCATTACTAGGAACACATCGACTTCTCAATTCATCTTTACACTACTTTAAATTTTAAATATTATAGAAAAATTAAATTTAAACTTAATCTGGGAATATTTTCTTATATTGGTATGATAATTATATATTAGTTTCATGGATAAACATGTAATTTGTGATTTTGGAAAACCATGATCATTCCATGACCTCCAATTCAATATGTTATTTAATTCTAAATTCATCTTCTATATCCACTTTCTAATATTCACTTACCTGAAATTTTTTTGGATTTTACTTTTGGAACTCAACAGAATGGTCCAATTTTCATGGTTAAGAGATGGATTATCATAGGAATAACAAGCTTTACATGCCACCACATTTTCAAAATTTTTGTAATGTTGCATTTGACTTAGGACTCTTGGATTCTTCATCTTCACTGGATCACCCTCCTTCCCTGGCTTCAAATGCTCCCAGTGCGGTTCAATCTTCCTATCATGTAGCTGGTTTGTGCTCTTAGAATGCGGATCTACCCCCAGGGTATATCCGAAGGATGTTCTTCTCAAAGGTTTTCCATCTCTTCTATCTAATATTATTCTTTTCTTAGGGGTCTCATTGAGCTCCTCTCATGGGAGTTATAAGTATGGAACTCCCATATTGACCATTCTTATGGTGGCATTTGAGGATGTTTCTTTACTTATCATATGGAAATTAGTTTCATATTTTAGGGTGGATAATCCCCCTTTGGCGTTCTTTTAGAAATTTATCCACTTGTGGGGAATGGATCAGCCGAGTTTCATATCAAATCTCAATAAAAAATACTTCTTAATTATTCTTTCATCGAGGGAGGAATTCAGAAAAGATTGGGAAAAGTCTCCCTGTGTGGTAAATCAATGGCATTTTCATCTCTCCCACTGGTTAATGGTATCCTATCATGGAAGGGAATCTCTTTTAGAGGATATGTGGATTATCCTTTTGTGGTTTCCTCTCCCCTTTCAAAACTCTAATTTCTTGGAATGAATTGGAAAAATTTTGGGTGAATTTTTATGTGTGGATGATCACATGCTACATCTCCAGGAGTCCTACATGGATCAAATCTGTGTAGTCCTGGACCTTTTCTCTCTTCCCTCGTTAAATATGATCCTCCATATTGAGGATGGACTAGAATGGGTTAAGTCAAAATTTTATCCATCAACTCCTAAGTATTTATCTTTATTTTTAATTCATGGTCACTCAGTTATGGATTGCAGGAATCAAAAGTCCTTCCCCTAATCTCCCAACTAAATGTCTACCTAGGGTAGTGCTAGTTCGAATTTACGGGATTTTGTGGCATCTAGCTCATCTATTTAGATCTCCATGTCGATAGTAGTTAGTGATGGCATTCTAGATTCACTCATGGGAGTTTCCCTTTATATTCCTATCACGCCCTTACCTCTGTTTGATCTCTACATGGCCTTAGTTACTTTCTGTCAGAGGATGGATGAATTTAAGTGGCCCATATCTTATGAAAAAATCCCTAGTCCTGCATGGATGACACATAAAGAGAAATAAATCCACCAACCAGTGTCTTCCTCCTGGTCTTCACAGTGCTGAGAATCTTGTTCCTCAATTAGCTCCCCAGTCTTGTCTTTCAACAGGTTCAATTCCTTTATGTCGATTTAGGAGGGTTCAGACCCCATTTCCAAGACATATGAAGGAGTATTGTATTCTATTCAGTTGTTCCCAGATGAATCTCAACATTTAACTACTTATCCCCCTAGATCTAAGTGGCATGAGGTGGTATGTTTGCTGCCAGAGATGCCTTGTTCTTCAGGATGTTTATCCGAAGTGGCTTGTTTTCTTGATTTTATGATAAGTGGGGTGTGTACAAGATCCTGATCCAAACGTAACTCATTGTCTTCACTTCTAGTGGTGTCATTGAGACTAGTAGTGTTGGGGGATAAATCCAATAACCACGAATTTAAATAATTTCGATTTTGGTTTGTAATTCACACAGTATCAGTGACAAGGTGAAAACAAACATTCTGTTTTATGAATGGCGTCGTTCTAAAGTTTCAGTTATAGTTATTCTGGAGGCCAAACAATTTTTCTCTAAGATTCAAGACTTCTCTCACTATATTTTCTTACTGGGGTACATACATATTGATCCAGTTAACAACCATATTTGGATTTTTGGTGATATCTCATATCAGGTGGAAAAACTTGCTGAGTCATATCAACATATTTGTACTAAAATTTTCATTGGAAATCAGTGCTTTTATTTCTCTTTTGTGTATAAAAATGTGATGTTGTGGCTCGGGAGTCCCTGTGGTTGGACCTTGATTTGATTAACTTGGTATATTTCCTTGGATCATAGGAGGGTGGGGGGGATCTTAATGCTATTATGAACCCATAAGAGAAGAAAGTGGGTGGTCCCGTTTCAATGAAGTGTAATAGTGATTTATCTTCTTTCACCGCGTGAAATGGTCTCTTGGATATGGGTTATTCTGGTGACTAGTTTGCATGGTGAAATAACCAGGATTGAAGGTAAAGAACATGGTTTAGGTTGTATAGGTTTCTGTCCAAACCTCATGTGATTACTACCATTCCAGGTGTGAGGACCTGTCAATTTGGTAAGATCCTTATCAGATCAATCTCCCATTATTGGGCATGCAAGATTTTAATTTGTTAATATCATTATCATTTTTCTAGATTCTAATTAAAATGTTCACAAGAAGTTTTTATTCTCCAAATGGTGGATATATAATCCCACCTTCGAGGCCTTGGTTAAGGTTCCTTGGAGTAAACCCACTGAAGAAACCTTTTGGGTGGGCATTCATAACAAGTTACGACATCTGAAGGTGAAGCATTCTACCTAGAGTATGAGTCAGCACTTACCATCCAAAAATTTAGAATATATGAAAAAGGTTGTTGAGTAGGATGAGACAAGGATGGAATAACAATGGGATGAGGGTATTTGTGGTGACCTCATTATTATGAAGTCCAGGTTCTCAGACAAGCTGTTGGAGGATGAGAGTGTGGCCGGTGAGTTCCCTAGAGCTTTATCACTAAAGGAGGGAGAACAAAATACATGATTCTTCTATTCTTGTATCAGGGAAATGAAATGATATATTTATCTTAACATGTGAACTTCTAGTGGAACCTATATTAATTATTTGAATACAATTAGACTGATGTTTTGTTCTCATTTCAATGATCTACTTGGGGATGGAAATCTCCACATGCAAGATGGATATGTGTTGGGGAATTATCCCTTATTTGATAACATACCAAGATTCAAGCCTAAATCAATGAATTATGATCTTGTACATATTACCAATGATGAGTTAATTTGGATGGTGATTAAATCTCTCAATCCTAAGAGTGATCCAGGACTTGATGGGTTCCCCGGTTCGTTCTATGTGGAAACTTGGAGCATAATTAAATCAAGGTTGATTGAAATTATTTAGGACTTCTTTATGGAGTGGTATTCCAAGGGTTCCTTGTGCTACATCTATGATTATTATACCAAATATCATCAAACTTTATCCATTAGACACTTCAGGCCCATTAGCATGTGTAACACCTCTTATAAGGCGCTGTCCAGTGTTATAAACAGGTGGCTTGTGCCACATTTTCACGGGTTAGTATATAAGGAAAACATGGATTTATTTAAGGGAGATATATTCAGGGTTCTATTGGTTGGGAATAGAAGATTATTGGGGATATAAAAAATCAAAACAATGGGTTATTATATTGAAATTAAACTGGATATGGATAAATCATGTGATAGAATAGAATGGAGTTTCATCATCAAGGTAATTTCAATAATTGTTTTTTTCTGTATGGGTTATTGATCTTATCTTCAGATGCTATAGCACAAAATGGTTTCCTATCTCTCTTATGGGGAGTAAATGTGGGGTTTTTAAAGCAATTAGAGGTTTAATGAAGGGGATCTATTAACAACCAACATCTTTATCATAGATCAAGATGATATTATTAGATTTATTATAAAGAGAATTATTGATGGTTCCATTTTACTATATCGTTGAAAATCCAATATCACATGTATATCTCAAGGAAGTATTAGGGATATCTAGTATTTCAACAATATTCTAGAAGAGTACATCAAATGGAGTAGTCAACATATCAATAAACATAAGACAAATATTTTCATTTCTAGATGTTGCTCGAAAAGGAGGAGTAAGAGGATTGAATCATATTTGGATATCTCAAGGATTCAGTTTCCATTGGAGTACCTGGTATCTCCTATTTCTCTAGGTCAAGTGCGTATTCACCAGTTTGACGGACTTTTGGATAGAATTTCCAATCATATCAATAATTAAAAGATTCAATTTCATTCCGGGGGGGGGGGGGGGTGGATTAATTTAGTTAACAATGTACTTTATTTGATTCCTATGCATATTTAATTCTCCCTTCATCTTCCTAAAATGGTGATCCATAGAATAGAGAGGCTTTGTGTGATGTTTTTTTTGGGCTGATAATGATGATGGAAAATTTCGTTGGGCCTCGTGGGAGAGGTTGGCCAAGGAGGTGAAGGTTTGGGGAATACCTGTAAGAAATGAGGGGGAGGATATGCAATGACTAGAAGAATATATTTCTTGGGGTGTTCTTGAGGGATGATATATGTGGGGGAAGTTTATTTTTAGGAAGTATAAGGTATCTATTAACATAAAAAATGACTGGGATACTGAAATGTGGAAAAGGATTCATGGGCAGGCTAGGGAGCTCCATCACCATTCTCTATGGGGTTTTGGGTGTGAGGATATCAGTAATTGGAATTATAACTAGGAATGTATAACATTGGGTTTCTCGGGATGACCCACTCCAAATATTTCCTTCAAATAGGAACGTAATTACCCATTGATCATTCAAAATACTCTCTCTCACAACAACATGATGTGTATGATAGTATCATATTCAATGATGAGGATGATAGACTGGTGTTCACATGTTCCCCATCAGGGACTTTTAATTACAAATCCTACCATTATCTTCATCCCATCTTGGTGTTTGGTGATGAATGGGGGAGGGGGATTATTTGGATCTTACATATCCAAGTATAATTCATTTTTCTATTCTAGCGCATCAGACATCAAAAAATTTCTACTGAAATTGAGGTCTAGTGGAGAGGCATCTATCTCATTTTCAAATTCCCCTTTTGCTCGAGATGAAATGTTAAATAAATGAATCATCTCTTTCTTCAAGGGGAGTGGGCACCCACTTCCCTGAAGAGTCTTGCAGTATATTTAGGCTTCAGAGGTCACCAAGATTCTATGAAATATTTCATGAAATTCTCATTTAATTGTATGTGATCGAATAAAAATGAACATAAATAGGGTTTTATTTTTCATGCAAGAGGATATTGGATGATCTGGCGGTCATGAAAACAAATCCATATATGGGGGTGCCCAAAGTTATTAGCTTGATCCACTGGTGAAATCACGTAGCATGGTTGTGGAGATTTATCTTTTAGTGAAGAACTAAGAGAAGGCTCCATCGTTGAATATGTTATGTCACAGTGGTAGTCCCAACTTTATGTCTCAGTGAGTATTATCACAGGGAAAATGGGTTAAATGATATTTTCTTAAGTTTGGCATAAATGTTAACACTGATTGTTCTTAATTGAATGGTTCTGTTCGGGATGGTGGTGTGGTCTGTGACAACATGGGATATATGGTACTTGGTTTTTCTTCTGATTATGCTCATGGAGACTCTCTTATGGTAGAGGCCATGGCTATATTCAATTTCATAGAGATTTGTAAGGCGTGAGCACTATAACTTGAGGTAGTTGAGAAAAATTCAATAATCCTCTTCAATTATCTTCATAGGAAGGCTGTTATGCCATAGAGTATCATCTATATCATTAAAGTAATTTAAATCTCTTTTGAGGGGTTAGTGGTAGATTAGTCAAACTTGGAATGAAGGCAATAAGGTTGAATACTTCCATGTATCTTGGAATATTCAGAATGGCAATTTCACTATCTTTTCGAGTCTGGGTTCAATTACTCTTGAACGTGTGAGTATTGTAAGGGGTGATGATCTTGGATTACATTTTTATCACCCACCCTGATGGACATGCCTTGTATTTTTGTTTTTATTTAATAAAAATATTTACATTGTGTCTAATATTCACTTAAATATATAAATCCATCCTGAATAGATATTCAGAAACAATACTATCTGAGCATTTTTTTTATTTTAGTATTGTATAATTAAAGAAAAAAATTTACCATATTAAGAGAGGCTTTGTATACTTTTTTTGGTTATTCAGTGCTTCAATAATGAATTATTGGTATAGTCCACCAATTTTTAAAGAACTAGATAATGTATAAATATATCAAAAAAACAAACCCCAATGAGTAATCTTTTCTCTATTATGGTTTAATTCTTCTAAATAAATATAAGAGTATATATATCATTATAGATTAGATTGAAATATCTATCCTTCATTTTTCCAAGCACTGATCCCATAATGAAATCACATATGACATACATAATTTCACATAACTCATCCCAATTCAACAGTACCTATGATTAGTGCAGTGACCAATCATGTCCCCAGATCCTTAAATTACATTTTCAATTTTTATTGAAGAAAAACTCCACATAATTATCCAAAATATGGATAATTGTTTGAGAAATTTTGGAAATATCATTGGAAAATATCTGATAGGAACTGACATGTATAAAAAAGATCCATATCTTCCTCACCATAATGTGCCTGAATAATTCTTTTTTCATCATGATCATTATGGGATCAACCTCTATAAAATACTTAGAAATATTTTATCCTAACACAATTCCATATTTCACCATAAAATGGAACATGACCTAGTTTACTACTAGGCATGTTCCCTCATATCTCTCCACAACCTAGTTGATATTTTTGATATACCCAGAATGATCATACAAAAATGGAGAAATGACCAATAAAAACATCATCAAACTTCTCCATCATCCCAATGATGAAATTTTCCATGTATCATTGAAAGTGGGTGGGTGGATCAAACATACATAATGAAATTAATTAGTAAGTAAATATTTTATAAGGTCATGTGAAGGTGGTTTTTCCATGGTATTTTAGTGCCATTACAATTTTTTATAGTTGGATTGTCCATTAAAAAATAATAATAATCATATCTTACCTATTATTTCAGTGTTTATTGATAAATGGGAGAGGGGGGAATTAGTACTTTCCTATGGGTTTTTCTAGCTTCAAGTAGTCAACAAAAACTCTCAAAAATTTTATTTTTTAGAATGTGATAAACTCTTCATCATTTTTACCATTTTCATCTCCCATTACATCAAACCACTTCAAGCATGTTAACACATTTTCTAATAAAACATGGGTAATGGATCCCAACATCAAAACCATTTATGACACCCCTATTCCCAATATATTTCATAGGAGGTGACTACCCTTTTTTTAGTTTCATTTTCACATTTCTTCTTTCATCACATCTCACCATATGAGAACAAAGGGAAGAGATGATTCCATTTTTATCCATAATGATCCAAGCGATGAATTGTTTCCTTTTCCTTAACAAATCAAACAACCACTTATCTTGTTCATTTGAAATCTTAACACCCTAATCACTGATAAATCCTCTCCTTCTTCCATGAATGATAACATTAAGTTCCTCTAATGTTTCTTCAAATTTGGATTTGGTGGAATTATACTCAAAGGAAGAAATTCCAAAATGAATTCCCTTGAAATACATGACACTGTAGTGAATCCTTTTCCTTGTACAAGTTCCTCACTATTGTCATTATTGTTTCTATACACATCCCCAACAAGTATTTCTATTATAGATTTCTTTATATCCTCTTGTATCTCCATAAATCCATATTCCTCATCATAAGTGATGATATAAAAAAAATATAAATTCATCTCCCAACTTCACTAATTTCATTATATCTAATGAAAATTGTTTTCTCAATTGAAAACATTTTGTGTCCTTGGATAACATAAATGAATTCTTTCCCTAGTGTAGGAAATACGGAAAAATAATGAGTGGAACCTCTCCTTCTTCCTCCATGTCTATAATTTAAAAATCAGTGGGAAACAAATTTCATTAAATTTACCTAGATTCCCTCTATAATTCCAATATATTACAGAATTAATTAGTCTACTAGTTGAATTTAGATTCTTATTGGATTAGGTTTTCAAATAACATGCTTCTTGAAAACATTTCAAAGTATATTTTTTAAAATTTACATTATTTCCTAAAGGGATTCACTGTTTTTTCATGTACTAATATTGTGTGAAATATAAAATCAATGAAAATATTATTATTTTGAGGCGAACATTATTTAAATCATAAATAAGAACTCTTTTTTTAGAGATATCACTCCAAATTCCTCAAATTTATTTTTTCTATAAAACTTATTAGATATAAATGGATTACATCTATATTTTGGAAATTTTGTTAATAGAATAGAATATTGATGTGTACCTGTTTAATGATATCTATTAACTTATTTTATTGATATTCACACTTTCCATTGGTGTATTATATATATAAAGGTAATATATTATTATTAATATTTCATTTTGGGTGTCTTTGAAGTGTTTTTTATTGTCCTCATTATTTTTTATTTGTCAAATATACATACTTCTTTATTAGCTTCATTTACTTTTCCTTCCTCAGCAATTTTATTTTCATTCTCCTCCTCCCTATCCTTAAGGGTATCTATTTAATTCAGAACCTTTCCACTTCTTAATGTTGTAACCTTATCAACTATCCTTGGAGCCCATGTGTTACCTAGTAAATTACCATGTGGTCTTTTAGACAACATTGGGTGTTGTTTTCTTAGTGATTTTAAATTCCCTAGAGAATATTTTTGTTGTTTCTTTAGTTGGTTTCATTGTTTTATATATTTTCTTAACTTGAGAGAGACAATAATAATTTTTATGAATGAATTTATTTTGCAAAAAATTTGAAAGAGTAATATACTCCTTGTACTGGTTACTTGAATTGTTAGGTTTTGGGATAATGCATCAGTTATTTCCTCATGTCATGGAATTTTTTCCCAATAATTTTATGGTGATTTATTTCCTTTGTAAAATCCTAGAGTATGCTTGGAATAATTCAAATTTTTCTAACATACTTGTTATTTTAAACATTTATTTTTTTCCATTTTTATTTACTATTCAAATTAATTTTAAAAATATGGTTGAAACATTTTTTACACCATAAGGAAAGCTTTTCATGTTTGATTCATATCGTTATAATCTTTAAAATATTGAAATAATTGTGGATCTAAACACATACATATTAAAGGTTTTGTGTGTGGATTCAGCAGTGCTATAATATATTTCAAGGTTACCAACACCTCTAGTTGTTTAGACATGGGTTCCACTTGGGATTCTAGATTAGAGCTATCATGGACATGATAAATGTATCATTATTGAAGATATATTTATAATTTAAAATGATAAATATTCCTAGAAAAAATTTCTATGATTTATTATACTTCTACAAGTATTTTTCGCATAAATCCTCCTCTGATTACTAAATCAACAACCCCATGGGAATTAGGTTTGAAACTAATGTAAAAGGTTTTCATGTGAATCCAAAGCATTATTTTAGGGTTTGGGTAATTTCATAGTATCTCCTTAAGTTTATATCATACCTCATAAGTAGAATCTTCATATTTTCAAGTCAAGTTTTGGATGTCCCTTTAGAGTTTTAATGTTGTTTTAGAAACCTTAGATTTTCACTCATAGAACTTTTTTTATATTTCAAGGTAGGGTGATTTAATGTGAGTAAACTGATAAATTTACCATAACATTTGAACTATAATTTTTATTTATATTTATGTTTACCTCAAAATTTATAGTTTAACCTTGGTCTGAATTTGGGTGAAATGATAATCTAGTTTATTTTTAATGATATTTAATATTTATTAAATAAATAAATATGTACACCATGTGTTCAAAATTTTATAACTAAAATGAATAAGCTTAGATGAAAATTAGGAAAAACATATTGAGTATATAATAGAACACTTTCTTAAGAAAAATAAAAATTATGTTCTTGGGTGTTGATCAATAATCTGGGTATTTTGGGTTTGTTTAAACGCATGAATTGACCAAAAAATATATAATATTTTTCTTGTATTTGGACTAGGTGACGTGGTTGATAAGTTACCTTATAGAAATGTTGGGTCATGGGTGGATATAATATATTTTAATAGTTTACTTCCCATGTTTGAATAATTAAAAATGGTATGATTATTTAGATATGTAATGAAAGGTTAATGATAGTTAATTGTATTTTTTTCATTTGTTGATGAGGGATAAATTAAAAAATTATTGAAATTGTTTAGGGGTGGGTTTTTAACATGTAATCCCCCTTTTTATATTCTCCCCAATTTTTCTAAGAGGAAGAATGGTCTTAGTTGTGAATCTATAATTGCTCAGTGATGCAGATCGAATGCTCTGTCAATGATGATTGAATTACTAAATCATCGAAAATAAGATATGAATTTTTCATATTTTATTTTTTCATATTCATTATACCTTCAATAATTTTATCTATTTTGTGAAAAAAGTCTATTTGATATAGTTTTGAGAAGGGATTAAATATAATTTAATACAATATTAATAATTATTTAAATATGATAAAAATATAGATGATTTATTTTTTAATTTAAATTGTTTCTCTAGGACCCCTAATTATTTGATAAAAAAACAACCAAAAATAAAATTTCATCTAAATATTATATTTTATAAGGGTTTAATTATTTTTTTCCACTAATGAACTTTTCCATCAGTGTTTTTGAAAAACTCACTTTGTTTAATGGGTCATTTTGTATTTTGAGTTTAAATTCCTTACAATGTTTTATGTTCAGTTCTGGAAAATTACATTGGGTGTCAAATCCCTGTGGAAGGGGAATATGTTTGAAAATTCTTAGTTTGAATATAAATTACCATTTAATCTATATACTTTTTTGTTTTTTCAGAGAATCAGAATTTGTAGATCGGATTGAGTTGAATATATACCAGAAATCTTAAATTTCTTATGTCTATCAAATTATATATATAAAGGTTAATAATATATATTTAATATTAATTTCATTTGGGGAAGGGGACACCTATAATGTATTACGTGGTAAAAGAAACATTTGTGCTAATAATTAAGATGGGTTTCATGATTAATGAGAAAAAAGAATGTTTTGATTAAAAATCATTATTGAAAAAGAGAAAATAAGAAATGGTGAATAAAAAAGAAAAAATTTAAAATTTGAATGTTTAAGGGATAAATAAAAGTAATGATAAAATTAATAATTACATAAAAAACTTATTTATTATTTAATATATTAAAAACTATTATTATTGATAAATTCTAAAAGTGTAGAAAAATTTTATACATATATTTAAAAAACATTTTATGAGAATATAAAAAATATACAATGAATAAAGATATAATAATAATAGAAAATTATTATTATTATTATTATTATTATGAAAATGTGTCTATATAACTGGGTAAAATATTTATTTTTAGGCCTATATTCACTTCAGAAAAATATATAGTCCTTTTTTATTTTTTCTCTAAGTAGAGTGTGATAATGATTATTTAGAAATCATTAGGTGTAATTTAATTGTTTTTTTATTTTAATTAATTTCATACTGGAATTCGCGCATCTTAATATCGTTAATTTAAAAAATAATTTTTTTGTTGACATAGATAAATTATATTGAAATATTTGATTCTGGGTGATAATGAAAGTTAAAATGTGAATGGGTGATTGAATCATATTATTATTTTAGAAAAATATAGAGTACTTTTGATTCTTTTCTCCAATTAGAGTGTGATAATGAGAATTTTGAATGAATTTGGTTTAATTTAAAATATCTTTTTAAGTAATTAAATTAAATGGATATTGGAATTGACAAATCATTATATCAACACCCGAAAAACACCTTTGTTATTAATTTTGATATACAATAGTGAAATATTTGTCTCCAAATGAAAATAAATGGTAAAATGTGAATGGTTGATAGAAATGTATTACTAATTAAGTAAATTTTTATTATTAAATTAATAATAATTAACCTTATTAAAATATATAAATTTTACAATGAAATAATTCTGCTAATTATTATTATTGAAAATAATAATTGAATTGCTATTTATAAGAATGTGGGTAATCATATTTTTATTCGAGTTCCAAAACCATCGGTGTATTTGGATTAAGATATAAATTAATTAAAATTAAAGTTTATAATAATGTTATAAATTAAAGGACAAAACATGAATTTCTATTGTACATTCTAATTAACCCTTAAGGAAATACAAACTTCATGTATTATAAAATAACTCATATTACATATCAAGATGATAAGAACTCGTGTATCTATGATGCATCCCTAACAAGGGCTATGATCTCACAAATTGTGTACCCTATGAGAATATTCCATCTAGGTTAACTTTACAAAATATGGGTGGAATAAATACATTCCCACCTTTGATTTGTGGCCTACACATTATATACCTAAAAAGCACATGTCGTGTATTAGTAGTCTAGGCAGATTTTTATATCATCATCCCAGATGTTAGTTTAGATATGCGAGTAGACCATTATGAATTTTTTCATATATAATGTGATGTTATGTATATCAATTTCATTGAAGGACTTTTTTTTCGAGTCATTCCTGTAGATTGAGTTTTTTTTCTTCATAGATATGACGACATTTGTGTGTGAAAAGTAGAGAAACTATGAGGTATGTAACAATCTTGGGTCATTTTTTCCTCAAATTTATTGGTCCTTTTTTATATTGTGGATTAGGTAACTCTCACATAATGTGATGTAATGTTACTCCATTCATGGAGTCAGTTACCCAATGGAATGTTGCATACTACACATACTTCTATATAATTTCTTCATGGGGATTAATACTCCCTCGACAGAGTTGTTTTTATGATATTTGTGGTTCCCGCCTTTCCACTGCAATTAAGGGATTATGTGGAGGTGGTAGTATTGTTAGAGTGTAAGCATTTTAGGTTATATAGTTCTATGGGAACTATGGATTCCTTTTTTATGTTAGGAATCAGTAGAGCGGTGTTGTAGTGATCTTTGCACATTTCTATGATAGGTGTTATCCTAATTCTTAGTTCCAGATAAGTGACATGAATTTTTTTACTGTTTTATTTTTTATATAAAGTGGATTATATGATGTTATTGGGTTATTTCATCCTTTGATCCATGGGAATTTGGACTACTCTTCATTTGATTGTTTTCACTATTAGCTTGGTCACTCCAATGTGTGACTTGCTTTAGGGTTGTGAACTTGGAACACACTAGGCCTTTTACTAACATGTGTGACCTTGGACACCAGTATGATATGATCACTTGATTGAGTTGAACTGAACTATGGTTACAAGATATTTCCACATGTTTTTGTGATTCATTAATATAGACCACATCTGGGTTTTATCTTTATCCCCTAACCTTATGTTCCCCCACTAGTACTGATAGATTTATTCTAATTAGTGTTCCATCATTAAATTTTTATTTTAGGCTATCCTATCAGGTATATTTATACTCACCCCTGAATTCATACTATTACCAAACATGTTGTGTTTGTGAATTTGTTTCATGGTTTGGAGATGGTCTTGGTTATTGTAGAGTTGGATTTGTTTATGTAGAGGATATGCTTCCTAATATATGATGGTGACCAATGATGACCATTTTTATAAAGAAATCCTTTCTAGGAGTCCTTGAAATATGGTGGCACACAATATCAATTCTCAAGAGTCATTGTTATTAGGTTACACGTTCTTTTTTTTAACTTAATACTACACATTGTTGTGTTTTCATGTTTTTTGGATGCCTTTTAGCGTTTACCATGAGGCGTGGTGTTGTATAGCTATTGTGCATACATTCATTATTATATATTATTCTGTTCTCTTATTTTTATGTTCATTCCTAGTTATATTTTGTATATTTTATTGTATATTTTCAGTAATGGTTTATAATATAAGGCCTATCAGGTATATTTATGCTTTCTTGTTTATAGTCTCAGGCCCCTGACTTTACTACTATATATTTGGCCATAGTGGACACTAAAAATAGAAATTGTCAACACTAAAAATTATTAAAACACAAAAAACCCTAAAAGTATACTATCTTTATTAGTGAAAGAACATTATTGATAAGTACCACCTTTATTATAACAATTTTGTGATTATAAAGACCGTCTTTATTAAATTTTTTAATGATGATAAATGGTTTCTTTGCTAGATCTTTTGTTATCACTAATAAAATTAGAGTACTATTTTCATTTTTTTAATTCTGCTGATGCCCCACCCATCCCCATTTTTTAGTTCTTAACCACCATATTAGTTCTCTTGGATCACTGTCACTATTTTTCATATATGATGTCGAAAAAACCCATTTTTTAGGGCTCACGACCCCCCATTTTTAGTGTTCCACCACTACCCCATTACCAGCTCACCCATACACGCCTAAACTAAAAATTGGGACCTAAATTAGAAAATCAAACCCCTTTACCACTACCATATCTTCTTTGTTTTTATAAGTTTTATGTTATTTCTATTTGTTTATATATATTTACGTACATATTTTTTATCCATATATTTATATAATTATTTTAGGATACATTAATAAAATATATAGATTTGGTTGTATTTATACACATGTATGTGTGTATATGTATGATATATATAAATATATTTATTTAAATAAATTATATATTATTTTTTATTTACATATATTAGAATATAAATATAAATATATAACCATTTATTAATACACACACATATCAATATATAAGATTATATATACATTTTTTAGGCTTATATATATTCATACATTATTATAATGTATAAAAATGGTTAGATTTTGTTCTAAATAAATTTGATAATAATTACTCCCAAAAAAGTTTTATATATTAAAAATATATTTTATGTGTAAAAATATTAAAATATTTATTTATATAATTAAATATTTATATGTATATATATAATAAATGTATATATATACATATGTTTAATTAGAAATAACAGTACAATATAAAATATGATAAAATATGAACACTATAATATCCAAATTAACGTAATCCATAGTGATAAATCCCATATATTTCAAAAAATACAAGAAAACCCCCTTAAATAAAGAATAAATTTCATTAAATATGAAAAAAAATCGGGTCACCCCAACAAAAAACTATGTTTTGGAGGCCTTAGAAGTCTTTTTTGACCCAAAAACTGATTGGGCCTCCCCACAATCACTGTTTAATAGATCTTTTCACTATATTTTATTTGATATATGGTAGAGCCCAGCCAAACAATCAGATCAAGATTTCTGATTATTTGATGTTAAATTCATTTTGTCAACTTATTTGAGATCATTCATTAATTTATTAAATTTTTTTATAATAAAATTGTTTTTAAATGACTATTACTCAATAATAATTGGAAAATTATTAATTAATATTAATTTTAATTATTTCACAAACCATTTTTACTAAATATTTTTTATATTAATTTTAATTATATATTTAGTATTATATAAATAATATTTAATAATGTATATTATATTTATATCAATATAAATACATTCATTTATTCATATATGATTTTTAATAATTTTTTTATGAAATATACTTTTTATCAGTGATAAAAAAGAAATGATAAAGGAAAATTTTTATTAGTGCTAAAAAAGCACTGATAGACCATTATCATCACTAAGAAAAGCACGGAATAATGGGCCATTTTACGAGTAATTTTTTAGCATTGATAAAGATATCCTTTATATGTTTTTTTTCTTATACTAATAAAGACACCCCCTTTTTCATCTCTTTTTTCATCACTAATAAATGGTAACACTCAATATTGCAAAATCTATAGAAGTACTAATTGGAGGTCTTTTTAGCGTTTCACACTTAGATCATCACTAACCCAAGATGGTTCCTGGAATGTCAAGTCATGTTATAATGGTATCAATATAGTCCAGGTCTTTGGGAGATAGTGTGGAGTTAATAGTGTTATTTGGTTTCATATAAGAAATTATGAAACTATGTTTAGGGTTTTTTTATTTTGATCAATAAACTAGGAAACCCAATATTGTCGTGGTGGCTGATATATCTATTAGCCAAGCCTTTGATAACCAATTATTTTACTTAGAACCCTAAGGAAATCGTTACAAGGTAAAACTAGGGAGGTTCATTCATTATATAGTGTTAAGTCAAAATTCTTTATGTCTTTCATATTTTATCTCACCTAGATATGCTTTAATAATCATGGGTTCATCCTATCAAAATAAGGATATCACCTGAACATAGCCTATTCTTATATTAGGACAGTGTAATACGATCAATGATAATGCTTGAGTCTCTCACCACTGATTAGTTGAGAAAAGAGAAACTGATTTTGAGACTTGTTTGATAGATATACTCAACCAAAAGTATAAGTGGATTCACTTCCACTTTTTATAGTAAAGACATATCTGTATGTGCAAATGATATCTCTTGACAAATCATACTTGAATAACCTTATATATTGCATACTATGGGTGTTATTTTAGTGCAGGTTCTAAATACTCCATGATGACCCAAATACTCCTCTGGATCGGGGTTTTTTATAGTCACTGACTCACACATTTTTTCTATTTTAGTAAATCTTGGACTATATGATGAATTTTTTTCGATTCCATTACATGAAATAGTGAGTTTTTATTAGATGATTATTTTCTCAAACTCACAATGAAACTACTCTACTATGGTTTGAGTTTGCGTCCTTATGATGATTATGGTTCTATCTAATGTGGTTTATAACGATTCATGAATATAAGATGTTGGAACCTCGATAAGAAATATTGAACATGTCCAAGTACATGTGTAGGATCAAAAACCTCATAAGTTACTCATTAGAAATGATTTATAGTGGATTTCCTTGAACTAAATTGTTTCAGTAGAGATTTTAGTGGGAGGATTCTACATGAGGATTTTATCTCACACATCATTATCAACCATGAATCCTCAAGAGAGTGGTGATACTTCTGTTTTTTCCATAACTATCATACCATGTCATTTGAAATGGGTTTTGGTTTTCCCTGAAATTTGTATGGGTGGTGTCATGGACATTTATCATCTAGTGAAACCTAATTTGGTTGGAGGTATAATTGGTGTCCCATATTCATAGTCCCTCATACTCATAGACACAAGTATATGATTAA
Organism: Viscum album; assembly: GCA_963277665.1. Taxonomy (NCBI): domain Eukaryota; kingdom Viridiplantae; phylum Streptophyta; class Magnoliopsida; order Santalales; family Viscaceae; genus Viscum; species Viscum album. Next base: position 92,843,303 of record OY728155.1, read on the forward strand.
TTTTACTTCATACACTATTTTTTCAATAATTGGAAATCCCATAGGTGTAACCCTTCACTTCTTTGGTCGGAGGGTGGCCATAGGGGTGGTATTGATTGGGTGGTCCTCCATGACAAGATATTCCAAGATAACGGACACAAATATTCTTTATGATGGTGGAGAGTCTATCTTCCCCTTCCCCAGTGGATTATAGTTTTCTATTGGTGTTCTTATTAGATTTCTTGACCATATATTTTGAGTAATAAAGTATATTACTCTGTGGGGAATGTATAATAGAGGTTTTTATTTTTCCAAGTGTATACAGATCTAAGATATATGATGGAGGGTATTTCCTAATGGTTTTGGGTCTATTAACATTAGTTTTCAGGTATTATTTTGGGTTATGTATCTAAGAGAGTACTTTTATCTAAATTATCACGACTATCTACTTTTAATTGTATTGGAATAGGTTACATATGAGTACTGGAATGTTGATCGGTAACATAAGTTGGTTGGTGATGTTTCCTAAAGTTCTCATTGGTAGATTTTATGAATAGGTGATGACAACCCAACCATGTTATTTCTATGAATGACATGATCAAGTTGGGTGATGATATGTATAGATTAAATTCTCATTTATATTTATGAAAAATATTGTGAAAAAGGGCATGTCGAACATATACTTTGAGTTAGGGAGACATGTGTTTATGCCTTGATATAACGAGATGGAAAAACATGAATTAGGCCCTAGAGAACAAGTAACCCAACATTTTTTTTATATAATTGGTATAAATGATCCATTGTTTTCTTCAATATAGGGATATAACACCGATACTTTTTCCCATGTGATGGTCATATGGGATTCCCTTAAAGGTGGGGATCATAATTCCTCAATAGGAGGTATCCTTGACAATGAATTATTTCAAGTTGAATGTCATAGGTTTTTTTTCATTGTCTTATTTATTTAGATGGCCTTGGGTTGAGTAAACAAATGTAATTGCTACTTAGGTTTGATGACTCTCACATGAAGTAATGTTGTTCTTCTTCTAAGGGAATTATTCAGGAAAAGCTATAGTAAGTGGCTATTATAAATTAATAGTAGCTTAAATATGGAATTTATCGATGTGTGCGGTGATATGGGATGTATCATAATAACATGGATGTGTCCTGACTTAATTTAGAACCGATAACACCAAAGGTAAATTAAGTAAGTGACGGGATGTGTTGTTTTTTACATGAGGTAGTTTTAGGAGATTATTAGCTAATAACATGGGTTAATACCTTTTCAAAGATGCAATCTTTTAAAGTGGGGTAGGATTTAGTGACACAAAATTTTCATAATAGAGACTTAATTTTTATTTTATTTTCAAAGGTAGTTTACATTAATGAGTGTAGAAAATTAAATTTAATCAAGCGGTTTACCTCAAAAAATCTTTTGAGGGTTTCTTTAAACTCAGATTTTAGTTTCTAACATTGGCCTAATGTTTTTTGAATTTCTGCTTTAGATACATTTTAAGGGATATTTAGTATTTATTAAATAAAAAAAATATTTATCCTCTAGGTGAAAACATTGATAATTATAAAATAGAAACTTTAATGAAACTTCTAACACTGCAATTGAGTATAAAATAGTATTTTTTTTTCTTAAGTGTGGTATGAATTTTTTTCTCAGGTATTGAGCCCTAAATTGAGTGTTTTTTTAATTCAAACCAGTGAATATCCCAAATAATGATTTTTTATTTTTTATTTTTTTGGATTTGGTGATGTGTCATCAAAGTGGCCATGTGGTGATGATATGATATTGGTAAATAAGAAATATTTTGATACTTAACTCTATATGATGAAAATTTAAAAAGGGAGCAATTATTTAGAAATGTAACGAAAGGTTAATGAGGGTTAATGGCATGGGACACAACTCTTGATGAAAAAGAAGTTAAAATATAGTGAAATTATTAGGTGAATGATTTTTTTTCTAAAGAAGCACATTTCAATATTCTCCCAAACTTTTCTCAAAGGAGGGATATTTCTGGCAGTGAAGTCGGAATCTTTTGATGAAGTTGATCAAAAGGTTGGTCAACGTTGATTGAATTTTTCAAGAACTAAAAATTTACCAATAAGGTAATTTTTCTTGATATTTTATTTTTTCAAATTTATTATTTATTTTATAATTATTTAAACAATTAGAACAAACTTTTTCGTTGATATCAATTTGAAAAATGATTAAATATTAATTAATCAAATAATTTTTAATTATTTAAATAAGAGAAAACATAGATTATTTATACAATTATTACATGTGTTTTTCTAGATACCTTGATTATTTTATATGTTAATTGAGATGAATTTTAATTTGTTTGGACTATTATATTTTATAATGGATTAACTATTGGTTTCCTTTGATGAAAATCTTCATATGTTTTTGAAGAAGTTATTTTTGTTGATAACTCATTTTATGTTTTGAGATTAAATTTTCTATAATTTTTAATATTCATTTCATGAAAATTTCATTATATGTTGAATTATCGTTGATGAAAATTTAGGTATAAAATTAATCTTTAAGGTAGATAAAAATTAACTTATACATATACATATTAAAAAAATCATCATGACATGAAAAATCCTACAAGGTGTTTTTTTCATTAATAAAAATGATAAGACACTATAAAAATTCGAATAACATTTTGAAACATACTAGTTTGTATATAAATGACCATTTAATCTATTTAGATTTTTTCCATAATATAAATATGTTATATTTACAAATTGGCCAAATTCTGAACACATATTTATTTATTTATAAAAGGATAATAATAAATATTAAATAGTGTGTTGATTTGGTGAAGGGGAAATTGGAATGTATCTAGTGGGAAATGACTCATTTTTAGAAATAATGAAACATGGTGGTTACATGTTCAAAGTGGAATAAAAAAATTTTAATTAAAAAATGTCAAATTGTAAATAATAAAATATTAACTATGATATAAAAAATAGGATATTTGTTGAAATTTATGCATTTAATTAAAAATGGAATGTTAAAATTAATGATTGAGTTAAAAAAGATAACAAAGTATATTTTGTGCATGTATGAAGTATGTGTTTCATTTTTTAAAGCCTATATTTATGAACTAGGACACTACACTGGTGTGCATTTTTAAAATGTTTACATCAAATTCAACCAAAAAATAAAAAAAATTGATTTTATAGAGAACTATACATACCATGTATCATGTGTAATTAATTAAACCACAAATAAATAAAAAACAAACAATTCTTTATTTGATTCTAGGCTCCATTGAATGTTCACCTTAAAGCCGATAAAAGGGATTTGATCTTGACTCTTTTGTTTCAATTTCATTACTAGGAGATTCCAACTAATAACTCCTCTGAATATATCTACACATGATCCATGAATATTAGAATATTGTTTTTTGATATTCTAGATGCTAGCATAGAATGATCTAGTTCTTCCAGTCCTTCACCATAAATCACTATAAGATCTATTATTCTCTATATAATATTGAGAGGGGGGATGGGAGGTTTTATTTTCTTTATAGATTGAAATAATTATTGATACACACTCCATTTTGTGAGACACACTCTCAAAATGACATACTTAAGAATATATAGATAAGGATAAAATAATGATAATTTAAATATTTAAATTATAAATTATTTATTTTAAGTTATCAACCTTGTCAAATAATAATAATATTGTTTCCGTGAAAAGAATTTATTTAAATATCATTTCTTAAATAAATAAATTAACATTAATTTAAAAGATACTATATAAAATTTATCATTTTATTGGGTCATTTAACTCAACCCTAAATTCCTCCCATGAAATTTATCGAACATTGAATTATAAAATTTATTTATTCACAAAAATAATATATTCAGCAGAAATTTGATTACATATTTACTCAATAAACATGTTAATATATTTATTTTAATAAATATTATTCATTTGACAAAATAAATATATATTTAATTCATTTAAATTGTGAATAATTTTTTTTATTATTTACATAACTCAAATAAATATTCATTATGATTTATTCATTTAACTTGTGAATAAAAAAATATTTATTTATTACCTTGTGAATAATTAATTAGAAGATAAAATTTCAATTTATATATTCTAAACTCGATTATCTTTTGAATGAATTTATGTAATAAATTTACTTGAATACTTATTATTTTACCGGTCAATAATAATATCTACTGTTAATATTAAATTCAATAACATTTAATGAGATTATGAATATACTTAGTGTATGGCCATCTAGGCATCATTCAAGATGGAATTAGAAAAACATTTCGTATATCTAAGATCAAAATCTAGAAACATGGAAAAACATCCACAAAGAAAGAAGTTGATGTTGCAATGACGAAAACCTCTCTATAAACACTACTATGTAATATAATATCATTTTGTAATAATATCTCATCATGTTGGATACAAAGTTGTGTAATCCCCAAATATACTTGATTTATCTTTCTTTGAATTTTTTAATGAACTTTTCTATAATCTACTATAGCCATGAATTTTTACCAGACATTATCATCTTAGTTAAAGGGCCCTAGATTTATTCTTCAGTTATCTCATATGTGAAAAATCATTTCATGACCTATTTAATTAATACCAAATAATTTATATGGAAATAAAGATTTGTGTCATCTCCAGATATGGGAATATCTCATGTAGTATGATACATACATTTTCAACACCAAATATGATTGATTCATATGATTAATAGATGATATACTACCTCATCTTCAGAATATATCATCATGATTTTCATCCATACATAAAAGTACATGATTAATGATATTAATTAATAATAATATAAAGTTTATGGAGCAATAAACACCTCCATAGATAGAAATATCCAATTGCACATAATACACATGGGATTCCCATCGGAAGGTATGTTCTCACAACCTACCATATTAGAGATGACCAAATGTAATCTTCATGAGGAGAAGTTTAGATATATTATGAGCCTAAAAAACAAGATAGCCAAGTCTAAACTATGTCCTATTTATTGGATGTATCTAGATAATATGATATATCTTTAAGAATATCATCGTAGAATCTCTAGGTTCCCATTCTAATTGGTAATTTCTATAACCAATTAATTTAGTGAATATTCTATGTAAATTTTCAAATTTAATGTTTTGTAGAAGAATAATAATTATGTGATAATAATAATACATATAGAAGTACATGATCTCTTAATCAGCTGTGAAAATTCAGTTTGTTATAGGGAACCAACTGCAAGAGACTCATACTTTATCTAGAGACAACAACTAACATTTCCCAACTCATTGGACTTCACATGATAATTCGTGCTTATATTTATTAATGGATTCTTTATTAGGGATACCACATTTTCATTTGTGGCTACTCTTCTTAATGTAACTTCACCTATTTAATTAAAACTTGTTAAGAGATGATATCAATAAGTACATACATTTTTACCTCTATTATATACTTGAATTCATGTATATTACCTTGGATATAATATTCACATAATATATATTATGACATTATAAGGATTTTTTAATACAATTCCTTGAATTATAAAAAATCATTTCTTATACTGCATTTTTAGTAGCATCACAAGATAAAATAAACAGAATCTATGTAGATATGGATACCAGTGGCTTCAATAAACTGTTCTTTCCCATTTATTTAGCCTAACTATAATATTAAAACATAACTTCCCAAAATAAAATTAGTTATTTATCCTCATAATAACTTTTATTCCTTTCTTCTCCAATTACTAGTAACTAATAATTTTTTACTTTCACTAGTACCATCAGATATTATTGATTCTTATCTTATTCAACTAAACTTGATTAATTTGATATTTTCCAAATCACATTTCATGCATAAGTAATCTCAAATTTCAAATATATTTTGTGATACATGATTGATCCCATCGATGAAGCATACATATTTATATCTACGAACTTAATCACTTCTCGTGTTATGAAACATCATCATTGAACGATTTATGCCATGTAAAAAAAAATCTCTCTCGAATTTTTCTCTCTTAGTATTTTCATTTCATTTTCAATATATTTATTGCGACTTGATCTAAATAACACTATAGATAAACCTTATTATATTTGGTTCTTTAGAACATGGGTTACTAATTTTAGTAATATTTGGGAAAAGGACTTTCATATTAGTCTTAACTAAATTTAAGACTAATATCTATTTTCCATATGTTATCAACATATTTCAAAAGAAAAAATGACACTTCCAACAACCTATTATATACACATGGTAAAATAATCATACAACAACTCACTTATTCCCTTTACTTAAAAATGGATTATTCTAGTGTTTATATAATAAACATGGTAGATAATTTAGAATCTCAAATTTCAAATAAATTGTTTCAATTGAATTGGTCAAATGTTTCCACATTGTAAACTCCTTGATTTGTTTTAAAATTTAAACTACCCATATTTCTTAATAGGTACTCAATTTATTGTAAATTTCTAGTTATCACGTAAATTACCAGTAGGAGAAAATGGGTTTTACAATAGATAATATGAAACCAAAATATATAATTTATTTAAAAACATAGAATTTATTTTCTTAAATTCATATCCTCATTCAGATTTATCTTATTTCAATTTACTATTTAATTTCCACTAATAACAATAAGTTTATTAGAAAACTATACAATGTACATGAGGCCAGACGATACAAGGTAGATAGGGTCAAGGATGTTTGAAGATGTGAATTCCAAGAGAAAAACCTCTACAAATATTCACACATTTACTAGGTAATGAACCCATAATATCATATTAATTAAAAGAGTGATCAAGATCATTCCTACCTATGATAAAATCCACTGATTGATTCCCCTCATGATACATATGCGGAACCTCTATGGGTTCAATAATGGAATTATTACGAAGTCCAATGTGATAAGTAATATTCCATGGGCTAGTGATATGACCTTTGAGGGCTTTATGGGTGACCTGTGAATCTCTTTCCACAATATCTAGATTGATTTTCATGGTGTTTCATAATTCTAGGACCTTAAGCATGCCCCAAACCTCCTCCTTGAGAGAGTTCCCTTTCCTAAAGAAAGTAGTGAATAAAAATAATAATAAATCCTCCTGTAAGGGTACACAAAGGTTGTGTCAATGTAAATAATAGAAAAAGCGTAAGCAAAATAAAGAAACATAGATTTAATGTGGTTTGATAGTTTTCTTACATCCATGGGAGAAATGGGGGGGGGGGGTTATATATTCTCCCTTCTTCGGATCACATCGGAGGATTACACATTTAAATAAAGATTAGTTTATTCTAATTTTATAGATGAAAAATTAATGGTTGGCTTTGGTAGCTCATCTACCCATGGAAAAACAATCCCACTGCCTGCTTCTCATCCACTGCATCGGCTGCCCTCCAAAGGAGAAGATAGTATACTGTAGTGGTTTCTGATAGAAGAAAATCATTCTGCTGATAGTCATCCTCAATCAATCTCCCTTAATTGGTTTTGTTCCCCACAAATATCCCCCTCATGACGAATTTCGGGTAGAAACTAGACTTGTAGTCCCCTTGCTGGAGTTGAAAAATTCATCAGCAAATCAAAAACCTTTCTTCTCACCAGATGATATTTCACATCCACCATCTTCAATCAATATTGGGTTGATTGTGGTCCTTATAAAATTATACAACCCTTGGGGCACTTTCCCAACAAGCATCACTGCATCCCCACAAGGGACTCCCAATACTCAACCTTCTATTGAAATCTTGTATCTTCTAGAATCGAGACTACCTAATGATACCATGTTCTTTCTTATCCTCAGAATGAATTTCACATCAACTAGTTTTCGTACTACTCAATCATGTGTCTTCAATTTCACAATCATAACTCCTCAAACTGCGTATGTTGACCCATCACCATGTCTCACCGAATATCGTACCTATTTATAAGTATGAAACACAAATTTCATCATACATATATATACCGAGCTACCTGAATCCAAAACCCATACACATTACTTATTAAAAATCAACATTCCCACTTCATGTGCCCATATCTTTTATAGTAATGAACTGCATTTCTCCCTGTTCGACACTCCCATTTGAGTACGATCTTCCAGTTGTCACACAAACTTCATCATCTACTGATAATTCTATGATGTTCACAAAATTATCTTCGTCTTTCTCTTTCCTAGAATCATACCATTTGCTCTCTCCATTTTCAATTTTATAGTTACCCTTTTTCTCACACCAAAAAGATGTGATTTTTCAAGGATCACATCCTATAAATTTTGTCCACCATTTTTTACCTTCGGAATTCCAATACCAGCTCCTCCCAAGTTGATCATCTCAAATAACCATGATTTTCTTTCTTAAATGCATCACAGGTATTCGGAATTCCTTTGAATCTTGAACCGACGCCATCACCTCATCTTACTTGAATGTTTCCTTCCCCATGAGCAATGCGGTCACACGCCCATCAAATGAGTTTAGTAGAGAAGAAAAAAATCAAATGTCCTTTGTCTTCCTCTTCAAAATTCACACTGAGACCCAATAATTCTGTATATAAATTTTTTAATTAATTGGTGTGATCCCACATATTTGTTCCCTTATCCATGAAAAATTAGTACAATTTATTCTTTATAAGGAATTTTTTGGTGAGAGACTTCCCCATGTATCACTTCTCCAACTTATTTCAGATCTACTTCAGTGAGGTCTCATCTAACATTGAGTATTTTATGTAGTTATTTAGACATGTGAAATTGTGTTGAAAACCCATATCTCAAGATCTTACAAATAATCATCACCCGTTCTCTCAGGATTTGTTTGATCAATAGTCTGATCATACTCTGCTACATAATATCATCTTCGACCATGCTTTTCTACAAGCCAAAATTGTTATGACCAAATAACTTCTCAACGTCAAATTTTGGTAGTGCAACTCCACCAGACATCGTAGATGTCTCAAAACATGTGTACCACCATTGATGTAGAACCATTATTAAATCACATGGTGGAGTGTAAATATTTTTTAAAAATTGTCACGACCCCCTCCCCACAAAGTGTACCCCTCCTGGGCCGGCAATGTGAGGAGGGAGATAATGACCCCCGAGTCCCGCCTCCAGTAGGCCTCGTGTTGGCGACTAGCACTGAGGGTATAATACACACCCAAATGAGAGGCATTACCATCTAAGAGAACACATGCAGAAGAGAGAGATAGAATAGACTCGAACCAAATCCAACTCATAACTGAAAAATAAAAGAAACCCAAGTACGTATATGATATTTCATGCAAGAGTACTACAACTGAAAGGGAAAACTAAAAGTACCCAAAAGAAAGTAAAACGACAGCGACCACAAGCCCGAACAGCTCCTCCTCCAACCGCAAGCTAGTAGTAACCAGCTTGATCTCCAACCTGCTCCAAGTGACCTGAAAAACAGTTTATACATACATAGGGTGAGTATAACAGTATACTCAGTAGGATCCTCCCCAAGCCTCTCGTGCAAAGTTAAAGAAAGCATGCTAAAGCCCAGTGAACAACAAGTGAAACTAACTCGTCACCTAAACAGGTATACTATGTTCCCAACCTCACCATGGATACTCTCACCAAGTAACACATACAAGAATGTAGCATATAGTAAAGAATATCAAGGGTACCCCGCTACTACTTCCCCACTGGTTTTCCGCTTTGCCCCAATGACATACGTCCTGTGCATCTCTCTCCAAAGGCTTGCCCGCAGACACCTGGGCGAAGCACCACACCGTCCTCACAACCAAAGTAACCAGGTAGTTTCTGGGAGCCACCACAGCTCGTATAACGTGTATCATACATCGGGTATAATACCTCAAGCCATTACAACCCATACTCTGAGTAAGGATCCTCAAGCCATTATAGCCTATACACGTTACACCTATAGTCGTCCATAGGATACTATATCCAGAATATATGTGTGGGAAATAACCACAAGCCATCACAGCCCTCTACACACATATATGGGTAAAACTAACCACTGTGACTACCAGCACAAAGATCTACCAAGAGAAGAGAGCGGGGCCAAATGGGGTAGTTAGCCATTCAACCTCCCATCAGAATGTTGGGGAAAACACCCCTAGGGCTCAAAATCCCCGGGGTGTCAGTTTCCCTTACCGACAGGGTGGAGTAGCGTATAGAAACACAAAAAGTACAGAATATATATATATATATATCTCACATCCACACTATGGGCATTACCTAGTCTTAGATACAACTGCAGCTAATGTCACTCAGACTCCAGGCTGCTACTTCAAAGACTAGGTATTCTATAAGCACACAACCAATTGAAGAGCTTTATTAGATTACTCCATTCTCATTTATCAGTTCCACTTTACATTAATTAATTATTTAAACATTAATTAAGAATGAAAAATTCCACATTAAACTGAATTGGCATCACTTTCAAAAACAACTGCTCCTTTTTATGATTCACATCACCTTTAAATTCCAGCATCTCCATCCCCGTGGGTTTTCACCATTTAATCAAACATTCATTACAGAATTACTTTTCCACATTCCCAGGAATTATAGAAAAACATCCTATGCTTCTAAACACAAAGGAGGCTCAACACGGTGAGTAGATATACTACCCGTCGAGTCTTTGCCGCTTATAGAAAGATCATATACCCATTCTCCCTCGAGAGGCTAAACACGGAAAGCACGTGGCATACCCCGCGTGTCTTCACCTCCTTAAGAAGAATGATAGCAAGACCAGCTTCCTTGAGAAGTGGGGAAAAGCAAAGTAGATTAACTTTCAAGAAACCCGCAAGAAACTAGTAACCACATCCAACCCATTCCATCACCCCTGGTGTCCTCCCCGACACCCATATGCATAAACTGATGCTTCTCGCCACACTAGGCGTCATCCGCTGTCACAACCACAAGGCCTCCATGCCTCCACATATCACAACAACCATCTAGGCTCACATCACAGCACACGCAGTAGGAAAACAAACATCACATCAGGGGCTCTTGACCCTTTAACAAACAAGAGGGTAACTCAAAACCCTTTTAGAAATTATCACACAAACTGTTCTCTAATCCATATTGTATTAGCAGATTTGTTATTCGTAGGTTCTAATCACGGATACCTAAACAGTAAGCCATCATAATTAAACAACCATGCTTCCTTCCCTAATTTGATTATCCTCAAATTAGAACAACTACAACAACGGAAAAACAAGATTAATTTACATGCCTCTTTATCTTTCCTATTAATTAACAATTAATTCCTGCTTTACGTTCATTATCAATTTCATTCATGAACGAACAACAAATTATAGAAAAACATAGGTATCACTATATCTAGGAAAACATGAGGCAACCGTTATCACGGTATAAAGAAACAACATGCGATCGACCAATTCTTTTAATCCGGTTCAAGTACTTAATTATGTCAATTTCATTGTGATCCAAAGGGATAAATAATTCTAATTCTACGATTGCACATATACAATTAGAGAAGCCATGAATCCCCTACCTCGAAGAGTTCTTGACGTCCTTTATCCACACAACAGGTCACGATCCTCCCCTCGCGACAACTTATGTGGAAGAATGATCGACACAGATTGGTTGCATCAAAAACAGAGAAGAACCAATACTAGGAGTAAAGATTGATTGTGCAACTCCTACGGAATGGATTGAAAGGTTCTAGTGCCTCTTTGTTGAGAACAAAGGGAAAGAACAAGCGAGAATGATATCTCGTCCCTTTTTAAGATTTAACGAGGCGAGAGTTTAAGATCTGGTTAATTATCCATTAAAAACGGATCGTATTAACCCAAGCGGTTTGACCAAGTAAAACATTCCAAGCCTTACAAATAATTAATATAGGATTTATGGCATTTTAAACGGCCTTAAGAGCCCTTAAAATTAGGCTTTAAATGTATTTTACGTCAAAGGAAACGTCAAAAGGGGCAAAACTGTAGGAGTCTGGAAACACTGTTCACCCACTATTACTGTACATGAAACTAATCTGTGAAACCGATCTGTGAAACTGATCTGTGAAACTGATCTGTCACACCGATCTGTGAAACCGATCTGTGAAACCGATCTGTGAAACCGATCTGTGAAACCGATCTGTGAAACCGATCTGTGAAACCGATCTGTGAAACTGATCTGTCACACCGATCTGTGAAACCGATCTTTGAAACTGATCTGTCACATCGATCTGTGAAACCGATCTGTCAAACCGATCTGTGAAACTGATCTGTCACACCGATCTGTGAAACTGATCTGTGAAACCGATCTATGAAACCGATCTGTGAAACTGATCTATCACACCAATTTGTGAAACTGATCTGTCAAACCGATCTGTGAAACCGATCTGTGAAACTGATCTGTCACACCGATCTGTGAAACCGATCTGTCAGACCGATCTGTGAAACCGATCTGTCACACCGATCTGTGAAACTGATCGGTGAGACCGATCTGTCAGACCGATCGGTGAGACCGATCTGTCAGACCGATCAGTGAGACTGATCTGTTACTGTTCATAAAACTGGAAACACTGTTCACAGAACTGGAGAAATTGGCAAAGTGTTGGGGATAAGTCCCCTTGGCCTCCCGGAACACCTCCAACACCAAAATTCCACAAAGTAATGGATCAAAGAGGTCCGGGCCATTACATTAGATACCTCTCAAAACATTCTCGTCCTCGAGAATTAAAAACCAACCCAGAAGAAAAGAGGGGTCCGAACAACCACGCCATAAGATACCTCTCATGGGAAAACCACCATGAGTTGTTCAAAAGCTGGAACAAAACTACGACATCCGAGAGTATGGAAACAAACAATCCATACCCAAACAATTCAAACATAACATCACATCAAAGGTACATAAATAAAAACATGAAAGATCTAACCAGAGAGGAAACATCATTACATGAAAGGAGTTAAACATTGAACAACTCTGGGTACTGAGCACGTATCTGTGACTCACGCTCCCAGGTACTCTCCTCCATGCCACCGTGTCGCCACAAGACACGAACTAAGGGGATAGAATGCCCACGCAACACCTTCTCCTTGTGGTCTTGGATCTCCACAGGTCGCTCCTCGAAGGTTGCATCATCATCAATATCTATCTCTCCCCAATCGATAACGCGAGATTCATCATGAAGGTAACGACGGAGCTGCGATACATGGAAAACATAATGTATCTGACTCATCTGAGGGGGAAGTGCTACTCGATACGCCACAACTCCAACACGAGCTAACACCTCGAAAGGCCCAACAAAACGGGGAGAAATATTACTTCCGCGACCAAACCATCGCTGCCCATGACGGGGAGTCACCTTTAGAAACACATGATCCACAACATTAAACTCTAAGGGTCTCCTTCTTTGATCAGCATAAGATTTCTGACGATCTTGTGCTGTCTTCATCCTCTCACGAATCACTTGAACCATCTCTGTCGTATTCTGCACTAGTTCTGGTCCGAGAATTGCGGACTCTCCGACCCCAGTCTAGCACAACGGAGAACAGCATGGCCGGCCATACAAGGCTTCAAACGGCTCCATGCAGAAGGTAGAGTGAAAACTATTATTGTAAGCGAACTCTACCAAAGGTAAGTGCTTCGTCCATGAACCTCCAAAATCAAGGACAGAAGAGTGCAACATGTCTTCAAGAGTCTGGATGGTTCGCTCTGTCTGACCATCCGTTTGAGGATGAAAAGCAGTGCTAAGGCACAGTTGAGAGACAAAAGCATGCTGGAGACCTCTCCACACCCTAGAGGTAAAACGAGGATCTCGGTCAGAAATGATCGTCTTAGGAACTTTGTGAAGCCTCACCACCTCCTCCAAATACTGCCTCGACAAAACCTCCACTGAGCTCGACTCCTTGATTGCTATGAAGTGGGCTGATTTAGTTAAACGATCCACTACCACCCATATAGCATCATGTCCTCCCGGAGCTCGAGGTAAACCTGTAACAAAGTCCATTGAGATGTCCTCCCACTTCCACTGAGGAATCTCTATGTGTTGGAGAAGACCACCAGGAACACGGTGTTCGGCCTTCACCTTCTGGCAGACTAAACATCGAGACACACATTCTGCAACTGTACGCTTCAGCCCAGGCCACCAAAACTGACTCCTCAAGGATCGGTACATCTTCGTCACACCAGGATGTACTGCCAAGGGTGAACTATGGAACTCTCGGAGAACCGTCTCACGCATCTCCAAGGGAACAAAAAGCCTTCCATAATACAACACTCGGTGTTGTTCATCCTCCAACCAACCATCAGGGGCCTCACCACATACAACTCTGTCTCTCCAAACATCCACCTCTAGATCACCCAACTGAGACTCTTCCACCTTCTGCATCAGGGATGACTGCACCGTCATCTGGAAAAGACAACCTCTTCCCCCAACTTCTCCCATATCAAGATGCAAAGCTGATAGCTCTTCCATCACTCTCCAGGAATCACCAGATTCACGCACAACATCATTACGTGACTTTCGGCTCAGTGCATCAGCAACAACATTTCCCTTCCCAGGTGTATACGATATTTCAAAGTCGTATTCCTGTAAGAAATCCATCCACTGACGCTGCCGCAAGTTCAAATCCCGCTGAGAGAAAACATATCTCAAACTCTTATGATCAGTGAAAACCACAAAGCGCTCGCCAATGAGGTAATGTCTCCACAACTTCAGCGCAAACACCACGGCTACCAACTCAAGATCATGGGTGGCATAGTTGCATTCATGGGGACGCAACTGCTGAGACCCATAAGAAACAACAGACCTCTGCTGCATGAGAACACAGCCTAGCCCCAGATGCGAAGCATCACAGAAAACATCAAACTGGACTCCCTCCGCTGGAAGACAAAGGACTGGAGCACTTACCAACTTCTCCTTTAGATACTCGAAAGCTGTCTGACACTGATCAGTCCATATGAATGCTTGATCCTTCCTGGTCAAAGCTGTCAGAGTAGTCGCAACTCGGGAGAAATTGGCTACAAACCTCCTATAATAGCCTGCGAGACTAGGGAAACTTCGCACCTCTGACACAGTCTTGGGGGCTGCCCAAGACACTACTGCTTCTATCTTCGAAGGATCCAAAACTACTCCCTGTTGGGACACAACATGCCCTAAGAAACGAACTTCTCGAGCCCAGAACTCACACTTGGACAAATTCACAAACAACTGATGTTGGAGAAGAACTCCCAAAACGGCTCGTAGATGCTCTGCATGCTCTTCTTCAGATGTGGAGTACACAAGGATGTCATCGATGAAAACCACAACAAACTTGTCCAGGAATTCATGGAACATAGAATTCATCAACCCCATGAAAACAGATGGGGCATTCGTCATGCCGAATGGCATTACAACAAACTCATAATGCCCATGACGACAACGAAAAGCAGTCTTCGGGATATCCTCATCCTTTACACGCATCTGATGATATCCTGACCGCAAGTCGATCTTTGAAAACCAACTTTCACCCTTCAGTTGATCGAATAGGTCATCAATCCGTGGAAGAGGATAGCGATTCATTATTGTCACTTTGTTTAATCGAAGATAATCGACACACAACCGCAAACTGCCGTCAGCCTTTTTCACAAACAAAACTGGTGCACCCCACGGTGACATGCTTGGCCGAACAAAACCACACTGCAACAGACCATCAAGCTGAATACGTAGCTCTCGTAACTCAGAAGGGGCCATCCTATACAGAGACATAGAGATAGGGGACGCTCCTGGCTATAGCTCGATCCCAAACTCGATCTCTCGTCGAGGGGGTAAGGATACAACCTCTTCTGGAAAGACATCAGGGTACTCCTCTACGACCCTAGGAAACGCCAGCTGTTGAACCTCTGAATAACTCAGCGTCATCCCAGCCATCATGGATGATAAGGTGGGAACTCGTCTATGACTCATCCGAGGATCTCTCTCACCAAAAAACACCACTTTATCTCCATCTTCATCAAAGAAAACGACCTTCTTCCTGTAGCAATCCACAACAGCCTGCACCGAATACAACCAATCCATGCCAATAATGACATCATATGGTTGTATTCGCAAACATAGGAAATCTCCCCAAGAGCAGTGTTGCCCCAACACCAGCTCACAGTCTCTACATATTTCAAACAAGTCAGCTCGACCTCCAACTGGCGTAGTCAACGCCAAGGGCACTGGAAGCCTCTCTACCTCAAGTCCCGAAGCATGGACAAGGGTAGGTGATATGAAGGAGTGTGTTTCTCCTGAATCAAACAAGGCATACACCAAGGTAGAAAACAAGCAAAGGGTACCTCGAACGACATCTGGCTCGCCTGGGGCTGACAACGCTAGAGCATGAAGCTGACCACAGCCACCTCCGCGGCCTCTCTGACCCTGATGATGACCACCACCACGGCCACGCTCTGCTCTCTGAGGACGGGGAGCGTCATGGGGCTGTCCTCTGCCTGCTCCATATACCCTCGGGTGATCTAAAGCTGGTGCAACCTGCTGCTGCTGCCTCGGCTGGAACTGCCTCAACGGAGGAACCTGGAGTGGAGCACCTGGTGCACGATGACTGCTCTGAAAAGTCGGGCACTCCTACTGCTGATGACCACGACCACCACAAGAAAAACAAGCGCCTGATCCCTTGGAATAGGCCTGAGAGTTGCTACCTCCGGAGAAACGAGATGGGAAGGGCTGGGACATACCCCCAGGTGAATGGAAACTCTTCTGTCCTGAAAACCGGGAACCCCGGACCACAGCTCTGCTTCGTGAGGAATCATGACGATTCCCCTCTCGTGACGATTCGGTCCTGGTCAAAGTCCTCTCAACAACCTCTGCCCTTTCCTGCACCTCAAGATATGTCTTCAGCATAAATGGGGTGACCTGGCGCTGGATCTCTGGACGCAAAGCCTCCTCGAAATGCCTTGCCCTGGCCTCATCATCTGGTAACAGGTCTGAAGCATATCGTAGAAGGTTCCTGAAACGGATTCCAAACTCTCAAACACTGGATCTCCCCTGTCGAAGGGTGAGTAGCTCCTGGCGACTGGATGCCTTCGCAGTCGATGAAAGAAACTCGAATCTAAACTTGCCTCGAAACTCCTCCCATGAGATCGCTGACTCCTCACGATCCCCGAGGAACAAGAACCACCACTGTCTCGCTGCTCCACGCAGCATCGTCACAACCAAGGACACCCAGTGTTCCTTCCGATCACGAATCGAACTGAATCCTATCCCGACCTCCTCCAACCAGTCTTTTGTGACTGCATCTGAAACGGATCCCTCGTACTTCTGTAGACTCTGGCGCTGGAACTCTCGGAGTGTCTTCCTCCAAGTGTCATCGTCGTCAACCTCTACCCGGCGGCGATCTGCTGGAACAGCCTGCTGGGAATCTTCTGCGCAAACCTGACGAGGACGTCGACCTGGAGCCATACCTGTAAAATAACAATCGTTAGAGCTCCTAAGCCTGGAATATAGAAGACTCAAAATTAATTAATTAATTGTTTTGTTTTATTAATTGTAGGTTACCTATCCCAAGGTCTACCCATTCAAACACAAGCACAATGGATAATGATGCATGATCCTTTCCTAGGTCTCTACCCTGCAATCGGTATCACTTGTTTAGTAGCCATTGTAAACTTAAAGGTCCATGAAATAGATCATAGGGGGCACTAAACGCCTATGTCTCTGCCGGTCTCCAGCGTTTACCCTACTTTCTAAACAAGAATAACACCATTGCCCTACCATCCCATGCATCCTCACCTGTGCCTAACTCCAAACTCCATCCTATCCCTCAACCAGACCTCTGATACCACTCTGTCACGACCCCCTCCCCACAATGTGTACCCCTCCTGGGCCAGCGATGTGAGGAGGGAGATAATGACCCCCGAGTTCCGCCTCCAGTAGGCCCCAGGTTGGTGACTAGCACCGAGGGTATAATACACACACAAATGGGAGGCATTACCCTCTAAGAGAACAGATGCAGAAGAGAGAGATAGAATAGACTCCAACCAACTCCAACTCATAACTGAAAAATAAAAGAAACCCAAGTACATATATGAAATTTCATGCAAGAGTACTACAACTGAAAGGGAAAACTAAAAGTACCCAAAAGAAAGTAAAACGACAGCGACCACAAGCCCGAAAAGCTCCTCCTCCAACCGCAAGCTAGTAGTAACCAGCTTGATCTCCATCCTGCTCCAAGTGACCTGAAAAACAGTTTATACATACATAGGGTGAGTATAACAGTATACTCAGTAGGATCCTCCCCAAGCCTCTCGTGCAAAGGTAAAGAAATCATGCTAAAGCCCAGTGAACAACAAGTGAAACTAACTCGTCACCTAAACATGTATACTATGTTCCCAACCTCACCATGGCTACTCTCACCAAGTAACGCATACAAGAATATAGCATATAGTAAAGAATATCAAGGGTACCCCCTACTACTTCCCCACTGGTTTTCCTCTTTTCCCCAACGACATACGTCGTGTGCATCTCTCTCCAAAGGCTTGCCCGCAGACACCTGGGCTAAGCTCCACAATCTGCACCTCGTGCACCACAAAGGCTTGCCCGCAGACACCTGGGCGAAGCAACACACCGTCCTCACAACCAAAGTAACCAGGTAGTTTCTGGGAGGCACCACAGCTCGTATAACGTGTATCATACATCGGGTATAATACCTCAAGCCATTACAGCCCATACTCCGAGTAAGGATCCTCAAGCCATTATAGCCTATACACGTTACACCTATAGTCGTCCATAGGATACTATATCCAGAATATATGTGTGGGAAATAACCACAAGCCATCACAGCCCTCTACACACATATATGGGTAAAACTAACCACTGTGCCTACCAGCACAAAGATCTACCAAGAGAAGAGAGCGGGGCCAAAGGGGGTAGTCAGCCATTCAACCTCCCATCAGAATGTTGGGGAAAACACCCCCCCAGGGCTTAGAATCCCCGGGGTGTCAGTTGCCCTTACTGAAAGGGTGGAGTAGCGTATAGAAACACAAAAAGTATAGAATATATATATATATCTCACATCCACACTATGGGCATTACCTAGTCTTAGATACAACTGCAGCTAACGTCACTCAAACTCCAGGCTGCTACTTCAAAGACTAGGTATCCTATAATCACACAACCAATTGAAGAGCTTTATTAGATTACTCCATTATCATTTATCAGTCCCACTGTACATTATTTAATTCTTTAAACATTAATTAAGAATGAACAATTCCACATTAAACTGAATTGGCATCACTTTCAAAAACAACTGCTCCTTTTTAAGATTCACATCACCTTTAAATTCCAGCATCTCCATCCCCGTGGGTTTTCACCATTTAATCAAACATTCATTACAGAATTACTTTTCCACATTCCCAGGCATTCTAGAAAAACATCCTATGCTCCTAAAGACAAAGGAGGCTCAACACGGTGAGTAGATATACTACCCGTCGAGTCTTTTCCGCCTATAGAAAGAGCATATTCCCATTCTACCTCGAGAGGCTAAACACGGAAAGCACGTGGCATACCCCGCGCGTCTTCGCCTCCTTCAGAAGAATGGTAGCAAGACCAGCTGCCTTGAGCAGTGGGGAAAAGCCAAGCAGATTAACATTCAAGAAAACCGCAAGCAACTAGCAACCACATCCAACCCATTCCATCACCCCCGGTGTCCTCCCCGACACCCATATGCATAAACTGATGCATCTCACCACACTAGGCGTCATCCGCTGTCACAACCACAAGGCCTCCATGCCTACACATATCACAACAACCATCCTGGATCACATCACAGCACACGCAGCAGGAAAACAAACATCACATCAGGGGCTCTTGACCCTTTAACAAACAAGAGGGTAACTCAAAACCCTTTTAGAAATTATCACACAAACTGTTCTCTAATCCATATTGAATTAACAGATTTGTTATTCGTCGGTTCCAATCACGGATACCTAAACAGTAAGCCGTCACAATTAAACAACCATGCTTCCTTCCCTAATTTGATTATCCTCAAATTAAAACAACTACAACAACGGCAAAACAAGATTAATTTACAAGCCTCTTTATCTTTCCAATTAATTAACAATTAATTCCGGCTTTACGTTCATTATCAATTTCAATCATGAATGAACAACAAATCAAAGAAAAACATAGATATCACTATATCTAGGAAAACATGAGGAAACCGTTATCACGGTATAAAGAAACAACATGCGATCAACCAATTCTTTTAATCCGGTTCAAGTACTTAATTAGGTCAATTTCATTGTGATCCAAAGGGATAAATAATTCTAATTCTATGATTGCACATAACAATTAGAGAAGCCATGAATCCCCTACCTCAAAGAGTTATTGACGTCCTTTATCCACACAACAGGTCACGATCCTCCCCTCGCGACAACTTATGTGGAAGAATGATCGACACAGCTTGGTTGCATAAAAAACAGAGCAGAACCAACCTAGGAGTAAAGATTGATTGTGAAACTCCTACGGAAAGGATTGAAAGGTTCTAGCGCCTCTTTGTTGAGAACAAAGGGAAAGAACAAGGGAGAATGATATCTCGTCCCTTTTTAAGATTTAACGAGGTGACAGTTTAAGATCCGGTTAATTCTCCATTAAAAACGGATCGCATTAACCCACGCGATTTGACCAAGTAAAACATTCCAAGCCTTAGGAATAATTAATATAGGATTTATGGAATTTTAAACGGCCTTAAGAGCCCTTAAAATAAGGCTTTAAATGTATTTTACGTCAAAGGAAACGTCAAAAGGGGCAAAACTGTAGGAGTCTAGAAACACTGTTCACCCACTATTACTGTACATGAAACCAATTTGTGAAACCGATCTGTGAAACTGATCTGTCACACTGATCTGTGAAACCGATCTGTGAAACGGATCTGTCACACCGATCTGTGAAACCGATCTGTGAAACCGATCTGTGAAACTGATCTGTCACACCGATCTGTGAAACCGATCTGTGAAACTGATCTGTCACATCGATCTGTGAAACCGATCTGTCAAACCGATCTGTGAAACTGATCTGTCACACCGATCAGTGAAACCGATCTCTGAAACCGATCTGTGAAACGGATTTGTCACACCGATATGTGAAACCGATCTGTCAGATCGATCTGTGAAACCGATATGTGAAACCGATCTGTCACACCGATCTGTGAAACCGATCTGTCAGACCGATCTGTCACACCGATCTGTGAAACTGGTCGGTGAGAGCGATCTGTCAGACCGATCAGTGAGACTGATCTGTCACACCGATCTGTGAAACCGGTCTGTCACACCGATCTGTGAAACTGATCGGTGAGACCGATCTGTCAGACCGATCTGTTACTGTTCATAAAACTGGAAACACTGTTCACAGAACTGGAAAAATTGGCAAAGTGTTGGGGATAAGTCCCCTTGGCCTCTTGGAACACCTCCAACACCAAAATTCCACAAAGTAATGGACCGGAGAGGTCCGGGCCATTACAAAAATCCATACAGATGCATCTAGAATGGACGAAATAGTGAAAATCAACTCCTGAATCCTCAAAATCGGACACAGATTGATCATGTTATACCAAAATAGTGTTAATGGCCATGATCTTCTGATGACATGGTCATGACATGGTGCTGACGTGGCACGTTGGAGCAGCTGCTGGGATCTCCCCTGAAATTTCACTAGCATCAAAACAACAACTTCTTCTCCAACAAGAGGGTACTGCAATGCCGTACGTTGACCAGAACATTGACAGAGTCTACCAGGATCATTTCACCATGTGTTTTGATTCCCCTTGGGCCATTGGAATCATCTCATCACCCTCTTCATAGATCTATACTTTAAAATATTTTCAGACCAACTTTAATTTTCTAGTCATCGAAAAACTCTCTTCCACCCCATTGTTTGGAACTCCCTCACTCTTAACTCCTCTGATACAACTTATTGGTGAACAGTGGAGGTCTGTGGAAACATAAATTACAAAAAAACTGAAAGAAAAATAGAGAAACATTGATTTTTCCTAGTTCAATAGTTTTCCTGCATCCACAATAGAAACATGGGGGTCTCTATATTATCTCTTCTTTAGATCACGTCAGAGGATTAAAAATTTAAATACATATGAGTTTCATCTAATTTTATTGATGAAAAATTGATGGTTGGTTTGGGTAGATCATCTACCCATGGAAAAACTATCCCACTGCCTACTGCTCCTCCACTGTGTTGGTCATCCACTAAAAGAGAAGATAGTCTGCTTCAGTTGTTTCTGATAGAAGAAAATCATCCTACCGATATTCATCCTCAATCAATCTCCATTAATTGGAAGCGCCCCCACACCATACTTATCCTGGACAATGAATCCACCCCACATGACACTTTAAGATTATTATTCATCAACATTGAGTTTGAACCCCTCCGAAGGAGGGTTCTGTCATCTTCGTAAGCCCTTTGAGAAGAATCTGATGACGCTATTGGACTGAGCATTACAAGAAAAGATGGTCCTGAGAGGAGGTGAAATAAACCAATGTTTAAGAAAGTTATAAATATACAACACAAAAAAGTTGGTCTGTAAAACTAGCGTAGGCCCCGAACTACTGTGACCATCGATGAAGACAATATTTTTGGCATTCTAGATGCACTAACACCCGACGGGTAATAATATGTTCCTCAGTTTCTCTTACAGAGTATTACTTGAGTCCTAAATCATTGAAAACAATACCGGAGAAAACCATATATGGTGGTATTCTAGATCTGCATACTAGCAAACACTTCAATGTAACAACAAATTGAAATATCCCAATCACTATAAAAAAAGTGAAACACCAATTATTTTTTCAGGCGGTTGCATCAAAAACACTTTGATATAAGGTGGATCCCTCTACATTAAATGGCTTCATCTATGGAAACTACATTTTAATGAATTATAGATAAAATAAAATTTTATTTAGCTATGATATCCTTGTACTAGAGGCATTCTCCCTAGCTATCCTGAGTGTCATTAGCATGCGTGATTATTCTATAAGCTTTGGCTAAAAAACCACAGATGATGATTCTGTGAAATGATAAAAAACAAATGTATTTATAGACTTTTAATATAATATATTTTATTATTTATGTTTTTAAATAATATAATAATGTTTCCTGAAAAAAAATATAGGATCAAGTTGCACTTTGAGGACTATTCTAGAGGTTCTTGCGGGGTAAAAGCACAAGCTACCTGGTAGGAAGGCACTCGCTTGCCGATAGAGCTGGACAAAGCACCTACTATTATAAAAATTCACTAGATATCTAGTGGAAGGACACAAAATAACCAGGGTATCATGGAAAATCCATTTGATCCTCAGGAAGACCCACCGACTAGCCAGTGCATCATAACAGGTAGATGGTGATTTGTTTTAGGGAAATAATTCTATTCTAATTGGGCCATGTTGGCCCGTTTGTCCCTCTAATGTCTCTATTCATCCTCTAATGGAGGAAACACCCCCAAGGGACCTATAAAAACTATAAATACACCCCCATGAAGGATTAGAGACAACTAGTGACTACCAAATAATTTATTGAAGCTATTACACCCAAAATTAAGATCCCTTGTGCCAGATTGCCATAATCTCATTCTACCTTTCTCTCATTTGTCTCTGTTTTTCTTTGTTTTACTCATCTATGTTGTTGAGATAATTTAAAGTTCTTTTAAAGGGGTTGTGTTAAGAATATCTATTCTTCTTCTTCTTTCTATTATGTTCTCACTACCATTGAATTGGTGAGATTTTGGGTTTCTTGATTTCACCACTAAAAAGAAAGTGTATTTATTTTATATTGGGTTTATTTCTTAAACGACTAAAATTATTAGTTCTTTTGGGGAATATTAGACTCTTTTAATGATAGTGGAGTAATCAAAAACTTATTCAACCATGAGATTAGTAGAAATATTCACTCAACTATTGAGTTTTGGCTGAGATCCTTTATCAAAGTGTCATGCCTTCTATTTTTTTATTTTACCATTTCACTTTTTCATTAATTTTATTTATTTTATATGATTTTAAATTTTCAAAGGAAATTCACCCCCTCTCTCCATTATAATCTAAAAAAAATGGTATCCTAGGAATCATTAGTTTCTAATACTTCATCAATTTCAAGTAATGATAATAAAGGATAGAGACTACCTTTATTACCCAACATTCTCCCAATGGACAATAAATGTGTTGATCCCCCTTATATTATGAATCTAACTATAGTTATTAAAAAAACACACATCCTATTTTCTTATCAGTATAGAAATCCCCTTTGGAAAATAGTTATTCATGGTTGTACTCCCACTAATGAATTAGAGGAAAAATAGACTCCCCAAGATACTGTTTCCTTTGATATTGGTGATAAATCCATGAAATATCTTCATAAAAAAATTGGTTGAAATAAAATTAATAGACTTTACACCTATAAAAATGCTCATGAAATTTGGAAATTACTTGAATTTTAACATGATGAAACTAATAAATTAATAGGAACTAGACTATAAATGTAACATCATGTTTATTAATGTTTTATTATGCATCTTAATGAGTCCATAAATGAAAATTTTACACGATTTACTTATGATTATTAAAGTATAAATATATATTGGTAAATATATTTCTATATATATTCTTGTGAAAAATGTCTTTGGGTTTTTTCAACATTCTTGGGCACCTGGTTCACACCATTTTATAGGGGGTGGATTTTTTTATTATAAAATATAGAATAACATTTTAAACTAGGTTTTCTCCCAAAGTGGAGTGCACAAAAAATAATTTTTCACTTTTGATTTTCTTGATAAAATTGAATTTGATTTGGGTTGAGAAATTTAGAAGATTAAAAGTATATTTAATTGATTGATTTAAAACAACTTATGATAATGGTGACCTAGTATGACTTGTCTGGACCTAGTGCACTGATATTATGGATTTTAATTATTACCAATTATTCTTCTACTAGCTAGTAATAGAGATATTCCTCTATTAATTAGTTTTTTCCTCTATGGATAGATGGTGATTGTGAGGATATTACTATTTAAAATATCATGTCAGTCTACCCTACTTTTGTGTGTAGTTCTATAGAGGTTCATATTGATTAATTAAGGAAATACTTGATTAGTTATTATCCTTCCATAATAAAGCAATAGTCACAACTAACAATTCCACACATGTGATGACGAATTCCAAGAACTCCCTTTACAAACCTATCCCATTCTATCACATACAGACAAAAATTGGGTTGAGGGGATGGTTTATTAAAATGCAAGTGTTTTTTCTATATTCTCCATATTTTCTCTATGAGTAAAGATGGTCTTTGTGGTGAATATAGAATTTGTCAATGGCACTGATAGAATGTTATGTCAGTGATGATTGAATTATTGAGGTATCGAAAATTGGGGAATAAGATACAACTTTTTGATATTTTATTTTTTCGCATTCCTTATACGTTCAATAATTTTATCTATAATGAAAAACTTTTCTCCTTGATACAGGTTTGAAAAGGGATGAAATGTTTTTTAATAAAATAATTTATAATCATTCAAATGTAATATAATATGGATGATTTATGATATGATTTCAAGTGTCTATCTAGAACCCTTAATTATTTGATAAGTAAAAAAACAAATATTCAAATTTCCACTAAATGTTATATTTTATAAGGGTTTAATTATTTTTCTCTGCTAATGAAATTTTTCATCGGTGTTGTGGAGAAATTCACTTTGTATGATGCATCATTTTATATTTTGAGATTTAATTTTCTACAATGATTTATATTTAGTTCTTGAATATTAATTTGTGTGTCAAATCCCTATGGAAGGGGATTGTGTTTGAAAATGCTTAGTTTTACTATTAATTACCATTTAATCAAGTTATTTTTCTGTTTTTTCAGAGAATAAAAATTTATAGATCGGATTTTGTTGAATCTATATCTAATATATTATATTTTTTGGGTCTATCAAATTATATATATATAATATAATACTATATATTTAATATTAATTTTAATTTGGAGAGTGTATTCCATGATTGTTTTTGTGGGAAACGAAAAATATGTGGAAATAATTTAAAAAGGTTGTATTTTTAATGGGGAAAAAATGTTGGGATTAAGAATATTCCTTGAAAAAAAGAAAATAAGAAATTTTCAATAAAAAAAGATAATATTTTAAATTAGAATTTTTACGGGAAAAATAAAAATAATGTTAAAATTAATAATTGTGAAAAATAACTTCTTATTATTCAATATATTAAAAAAATTATTGATAAATGTTAAAAGTTTAAAATGTTATATATATACATTTATAAAAAAAATTATAAGTATATGTAAAATATATAATAATAAAATATATAATAAATATAGTAAATTATTATTATTATTATTAAAATGTGTCAATATAATGAGGGAAAATATTTATTTTTAGGTTGATATTCATTTTAGAAAAATATATAGTCCTTTTAGATTTTTTTTCTAAGTAGAGAATGATAATGAGTATTTATATATTAGTAGGTGTCCATAATTTTTTATGTCATTTTAATTTATTGGATAATAGAATTTACATATCTTTACATCGACAATTGAAAAATACTTTTCTTATTTATGTAGATACACTATAGTGAAATATTTGATTCCTTGTGATAATGCAAGGTAAAATGAGAACGGTTGATTGAAATGTATTCTTATTTTAGAAAAATATAAATTCCTTGTGATTATTTTCTCTAAGTAGAGTGTGATAATGATAATTTTGAATGCATTTTTTGTCATTTTAAATATGTTTTAAAGTAATTAAAATAATTGTATAGTGGAATTGACACAACTTTATATAAACACCCAATAAACACCTTTGTTGTTTATTTAGATATACTATAGTGAAATATTTGACTCCAAATGATAATGAAGGCTAAAATATTAATGGTTGATAAAAATTTATTTCTAATTAAATAAATTATTATTATTAAACGAATAATAGTTATACTTATTAAAATATATAAATTTTAAAATGAAATAATGTTGGTCACTAATATTATTGAAAATAATTATAGAATTTATAGTTATAATAATGTAGATAATAATAACTTTATTTGATTTTAATAACCATTGGTGTCTATAGCTTAAGATTTAAATTAATGAAAATTAAAATTAAAAAAAATGTTATAAATTATAGAACACAACATGAATTTATATTGTACATGCCCACTAACACCTAAATAAATACAAACATCGTGTATCATAAAATAACTCATCTCACATATTAAGATGACCCGACGACTTGTATCTATGATGCATCCCTGAAAAGGCCTACAGTCTCAATAACATTGTACCCATTGATGAAATTCCATGTATGTTAACTTTAAACAATATGGGAGTGATAAATACATTCCTAATATGATTTAAGGCTGACACATCATATACTTAGGAAGTACATGTTGTGTAGTTGGTAGACTCTGGTAATTTTTATATCATCATTACCAGATGTTAGTTTTGACATATAAGTAGTCTGTTATGATATTTATTTGATATAGAACATGATGTTGTGTATATCAATTTCATATAATGTTTTTTTCAATTCATTCATGTAGATAGAGTTGTGTGCATGACAGTTAGAGTATCTATAAGGAAGGTACCCATCTTGGATCATTCTTTGCATTAAGTTATGGGTACTTCGTGTATATAGTGGGGTAGGTAACCCTCACATAAGGTGATTCAATTCATGGAGTATATTACCCTATAGAATGATGCATACTACACAAACTATGGTCTAATTCCTCCATCGAGATTGAGACTCCCTCGACTAAGTTGTTTTTTCAATATTTGTGGCTCCCCCTTTCTATTGTAACTGAGGGATTATACAGAGGTGATAATAAATTGAGAATGAAAGACTTTTTGTTTATATAGTGTAATGAGAAATTTGGATTCCTTTTTTATGTTAGGAATATGTAGAGCGGTGTTGTAGTGATCAATGCACATTTCATTGAAAATGTGTTTTCATATTTCTTAGTTCTAGATAATTGACATGAAATATTGTTGGTGTTTTATTTTTTTATGTTTAATGGATTTTAAAATGTTCTTGGTTTCTTTGATCATTCGATCCATGATAATTTGACTACTTGTCTTTTGAGTTTATTCACTATTACCTTGGTCACTATCAATGTGTGACTTATTGTAGGGTTGCTGACTTGGAACACACTAGGCCTTTCACTAACCTGTATGACCATGGACACCAGTATGATGTGATCACTTGAATGATTTGAGCTGAAATATGGTGACAAGATATTTCAATCTATTTTTTTCATTCATATAGACTATATCTTGGTTTCACCCATATCCCCCACCTTTATGGTCTCCCACTACTAGTGAGGTATTTAATATAATTAGTGTGGTTTCATTCAATTTTTATTTTAGGCTACCCTATTGGGAATATTTATACTCACCCATTCATGAAAACTATTTCCACACATGTTGTTTCTATGAAGATGTTTCATGGTTTGGAGATGGTCTTGATGACATTGGAGTTACAGTAATTTATGCTGAGAATATTCTTGGTGGCATATGATGGCACCCTATGATGGATATTTTTATTGGAAATTATTTTCTAGGAGTCCTTGACATATGGTGGCACATAATATCTCTTCTAAGATTTCATTATTATTAGGTGATGTGTTCTCTTTGTACAGTAATACTACACAATGTAGTGTTATTATGTGTTTTGGATACCTTTTGTGGTTTACCATGAGGCATGTTATTGTATAGATCCCATTAATACATTCATTATTATATATTTTAGTGTTTCTATTATATTGACTTTCATTACTAGTTATATTCTCTATATTTTATTTCCTATTTTAAGAAATATTTTATAATACAGGTCCTCTAATGTATATTTATTCCTTCTTAGTTATAGACTGTGGACCCTGACTTCACTATTATATATTTTTCGATAGTCAGCGCAAAAAAAAGATTTTTTCAGAAGAAAAAAACAATGAAAGGCTAAGAACCCTAAAATCCTACTTCTTTATCAATGCTATTTTTTTTTGATAAATACGACCTCTGTTAGCGATTTTTTTAATGATCATAAAGACCCTCTTTATACAATTTTTTTAATGCAGATAAAATGTTTCATTATCAGCTCTTTTGTTAGAAATGATAAAATTAGAATAATATTTTTATTTTCTTATTCTGCTCATGCCCCACCCATACCCATTTTTAGTGCTTAACCTCTAATTTTTTAGTTATCTTGGATTTCTCCAACTCGTTTTCAAATATGATTTCAAATAACACCCCTTTTATTAATGATCATGACCCTCATTTGTCAGTGTTCGACAACTGCCCCACTACCTGCTCACCCATGCATGTCTGGACTTGAACATGGGACCTAAATGAGAAAATCAAACCCCTTTACCAATACTCTATATTCTTTTCTTTCAAAATATTATGATATTTCTATTTTTTTATATATATTTACATACATATTTATTTATCCATTTATTTATATATATTTATATAATTATTTTAGGATACATTAATAAAATTAATTTATTTGTTTGTATTTATACATACGTCTTTGTGTGTATATATATGATATATAGAATTATAATAATTTAAGTAAATTATATATTAATGTTTATTTACATATATTAGAATATAAATATAAATATATAACTGTTTATTAATACACACACATATCAATATATAAACATTATATACACGTATTTTAGGCATATATATTCATAAATTTTTATAATGTATAAAAATGGTTATATTTTTTTATAAATAAATTTGATAATAATTATTCACTAATGATTTTTATATTCAAAAATATATTTTATGAGTATATTTTTTAAACTATTTATTTATATAATTAAATTTCTATATGTAAATATATAAAAATATGCATATACAGATACATATATTTAATTATAAATTGCACTAAAATATGAAAAATGATAAAACATGAATACCAAAACATCCACATGAAAGAAATCCATAGTTATAAATTCAATGTCCATATAAAAAGTAAATAAAACAACCTTAAACAATGATTAAATTCCATTGAATATTAAAAAATTATGATACCCAAAAAAAACTATGTTTTGGAGGCCTTGTGGTACTTTTTCACCTTAAAACTGATTCGTGATTCCCTCTATCACTACATCATAGATATTTTCAAAAGCTTTTATTTGATATATATTAGAGCCCAAAAAACACGCAGATATATAGTAGTTCTTATTGGATGTGTTTTTAGATTGGTACACTTAACTCATCACTAACCCAAGAGGGCTCCAAGCATTTAGGTCATGTTAGAATGGTGTCAATGCAGTTCGGGTCTTAGGGACATAGTGTGCAGTTAGTAGTGTTATTTGGTTTTTATATGAAATTAAGCAACATTGTTAAGAATTTTAAGTTTTATTAATAGACCAGAGAAACTAATATTGGTTTGGTTTATGATATATCCATTCTCCAAGCCTCTAAAAACCAATTAATTTATTTAGAACCCTGAGGTAATGGTTACAAGGTATAACTAGGGAGGTGCATTCATCATATAGTGTTAAGTTATGATTTTTTATGTCCTTCCTATTCCATCTCACCAATATATGCATTAATAATTATGTGGTTTTCCTATCAAAATAATGATATGAACCCCACATATCCTTTTCTTATATTGAGACAGGGTAAAAAGATCAATGCTAATGTTTGAGTATCTCATGAATAATTAGTTAGAAATGAGGAACTGATTTTTAGAATTGTTTGAGAGAAATCCTCACCAACATGTATAAGTGTATCAATTCCATTTTTTATATTAAATACCTATTTATAAGTGAAAAGTATAGTTCTATACAATTCGTACTAAAATAACCATATGTAGTGTATAATATGGGAATACTTTAGGTGCAAGTTTTAAATACTCCGTGATAACCAAAATACTTCTCTAGATGGTAGTTATTTATATCCAGTGAATTACACATTTTTTTTGTTTTAGTAATGACTGAACCACATGATGAATTTTTCTTTATTTCTTTAAATTGAATAGGGAGCTTTTATTAGTTTATGATTTTCTCAAACTCACAATGAAACTTCTCTACTATGGTTTGAGTTTGAGACCTTGTTATGGATATGGTTCTATTTGGAGATGATTATGATGATTCATGAATATAAGATGTTGGAACCTCTACAAGAAGGATTGACCATGTACATTTACATGTGGAGGATCAAAAACCACATAAGGTACACATTGGACATGATTTGTTGTAGATTTTTTATGACTTGGTAGTTTGAGAAGAGCTTTTAGAGAGAGGATTATAGGTGAGGATTTTGTCTCACCAATCTTTATCAACCTATAATCTTTAAGAGAGTGGTGAAAATTAATAGTTTCCTATATTTTTCATTCCCTTGTATTTGAAATGGGGTTGGGTTTTCCTTGAAATTAGTTTTGGTGGTGTCAAGGAAATTTATCATCTGGTGAAACCTAATTTGGTTGGAGGTATAATTTGTGTCCATTATTCACGGTCCCTTATACTCATCGACACTGAAGTATGATAAATTTTCCTTTAAATCTATTTTTCAAAAATTTAGAATCCCAATAGTGGACCCCTACACTTCTTTTATTGGAGGGTTTCCAATAGGGGTGGTATCGATTGGTTGGTCCTCTGTGATAATATACTTGTTTGTGATGCCCCAAAATATTCTTCATGAAGATGGAGATTCTCTCTTCCACTTGCCATAGTGAATAATATTTGTAAATTTGTGTTATTAGTATATTTATTATTCATATATTTTGAGTATGGATCTTTCCAAATATATTATTTTCTTATATAGGGAATGTACAAAAGATTTTTCAGTTGTTTCTAGTGTATTGGTATTTAAGCTATATGATGGAGGGTATTTCCTAATTGTTGTGGGTCTATTCCCAAGAGTTATTAGGTGTTATCCATGTACATTGTGTTGATAGACTATGGTTATCTAAATGGTCAAGACTATCCACTTTTAAATGTGTTAGAATATGTCAAATATGAGAAGTGGCATGTTGGTGGGTATCTTAAGGTGCTTGGTGTTTTTTCTTAAAGTTCTCATTGGTAGATTCTATGAAAAGTTGATGAAAACTCAACCAAGTTATTTCAATGGATGATGTGATCATGTTTGGGGGTCAATGTGCGGAGATGAAATTCTCATTGATGTTAAAGGAAAATATTGGGGAAAATTGGAATTTCGAACCTATACCTTGAGTTGGGGACATTGGTGTTTATGAGTTGATAGAAGAAGATGAAAAAACATGAAGCAATATCTAGAGAACAAGTGACCCCAAATTTTTTATATAATTCGGTTAAGAGATTCATTGTGACATTAAATTGATGAATATAATGCTGATAGTTTTTCTCAAGTGATGGAAATATGGGATGATCTTAAATGTGTAGGTTTTGGGCGTAGGGGAAGCGCATTGGTGATTGTCCCCAACTTTAATTTTAGTGTTAACAATGATAAATCTGAGATCTGTATTGATAACTAAAATTCAGATCTTCATAAAAGAATGAAGAATGAAAAATAAAGTGGGGAGTCCCTGAATCATATAAAGGATCATCATATGTTGGTTATAATTAATTTAATTAATTAAAAGAATTACCTTGATAAAATTATTTCTTATTAATGTTTTCGATCATGATCCGATGTGATTTGTCATTATGTATTAGAATCCAAGTGTAGGATTCCTCTAGCGGTGATCCACACATGCTCTAAATATCTCTGGAGATTGTCGAAGGGATCTCCGGGTGTTGTAGCGGAAGATCCTTCGCTTGCGATGTCCTCCTTCGATCACCTTGATCCGATAGAGGTGGATCTCTCTCATAGCTTGAGAACATTCTTGGTGGAAAAGGAATTATCTCTTTGCTTGAGAGATTTTCCAAATCCGTTGTGCACAACCCCAAAAAATATCTAGCCTAATTTGAAATATATAAAAGGTATTTTTAATTACATAGAATAGTCAAATGAATTAATTACCCGAAAGTATTTATTCATTTCATTTAATTCTTTGTAATACCCCATGTCTAATAATAATAGTTGACGATTATTATTACTTGACATGCACCCAATTAATTATACCTAATATTATTTAATTAAATAAATAATATTATTTCTCATAAATTCCCATAAAAACTACATGGCATGTATATATTAATATACATGGTGTGTAGTTTTATTTTCAATTTTTCTTTATTCCCTCCACCAAATTTATTAGACCATGAATAATGACTATTTATCTCAAAAATAAATTTCACTGCATTACTCACTAATAAATATATTATTTCTCCCAAATTATATTTTATTGAATAACTAGTTCCAAAATAAATGTGATCAGGAATTATTGAATAATTATTAAACCACAGTTATGAATAATCTTTATTCAACTTTTTAAATTAATATTTAATTGATATACTTGTACACACTTAGTGTGTGACCCTCTAGGCCTCTTTCTCATTGGCATTAGGTGGATCCTGCCTAATGTATTAGGTTAGCGTCAGGTAACACGCCATGGAACCCATAGAGAAAGAAGTTAATGCCACAATGATGTGTTATGAATGCTTACCAAGTAATGTAATCGCTTTGTCACGATATCACGAATCAAGCGGGTTTCATTTGGGTGCAATCAAACAATGTGCTCGATTATTCATTCTTTGAATTCCCAGAATTGAACTTGACCATTGCTCACCATGGCCATGGATTTATTTAGGCTATATAAATTCCATCAAAGGGCCTGAGATATATACTTATGTTAATGAACAGAAGGGACAAATCCTTTCTCACATTATCTATTAATGCAATATTACTCGTGACAAACCTAATATATCCTACCTCACTGCAAACAGTGTGTCATCACAGTTTTCTTCAATACAT
Organism: Viscum album; assembly: GCA_963277665.1. Classification (NCBI taxonomy): domain Eukaryota; kingdom Viridiplantae; phylum Streptophyta; class Magnoliopsida; order Santalales; family Viscaceae; genus Viscum; species Viscum album. The sequence continues at coordinate 92,877,144 of OY728155.1, forward strand.
ATATGTGTGTGAGTTGTAATACCCATTAATAATAATCTTAAAATATATTTATCAATACACTTGTTTGCACATAGGAACATCCAATGACACTATGAAATGAGAATTTCCTAGTGGCGGGTCTCATTCTCATAATATCCTCCTAGATATTACCAAGGGTACACACCAGGGGAAGGTGACTCAAAGTTTTATGAGTCCTCACCCCTAATGGCATGTATTATATGTGTCCCTAAAATAACATCATCTGGATATAGAACATATATTCAAGAATAGTGTTATGGCACTTCTGGGTTCTCATCATAGTAGGGATCAGCTATGACCCTTTAATGAAACAACTATCCATTGGACCTTATAACATACAGTGTCACACAGAAGAACAATCAAGATGTGATAAGGTATTTATTGTTGAATAAAGTAAAAATATTTGGTTCTAGGAAACCAACTCCAAAAGAATCCCACTTGGACTAGAGCCTACTACTAACAACTTTTTACCTGCTAGATCTCACATGATATTCATGCTTCTGCAGAGATAAGCCTTTAGTCCTGGGGTTTTCTACGACACTCTTCTCATAGTAACTTAACCCCTTTGATAAAAATCCCTCTTGAGGTGATAATTCTGGAGTATGTGCTTTTTCCATTCATGTGACCTTAGTTCTTTTTCAAGTGCCACTACTGTAGTACTATCATAATAAAATGTGATAGGATCTTTACTTCTAGACACCACATCAAGCTCTTGGAAAATGTTATGAATCTAGATGGATTCCTTGGCTGCATCATAAGCCGCCATATATTCGGACTCCACTGTTGAATCGGTGAAAACTGGGTGATTTGAACTCTTCTAGCACACATATCCTCCATTGAGATAGAAAACATATCCAGATTGTGACTTCAGATCATTCTGATCTATCTGAAAACCATCATCAACATCCTCATCAATAACAAGATCCTCATCTCCTCCTTACACTAGGAACATATCCATAGTTATTCTCAGATAATTAAGGAGAGTCTTAACATCAGTCCAATGATGTTCTCTTGGATTTTCTTGATATCTTCCTACCATGCTCAGTGCATAGGCAACATTAAGACTGGTACATAACATGACATACATGATGGATCCTATTGCTGAAACTTATGGGATTTTACTCATTATATATTTCACTTGTTGTGTCTGGGGACACATTTTATTGGAAAGATGTAGGCCATTTGATACTGGAACCAATCCCCTCTTGGATTGTTCCATACTAAATCTCATTATTATCTGGTCAATGTATGTACCCTGACTTAGTCCAAGCAACCTCTTGGATCTATCATGAACGATATTGATCCTTAGAATGTAGCCTGCTTCACCCAATCCCTTCATGGAGAAACACATGTTCAACCAGTCCTTAAATGACTGTAAGACTGGTACATCATTTCCAATAAGCAGTATTTAGTCAACATATACTACTAGGATAACTATCTCATTCCTATTAAAATGATTATAAACACATGGATCTCATTCATTTTTAATGAAACCAAATTCTTTTATGGCTTCATAAAATTAAATATTCCATGACCTGGATTCTTAATTTAATCCATAAATGGATTTATGAAACTTACAAACCCATTTGGATTCACCTGGTATCACAAACCCTTCTAGTTGTGTCATATAGACATCTTCGTGAAGGATCCCGTTATGGAATGCCATTTTAACATCCATCTGCCAAATCTTGTAGTCATGGTAAGCTACAATGACTTGTATGATTCTTATACATTTAAACATTGAAACTGGCAAGAAGGTTTCATCATAGTCAATTCCTTGACGTTGTGAAAATCCTTTAGCCACTAGCCTTGCTTTATAGTTGCTAACATGACCTTCCATGTCCAACATTCTCTTGAATACCCATTTGCATCCAATATGTTTTACATCAATTGGATCTTCGATCAGAACTCAGACTTGGTTCTGATACCTAGAATCCATCTCAGAATTCCTAGATTCTAGCCATCTTTCATCTTCTGATCTTTTTAATGCTTCCTTGTAGAAGAGAGGTTCATCATTGTCCAACAATAATGATTCACCATCCTCAGTGAATAGGAAACCAATTCTATCTAGTTCCCTTACCTCCCTGGATCTCCTACACAATACTTGTGTTTCTAGAACCTCTTCCACGGGAACCTGTGGAGCTTGTTTCTATACCAACTCCTGTGTATCTGAGCTTCAACTTCTTTAAAGTCAATATTTCTCCCACTATCCTTTTTGAGGATCTGCTCTCTCTCAATAAATATGGCTTGTCTAATGACAATAAATTTCTTGTCTGAAGGGTTATATAGGTAATATCCTTTTGTTTCTTTGGTATATCCTATAAATATACACTTCATGCCTAGGAGTGATAGTTTCTATCCAGAGAATTCCTTAACAAATGCCTCATTTCCGCATTCACATGTGTATTAGAAAATGGATTTATTTCCATTCCATAACTCAGAGGGAATTCCATTTGCCTCTTTAGTTGGTACTTGGTTTAATGTGTATGCTGAAGTTTGTAATGCATATCCCCAAAAGGATAATGGATGTTCTACATGACTCATTATTGACCTCACCATGTCCAAAAGGTGCAGTACTTCCTTTCACTAATACCATTACACTATGGTGTATAAAGAGGATTGAAGTGAGATAGAATCCAAGAATCTCGTAGTTTATTGATGAACTCTTGGTTCAGATATTTCCCACCTCGATCCGATCAAAGCTTCTTTATATTCTTACCAAGACGAATCCCGAAATCATTCTTGAATTCCAAATATTTCTCTAAGGCTTTAAAATTATACCTCATTAAGTAGACATCGCCATATCTACTCAAATCATCAGTAAAAGTGATGAAGTATGAATATCCACTTCTAGCTTCCCTTGGAAATGGTCCACACATATCTATGTGCACTAATCCTAAAATCTTTGTGGCCCTTTCACCATATCTACCGAAAGGTAGCTTGGTCATTTTACCTTGTAAACAAGCATGACATCTATCATATTATTTTAGCTCAGTATAGTCTAAATAGCCATCTTGGAAAAGCATTATCAAGTGATTCTCATTTACATAACCAAGACGGTGATGCCACAACTGGGTGATGTATGAGTCATGTGAGTTTGTTTCATCATCGACTGCCAACACTTGGTTTTCATAATTTAATACATACAAACCATTATTTAATTACACCATACCATAACATACATAGTTCTTATAAAAAATGAAACCCTTATTTCCAAACATTGAAAATGAATCCATCCATATCCAAAAATGATATAGAAATTATGTTTTTTTGTAACATTAGGAACATAATAATAGTTATGTGAAACCAAAATCAGCCTAGTTGGCAATGATAGATAGTAATCACTAATGGACAATACATTTAGCCTTGTTCCATTAATAGCTTGAAGAACCTCCTCTCCTCTGGTAATCATTATAAATCTCCATGGTTCATGCATTTGAATACATATGTGATCCTCAAAAGCTGTATCTAATACCCAATGTGTAGAAATGGAAAATATTACACTTGATAACGAACGCACCTTTAGCATCCCCATGATTTTGGGTATAATTCCTCTTCTAGCGGCCTTGCTTGCCACATGAAAAACATTCCACCTCCCATTCCTTGACCTGTCTCTGGATCTTCCCCTTCTTGGAGGGATGGTGCTCAGGGGATTTATATTGTTTATAAGTCCTTGACCCCTTTTCCTTGTCCTTCCATTTTTTATTCACCATAAGGACTATTGGTTTCTCATGCCCCCATGTACTTATCTACCTGGATAATTAAGGTTAGAAGTTCTGATAGACTCTTCTCATTATTTCTCATGTTATAATTGAAATTAAATCTAGAGAAGGTATTGGGTAGTGATGATAGGATGGGTTTTGTTTGCAACTCCTCCGTGAACTTAATCCCTAAGATATCCAGTCATTCAATGTAGCCAATAAGATTGACTACATGAGGCCTAACTAGTGCAGACTCTCCAAGATTAGTTGTAAACAAAGAATTGGAGATCTCATATCTCTCATGTCTCACCATCTCTTGGTAGAGATCCTTAAAGTGAGACATCATGCTATACACGTCCATGTCTTCATGTTGCTTCAAGAGCTCATTAGACATGGATGATAGAATGAATCATTGGACATATGGGGAATCATCCATATGATCCATATAGGGAGATAGTTCCTCATCACTGTCCTCTTTTCCAGGCGTAACTAGAACATGCTCTTCCAGCATATACAATTTCTTTTCATAGCGAAGGATGAATCATAAACGCCTCTTCCACTCTTGGAAATTATTGCCGATGAGTAGATTTATTTCTCGAGTATGGTTCACAATGATATGTTTGAATTAATTTTCTGTACTGTTTTAAAAATAAAGATGAGAAAAGGTTTAGTACTTTATTAGAATAAAACTGAGACAAATAAATAAATTAATACTTATTAGTCTCCCACTATTTTATCGAAATTCAATATCCCTCACCATTGACTTTGGAATATTTTGTTACCTGAATATTCAAGTGGAAAGGATCCATATTTTCCTTAAAATTAACAAAAATAGGGTTGGTCAATCAACTTGAAGGGTTCTAGGCGGGCATTCCAAATTCCAACTACATTAACACACAACTCCTTGATCTGCTGAGTGGACTCCCCAATCCTGAAACCCTTTTATTTTGGATTTCCTCAACCTTTGTCTCTTGGTCGCACCATGTCCTGCTATGGTAGTCAACCTTTGATGAGAACTAAGACAATTCAATGAAAAACCTTGAATTATAATTCCCTGATAATTTAAAGCACCCCAAATAGGATTGGTTGATCACATTGAACTGTTGTTCAATTCTAACCATCACTATGGAATGCTATACCGAATTAATATTTCTTTGAAGGATTTTATCCTTATATGTGAATCTCCAATTTATTATCTGTGATTACATGATTGTTGATTTTAATTGGGATATACTTGAGTGATTAACCATGTCTTAGATAATATTTACACATAAGTCAGTCTTATTTTTGTTCCATCACGCATGCTTGTTTAATTTAGTAATTCGGTGGTCATGAAAACACACCCACAATAAATAAAAATGAAACTGAAAAAAATAAAATAAATGGTATGATCATGATCTTGTTCTATTTGTTATTTTATCTAGTAGTTGATAAACTAACCCAAGACCTAGGGAAGAAACACCTTGAACCATTCGAGTTTGTGTTTACAGCTTTCCACCTGTCCACCTTTGTATCTGCACTAATTGGTTTCACCCTGGCTCCTGACTTGAGCCACCTCCACTATCTTGGGAGCTCCATCCATTACAAATGCATTTATCTCACACACAGGTGAGGGGTAAAAAGGGGTTTTTACATAAAATAAACCTTGGGTGCTCATGCCCTACATATTAATGAGGAGAAGTCGCATAGGGGAAAAAATTAATTTAAATTAATAAATTAAAAGAAACCATTCACATACAAAGGTATTGGTCTAGCTCATGATCATCCAGACATGAAATGATATTTATGCATAAAAAACAATAATTCAATTCTTTAATCATTCTTGTTTATGTCAAATCACACTCGAATCAATTAATTATCATTAATTAATAAATCCTTTCATCTTTAAACCTTTTTTGAATTTCCTTGAGATTCTCATCCATCAAAATTTTAAACAAATAAATTCATTTAAAATTATCTTTGTACGTAACTTGTACCATAGAGGAAACCAGGTGAATTCCATTTCATAACTACCCAATTAATAGAAATGAACATTACAAAGATGTTAAATTAAACACATATATATAAAACACCTATCAGGTGTTGTGCCTCAGATTTACGCTTATACTATGGTATACATCTCAAGGGTATGTAGAATATAATAATAAATTTTAATAAGTCTGTGTAATTTTGATGACTAAATGGCATATAGTTCCGACTACAAGGTGTGTACATTTATTCACCATCAATCTGAAGTACATGCTTAGGTACATGGCATGTAAATGTACTTCATAAATATTCAGAGTACAAAGCATGTTCAGTGGGACACACGCCATGTAGTATCCACGTTACACAGTTTCCAGCTGGGAAAGACGTGTATGAGGTACATGGTCTAACCCGAACCTGAAGGGAATACTCGCCATGTTCCATGGGCCACATAGTGTGTAATCCATAAACCATGTGCCACCAGCTCATTGTCAACACACGGAGTCTCAAAGAAATAGGTATGATCCATTTACACGACCTGATTTGGCGAACCATTCCAATGCATTGAACCTAGACTACAAGACTTGTACTGCCAAATATACACTGTGTCTTCTGGTGTTGTACGGACAGGAGCATTTGGCACCTCTAAATGATATCCTCTATTTTATTTAAATCAAAATTAAAAGAAAAATACATTTCTAAAAGGTGAATGAGAAATGAGAGAGGAGGAACAGAGATTGGGGTTCATATTTAAAGAATGATTAACTTGAACTGAAACAACTAAATTAATAAATGTGTAAGTCATCAACGAAAAAAATAAATAATTATAATAAATTATATGACCACTCTAATACCACTTGTAGGTTTTAGGCATAGCGGAAGTGTGTTGGTGGGTGTAACCAACTTTAATTTTAGTGTCAACAATGATCAATACGAGATCCGTCGTGATAATAAAATGCCAGATCATCGGAATAGAATGAAGAATGAAAAAGAAAGAGGGGATTCTTGGAACCATATAGAGGATCACCATATGATGGTTATAATTAATTTAATTAATTGAAAATAAGTACCTTGATGTAATTCTCTCTTCATTGATGTTTCTAGTCACAATCCAATGTGATCCGTTGTTGCGTTATAGAATCCATGTTTAGGATTCCTCTAGTGGTGATCCACATGTGATCCATGTATCTATAGACATTGCCAAAGGGATATCTGAGTTCTATCATAGATGACCCTTTGCTTGTGATGTTCTCCATCAACTGCCTTGATCTGGTAGAGGTGGATCTCTCTCTCATATATTGATGGCGTTCTTGGTAGAAAACGAATATTCTCTTGGCTTGAGATCTTTTCAAATTATGTTGTGAACAACCCCAAAAAAATTCTAGGCTAATGAGAAATATATAAATGGGATTTTTTAATTACCTAAAATAGTAAAATGAATTAATTACACAAAATAATTTATTTATTTTATTTAATTCTTAGTAATACCCCATGTCTAATAATAATAGTTGACTATTATTATTACTTGACATGCACCCAGAAAATTACACCTATTATTATTTAATTAAATAAATAAAATTATTTCTCAAAAATTCCCAGAAAAACTACACGGCGTGTATATATTAATATACACATCCTATACTTTTATTTTCTAGTTTTCAATATTTCCTCCACCACATTTATTAGACCCTGAATAATGACTATTTATTTCTCAAATAAATATCACTTCATTATTCGATAATAACTATATTATTTCTCCCACAATATATTCACTCAAATAACTAGTGTCAAAATAAATGAGATGAGACATTCTTGAATAATTCTTAAACCACAGATGGGAATAATATTTATTCAACTTGATAAATTAATATTAAAGTATGATTCTTGGACACAGTTATTGTGTGACCCTTTAGGCCTCTTTCTCAATGGCCTTAAGCGGAGCCTGCCTAAAGTCCAAGGCTAAAGTATAGAAACACTCCGAGGCACCCATAGAGAAAAAAATTAACACTGCAATGACGTGTCACCTCCTATGAACACTTACAATGTAATGTAATCACTTTGTCATGATATCTCGAATCAAGCGGGTTGCATGCTGGTGCCATCAACCCATGTGCACATTTATTCTTTATTTGACTTCCTGAAATTGAACTTGCCCATTCCTCACCATTGACATGGATATATTTAGGCTATATCAATTCCATGAAAGGTCCTAAGATATCTACTTCCATTATGGAACAGAAGGGAAAAATCCTGGCTCGCATTATCTATTAATGCAGTATTAATCGTGACTTACCCAACACATCCTACCTCACTGTGAATAGTGTGTCATCATAGCTTTGGTTAATACATCTACGTGCATGAGTTGTAATAACGATTAATAACAATATTAATGTCTAAGGACCAATACACACATCAGCTGATAGAAACATCCAAAGACACTATGAAATGTGAATTTTCTACCGGCGGGGCTCATTCTCACAATATCCTCTTGGTTATTACCAAGGACTCACACCATGAGAAGGTGCCTCAATGTTTTATGAGTCCTGACCCCAATGGACTGTATTATTCTTTTCCATCAAATAACATCATCCAACCATAGAACTTATATTCAAGAGCAGTGTAATGCCACATTCAGGTTCTCATCATCATAGGGATCCACTATGACCCTTTAATTCAATAGATATCCTAAGGGATTTATCACATAAATTATCACATAAAATAAAAATCAATATGTGATAAAGTATATATTAAAGAATAATGTAAAAATTTGTTGGTTCTATGCCACCAAATCCAACAAAATGTGGGTAGCATAATGCTTCAATAGAAGGTATCCTTGATAATAAATAATCTCAATTTAAATGTCCAAAGTTTTAGGTTTTTCATTGTCTTATATAGTTCGGTGACCTTTGGGTGAGGTAAAAACGGTAATGGTTACTGATTTTTGGTGACTCACACATCAAGTAATGTTGTTTTTATGCTAAGGGGATTATTCAGGAAAAGATTTAGTAAGTTTCTCTTCTAATGTCATGGTAGCTTAAGGAATTATTTTTTGATTTCTCTAGTGAAAGGGGATGTATCATCCTTACATGGATACAACCTTACTTAATTTTGAACGAAGGACACCATATATTAATTAAGTACGTGAGAGGATGTGTTATTTTTTTACATGAGGTAGTTTTATGAGCTTATCCACTAATTAACTGAGTTGATTTATTTTCAAAGATGAATTTTTTTAAAGTGGCACAGGATGTAGTGACCCAATTTTTTCCTAATAGAAACATAATGTTTTGTTCATTTTCAAAGATTACATGCTTTAATGAGGGTAAAAAATTATATTTAACCTAGTGGTTTACCTAAAAAGTTTTTGATGATAATTTTTTTGAACTAAGAATTTAGTGTCTACCGTTAGCCTAAATTTGTGTAATATTCTAAGATAGTTTATATTTAAGGGATATTTAATATCTATTAAAAAATATTTATATTTTAAGTAAAAAAAATTTATTTATAAAATAGATTCTTCGATAAATATTCTGATAGCATAGTTGAGTATAAAATAGTATATTTTTCTAATGTTAGGTATAAATTATGTGATCTAGTGTCGAGCCTTACACTGAATATTTTTTTATTTAAACCAATGAATATACCAAACAATGAATAGTTATTTTTTTATTTTTGTACTTTGTGATGTGTCATTGAAGTGACCATGTGGTGATGATATGGCATGGGTGAACAAGAAATCTTCTGATACTTAACTCTCCATGTTGAAATTTACAAAACAGAAGAATTATTTTGGAATTTATCAAAAGGATATTGAGAGTTAATGGGTTGTGACACAAGTATTGATGAAGAATTTAAAATTTAGAGAAATTATTGGGTGGGGATGATTATTTTATACAAGGGATGCACATTTTCAATATTCTCCGAAAATTCTCTCAAAGGATGTATATTCGTGGTGGGAAAGATGGAATCAAATAATGTGGTTGATCAAAAGGTGGGTCAATAGCTATTTGATTTCTCAATCACTAAAAATTCACCAACAATATAATAATTTTTTTTATATTTATTTTTTTAATTAATTATGGATTTTATCATTTTTTCTATACTGTGACGAAATTTTTCATTGGTGTCAATTTGAAAAATTATTAAATACGAATTCATCAAATAATTTATAATTATTAACATATAATAAAAATATATATTGTTTATATAAGTATAACATTTTTTTATAGATCCATTTATTATTTTATTTGTAAATCAAGAAAAATTTAAAAATATTTGGACTTTTATATTTTATAATGGATTAATTATTGGGTTCCTCTAATTAAAATTTTCATATGTTTTTGAAAACATTCTTTATGTTTGGTAAATCATTTTATGTTTTGAGATTAAATGTTATATAAATTTTTATATTAATTTCATGAAAATTTCAAGAAAGGTTTATTATGTTTTGAATTATTAGGGAAGAAACTTCAGGTTGAAGATTCATTGTCAAGTTATATAAAAATTAAATAAGACATGTAGATATTAAAACAACAATCACGACATGAAAATTCAAAGAGTGTGTTGTTTTTATTAATCAAACTGATAAGCCGTGGTAAAATTTAAATTAATGTTTTAAAACATACTAGTTTGGATATAAATGAACATTTAATCTGTTTAGATTTTTACCCATATAGAGATCATATAATTTCTTAAATTGATCAAATTCGAAACATATATTTATTTATTTATAAAAGGATAATAATAAATATTGAATAGTGTGTTGATTTGGGGAAGAGGCAGTTGGAATGTATCTAGTGGTTAATGGCTCATTTGCAGTAATAATTAAAAATGGCGGTTACATGTTTAAAGGGGAATAAAAAATTTTAATTAAAAAATTAAAAATTATATTAGATAAACTAATATGTATGAAAAGAAAAATAGATTTTTTTAAATATGAAACATTTTAGTAAAAAAGGAATGTTGAAAATAATGACTGAGTTAAAAAAATATATCTATGTATATTCTGTGTCTGTGAGAAGTACATGTTGCATTATAAATAAGACTGTTATTATAAACTAGGACACTATATGGGTGTGTATTCTCACAAAATTCACATCAATTTCAATTAAAAATTAAAACATTTAGGCCATAGAGAAATGAAAATCCCATGTATCATGTGTAATTAATTTAATTACAAATAAATAAGCACAAATAATTCCATGTTTGAATCTAGGAGACACTATATTTTTCTCTAAGTTGATAAAATAGACCTGATCTTGACTCTTTGGTTTAATTTTCATCACTAGGAGAGTCCAACTAATAACTCCCTCAAATATATCCATACATGATCCATGAATCACAGAATTTTATTTTAGATATTCTGGGTGCTAGGGTAGAATAATATATTTCTTCAATTCATTCACCATAAATCACAATAATATCTCTTATTCTCTATATATTCTAAAGAGGGGGATATGGGGTTAAATTCTCTTTAACGATTGAAATAATTCTTGAGAGACACTACATTGTGTGTGACACACTCTCTCAAAATTAAATACTTAAGAACATATACATAGGGTTAAATAAAAAATAATTGAAAAATAAAAAATAAAAAATATTTATTCTAAGTTATCACCCTTTTAAAATAATAATAATATTGTTTCTATGACATTAATTGGTTTAAATATCATTTCTTAATTAAATAAATCAATATTTATCGAAAAGATATTATAAAAAAGATATATCATTTCATTAGTTCATTTAACTCAACCCTAAAATAATCCCATAAAATTTACCGAACATTGAATAGTAAAATAATTTATGCAAATAAATATTATATTAACTAGAAACTTGAAATAATATTTATTTTCTGAAATTTGTAATATATTTTTTTAATAAATATTATTCAATTGATAAAATAAATAAATATTAATTTCAAAAAATATATGAATATTTTTTTATTCACATTACTCAAAAACATATTCTTTATGACTTATTCACCTAAATCATGAATAAATAAATATTTTTTTATTACCTTGTGATTAATTAATTAGGATATAAAATATTAACAAATTTATTTTAAACATTAATAACTTTTGATTAGATTTAAGCATGAATATTTACAAGAATAATTACTATTTTAGAATTTTAGAATAATATGTATTTTTAATGTTAATTTCAATAAAATATAATGAGATTCTCTATATTCATAGTGTATGGACATCTAGGACTCATTAATGATGGAATTAGGTAAAATTATCAAAAGTCTAAGACAAACATCTAGAAGCATTCCAGAACTCCCACATAGAAAAAAATTAATGTTGCAATAAAGACAACCTCCCTATAAACACTATCATGTAATATAATCTATTTGACTACCAATATATTATCAAGTTAGATACACACTTCAGTCATCACAAAATATGTTTGATTTATCTTTCTTTTACTTTTTGAATGAAATTTTCTCTAAACTACTATATCCATGAATTTATTCTAGACATTATCATCTTAGTCAAAGTGCCCTAGAATTATAATTCCATTATATCATATTTGAAAAATCCTTTCTTGAAATATTCAATTAATAACATATAATTTATATAGAAATAAATATCTATTTCATCACCAAAAATATTAATATTTCATGAAGTTGGATACATACTATTTTCACCACCAAATATGCTCGATTTATATGATGCATGGATAATATACTACCTCATCTTGAGAATATATCATCCTGATTTTCATCCATACATAATGGTACATGATTAATGATATATATTAATAATAATATAATGTTTAAGGAGAAATAAACAACTCCATAGATAGAAATATCCAATAACACATAATACATGGGGAATTCATATCAGAAGGTTTTTCCTCGCAACCTACCTTATTAGTGATGACCAAGTGTGAAATTCATGAGAAGAAGTTTAAATTTGTCATGATGCTCCAAAATATGGTATTGAAATGTCATCTATTTTTTATTTTTTGGATGTATCTAGATAACATGATATATCTTTAATAATATCTTCATAGAATCTCTAGGTTCCCATTCAAATGGGTAACAACTAAAACCAATTAATTCGATTAATAGTCTTTGTAAATTATCAAATTTAATGTTATGTAAAAGAATAACCATTATGTGATAAGAAAAATACATGTTGAAGTACATGATCTATTAATCAATTGTGCAGTTTTAGTTGGATGTTGTGAACCAACTACAATATACACGCACATTAACTAGATCTGACAACTAAAATTTTACTACTCGTTGGATCTCACATGATTTTTCATGATTATGTTGATTAATGATTTTTTTTACATGGCTTGTCACATTTTCATTTTCGGATACTATTCTCAATGTAACTTCACCTACTTAAGTAAAACTTATCAAGATATGATTTCAGCAAGTATACGCATTTTTCTCCTCTATCCTACCTTATTCAATTCAACTGGATTAATTTGATAATTTCCTAATCATGTTTCATGCATAAGTAATGTCTAATTTTCAAAATGTTAGGTCATACGTGATCAATCCCATTGACTAAGAAAACATATTTCTATCTATGATCTTAATATCTTACTGTGATATTAACTATCATCATAGAAAGATTTATCCCTTGTAAAATAAAAAAATTAACCCATTAATTTTTCTCTCTTAGTATTTTAATTTCCATTTAAATATATTTACTATGAATATATCTTAATAAAACAATAGATAAACATTATTAGATCTGGTTATTTAAAACATTGGTCCCTAATTTAATTCATTTTTGGAAAAATTACTTTCATCTAAGTCTTAACTAACTTTAGGACTAAAATATTTTCTTGATAAGTTATCAACATATATCACAAGAAAAACTATGAAACTCTTAACAACCTCTTATATACACATGGTAAAATAATCATCCAATTATTCAATTATTCCCATTACGTATAAATTAATCCTTCTAGTATTTATATAGTAAAATTTGTAGATAATTTAGAACATCAAATTTAAAATATATTTTAGCAATTAAATTGATTAAATTTTTCCATATTGTCAACTACTTGATTGGTTTCAAACATTTAGCAACCCATATATCTTAATAGGAAATCTCTTTACAATACATTTCTAGTTATCACTTAAATTCCCTATAAGATACAATGGTTACAATATATAGATATTAAAACAAAATATAGAATTGGTTTTGTTACATTGAATCAATTTTTGTGAATTAATATAATCTTTCCAATTTATCTTATTTCAATTTACTACTTATTTTCTACCAATAATAAGAAGTTTATTATAATGATGGACAGAGTAAACTGAGACCAAATTATACAAGGAAAAGAGGTTCAAGGAGGTGTGAATTAGTGAAGACCAAGAAAATGCCCTCTACATATATTCAAAAATTCACTAGGGAGAAAACCCATTATATCATAGTAATTAAAAGAGTGATCATGATCATTCTTATATGTGAGAAATTACACTAATTGATTCCCCTAACGACACATATGTATAACCTCATCATCCATTTGCGATGTATCTGATGGCGCTATTGGATTGAGTGTTATGGTCCTAGATGGTTCTGAGAGAAGGGGAGATATCCTACTATTTAAGAAGGGTAGAAATATCTACCACCACAAACTTGGTCCTCGCAACTAGTGAAAGCCCTGCAATGTAGTGACCATCAATGAAGGCAGTGTCACTAACATTCCAGATTCACTAATACCCGATGAGTAATAGTATGGATCTCACTTTATCTTATGGGTTATTGCACTGAACTTATTGAAAACAACACTGGGGAAAACCATAAATACTGGTATTATGGATCCCCATATTAGTTAACACGTCAAAAAAATGACAAATTGAATCATTCCAATGGCCATAAAAAACAATCGAAACACCGATTATTATTCAGGGTTGTTGCAACAAAAACAATTTGACATAAGCAAGGTGGATCCCTCTATATTGAATGGATTTATCCATGGGAAATTAATTATAATTAATTATCAATAAAAATATATATTTTTTAGGATCTCCTTTCACAAGAAGAATTTTTTCCATCTGTCCTGAGTGTTATTATCATGCATGATTATACTACAAGCCTTGGATAAAAAAACCCCTAGATGATGATCCCATGAAAATTATCCAAAACACCAAATGTGTTTATAACCATTTAATTTAATATATTTCATTATTTAGGTTTTAAAATAATCCTGTAATTTTTCTTAAAGAAAATAAGGGATCATGTGTCACTTGGAGGACCATTCTTGAGGCCCACTCGGGCTAGAATCACTAGCTACCCAGTGAGAGGGTACATGCTAGTCGATAAAGCTGAATAAAAAAACCAAATCCTAAATTGAATAACTAGATATCAAATGGTAGTATACTGACCAACTGGTGGAGCTAGAAAAAGAAATATGATCCCCAGTTATATCTAGAGGCTAGCCAGTACACCATTGCAGGTAACCGGGGTGGATTTTCCCAAAAAATGCTATTTTAATTGGTTCTTGTCGGCCTATTTGTACATATAAAGGATTTACTCATCCCCCTAAGGTAATAAGACCCCAAAGGGACATAAAAACAATATAAATACACCAACATGAAGTTTTAGAGGCACCTAGTGACTACCATATAGAATATTTAATCTATTAAACCAATATTTGGGCTCCGTTCTGCTAGATTTCCATAATCTCTTACTTCTTCTCTCTCAATTGTCTATTTTTTTTTATTTTTTTTACTTATCTATCATATTTATATAATTGGGTTTTATTTTTAATGGTTATTATTCTTTCTCTTGATTTCTCACTACCATTGAAGTGGGGGAGTGTTTTTCTTGATTTCACCACTAAAAAAAGTGTCTTTCTATTATATTGGGTTTATTTTTTAAACCACTAAAACAAATGGTTCCTTTAAGGCATATTGGAGACTATAAATTCCAATGGATTAATGAAAAACCTCTCAAACCATGAGACAATTAGACATATTCACTCAAGTATTGAGTTTTTTCTGAGCTCCTTTATCGACGTGTCATGCCTTGTATATTTTTTTATTTTTCCATTACAGTTTATAATAAATTTTATTTATTGTATATGATTTTAGTTTTTCAAAAAAAATTCACCCCCTTTCCATCCTAATGCAACCAATAAATGGTATCATAGAAATACTTATTTTTTAATACTTCATTGATTTCAAGTAATGGTCATAAAGGATAGAGAATACCTTCATCACCCAACATGCTCCCAATGGAAAATAAATGTGTTGAGCCCCTCTATTTGATGGATATTACTATAGTTATTGGAAAAATCACATGTATAATTTTCTTATATGTATATAAAATTTTGTTTGGAATATAGTTAATCATGGTTATACTTCCACTAATGATTTAGAGGACAAATGGACTCCCCATGAACTGCTTCCTTTGGGATTAATGAAAAATCCCATAATTCTCTTCATTATAGGCTTGGTTGAAATATAATTAATAGAATTTACACCTGTAAAACTGCTCATTAAATTTTGAAATTACATGAATTTACATAAGAGGAAACTAATAAAGTCAAAGGTACTAGGATCTAAATATATAATCATGATTCTTAATGTTCTATCATGCATAATAATGAGTCTATAAATGAAATTGTTTCTCTTTTTACAGATGATTAACACTGTATAAACATATATTGTTAATTCTATTTCTATAAAAATATTTTGAAAAAGTTCATTATTTTTTTAATGTTCTTGGGAACATGGTGGAAACCTTTTCATGAGGGTTTAATTTTTTTACTGAAAAAATATATTATATTAGTTAAACTAAGTTGTCACCTGAAGAGGAGTTCACAAAAAATAGTTTTTCAATTTTGAGTTTCTTAAGAAAATTGATTTTGATTTGAGTTGAGAAATTGAGAAGATTGAAACTATACCAAATTGATTTATTTAAATCAATTTATGAGAATGGTGACTTGGTAGGACTTGGATAGACCATGTGCAAAGATATCATGGATTTTAAATTATTACTAATTTTTCTTTTTCCAGCTTGTAAGAGAGAGACTATTCTATCAATTCCTTTTCTCCCCTTGGACAAATGGTGATTGTGAGGATATTCCTATTTAAAATCTCATGGTAATATAATACTTTTCTTTTGTGTGTAGTTTTCTAATGGGTCCTCTTGATTAATTAGGGAAATCGCTGATTATGTATTGTCATTCCATAATAAACAAATAGTTCCAACTTACAATTACATATAGGTGATGGTGACCATCAAGCAATCACCACCCCACCCTATCCTATTCTATCATATATAGACAATAATTGGGTGGAGATAGGTATGGATCATTGATCTAGGGAATTTAAAATTATGCATTCCATCCCTAACACAATATCATTTAGTACAATTATCATAGAATTATGAATTTTAAATAAAATAAAGAAGATAGAAATTATATTTATTGATTAATGCACAAAAATTAAGGAATAGAATAATTGGTATAGCCTCTCCCATTCCCAATCATTTTGAAAAACTACCCCTCTATGTATAGGGTAATATATTTGATGTAGGTAAAGGAAGGAATCACATGACTTTAAAATTATATAAAATACAATAAAGGAGAAAAAACAAAGTAGCAAGAACTGACCATCATCCAAATAATCCACTCACCAATAAATATACTATTGTAGTCCCCAAAAGCCCTCTATTTATAGCCTCAAATGATGATTGGGAATTGAAAAATTTTCTAATTAGTGGGTATCTAGTCGTAATGAGGCTTCCTTGGGAGTTTATAAGGTTTTACATCATTAATTTTATCAAAATCACCATTTTGTATCTCATCCAATATTTTTAAATTTTAAAAAGTGGGTTTATGATGTAAAATCATCTAAAAACACTCAAAAAGAATCTGTGTGGCATATTTTTACATCGTCAATATTTTTAAGTATCATCACAAGGTGACATATATGTGTCATGATATTATTCATGGTTTAATTCTATTGGAAATTATTTTTTATACCTTGAAGTTCCTCCCATGAAACATCTTCATTTTTATGTTATAAATTCACGATTTATGACATAAATTGTTTTCCTCTAGAAACTTCTACTTGTTTTCATCCAGATCCACAGTTTGAGGTACTAGAGTTAGTCCTTTACCTATGGTATATCATGAGATATTTATTTTATCATATATTATATTAGATCATAAGATTTTATGATGGATACAAGAGGGGTGGGGGTGAATTGTAGTTTAATAAATTAACTAACAAAAAACCATAAAACTATTTTGTTAAATAGATCGGACTAAAACATTTTCTCATGGCCAGAGTGTTTGTATCCGATTCAAAAAGTATCCAATAAAATAGATTTATTAGTCAGGATGAAAAAAGTCTGATAAAACATTTATTACTAAGATTAGTGAAAATAACTTCCTAATATAAATAGGACAGTATAGTGTGTAACATGTATAAATAAGTAATATGAAATATTATAATAATGTAAGGATGATTTACAAAATTTAAAAAAGTAATTATACTCTTTATCTTTAAGATTTAAGGAAGATAGAAATCATGACTTAAGATATCAACAATTTTAAACATAACTATAATGGTATATATTTCCACACCATGAAGGCCCTTGATATTGTGACTAGAAGAACTATCTCTTCCAAACCCCTAGAATCCCTCAATTCGATGATCTGTGTAAAACTTGTATTCATATTCATAGAATCCCTTGATCCTTTGGTTTAGAGTCTAATGTGTTCCTATCCCTATAATACCTTAATCTAAGCCTTGATAAAAAATTAATAAAAAAGAAAAATGTTATAATGAATTTACAACCCTCACATGGATTCCATAGAACCATAACTCACTAAAAATTTACCAAGCATAAGAAAAAGACTTCCAGGTAAAGAAAAATCTCAGATGTGTTGAGTTTAAAATGCATCATCTGAAAACTCCTCGAATTCAATCATTTTTATAGGAATCCCTCCAATGACTATAATTCCGGGAAGTTTAGAGTTGGTTATAATGAACAGAGATCTTATTCAATTGATAGCTCAACAAACAATTTCCATCTAATATCATTTTAATAACACCATTACAATTCTATAACATATTTTATGTTATTGAAATAACTCTAATTACTATGATTATAAAAATTACACTATTTGATTGACTATACTTTCTATTTATCAATCTAATGTACTAAACTATGGTCAGTTTGGGGGATCTGAACTATTTTCAGTCCGATGGTTATTACTTTGGTCAGTCTTATATAAAGAAAACATTTTTAAAACAATTCATAGAATCATTAGTCATTCCTATGTAATAGATACTAATTTTTTCCAATGAAATAAACATTAAGTTAGTCCGATGGATCAGATTAAAGAATAATGTTTATATTCATTTTATATTTGGACTAAATCTTTATTTAGTTGGAAATGATGTTTTCTATAAAAACATTCTATAATAATAAAGGTATATATAAAAATTTGAAAATAAGATTTTAATAAAGTGTTTTTTATTTTCAAAAACTATGGAAATGAAATATATAAATTATACTTTTAACTCAATAATATCCCTATTTTTTGAAATCACAAATAAAAAACTTAAAATGGAAAAGTATTAATATTGAAAAAATACAACACTTTGTACATTTATGATCTTAGAGGTAATTATTCATATGAAAAATCTTCCATTATTATATCATAACATCCACTGAGTTGATAAAATCATTTTTTTCATATGTCAGGATCTGATAAAGAATATGATTACTTCAATTACTACCCCTCAATATTATTCATTTCTTAGATAGTTTTCTCCCCTTTATATTATTTCTCCCATTGAAACTATTTATTCCCCTTTGGATTAATTTTCACCTCTAGAAAAATTCTACCACTTTGGAATTTGTAAAAAATAATACGAAAAGTAATATATTGTCTTGAATGGTTAGAAAATATGATACAAAACAATTGTGTTGGAAAAAATACTCATCCAAAATATAAAATTTAGATCATTTTTACAAGTAAAATTGAAAAACATCAAGAAAAAAGTATTTAGATGACAATTCATTCAAACTAAATTTCATCAAAATAATTTTAAATTACATCATGTGTTCAGTAAAAAAGATTCATTATTTATTATACAACATTTAAATAATATATTTCAACTTCTCCAATTCATTACCATTCTTTTTTGGTTATTTATATTGACGTTTCAATCTTCTCTATTCTATATTACATTACTGAGAGCCTCTGATTCACAATGTTTAAAATTACATCTTCCTCTTAAAGAATAATAATATTCTGGTTTTCCTTCTTTATCCTCATAAGAAAATTTTCAAAATATTGAAACCTTATATTTTCATATTTAAAAGGCTGAATTTATTCTTTAAATAATTATAATTTCTTATTCCTAGAATCTATGATATCTTTTAACTATTATATAAACAATAGTTTATCTAAGACATCCCAAGATAAAAATTTAAATGAATCAAAAATGTAAAATGATACTTTTTTGACTTAAAAAATATGATCATAATTATCCTTTAAGTCACCATAGAGTTGTCTTTACAACTTCACCATCTGATTGAATCTTTTTTTGTGAGCCTTATTTTTTTCTTTGAAACTTTTGATATCATCCTCATTCTGAATCACTGCCACTGTAAAAAATTAAAATGATTCTAAAATCTCATTAAATCTATTTTTAATTTTTTTATATTTCTTAAATATTTTGTAGGTGTGGAATTGAATCTATAATTTTTTAGATTTTGAAAAATGTAATCAATACTCTCCTATCCTTATATGGACAATGAATCTGATGACTCTGTTGTTTCATCTAAAATATGTTTTCGAGATAGGACAACATTAGATTTTTTACAACATCAACATATCTATATGTTTCATATCTATTATATAATTTAATATGTGAATATTGTTCTTAAACCTCTTCCTTATGTGATGATGAATGAACATCCAACAAAAATCAATAACAAGGTTCTTATCTGGCTGAGCTGAAATTGATATAAATGATGCATATGATTCTGATAAATATTCTTATTCACCATATTCATAATCTTATTATTATTATTATTATTCTAATTATTTCTCCAAGAAACATTTTGTTACTAGAACTCCATTTCTGACATTCTAAACTGATTTTGAACATTATTTTTTGTTCAAACTCTTTATTGTTTTCTATTATTATGTTGTAATTTTTTTTCAATCTAGGTTTTAACTTAATCTAGAATATATTTTAACATTAAATTTTCAATAATTTATGAATCTATTGATGTATCAAAAAATTATAAATGTTAGAGTGATGATGTTTCAAGAAGAGTTTGATCGGTAGAAGACATGTTCAGAAGCCTATAATAAGTTAGAAAACTGATAATGGATAAATAGTTATAGTTTATTGGTCAATGATTGTTCAAAGAATTTAAAAAAAATCTCTATAATCATAGATTCCACTTATCATTTCAGATTTTTTTATGATTCTTTAATCTCATCAGCTGTTCTAATCTTTATAGGTAAAGTTTCAACTTTTTAAAGTCTAAAACTATGACCATTGGCTTCATCTGTGCCTTATTATCCATTATCTTCTTAAATTATTCATTAGATGTTGATTTTTTTTTATTTTGAACCTTTTTAGGTGAATATTAAACTTTACTCTTCTCTTGTACTATAAATTTCACTTTATTGAGTTTAGAATCAGACACATCTTTGTTCAAATTTTCCACATTTTGTTTCAACATTGAATGAACAACTAACTTCATTATCAGTATTATTTCCTCACCATTGAGAGGAACCTTTTCTATAAGAGCATATTATTAATTTTATATTTGAAAACATTCTATATAGTTTTATAACATATTTTTTATAAAATAAGATAATATGAGTAATCTATAATTATTGAATTCCATTTTAATAGATTCAATAGAAAAAAACTTCCCCTGATTTATATGACTTTTATTAATAGGAAATTCCAATATAAATATATTGAGGACATTAAAAGTATCCCTACCAACTTTCCATGGAATCAAAAAACCTCGAATCTACATGGTAACTAATCTCACATTCAGTGTTAGGTGAAATACCTTTATAACTGTTTTAGAAGAAGTAGAAAATGTAGCTACATCATTTTATTTCCCAAAAATTTTACACATATATAGAAGATTGTGATAAGTAAGATACAATTCACCTTCCAAGAAAACATCCGGAACTACAAAACTTGTTGATATGTTGGTTTTTGAATTTCTCCAAAAAGCGTAAGAAATATCAATTATGGTTCATATTCCATTTTTGAATTCTACAAAAGAATAGAATTATCTTAAAACATATGGATAATTCAAGTCAAAATTGTATTTCTCAACAAATATATTTTCACAGCATTGAAACTTAATAACTCTTTTCAATAATGAATAATACTTTTCATAGAAGTTTTTGTCAATTTTACTTTCTCTAACAACTTATTTATTCACAAAATCTCCTACTGAAGTCACAGTTTTGAAACTGATGCCAGAATTCGGACTGGAGAATCTAATTGAATGGATCCCAAACTTTCAAACTATGAAATAAATGGAGGTCCTTGGTTGATGGAAATTATATAAAACTTATGTGGGATAAGGGTGAACCACCCCATATATGTAGTCCCGACAATGGCCATTCGTATTCTATAAATCCAAAGGCTCATTTTAAAAAACCAAATTATGACCCGATAGTTGAGATTAAATAACTGAATTTTTTAATAAAACATTTTTAACTATTAATGTTTTTTAAGAAAACTAATCATTAGAGTAACTAATTTTTTGATTTCATATAATCTCAAAATTTCAAACAAATGAGATGTTTTTAGAAAATCAAAAGATCATGTAAACAAAACATATATGAATAAATGTAATGGAAAATTATAAAAATAAAATATTATAAAAACACCTATCAGAGTATAAATTAACTTTTGGAATAAAATTTTTATCCTATAACCTATTATTCTAGGGGTTTTAATAGATTTCGAATCCCATAATATTTATGAAAAAAGATTTTCTGAGAATTTTTTTAAAGAAATTTTTATTAAAAAAACATTAGTAAATAATTTTTAATCGAGAAAAAATTAATATATATTATTATTTTGAAATACTAAAATATATAGAAACAAAATATTAGAAAACAAAAAATATTTACCAAACAAAATTATTAGAAAACCAACGTTCTTAAAAAACCATAATATATGAACCCCCTTAGAAATGTAGTTCATTAATCTAAAGAGATTTGTAAAAATTAAGTATATATGAATTATCATTTTATATTGAACATTCCTAGATTCTATTTAATATATTCAAATCTATCAGAACTAAGGGGTTTAATAAAAATATTTTTCACGTTGTTCTCATGTTTTGATGAATTATAAAATGATATCTCTTTTTTGTCTATGATCCTAAAGGAAATTGTTTCTTATATATATGATATTTTATCATGAGTGATGTGATGTATTTTTAGTTAATAAAATTAAACATGTGTTATCACAAAATATTTGAGTTGTAGTAAAACTTGTTCTATAGTTAGTGAGTGTGTGTAGCATCTATAAAATTTGTGCACAAGAACTTCCAGCTACCACACAGTGATTTTTATTACACTACAGGAAAAACAGCTTATTGCGACGGGGTATTTGCGACGGGCTTTATTCTCGTCGCAAAAACTCCGACGAAAAGCGTATTTGCGACGGAAATACAGGACCCGTCGCAATAGCTATGGTGCGGTTTGCATGCCAAAACGCGGGAAGACTATTTGCAACGGTCGCCTTCTACCCGTCGCAAGTACCCAGAGGTGGTAAAAACTATTTGCGATGGGTAAATTGTCCTGTCGCAAAAAATTATTTACCAGGTGTTATTTGCAACGGGTCCCGTCACCAATACCGGCAGCGGTAAAGCCTATTTGCGACGATCACCTTCTACCCATCGCAACTAACCGGCGGTGGTAAATACTATTTGTGACGGGTAAATAGTCCCGTCGCAAAAAATTATTCACCAGGTGTTATTTGCGACGGGGCCCGTCGCCAATACCGGCAGTGGTAAATAGGAATTTGCGACGAGGATATCCGTCTGTTGCTAATGGTGTGTCGGAAGGCAGCTATTTGCGACGGGCACGTCTTAAAAACCCTTTTAACCGCCGCCCGTAATTAATCAGGCAAAGGTATTTGCGACGGGGCCCGTTGCCAATAACGGTGGCGGTAAATAGGAATTTGCGATGGGGATATCCGCCTGTCGCTAATGGTGTGTCAGAAGGTAGCTATTTGCGACGGGCCCGTCACAAAAACCCTTTTAACCGCCGCCCGTAATTAATTCGGGAGAAGGTATTTGCGACGGTATCCCGTCCCAATACCTAGTATTTGCGATGGGATACCGTCACAAATATTACCGTCACAAATAATCTAACCTATATATACACCCCCACCCCTTTTTTCCATAACATTCAGATCTTTCTTCCTCTCTCTCTCTAAATTTCAGTTCTAAGCAGAATTTTTTTTGTTTTAATTTTTTTCTTTCGAGAAGAGGAGAGAATGAGTTAGAAGGTGCAGATTACTTCAAAATATCGAAGGTATTGATTTTTTTTTTAAATTATTTTTAATTGTTAAATTATTTTTAATTGTTAATTTTTTTATTGTTAATTTTAATTCTTTTAATATAATGCTTAGTAGCTATATTGTATAATTAGAGTAAGTGGTTGTACCAAATAATCCTTGTCTGCATACGAACAAGTAGAGGTGACTCTGGCACAGATGTACCTAGGAGTGAAAACTCTGACAAGGTGTTTTGAGCTTGACTTGGGGTAACCTGGTACACGACAACGGGCCTTGCTGCACTCTTGGTTCGACACTGCCGCAGGTTGTTTTGGTAATAATTAGAAATAAATATATAATTATCAAATAATTAAGAAATAATTATATTTAATTAGATTTAATTAAAATAATTATCAAATAATTAGGAAATAATTAGAATTAATTGATTAGAAATAATTAATAAATAATTAAAATAATTATGAAACAATTAAAATAATTAGGAAATAATTAGATTTAATTATGAAATAATTAAAATAATTAGGAAACAATTAGATTTAATTAGGAAACAATTATATTTAATTAGGAAACAATTAGATTTAATTAGGAAACAATTATAATAATTAGGAAACAATTATAATAATTAGGAAACAATTCGGCCTAATTAGGAAACATTTATAATAATTAAGAAACAATTAGATTTAATTAGGAAACAATTATAATAATTAGAAAGAAATTATAATAATTAGGAAACAATTATAATAATTATGAACCAATTATAATAATTAGGAAACAATTATAATAATTAGGAAACAATTATAATAATTAGGAAACAATTATAATAATTAAGAAACAATTATAATAATTTGGAAACAATTATAATAATTTGGAAACAATTACAATAATTAAGAAACAATTATAATAATTAAGAAACAATTATAATAATTAGGAAACAATTATAATAATTAGGAAACAATTATAATAATTAGGAAACAATTAATAGTAATTAGGAAAAAATTTAAAATAATTAAGAAACAATTAAAAATAATTTGGAAACAATATTAAAATAGTTAAGATACAATTATAAATACTTAGGAAACAATTAAAAATAATTATGAAACAATAAAAAATAATTAGGAATCAATTAAAAATAATTAGGTGTTAATTAAAAATAATTTGGAAAGACATAAAAAGAATTAGAAAAGACTTAAAAAGAATTAGGAAACAATTAAAAATAATTAGGAATGACTTAAAAAGAGTTAGGAAAGACTGAAAAATAATTATGAAAGAGTTAAAAACAATTTGGAAGGACTTAAGAACAATTAGGAAAATTAGCAAGCATGATTGACCCCTCATCTACCTCAATTTTCCTTTCATTTGTGTGTTGAGGCTTGACAAGAAACTTCTGCCTCCACATGTAATATTAGCTTTTACTGTCAAAATTATCAACCTCCTCGCCAACATAGAGGTGAGGAGGTTCATAATTTTGACAGTAAAAGAAAATATTATATGTGGAGTGAGAAGTTTCCTGTCAACCTCAACACACAAATGAAAAGAAAATTGAGGTAGATGAGCGGTCAATTATGTTTTTTTTCTATTCAATGATTGATTAACCACCTGAACTATATGCATATCTTCGCATTTCTAATTAGTAACATAATTAGTAAAAAAATTAATAACATAAATAATAACATAATATAAAATATTTTATTACTCTAACATTAATAATTAAATATTACTAATAATATAATTATTTTATTATTATATGTTTAATATTTATAAAAAAATATTAATATTATTAAAATTATAAAATATTACAATTATCAATATTTTCAACAAGTTTTACTTTATTCTTAACATGCTCAAATCTTATAGGGTCACCAATTTTCAGGTCATTCCTAATAAAAAGTTTGCGTCAACCGTGTCCCATGTAAACTCCATAATGTTTCTTGCTTGGTTGATCACCTCGAATGTAGCGTTGCAATAGGAGAACCCAATTCATGTCTTTCTCATCTATAAGAATCAAATCACATGACTTTTAACATAGATCATTCTTTCTTAAAAAACTAAGGGAAATATACTTATGTTCTCTTAATTTTTCAAGGAAGAATGATCTATGTAAAGGGTCATGTGAAATGATTCTTAAAGATAATAATGACATTACTTGTTTTGTCCTATTGCAACACAACTTGTGAGGTGATCAACCATGTAAGGACAATTATAGAGTTTAAATTGGACATGGTTGACACAAACTTTTTATTGGGAATGACCTGAAAATTGACGACTCTTTATGATTTGAACATGTTAAGAATAGAGAAAAATCTATTGGAAATATTGATATTTTTAATAATTAGTAATAATTAATCAAAATTAAAATAAATTCAAGTACATGGTTATAAATTGGCACAATTTCCAGCAGATTGACGGCTACCTTTTGTTCAATGTCTCATATCTTTGCTACTTTCTCCCACTGAAATCAGTATGAAAAATGTGCTCTAACGTATGTCAGGGTAAGTTTTTCATACTGATTTCAGTCGGGAGAAAGTTAAAAAGAGATGAGTCATTGGACAAAAGAGGCTCCTTTCCTTGACAACTCATCTCTTTGCAAGGTGATAAGTCTTCAGGCAGAAGAGCTGCCGCCAATCTGCTGGAAACAAATCATAATAATTAGTAATATAATCTCCACAACGATGATTACAAAATTTTATTTCATTTTTCAAGCATATTTAAATTTTCCAAGTATTACTAAGTATTTATAAATTATTAATAATTAGTGGGGATGATTACAAACTAACTGTGTCGCATATAATTATTTGTAATTACAAATAAATAACTGTAATTAAGTATCTTCTCTTTTTAGGATATTGTATTTCTTATATCAAATTATTTAACAACAGTAATGGTTTTAAATTTTGTAGAAACATATATATGAATATGGAACAAGGAAATCAACATCAATCATTATTAGATGACCGTTCTTGGATAAATCAGCGCAGAAATCCAAATGGTTCTAGTTTAAATCCTGTATATGTTGATGGTTTTGACGCTTTCTTATCATTTGCATCATCAAACCCAGAATTTGTTTCAGATGGGTCAATTAAGTTTCCTTGTAAAAAATGTGATTTGAGAACATTTGAGACATTTGACATCGTTGGGTAACATCTCTTTCATTATGGTTTTCAATCAGATTATATTTTTTGGTATCAACACGGTGAACACAGGTCCAGAGAAGATACTAATAATTTGATTTCAGATCCACCACAATTTCATAATTTAGTACATGATGTTACAGGGACATTCGTTTAACAAACTGAAATCGAGGATGATGTTGATTTACCTCCCGAGTTGGAACCATATGAATTTTATGTGTTGTTCAGGTCTGCTAAGGATGCATTATATCCTGGTTGCAAGATAAGAAAATTAGATGAAGTTGCAAAATTTATGGCAATTAAATCAGATAATGGAATGTCAAATAACTGTTTTGATCAGATATTTTCTTTGGTTAAAGAACTGTTACCTGAAGTAAATGTGATGCCTGCTAATTATTATGAGAGTAAGAGACTAGTTCGTAATATGGACCTTAGTTATCAGAAGATCCATGCATGTTCCAACGATTGCATCTTATATTCTGGTGAAAATGAGTCGTTGGATAGTTGTCCCACATGTGGAAAATTGAGGTATAAAGAAGCTCAATCAGGGATGTCTGGATTGATTCCTGTAAAATAGTTGAGATATTTCCCACTTACACCCAGGTTGCAACGTTTATTTATGTCTCAGAACACAGCGACAATGATGTCATGGCACAAAACCAATATTTCAAATGGTAAAATCTTGATTCATCCATCTGATGGTTATTCATGGAAAACTTTTGATCAAGTGCATCCGTCTTTTGCTTTAGAATCTCAGAATGTGCGATTGGGTCTTTCTACTCATGGTTTTTGTCCATTTGGATCTCTTGGTAGTCAATATTCCTCTTGGCCTATCTTTATAACTCCGTACAATTTTCCTCCATGGATGTTGATGAAAGAGCCTTATATATTTTTGACATTATTAATCCCAGGAAATCCGAAAAAGGATATTGATGTTTATTTGATACCATTGATTGATGAGTTAAATTTATTGTGGAGTCATGGTGTTGGTACATATGATGTTGCTGGGAAACAGAATTTTGTAATGAAAGATGCTTTGATGTGGACAATTAGTGACTTCCCGGTATATGGCATGTCATCTGGCTGGAGTACACATGGTCCAAAATCATGTCCTTACTGTATGGGAGACAACAAAGAATTTATGCTCATGAATGGAAAAAAGCCTTACAATTTTGACTATCATCACATATTTCTTCCAATCAATCATCCCTTTCGGAGGAATAAATCTCATTCAGAAAAGGAAGAATTGAAAGAGATGAACCTCCAAAAATGATCTCAGGTACAGAGTTACAATCAGTTGTATTTTCATTACCATCCATCACTTTTGGACCAACAATAAACCAACAGAAAATTCATGGATTTGGGAAAGAACACAATTGATAAAAATGGAGAATTTTTTGGAATCTGCAATATTGGTCTGATTTGTTGGTCTGACACATGTTGGATGTCCTTCAAATTGAGAAGAACTATTTTGATAATTTATTTCATACAGTTTTGGATACACCAGGTAAAACCAAAGATAATGTAATGGCACGATTAGATCTTGCCCAAATTTGCAGGCGACCAGAACTTGAATTGTTTGAAAATGTTAGATCATAGAGATTAATGAAGAAAAAAGCATCTTATACACCGACCAAAGAGAGTCACTTATTATTTTGTCAGTGGATTGCAGATTTTAGAATTCTAGATGGCTATGCTTCCAACTTGGACAGATGTGTTAAAAATGGTCATATTACCGGATTAAAAAGTCATGACTGTCATGTTATAATGGAAAGACTTATGCCTATTGGATTAAGAGGTTTGTTGAATTATAATATTTGGGATTCGATAACAGATATATCATATTTTTTCTGAGACATGTGTGCGGCAACAACATACTACAATACACTAAGAAAACTGGAAGAAGCTATTGTTGTAATTATATGCAAACTATTAAAAATCTTTCCATCGGCTTTCTTTGACTCAATAAAACATTTGATATTAAAATTTCCACATGAAGCAAAATGTGGAGGTCCAGTTCAGTTATGATGGATGTACCCATTTGATAGATGCGTGTAGAAATTGAAGAAAAAAGTCCGTAACAAAGCATCAGTTGAAGGCTCAATTGCTGAAGCTTATTTGTAAGAGGAAATTGCTTTATTATGCTCTCATTATTTTGAATCTGAATATCCCTCAAAATTTACCCGCATGGGCAAGAACGAGGGGAATATTGATGATGATATTAATAATCAATTATCAGTTGTCAATCATCCCGAACGTGGCTTTGGTGGAGTTCATGATAGATGTCTTTCAGATGATGAACATCATAGAGCTCATACATATGTTCTACTCAACTGTGAATAAATGTCACCAATTGTACATTGAGTGCTCCTATCCCTTATTCTATAGATTCTATTACAGTAAATTAATCATATTGTATTTTTAGGTTATATGATGATCATATCAAGAAACAATTTCCACAAATTACAGCAGCTGGCTTAGAAGAACGTCGGCAAAAAAAAATTCCTACTAGGTTCAAAAACTGGTAACATTAATTATTTTTTAGTTTTAAATATAAAATCAATTTATTACTTGTAATAATGATAAATGTTTTACAAATTTTCAAGTATCTTTACATGCTGATAAGATTGATAGTCGATTGCGTATATTGAGTAGCCCACCATCCAAAATGGTTAAATCTTATAATGCATATCTAGTGAATAGTTATCGCTTTCATACATGTTCATATGGGGAATCAAAGAAAACAATGAATAGTGGTGTTTTTTTGAAGGGATCACATCATAGAGATATTGAAGTTGACTTTTACGGCATGCTTGAAGAAATTATTGAACTATGTTATTTGGGACAGAATTATGTAACAATGTTTAAATGTCGATGGATGGATACTGGGAGAGGCTTGCGTATTCATCCGACTCATGGAATTGTTGATATTAAACATATAAGTCTTCTTGTAGTAAATGAACCATTTTTATTGGCACATCAGGCACATCAAATTTATTATGCAAAATACTGTGCTACTGCAAAAGAGTTCGATGATTGGTGGAGTATAATAAAAGTTAAATCTCGAGAAAATGAGTTTACTCAAACTGAATGTGGTTCCACTGTAGTGAAAGGAAATGAAAATTTTTAGGACACTCCTCAAAACACATCTTTTTGACAAAGAGACATGGATATCGAGGATGTCACCCCACAGTTAAGGGTCGATGGTGACAATGTTGTCAATGATGTTACAACTGAATTTGAAATGGCAAGAGATGATGAAAGTGAAACTAATATGGAAATTGATGATGTTGATGAGGAAGACGAAGACATTGACATCGACAACTATGAAGATGATGATGAAGATGAACATTGACATAGTAAAATGCTGGTTAGAATCCTAACAAATATATATATATCTATACATAATAGTTATTTTCAACTGTTTGATAATAACAATCATTTCATGTTTCAGATGGACTCGGAAACTTTTCGTCAGTTTTTGGAGGCTGATCTACTTATGGATGATGAGGTTCTTGAGTCATTTGACCCTCAGGCTATTGGCACTACAGGGAGCACTCAGAGGGGGTGTGGTCTTGCCAGACTGATGGTTTCAGATCCTATCCCGGATCGACGTCCACCTCTTGGATTCAATGCGCACACGTAGTGGTATGGTAAATTGTGTATTTTAGTTATCTTTCATTATAATTTATTAATATTCTAATTGTTTGATTATTTTTTCTTTTTCCACAGTTTTACGCATGTAGCTATTGGACAGGGGAGTGCTATCTTGTGCAATTATTTTTCTAAGCCCTGGCTCACATGGGATCATATTCCCGCTGATGTGAATGCCACCAAGTTCGATGATTGGCTGATACGTAATTAAATATTATTTATTTTTAAATTTAATTTATTAATAACTTTATATTAGGGTTTATGGTATCCCATCGATGAGAGCATGCATTCCACTATCCATGCGGCATGGGTGGTGTCTATTCGTGACCATTTCCGTCAGTGTTTGCATAATTTGAGAAAGACGGCTGTGAAGAAAGTCAGAGTGATAGAATTTAATGAGTCCTGTAGAGCCCACCGACCAAAGTACATTTCATCTCACGTTTGGGTGGTGGGTTTCAGAGGAGATCTGCATTGGGTTGACAGAATCGGGGGAGACAAGAGGTGATGCATCGATCCGGTAGTTGTACATTCAGTGCGCAGAGAGAGAATCTGGTAAGCACATCTTTTATTTGATAAAACTTTAAATATAAACAATTTATTTTATATTCATATAGGAAGAAGAGAAGCCTGGTATTACGACGTACAGAGTTTATCGGAGGATGTACACTGACCCGACTACTGGAGAGATTAGAGTTGACCGCCAGCGTCAGATTGTGGTCAGTATTATTTTCTTTTTAGTAAGCAAATTAAATGCATATAATATTTTCATTATTTTAATTTCTAATTGAAACTTAAGGAGTCATATGAGGACACGACCTCTCAGACACAGGCTGAGAGTTAAGACGAGACGGGTGATCAGACTAGTGCCCACCATTTTGATGAGACGACCTGGATGCAGGCGACCCAATATGGCTTCAAAAAGGGACGAGTAGTTGGTATCTGCTCTCATTTGACTCTTGCAACTTATTATGGTACCGCTACGATATTGGCGTCCAGCTCGAGAGGAGCTCGTGGAGAGACATCATCTTCTACCTCACAATATCAGGAGTAGCTGCATGCTTAGAGTCATCTTATAGAGGATTTGCATCGGTGGCAGGAGCAGATGCGTCAGCAGCACGGTGAGGAGATGCATCGATGGCAGGAGGAGATGCGTCAGCAGTAGGATGAGGAGAGATGTCGATATGAGGAGAAACATCAGGAGCAGATGGAGTATATGCGTTGTCTGACTCATAGTTTAGGGATGGCGTTTCCTCCACTACCTCCTCCAGGTCCTCCATATTATCCACCCCCAGTGATTTTTTAGATGTAATAAACATTTGAGTTTGTAGTTTATTGTTATATTAACAATTTACAATTCCTCTTTCATATTGGTACGAATATTTCATGATTCAATTTGTTTTTATTTTTTAAAATATTTTATTACTTATTAGTTTTATTTTTAATGTCTGCTTATTTTAGTAATATTACTTTTAATATTTTATATTTATTGTTAATATTGATAAGTTTATAATTTTATAATTTTATTAATATTAATAATATTAATATTATTTTTTCATAAATATGTATGTTTATTTTAATAATAATAATATTATATTAATTTTTTATATTAATAATATTAGTACTATTATTATTAAATTTTTATATTAATATTTCATAATATATAATATTATATTATTTATATTCATATTATTATTATTTTTTGATATTAATATTTCATAATTATATTATATATATTTTTTATTATTAATATTATAATAATATAAATTTTTATATTATTATTATTATTATTATATACATAATTTAATAATAATAATATTATATTAATTTGTTATATTATTAATATTAGTATTATTATATTATATTAATATTTCATAATTATATATTATATATATTTTTATTTATATTATAATAATATAATATTTTTATATTATTATTTTTATATAATATTATACGATTTTTATTAATTATTATAATTAATTTTATATTTTTTAATATTTGCGACGGGACTTCCCATCGTAAATTTATTTTTACCGTCACATTTGCGACTGGAAGAATACCCGTTGTAAAAACATTTCTGTGATGGTCCGTCGCAAATACCTTCATCGCAAATATTTTTTAAATTTTCCATTTGCGACGGGTCAGAAACCCGTCGCAACTAATATATCTGTGACGACCCGTCGCAAATACATTTTTTATATTTAAACAAAAACCCATCTGCGACGAGGGGAAAATACCGTTGCAAATACACTCTTTGCGACGGGACCGCCGCAAAAAAACCTATTTGCGATGCCGTTTTTAGCAACAGGCGATTTGCGACGGAGCCTCGTCACAGAAGACCTTTTGCGAAGGGATCCCATCGTAAATCGCCCATCGCAAATATTCAGTTTTCCTGTAGTGTTAATGTAAAGTGATACTGGTTGTTTTTCATTACAAACTAAAAAACAAAAGCTTCTACTAGAAAATGAAAAGTTCCAAATGTACTTTTCCTATCTATCATATATCCACCAAAGCCAGAATCTAAAAAAAAAATTAATTTAAAATCATTTCTAGAAAAGTAAAATAGACCTAAGTCCATGGTTCACTTAAGGTAATTAAAACATAGTTTTACATCTATAATACGATACCGTTTTTTATTTTCATGATATCTTGAGCATAAGAATATATGAAAAATTGAATATGGATGAATAGTTGTTAAGTAATGTAAACATCCAATCACACCTCCAAAGATATTTTGATCAACTGGTTTTCCATCTTCATCAATATCTAAATTATTTTAGGTTTCGATATGAGTAATACTACTTTATGTTTCTTCATATGAAAATTTATTAAGAATAAATTTTATATACTTATGTTGATGTATATAATTTCCTTATGGTTTTTGAGAGATTTGAAAACCAAGAAAATAAGGATGTTCTCCTAAACACTCGTTTTAAACTCAGATTTCATAAGATTTACGAAGGAATATATTAATTATTTTCATGTTGACCAAAATATAATTTCATTGTTAAAAATTTGAAAAGTTTTGATGTTTTTAAGAAACTTATATTATAAAAATAGTTGGATCCAGACCGCCGTAACAATTTTATTTTTTAACACAAATGCATTTAATCTATCATACCAGGCTCTAGGGTGTTGTTTGAGTCCTTCGGGTACATTGGTCTATTTAAAAACTTGTTCCCAATGTTTTTTAATTTTAAAAATACAGGCTTGTTCCATATAAAATTCCTCATATATATATATATATATATATCAATTTATGAATTCACACTTTGCATCCATTTTAAATGGTTTGAATTTTAGAAATTCTATATTTTCTATAAGTATATGTAAAGATTCATGTCTAGCTACCGGTGCATAGGTTTCTTCACAATCTATTCCCTATTTTTGTTTATATCCCTTATAAAAGATCCAAGATTTATTTCTAACTATTATTCCATTTTCATTATATTTGTTCCAAAAAAACCCATTTCTTCTAATTAATGAAGTGTATTCTACTCATTCAACCAAAATCCAAAAATGATTTCTTTTAAATTCATTGAGTTCATGTCACATTTGTTTTATCCATTATTCATCACCTAAATCCTTATTTAGATACCTAGGATCAAATTGAGATAAAAATGAAAAATGTTCAATTTTAATTTATAAATAACTTCTAGTTCTAACTATTTGATCTATGTCATCATTGATGTTATATCTAGGATTATTTAGAACAAATTACCAATTTATTGGATTTAAAAAAATATTCTCTTCAATAACATGTAAAAATTATTCTTGGGGTATAACTTTAGAAATATATTCTTCAGTTTTTCTCTCATTGGAATAAATATACAACATAGGTTGAAAATCAGTTTTAGAAATAACATTTGATGATATAGGTTGAGGTTTTTTGAAAACAAAGGGATCATTTTCATCAAACTTAGTTTGTACCATTTCTTCAATAGTAGTATTATTTATATTAAAAACTCTATATATCATACTACTTTTAGAATAACTTAAAAATATTCCTTCGTCATATTTTGGTGAAATATTATTTAAGTTATATTTAGTTTTCAAAATGAAAACATTGAATCAAATAACTTTAATGTAAGAAATTTTTTGTTTTCTTATAGTCCATAACTCATAAGGACTTTTATAAGTAAAAGGTCATGTAAAAAAATATTTATAGTATAATAGGATGTAATGAGTTATTCATCCAAAAAATGTTTAGAAAATAAGCATTCACTCAGCATGGTTCAAGTAAACTCATAAAGAATTCCATTTCTTCCTCCAACTACACCATTTTCTATGGAGTTCTAGGTTCTTAAATGTAACATATAATACATTATTTTTCTAAAAAAAAATTAAAACACATAATTTATGAATTCTGCACCCTGATCACTATGAATTTCTACCATGGGTAGGTTTTTCTCATTTTTGACTCAAGATAAAATTTTTATAAAACAATCAAAGGCTTCAATTGTTTTTGGAAAATAGACCCTAGTATATCTAGTGTAATCATAAACTAAAATATATACTTAGTATTTTCTACTAATACTTCTAGCTTGTGTAGGACCAAATAATTCCATATAAACTAACCAAAAGGCATGAGAAGTTGAGACTTAACTAATAGATATAAAACGTGACTTATGATTCTTTCCATATTGACAAGGATAATCGAATTTAGAAGTATCAAACCTATGTTCTGATGGATTATTAAATAGTCATTTCTTAGACAACTTAGATAATTGTCAATGATTACAATGACTGAATCTTCTTTATCATAACCAATATTGGTTATCCAATACAATAGGCATGGTAGATATTGGCTTCTATGTTCTTATAAGTTTAAAGTGTAGACATGATCATGATTATTGGAAGAAATAATAAATTCATATTTAGAACTATGAAACATACATTTATCAATATCTAATTTTTTATCAATATCACATTTTTAATTGATTTCAATTTTTTTTAACTCACATTTTTATCGATATCATATGTTTATCAATCTCATTTTAAAAAAATCAAGTGAAACCAAAAAAATATATACTGAGAATCTTGAAATGTAAAATTCTTTTTACTTTTCACTTTTTTTATCAATTGTTTCATATATGTTAGTATTTATTTTTAAAACCCTATCAGTTTCTTTATTATTATGATTTTTTTAAAAAACCTCAACAGTTCAAAAATTATCTACCATTAGAACTCCTTGATCTCGTCTGGACCATAGAATTCCAATGGTCACTTCTATACACCAATAAATAAGGACCACTATGCCCCATATAAAAATTATTAAGCGATTGCAGCAAAGCTATGCCCTTGCTCAATTAATTTGGACTGATATTTTCCATACCTAGAGTTTATCCTGTGTATTCATATATGAGTCCTTAGCAGCTTCTCCCAAATAGATGGCACCAAATGGTTTGGAAAAAATAATTTCTTTCAAGAAAGGATGCTTAAAATGGATTTCTATGAGAGGTACCATTCTACTCTAAAAACCATTCTTCAATTCTGAGAATGGGAATCATTATGTGTGGAGAAACTAAAAGCTAAAATTCCAATCATTCCAGATTAGTTCTTTCAATTCTATAAAACTTTTGATGTTGATGAAGATATTTTAAAAGTTTCCTTTCCAATATATGATAGTTAATTCAATATATCAACCAGTGAGGATAAAAGTCTACTAACCTTCCATCCAAGGGTGATTAATTTTATCCATCTCCGAAACTACCAAATAAATTGAGATCTTTTAATAGAGAAAAGGTCTATAAAAATTTGTTTGAGAGTCATGAAGAAAAAATAGAGGTAAATCATTTGTTAGAATATAATAGATTAATAACTCTCTGAATGAAAGGGTTTCTAATACCTTGGATCTGTGATAAAAAACCCAAAAGGTTTCATATATCCTTACTCTAAATTACCTTGTGAATATGGGGAAGATAAATCTTTTGGGTTACAACTTCATTACTATAAAAAAATCTCGAGTATGGATCTATTAAGTCTCTGTTGTGAATGTTCCTAATTATTCAATGCTAGATTATTTTTGAAAGTCTAATGTTTTGTAACATCACTATTGCATCGGTATTTATAAATCTGATATTTTTTGGATTATTTATTATACACTTAGAAGAAGAAAATGAGTTTTGACTCGGATTCTAAAAGGTTTTTTAATTTTGATGAATTATAAACACCATAATATTCAGTCGGATAAACAAAAGTGTCAGTTTTCTAAAAAAACAAAATAATGAAAATTTTGATATCATTCCGAAAATAAAAAATAAAAGACTTTATGGTGAAATAATGGTTGAAGTATAGTGTAAATAACAAGATAATAGAAAATAAGAAGAACCATGATTTGGTTTCAATCTAGTTGTGTAACTCCCCGACCCCAGTTACCCAGAGTCGGTGCATTATTACATAACATTGACATGATCACAAGAAAGATCACGTCTCGAAAGACTGATTAGTTTAGTAGCCTTGGAGTAACTAGATACATCCATAAAGTTTTACATTACATCAGAAAAAAAACATCTTGTCTTCATATCCCCTCAGACTATCCCTGCGGGTCATTCATAAATTACTTCTTCATAATCCTGGGAAAAATAAAACATTGAAAGGGGTGAGCTCAGATGGTCAGTAAGGATAACATTATAGCAGAAGCTTTCATAGATAAGCATAAACACTTAAGGCAGTTTATAACTAAAACAAAAGCCTTTTAAACTTGAACTTCAGCATAAAATGGAAAAGATAAAATAAAATAATGCCATTTACTTACTCACATGGATATTCTACTAGTCGAACAATCCCATGCAATATCAATAACCACATTCATAATGATGGAATGCATAATGCCAGACTATCATAACCACATAGCCAATGCCTCGTGCCAAGACTACAAATAAGATTTTTCCAAGGCCTTGTGCCAAGACACTAGTTTGTCTCATGATACCTACCGATGCATCGAGGAGATATATCGGGCTCCACGCGTCACTTATTAAGTCCAATGCATTCCTCATATGAACAGGTTTAAACATAACATAAAAATTCATATTAAAACTAGCATATGAAATGTCAATACATTAACCACAAACCATGAATGGTATAAAAATAGCACATCCACAGTCAAACATAACTCATTCGATACAATATGGAGGATTGTATTGTATTGTATTAACCTCAATCGAAAATAATGAAGTATATTGACATATATTAAAATAATCATCAAAAATATTTGAGAGAAATATCCCCCTTTTTCTTGAAATCATTTAAAAGTCACACTATTTGTCAAGAAGTCATTTAAAAACAGATTTTTGAATCAAAGTGTCCCATACCACTTTGAAACTTTTTAAAAGGAGTTTTAATTTATAAAGTTTAATTTCCATATAAATAAATCCTTAAAACCATTTTTAAAACATGGACATTAATGAGAAAGATTTAGATGAATAAATATTTAAAACATTTAAAAATGGTATTTTAGTTAGAGATTATAACCAAAAGAGAGACACTTGAATACAAATAATTGAGGTAATCAAAAATTGTAATATCATGAGAATAAAGGGATTCATGATATCTATGTCAAAGTACATTATATACACCACATAAAAGTGATTTGGTGTATATCAACAAAGAAGTCTCAATGGAATGTAAATTGAGATGAAATCTATCATAAAGGCTGTATCCTTAGGTTAAGGATAAATCAAAGACATAGTTATGTGTGAAAAATATAAATACACTAAATATTATTGTATATTCAATGTAAATCAATCAAAGGATATTCACATATAATCTTATAAAAACAATACCAATGAATTGGATGTTTAACTCAACAAATGGAGAATGAGTTAAAATTACTCTTATCAAATTCATATCGATGACTTGAGAAATTATAAATGGAGTGATTATGTGTATAAAAAATTATATCCATAGAAGGGGAGAGGAAATTATGACATAATCAAATGAATAATGATTCCACATATAATCTTGGAGTAAAATAATCAATGAGGTATGCGTAAAGCCGAATGAGTGGAAATTGAAATCTCAAATTCCCTTATTGATTTGTTAACATACAAAACATACACCCATGAAAGAATGATCATACAATGATTATGTAAATATATATGAATTAAAGTATGTTACATAATGAATACAAACAAGGGCAGTACACACACCACATGTAATAAATAAGTGGTGATCAATGGAATTCTCACAGAATTAAAAGTGAGATAAGAAACCCCTTACTTTTTACTTTTTACTTGGTCATTAAACTCCTGTATAATTGTGAAATAATTTTTATTGAATTATAAAAGAATCATTTAATTTAATTTGATATCATATATGATCTTTTAACATTTATTTGTTAATAATATCTTAGAATTATCGTCATTTCGGGTGTTAATGGGTTCATTTTACTTTATATTCTTTGTTATGTGAGCCATATTCGTTATTAATGGGATGTATATTATTCATATACAGAATGATATAAAGTCCTTAGATACTATTTTTAAATAATCAAATTATAATTATACTTGAATGGATATGATGGAGAATGAATCTCATCGCATTCGTGGAGACAGTAGTCCGTACGTACGCACGAGCGACAATATCATTCTTTTGATATTAAAATAATATATAATTAGATGGTATATCATATATACAGAATCATTATAATGTTATATTTATTATTTACATGAGTTACACATCATTATTATACCCATCCAAATAATAATATATTGTGTAACAATTACACCACGACGTGGAGACGGTAAGTCGTACGTACGCACGTATGGTGACATGTTATTAAAAGGATGGATAGAATAATGAATATGGTTGTACCATATTTATAATAACATCACAGTATATATATGATACTGGAGTTATTATTTTATAATGGTAATGACAAAGAAAGAAGAAGTGGAAGAATAAAGGAACTTGAAAAGAGGTGGTGAAAACATTACCTCTTCTTCGGGTTCTTCCTTTTGATTTGATCAAAAGGGATCCTTAGGTTGGCTTTCTGATCAAACTAAGGCCTCTAGTTTGTATTGAGGGATGTTTAGAGAGTATTTGGGCAGGGGTTGGCCGAACCAAAAGGCTTTGAAGGTGTGAAGAAATGAGAAGGAGGAGTGCTCTATTATAAGAGGGGTGAGGGGCACCTTTGGAAAAGCTAGAAATATTAATTTATAATAAATTCATATTCGGTTTCTAATGGCTCCAAAGTTGATTATTAAAAGGTTAATGTGGGGATAGGTCGAAATCCATTCATCCAACAGAATTTAGACAGGTTTGGGTCACTATATTAACCTTATATTTTAGTTTTAACTCTTAGTTAATTAGTTTCACATTTACCATGTCACTTTGTATTTTTATATTATATAGTTAATAAACTTAATATATACATCCAAGCGACCCCCAAGTGGTCCATTAATGATATAAATATCATGATATAGGTCGCTTTGCTGAACCTTAGATTTTTAGGAATTTAATATCAATTAATATAATATTTGTTTTAAAAACTCTTTTATGTCAATTTTGACACTATTCAATAGCTGATTTTTTTGAAACACATAACAGAATGATTACTTCAAAAAAAGTGAATTAAATCAATCCTAATATGTCATTTTATCCTATAAAATTAGTGTAATTCAATAAAAGTATCAAATTATATTTATTTGGATATTTATAATATCAATTATTATAATTTTTCACTATTATGGTAATTACTGCATCACCATTGTATCATAAATAAATTAACATATTTAATATCTAAAAATTATAAATAAAATATCATTATGTAAGAAATATTATTGGATTTATAATGAATATTTATAGTCAAAAATCCAACATATATAACCCTATGTAACAATTTGTTTTCTAAAAGATATATGCTTGTGCCATTTTTGTATTTATTTTAACTTAATTAAAATAAAGTGTCATTATCACTTATAAGTGGATCCATGGGGTCCCAAAATCGTCCCAAATATGCCCATAGTCGACCATGTATCAACAAATATGGTTAAGAAACGTTTTAGGGTAATTTAGTTTTATTATAATATTATTTTTTAACCCTTGTTTACCGGATTTACCCTTTAACCATGGTAAATAAAATATTTACCGAAGTAATTATCCAAAATGTCTAAAAATAAAAGTTACCTATTTAGAAAATTTGAACATTCTGATTCCAAATATGGAATCCATTTTTCCAAATTCAAAACACAGAAGTGGACGAAATTGATTTAAAATTATTTCCCGTTGTTAAAACAAAAGGCGTGTTTTTAAGAGATAATAACTATCAAAAGATTGCCACTTGTTTATGTCTGGTTTAAATGTGAAATTATGTTCAATGATCCACATTGTATTACATGGTAAAACTATTTTATAAATATACTTTAAAACCACTCAAATTCATAATTTATCACTATTAATTATTTTGATTAAAAAAGTTGTTTTTAATTAAAATTTAGTAATTTTCACTATTCATCAAAATATGAAAGTTATCCGAAAAGTTCCAAAATTTCACCCTAGGATAATTTTGATATTCTGAATCCAAAAATGATGTCTATTTTGAGAGATAGAATTTATAAAATTTCAAAAAGTAGGTATTACTATTCATAACGGCTAGTTTGATTGGTTATGGTGTGTTAAAATCTCGAAGTTGCGTACAATGCACGCCGTTGCATTATTCGAAAGGAAAAGTACCATGGAAGCTTGGGGTGTTACATTCTCCCCTACTTCAATAAATTGCATCCTCTCAATTTTTATAATTGTGCTTGGGAATATAATGGAAAGTCCCACATCGGAAAAAGAGTCAATAAAACTATCACTTTAAAAGAAAGAAAGAGAGGTATAAAGGTCATTCAAGATAACCCATACTCGGATTCCATGTAGGAAAACATGGATATGGATGATAAAATAAGTGTGAAGTTCTGATGGATAGGGATAGAAATCATGATCAGGAGAAAGTTAACAATAAGAAAACCACAAACTTGTGTTGGGACAAACGACCATTAGTCTCCTAGTAGGAAAGTAAACAGACAACATTTTTTTTGTTTTAAGTTACATTACACAAGGAAGAGGAATTAATTTATGATATTGACTAAGAACATAAAGAGATATACTTACTTTTTAAGTAGAGTTTCATTATTTAATAACTTTTTACCACTAACGTTTTTTTGAACAATGAGTATTTAAGAAGAGTTGGTCACAATAAAAGAGCTAGAATAAACTTCTATAGAAATACATGATCCATGTAGGATAAACTATATATTTAACTTGTCTTTAGATATTAATCAAAAACAAAATGGTTAGTATAAGATCTGATGATCCCCCAAATGTATATTCCATTAGAGAAAAAAAATACTAATATTAATTTCTAAAATTAAACCAACAATACCCCAAAGTTAAATAAATACCATTCAATAATAAATTTTCCTTCAAATCCTTCAATATAATCCAAACTAATATTGAAACCCAAAACTTATAAGATTGTAGTATTCCACATTAAATTGTACCTCCAAATGACATCATCTACTCTTAAAGTCAGATACTTAAAAGTAATTAACCTAATCACATATTCTTTATTATAGGTTAATCATTTCCATAAATAACCCAAATCACTATAGATCCTTAATAAAAACATAGATAAAAATCCACCATTACTCCTCTAATGACATCCCAAAGTATTCTATTTTCCTTGGACATATAGTGTTACCAAAAAAGTGAACATCTTCCAAAATAACATTTATCACTTAATCACCAAATCATTTTCCTATACTAAGGGTATTCATATGATAAGACATAAGAACCCAAATCAACATATTATTGATCAATAAAATCATTTAACTAAAGAAAATAGTCACACTAACCAGGGACTTCACTTAGTCCAGTGGTAGGCGATAAATCCCAATCACACTTTGGTTGTGTGTGCGATTCCCACAGCTTTTTCCGACGTGACGGGTTGTCACACGGTCTACGTGTTATCCTTTTTAAAAAACTATATTTTATAATATTACCAAAATGAGATAAATTCCTCAAAATAACATAATTTAATCACAAATGTTATATCATACATTGAATTTTCATCCCAAATTATAATAACTTATAATTTTCTCAAACCCCAGTGATCATATAAAACCAAATGGTTATTTATACCTATATCTACAAGAGAAGAGACAATTCTTCCTCAAATATCATTCTCACATGGAAAACTACGGGGTTACAAATACAGGAGAAAATTATTCCAAAGTAAACCCATCAACAAGGAGCGCTAATACTTTTTAAACATTTATCCAACCATTTATTTCCACATAGCTTCTTCTTTGACCAAGAAAATATCCTATAGAATAGGACATTCACTCGGGTAATGGACAGGTCCCCTATATTTACGGAAAATGACTGTAAATGGACTCTTAGGACCATTTTGATCTTCTTCTATAGTACTCTTCATTTTTCTTCAGCAATTCTTCACTTTATGTCCTTCCTTCCCGCACGTAAAGCATTTCGTTGTCCCATTGAGACACTTTCCTGGGTGTCTCCTTCCACATTTGCTGCATGATGAAAATTGAGGGTTCTTTTCTCCATGATCTCCATTGCGGGAGCTCTTATCATTCATCACCTTTATCTTCCTTGTTGAGTCTGGGAGTTGGTTAATATATATGTTGTTGATCATATTTTTGGAAAACTAATTTGGAATAAAGACGATATCTTTTACGCCTATCAACATTCCATTTTGTTGCTCATTTCCACCACCATTCCCACCTTGTACATCATTATCAAATTGACTATGACTTCCTTGGAATCCAGCCATTGACTAAAACCAGAAAGCATTGTGTGAGTAACAGTAGTCGTAAAATCATTTAGAGATTAAAATGTCACCATATTCTCAATTTGAAACATATTAGGATTAACCAAGGTCATTTACTCTCATCTTATATATATATTACTTAAATCGGTTTGTAAAGAAAATGTAAATTATCCTAATAATATCCACCGGGAGTGTCGTAACCAAGAGTACAGCAAGGCCCATTGTCGTGCACCAGTTCCCGTTCGAGTCTAGCTCAATGC
This sequence comes from Viscum album, assembly GCA_963277665.1. NCBI lineage: Eukaryota > Viridiplantae > Streptophyta > Magnoliopsida > Santalales > Viscaceae > Viscum > Viscum album. Next base: position 92,921,165 of record OY728155.1, read on the forward strand.
GCTGTTTTCAGGTTTTACCCCTAGGTACATCTGTGCCAGAGCCGCCTCTACCTGGTCGTATCCAAACAGGGATGTATTTCTCGGAAAACTCACAAAATCTCTACAATACCAAAATTTTAGGATGTTCTTCTATACTAATCCTCAAGGTTCATCTTAGGTCTACGTGCTCTAATCAGAGTTTATCTAAATCAAGCTTCCAAGGTTTGTACTAAACTTTCTCTGATACCAACTGTAATGCCCCGACCCCAGTTACCTAGAGTTGGTGCATTATTACATAACATTGGCATGATCACAGGAAAGATCAAGTCTCGAAAAATTGATTAGTTTAGTAGCCTTGGAATAACTAGATACATCCATAAAGTTTTACATTACATCATAAAAAACATCTTATCTTCATGTCCCCTCAGACTATCCCTGCAGGTCATTCATAAATTACTTCTTCATAATCCTGGGAAAAATAAAACATTGAAAGGCGTGATCTCAGATGCATAGTAAGGATAACATTATAGCAGAAGCTTTCATAGATAAGAATAAACACTTAAGGCAGTTTATAACTAAAACAAAATCCTTTTAAACTTGAACTTCAGCATAAAATGGCAAAGATAAAATCAAATAATTCCATTTACTTACTCACATGGATATTCTACTTGTCAAACAATCCCATGCAATATCAATAACCACTTTCATAATGATGGAATGCATAATGCCAGACTATCATAACCACATAGCCAAGGCCTCGTGCCAAGTCTACAAATAAGATGTTTCCAAGGCCTTGTGCCAAGACACTAGTTTGTCTCATGAGACCTACCGATGCATCGAGGAGCTATTTCGGGCTCCACCCGTCACTTATTAAGTCCAATGCATTGCTCATATGAACAGGTTTAAACATAACATAAACATTCGTATTAAAACTAGCATATGAAATGTCAATACTTAAACCACAAACCATGAATAGAATAAAAAATAACACATCCACAGTCAAACATAACTCATTTGATACAATTTGGAAGATTGTATTGTATCATATTAACCTCAATCGAAAATAATGAAGGATATTGACACAGATGAAAATAATCATCAAAACTATTTGAGAGAAATATCCCCCTTTTTCTTGAAATCATTTAAAAGTCACACTATTTGTGAAGAAGTCATTTAAAAATAGATTTTTGAATCAAAGTGTCCCATACCACTTTGAAACTTTTTAAAAGGAGTTTTAATTTCTAAACATTAATGTCCATATAAATGAATCCTTAAAACCATTTTTAAAACATGGACATTAATGAGAAAGATTTAGATGAATAAATCTTTAAAACATTTAAAAATGGTATTTTAGTTAGATATTATAACCAAAAGAGAGACACTTGAATACAAATAATTGAGGTAATCAAAACATTTTAATATCATGATAATAAAGGGAGTCATGATATCTATGTCAAAGTCCATTATATACACCACATAAAATTGATTTGGTGTATATCAACAAAGAAGTCTCAATGGAATGTAAATTGGGATGAAATCTATCATAAAGGCTGTATCCTTAGGTTAAGGATAAATCAACGACATAGTTATGTGTGACAGATATAAATACACTAAATATTATTGTATATTCAGTGTAAATCAATCAAAGGATATTCACACATAATCTTATAAAAACAACACCAATGAATTGGATGTTTAACTCAACAAATGGAGAATGAGTTAAAATTACTCTTATCAAATTCATATCGATGACTTGAGTAATTATCAATGGAGTGATTATGTGTATAAAAATGTATATCCACATAAGGGGAGTGGAAATTATGACATAATCATTTGAATAATGATTCCACACATAATCTTGGAGTAAAATAATCAATGAAGTATGCGTACAGCCGAATGAGTGGAAATTGAAATTTCAATTTCCATTATTGATTTGGTAACATACAAAACATACACCCATGAAAGAAGGATCATACAATGATGATGTAAATATACATGAATTGAATTATATTACATAATGAATACAAACATGGGCAGTACACACACCACATGTAATAAATAAGTTGTGAACAATGGAATTCTCACAGAATTAAAAGTGAGATAAGAAACCCCTTACTTTGTAATTTTTCTTTGGTCGACGGTAGTTTAACCTATTGTATAATGGTGAAATAATTGTTATTTAATTATAAAATAATCATTTACTTTAATATGATATCATATATGATCTTTTAACATTTATTTGTTAATAATATCTTAGAATTACCGTCATTTCAGGTGTTAACGGGTTCATTTTACTTTATATTCTTTGTTATGTGAGCCATATTCGTTATTAATGGGATGTATATTATTCATATACAGAATGATATCAAGTCCTTAGATACTATTTTAAAATCATCAAACTATAATTATACTTGAATGTATATGATGGATAATAAATCTCATCACGTTCGTGGAGACGGAAGTCCGTACGTACGCACGAGCGACAATATCATTCTTTTGATATTAACATAATATATAATTGGATGGTATATAATATATACAGAATCATTATCATGTTATATTTATTATTTACATGAGTTACACATCATTATTATACCCATCCAAATAATAATATATTGAATAACAATTACACCACGACGTGTAGACGGTAAGCCGTACGTACGCATGTATGGTGACATGTTATTCAAAGGATGGATAGAATACTGAATATGGTTGTACCATATTTATAATAACATCACAGTATATATATGATAATAGAGTTATTATTTTATAATGGTAATAACAAATAAAGAATAAGTGGAAGAATAAAGGAACTTGAGAAGGGGTGGTGAAAACATTACCTCTTCTTCGGGTTCATCCTTTTGATTTGATCAAAAGGGATCCTTAGGTTGGCTTTCTGATCAAAATAAGGCCTCTAGGTTGTAGTGAGGGAATGTTAGAGAGTATTTGGGCAGGGTTTGGCCGAACCAAAAGGCTTTGAAGGTGTGATGAAATGAGAAGGAGGAGTTCCCTTTTTTAAGAGGGGTGAGGGGCCTCTTTGGAAAAGCTAGAAATATTAATTTATAATAAATTCATATTCGGTTTATAATGGCTCCAAAGTTGATTATTCAAAGTTTAATGTGGGGATAGGTCGAAAAACATTCATCCAATATAATTTAGATAGGTTTGGGTCACTATATTAACCTTATCTTTTAGTTTTAACTCTTAGTTAATTAGTTTGACATTTACCATGTCACTTTGTATTTTTATATTATATAGTTAATAAACTTAATATATACATCCAAGAGACCCACAAGTAGTCCATTAATGACATACCTATCATTATATAAGTCTCTTGGCCAAAACGTAGATTTTTAGGAATTTAATATCAATTAATATAATATTTGTTTTAAAAAATCTTTTATGTCAATTTTGACACTATTCAATAGTTGATTTTTGTGAAACACATAACAGAATGATTACTTAAAAAACGTTAATTAAATCAATCCTAATATGTCATGTTATCCTATAAAATTAGTTTAATTCAATAAAAGTATCAAATTATATTTATTTGGGTATTTATAATATCAATTATTCTAATTTTTCACTATTATGGTAATTACTGCATCACCATTGTATCATAAATAAATTAACTTATTTAATGTCTAAAAATTATAAATAAAATATCATTATGTAGGAAATATTTTTATATTTCTAATGAATATTAATAGTCTAAAATCCAACATATATAACCCTATGTAACAATTGTTGTTCTAAAAGATATATGCTTGTGTCATTTTTGTATTTATTTTAACTTAATTAAAATAAAGTGTCATTATCACTTACAAGTGGATCCATGGGGTCCCAAAATCGACCCAAAGATGCCCTTGGTCGACCATGTATCAACCAATAGGGTTAAAACACGTTTTAGGGTAAGTTAATATTATTATAATATTATTTTTTAACCCTTGTTTACCGGATTTACCCTTTAACCATGGTAAATAAAATATTTACCGAAGTAATTATCCAAAATGTCTAAAAATAAAAGTTACCTATTTACACAATTTTAAAATACTGATTCCAAATATGTACTCCATTTTTCCAAACTCAAAACACAGAAGTGGCATAAATTAATTTAAAATTAATTCCCGTTGTTAAAACAAAAAGCGTGTTTTTAAGAGATAATAGCTATCAAAAGATTGACACTTGTTTATGTCTGGTTTAAATGTGAAATTATATTCAATGGCCCACATTATATTACATGGTAAAAAAATATTCTAAATAAACTTTAAAACCACTCAAATTCATAATTTATCACTATTAATTATTTGTATTAAAAAAGTTGTTTTTAATTAAAATTTAGTAATTTTCACTATTCATCAAAATATGAAAGTTATCCGAAAAGTACCAAAATTTCACCCTAGTCTAATTTTGATATTCCGAATCAAAAAATGAAGTCTATTTTGAGAGATAGAATTTATAAAATTTCAAAAAGTATGTATTACTATTCATAACGGCTAGTTTGATTGGTTATGGTGTGTTAAAATCTCGAAGTTGCGTATAATGCACGCCTTTGCATTATTCGAAAGGAAATGTACCGTGGAAGCTTGGGGTGTTACAAGTTGAGGCCCATACAGAAAATAATCACACTAATGAAACAATTACATATCAAGAAATGGGAAAGAAGTATAGAAATATAAAATACATGAGTTTGGATATTGGTAGTCTATTGATGTACGTAGATAAACCCGGTGCATATTTAGACATTTGGGATCCATTCCATAATAAGTTAGTAATACCCTATGTTTAGGACAATGAGAAGAAAAATAGAATGTTGGACAACAATCATCTTTATAAGGAGAAAAGGAATCTCAAATGAGACTCATATATGAATAAATTGATGAAGAACTAGAAATAGTAGAGAAAAGTACTGAGTAAGAGAAAATTAATTCAAAATAAAAATTAGATGGTGAAATCCAAATATCTCATGATGATACAATTCTTTTCCAATCCTCCAAAAAAACCACAATTAAATTTTCATCTCCTCTAATTCAATCCACATTGAAAGGTGGTTATAAAATAGAATCATAGAGATCTTTTCAAGTATCAGATGAAGAAGATAAATAAGGGTTTTGTGAGAATGAGAATCAAAATATTGAGAATGTGGAAATAAAAACGCACAATGGTAATCTTCCTGATTTCAAAGAAGACACCAGTTTCGATTAAACAATAAAAATAAAAGTAGTTCAATAAATTGAACAAGATCTAAATAGACTTGAAAATATAATTCCCTATTACCAAAAGTTGGATGAAAAGATTGATATACTTTATAATAGTCACAATGAAATATAAAATTCAGTGAATGTTTTTTTGGATGGATTTCTAACACTCGAAGCACAATTCAAAGGGTTTGAAGAATATTCTATGGAATAAAGGAATGCTTTCTATAATGTTTTCAAATGGTATCATAACATTGATAGGAATGTCAAGAATCATGATGTTACAATCAAAGATATAAGGAGAGTTATAAATTATATATCAACTACTTTCAATATGTAAGTTAGTAAAACTAATGCTAAAGTGAACGAATTTGAAAAACTAAGTACCTCAAAAGATTCTCACTTTATAGAATACATGGATCTCAAGGATCAAATACTTGAGTTCTAGGATGATTTTTCATTTTTGACTAGAAGAGTTGAAATCCTAGAACAGATAATGAGAGTTCAAGGTGATAAATATATAGTTCAGAATGACAAGACTAAATCTCATGAAGAAAGCCATTAGTCATAGGAAGAAAAGGATAAGATTCAAGAAGCTCAAATTCAGTATCTAGAAGCGAAATTTTTTTTGAAGAGAAATAAATTCATAATAAAGAGAATTTTCTTAGATTATAGGGAATAATACATCATTATTTAAATAAATCTTTGAAAAATATTCTAGAAGACATGAAAGAGTTAATGAAGGTGAAGATGACTGTTTTAAAAATGATAATGAAATTAAAGTAGAAAGAGTACAAGACCGAAAAAGATAATAAATAATTTTTTGAACTCTTGTTTTATTATTATTGAAACCTAGATGCATGATTTTGACTTCTATGATTCTATTTGAATGCTTTCTTTCTATGAATGAATGTTCTCTAAATAAATTTAGATGATCAAATCATTTTTGTCATTGTATATCCTTTTGTTTCTCTAACACTTTTTCTGGAATTAAAAGATAATCCTGATTTATTTTTGTAAGTCACAAAGGGGGTGGATGTTTTATTTAGGGGAATAACATATAAAGGGGGAGAATGAATGAGGATAATTTTAAGGATAATTTATCAAAAAGAGAATACTCTTTGTTATATGGAGTTTATTTCTATAGAACACTATCCTTAGAGATTTTATTATCCTATGGGGGAGGTTAGTTATATTGAAATCATATTCAGAAGTGTTTTGAAAACTCAAAGGGAGATACTTATAAGTCTTCTAAATACGAAATTAATTTAACATTGATTTTACCTACTTGTTTTAACTAGTTGTATGTGCTTTCAAAAAAGGGGGATATTGTCAAGTAAAAAGTATTCTTTTGAATAATCTATTCCTTTTTGTTTTTGAAATCACACACACTATTTCTAAATGAATACAAATATTGTCTTTAAGACTTGTATTTTGTTTCTAACTATAATTATATATATGGATATAATAATAATCTTACCCACTTGTTTTATAAAAACCATCCTTTCATAGGACTATCAATATAATTCTTGATACTATTATTATCATATTCATCATATAAAATATGAATATGACTTTTATCGGCCTCACTCTTTATATATTTTATCATTCTCAATAATAAAAACCACACTACCTAGATAATCGTACACATTGTTTTAAATGAAAAATGTCAAGATATTTTGTTGATGATCTTGTATTTTATTTGATAGGCCATATTATTTTTATAATCACTTTATCATATCAAGAAAACTGTAGTATATTAAAATGTAATTCCAATTTACTTTCAGTCTTGTATTTTATTTGATAGGACATATTCATTTCCTAATCACTTTATCACATCCAGAAAATAGTCTTGTATAAAAAATATAAAATTAAATAAAAATGATGTCATGTATTCTGTTTTCCTAAGTATTAAAATTATATTATTTTATGAGTTACAATATGACTGTTGGAGTGCCACCTATCCATTTTCCTATGAGAATTCAGGAAGAAATGTGTCTGTTATAGGAAAATATGACCATTGGGATGAAGGCTATAAATACCAAGTCATTTGTACGATCTCAAGAGTTGCTAGTTTTTTGAATATAATGACACTCTTCCAAATTTTCATTTTTCGAAAACATTTGAAATGATATATTGGTGAATATATTATTTGGCACACATTTCATCTTCAATATATTCATTTTTTTGTGAACCATTGATTATTACGGAAAAATATCTAGGGATTTTGAGGATAGGAATACCGAAGGCCACGATCATCATATTGATCAAGGGCTTGTAGGGACAGAAAGAAAGATTCCAATCATCATATCATGGGACTACCCTAGTGCGAGTAAGAAATAATTTCTTGAAAGTATAAATCAAGTGTCCGTTATCCAAGGTTGTTGGATACCCTTCTCTTTGGGTTAAATGATTTATATTACTTTACTTGTAAGTTTACTTTCCGTTGTTTCTAATAGAAATTGAATTATCAACTTGTTAATTTTCTATTGTATAATATTTATATTTTAATTATTCTAATTACTATAAATTATGTTTTTAGGATAATTTTCTTATTACAATCTCTAACAATCAATTCAATGCAATTCATTAATCTATATGGTAGAATCTCTTTATTTGATAAAATCTAACAATCATATACATTTTGAATATGATTCAATACCACATATTTGTGATTATGATAAATAGTGACCTATGGAAAATCATTGTAGTAAGTCTAACTATGATAACTATCAGACCAAGGGTTGTGTCTGAATTTATTATTTTAGTACAATAGTGGTTCTAAATACAATTAGTTTAATTCCTTTTAAACTAAATACTTTTATGGGTTAAAAATGAAAAATTGTAAACCTACAATTCACCTTATCTTATAATAGAGAATCTACATCTACATTTTGACCCTATAGTCCTACTAAAAATAAAACATTTGAAATTAAATCATTTCTAAGAAGAATAATGTTATATATAATGATTATTTCTCATTGATCATTATCAATGAAAGTGAATTTTCCACCTTTCATATACATAATATTCTTAAGAAAATATTTTTTATAGTCATGTGTATATAGAAACAACTATCTATGTAAAAAATATAGATATTTCTAGTAAATTCACTAATTTCTTAAAAAACATTAGCACTTCTAAACCCATACCTTCATTGGTATGGTATTACTAGAAATTAAATTCTTTGGAATCCACATTTTTCCAACATTATTATATTGATAAAATGTCATTTATTTTAAAAAAGATTCTTTTTGAAATCCTAATGATTACATTCTATTCAAAGAACATTTGTTATTCTAGTGACCACCACTTTGACACTTAGTGAAAATGGATAAATATTTAGAAAAAAATCGTTATTACTAAAAACAAGTTTTTATTAGTAAAATAATTTCTAAAAATATACCTATGATATTTTGTTAGATTAGAAATGTTATCAAAGTCTAAATTACTAGTGTAAAACATTGAATTTTTTTATAACAACAAATTTATGAATTTAATTTTACAAATAAATTATTATCCTTAGTAGAACTTGTTTTCAAACTATGTTTTATAATATCATTTTGTAAACTAGTTTCCTGAAATTAATTCTTTTAAATATATTATGAAATATTATATATTTAGATATTAAATTTATCTAATTATTTAGAATTATTTAATATATCTGTTGTTAAATTAGTTATCCTCAAATTTTCATTTTTGGTATTGTTTGATAAACTTCAGGTTTTTAAATAATCATAAAATTTTTATTTTAAGTAATTCTGAAAATATAGAAACTTCGTACAAATATGGTAAAGTTTTGTTTTCATTATCAAAGAAAGAATATTTTTCGTCCAAAGATATATAATTTTATCATATTTTATATTAGTATAATTAACATTAAGAGCAATATTATTAAGGTATTTATAAGTTACCTTGTCCCTGAAGCAATTAATAACCTTTGTTATTAATTTATAGAATCTGACATTCTATTATCCTAAAATTTCATTGTCTGGTGATTTGATAGAAGTACTATCTCTTCCACTTACACTCAATGAATTTGATGATTTTATACTTTTCTTGTTCTGCTTCTTATAATACTTTTTATAATTCCAATCATAATTTTATTTATTATTACCCTTTATCTCCATCTTAGGAAAATCAGATCTGATGTGTCCTTTTTTCATAAATTCATAACATATAACATTTTAAGACTAATTTTTATCACCTTTTACTATGTGTTTTTATTATAATTATATTGAAAATATTTAATTCTAACTATATGTTTCATCCTTCTCACACGATTATTATGTTCATTTCTAGAATGTTCCGATGAACTAGTATCTGACTAAAATAAAACTTTCTTCTTTTTATAATACTTCATAACTTTTTTAAACATTGAAATTTGTTAAGAACATTTCATGTTGTTTAAAAACAATATCATCCATTTTATTTTTCATTTTCTCTACAACAATTTTCCATCTACCCTCATACTGCATTGGGGTTCTAATAAAATCTTCTTGATTAAGATTGGTAATCCTTATAGTATCATCTAGAGAAGTTATTTTTTATTCCCATTCAAAAGAAATTATTTTGATAATTTTCTCAACTAAAATCCAATATTCAAGATCTATCCCCCTAAAATATTGTAAGATTTTTAAAGTAGTCATGAAGGTTTACTACATCATAGCAACTGACGCACTAGGTAAAAAATAAAATGCCTAATAATCAGGTCTAAGAATAGATCTTATAGTTTCAATGACTCTAGATGTTGAAAAATGCCTTACCTTCATTATAGAGGCCCATGGTTTTCCTTCTAACACTCTGAAATATTTTTATATATATATCCAGAGATAAGAGTTAAAAAAACATGTGATTCTGAGGCTAGGAGTTCTGGAAATTAATTGTATAAAAATATTAAATGAAATTTAGATAAATCATAAAGAAAACATAGTTGAGAATATAGTTGATTTTAGAATTTAGTGATTTCCCTAGGCTTGACCTAAAATGGGTCAGAATGGGGAATTCAGACACCTCACTCATTTGCAGTATGTTATGTTAGTTAATTAATTAATTTTTGAACTAGAAAAAAGGTTATAGATATGCAATCATGTAAAATTTTCCAGGTTTATCCTATTAAGCCTAGAATATCCAATGACACTCTCCTTCCACCTTCTATTAGAGGATCTCATCGGGCGATGATGAAATGCCAAATCAGATCAGATTAAGATGCAGTGAGGGAAAAAAATTCTCTCAATCATTGAAATACATGGTATTCATCAAATAATTATATATAAACATGATAGGACTCTTTAATTGGTAATGCACACAATTTGGATAAAATTAATTGAGAAGATTCATTGTTATTCTTGAATCTGCACCAATTATTGGCCGATTACAAGTGCCTAGGTATAAAAACGTTTTTAACTTCATTTTTTTCTAACCATGGGTTCCTCATTCTTGATTTATTATCCAATAATTCTAGGAATTGATAATTTAATCTTTTTTGGGTGTTTTTTCCTTTCTTCTTCTCATTTTTTTCCGATAGGACCCTGTGGTCTTAGTTGGACATTTTCAGGTGGTACCGAGTCTGATCAGACCCCAGAAACCATGGAAGATCATGAAAAATGAACAAATCAGCAATATAAGACAAGATTAAGGATGATTTTGAGTCTTAGATGACAATTTTAATGTTTTGTGATCAATGGATCAAATGTAAAAGCACTAGTGGCATGAAGAATTAAAGTGAGAACATCAATAGACCAACAGAGCCGATTTCTGGAAAGAGATGACAGAAAATCATGATTCATGGCTAGATCCACTCATCACTGATGGATTCAAGGTGAGATCTGTGGTGGAACGGCCTAATTCAAGGTTAAAATACCATATTTGAGAATATGGTGAAAACCGTACTACACTCCATGTTCAAAGATAAACACACGACATGTATCCCCCTCATTGTTGGTGAATAGGGTTTCAAAAAAATTAAGAATGACACAACATGTAGTCTAGCTACATGTTTTGTACCCCTTCCTCATACGGGAACCCATGTGATAGATCATATTGGTGGGAAGCTGTGTGAAATAAAATAGCCAGGTATATGGTCCAGTAATCAAGTACACAAACACAAGGTCCATTAAAAAGACATGGCTAGTAGGACACGACCCGATCCCAGTTGGTTGGGACATATTTTGTAGTGCACCTACCCAGAGTGTAATGATACATGGATAGGGAGTTGTGTGCTGGAAAAGGACACAAATAGGGGGGAGAGGGACCACACTCCATGTGGGTCCACTCACAAACCTTGTATCTCATGGTTCTTTTTCAGTTAAATTAAAATTACCCTATCTACATCATTTGAACATTGATTTTTTCCCACAAGTAGACTGTCCTTAGTACATTTTCACATAGAATGTGATAGTTCCCTCATTTGTGGTTTTTGAAAAATGATGTGAAATTGTATGGGTACGGTGCATACTAAGATGTTATTCAATGATAGAAGTGATCAAGTTAGATTACTAGAGGCTTATTCTAAGTAGACCCCATACTAAATAATGTATGGTTCCTCAATGACTAGAGGGGATCCCTCCGTCCACATGGGTGAGGGTCCATTGTATTTACCATTCGAGTGGACCCCCCTATCATACCAGTATGTGGGTCCTTGACATCTTAGTGGAACCCCACTATCAAATAGGTTGTGGTTCCTCAATGACTAGTGTTGAACCCCTCAATCATATCAGGACATGGGTCCTTGACGTATAGAGTAGAACCCTCCATCATCTTGGGCATGTGTCCTCAACCTTCCAAGTGGAGCCTCCCCTATCAGTATAGGGTGTATTCCTCAAGACACTAAAGTGGAACCTCCCCACACCAGCATAGGCACGAGTTCTCTACGGATACTTATAGAGTATAACTCCAATGACATAATATAGAGGGGGTCATATACCTCGAGTTTATAGGCCCTAAACTATGAAGTGTAGAGATGAGGCATGGATTGACTTGCACAATTAATTTTGGGAAGGCTTGTGAGATGCTGGGCATCGTTGATGGAATTTTTGAATTATTGGCCCCTCTTCTTCTTGAGATGATTTGTCAGATGGATATCCCCTTACTCTATAATTCACACTTTTGAATGAGCATATATATATATTCTACTTCTATATACACAACTTTTATTTGATTACTCTAATTATTAGATATGCAATAACGTGTGGGGTATTCCATGCGATTTATGTGTTTAGATTATCAGGATTGGATGATTCTATTCTCCTACTATATGTGGTCAATAATCTATGGATAGTTCATTTACTCACCGTGTAGATCCCCTTGTGTTTGAATGAGATTATTATCACTCTTGGTTTGGTTTTAGATACTGTTTTTGATTATATCATTTGTCTACTATCTTTATACTCCCATTCTATCACTTACTACTCCCCCTTCATCTTTTGGGGTTTTCTAATGGGTATTTATGTACTCAAACTTGAATGTGATTTACACGCACATGTCGCGTCTTATGCAGATGAAAAATCGGTTAACCGTGACTACCTATGAGCTTAGGGATATTGGGTTCTTTGGACCACATATGGGGTTCATAGCTTGGGATTCAAAATCTAGGATCTCTTTTATCTATTTGGTTTTCTAGTTTTCTCATCTTGGGGAATATTTCTAGTTGGATGTGTATTTTCCCCTTTACTTTTCAGTTTACACTGCCATGCTTTTGTACTATATAGAGTTTCATGCATTATTGAATTATATTCTTGTTGTGTAACATCTTTTAATCTTTCCATCCGCACATTCACATCAATATCGATATATGTGTGTGTACATGTACTTAGGAAAAGGTCTCCCTATTTTATTTATGCCTCCTATGCTAGTTTTCAGCCCCTCGCCTATAGAAGCGGGCTTGGGGTTGTTGGGGCTCGAGCCCCAGTTTGGGTCAGTTCATGAAAGATTGGTAGAAGAAGTGGTTCAATCCTTGGGAATTTTTTTTACTAGTCCCCTTATAAGAATTTTTTGGGTTTAGGGAAATAGTGTTAGAGGGTATCAAGTGTGGATCTTAGACTATAACATCTACTGATGGTGTAGTGACCGATGTATCCATTCACCAGGCCCTTGAATACCTGCTTGTCAACTCAGAATACTAAGACATTTATTATTAGGATCAATGGTACATTCATCTTATATGATTGAGTCTTTGATTTTCCTTCTTGAGTTGTCTCTCAATTATTGATATATATATATATATATATGCGCTCATCTAACCACGGTACAATTGGAGTTGGTTTACTATGACCAACTTTTTGTACTTAGATTACAAGAATTTTCAATGTATTGAATATTAATAAAACATCTTATTACATATTGATTGTTATTCTACGTGACTCTAATGTAATAATATCATATAGTATACGTTTAATTGATAAGGTCATAGCATTTCCCCACTATGATGAAAACCTTGATGTGCGATGATGATATTCTTAAATAATTTTCTATGGTTGGATTACATAATATAGTGGGACATATATTATATAGAGTTTTAGGTGAAGTTCACACTTTGTAATATCAAATATGGGACATTATGAGAATTTACCCACAAGTAGGAATTCCACATGTTTTAGCGTTATCAGATATTCCTATCTATGAGCGTGTGTGATGGTTCTTAGACTTTGATATTATTATTAATGCATGTTACACCTTGTTTACTTAGATGTATTTCATAAACCATATTGATGATAGTTCATGGTGAAGTAGGATACATTGGGTGCGTCCTGAGTGACATGTTATTAATGAATTTGCGATGAATGATTTTTACCTTCCATATTTATGGAAGTTGATATATGATCCCTTTGATTGGAGTAGAACCATTGCATTAAATTACATGGAAATAGTGTAACGACATGTTTATTTCATAGAGTAGAAGAAATACATATCGATAATATAGGTTGGTGCCACAATTATGAAACCTACATGATGAGAAATTGTTAAAGTGGATTATATTTCAATGTGAACATTCATATGTGGCTATCAACATTATGACATTAAGTCATTTCTCATGGGTGATTTGACACATTTACTATATAGTAGTTTTGGACATTAGGAAAGCTCACCTAATTCTAAGAAGAATGAATCCCAAAGGGTCCCATTCAATGTTCCTCCATTGATCTATATTAAATTCTATTTGATTTCAATTAATGGAATACATATTATCCACATGTCTGAGGAATAATTTTATTCATGTTATGTTGATCATATTAATTAAATCAATATTTATTCACAGACAGTTGAATCAAATATTTATCTTATTTAATGAATATTTTAATAAATATTTATTCACTATATTGAGAATAAAATATTTATTTATGAATAAAATATTTTTTCAGTTGTTTAATACATGAAAGCGGAGTTACAACGGAAAAATATAGAGTCCAATGAAAAATAATAATTAACAGTACCATTATATAATATTTTTTTATTGGGTAAGTCAATGCACACAAAAAAATAATACAAATATAATTATTATTATGTAGAATGGGGTTTATTAAAGGTAATAAATTTTATTTATTGTCTGGTATGTAATCAAATAATATTCTATCTTAAATCCTATCTCTATAAATATATGTACATTTATATTATGTATTGTTACCAAAATTGATAATAGATAATTGTAACACACAACAAATTTTCTCTAAACTCCTCCTTATTTCTACCTCTTAAGAACAAGAAGTGTAAGAGACATTTATTCAATATTGAAGAATGTGTGATCAATAATGAATAATTCAAGAAATTTGACTCACCATGTTAGAACACGGATATTGAGTGGTGTTTATCAAAGATCATAGTAGTACATGTACATCACTGCTAGAGGGATTATATCTTTGGATACTCAGATCACAACGAAGGTAATATGAAAGAGATTTTTTAGATGATCAACACTTACTAAAAAAGAATGTTCCTAATCACAAGTATTTATTTATTCAAATATTAAATAAATTAATTATACATTTGATGTAAAATATCCTCAATTTTGGTTTCGAGAAATGATTATTAAAATAAATTTTAATTTACCACTCACATACACATGATTCTGCTAGGATTAAAACCAACAAGTGGTATCAGAGTGGTAAAATTTAAATTTATAGTTATTTACATTATTATAGATCTATGTTTCATTGTGGTTAGGTTTTCATTTCATGTAATTAAATCTTTAATATTATTTAAATCAACCTGTTATCAGAATATTTATCATGTTTGTTTAGTGTTTCATTTATTTAATGTTTTATAATGAAATAAAGAACGACTGGAGAATCCATTAGGAAGTGATAAATATTTGGTAGGTAAAACTGAGTTACACGATGTGTGGATAGAGAACACCATCTATTCCCATGAAAATAGTATCTAGATGCTCTAAAAAATTAATTTTACATGATGCTTTTATTTTTCACCAAGTTTTGGACATGACAATATTGTACACAGTAAATAATTATTGGGTGTGTAGCTGACATGTATAAACTATTTACTCTGATCGAGTTGACACGTGAAAACCCCAAGCATGTAACTTGGATATAAAAAAACTGAGGTGCACGATGTGTAGCTATATGTATATTTCATGTAGTCTCCCATTAATGTAAAAAATTAAAATTACAATAAATTAGAATATTGCAGCATAAAAAATTTATTTTACTGATCGACACACCATTATGTTTTTGAAAATTTAATAATTATTTTAAATAATTTTAAATGATCAATTAATTTATTGTAATTAATATGTCATTATTGGTTATATATTTTATTTAACATTAATACCATTAATGATGAGTATCTACAAATAAGATCTAATAATAATTAAGAAGAAAGAGAATTAATGAATTTATTCAAGAATGTTTATCTTAAAATAATAAAAGAAAAAATATAGAAATTAATTCCAGTCATTTATTTTTTCACATTAATTACATGTAAGACCATTTATGAGCTTGACTAAGACCTATGTATGTGTTGGATGTTTTAATTTAATATTTTTTCATAGGTTTTAAATTATTTATTATTAAATTAAATGAAGGATTGTGATTCATCCCTCCCTCCATTATTATATAAGACCTACATGCATAAGGATATTTATATAACCCCCATTAACCAAAACTTTGGTTCCCCTCATCTACGTGTGAGTAATAAATATTTAAAATCAATGGATTATTCTAAGGAGCATGGATGTGGTCAAAGATGGAACCATAATGATTCCAACTTAGGTGATACATAGGTGGATATGTGGAGTGCTGCAACTCATGCCAAGAGTGAAAATAAGATATATTTCTCATAGGTCAAAGGTTGATTTAATGTCCACTCATTAAATGGACTATTAGATAAATCTCATGAATAGGTCATTTAATTAATTTTTTTTTCTATCTATTCAAAAATTTATTTTATTTATGCAACGATGTGATCACATAAATCAATGAATTAATGTGCAAATATGGGAATTAAATAAATGAAATATGCATAAATGTTTTATCCAGTATCGTTAATTAATTATGTATCATGAACATAATATTAACAATATTTTTAAAGGATAAAATAAGAAAAAACATTATGCATAATAAATTAAAATCCATCAATTAAATATTATGTTAGACTTAGACTTACATTAATTGATTAGTAATGAAACCATACAACCAAGTGTAGTACATGGATAAGGTCTTGACACTTACTTTTATCGGGGAGTTATCATGGAAGTATTGGGTTTTCCTAACTAAAATTGTATTGAGTTTACAACCAATGATTAATCAATGAAAATGCGGAGGCATGTTTTGAGGGAATCCACGTCATGATTTCAGTATTGGGGAATCCACTCAACAGATCAAGGAAATGTATGTTCATAGTTGGAAATACCACAAACCTAATTACTTTATTATTGTTTTCATGGACAATGTGTGGATCCTTAAGAAAATTAATGGTGATCCTTTCAAAAATAATGTTAAAGTAACTAGACATTCTGAGGTCAATGGCGAGGGCTATTAAGACTTGAAAAAATAGTGTGAGATTGAATTAATTAATAAAAAAAAATATTTAATTTATTATATCTCAATTATTTTATAATAAAGAAAATTACTAATAATATGTTATTTTTAATTATAGAATAAAATGTCCAGTTCAATATCCACACTATATCTATGTTCAAATTGGAGAAAGATAACCTTATAACATAATGTAACTCCAAGAGTGTTTTATATACCTTCGAGTTGTGCTATGTTATGAACAGAAATCTTACATGATAAAATCCCCAATGCTAGATCTACCAGCTAAAGAGGTTAGTGATTAATAGTTCCTTGTTTATGAAAATCATTTGTACGATGAGACGAATGTTCAATGGGTTATGCTTTCATTGATGTATAGTTAACTAATAAATTCCAATGAAAACATTGATGCATATAGCATGCTTGAGAAACATTGTGGTCTTTACTATGGTATAGCAAGATAAGAAATGTTTGAGATTTCCAAAGTAGTCTTTCAATTAAATCTTGTAATGGGTTCCCCACATGGGTCTCACTTATTCAAGATAATTGTCTATATTGAGCGACTAGAGTTAATAGGGTTTAAAATCCCTAAAGAGTTGGGAACCGACCTTATTCTAGCATAGATTCCTTAGAGATTCTCTAGTTTTGTTTTGAATTTTAAATGAAAAACATTGAGAAGCATATTCCATATCTTATTACACATCTTCACCAAGTAAATAAGAATATGAATCATGAAAAAAAAAATATCATTACGGTGAAAAAATAAAAAGGTAAAGAAAATATATTTAAGCCCAATTATTATTCATTCCATTTCAATAAGAGGAAGGTCATGGGGAAATTAAGGTAAAAGGATGATTTCTATTTTGCATGTGGAAACAAGGTCCACTAAAAGAAAAACTACACCCAGAAAAAGAAGCAAGGGGAAGCTTCATGTTCATTTTTTATCTAGTGAAATTTATCTTTTTATACAAACTAGTTATTAGATATAGCATTTGGTGATCAAATATTTATTCAAATATAAGAACCATGTAGATTCAGAAAGACTAATCGAGAAAAGGTAGATCTTAGAGTAGAAAACATAGATAATCTTGCTGTTGTAGCTATCAGGGACAACCACCTTATGTTGCCAACCATAATGTTCATGGTTTTAAAGGGTCATTATTATGTTCCTTCACCAACCAAAACATTTTTTCTACATCCATACATGATATAGATGTATTTATTTTCAAATTTTAGAATTAAGGATTCTTATTTTATGAAGAGAGAATTTTTTCTATAGTAAGTAACATTTAAATAACTTTCTTTATGTATTGTATTACATGAACCAAATAATGGAAACTGATAATGATGTTACTTCACATGACTCATACCACAACCAACCTTGGCATCACCGACTTGGTGATGTAAATGAAATGTGATTGACTAAATTACATCAATATAGATATATAGATTCTGTTTAACTAAAACCACTTGATGTATTCTATACATGTTTAGAAGGAAAAATGACCAAAGCCCCATGTATAGGGAAAGTTCAAAGGGCTAAAGAGTTTCTTGAATTAGTTCATACCAATGTGTCTGAGCCATATCCTGTTGAAGGAAGGGGAATGTACTCATACTTCATACTAGTTATTTTAGTAGATATGGATATGTATACTTAATGAGGTATAAGTCAATTTTTAAAAAATTCAAGGAATAAAAGAATGAATTTGAGAACCATCATGGTAAGAATATCATGAAACTTTTCATAGACTGTGGTCGAGAATATCTTAATCAAGACTTCCTTGATTATCTATATAATTTTGGGATTTTATCTCAAATCAGTCATCCTTATATGCTTGAGTGGAATGGTGTAAGTGAAAGGATAAACCACACCTTGTTGGACATGGTGAGATTAATGTGGAGTCATGCAAGTCCTCCATTATCCTTTTGGGGATACACATTTGAAACAATAGTATAAGTACAAAACTGAGTTCCAACTAAATAAATAGATGGTATAACATACCAATTATGGAATGGAATGAAACCCATGTTGTCTTACTTACTAGTGTGGGGTTGTGAAGTATTTGTTAAGGCCTCTTGATCTAACAATTTTTCCCCGAGAGGCATAATGTTTATCTTTATAGAATATCCCAAATAAATGAAGGGATACTACCTATACAATTCTTCAGATAAAAAGGTTATGGTTAACATAAATCCTAAATTTCATGAAGAGGATATTACCTTTGAAAAAGATACTAAGAGTGATATATAATTCAATGAATTTTAGGCTTAAGATATAGATGATTTGGAATAGGAAAAAATTACACACAGCCCAGTGGAAGAAGAAATTATTTCAGAGACACAGTTACTGTGTAGAAGTACTAGAGATGTTAGAGAACCGAAACAATTTGGTTTTCTAGTCAACGAGGATAGTGAATCATTATTAGTTGATATTGATGATCCTATAAGCTATTGAATCATTAAGTGGCACAAATATTTCTAAGTGGAATGAATACGTGAATTCTAAAATGTTTTCCATGTACCAAAACGAAGTCTAGATTTTGTAGACGCTCTAGTAGAGTAAATACCATTGGCTTCAAATGGGTATTCAAGAAGAAACTATACATGGAAAGACATTTTAGTACTTATAAGGCATGACTAGTTGAAAAATGGCTTAAAAAATGTCAAGGCATTGACTACAACATAACCATTTCACCAGTTGCAATGCTAAAATCCATCAGAATTATACTATCCATTATAGATTTATAAGATTACAAGATTTGGAAAATGTATTTCAAAACATCCTTCATTAACTAGAACCATCAAGAAGATATCTATATGGAACCACCTAAAGAGTATGTGGCTAAAAGGGTTGACAAAAAGTTATGTAAGTTGCAAAGATCCTTTTATGAATTAAAGAAATCATCCAAGTCCTGAAACATTCATTTTGATGAGTCCATAATATAATATGGTTTCATAAATAAATAATGAGATTTGTGTGTCTAAAAAGGGTTTAGTTTTAGTGTATTAATTTTTTAATAGTATATGCTGATGACATATTTTTCATTGGAAATGAAATACCCATCTTATAGTTTGTCACGGAATGGTTGAATAAATTCTTTTCTATGAAGGAATTGGGGAAAGAATCATATATTATTGGGCTTATGGTCAATCATGGAAGATCCAAGAGGATGTTTTCCAAATTCAAAGTATATAAATTGAAAATATACTAAAGAGATTTATTGTGGAATAATCCCAGAGGGGGTTGTTTTAAGACGTACATCGCATTCATCTTTCTAGGAAAATGTGTCCACAGGAACATTAGGAATGAAATAGAATGACAAGTATTTCAAATGAATCAGAGATTGGGTAATTTATGTATGATATTTTATGTTCTAGGATAGATTTCTCCTATCCAATAAGTGAGGTAGGAAGGTATCAGGCTGATCCAGGTGAGCAACATTAGAGGGAATTCAAGAGAATCCTTAAGTATCTAAGGAATTATAAGGATATGTTCCTTGTTTATGGAGGAGATGAGGAACTCATAATCAAAGGATATAAACATTCCTGTTTCCAAACTGATCTGGATGACTTAAAGTCCCAAACGGGATACATCTTCACTTTCAATATAGGTGTTGTGAGCTATTAGAGATTAAAGAAGGTTGTGGATTAACATCTTTGTCAAGGATCATGATGTGTACCTAGCAGTAAAGATCCTATCAAACTCTATTATGATAATACTGCAAAGATGGATCCTACAAAAGTGACAAGGTCACTTAAGCAGATGAAACACATACTTTGGAAGTATCATATCTTGACGTATTTTCATAAACGAGGTGATGTTGTATTGAGTAGTATTTTTATAGAAGAAAAAGTGGAAGACCACTTGACTAAAACTTTGAATTAGCAGAAAGATGACTATCATGCGAGGATTAGTGGACTAAAGGTTGTATTCATTTGACTCGAGTCTAAGTGGGAGTTTCTTAGAGTTGGATCTTAAGACCACCAATTTTTACTTTGATTATATAAATATTTTATGTATTGAATATTCAAAAAAGTTATTATTACATATTGTTTGATATTATACATGACTCTGATGTAATAATGTCATAGATTGCACATTTCATTGATAAGGTCTTATTATATCCCCGCTATGATGTCAACCTTGATGTGCCATGAAGATATTCTCAAATAATATTATTCGGTTGGATAACATATTATGATGGATTACATAGTACATATAATTTTATGTGCAAGTACTCGTATGAATATGAGGCTTATTCTCATTAAGATCACACATGGTAATCTCCAAGACAAGAGATTATGAAAACATACCCACCAGTATAAATTCTTCTCGTTTTTATGTCATCATATATTCATATATATGAGGGTGTGTGATTGTCTTTAGACTTTAAGATTATTATTAATGGATGTTTCAACTCATATACTTAGATATATCACATACATCATGATGATAACAATTCATAGTGAAGTTGTATACGTTGGGTGCATCATGAGCGACATGTCATTAATGAATTAGTCAAGGAACGATTAGTCCCTTCCATATATTTGAATGCTTATATATCAACCCATTTATTGGAATAGAAGAACCACATTAAATTCCATGGAGATGGTGTAAACACTTTTTTATTTTAGATAGTCAAATAAATACATATTGTGTATATAGATTGTTGACATGGTTTAGAAAACTGCTTGATGAGATATCTTGACAAAGGGATTATAATAAATAGTAAGGATTTGTATGTTGTTTTTGAAGTTGTTACATTGAGTTATTTCTCTTGGGTTCCTTAACCCAATCTTAGATAGTAATCTTTAACTTTAGGGAAGCATGCCTAATGCTAATGAAAAAGAATCCTAGAGGGTCAAACACTAAGTGTTTTTTTTCAATCGAGATTAAATTATATTTGAGTTTAATTAATGGAATAAATGTTTATATCAAGTTTGAGGAATAATTTTATTCATGTTATATTGATCACATAAATTATATAAAATATTTATTCACCTACATGTGAATAAAATATTTATCTTATTTATTGAATATTTTAATAAGTACTTATTTTATAGATTTCAAATAAATGTTTTTTTATGAAAAAACTATTTATTCTATTGTTCTATAAATGATAGAGGAGTTCAAATGAACCAATAATGAATTTGGTGACAAATATTAATTAACAAGATTGTAATATAATATTTTTTATTATGAATGTTTGTGCGTGCCACAAAAAATGATAATATAATTATTATTATGTGGCAGGGGGTTTATTAAAGTTAATAAATGTTATTTAATGGATGGTATGCCAGAAAATAATTTTTAACATAAATCCTAAATATATAAATAGACGGATATGTCTATTATGTAGTTTATCCAAAACCAAGAATAGAGAATTGTTATACATAATGAATTATATCTGAAATAATCTTACTCTCTACCTCTCAAGAATGAGAAGAGAAAGGGATATTTCATTAGGACTGAAGAAAGAGTGATCAAGAATGAACATCATAATACATTTGACAGTATGTGCTAGCACACATAGATTGAGTGGTGTTGCTCATAGATCTTAGTAGCACATGTGGATCATCTATAAAGGGATTTTATTGTTGGATCCTAATAGTAAAATAATGGTAAACTAGAAGGGTATTTTTTTCATGATCAACATTTACCCAAAAAGAAATTTCCTAAGCCCATGTATCTATTTTTTCAGATATTTAAAAATTTATTTTAAATATGATGTAGAAGATCCTAACTCTTGGTTTTGTGAAATGATTATGAATTCTTTTTAATATATCACTCACCTACAAATTCATCCACTATTCCCAACACTAATAGTAAAATCCAGATAAATCTCAAGATTCCTCCACAATGAAAGCCAACCCAGATACCAGCTCTGTAATGTGATGATTATCCAATAAGAAATGAGGCCTCAATTCATGGTCCCTCCCATGATACCCATCCTCTAGGTGGGAAGGTAACATCAACTCAACATATTGAACATCAAATCATTCTAGTAAAGAAGGATAAGTATGAATTTAGACTTGGTGTTCTCTATGACTTCATGTGCCGAAGGCCACTAAGGTTATGTGGTGATCCATATCCTTAGGAAGATAATGATTGGATATAGTCTATGTTCCATATATTCAGCCGTGTTCGGACCCTGATGGATCATTTGTATGAACTAGCATATATCCTACTCCTTGAGTAAGTTAGTAATTGGTGGAATCTCTTTTTGTAGATTCATGATGAGTTAACACTCTCATGGATTGAATTCGAGCAGTTGTTTCAAGAGGAGTATTACCCATCCTATTTGTACTCAGTTCAGATTTAAGAGCTTCTAGAGTAGAAGTAGTAAGGGATTATGGTAAATAAGTACGCAATGAGATTCATTGACCTTACATGGTACTGTCTTTACATGATATAGGACGACTACTTCTGAGCACGAAATTTTGATATGGGACTCCACTAAGAGATACAAGCCAACATTGTGCCCTTGTGCATCCCCACCTATGCTAGGGTATTGGAGTGTCCACTAGTGACAATGATATTTTGTTTATAGGGATGGATGATAGCTAGATCTAGAAGTGTGTGACACATAGATGAGTCATCTATAGTAGCTAGAAGATTCTAGGAACCAGGATCCGAACATATGAGACCTCACTATGACAAAACTCTGGAACATGTTCAAGGAATGTAAAGAGTGCTGGGTGATCTTGGAGAGGGCTGGTTCCTTTATTATTACGGGTGAGGTCACATGTCATGATACTTACCAACCAAACATGCTAAGAAGAACATGAAGAGGGATGATGGTCCACCATGGGAGAGGTAACGCCATGATCAGGTATCTCCTAGGTGAGGATATGCTGGTCCCCCAAGAGGTAGAGATAGAAGAGGAGTTGGAGGAGTTATGGGTGGTGGATGAAGCTATGATATCCTTCTACCACCACAACTAGGTGACACATTTCAGGCTCACAGAGCAAGGGGATAGGGCCACAGATAGCTCTAGGCATTGGAGGTTTATGATTTCATAGTGTAAGAGATGATAAGAGGTATGATATGTGTGTTTTATACTCTTGATTTACTATAATTAGACACATGTTACATTCCTTCCTTTATATCAATACTCCTTATGTGATAGACGGAGGTCCTAGTTGATGTCATAGCCCAATAGCTTCATCTTGAATGTCCTTACAAGGAACACTTATTTTTTATTTTTCATCTATCGGTAGTGTGATGTTTCACTTGGTGGAGATAGGTTAATGTCGGATCTTTTGGTCGTCACAATGAAACCCTATGTCATCATATTGGGTATGTATTTGTTTTCCATGGTCCGAGCCAAGATTTACTATCACCATACACAAGTCATTTTCCTACACACTAATGGGATTTGATTCTCGTTTTCTGGTGGGAGAGTTCTTATGGAAGGTAATCTGGGTTCAACGAGCAGGATGAAACAAACCATCACCCATTAGTGAGAAATTATAGACTTTGGTTTAATTGGATCTTTAAGAATCTGGGTTCCTTCAGTTGTGGAGTATTATATAGATGTCTTCTCTGAGGATGTTCTGGGACTACCCATGATGTGGGAGATTGCATTTTTCATTGATGTACATCCTAAAACCACTCTAATATTTTCTTCGTAATATTAGATATCCCATACAATGATCGGAGATCTACGGTTGCTGTTGGAGGAACATCGAGGGAATGGTTTCATAAGACCAAGTGTGTCTCCCAAGGCAGCTCCAATGTTGTTTGTAAAAAATATGCATGAGAACTTTTGACATTGCAAGGATTATCATCACCCAAATCAATCCACAATAAAGAACTAGTACCCATTTCTGAGGATTGATGACCTCTTTGATCAGTTACGAGGTGTGAGATGGTTCTTGATGATTGATATCAGGTCTTATTACTACTATTTGAGGGTTTGTAAGGCTGATATTCTAGAGGTAGAATTCCAATGTTACTATGAACACTATGTGTTCCAAGTGATTTACTTTAGTCTGATGAATTCCCCTACCATATTTATGGATTTAATGAAACAGTTATTCCAGTCGTTCTTGGATCAGATTGTTGTTTTCTTCATTAATGTCATTAAATTATACTCTGCATCAAGGTAGGAGCTTGCATAGAACTTGAGGATGGTACTAGATTTTCTTTGAGAGAACCAACTTTACATAAAGCTCTCAATGTTCCAATTTTGTATACATGAGGTTCACTTTTTTGGGGCATGTAATTTTTGAACTTGGTTTAGTTGTGGATCCCGTGAATATAAATGTAGTGATTTCTTGGGAGTCACCCTATAGCGTGTCATAGTTTCATATCATCCTTGGATAAGCATGGTACTATAAGTGGTTTGTGGTAGAATTCTCCATAATTAAATCCCCTTTGACTGTCCTAACATATAAAGGGTAGTTGTTTACCTATTTGTGGTAGTTGAGACACCATGAGGTGAAATATGTGACTCAAAACCTAGAGTTTACATCCGTGTTATTTTGCCTGAGGATGTGGAGGCACTAACTTTTGGGGGAGCACTTTTTGATTATCTCAGACCACTGCAATATCATGTACGTCTTCACACAGAGAGACTTGATCCCGAGACAATGGCACTATTTGGAATTATTATAGGACTATGAATTCAATATATTATATACTATAGGGAAGGGAAATGTTTAGAAAATTCCATTACAGGGAAGTCCTAGGC
Organism: Viscum album; assembly: GCA_963277665.1. Taxonomy (NCBI): domain Eukaryota; kingdom Viridiplantae; phylum Streptophyta; class Magnoliopsida; order Santalales; family Viscaceae; genus Viscum; species Viscum album. The sequence continues at coordinate 92,947,025 of OY728155.1, forward strand.
TTTCTTAGTGCATGTGGCTTCGAAGTATTTAGCTTCCCTAATGTTTACCCTGGTGAAGTAAGATGGTGAAACTTTCTTGTAGTCGATGGTGTTTACTCCTATACTTATTGAGAATGTGAGGGAGTCCTAGTTAGGAGACATCGACTGTGAGGTCTTACATGATCATATATCCATAGGAGGATCACCATAGGTATATTCAAAAGGAGGGAATCAGATCATCCTTTTATAGTGACAGACACTGGTCTCAGTCATGTTATAGAAGGAGGTGATGTGAGAGTTCCACACTTCTCCACTATATGCACATCCCAGTGTGGGGAATATGTATAGAGACTTTAAATGGTAGTTTTGGTGGTTCGACGTGAGAAAAAGCATAGCTTAGTTCATCTCAAAGTGCCTCAACTACTAGTAGGTGAAGGATGAGTACAATGTTCCAATAGGTTTGTTACAACCCCTTGATATCCTGGAGTGGAAATGTTATGGAATAGAAATGTAATTTCTGATAAGGATTATACGCACATTTAAGGTCCATTATGCCATATGGGTTATAGTAGAAATCATCATGAAGTTGGAACACTTCCTTCCCATCAAGGAGTAGAGTTTAGTAGAGTGTTTGGAATAGTTGTACGTAAGGGAGATCAGTCACCTTGATGGGGTTCCCTCAATGATTGTCTTTCATCGTGATGTGCATTTTACATCAAAATTGTGGAGAGTCCAATAGGATACATTCATGACCTAAATGGGGATTATTACAACCTTTTAAAACTATAAGTATGGGAGGAATAAGTGCACTATCTTGGTGTTGGAGGATATTATAATGGCTTTCCTGTTAGACTCCGTCTAGAGTTGTTAGGATCACCATCTCTTGGTTGAGTTTGTATATAATAACAACTACCACTCTACCATCATCATGAAACCTTTTGAGGCCTCATACTGGAGACCTTGTAGGTTTCCTTTTATACTGGAAAAAGATTAGAGGGTCATTTATTATGGGCCCAGAGTTGGTGCAGGTGACGACAGAGAAAGTCCAGGTCATCCGTGAGTGGATGAGGATAGCCAAGATAAGACATAAATATTACATACATAACCATATTAGGCCATTGGAGTTCAAGTAGGAATACCGCATTTTCTTAAGATTCTCACCATGATGCGGGTTTCAGAGGTTTGTCTAGAGAAGCATGTTATCTCAAAGGATCATTGTAATGTTCGAGATCATATAGAGGGTTGACAAGGGTTCATACCACATCACCCAACCCACACAAGTAGAGTTGGTACATGACATATTCCACATGTCACAAGAAATAGGATATGTGCATTACCCCATACACATCATCGATTATGGAGAGATGTAAATCAAGGATGGAACCAAATTTACAAAGAACCCAGTGGTGATCGAGGATGGGTTGGAGAGGAATCTCTATAGATGAACCACACCTTGGGTTCTCATGCTATGATTGTACAAAAACAAGAAAGAGAGTTACAAGGAATGGTAGGGCCAAGTAAAACCTTAGTATACCATGTTTTTTCTCTAGTTCTTACTTTTCTTGCTTGAAAATATTGAAGGAGGGAATGATGTAGAGAACTATTTTTTCCTTGTAATACTTTGAAATTTATTGATATATATTTCTAGAGTTAGGTGGTGAGACAATGTGTGATTATAAGGCCCAGTATAACCAGAATTAAATTTACATAAATATTAAATATATTTTATATTTCTCAAGCATATTTTATTAAATAAAATGGGATAAAACTTAAATTGGAGTTTATATCATAAATTTGAGTCCATAGTTGAGTTCAAAAGGTCGTGTTTATATTAGAAACAACCTAAAATGGGTAATCACATGGTGTTCAGGATCATCACTCATGGGCGGTATGTTTAGTAAGTTAATTACTTATTAAATAAATTTATTCTTTAATTTTGGACCTAAAATATGTTATTAATATGTCTTCATGGAAAATCATCCTGGGTTAGCCTCATAATCCTAGAATTTCCTACGATGTTCTCCTTCCTCCTTCTATTTGCGGATCTCATCAGATTATGACGACACATTAGACCAAATCAGATCAGGGCGCAATGAATCAAATGTAGTATTCCGATTGTTTAGGGATGAATTATTCATCAACGAGTGATCCATAATCCAATTAAGACTCTTGAATTGGTAATTTACTCCTTTTTATTAAATTTATTTAGTAGTTTCTTCGTTGTTCTAGAATCTACGTCGATTGTTGGCTAATAACATGCGCTCATGTATATAAATTTACTTAATTTCCTTATTTTATAACTTTGGGTTCCAAATTCTTGATAAATTTACCATGAATGATTATAATCAATCATTTAAAATTTTTTCTGTGGATTTATCCCTTTATTATTTTCATTCATCACCGATATCACCCTGCGGTCCTGATTTGATAATTCCTGGTGGTACTAAGCTAGATTTAACCACTATAACTGTGGAAGATCGAGAAACAATGAATGGATTGGTGGTATAAGACTAGATTTAGGAATATTTCAAGGAATAGATGAAAATTTCAATGTTTTTTATCAAGGGATAAATCATAGTAGAGATGGTGGCATGCATAATGAAGGAATAAACTCCCACGGGACAAAAATGCAAATTTTCAGCAAGAGATGTCCAAAAAAGAGTGATTCACAATCAAATATCCTCATACTAGATTGATAGCAGGAAAGATCTATGGAGAATAAGGCTGATTTAGGGAACAAAGGCCAGATATAGGAATTTTGGGAAAACCCGACTATACGACGTGCTCAAAGATGAACACATAGTATGTGACACCCTCAGTAGTGGTAGCTAGGGTTTTAAAAAAATTTATGATGAAAAAACAGGTATTCTACCTACAGGTCATGTATCCCTTCCCTAGATGGGGACCCATGCGATGGATTACATGGGCATGAAACCGTGTGAAAGTACAAGGCCAAGTACATGGTTGTTTACTTGAGTACACGGACATGGGGTCTGGTACATGGACATGGCCAACATGACACTTCTCGGTCCTTGTTATCTTAGTCACACCGTGTACTCAACCAGTACAGTGTGTACTACTTCATGGATAATGAGACATGTGTCTTCCATGGACATGAATAGGTAGTGGGTGTGACCACACATAATGTGGGTCCCCTAACACATCATATATCCCTTGGTTCCTTTTTAAGAAAATTCAATTTTTTGTATCTCCTTCATTTATAATTTGATTTTGGACCTCAAGTAGCACATTCTGAGTATTTTTACATGTAGAATTCAATGGTTCCCTTGGTTGTGTATTTTGATATATAATGTGAAATGTTATAGGAAAATTCATTATTGAGGCAATGCTCAATGATGACAGTTGTCGGGAAGGATCACTAGAGGCTTATTCCAAGCAGAACCACCCTACCGAGTACGTTGCAAGTTCTCTATGATTAATGTAGAACCACCCATCAGTGTGGGTGTGGGTCCTCAAAAACTACCTTATAAGTGGAACCGCCTATCATACCAGGACATGGGTCCTCGACTTCTTAGTGGAACACCCTATCAGATAGGGAATAGGTCCACCATTTTTAGAGTGGAACACCCTTTCAAATCAAGGCATGGGTCCTCAACCTATATAGTGGAACCCCCGATCATATTGGGTGTGGGCCCACAACTTACCAAGTGGAACACACCTATCAGTATAGGGTGCGGGTCATCATGACACTATAGTGGACCCCCCCCCCCCCATCAGCATGGGATTTTGTCACATATGGACACTTATATAGTGGAAACACACTAACAAACTTGGGTGGGGGTCCTCTACAACAAGTTGGAAGCCCCTCGACTGTGCGACACTGATCGTACCACGATTCACTGTTTTATTTCACCCTTACACCGCTGTTTTAAACTAGTTTCGTAATGAATATTCCAAATATAATAATAAATGTCAATTTATTTTTGAATGAATGAATTAATTTTAATCAATATTATAATGGAAAATTTTACATTTTTTTTATTATTTCAATGTAGGTGGAGATGATTTGGAGGGCCCTTGATGAAGTGGAAGAAATATGGGCCAAAATTGCATGGATCCATGGACATCTGTCCACTATTTTTAATAGTACGCAAAATCCGTGCATCCAAATGTGATTATATTTTGTGGGCCGATCCAAAATTTAATATTCTACATTTCATATCAAGGTACCCAATCATGATTCGGCTTCTATGGGGACCATCCGAACTGATCTATCTAAGCCACCGAATTTGCACAATGTCAAAAGTGGCATTCTGTATTTTATCAATATCTCGAGCTGTATTTGTCCAAATGGTGCCAAACATTCGGTGGTGATAGATGAGACGTGGGGATACAACTTTCCAGTTTTTTCAAAAGGTATAGTCAACCGTCTAATATTCCGAAACCTTTCACCAAGTGGTTTATCAAAATATGGGTGCCCAAAACCACTTCCCATTTTGTCTATAAAAAGGAACCTTGGGCAACCCATTTGCAAGTTCGGCCAGGAGGAAAGGATCAGAAATTTTGGAGTCCCCAAGGAGTCCTCTCAACATTCCTAGATGTTCTAGAGGCTATGGTAAGTGAAACTTCAACATCATCATCATCTTCCTCTCCCATGGTTTTCTAAACCCCTTGTGATCACCCGGGGAGGAACATGATGTAAATCCCAAGCTTCATGTTTGTAATATTTGAATGATCTTTTGAATTCCAGGATTTGTGTTGTTTTTATTCATCCCCTATTCTTATTTTATTGAGTTATGTAAATTTATTTCATGCTCAACTCATATGATCATTATGGGGGTACCCATTCATGCGATATTTCACAAACCATTGACCACTCTCTTTTCCCCCTTTCAATTGTGGTGTTTGTGTGATTTATATTGTTCAATTGAACTCACATATTCACTGCCAAGGCCATGTAAATATATTTCATGGTATCACAAATAAATAACATACAAACCTGGAAAACGCATCGAGTTATTCATGTGTTTCCTTGGTGAGTTGCGGTTATGAAGTCAAATAGAATTCACTCAATCATCGGCGGTGTCCAGTGAATCATTGTTTGTTTTTGACTGAACCCTAGGAGGTATCCTAGTATAAAATCAGTAACATTCTGGTTCTAGGTGTTACAAACTAGGGATTAAATTATCATAACCCTATATCATGAAATCATGAAGGATAAACATCATGAGAATACCCCGGGTTGATCACCCTTAATTAATTATGTTAATCTCTACATTGTTTTTTCGCTTTCATTCTATATTTTCATCTTTAATCATAAAACCCAAAAGTTTTACAAAACCTCATTCACCTTATACTTTCACAATAAAAACCCTCTTTTTAAATTAATGATCTACGGCTCCGTCGAGAGACGACCTAGGTTTGCTGCTATACTGCAGAAATTATAGTGAAAATTAAGCAACTAATTTGATGCACATGACAACGACATCAAATTTTGGCACCGTTGTCGGGGAGCCAAGATTATTTTTTTCTTTATTTCCTTTTATTTATTTATTTTACTTCTTAATTAGTACTCCTTTAAATATCCCACACCCATTTGTTTTTTTTTTGTTTTGGATTTTGTCTTTATTTTTTTCTTTTGTTTTTGGTGTGTTATTTCTCTCCCTCTCTCTTCTTCTCCATCTCCCTCTCTATAATTCTGTTTTATAAAATTATATTCTCATTTCACCCTTATTAAGTGATTTTATCCATATTCAAAAAAAACTTCACAAATTATTTACATGACCCGATCTGGTAAAGAAATACTACTTGAATTTGACCCTGAAATTGAAAAGTCACTTCACACACAAATCAATGCATCTAGAGAAGGTCAATCAAGTAACATTGAGGAAACTGTTTTGGAACCTCAAGTGTTTCTAAACCAATCCAAAATTTAACCCAATGAAACCCAATAAAACATCGCTTCAAATAATCAAACTTTAAAAGAACTGACCACCCGTGATGTTGAGTACCAACCTGCGTACATCCAATATCCTGAGGGAGCAGCCAACTTTGAGCTGAGATCTGGTCTCATCCACCTCCTTCCAAAATTCCATGGTCTTCCCGGTGAGGGCCCTCACAAACTTCTTAATGAGTTTCACATAGTGTGCTCTACCATGAAACCCCAAAATGTGTCTAAGGACCTAATTAAGTTTAGGGCCTTCCCTTTCTCTCTTGACGGTGTAGCCAAAGATTGGATATACTATTTTCTTACCTCAATTGGGGGATGGAATGAACTTAAAAGACTCTTTCTAAAGAATTTCTTCCCTGCCTCCTAAAATGCATCAATTAGGAATGAAATCTGTGGAATTAGGCAATCACAAGGAGAGACCCTTCATGATTACTGGGAGAGATTCAAGAGACGTTTCTCAAGATTCCCCCACCACCAGATTAGTGAACAAATATTAATCCAATACTTCTATGAGGGACTCATTCCCATGGATCATGGAATGATTGATGCTGCAGCTGGTGGTTCCCTAGTTGATAAAACTCCTTCTGTCGCTCATGACTTAATAGCCAACATGGATCAAAATGCACAACAATTTTGTACATGAGCAATTGCACCAACCCAAGGAGTTCATGAGGTAAGTCATTCAGCCCTAGAACAAAAGGTAGATACTAAACATGATGAGATGAATACCCTTCTAAGGCAATTATTTCAAGAACATGGTAACTCGCAGTCTACTTCTATTCCATTACATTGTGATATTTTTTATGATAACACTCATTTTTCTGAATAGTACCCACAACTTCAAGATTTATCTAAGTCTTGTGCAGCTGTGTTCCCAGGGCATCCATTCCAACAAGCACCTCCCTTCAAACAAGAACAATTCAGGCCAAATCCAAATACAGGGTGGCAAGCACAAACCCAATACCGGAAAGGAGGAAACTCAAGCTATGCCAAGCAGAATTGGTATCAACAAGGCCATGGTATACAACCTTCTTATCCATCATAATCTCAAAACAATTATCCTCCTCCCAAATTAGAACCAATCCTCGAGGATATGGTGAAGTAAATGGCAACCTAGAACCTCCAGTTCCAACAGACCACACAATCAGCAATTCAATATTTGCGAACTCAAGTGGGACAATTGGAGAACACCATTGGTGAGCTTAAGATGCAAGGATCTGGACAACTACCATCTCAACCCATTGCTAATCCGAAGGACAAAGGTAATGTATGTGCAATTACACTTCGTAGTAGTAAAGAAGCTTCTCCTTCTACTGATTCAACTCAACAGGTATGTCCCCCTCTTGAAAACCCTCTTTCTCCACCCATAAAATATTCCAATAAATAAAAACAAAATAAAAATGACAATAAAATTATCATTAAGGATTCCCATGAACAATCAATTCCTCTCCCTTTCCCTCAAAGAATATCTAAATCTAAGAAAAACATTGATAATGAGATTGAAAATGAAATAATGGATACATTTAAAAAGGTTCAAGTTAATATTCCATTGCTGGAAGCAGTCAAGAAAATTCTCCGTTATGCCAAATTTCGTAAAGAAATTTGCACCCATAGACGAAGGCTGAAGGGGAATGAGAGAGTAAAAGGAATGTCTCGGCCTTGATTCAACCAGCATTTCTAACCAAATCCAAGGATCTGGGAACATTCATGATACCGTGTACCATAGGGGAGACATTCTTTTTTTATGCTATGCTAGATTTAGGTGCTTCCATTCATGTAATGCCTCACTCTGTGTATACTTCTCTACAGGTTGGAGAGCTTCAACCAACTGGAATTGTCATGCAACTTGCCAACCGGAGTAAAACACATCCAACATGAGTGATTGAGGATGTCCTTGTATGAGTGAAGAATCTCATCTTCCTTGCTGATTTATATATTATTGAGATGGAAGATACCTGAACCCAAGGACATACTCCTCTCATACATGGGAGTCCATTCCTAAAAACAGCAAATACAATCATCAATGTTCATAATGGTACACTATACATGAAATTCTGAGGAGAAAATGTAAGTTTTTACATCCTTGAGTCTATGAAACACCCCATTGAAGAGCATTCCACTCTTCCTATCTATTTGATGGAAGTGCTCTCAAATGATGCACACACACACAATTCTCTCCTCAACCCAAAATCTGATTCATTTTTTTCTTCACCCTTGGATGATTTGAGTTTTTATTCATGTTTTGAGTGTTGTGTGGGTTCTGAATAGTGTAAATTTGTGCCTTAATTGATGAGTGTGTTCATTCTGAGGTACCCATGACCGTCAATGATTCTGTAAATCTTATTTCTATAGATTCTCTGTCTTTAGAGAATAAACTTGAGCAGATAGACAGTTTAATAGACCTCACTCTCCCTAAATCCCCTCCCTCGGTCCAAACACCCTCGGTGTTGTAATTAAAACAAATTCCATCTAATTTAAAATATGCTTATCTTGAGGATATTGACCAATTTCCCATCATTATTTCCAATAACCTCTCTCCACAACAGGAATCTAAACTGCTAAAAATTTTGAGAGAGTGTAAAAAGGCAATAGGCTGGACATTGGCTGATATTCTCGGGTTTATCCCATCTATTTTTATGCACCATATAATTTTGGATGATGAGGCTAAACCCGTAAGACAATCTCAATGTCGGTTGAATCCCACTCTCCTTAAAGTGGTAAAATTGGAATTCAGTAAATTAATTGGTGTGGGGATCATTTATCATATATCTAATAGTCAATGGGTTATCCAGTGAAAATTGTTCCTAAAAATAGGAATAACAGTTGTGTCAAATGAAAAGAATGAATTGGTTCCCACACGTGTGCCAAACAATTGGCGAGTCTTTATTGACTACCGTCGACTAAATTAAGCCACGCGAAAGGATCACTTTCCATTACCTTTCATTGACCAAATGTTAGAACAATTGGCTGGTATGTCCCATTATTGTTTCCATGATGGCTATTCGGGTTATTTCCAAATCCATATATCTTATGAGGATCAGGAAAAGACAACATTTACCTGTCCATTTGGAATATTTTCATACAGAAAGATGCCATTCAGTATATGTAATGCTCCTGGCACTTTTCAGCGATGTTTGTTGAGTATTTTTCTGAGTACCTTGAGAGTTGTATGGGAGTCTTTATGGAATATTTCATGGTTTATGTATATTGTTTTGATGATTGTTTGGAACACCTAGGTTATGTTCTCTGCCTCTACATTGAAAAATATCTTGTTTTAAATTATGAGAAATTCCATTTTATGGTTAACCGAGGGATAGTTCTTGGTCATGTTATTTCAAATAAGGGAATTCAAGTTGATAAATCTAAAATTGAATTAATTTCAACCCTTCCATATCTAGAATATGTTCGTGAGGTGTGATCTTTCTTGGTATATGCTGGTTTTTACCGCCGATTCATTAAAGACTTTAGTAAGATAGCACTTCCGTTGTCCCAATTATTGAAAACAGATTCTGAGTTTTTGTTTGATAAAAATTGGAAGGAAGCATTAAATTCACTAAAAAAGAGTCTCACATCACCTCCCATTATCCAACCACCAGGGTGGGATCTCCCTTTCAAACTTATGTGTGATACCTCTAACTTTGCAGTTGGGGCAGTTTTATCATAAAGGGTTGAGAAGGATCCTCATGTCATTGCGTATGCCTTTCTTACCCTTGACCTTGCCCAAGTAGACTACACAACCACTAAAAAATAAATCCTTTCTATTGTGTTTTCCTTGGAAAAATTATGTTCATATCTTCTCGGGTCAAAAATCATCATCTTCTCGGATCTTGCTGCCCTTCGTTTCCTCTTAAAGAAACCGGAAGCCAAACCCCACCTCATTGGGTGGATGCTCCTCCTCCCGAAGTTTGAACTTGAGATTAGAGATAATTGAGGAGTGGAAAATGTGGTAGTTGACAACATTTGTAGGATTTCCCCACCACTGGACCATCATGTTGACTCACCTCTCCCCATTGGAGAATTCATCCCTCAGGAGAACCTTTGTGATGTTGTGGACCTTACCCCCTGGTATGCTGATATTGTGAATTTTCTAGAAACATCTAGGTTCCCTACTGATTTTAGCACTTCACAATCTCAGAGACTTAAACATGATTCTCAATGGTACATTTGAGATGACCCATATTTGTGGAGGATCTATAGTGACCAGGTTGTTTGTTGGTGTGTCCCTGACCATGAGTTCACCTCAGTTTTGAGCTTCAGCCACACATTGGCATGTGGGGGCCACATTGGCTCTCTACGTACTACTCGAAAGGTCCTTGAATTGGGATTATATTGGCCAACATTTTATACATATGCCCATAGGTTTTGTAAATCATGTACTTGATATCAATTCACAGGGAATATCTCCATGAGGAATGAAATACCCCCAAAAACCCATGTTATTCTGTGAAATCTTCGATGCATGGGGCATTGACTTCATGGGGCATTTTCCAAATTCATTTGGATTTGTGTACATCATACTGGCTATTGACTATGTTTCTAAATGGGTGGAAGAAAATGATACTAGGACCGATGACTCTCGAGTGGTTGTTGATTTTGTGAGGTCCCAAATTTTCAGTAGGTTTGGTTTACCAAGATTCATCATTAGTGACCAGGGTTCACATTTTTGCACCGTAACATGAAAAACTTGCTTCGTAAGTATGGGGTTGTTCATAAAGTCTCCACTTCATATCATCCCCAAAATAATGGAAAAGAGGAAATTTCAAATCAGGATGATAATAGAATCTTGGAGAAAACGGTACAACCCAATAGGAAAGATTGGAGTTTGTGCTTGGATGATTCACTTTGGTCATACTGTATTGCTTTTAAAACCCCGATCGGAATGTCACCTTATAAGATTATGTTTGGAAAGGATTGTCACCTCCTAGAGGAGGTAGAACATTGTGCATATTGGGATGTTAAACAATGTAATATGAACCTTTCAGATGCAGGTGAGCAACGAAAGCTGCAGATTCATGATTTGGAAGAAATTCGATGTGATGTATATGAAAACTCCTGGATCTATAAAGAGAAGAAAAAGGATATTCATGATAGCATGATTCACCAGTGGAAGTTCCATATTGGTGAGAATGTCCTCATGTACAATTCTAGGATTAAGCTCCACCCAAGTTTTGCATGATCAGAGTGGATGAAGTCTTACTGTCAATGGGAAGTGACTTAAACACTTCTATGAATATTTTCCGAAGAATCCGGTGGATGAAATCCACCTTCTCGATGCATCATACCAAAAACAAACACCAGGTTTTATCCTTCCTTCTCACATTCTAAATTATTTCAGTGATGACACTGCACATTCTTGGTGTGGGGGTGGGGTGGGGGTGGATACATTCCTCAGTTAGTTAGGAATTTTCATTGTTTTCTCTTTTCTTTTCTTTTTAGCCCTTTTTATGGTATTTTCATTTTTCCCCATCAACAATTTCAAAGTTTGAGTATTTGGTCACCATAAAGGGGTGAAAGTAAAAATACCATAACTAAGGCTAAAAAAAATATTTGTATGAATTTAACATTAAGGGGTTATTTTATTTTCATTTTAGTGAATTGGTTTTCTGTCAATGATATAAATGGTCGTATCTACGTGAAACCTTTGAGATGATTGATGCCCCTTGTGTGAGTAGTTTTTGGGAGAACTATGTCACTAATATCTCCACAAATATTTGCACCAAACCACAAAGTGTGAATATTTCTTATTTAATATAAGGTATATATATGTTAGGTTAATATTTTTCATCATTAAATGATATTTCTATACATTCGTTCCTTATCCGATCTGTTTCATTACTGTGCCAGATTGACCTATGCGTGTGTACCTAATGTCTGAATATTTTACGCCCTAAAAAAAATTCGTTGTGTATTGGGAAGGTCAAAAACCACTCCTCCTCAACCTTTGATCTTGTCATAACTATTGCAATTAGTGTCGTGAGGAGATCAAACAAGTGATGAGAGATGAGTGTGAGATTTCTTCCAAATGCAACTTCAAAAATATATAATAAATGAGCGGAGTAATGAAATGTACAACATATGGGGATATATAGGTCGGGAGATTATGGTTTGACTTCTCGGAATGCTTAAGTGAGTGGGTCTTGAAATATGATTGCAAAGGATGTTGGACAGGTTCGGTGAAAAATCATTTAAAGCTGAATAATGTTAAAATAACCTATATTTATTTGATAGAAAGTGGAAAGAATGGAATGGAATGGTTTTCACACACAAACATGGAGAGTTAGTGTAATAGATGACTTTTTAATTCATTTCTCATGTTGGTGTCATGAATCTCTCTGAATTTTATTATGATATGATTTATGAGACATCTTTTTTCATTTTCACTGGGAAGAACTCCTTGGTGTGGTTCGTGCATTGAACAAATTACTTTGGTGAATTAAAATTTCCTCAAATGTTAAATATTCATGATGTTAGAGATATATATATATATATATGCATTATTTTATTTGGATTTGTGACTTTTCCCAGGAGTGCAAATGTTTAGGTGTGGGGGTGTGATCGTATAACGATTCACTATTTTATTCCACCCTTACACCGCTGTTTTAATCTAGTTTTGTAATAAATATTCCAAATATAATAATAAATTTCACCTTATGTTTGAATCAATTAATTAATTTTAATCAATATTATAATGGTAAATTTTACGTGTTTTTATTATTTCAATGTAGGTGGAGATGATTTGGAGGGCCCGTTGATGAAGTGGAAGATAAATGGGCCAAAATTGCATGGATCCATGGATATCTGTACACTGTTTTGAATAGTATGCGAAATGAGTGCATCCAAATGGGGTGATATTTTGTGGACCGATCCAGAATTGGACATTCTACATTTCATATCAAGGAACCCAATCGTGATTCTGGTTCTAAGAGGCCCATCCGAACTGATATGTCAAAGCCACCGAATATGCACAGTGTCAAAAGTGGTGTCCTGTGTTGTATCAATATCTAGAGCATTATTTGTCCAAATGGTGAAAAACTTTTGGTGGTGATAGATAAGACGTGGGGATACAACTTCCCAGTTTTGTAAAAAGGGATATTCGACTGTCTAATAGACGAAAAACTTTCTCCAAGTGGTTTATCAAAATTTAGGTGCCCAAAACCACTTCCCATTTTGGCTATAAAATGGCACCTTGGGCACCCCATGTGCATGTTCGTCCAGAAGACAAGGTGCTTCCATTTTGGAGTCTCCAAGGAGTCTTCTCAACATCCTTAGAAGTTCTGGAGGCTATGGTAAGTGCTACTTCAACATCATCTTCTTCTACCTCTCCCATGGGTTTCTAAACCCCTTATGATCACCCGGGGAGGAACGTGATGTAAATCCCAAGCTTCATGTTTGTAATATTTGAATGATCTTTTGAATTCAAGGTTTTTGGGTTGTTTTTCATCATCCCCTATTCTTATTTTATTTATTTATGTATTGGTATGTCATTCTCAACTCATATGATCATGTTTGGGGGTACCCATTTATGTGATGTTTCACACACCGTTCACCACTTTTTTCCCCCTTTCAATTGCGGTGTTTATGTGGTTCATATTTTTCAATTGAACTCACATAATTATGGTCAAGGCCATGTAAATTTATTTCATGGTATCACAAAAAAATAACATACAATCCTGGACAGTGCATTGAGTTCTTCATGTGTTGCCTTGGTGAGTTTCGGTTATGAAGTCAAACACAATTCACCCAATCGTCGGTGGTGTCTGGTGAATCATTGTGTGTTTTTGACTGAACCCTAGGAGGTATCCTAGTATAAACACAGTAAAATTCTAGTTCTATGTGTTACAAACTAGGTATTAAAAGATGATAACCCTAGATCATGAATCAATGAAGGATAAACATCATGAGAGTACCCCGAGTTGATCATGTTTAATTAATTATGTTAATATCTACATTGTTTTATCACTTTCATTCTCTATTTTCATCTTTAATAATATAAACCCCAAGTTTTCAAAAACCTCATTCACCTTATAATTTCATAATAAAAACCATCTTTTTAAATTAATTATCTAAGGCTCCGTCAAGAGACGACCTAGGGTTGCTGCTATACTGCAGAAATTCTAGTCAAAATTAAACAACTAATTTGACGCGCTCGACAACGTGATTAGGCACAGTGATGAGTTGTTGATTAACATACACAGCTATTTCTAGGAAGATGAATTATATGATAGGAATCATTGAGGGTCTTTTGGAAATATTGATTGATCATCTTCTTGGGATGATATGTGAGATGGAGATCCTATAATCTCTTGTTTGAGATTTATGACAACCCTGCTTTTATTACAAAATTAAACATGATTTATGACACAAACTATTCACATAATAAAACATGGAAGATCAAGAGTTATAGTGTCTTTGGGGCTTAGTATCATTACATAACAACTTAAAATTGGAATTACAACATCTTTAATGAAAACTTCCTCTACACGACCACTACATTCCCTCATACATAGCATTGCATGGGATAACCTGAGCACATGCATAAGAAAAGGGAGAGCTATAAAGCCCAGTAAGGGAATAAAAATGGAATACATGAGGAGTACAATACATGTTAGAAAATAGGAATATCAACAGATCATAAGAGATACATGAACATAAATCCATGATAAAGTATGATAACCATAACATGGAAATGTGGCAACAACACTTAACATTGAATTAGCATGAGCGAAGGCTCATTGCACATGAAGCATGAGTAAATCCTCATTGAACATGAAGAATTATTAAACCCTTGTTTAACTTGAATTATCATTATGCAACACTCATTGCACATGACTTATCATGATACTATACATTACCCAATGCATTGGAGCGCTATAAGGGCACACCCTTCTTAAACAATTCATTTCATGCATAAGTGTGCCACATGGAGCATAAAACATGGATTCATTAAAAATAATCATTTATCCCACGATAAAGGAATGTGGAATTCATACATGAAACTTTATAATAAATAATTAAATGTGCATAATGGTGAATACCCATGATGGATAAATGGGCATGGTATTCACTACACAAAGGCATTGGCTTAGAAAATCAGGGCAACTTCGACAGCGTAACGGCATGACATAAGAATTCATAAAAATGGTTAATGAGTGATAAAGGGGTGTCTCATCATATTTACATTAAATTTAAAGTAAGGGGGTCATATATATACATGTCCAAACAATTTTAATGGAATTTAGATTCATGATACAATGGTAACACTTGAATGTAAATGAAGAGAGAGAAGTTCCTTTCAGAATTTCGGCATAGTAACGGGTGTACATGGGAGGAATTTAATGAGAGAGAAAGGGATATCCAATAATTCAAACAATAATAGGGATGTATGGGGGAGGTTAGAAACCATACCCTAGTAGTTATAATTGAAATTAAAAGGGCATAACAATATTAAGAAAATTAGACAAAAAAAGTGAAAGGAAGAAAAACCCTTACTTGGAAGTGTGCTTCCAAGTATTGAGAGAGGCTTGAGAAAGGATTCTTGGGAGATTGGGGCAACTTGGGAGGATTATAGAGAGATTAGGGAAGAGAATGGATAAACTCAAATGGATTTGAGTTAGGAGGAAGTGGGATCTTGGGTGGGATTATATAGGAAAGGTGAGTGAATTCTTTATTATTTTGGTTTGGGAAACCTTACATTAAACTAATCCAAACCACAAATCAGATCATGGTTTTTTCCCATGGTTTTTAGAAAAGGGAAGAGGAAAATAATATTTTTTAATGAAAAACACAGATGTTCTTAAAATAATGGGGTTTCTTATGTAGAGGCGAGTCACACTCCCATGGAAAATAATTTAAAAAGACAAGTTGTTTAATAAGTCTTGAGTGGTCCATTAATGCTTCGTAAAAGTAAGTCAAAAAAACAGTAAATCACATTATTTTAATGTTAAAACATATATTGGCCGAAAATAAGGATTATAGTATTTTATTAAATCACTATCGGGTCATTATGATGTCATAAAACACATTATATATTTAAATGGTATTTAATTTTTACCCAAAATTTTGACTGGCTCAGAAAAATATGAAAAATTCACTGTTGGATAATTTTGATGTCCTGATTCCAGAAATATCATTTATTTTATTTCAAAAATATTCTGAATATGTTATTTTTTACTTTTAAAATAAAAACCGACATTTATCGAAATTCACGGGTTTTGACAAAAATTGCTTTCAAACCTTAATAAAAATTAAAATTGCATTAATAAAATTATAAGATAATTTATATTAAATAAAAATAAATTTAATAATAATAATAATATTTTATTAATATATTATTTAAATCAAAAATCCTTTAATTAAATAAAATATAATTTTTAATTAAATAATAACTTAAAACACTATTTGTACATTGAAAACAATTTACAATGTTTCAATAATGACAAGAATGTATATTCATTATTATATAAAAAAATAATGTACATGAACATAGTACTAGATAGTTTTTACATAACCCCTTAAAAATTCCTCATAAGACCTAAGGGTAAGGTGTGCGATGGTCACAGACTCTTGGGGTGGCTTGGATAACACCGCTTGAGTGGTAATATCTATCAACTTCCACATTTCCTGTAGATGGTCCTGTTTGAGCTTGACATGATGAATCTCAGCTTGGGCTTGGTCAAGAGAGAAGCCCAAATATGCCACCTCTTTTCCAAGCTCTGACAAATGGGCTTCGTATGAAGAAATTCTACTGGATGAGGCCATCACTTCCTTTGTCTGAGTAAATTGGGTTTGTTAAAGCCCTATATTTATACTAATCATGTGATCACTGTTCAACGTCTATAAAAGAAACAATCACAATTGATAACATGAAACCAAAGAAGTTGACATTTTATATAAACATTTTATATAAAGAGACATTTAATTAGATCAAGATGGATTTCCATTAATGAAACATTGGGTCATTACAATATTCCCCCCTTAAGAAAATTTAGCCCTCGAAATTTTCTTTTCCCACACGAAAATAGATGTGGGTAACTCAGCTTTATCATTTCCTCTGATTCCCAATTTGCTTCTTCAAACTTGTGGTTTCTCCACAACACTTTGACGAGGGGAATTGTCTTATTTCATAGAACGTTTTCTCTATGATATAAGATCTTCACTGGTTGCTCCTCATAAGAAAGATCATCCTCCAACAGTACCACCTCATAAAGGAGTACATGTGAAGGGTCCGGTATGTACTTCCTTAATAGGGATACATGAAAGAAATCATGTACATTGGCCATGGTAGGTGGAAGTGCTAGTTGATTGGCCACAGCCCCGACATGATCAAGAATCTAGAAGGGGACGATGTTCCTTGGACTTAACTTCCCTTTCTTTCCAAACCTCATGACCTTCTTCCATGTAGATATACGTAGAAAAACCATGTATCCAACTTTAAACTCAAGGTCTCATCGATGATTATCTTAATAACTCTTCTGTCAACTCTGGGCTGCCTTGATATGCTGCTGAATGGTTTTCACCTTCTCCCCCATTTCCTCGACCATTTCCGATCCAAGCAGCTTACGTTCACCAATCTCATCCCAACACGCTAGTGTTCTACACCTTTTCCCAAAATGGGCATCATATGGTGCCATTTGGATGCTCGAGTGGAAACTATTATTATAAGATAACTGAACCAGAGGAAGATGTTGATCCCATCATTCTTTAAAGTCCATTGAGCACGCTCTCAACATTTCCTCAAGTGTTTAGATAATCCGCTCAGAATGGCCATCAGTTTGAGGATGATAGGCCGCGCTAAAGTTCAATTCAGTATCCAAAGCATGTTGAAGACTTTTCCAAAACATAGAAGTGAATCTTGGATCTCGGTTAGACACAATAGATAGTGGTACTCCATTAAGCCTTACAACTTCCCTGATATATATCCATGCCAGTTGATCCAATGAGAAATATTCCTGAATAGAAATGAAGTGTGTAGTATTTGTAAAACGATCCACCACAAGCCAGATTGCATTGTTTCCTTTGGATGTCCTCGGAAGTCCAGCGACAAAGTCCATGGTGATGTTCTTCCATTTCCATTCTGGTATGGGCAATGGTTGTATCATCCCCTTAGACTTCTGCCTCTCTACCTTCACTTGCTGGCACACCAGGCACTTTTATGTATATTCACCGATCTCCTTCTTCATAATATCCCACCAAAATTATTCTCAGAGATCTCGATACATCTTTGTGCTCCCTGGGTGAATAGATAAATTTGAACTATGTGCATCATCCAAAAGTTTGTTCTTCAGCTCCAGAATTGATAGAACACATCGCCTTTTCCCAAATCACACAATTCCTTCTTCCTTAATATTATACTCCAAGGATTTCCCTTTTTTGATAGCTTCCACTTTTTCCTGAAGTCCAATATCATCCTTTTTAGCATCCTTTAACCTTTACAAAAGAGACGGTTGAGCAATCATTTGTGTAAGGATTGATGATGTTCCCTTCTTTATGATTCCCATGTCCATCTTCATCAAGTACAAGACTATTGGATCCTTCTCAATTCTCATCATTGATATAATCGTTGGGTCCTTTCTACTTAGGGCATCTGCCACCTTGTTCGCTTTCCCAGGGTGGTAATGTATTGAACAGTCATAATCCTTGATGAGCTCTATCCATCTTCTTTGGCGCATAATAAGCTCTTTCTGTGTGAATATATATTTATGAATCTTGTGGTCAGTATATATCTCACATTTCTCCCCATAGAGATAATGCCGCCAGGTTTTAAAGGAAAATATCACCACCACCAAATCTAGATCATGCGTTGGATAGTTTCTCTCATGTATTTTCAACTTTCTGGGGGCATAGGATATCACTTTATCATTCTGCATCAGCACACAACCTAAGACCTTCTTCGAATCATCACTGAATATCGCAAAATGATTCCCACTTGTGGGTAAAGTGAGCACTGGCGTAGTGATAAGCCTCCTTTTCAACTCTTTGAAGCTTTCATTGCATTCATAACTCCAAGAAATCATTACTCCATTTCAAGTTAGCTAGGTAAGAGGGTTGGACAATCGTGTAAAATTTCTCACAAATCGTCCATAATATCCAGCTAACCCCTAGAAGCTATGGATATCTGTTACTGATGTTGGCCTTGACCATCCCTCAAATGCACCTTTTTTGGAGGGATCAACAGATATCCCATTGATTGTGATGATATGGACCATGAATGAGACCTCCTTCAACCAGAACTCACAGTTTCTGTACTTTTCATAGATATTCTCTTTGTGCAAAGTCTCTAGTACAGTTCTTAAATGCTTCTCATGATCCTCCTTGGTTTTGGATTATATTATAATATCATTTATAAAGACTACCACAAATTTATCAAGGTAATCTCTAAAGACTCTATTCATCATGTCCATAAAGATTACTGAAGCATTAGTGAGTCCGAAAGTCATTACTATGAATTCATAGTGCCCGTATCTTGTATGAAAAGTAGTGTTGGGGACATCTTCCTTCTTCACCCTTACTTGATAATATCCCGACCGAAAATCTACCTTGGAGTAGTATTGTGCTCCACACAGTTGATCGAATAAGTCATCAATCCATGGTAGAGGATACTTTTTATTTATCGTGATTTTGTTAATTTCATGATAATTGATGCAAATCCGCATTGACCCATCCTTCTTCTTGACGAAGAGGACTCGTGCACCACATGGTGAAGCACTTGGGCGTATAAACCCTTTTTCCTGATTCTCCTGTAGTTGTTTCCTAAACTCTTCAAGCTCCACGACAAAAATTCTATATCGAGTCTTGGATATTGGTAGAGCCCCTGGTGTAAGATCAATTGAGAATTCAACATCTCTTCTAGGAGGAAGACTAGACAGTTTCTTGGGAAACACTTCAGCGAATTCCCTCACAATAAGCATTTCGTCAAGGATGGTTTCTTCCTTGGAGTCAATCATCTGATCCAAATACACATGCTCAAAGGGAAGTAATATCCATGCTTGAGATGATGGATCTAAAGGAGATTCATCTTCCTCCTTACACTTGTAAACAATCGGGGGTCGATTCTCCATATAGAGTGTGACTTCCCTCTCCCGACAATTTATGTTGGCTCTATATAAGAAAAGCCAATCCATGCCAATAATTGCATCAAATTACACTAGAGGGAGTATGACAAGGTTCGCTGGGAAATTCAATCCACCAATTATGACAGGGGAAGAGTTATATTCATGGGATGAAATGATTTCCCCATTTTTCGTATTCACCGACATCTTCACTTCCTTGATTTGTGGTGGTGCTGGGATTGTTCTACTAAACATTCGAGATACAAAAGAATGCGTAGAACCTGAATCAAAAATTAGGTTCTATATTCTTGAATGAATAACTAGCATACCTATCACCACTTTGTTCTCAGGGTTCACTTCAGCAAAAGTGATGGAAAAATCTCTTCCTTGCTACCTTGGAGGTTGTTGGTTGCCTCCGAATACCCTTAGATTAGGGAACTGATTTGAAAAATGTCCCGGTTATTTCTAGTTGTAGCAATGTACAACATGTTGAGTTTCGAACGAAGCATTCCTCTACTATGTCACAGTCATGGGTCTTTCTTGCCGACAGTTAACAGCTAGGCGCCCTTCTCTTCCACACCAAAAGAATTTCCTCGTCCACTTGAGGCAATTTCAAGGATTCTTCTTTCTTATCTTTTGGAAAGTGGGGTGATGGATCTTCTTAGCACTGTTGGATTTATCCATTGGATTTCCAGCATTGAAGTCCACCTTACACTTATTGTCTCCATGATACCCCTGTGATTCCCCGGTCTCCATTTCGACCTTGAGGGCACATCAGAAAATTTCCTAATAGCTGTCGAAGTCACAGATCGCTAATGCTTTCCATAGGCTAGGCTTCAGCCCACCAAAGAAGTGGTCAACCTTTCATTCGGGGGTAATGACAAAGACGAAAGCGTATCGTGCAAGACTTGTGAAGTTTGCCTTGTATGCTCCAACAGATTCTTCACCTTTTTTCTTGAGGGAAAGGAAGTCCATTTCCATCTTAAGCCGTAGGGTTCACGGAAAATATTTATCGAAAAACATATTTTGGAAATCCTTCCATTCCAACGCCTCGATCTCATTCTCAGGCTTCATATTTTTGATCAACATCCACCATTGATCAGTATCACCCTCCATACGATACGTCTCTAGGAGAACCTTCTCTTGTTCAGGACATTGAAGGATGGAGAAGATCTTTTCAATGGAGTTGATCCATTGTTCAGCGATCGTGGGATCGGATGATCCACTAAAAGTAGGAGGCCTTTATCTCATGAAGCTCTCGATAGAGACTTGTTCCTTATTAGTGGGTTTTGGACGTTCCTCTTGACCTATGTTTCTATTCAAATCTTGAGTCAGCTAAGAGAGAAGAATGACAAAGTTCACGATTCCTGCTCCCATTGGATTGGGCATCTCATTAGTACAGTAATCACACTAATCTTCACATCGGTTGTTAGCCCGATTCCTCCTATTACCGGCCATTGTCTCGAATGAAAGGAATGTTAGGGGAGTAACACATAATGGGTAATCCAAATACAAAAGTTGATTACTTATAAATAAACATTTATTTCTTTAACTCATGACTCTATATGCTTCAATCTTGGCTTTTCATGATCTACTTTCTAAAATATTTTCCTAGGGGAAATTTTTTTAATTCCCCTAACAAGGGTTCATAATAAGCTTGTGAAATTATTAAAAAATATCCTCTGGGAGTCTCATAACCAAGAGTTCAGCAAGTCTCATTTTCTTGCACCAGTTCATGTTCATGTCTAGCTCAAAGCGGTGTTTTCAGGTTTTACCCCTAAGATACATTTGTGCCATATCCGCCTCTACCTGCTCGTATCCAGACAGGGATGTATTTGTTTGATAAACCACTTACTAAGTACCTAACAAAACTTAGGGATGTTTTAAATATACTTAGTCTTGTATCTAAGGCTTTACTAATGTTTTCTAATCCTAATCCCAAAAATAACCAAACCTATCCTCTGATACCAACTATGACAAACCTAATTTTATTACAAACTTAATCATGATTTATTACATAAACTACTCACTTGATAAAACATGGAAGATAGAGAGGTCTAGTGTCTTTGGGGCTTAGTATCATTACATAACAACATAAGTCATGAATTACAACATCTTTATTGAAAACTTCCTTTACAGGACTACTACATTCCCTCGTACTTAGCATTGCATGGGATAACCAGAGGACATGCATAAGAAAAGGGTGAGCTATAAAGCCAAGTAAGGGAATAAACATGGAATACATGAGGAGAAAAATACATGTTATAAAATAGTCATATCAATATATCAAAAGAGAAATATGAACATAAAGGCATGATAAAGAATGATAATCATAACATAGAAATGTGGAAACAACACTTAACATGGAATTAGCATGAGCGAAGGCTAATTGCACATGGAGCATGAGTAAATCCTCATTGAACATGAAGCACGAGTAAATCATTGTTTCACTTTAATTATCATTAGTAAACACTCATTTCGCATGACGTATCATGATACTATACTTTACCCAATGCATTGGAGCGTTATAAGGGCGCACCCCTCTTAAACATTTCATTTCATGCCTAAGTGTTCCACATGGAGAATAAAACATGGATTCATTTAACATAATCATTTATCCCACGATAAATGAATGCTGGATTCATACATGAATATTTATAATCAATAAGTAAATTTTCATAAAGGTGAATACCCTTGATGTAGAAATGGGCATGGTATTCACTACACCAAGGCATTGGCTTAGAAAATCGGCGCAACTTCTGCAACGTAAAGACGTGACATAAGAATTCATAAAAATGGTTAGTGAGAGATAAAGGGGTGTATCATCATATTTAAATGAAATTTATAGTATGGGTTTCATAATGATACATGTACAAACAATAATAATAGAATTTAGATTCATGATACAAAGGTATTGCTTGAATGTAAATGAAGAGAGAGAAGTTCCTTTCGGAATTTCGGCATAGTAACAGGTGTACATGGGAGGCATTTAATGAGATAGAAAGGGGTCTCCCATCAATCAAACAATACTATGGAAGTATGGGGGAGGTGAAAAACCATACCCCCAACATTTATAATTGAAATTTAAAGGGTATAACAATATTAATAAAATTAGACAAAAAAAGTGAAAGGAAGAAAAACCCTTACTTGGAAGTGTGCTTCCAAGGCTTCAGAGAGGCTTGAGAGATGCTTCTTGGGAGCTTGGGAAACCATGGGGCGATTATATAGAGATTAGGGCAGAGGTTGTATGTACTCTAAAGGCATTGAGTGAGGAGGACGTGGGATATTTGGTGGGTTTATATAGGAAAGGTTAGTGAATTCATTATTATTTTGGTTTGGGACCCCTTACATTCAACTAATACAAACCACACATCAGCTCATGGTTTTTTCCCATGGTTTTTGGAAAAGGGAAAAGGAAAAAAATATTTTATAAGGACAAAGTCCGAACTTCTTAAAAAAATGGGGTTGCTTATGTGGAGGTGAGTCACACTCCCATGGAAAATAATTTAAAAAGACAAGATGTTTAATAAGTCTTGAGGGGTCCATTAATGCTTTGTAAAAGTAAATCAAAAAAACCCAAAATCACATTATTTTAATTTTAAAACATATATTGGCCGAACATAAAGCTTATATTATTTTATTACATCACTATTGGGTCATTATGATGTCATAAAACACATTATATATTTAAACGGTATTTAATTTTTACCCAAAAA
Source organism: Viscum album (assembly GCA_963277665.1). NCBI lineage: Eukaryota > Viridiplantae > Streptophyta > Magnoliopsida > Santalales > Viscaceae > Viscum > Viscum album. The sequence continues at coordinate 92,970,679 of OY728155.1, forward strand.
TTTGATTGTCTCAGAAAATTATGAAAAATTCACCATTGGATAATTTTGACGTCCTGATTCCAGAAATATCATATATTTTAATTAAATAATTTTCTAAATATGTTAATTTTCACTATCAATATAAAAACCAACATTTATATAAAATTCACAGGTTTTGACAAAAATGGCTTTCAAACCATAATAAAAATTACAATTGCATTCATAAAATTATAAGATCATTTATATTTAATAAAAATAAATTTAATAGTAATAATAATATTTTAATAAAATATATTTAATTTAAAAATCCCTTAATTTAATATAATAGAATTCTTAATTAAAAAATAACTAAAAAAACTATTTTTACTTTAAAAACTATTTACAATGTATCAATAATGAGAGGAAAGTATATTCATTATTATATACAAAAATAATGTACATGAACATAATACTAGAGATTTTTTACATAAACACTTAAAACAGCCACATAAGACCTAAGGGTAAGGTGTGCGATGGTGACAGTCTCTTGGGGTGGCTCAGATAACATCGCTAGAGTGGTGATCTCTATCAACTTCCACTTTTTCTGTAGACGGTCCCGATCGAGCTTGACATAATGAAGCTCAGCTTGGGCTTGGTCAAGAGTGAATCCCAAAGATGACACCTCTTTTCTGAGCTCCGAAAAATGGTCTTCGTATGGAGCGATTCTACTGGATGAGGCCATCGCTTCCTTTGTCTAAGTAAATTGGGTTTGTTAAAGTCCTATTTTTATACTAATAATGTGATCGCTGTTCAATGGCTATAAAAGAAACGGTCACAATTCTTAACATAAAACCAAATATGTTGACATTTTATATAAACATTTTAGATAGAGAGACATTTAATTAGATCAAGAGGGATTTCCATTAAGTAAACTTTGGGCCGTTACAAGATTATTTTGACTGTTTATATATATATATATATTATTATTATGTATTCACACCATAGATTTGGTTACTCTCCTTCTAGGAGAGGAAAATACTTGTAGGGTACACCATGTTCTTTTTTGTGTTTCTATTATTATGGATGGATGAGTCTACTCCCCTTCTATATGTTGACAATACTGGGTGTATAGTTTATTTACTCCCCATATCGATCCCTTTATTTTTTGATGAGAATAATTTCACTTTTTTTTTGGGTAGATCTATTATCTTTGACTATATCTTGAATATACTATCTTTTTACTCTTATTATATCTCTTACTTATCCCCCCTTATATCTAGGGGTGTCATACTGGGTATGTATAAACTCACCCATATATGGTATTTTCCTACACATATCATCTCTTATGAAGACAACAAACATGTCGACCATGACTATAGAGGTTATTAGGTATACTGCATGCTTTGGACATCATACGGTGGTGGTAGCCCAGGATTGAGGAGTTGTGATCTCTTTCAGCCATTTACTTTTTGTGTTTTTTCAGGTTGGGACATATTTCGTATTAGGAATTAATTTTTTCCTCTTTAATTTTTTAGTTTTCACTACTATAATTTTTTACTATCTAGAGGCTCATGCATACTTGGTTTACTTTCTTGCTATGTTTCATCTTTTACTCTTTCAGTCTATACTTTCACATTGAGATGGATATGTGTGTACATACAGGTACTTAGTAAAAGGACTCCTCATGTTAATTATGCCTTCAACACTGGTTGCTAGCTGCAAGCTTATGGAGATGAGCTTGGGGTATTTGCATCTCGAGCCTCAGCTTGGGTTGGGTCATGACATCTAACTTCTTCAAGATAATATTAGATGCTTCACGTGAAGATATAGAACAATATATTTTTATATTCATAGATGTAATAGAGTGATTATTACTCTACCATTCAACAAATAATTTAAATTTTTTGAATTTGTAAAATTTTTAAGTTCCTTATCTAGAATCTGATAAGTACTAAGCGTCATACAATAAGAAACACCATTATTGAAAAAATATCATTTTGTCTCTCTTGTATTCATAATCATAACCATCAAATATAAGTGGTTTTCTAGAATTCAAATTCTCGAGAGTAATAACATTTATTCCTTCCATTATATAGAAAATAAAAACAATTTACACAATACACATTAGTGTAATAATAGTTTATAAGAAATCAATTTATAATTTTTTTTATAACTTATAATAGATAAAAAAAGGTAAAATCACAACAAGTATTTCCATAGAACCTTCTCTAATACAAATTTTTGGATTGTAAGTGTTTACAATGGGTAAAATATGGTGGTGAATTGAAGTTTTAAAAAGTAAAATAACATAAAACCCAAAACCTATTATGTTAAAAAGATTGATCTCATAAGTTTTTCGATGATAAGAGTGTTTGTATCAGATTCATAAATCATTCAAAAAAATAAAATTTAATCAGGCTCATAGACAGTCTAATAAAATAGGTATTATAATTAATAGTAAAATCAAATTCCTAATATAAATTTCATAGAGGAATGTTTAACTTGTTGAAAATATTATATGAAAATATTAAAAATGTAAGAATGACTTAAAAGGTTTATAAACATAATTATACTCTTTAACAATAAGAATTAAAGAATTCATAAATCCTAACGTAAGATATCCTTAGTTTTAAACCTAATTGTAAATGTCTATCTTTTCAGACAATGAAATATCTTATTAAAATGACCAGAATTACTCTATCTTACAAAACCCTAGAATCCCTCAATACTTTAATTGGAATTTGATATGTCTTCCTAACCATGGAATCCATTGATCCAATGGATCAGATTCACCTATCGTCTTATCCAAGAATATCCATTATCTAATCCTAGATAAAAAAAAAGTAACTATAAATTCAAAATGTTCTAATGAATTTAAAACACTCACGTGGATTCCTTATAAATAAAAATATATGAAAAATTACAAATAAAAATAATGATATGATTAGTCAGTGAAAAATCTATTATATATTCCATTGAAAATGAATCAGCTAAAATCTCTTATAATTCAAACATATTTATAATCATCCCTCCCGTGAATATATATCTAGGAATACAACATTTGGTTGAAACAATCTTAGATATTATTCACTTAAAAGCACATAAAACAATTTCCATATGATTTCATTTTTATATCGAGATCATAATGTTGTAATATATTCTATCTGATAGAAATAATTTTAATTTTTATGATTGTAAATGTTATAGAGTACAATGGACTATACTATCTGTTTATCGATAAAATGAACTTAACTAATGTCTGATGGATCTAAACAATTTTTAGTTCTATATTTATGACTTTGGTCAGTCTGATGGACAAAACACTGAGTCAAACTAATAGATAGAATCATTAGTCATTCCGATGGATCAGACACTATGTCAGTCTGATAGAGGAAATTAACGAATAATGTTTATCTTCTTTTTTTATCATAAATAAAACTACTCGGCCTTAAAAAATTAAATAATCTTGAATCAAATGAATAATTCACATTAATTATCTTTTCAGGTTTAAAGTTTTAGAGAATTAGGCCATAACTATAAAATTACATCTCAAGAATTACAAAGTCTACACTTCTACTCAGTATCCATTTTTTTACAATGTAAAAACTCTTGAAAAAATAGTCATATCTATTTTCATGTTTTAGATAGCATGGATTTTATTTGATCACATCCAAGACCCTATTCATCTTTATATCCTATTAAAAGCATTTCAAAACTTGGGAGGTGTATAAAAATCCCAGTAAGGGTTATTAGAAAAAGAAAGAAAACATTAGTTCATCAATATATACATAACATAAGCTCTTTAACATACCTCATTAAATCATAATATTTTCCAAGTAGACCAAAATCATAATGGTAACTTGTGACATCCACAACATACTTACGTTGTAGGTTTCACAACTACTTAGGGAGTTACTTTTGGAATACCCATCATAGTATATTCCCCAAATATCTTAGGAAAAACATTCATGTTTACCTCCGTCACGTTATCCAATTAATTAGAGATCTATCTTGGTCTCACCTGCCCTAGGTTTATCATGGAACCACCCGTATATGTAAAAAATTCCCAAGAACACTAACATATTCATAATACATAAAACAAACATAAAATAAAGATATAATTTACATATTTCAATCAAAATATATCATTTAAATATATTGACATAACAAATCCATTATAAAAACCATTTTCAATACCAAAATACCTAAAATGTTTATATGGTATTTATTTTTCTTTTAAAATCATTACATCTGGTTAAGGAAACTAAAGATCAAATAATACTCACGGTGGAAGAAAAGGTCTCTGTCACCGTGTGCATTAAAAATAAACATTACCATTTTTATTTTATTAAAAAGATTCGTAGAGAAAAGATTTAATTTGAATGAAATTAAAATTAAAAGGGGATTATAAACCTTTTAAATTAAAGTTGTGTAGAAATAAAAAGATGCCTCAATGAATTTAAATTGAGAGAAGTCCCTTACCACGTGTCCGATTTGACCCGTTCATTCTATAATCTTCTGATTAATAAACTAAAGTTAATTTATATTTTCTTAAGAACCTTTTTCAAGTTTATTATTCCTTTTATATCTCTTATTACCATGTTATAAACATTACATAATCATTTAAGTTAATATCATTCATTTTGTCGATGTTTGGTACTTGAGACGAAAATAGACTTCTTATAATCATTTAAGAAGTGAAATGCACCGTTCATGGAGATGGTAAGCCGTACGTACGCATGAACAAAACTTTCATTTATATTTCGTTTTTTAATGGAATTAGAACATAATGATACATAGGTATATTCTATATCCAGTATAATATCATATATAATTTAATTAACTATATCCTTTATATTTTCCACGTAATGCATGAATGAGTCACATCACCTTGAGGGGGCGGTAGTATGCACTTCCTCAAATGAGATTGTCGTATTTACCCACTATGGATACCATATAGGTATTCTATAAATGAAAAATACAGAAGAATAAAGAAAACATAGACATAATATCTATCATATATAAATACAGTGCCATCATAATGGCCACCATGAGGGGAAGTAGGAGATATCTGAAAAATCATCGTTTCGTGGGGCAGTTGTTCGCCATCCACCGAAATAGTATGTTCTTTACACATTAGATAGAGGTGTGTGTAAGTGTAGTTCGAATAATTCTCATAATAATGACCTATTATATTGAGGATACTTTCGTTGTTATAAAATATAGGAATAAAAATAGTTTATTGGGTTGTATAAATAAAATAAAATAACATAATTTAAGAGAAGACATTAACTTTAAATCGGGTAACTCCCATTAGATTGAACCAAAAGAGTTTCTTGAAGTGCCTTCTGCCTAAGGTAAGGATTATAGTATAAATAGAGGGATCTTGAGATATTATTTGGGCAGAGGTTGGCCAATCCAAGGGGCTTGAGATGTGTGAGTAATGGGTTATATGTGAGGGAGTTTTATAAGGGGGAGGAGGGTCTCTTTAGAAAATTTAGAAAATATTATTATATTATATAATGATTTTCAGTTTTTTAAAGGTCCAAAACATATTAATGTTGAAGATAAGATGACTCATGTTTGAACTAAAGTCATCCAATAATAACTAGAAAGGTTTAAGATATTATTTTAATCATTATACTCTTATTTATTTAAATCATTTATTAGTAAAGTAAACACTGCATTATTATTGTGTCATAAATAATTTGATTTATTTGATGTATAAATATTATAAATAAAATACCACTATTTATGAAATCTCTTTAGATTTCAAATTAATATTTATAGTTTAAGAGATAAATTATATGACCCCATGTAAAAATTGATTTACTAAATGATATTTGTTTATGTCATTTTGGTCATTACATTAAATTAATTAATATAAAGTGCCATTATTACTCCCATGTGGATCCATGGGGTCCAAAAATCGATCAAAGGATGCCCATAGTTGGAAATGAATTAACCAATAAATTAGGACACATATTAGGGTAATTTAATATTATTATAATAACATATTGTTATCCTTATTTAACAGATTTACCCTTTAACCATAGTTAATAATATTTTAACTGAACTAAATATTCATAATGTATAAAAATAAATGTTACATATTTACACAATTTATAACTCCTGATTCCAAATATTTAATCCATTTTTCCAAATTCAAAACACATAAGTAGTAGAAATTAATTTAAAATTAATTCCCATTGTCAAAACAAAAAGTGTGTTTTTAAGAAATAATAACTATCGAAAGATTTATCGTTGTTTATGTATAATTTATAATTGAAGTTACTTCTAGTGACCATAATTGGATTAAATTGTAAAAAGGTTTTCTAATTACACTTCAAAACCAATTAAAAAGATAATCTAACCATATAAATAAATTATATTAGAAGGTAGTTTTGAATTAAAATACAGTACTTTTCACTAATCATTAAAAAATGAAATTTATTATAAAAATACCAAAATATCATCCAAATTAAATTTTGATGTCCTGATTATAATGAATAATACTGTTTTTTCAAATAAAACATATGAATGTGAAAAAAATAGATTTAAAAGGGTTAACCTTTAAAAGGCGGTAAATTGACTTTTTAAATAATATTAGAGTATTTTGTGATTAAAATTGTATTCATTCACATTTTAAGCCTCTAACTTTTATTGCATAAATTTAAAATCATTTAAAAAACATGTATAATCATATTTTAGTTATTTATATTCATATTTTCCAATACAACGGCTATGCATTAACTACCATTTAAAATAATAATATTATATTATCAGTGTGCAACATAAGATTGCAAAGAAACTCGTTGTTGTGTATCGGGTACGCCATCGAACATAGTATCTCTTTTAAAATAAAATTAATATTTAATTAAAAAATATAAATAAATATGGAAATGTCATATTTATTTATTTACCTAGTGTGTTACATCCTTCCCCCCATTTGGAAATTACGTCCTCACAATTTTATTCACTTATCAAATAAGTGGGGGTATTTATTCCTTATAGCACATTCAGATTCTCACGTTGCCTTTTAAACCATATGCTATTTTCACAAAACCATCACCTGGTGAATTACCTTATTCTACAACACTTTCTCTCTTCATTCATGAATTTTGACTGGTTATTCCTCATAAGATATATTCTAAGCCAACAGAACTGTCTTTGGGCTCAAAACATGAGATGGATCTGGCACATATTTCTCAACACTGAAACTTGAAAAACATTTTGTACTTGGGATAAACTTGGAGGTAAAGCCACTCTATACAGAACAAATCCAACTCTCTCCAAGATTTCAAAGGGTTCAATGATCTTCGGACTCAACTTTCCCTTCTTACCAAAATGAATCACACTTTTCCATAGAGAAAATTGGAGAAAAACTTGATCACCAACCTCAAAAGAAAGATCCTTCCTCCGGTTGTCAACATAAATATTCTACCTACTCTGAGTTATTATCATGCGCTTCTGAGTCAATGGAACCTTATCTGCCATCTCTTCTACAAATATTGGTCCCATTAACATCTTTTCACCTAAATTATCCAAAAAATCTAGAGTTTGGCATGGCTTTCCATCGAATTCCTCAAATGGATCCATCTCTATAATAGAATGATAACTGTTATTATAAGAAAATTCAACCAAATAAAGATGTTGGTCCCAACTTCCCTGGTAATTCATCAATCAGGAACATAACAAATCCTCAAAGGTCTGAATTGTTCACTCTAATTTACCATCTTATTGAGGATGAAAAGCTGTACTAGAATTTAATTCAGTACCCAACGACTTCAAAAGGCTTTTACAAAAGTTAGAAGTAAGCATGAGATCACGATCAGATATAATATAGAGTGGAACTCCATGTGACCTGATGATTTCTTTAACATACAACTGATAATGTTGATCTAGAGACAATGTACATTGAATAGGAATGAAATGAGTAGATTTATTCAACCGATCAACAATAACCCAGATTGCATTATTACCTCGAGATGTCTTCAGTAATCTGATAACAAAGTCTATGGATATATTTTCCAATTTTCACTCTGGTACTGGTAAAGGCTGAAGAATCCCTTTCAATAACTTCCACTCTACTTTAACCTACTGACAAGTTAAACATGTCATAGTAAAATAAGAAATATCTCTTTTTATTCCATCCCACCAGTAATACTCATGAAATCTCAGTACATCTTAGTACTGCCGGGATGAACTAAAAACAGAGAACTATGATCTTTACATAACTACTCAATCTTCAACTGTGAATCACAAGGAACACATAATATCTTTCCAAATATCAAAATACAATCATTATCAAGGTTAAAATAAGGAAACTAACCCTTCTGAACCAACTCTTCCTTTTTCTGTAACTCACTGTCTCCCTTTTGCGCTTGCTTAATTCTCCATAAGAGAGATGATTTCACTTCCACATGAAAGAAAACAGTGGAATTTCCTGCACCAAAAAGTTCTATAAAAAAGTTCATCAAATCAAAAACCAAAGGATCTCTTTCCAAACATAGCATGGTTAATAAAGCATTACTTTTTCCACTCAAAGCATCAACCACTTTATTTTCTTTTCTTGGATGGTAATGAATTGTACAATCATAATCCATGATTAATTCTAGCCATATCCTCTATCTCTTGTCCAATTATTTTTGAGTGAATATATACTTTAAAATGTTGCTGTCAGTATATTTTTCACATTTTACTTCATAAAATGATGCCTCTAACTTTTTAAAGAAAAAATATTGTAGCTAATTCCAAATCATTTTCAGGGTAATTTAACTCATGAGGTTTAAACTGACATGAAGCATAAGAAATTACCTAATAATTCTACAAAAGGACACAACCTTGTCCTTTCAATGAAGAATCACCGTAGATAACAAATTCTCCATCTCTGGAAGGCAGTGCCAAAATTGGAGCATTCACCAATCTTCTTTTCAATTCCTGAAAACAATCATCAAATTCTTTTGTTCAGATGAACTTAACACCTTTTCGAGATAATTTAGTCATTGTACTATATAACAATGCAAACTTCTCAAGAAACCTCTGATAATAAACATAAAAATCAACAAAAATATGGTTCTCAGTTATATTTTTGGGTCTTGTTCATTCTTCAAAAAAAATTGTTTTAGCAAGATCAACAGTCATACCATTTTTGAAAACAATGTGACCAAGGAAAGATTTGTTTTGTAACCAAAACTCACACTTTCTGAATTTCTCATATATTTTTTTAAGTCTTTCAAGATAACCCTTAAATGAATTTCATGTTTCTATTTTATTTTTGAATAAACCAAAATATCATCAATAAACACAACAACAAACATATCCAAGAACTCACAAAAAATTCTATTCATAAGATCCATGAATACACCAGGTGCATTGGTTAACCCAAAATACATAACAAAAAATTCATAACAGCCATATCTAGTACAAAATAGAGTCTTCATAATGTCTTCTTCCTTTAAAGTCACATGATGGTACCCCAACCTCAAGTCAATCTTCAAAAAATTCTTAGCTCCCAGGAGCTGATCAAACAAATCATCGATATGAGGCAAAGGATAATTGATATTAACAGTGTTGTTTTTAAATGCTCTAAAATCCCTGGGAAGTCTCAGTGAACCATATTTCTTTTTAAAAAATAATAAAAGAGAAGTACATGGTGATGTTCTAGTTCCAATGAAACCTTTATCTAATAACACATGCAATTTCTTCTTTAACTCTAAAAGTACAATTTGAGCCACTTAATAAGGGGGTTTTGAAATTGTATTATAATTAGGAACTATGTCAACAAAAAATTCAACTTCCTGATGAGGTATAATACCCAAAAACTCATCATAAAAAACATCATGGTACTCATTTACCACTAGTACATCATTAATCTAAATAGTTCCTTTGTTTTCAACAATATGTGCAAGGTAACATTAATTTATATATTTTACTAGTTTCCCAGCTTCCTGATAAGTAATCAAACATAAGGGTTCATTCTTGTACACAAACTGAAAATTATCCTAATATGAAACCTCTTTAGCTCTACAGTCAATCTTAGCATGATAACTATAAAGTTGATCCATTCCCAAATTAACATCAAACTATACTAGAGGCAAAAAATAAGGTTTTATGGTTGATTAATTCCACACACATGGACATGAAGGTTCTTATAATTTCTTTTTGTCTCAAAATTTCCTCCAGGGGTTTTTACCATAAGTTCAAGATTCAAATATTGAGATGGAATTCCCAAATTTCTAGAAAACATATCAAAAATGAAAGAATGTGTAGACCCTAAATCAAACAACCCATTGGCATAATCAAAACACACAAACTGTGTACCTGATAGTACTTCATTTGATGGCCCAATATCTGCTGAAGTAGTTGAAAAATATTTCACCACCCCATTATGCTTGTATTCTGGCTACTTTCCCTCAGTTGAGTTCTTCTTTGGACACTCATTTGCATAATAACCCATTTCATTGCTCTTAAAACATTTTACTGACTGTAAATCAGATTTTTTCTTACCATTACCCTTATGTTTTTCATTGAAATTATGATCCTTATGTCCCATTTTACCTCATCGGTAGCACTTAATAGAATTCAAAAGACATTCCTCATAATACTTTTTACCATAATTTTCACAAATGGTTAACTGAAGTTTCATACCATCAAACTTTTTTGAGGAGTTCTTCCCTTTTTTCTGCCACCTCGACCTCTCATTCTGTTGTTTGTCAAAGAACACCTGATCATCAGAAAACTCCACTTCCACCTTCTCCACACATCGAAAACGTTTTTAATAACTTTTAAACTCAGGAGAATCTAAAGCCCACCAATAATTTGGATTAAATTCTGATTAAAAAAGGATGATTTTACTATCATGATCTCATATAAAATTTGAAACATACCTTTCTATTCGAGTGAATTTTTATTCATAAGAAGCCACTGAGTCATCCTCCTACCTCAATTCCAGGAATTGTTTTTCCATCCTAAGACAAACCACCATTGGAAAATATTTCTCAAGAGACATACCTTTGAATTCATCCCAATCAATAGCATCAATCTCATCACTAACCATGATATTTTTCACCATCGACCACCACTGATCGGTTTCACCTTCAAAACGGTAAACCGCAAGACTAAACATTTGATGTTCTGAACACCCCCATGACATAAAAAATCTTTTCTAGTGCTTTAATCCACTCTTCTGATATCATAGAGTTAGATGATCCACTTAATTATGGGGGATGTTGCATCATTAAATTATCCACTACTGACATGTTCCTCTGTGGTTGATTTGGAAGATCTCATTCATAGATATCACCGGCATTTATTTCTTTAGTTAACTATGTCGTCACAACAAAAAACTATTCAGTTCCAATTACAAACATCTCAAGTTTCTGATTTGGAAGGTTGTCTTACTCTTAATTTTGTCCCAACATAGCTTCCTTGTTTCCTCTGCAGAAAACCATTATGAACATAGAAATATCTTAGGTGATGAAACATGGTAATCTGTAAATTCCACATCATTTCAATATTAACATAAATTAATTTATGGATGTTATGTTACAAATTCCCTAACTCCTAAAGTTATCTAAACTGACCTATGATACCAACTATAAGGACCCAGACGTAAAACATTACATAATCTTGAATTAAATGAATAATTCACATTGATGATCTTTTCATGTTTAGAGTTTTAGATAATTAGGATATAACTATTACATTACATCTCAAGAATTACAAAGTAGACAATTCTACTCAGTTTCCATATTTTTACAAAGTAACAACTCTTTAAAAAAAGAGTCATGCCTAGATCCATGTTTTAGATAGCATGAGCGTTCCTTGATCCCATCCTTGACCCTATTCATCTTTATGTCATGTGAAAAACATTTCAAAACTTGGGATGAGCATAAAAAGCTCAGTAAGGGTTGTAAAACAAAGATAGAAAAAATTAGTTCATCAATACATACATAACATAATCTCTTTAACATACCTCATGAAATCATAAGATTTACATAGTAAAAAAATCATAAAGGTATCTTGTGGCATCCACAACATAGTTATGTTGTAGCTTTCTCAACTATGTAGGGAGTTACTTTTGGAATACCCATCACAGTATATTCCCTAAATCTATTAGGAGAAACATTCACGTTTACCTCCGTCACATTACTAAATTCATTAGAGATATATCTCGGGATCACCCGCCCTAGTTTTATCATGGAACCACCCATATAAGTAAACAATTCCCAAGAACCTTAAAATATTCATAACATATAAAAAAACATAAAGAAAAGATGAAATTTATACATTTCAATCACAATATATCATTAAAATATATTGACATAACAAATCCATTAAAAACCATTTTCAAAACCAAAATACATAAAAAGAGTATATGGTATTTTTTTTTTAAAATCATTATGTCTTGTTAACGAAGCCAAAGATCAAATAATATTCGCGTTGGCGGAGAAGGTCATTGTCACCACGTACGTTAAAAAGAAACATTCCTTTTAGTCATTTATTAAAACTATTTCTAGAGAAAATATTACCTTTGAATGAAATTAAAATTCAAACGGGTTTATAAACATTATAAAATAATGTCGTGTAGAAATCAAAAGATGCCTTAGTGAAAGGAAATTGAGACGAAGTCACTTACCCCATGTCTGACTTTACCCGTTCATTATTGAATCTTCTGAATAATATACTATTGTTAATTTCTAATTACATAAGAACCTTTTTAAATATTATTATTCCCTATATATCACTTATTACCATGTTTTATACATTATATAATAATTATAGTTAATAACATTCATTTTGTTGATGTTTGGTACTTGAGTAAAAAATGGACCACTTTTAATTACATGTTGTTCATGTGGTCAAAATTCCATTATCTCCATAATTATATTCATGATGTAGATATATCATATATATCCAGTATATATATGAATTTATAATAGTATATAACTTTAGGAGTTAATAAATGAAATGCACCTTTCATGGAGACAGTAAGCAGTATGTATGCAAGAAAACTACTTTCATTTCTATTTCGTATTTTGATGGAATTAAAACTTAATGATAAATAAGTATATTATAATTCTAGTATAATTTCATATATAATTTCATTAACTCTATTCTTTATACATTCCATGTAAGGCATAAATGAGTCATATCACTTTGAGGGGGTGGTAGTCCGCACTTCCTCAAATGAGATTATCGTATTTACCAACTTTGGAAACCATAAATGTATTCTATAAATTAAAAATAAAAAAGAATAAAGAAAAAAATAAATATAATATATATAATATATAAATACATTTCCATAATAATGTCCACCATGAGAGGTGTAGGAGATATTTGAACAATCATCATTTCGTGAGGCGGTAGTTCTTCGTCCATAGAAACAATATGTTCTTTACCTATTAGACGGAAGCGTGTGTAAGTGTAGTAAGAATACTTCTACTAACAAAAACCTAGTCATTTAGGATACTGGTGCATTTATAAAATAAATGAATTAAAATAGTTTAGGGGGTTGGAGAAATAAAATAAAATAAAATAATTTAAGAGAAGACATCACCTTTAAATAGATTAACTCCAATTGGTTTGAACCAAAAGGGTTTCTTGAAGTGACTTTTACCTAAGGAAAGGCTTATAAGATGAATAGTGGGATCTTGAAAGATTATTTTGGTAGAGCTGGACGATCCAAGGGGCTTGAGAGGTGTGGTTAATGGGTTATAGGTGAGGGCTTTTTATAAGGGGGGAATCTTTAGGGAATTTTGAAAATATTATTTTATTATATAATGTTTTTTAGTTTCTAAAGGTAAAAAGATTATTAAAGTAAAATATAAGATGAAAAATGGTTGAAATAAAATCATCCAACAATAATTGGTGAAGTTTCAGATATGATTTTATTCTTTATAATCTTATTTATTTAAATCATTTATTAATGAGGTAAATAATGCATCATTATTATGTCATAAATAATTTTATTTATTTGATGTCTAAAAATTATAAACCAAATACCACGATATAGGAAATATTTTTAGATTTAAATTGAACAATTATAGTCTAATAGATAACTTATATAACCACATGTAAAAATTGATTTACTAAAAGATATTTGTTTATGTCATTTTTTTCTTTAATTTAAATTAATTAATATAAAGTGCAATTATTACACCCTTGTGGCTCCATGGGGTCCCAAAATCAACTCGAAGATTCCCATGAATGGACATGAATCAAAAAATAGTATTATGAATCATGTTAGGGTAGTTTAAGATTATTATAATAATATTTTTTTATCCTTATTTACAATATTTACTATTTAACGATTGTAAATAAAATATTAAGGGAGATAAATATTCATAATGCCTTAAAAAAGTTACATATTTACCCAATTTTTACATCATGATTCCAAATATGGAATCCATTTTTCAAAATTCAAAACAAAAAAGTGGTAGAAATTAATTTAAAATTAATTCCCGTTGTCAAAACAAAAAGCTTGTTTTTAAGAAATAATAACTATCGAACAAATGACAATTGTTTATGAATAATGTCTAATTAAAATTACTTACAATGACCATAATTTAATTAAATGGTAACAATATATTCTAATTACACGTAAAAATGAATTAAAAATATAGTCTAATCATAAATATATATTAGATTAAAAGGTAGTTTTGAATTAAAATACAGTATTTTTCATTATTCATTAAAAAATGAACTTTATCAGAAAAATACCAAAATTTCACCCAAATTAAATTTTGATGTCCTGATTCCAAAGAATAATATTTATGTAAAATAGAACATATAAAATTTACAAAAACTATATTTAAAAAGGTTTCTCCATCAAAAGGTGGTAAATCGACCTTTTAAATAACATTAGTATATTTTGGGCTTACAATTGGATTTATTCACATTTTATGCCTCTAAATTTTATTGGATAAATGTAAAATAATTTAACAAACATGTATAATAGTATTGTAGTTTTTTCTATTCATTCCTTCCAATACAATTACTAGGAATGAATTACCTTGTAAAATAATAATATTATATTATTAGTATACAACGTAAGATTTCAATGAAACCTGTTGTTTCATATCGGGTTTGACATCGAACATAGCGTCCCTTTTAAATTAAAATTAATATTTAATTCACATATATTAATAAATATGAAAATTTCATATTTCTTTATTTACCTCGGGTGTTACAATAACCAAATCTTTATTCTTTAAAAAGGTTATTTTATATAAAAACAATCTAAAAAACTTTGGGTTATATAAATTTAGTAAAATAATATTTTAATAAATTGTTTGTGATTTTCAAAACTAACGAAAGGAAAAGTAGAAAGAATACAATTGACTTAACATATTTTTAACATTCTAATCTCGTTTTCACCCATTCAATATATCCATACATAAGATAATAAAGAAATGAAAATTTTGAAATATTAATGAATTAATCTATAAAAATAATGCATTTTATAATAATAATATATATATATTATTGTTTTTTCAATTTCCCCACACTCATAATGTTCTTTTCCTCAAGCATTAAATCTCAGAACAAATTAAATAGAAACACCATGTTACCAATATTCAAATTCCAAAAAAATTAAATCAAATGATTAAAATAGAGGATATAATATTCATGTTACATATAAAACATCAATTCAACTTCAGACTCTTAAAATAGAATAATTAATAAGATTATTTTACTTAAAATTTGAGAAATGGTACACATTTCCCTCTCATTTATAAATATGTCATAATTCATCATTATTAGGAATGAAAAATCATGATTTACCTCTCAATGGATTCCTTTCCCTGATCACTGATGATAAAAATTAATGTATAATTATTCTCAGGTCATGAGTTCATATTTATTTTCCATATTCTGGAAAAGGATCTATATTCTCCACTTTGTAATGTCAAAATTCACATAAAATCACGAAGGAAATGAAAATATGGTTTCGATGAATCTAGGGCTTAAGGTTAGTAGAGATTACTATTTAAAAAATTAAAGATAAAATATGAGTTTTATATCAAAATAATAATACATGATATTAAAAGAAAAGTGAAATAACAACATTCTCTATAAAATGAAAAATCACACCTCTTCGAACTCATAGTATGGTCATGATCAATGTAAATGTAATTAAATAATTAAAACTTCATGGATTTTCAATATTTCTATTTTATTTTTTCTTCTTTTTTATAAATTACTATTTTTTTAGTTTTTCAAAATTTATGATTTGAAAAAATATAATATCCACCAAATAACCCCACATGATAAAATCATCTTTCAGGTAATAGTGATTTTTTTTCCAAAATTGAACCCCAAATCTTTTCATTTTCTTTATCTTATATATAGATATTTTTCTTTCAAGATGGGAAAGTAAAATAAGTACAATGAATGTAACATGATAATATACCAATAACCAAATATAGAACCACACAATCTTTCTTTACAATGTAATACACCCCTTCTACAAAGACTTCCCTCAGCCCACAATTCAACATTAGAATATCATGAAATATAAATAGAGTTGGGAAGGAATGGATTTAAATGGATTATAACATGTATCATTCCTAAAAGGGACACACATGGCTTCTACAAGATGAATATAATTTAGGTAAGAGGTTGTTTCAAGGATAAGGTATTAATAATAAAAATTACCTCAATCATATTAAATGTTATTTTTCATAGTCATAGCTTTGACAATTTCCAATGAAATTTCTAGCAGGTGGCATGTACCAAGATAACTCATGAATTTTTCTCAAGATATAAATGTAAAGTATTTGGTCTAGAAATCATCTCTATAATTAAACAAATGAATTAAGGACAATCACTCATGGAATGAAATAATAATAAAAAATCAATCGTCAAAACTTTAGAATTTAAATGTATGAAAAAGGTAGATAAATTTAATTAAACTGAATAAAAAAATTCATATAAATCATGATTTATCAAAATTAATATTTAATGTTTACCTATAGTCAATAAAATTCTCCATTTTAGTAATTCAATCTTATTATTTATGAAATCTAAAAGATAGAATCATGAGATTCCTAAGAAATTCATATCTCACAGACCAGTTAAGTAAAGTAAGAAGGATAACTAAGGGAATGAAATGTTATTTTAAAGATAAAAAAGAGATTTAAATTTTCGATAAAAATATTTATAATTGAATCTCATACTCCCCTCTCAACGATGTTTTAAGTCTAGTTTCATAGGTTCTATTATTTTGGTTCTATTCCGTAGCATATTGATGACATTAATTATCCTTTCATGATGTAAATTCATTTTACACATTGTAATCTCCATTTTTTCATAATGAATTTGATAAATATTTTTAATATTTCCTTTTATTATTTTGATGGAAATTAAAAAAATAATAGATACTAATGATAGTCCATGAATGTTAAATTATTCGCAAATATGAATATGGTGAAGAGTATACTAAGTAAAAAAAGGTTGGTTTCCTCTAAAAAATGCTTGTGTTTAATGCAACTGGCTCAAATCAAAAAATGATTTTATTTAAATAAATCCTACACTATAAGATTCCATCCCCCAAATTTAATTTATGCAGTTCCTACAGTGTTTTCAAACTAATTATTCATGTAAATATATATATTATAATTACCACATTCAATAAAATATATAGGAGAGGAAAAACCCCATGGGTGTTCCTTGATATTTAGGGTGAAGGAGTGTAGTATTATCCACTTGTCCTTGAAGCTTTCCTGAAAAAGAAATGTTAAACCAGTAAGAAAATAATTTTTCCATTATTATAAAAATACTAGAAGAACCCCTGATACCTTGTTCTTCTGGATTGGTTCCTGATCAATCCGGTTTTGTGATGCTGCTTCCCTATTCCAACTCAATCCTTTATTTATGTGGTTATAACCTCCATGGCATATTCTTACCATCACTTGATGAAGAATATTTTCTCTCAGTTTTGGTCTCACATCTACACTGTAAAAATATGATTATTTTTAAATTTATTTATGGAAGATTTAACTTTCTCATGTGAAATTGTATCCTCATTAGTTTGAGAAAATTATCCACTTCCATTCAAAAGTTTTTTGAATACATATATGGCCTTCTTGAACTCATTATCTATCATGAGATATATGTATTATGACATAGGTAGTCCTATTCCTCTACATTTAGTTCCTTTATAATATATATGATAATTTTTTCTTGTTCTTATTATTTTATCTTATAATTCGTTATATAATCATCAGAGTCTAAATATTCATTAGTTTTTTTAATAAAAAATAAAAAATTGAGATGTCATTTCTTATTCTATATTGAAAGTAGACTTTATATTTCTTGGGTACACACATATTTTTTAGTATCTTTAATTGAAAACTACTCTTTTAATGCAAATAAATATATAAAAAATATATAAATATTCATGAGGTTCTATAGCTTCTTCATTGGAGATTTCATTTAGTGAATAGTTTTTTGAAAGTTGATTCATGGAGTCAATTATGTTGAAATGCACTGTACTTTCTCCATGATCCTTTGTGAGTATACATTCATGGACACTGATGAATAAACATACTATTTTGAGGAATGGTATCATTAGAATAATGGGTGAACATAATGAAATCATATCTTCTCCCATGTTTAGTATATAGAAATCTGCAGGGAGAATCAGTATTATTACTCATATGAGTATATCTTCTAAAAATTCACCTAGTAATACAGAGGCTCTATTTGCAAATTGGAACACAATTCTTGTTGGATTGAATTCTAAAATCATTAATATAAAAACAATGAGTGAGATGGAAGACATATACAAGATCCAAGACCACATAAGGAATTCGTAAAATTTAATGAAATAATGGTAAATGGTATATAGAATGTCCTTGAATCATGAATTTTTTTTAATTGGAGGTGTGATGAGAGATGAGTCAATGTTACCGTATTTGATTCACTCATTTCCATTAATTCTTATTCTTCTCATGCAAAAATCCTGGATAAATTTTGTATATTTAGGTATTTTTATCATGTATTCCAACAGTTTAATTTTAATCCCATCTTTTTTAAAGGTCTCTAAAATCTCTTTTTGATGTCGATATTCTACTGATTTCCTCAACACAGATATCCTAGAATAGAATAATGCATGGATGTTATTTTTCTATATTTTTTTATAAGATAAATTATGGAATTCATTTCTTAACCCTTTTTCCTACCTCTCCTTTATTCATATTGTTTTTTTAATTTAAAAAAAAATTCTAAATTTTTATCCTTGTTTTTTTTCATGAGGATGGATTACTTTTACACTTTGTGTTTATTCAAATTTATGATTTCCATAGTATTCAGGACTATTTTCACTAGTTGTTTTCTTGATTTTTGGTTATAATGTCTTTAAGAATGTTAAAATTACTTTTAAAACCATTCATATAGTGCTTTATGTAACATCCTTAACTTAGTGGCCATTAAGTCAGTGCTACAAACTATGTTGCCACATGAACTCAGGCACGCCTCCGAGTATACCAGAGGTTTCCGACTAGTCTCAAGGTTATAATGGATCATGTGGGGATACTATTCCCTCTTTGTCATAAAAATCTATAGAATTAAAATATGAAATAAATAAAAATAATAAAAAATAAGTGACAAATAATAATTATCAATATTTTCCCAAAACGTGGAACAAATCGAAAACCAAATAAAAAATACTATAAGTTATGTCATAAGGTTCCAAGTGTAATGAAAACCCAAAATAATTACCAACAAAATAATACCCAAAACGGGTCCATAATCCATGTACAGATCCCTCATCCATGAACAACCCATTCCGAAATTAACTCCTTAACATTGTTCCCTTGTAATTATTCTATGCTGCAACCATGAAATCTTCTCATAAACCCAATGGGGGCCCAAGAAGGGCGTGAGTACAACTCAGTTGGCCACCACTAATGATGTCTAAAAAATATCCAATCTAAATAGATAGAGTTTGCGTGTTCAAAAATTATAATATGGTAAACAAGAAGTAAACTAGGTTTTATTAGTTAAAAATATTCACTTTAACCATTTTCATCAACTGTACAATGAGTAAAGAATTTGCATCAATTACAATATAGACTATGTCAGACAATTTCAATGCTTAAGGGGATAAGTATATTTTACTATATCACTTGGGATACACATTTTATAAATAATTACATCACACTAACCTTGGATCCTCGGTCTAGGTACTCTCATCAAATGAAACTGTTAGGGGCTTAGATCCTTAGGCCACTTCCATGACTTGTGCATTATAGGGGTGGGGGTTAAATCCTTAGTTTAACCCGAACTTTGGCCATAGATGCTCAAGTGTAATTCCCCACAACTACCAAGACATGTTCACATGGTTCTTTATCCATTTACCACATATACCATTTAAATAACCAAACACACTAAATACACATAACACTCACATTTCATATCCATTAAATATGTAAAACAATATCAAGCCTTAACCGATTACCAAATATACCATTTATATTGCATATCATATTTAAACCTTTTCACTTTTTTATACCTTAACCCATTTATCATATTCAACAATTCCAACACATTATCTCATGTAATACATTCATTAATTCACATGCCTTAACCCATTTAGCATATTAAGAAATTTCAATAAATTAACCCATTTATCAATCACATGCATGATCCCATTTAGAATATTCAAAAATTAAAATACATTAACCCATTTAAAACATTCTTAAAGTCACACACCTTAACCCATTTATCACATTTATCAATTAAAATCTCATAATTCATTTTCCACATTAACTCTATTCCATTTAACCATTTTTTACCCTATGAACAAAAATCCATTATCCCATTTCTAATGATTAGACACAACTACAATTAGTGCCTTTTAATAATCATACTAACATGTCCATATATTTATCATGAACTATAATTCATCACAAATCAATTCTATTCTTAACATTTCAATTTTTCATGTTCAAGAATGTTGGCACACCCCATGGTTTCCATAAAACTGGTCTAATAAATCTCAATACATCCAAAGAAGATAATGAGGGGTTTAATTGATAATTTATACAATACTTTTACAAAATATTTCTAATTTAATCACATGAACACCAAGAAGAAAACATATCCCAACCGCATACATGTAATCCAAACTTCAATACTGTGGGATATAACTTGTAGAAAACCTTCCCAAAATCATAATACTACCGAACATTCAACCTTGGACCATGAGTTTTATTCAAACACCATTCAATGATCCAACCTAATATCCTATAAAAAATAATGTTTTATGGATTTTTAAGAACAATAGATACTACACAGTCCATAA
Source organism: Viscum album (assembly GCA_963277665.1). Lineage (NCBI taxonomy): Eukaryota > Viridiplantae > Streptophyta > Magnoliopsida > Santalales > Viscaceae > Viscum > Viscum album. Next base: position 92,991,950 of record OY728155.1, read on the forward strand.
ATTTAAAAATCTAAGAAAGAGAAGCATTAGACCCACCCCGAGCTTCGATCTGCACCCAACAGAACTCTAAATGGATTAGAATCAAAGGAGATCCACCCTTAGGAAGATTTGAGTGTTTTAGGTTTTTTCACTAGGGTTTCAAGAGTAAGTAATGGGGAAGAATTATGTTATGTTTCACAAATAGCAAGGTACAAATAGGTAATTTTAAACTCTTTAATGGGGAGGATGTTTTGGAGGTTTTGTTTTTCTAAACCATGCACTAACTGTGCGTCACCCTCCTTCCAAGAGGGGGATAAGTCGTACACCTACCAGGGGAGGATGCATGTCTTGAAAACCCATAAGACCACCATGTAGGTTGGATCTTTCTAATCCTACAAGGTTTGGGCTCCCCACTTGTATGGTTTCTCCAAAACCATTCACCCTTCTTCAGACATGCACAATTTGGGTTCCATGTTACCACTATCCAAGAAGCACGCACCGGATGACCACTTTCCTCCATTCTTTCATGTACTAAACCCCCAAAAAAACCTTTGATAACCGTCATAAATCTGATAAAATTTACATTAACCAAAATAAGAAGACTTAAGACAATACTTAAACAAGAACATACCTCATGGAAGTTTAGGATACTACTAATTTCTCACCTTATAATGACTAATTATCGAGGGGAATTCCCTTCTATAACTCAGCTTCCTGGGAAAAGAGATCATCCCAAATAGCTCATATATCCATCTCCCTCTCTCAAGTCCCTTACATAATATTAAAATTCTTCCACAACACTCTAACTAAAGGTACAATCTTTCCCTATAAGACTTTCACACTATAGTCCTCTATATGAACTGGATGTAGCTAAAGAGATGTATTATCTTCAAAATCTACAACAACCACATGAACCTCATAAGAATGATAAGGAACAATTCTCAAATCATGAAAATAAGAAATGTCACACATAGAATAATGCTTTTTTGGAATATCTATTCGTAACTCTGTAGGTCCAATTCCAATCTGCATCTCATGAACCAAATCATTTGGTGTCATCTTTCTCTGTCTTCAAAGGAATAATGGTGACCCAAGCTCAGCTTCACCTGAATAAAAGATAAAAGGTTTTCCAACCACATATCCCGGCATACTTTAATAAAAAACTTGACACTCAATGACCTCATTCCATAACCAAACATCTAAAACATAACAAAAAACTCAAGGAACTCTACTGGTCAAAATTTGAGCCAATGCTAATTTCCAAAGAAAAAAATTCTATAATGGAAGTCACTCGATTCCATCCAATCTAAAACATCAATCATTCATCAACCGACCCCTTTCTTCTATATTTTTCCCCACCATTATCATTATCACACCACTACAATATTCTATTGGTTAGAGACCTCACTATCAAAAAATTAGACTGGAACCCCAACTAAACTTCCAAGAAATACTCATTGTGTTTCCTAACTCACCACACCCAGATAGCCACGAGAGCTCTACCTAAAACTGGCATCCAACCCTGCTATCAAAACTACCTAAAATGGACATGCATCCACCATCCATTACAAACAAAGAACAATATTACCTCTCTCATGTTTTACTTCATTTCAAAAAATTCATTTTCTATAAAAAACACTGTTAGTGACTTACAACTTATCATGTCCATTTTCTATGGTTATCATGCCATACCATTCCTAAATGTTTGTCTCAAAACAACCATTTTTTCACTATTGACATGCTATTCTCTACACCTTCCCATGGAGGCCACTCACTTTAGGAACACCAAAATCATATGACAATCCTTCCAAGGTCATTCCCCAAAATCTGGTAAACTCTACCATCAAGGAATCAACCACCGTCTAAAACATCATCGCACTTCACCACACCTATTATTATTCCTAACACAAGTACCTATTCTATCTTTATATCTACTGATGTCAATTAGGCCCTCCCTAAAAACCCATTTCCATTATAGAAACACACTTTTCCTTGAAAAACATACACCAAAGTAAGAGTATAGATCACCAATTTTGTACCTCTTTATAACTAAGTCGGGCCATCCCCAGTAGATTCATCCTAGAACACTCACCTTCACTATTGGAATGACACTAAATCATAACGACAAGGTTCCTTCACAATTCAAGACAATCCAAGGTTACCCAAAGTCACCTACCTGAGTCCATGATGGATATTTTGAGGACTTTCTAGAACCAAAACTCTCTTACCAAAAACCATTGTCATGTCTTACCATTCCCTTCAATTAATTTGACATAGGCATCTCAAATTTCATTCGGAACTACCCTGATCCCCAAGAAATCTCAAAAAACCACTACATACAAGGCCAACTTGGGTTCTCTAAAGAACCAAATGTGAATCCCACTGGTTTCTCATTGGTATCATGATTCCATCACATTATCTCTATGCTCTACTCCACACACCCAGGACGGATTTATCACTCCCAAAATTAGGGGTGTCGTTACTGATAATTTTCTATAGCAACTTCAACAAGTACGGCTTACACTTTGATCATGAGAAGAACACAAAAAATTGGATGTGTCCATATAGATTTTCCAAAAAAACATCACCTGACACTTGTTGCTAGATTTTTAGAACATCACCCACTACATTCATCAACACATGGTAATTCCCAAGGACCTCTCCTATAAACGATATATGGTTCACATCCCACCATATAGCTCCACACATACCACTCAAAATAGTCTAACCTTCATTATTCACCATATCCGACCAAACAGCTTCAAGTAACTAGTCTTAATTCCTATGATTTCTTAGAGTACACATGATACTATCAATATGTTGGGAATAATCGTCACTAGTTAAAATTATGCTAAGAATTTGTCGACCAACACCACCATGAATTATCCATCACTGATGTCTCCCCCAATATGGAAAAACATGACCTTATTAAAGTGTCCAGATAATATACCCACACACCCATCATCAAAACATAACCACCACTACTCATGTGTGATTTCTATCCAAGATTGACACCTCTACATGACCCTCTGCCAAGCAGTCATGAACCGTCATTTCCTTTGGCCCTACTACTACCACACCACCAAAGTTATTCTAGCATGATCCTAGTAGCTAAAAACCGAATCGCAAAATTCCACCATTACAATAAAAAATACAACAGTCACTAACATATCTATGATTTCTTCTTTGGGTTAATATAGAATGACATGCACTTACCTTGATCCACCTATTCACCCATCCCAATTATAATCACACCTTACAAGTATGTTCCCACATCTGACCTCATCAGACCACTCATGGTCTTTGAATTTCATAAAACCACACACTAAAAATGACTTTATTTTTCACAATTTAAACATTAATAGATCATAGACCAACGCCCCCTTACTCCTCTGACCAGGCCTCCTTGTTTTTCAGCTGCATCAGCCTTAAGGGATTATCAACATTTCACCCAACAATAAAAACCGTCATATAATAAAAGCTAACCATGTGACCACCCTCACCTTGGGCATCACCTAAACACAAAAATCATCCATCCACGCTTCAAACACCCTAGTATCTTCTACCAAAAATGAACATTTAGGCCTATATTAATTGTCACATGAAGATGTGGTTCAGATATCCAAATGGTACCACCCTTTGAAACAAACCTTACAACAAACCAAAATCACTTTGGTTCCTTTTTGAAGAACTAGTGAACAACCATAAAATTTACCAAATTACGATGGTACACATTAAGGATTGATTATCCCTTTAAATAATATCCCATGATTCCTATTCTAAGTCACCTACAATACTAGGCTAACCTCCCTTGTGGTCACACTCGATTTTTGGAAAATTATCAACTTATTGTCACAACTTGAGTCCCATCCCCCAAAAACATTGACCTTCCTAATTGTCTCTCTAGGACAAACATGAAACATCCCAAATACAAAACATCCAACAATACCACATGTACGCAAAATCACTCACAAAATTAATGAACACACTCATGGGATTCTCTCTAGGTTTAAATTATAACAACTTCCCAATACATGGTTATGGGTAACAAGTCATTATTACCTATCTCTAGGAAATGTACATAAAATCCTAAATGGTCACAAATCACAATAGGCTCTCAATCCCTCATCCTAGAATACTATATCCAACACATTGATGAAATCATTCAGTCTAGGTTTTAAGCCCAAAACAACACAACCACCACTAACAACAACATGAACCAAGACATCCAATTAAAACCCCAATGCAACCTGCCCATTCACAACCCACAGTGGATACCACATTTGTATTATTACATGAAAACACTCAACCTCAAATCCAAAACATAACTAAAGGAATAGAAATGAAATCCCATCTATTCAACATATCAAACTCTCATAGGTCTCCAAACTAAGTCACTCCCACTACCAAAACCTCTTTACACATGGTCAATTCACAACACTAGGGATACCCATCTCTTGCGTCCCTCCATGTTCCAACAAACACCCTACTCAGAAATTAACTACACCTTTTCTAGAAAATTATGGAGGATGTTACAACCAAAAATATCTATTGAGATCAAACATACTCATAATGAACCACCCTGAGTCCCATTCCATCCTCAGAATAAATTGATAAAATTTCTCATGGAACATCTCCATTCCTCAATTACCTTGAATCACCTGGTTTTCTTACTCCATTACTCGAGGTTTGTTATCAATAACATCATCTTCTTTACTAATGGTCAGACACTGTATGGGTGGAATTAACTATAATTCCAAATTCATATATTTATCACATACTATAAATCACCCATAGATTTTGTGACAAGAGGATTTATACTGGCCATAGACAACCCATTTCACATACACTATCCCAACAGACAACATCACATCTAAATGCCACCCTAAAACATCCCTACAGTGGTTCATGGTAAATAAGAGCAAAGAAACTCACATAACTATAAGCCCCTATTTTTTAATAAATCATTTTTTACAAGCTATACATTTATGATGTAAATATTTTTCTTTTAGATACCTTTCTATTGTCCATAGCTCATTTCAACCAAAATTTAACTCATTTATAACTTTTAGTTAAATATATTTCCTTAACTATTATTTCATATTATTTCAATTACCCATTTGAATCATATTTATTAGACACTAATTTCGTTATATTTTCAAGAACGTAAAATGAATTAGAACCTTTATGTCCCACACATCCCTCCCATGTGTGCCTACTATTATGCATCCCACCTATATCCCTATATGTATATAATGATTCGTGAATGAACAACCTTTTACATCATGGAAATTAGAAAAATATCATAAAATAGTTACATCACACAATGAGTGCAACACCCAAGGAGAATTATGATTCAACTGTAACAACACACTTTAAGAATGACAATCCCACTTTGAGATTACTTGGTTGTTACATTATAGATGGGTTATCTACTCCCATGAAAGAGCTCATTTCTATGATTTGAAACTTCTTTAACTCCAATATACCATTCCCAAATAGTAAATAATGTATAATCCCCATCCTAGAGGCCATAAAACTGGTGACTCGATCTAGGTCTCTAGATGACCTCAGGAACATCTCCCTATACACCAGAGACTATCAACTATGAGTGTGGGTATAATGGATCACGTGGAGAGAAAATAGCCTCTTTACCTAAGTAAGACATAACATGTAAAATATAAAATAAATAAAACAGGAAACAATAACCGATAAACAATAATTACCAACCATTTCTGAAAACTAACTACAAATCCCCAACTAAACCATAAATATTCTATGTCATGTCAAAAGGTGATGAGTTTAATGAAAATCCAAAATTAATGAAAAAAGAAGCATAAAAATGGGTCTTTATTCCAAATCTAAAACCCTCATCCATGAATATCCCATGCCCAAATCAACTCTATGTCATAGGTTTCTTTCCCTTTTTCTGACCTACAACTATGAAATCGGCTTAGGTACCCAATGGAAACCTGAACAGGGTTTGAGTACAACTTAATAGGCCACCACCAGTAGTGTCTAGAAAATATCTAGTCTTAATAGATAGTGTATTCATGTTCCAAAAGAATGAAAATTTAGATAATAAGTAAATTAGGTTCCATTAGTTAAAAATATTCACTTTATCAATTTTTATCAAATTTTCCATGGGTTTTGTATTTCCATCAGTTACACTATAGACTATGCTGGTAAATTTAAACGAATAAGGGGATTAGTAAATTCCTTGTCCCACTAGGGATACACATTGCATATCCAATTACATAAAACTTATCATGAATCCTTTTTCTAAGTAGTCTCATCAGATTCTCCTATTAGGGGCATAGATCCTTCATCCTATTCCCTAACCTATGCATTATTGGGGTGGGTTCTAGAGCCCCAGCCTAACCCAACCTATGAGAATAGATCCACAAGTTTAATACCAAAAAACTATTAAGTCATGTGAAAATATTCTTTATCCATTTTCCACATATACCATATCATAAACATTACACATTCAATACACATAAAATTTTCATTTCAAATCCATTCAACATGTAAATTAATATCAATCCTTAAACCATTAACACATTTAAAATTTACCTTGTATATCCCATTTAAAACATTTCCCTTTTTTATAACATAACCTATTTTTCATATTCAATAATTCTAATACATTACCCCAATTAACAAATTCATCAATTCACATGCGTTAACCCATTTAGCATATTCAACAATTCCAATACATTAACCCATCTAACACATTAATTAATTCACATGCATTATCCCATTTATAATATTCAACAATTCCATTACATAAAAACATTTAACAACTTCATTATTTCATATTATTTAACCCATTTAGAATATTTATCAATTACAATATTATAAATCATTTCACACATTTACTCTATTCCATTTAACCCATAATCACATTATACCAAACAATCCCTTATTCCATTTCCAATGACTAGACATAAATACCATTAGTTAATCCTTATAATTATAATAACATGTCCACATATTAATCATGGACTCCAATTCCACACAAATAAAGTCTATAGTTGACATTTCAATTTTTCATGTTCTTTAATGTCGGTACACCCCATGGTGGCCCTAAAATCAGTCTAATCAATATCATTACATCCCATGAGGATCATGATGGGTATAATTCATTATTTAACTAATAATTTAACCAAATCATACTAAATACATTACTTTCAAAACAAGTAGACAACATATCACAATCACATAAACAAAAGACAAATTTCAAGACTTTGAGATATAACTCGTAGGCCATATACCTCAATTCCAAAGACAACAACACACCGATCCTTGTTCTTTCACTCAGATTTGAACACCCTTCAAAGCTGAAACCTATAATCTACCATAAAAATGATTTTATGGATTAAAAAGAATAATAGAAACTATAGTAACCCTAAATTGAAAAATTGAAGAAAGAGAAGTGTTAGATTCACCCATATCTTCAATTCACACACAAAGACACTCCAAATGTCTTAGAATCGAAGGAGATCATCCCTCGGGATGATTTGGAAATTCTAGTTCATCACTAGGGTTACAAGAGGAATAAATTATTAGAAAATCGAGTGATATTTCATAAATCTCAACGAGAAAAGGTTAGTTTCCCACTTTATAATGTGGTTCACAATTTTTCCACACAGTTTTCCAAATTTTGTGCCAACTGTGTTCCACCCTCTATCAATGAGGGGCCCGTGTTTCATGGTTACCTAGGTAGGCCACACAGTTCTAAAAATAATACACTAGCTTTGTGAGATGGCTCTATTCAATCCTGCATAGTTTGGGCTCCCATTGCATTGTTCCCCCATACCATGCACATTACTCTAGAAATACGGGGTTTGGGCACATAGTTACCACTAACCATGGGCCAACTATGAAAAAAATGCTTTGTACAGACACTTTCCTCCCTTCATTCATATCCCTAACCCCTAGAACACCCTCAATACCCCTAACACACATGATAAAAATTAAATTTACCGAAATAAAAAGAATTATTCAAAAATTTAATAAATAATGTACCTCAAGGATGTCCAAGATCATTAAAATTATATCTTCAGTTTCTACTCCTTGTTGGGTCTATTGAGAAAATATTTATGATTAATCAAAAGGTTTCTATTTTAAAGGTTTTTGTTGCATGGATTTCTATTATTATGGAAATATATAGGGTTTTTGTGATTATGGTGGGTTGTTGTATTGTTTCTATAATAAAGGGGTCGATTAGGGTACTGGTTTGGATAAAATGATCTTGTTTGGTTTTTTTGGTTTCTATATCTTATTTGGTCATGGGGTTGATGCAGTTAATTCTACAAGAATTTACATAGCTAAATGGCTGTAGTGAAGCTTTCTATCCCATGAACTTCTGGAAACTAGTTAGTAAAATGAATAGTGAAAGAACACAAATCACATACATGATATGAAGCCTTTTTCCACTTTCTTGCATATGAACTATTTTTTCAATAACATATTGAGGTCATAAACTTTAGTTTTCATTAAATATAATAAATCATATATTCCTTTATCATGTATTACCTTCTTTCCTATACCTCTCGTTACAAATTTCTATGAGTTCTGAGCCATTTTCTCTATTATACCTATAGATTATATAAGAAATTTCTCTATTAGGGAACCTCCTGATGAGACATCTAGTAATTTGTTATCATTTTTAAACAATCATTGTTATAATAACATGAAGAAGTGGTTATCATAAATATTTTGATTTGTAAAGTTTGTGTACATCTTCTTCAGTCTCTCTTAGCACTCATAGAGTGTCTCTTTGTTACACTGGTAGATCGAGTAGATAATTATATGGACTACGATGCTTCTGTATAAGGTAGATAACTATTACATGAAACATATATTTATATTTTCCTAGTCATTTTTTTCTCCTGGATTTAGATTATTCTACCATTCCTTCATATCTCATTCATATGGGAAGGGGAATTCCCTCTTCCCAACCTACTATTATATGAGTCCTCAAGGTTTGAAGCAAGAGAATACATAAGTAAAATATTGGATGTGATTATTTAATTCTTATCTTCGAAGTCCATGAAGCATTTTAAGTAGTTGAATCATGTTAATATGAAATTAAAAATAAATGTATAATGCAAGAACAACTTGTTGATTTATTTGGTTAGAAAATTTTTGTTCGCAAATTTCTCTGATAATTTGGTTGGGATTACAAGACATTATTTTAGGTTTAGAGTAAACATTGAGTACATGTGTTCCCTACACTAAGACAAGCCATGAGATATTAAAGTCATCATGTAGTCAGCAACACCCATAATTCATTAAATAAATAGAATATATTCACTAGGCTATTATAAAACTTGTTTACATAGATTACACATTGAGTAACCAACTTAAAATTTGTGTAGTCCACGAGTCAAAGACAGATCATGTATTTATTTCATGATGCGTGTGACTCACAAACATGTAAATATGTAGGTTACATGACATGTAACTCCTATAAATATTGTCTAACCCATTAATATATTCAGCTATATCACACACCCAGTCCATAGGAAAGTATTGTGGATATATATAGAGATCGACATAAAAAATGTATAGTTATACATTACACATCGTGTATACTACCTATTTATGCATAAATTAAAATTTATAAATTATTTCATAAAAACCTATCCATGATATGTCCATGTGTTATTTCTTTATATTACACACAACCTGATAGGTTTTATATTTATTAAATTCATAAATAATTTCTTTATAGAATTTGGAATTACATACCATGAATAGTCCAAGCACCTGACTACTCTATGTCGATTAAAAAATTTCCCAATATGTAAATAACCTATGTCCGATAGTTATTTATTGCGAGTAAACGTCATTTAATTAGTTGATAATACATGCACACTAAATGTTTTATGAGGTGAAAACATACAATCACAATTCACACAAGGTAGTTCCAATGGATATAATCCATATTACCACTATGTAAATTCTTGTACTAAGTTAATTTTAAATAAAATTAAGTTCATTAATTTAATTAAAAACATAACGAATGATAATATCAATTAAGGTTTAGATTAAAATTAAGATAAATGAATTGATAAATTAATAAAGATAATTAAGTAATTTGATTTCATATTATCTTAATTAGGAATAATTTAAGTGAATGTTTTTTTATTATATGTATAATCATTTCATGTATGTGGATGATCATGAGTCGAGACTAAATAGTATATGTGAATGGTTTTATTTTTTTGGTTTATTAATAGTTTATTAAATTAGATTAATGGTATGATTCTTCCCCATTGTATAATGGCATTCATGCCTATTTGTTATTTTATATATTACCCTAACACGTCCATTGGTTCCCCTTAACAGTGTTCAAGTAATACTTATGTAAAGAATGAATCTCCAAGGTGAGTGGAGAAGGTTCATGTTCAGAACTGTGGTGAAACCAATCCTTGAAATACATCAGAGAAAAGGAGGAATATTTTAACTTTGTAAAACCAACTTAACATTAAATAATATATAATGAGACAAAATGGGTATTTTTTAGATAAAGATAAAAATAAAAAAAATAAAATTATTAATTCTATAACAACCCATTATTTCATAGTACATTATTTCTTCAAATTAATTCAATAACATGCGCTACACACAACACCGAGTTCCAGCACACCACGACTTACCAAACTAGCCATTTAAAAAGAGGTTATGAATAGTATTAATATAATTGTGAATTTTATATACTCCATAAAATTTTATAATCTATATTATGAGTTTCTTAGACATACTATAAGAACAAGTTCATTTTTTTCAGATAAAAGAAGTATTTTTCAAAAAATGCAATTTTATCACCTTTTAATGAAGAACCCTTTATAAAACCAATATTTGACACTTTCATATATTTAATTTAAATAAATTAAATTATTATTTAGAAGTGGACATAAAAATTTATTTTTGATAAATTTTTGTTACTTTTCTGAAAACTTTCATATTATGATAAATAGTGAAAATACTAAATTTTAATCGTAAATAATTTTTTTAACAAAAATAATTTATAGTGTTAATTTATTAATTTGAATGGTTTGTAAGTATAAATAGATTATATATTTATTATTTAATACAATTTAATTCATTATAAGTAATTTTACTTTTAAATTTGACATAAACACATGTCAATCTTTTGATAGTTTTTATTTGTAAAAACCCAGCATGTTGGATTCGACAAAGAGAATTATTTTAAAATTAATTAATGAAACCAATATTTTTTGAATTTGGTAAAATATATTTCATTTTTGAATTTAGAATATCCAAATTATCTTAGGGTGAATTTTTGGTATTTTTCTGAAAGCATTCATTTTTGATGAATAGTGAAAAAAGCGTGTTATTGTTTAAAACTGACTTTTATTTAAATAATTATTTATTTTATTTATTTTAATTCAAAATAGATAAATAATACCTATAATAGTTCAATATAATTCATTGGAGTCATTTTTATAATAAAATTAAATGTATTAAAGTGTGATGGACTTTTTAACGTCTTTTACCCACCTTCTAGGAGAATTTGTAAATTTGCATAAAACGTAATTTTACCACTTCAATGAGTTGAATTTCAAAAATCCGAGACACATGGTTGACATCATTAAGTATAATGTTGTTCAACAAGTTGAAAATAATTTTTTTTGAATAATAACTTTTCACATTTATTTACCACGATTAAAAGTAAATGGGGTAATTAAATGTTAAAAGGATATTATAATTACCCAAACCAATGTTATAATTCTATTTTATATGTTTAATTCGACCAAAGGAAACCTTAGGAATAAAATATGATACTTTTGTTCCACTTGGATTATATTAGGAGATTTGATATTATTTTATTTAAAGAAGTGTTAATAGTGTTAAATTCAAAGTTGAATAACTAATCCATTCTAATCTAGGGATACAAATAAGAAAAATTTGACTATAAATATTCATTAGAAATCATTAAAGATTTCCTAAATAATGTAATTTTATTTATAATTTGTATACATTAAATAATAAAATTTAATTACGACACAATGATGATGCAGTGATTACATTATTAATAAAAAATTAAAATAATTGATATTATAAATATCCATAAATGTAAATTGATATTTTTGATGAATTACAAGAATTTTATAGGTTAATAACACATGTTAGGATTGATAAAATGATTTTTTTTTCAAATAACTCAATTTTTTAGGACTTTATCAAAAATCAGATACTAAATAGTGTCAAAATTAACATAAATGATTTTAAAAAAAAATACTATATTAATAAATGATATAATAGTCCTAAAAATATAATGTTTTTTCAAAGGACTTATATAATAACATATATTTCATTAATTAACCACTTGGGGTTCTCTTGGAGTTTTATATTAATTTTATTAATCATATAATATAAAAATACCAGGAGACATAGTAAATTTTAAATTATTTAACTAAGAGCTAAATATTAATTATAAGGTTAATATGGTGACCCAAGCATCTATAGAACATATTGGTAGAGATTTTTTGGACCCATACCCACCTAAACCTAGAAATAAATCATTTTCAAGCCATTATAAACATAATATGATTGTATAATAAAATAATATTTTATGGTTTTCCTAATGTGACTCTCACCTCCCTTAGAAAAGGGTACTTCCACTTCTCTAAAAATCACACCTCCAAATAAATTTGGCTCAGACAACCCCTAATGAAATATCCTTGCAACTACCATTACTCCTTCCTTGAGTCCTGACTTAGAGAGACAACCTAAGGAGTCCTTTTGATAAACTCAAAGGAAACATTTGAAGAAGAAGTAATAATTTCAACACCCTCTTTCAAGTTCTTTCCTTCTTCCACTTCCTCTTTTGTTGTTGTTTATCTACCAAAATAAAAACTCTTTTACCTTCTACATAATTTTATTTTATTATAAATATAGTGCGATAATTTTTGTTATTCTATCCATCCTATAAATGACAAAGTCACCATACTTGCGTACGTACAGATTACCATTTCCACGTCGTGGTGTAGTTTGTTATTCAAACACTTAATTATTTGGATGGGTATAATAATGAGTCTAACTGATGTAAATAATAAATATAACATGTTAATGATTCTGTATATATTATATACCATCTAGTTATATATGATTTCACCATCAATATAATGATATTGTCACTCTTACGTATGTATGGATTACCGTGTCCACGAACGTGATGAGATTCATTCCCCATCTTACTAATTCAAGAATGATTTTAATATTATGATTAATAATAATGTTTAAGTACATAATATCATTCTATATATTAATCAAATACATCCAATAAAAAATAAACATTGTTTATGAAACCAATGATATAAAGGAAAATGAATTAGTTAACACCCGAAACGATGATACTACTAAAATATTATTAACAAAACAATATTAGAGGATCATATATGATATCATATTTATGTATATAGTTCTTGTATAATTTAAAAAAAATTTGTTAACTATTATACAGGAGGTTAACATAGAATCTACTTAGGAAAAGTACATGGTAAGTGTAAATTTTACAATCTCTTTACTTATCTGAGGTTGTCAGCACGTAAATATCTACTAGGACATCTTTATCATCCACATTTGTGTTTTATTAAAAATTTATTTCAAGTTTTTATAATATTTACTAGAATATGGGTTAATGTAAGTTATAAACGTATTGACCACATATTTTTTGAAAGAAATATTTCCGTCACTTTCCAAACAAGGTACTTTATGACCATTTCGACAAAATTAAGGTAAAAATTTCTTTTTTTAACTTATACAACAAGTGCGGATATTTTCTTGCCATTATAACACTTTTAAAGCTTCTCTTAAATTATTATAAGAATATTTTCAAAATAAATTTATAATTATATGACTCTTAAATGATTTCAAAGTAGAAAGAGATATTTCTCTCAAATAGTTTTGTTATCATCTATGTCAACATCCATTGATACATTTTACACTTTTTTAAAGTTGATTTATTATGATAAAAATATTCTATATTGAATTTATGTTTTTTTGATATGTTTGAATATGGATGTCTTATTTTTATACCATTAATGGTTTATGGTAAACTTATTGACATTTTGTATGCTAATTTTAATAGAAACGTTTAAGTTATGTTCCAACCTTTTAATATGAGGAATGTATTGGACTTACTAAGTGATGGGTGGAGCTTGATATAGCTCCATGGTGCATCGGTAGGTCTCACGAGACAATTAGACTTGGAATTGGCCATGGCCTTTCCTAATTTGATATATGGTTTTGGTCGAGGCATTAATCTTTTTTAGACGTCTTGGCCGAGGCCATGACAAAATATTTCACAATGTCCCGTATTAAACACTCCCTCATTATGAAAATAATATTGATGGTTCATGTGGTTATTCGACTAGTAGAATACGCATGACTATGTTTTATTATGGAATTGTTTAATCAGGTCATATTCCTACCATAATGTGTTCATGCTAATTATTCCTAAAGGCATGCGTTTTCAATTATTCACCATGTCTAATGTTTATGTTATCTTTTGCTGTATTGATTACTCTTACTAAGCACTTGAGCTCACCCCTTTCTTATGTTTTGTTTTCCCAGGATTCTAGGAAGTGTATTATGTATGATATACAGGGTAAAGCGAGGAGAATAATGGCATTCTCAACAGATTATTTACAATGTGTTTTATGTTTTAATGTGTAATGTAATGTTGATTTATGAAATCTATTATCCAAGACAACTAAATTGATCTATCCTGTAAGACATGATTCCTTGTAATCATTCCAATGTATTAAAATAATGCACCGGCTCTAGGCTTCAGGGGTTGGGGTGTTGTAGTTGGTGTCAGAAGAAGTTTAGTACAAACCTTGGAAACTAGATTTTGAAAAACTCTTACTAGAGAACATTACCCTAATATAGAATTTGAGGATTTGTATGGAATAACATCCGAAAATTTTGGAAGTGTAAATATTATATGTGTTTTCTAAGAAAATACATCATTCTCTAGATACGAGTAGGTAAGGGCGGCTCTGGCACATGTGTACCTTGGAGTGTAAAACTTGACAAGGAGTTTCAGGCTTGACCTGGGGTATTCTGGTACATGACAATGGGGATTTCTAAACTCTTGGTTACGACACTCTCGAGGGATATGCTTAGGATAATTCAAATTATTTTTGAAAGAAATTATGAAGGATTTTGGAGTAAATACTTCCTCAAAGAGAACAATTTTTATGATTATATATTATATGCATAGTTGTTTCTATTTACGTTAGGAATTTTAATAGTTTGGAATTATGCATTGTGATTCATAAACTAACATAGTGTATTCAATTGTTTCGAAATGGCTCCTAGTAGAAATAATGGGAACTCTTGCAATACACATGATCCAAAGAGTAAGAAAAATCATATCTTTCATGGTATTAAGCCAAAATGTAAAAGGAAAAATAGTCTCCCATGTATTCTCA
The DNA here is from genome assembly GCA_963277665.1 of Viscum album. NCBI lineage: Eukaryota > Viridiplantae > Streptophyta > Magnoliopsida > Santalales > Viscaceae > Viscum > Viscum album. The sequence continues at coordinate 93,007,405 of OY728155.1, forward strand.
TCATATGAAGAAATAGTATCATGTGTTAATAAGATAAGTAATAAATTCTCTAAGTCCTATGTATTTGAAGGGAAGAAAGAGATGAAAAGGATGGTATAGAGAAATATTTATAAAGGGAAGAGGGGAAAGAAGGATTTTACTATCTGTGATAACTATGGAAGGAATATCTTTGGTAAATGTTTGAAGGGAATGAGAGTTTGTTATAAATTTATAGAAAAAGGACACCATGTAGGTGATTTCAAGGGTAATAAAAATGTTTCAAATATACAATGCCTCATCTGCATGGAGATGGGACACTATGTGAATCAATGCCCAAATCATTATAATATACCCCAAATGATGCTATTGGATAATAATCAAGTAATGATACTACCCCTCATGAAGAGGAATGACTAGTGTTATTATGTTGTTAATAAAGAATTATTTTATTTGAATATTGTATCAATGATGTACTAGTAATATTAATTTTTGAAATAAATAAGTATTGTACTACATTACTATTTCATTGAGGATTTGAGATTATATGATTCTAAGAAAAGTGACTCAATAGAAAGTTAATATTTATGTAAAATACATGGTTGGAGGAAAGATAAACCTTAATATGGTTATGATAATGAGGTATTGATTTTGAAATAATATATGATTGATTTGGATAACTTATATTCGATATTATTGGCTATTTTGAAACCAATTAATTGTTTTTATACCATTATTGTTGGATTTTACAACATTTTTTGGATATAAGATGTATTTCTAGTATTCTATAAGAAATAATGGAGCATGAAATTCATCAAAAATGTTTAATGGTAATTCAAGGTGTTACCATGTTTTAAAAGAATGCATGATGAAGGTATTCACATTTTATTACACGACAAAAAATATCTTTATTGTGTTTACCTTCATTATGAATTTTGGACTTTGAGTTTGGAAAGAAGTAAATTGGATAAGTCTAATGGTTGTAATGGAGTAAGTTTGACATTGGATAATATTGTTATGGGTAAATCATTTCTATTTATCATGTATTTTTTTATTATTTTATGAGTAAATTAATTCTTAAACTTTAGGAAAAGGATATTAATCCCAAAAAACTGTTGTCCTAATACTGTACGTTTTTTGAACTGTTGATATTTTAATCATAATTGATTTATGGAATTGAGACCCTCAATTTTTCAATCACTTGTTTGTGATTTATGGCCTCAATCACTCCCTATAAATATTTATGTTTTTACTCTAGTTATAATTTCCACCAATGTTGTTTGATTCAAAAATCCTAATTTGGTGGAGACTTTTTCATTTCCCCTTCCCTCTTATTAAGACAAAATTTTATTAACCTGATTTTAGATATAGGTTTCCCACAAATGTATTTTTTTTTATTTTTAAACTTTTATTTTCGAAGAACAATTTAAAATTACGAGGAAGAAATTTATTGAAGGAGGGGATAATGTAACACCCCAAGATTTCATAGTACATTATTTCATCAAAATAATTTAATAAATTGCGCTACACACAACACCGAGTTTGAGCGCACCACGACTTACCAAACTAGCCGTTCAAAATGAGGTTATGAATATTGTTAACTGAATTTAGAATTTTATATACTCAATATAATTTCATAATCTATAGTATGTGTTTCTTAGACATAATATATGAACAAATTCATTTTGTTAATAGAAAAGAAGTATTTTTAAAAAATTCAATTTTACCACCTTTTAACGACAATCCAATTTTAAAACCAAAATTTTACAATATTATATATTCAGTTTTTAAATTAAATTCTTCTTTAGAAAGAAGACATAAAAATTTAGTTTGGATAAATTTTTGGTGCCTTTTTGGGAACTTTCATATTTTTATGAATAGTGAAAAATACTAAATTTTAATTGAAAACATCTTTTTTAATTAAAATAATTTATAGTGTTAAATTATGCATTTGAATAGTTTTTAATTATAATTAGATTATATTTTTATCATTTTATACAATTTAGTTCATTATAAGTAATTTTCAATTTAAATTTGACACAAACACAAGTAAATATTTTAATAGTTTTTACTTCTTAGAAACATGTGTTTTTGTTTTGACAACGAGAATTAATTTTATATTAATTAAAAAAACTTCTATGTTTTTATTTTGGAACAATATAATTCATTTTTGAATTTGTAATATTAAAATTATCTTAGGGTGAATTTTTGGTATATTTCTAAAAACATTCAATTTTTGATGAATAGTGAAAAACACTTTGTTATTGTTTAAACCGAATTTTATTTAAATAATTATTTATTTTATTTATTTTAAGACAAAATAGATACATAATACCTATATTAGTTTTATGTAATTAATTAGACTCATTTTTATTATAATATTAGATATATAAAATTTTATTGAACTTTTTACCGTCTTTTACCCACCTTCTAGGAGCATTCACAAATTTTCCTAAAACATAATTTTGCCGTTTCTGTGAGTCGAATTTAAAAAATACAAGAGACATGGTTGAAATCAGTTAGTAAAAGATGGTTCAATAAGATGAAAAGTAATTTTTGGTGAATAGTAACTTTTTCCTTTTATTTACCATGGTTAAAATTAAATAGGGTAATTAAAGGTAAACATGATATTATAATTACCATAAAACATGTCCTAATTCTATTGGATAAGTTTAATTTGATCAAAATAAACCTTAGGAATTAAATATTATCCCTTTTATTCACTTAGATTAGATTAGGACATTTATTATTTTTATATTTAAAAAAGAGTTAAAAGTGTTAAAATAAATGTTTAATAACTATACTATTTGTAATATTGGGTTACACATAAGATAAATTCGCCTATAAATATTCATTAGAAATATAAACAAAATTTCCTACATAAATGAATTTTATTTATAATTTTTAGAAATTAAATAATTAAATTTATTTATGACACAACGATGATGTAGTAATTACTTTATTAATGAAAAATTAAAATAATTGGTATTATAAATATCCAAATAAATGTAAATTAATACTTGTTATGATTTCCAATAATTTTATAGGTTACATTGACATGTTAGGGTTGATTGAATAAATTGTTTTTTATGTAATCATGTTTTTCGGACATTAACAAAAATCAGGTACTAAATCATGCCAACATTGACATAAATGAGTTTTTAAAACGAATACTATATTATTAAATGATATAATTTTCCTAAAAATAGATTATTATACCAAATTAATTATATAATAATATATATGTCATTAATGAACACAACTTGGTGTTCTCTTGGCATTTTATTTTATGTTTATTAACCATATAATATAAAAATACAAAGAGACATGATAAATGTTAAACAATTTAACTAAGATTTAAATCAAAAAGATAAGGTTAATATAGTGATCTAAACTTGTATAAAACCTATTGGTTGAGAGTTTTTCAACACATCAACCCCTATCCTCGAAATAAATCATTTTGGATCCATTATAAATAAAATATGAATGTATAGTTAAATAATATTTCATGCTTTTCCTAAAGTGCCCCTCACCTCCATTATAAAAGGGTATGTCACCTTCTCTCAAAATCACACTTCAAAATCCTTTTAGCTCAGACAGACCCTACTCAAATATCCTCTCAACTACCCTCAATCCAACCTAGAGACCTTAATTTGATCATAAATCCAATATAAGGATCCCTTCGGATCTTCTCAAAATGAAACACCCAGAGAAGAGGTAATAATTTCACCACCCACTTATAAGTTATTTTCTTCTTCCACTTCCTATTTATTTGTTGTTTCCATACCAAAATAAAAACTCCATTACCATCTACATACAGTGATGTTAATATAAATATGGTACAACCATATTCGTTATTCTATCTATCCTATAAATGACAAAGTCACCATACCTGCGTACGTACGACATACCATCTCCACGTCGGGGTGTAGTTTGTTTTTCAAACACACCATTACATGTATGGTTATAATAACGAGTCTAACTGATGTAAATAATAAATATAATATGTTAATGATTCTTTATATATGATATACCATCCAATTACATATGATTTCTTCATCAATTAAATGATATTGTCAGTCGTGTGTATGTACAGATTACCGTCTCTACGAACACGATGAGATTCATTCCCCATCATAATCATTCAAGAATAATTATAATTTTATGATTAAAAATAATTTTTAAAAACGTAATAACATTTTTTATATGAATCAAAAATATCATATCCATAACAAACATGGCTTATGTAACCAAGCATATAATGGAAAATGAATCAGTTAACACCCTAAACGATGATACCAATGAAATATTAATAACAATGAAATACTAGAGGATAATATATGATATCATATTTATTTATATCATTGTTGTATACGTTAATAAATTTTTTTTAACTATTATACTAGTGTTTAGAATAAAATTGACTGAGGAAAAGTACAAAGTATTGATTAATTTTACGATCTCTTTACTTATCCAAGGTTGTTAATATGTATGTATCTACCGGGACCTCTTTATCATCCACTTCCATTTTTTCTTAAAAATCAATTTTAGAACATTTGTAATATTTACTAGAGTATGGGATAAATTCATTTATACCCTTATTGACCTTATATTCTTGTAAATGAATCTTTCCTTCATTTTCCAAACAAGGTACTTTATGACCATTTCGACAAAATTAATGTAAGAATGTCTTTTTTAACTTATATGGAAGGTGTAGCTATTTTTGGCAGTTATAATCTCGTCGAATCTTCTCTTAAAATATTATAAGATTATTTTCAAAATAAATGTTTTCCTTTATAATTATGTGACTGTTATATGATGTCAAAATAGAAAGCGATATTTCTCTCAAATAGTTTTGATTTAATCTACTTCAAAATCCTTTGATAAATTTTACACTTGTTTGAAGTTGATTTATTATGATATAAATCTTCCATATTGTATTTATGCTTTTGTGATATTTTTATCCATGAATGTGTTATTTTTATATCATTCATTATTTATGGTTAATGTATTTACATTTCGTATACAAGTTGTAATATGGGTGTTTGTGTTTTGTTTCAACCTTTTCATATGAGGAATGTATTGGACTTAGTAAGTGATGGGTGGAGCATGCTATATCTCCTCAGTGAATCAGTAGGTATCATGAGAAAATTATACATGGAATTGGATGAGGCCTTTCCCAATTTGATATATTGTTTTGGATGAGGCCTTAATCAGTTTTAGACGTCTGGGCCGAGGACTTGACTAAATGTTTCAGAATTTCCCGCATTATACATCCCCTCATTATGAAATTAATATTGATTGTTCATGTGGTTATTCGAATAGTAGAATACCCGTGACTATGTTTTATAATGGAACTATTTACCCATCTCATATTCCTAGCATAATGTTTTAATTTTTATTGTTTGTAAAGGGATGTGTTTTCAATTATTCACCATGCCTAATTTTTATGGTACTTCCACTGAATTTCTTACTCTTACTGATCATATGAGCTCACCCCTATCTTATGTTTTGTTTTCCTAGGATTCCAAGAAGTTTATTATTTATGATATGTAGGGTTAAGCTAGGTGAATAATTTTATCATCAAAGGATTATTTATTTTGTGTTTTATGTTTTATTGTGTAATGTAACGTTTATGTATATAATCAATTTTCCAAGACTACTAAACTAATCGGTTCTTTAGGACTTGATTCCTTGTAGTCATGCCAATGTATTATAATAATGAACCAGATCCAGGCTCCCAGGGTCAGGGCGTTACAAATTCTATATAGATTTACAATACATTTTTATAATGAAACCAATAGACTGTAGTTTTTGATCCATCACTCATTGAGACACTACCAATTAGCATGGAGTTGTAATGAACATTTTGGTTTGAAATAACCAAATTCACAATAAGATAAGTAGCCCTCACTAATCATGGTGTAAATTTAGAAACAATTGTTGATCAAATCCAAGCCCAATATTTTAATATTGGGGAGTCTAATAAATGGATCAATGAGATTTGGGTTAATGTAGTCGAAAAAGACCATCCACTTAAATACCTTCAAGTAATTGACCATACCATCACATGGACTATGGGAAGTGAAATGTGGATCCTTACCACTAGAATATAAACATGACAAGATATACCGGAACCAATGGTGATGGCTATTATGTTTTGATATAATAGTGTGAGAATAAGAAATGTGTTTAATATTTTTAAATTAATATAGTGTACTAAAATAATCTATTATTATTTTAGAAATATCAAGCCACATGACTTTAAATATATCACTACAATCTATATTTGATAATTATAACCATCTCATTTGCTCAAATTTCTATTAATGGTATAGGTTTTTGTGCGTTATATTATTCCATGAATAGATATAATATGTAATATAAATCTTTATTCATAATTAACATAATAAATAGGTTAGTGAGGAAAAGAAATCTCTCTACCTAATGTTTTTTTGAAATTTTGACATATTTACAATGTTTTATGTTATCTCATATGTACGGTGAGCTTCTAAAGAAACATTTGGATATTAATGTGTATATAATCTATATGAACGTTATGATATTTTTCAATATAAGGTGTGAAAAGAGTGATGTGAGATCTCCAAGGAATAATTAATGTGCAATCTTGGATTTCTAGTGAACCTTGTACCTCATGTATTCAAGTTTATTGGACACATAGAGTTCGAGGAAATATTAGGATTTATTGTTAGAATGAGTCACACACGCATATTTGTTTGACCTCACCTACAATGAGAATCTAAAATTTAATTTTTAGTTATAATATAATTATTTGTGAGAAGTATCTCTAAGAATTATTTAACTCAATTCACCTAGTTGATAAGGACATGAGGAAACAAAATCATGTGGTCCTTATGATGAATAAAATAAAGAACCAATAAAAGGTCCTAAATACCCTAAAAAATTATAAGGTTAATGAGAAAATTATTCCATGAATAGGATGGTCCAAATATAAGAAAAATAAAATGATGTTGTGGGTTTTTTCATGTGGAATTCTGGACCACTAGAAGATGAAATAAACCCACATAACGAATTATGGGAAATATTTTGGTCCATGAATTATCAATTGAAATACTTTCATATATACCAATTGGGTATTTAAAAATAAAACTTTGGTTCCTCACATTATAATCCAAATACAAGTGGCATGTAGATTCAGGACAATAAAAAATGTAACGACCCGAATTCGGAGCCCTTTAACTGGCACCCCATACCCGGTTCGCCACATGACCTCAAGCGTGTTTCCCCAAACGCCAGAGGCTACTGACTAGCAGTAAGGGCCTTGGTGAGTCAGGGGAGAAACTATACCCTCATTTGTAAAAGTATGAAGTGGAAGAATAAACATACGCAATAGTAGAAGAAGTAAACATCATGCAACAATTTAAGTTAAAGTAAAAGAAAGGTCTGATATAACAATGATGCAGGATGGTACATGTGTCTATGGAAAGCAGTAAGCAAAACAACTTCCTGAAATACAACTGAAACAAAAGTACTAAAAGTAAACAACAACTCCAGCAGCATCGCGGGCCATGACCCAGTCCCATGCTCTCCAGCTCTGACCAGCAATCAACTACCTGAGGGGGAAGGGCCAAAATCCCTACCTAAACCTGCAACCATATAATCTTTTTGTGCTGAAAAGAAGGACCCAAACAGGGTGTGAGACTAATCCCAGTAGGCAACAACCACAAGATTTGTGCCCTACTGTCAGTGAGTGATATAGAAAAAGTAAAGGTAAACAATACAGTAAACAAATCTACCAATTACCATTCACATTTATTTAATTACACAACCAGGGAAAACCAGAAAGTTTCTTATTCCAAGATAAGAAAATAACACAGAAGGTATCTAAAAAGACTAGCTAACACAAATAATACAAAACCCAAGCTTGTTCTTTGGCTTAGTGGACTCGTCACAATCAACCATAAAAATTCATACTGACTCTCTGGGTGTCTTAAACTAGCAGACCCCTGTAGTCCAGTAATCAGACAAGGCACCGAAAATCTGGTAATCTCTTACATCAATTCCCCTACGGTCTTGCAATAATTGCTACAGACTTTCTGAGGAAGAACATACATCTAATTCCCCATATGGTCTCGATGCGTGGGTAACTAAGAACACTCTTGGGGAGCGCAAAGTCCGATCCCCGTAGGTCATGTGTCTGAAACTAAAACCAAGAGACCCTCTAGGGAAGCACTTAGTCATCTATTCCCTCTTTGATCTCCCGCACCGGATTCTCACGGCCCTGAGAAGTCCAGTCGTGCGTAATCGACTGTTAGCAGCCCTAAGTAAGTTAAACAACTACTTGGCTAATAGATAAAAAATTCATCCACATGCATATAAACAGCAGACAACACCCTCAATAAATTCAACAGGCATACTAGCAATGCAACAGGGGTTGCCTCGTAGGCAAACCATGCCAAACGGAAAACAACAGCCAAAACAAGGGAAAACACTCATGGGGTGATCCTCAAACATGCCAAAAATCAATTATTAATCATTTAATAACCTTAATAATACAAGAAATTAAAGGAAGATAAATAAACATGATCAAAACCCTAACTCGGGATACCCGATACATGGGTATCCCACACTTTTGCAACCAAAACACAAAGAAAATCAACGTAGGGCAACAAACAACCTACCTCGATCCTTAGAGATCGATATACATGAAACTCGGCCCATGAATCGGCTTAGAATGGAGTAGATCTGAAAAAATGTCTAAAACAATCAACCTCAGATTACTCACACGAGAGGAAGAATCAGGAAACGAGGCTAAAGAAGAACCAAGAACGCACCGCTGTGATTCTTCTGCAACCGACGGAGTTCGATTCGGACAACCAGTGAAGGATCGGTGGCTCGGAGAAAAATCGGCCTCCTCGGACGCTCTGGATGGAATAAGGTGGAGAGGAAGGTGTTTATGAGCATTATGCACGACACCATTCCGATTAATGAAATAAAAAGAAAGTACATAGCGTGTACTTCTTGAGTACACAATGTGTACTTCAATTTTCCGTACCCCGAAATAACCGGCCTCCAACTCATCCTTACACACCGTGTGTGTGGCCCGGACATGGCCAATCACACGGCTTCGAGTGACAGAGGAGTACATGGCATGTACTATGAAAATTTCCTGATACACACCGTGTGTGTGCCCCGGTCTCCACCAACGCACGGCTTAGAGTGGCCGAGGAGTACACGATGTGTGCTCATAAAGTACATGGCGTGTACTCTGAAAAATACTAGATTCTCCATTTTTCCTTAAAATTCCCATAAAAGAGATTTGCACCTGAAACCGAAGCTCCAGGTTCTTAAAAACATCTCCCATTAAAGAAATTTGTCCCTGAATTTCCCTATCAAGGCGTAGAAGAAGAAACCTCGAACAACTCTGGACACTATGATCGTATATCAGCCTCCCTCTCCCAAGTCTCATCTTGTATACGCCCATGCTGCCATAGCACCCGTACCAGAGGAACAGACCTTCCACATAGCACTTTTGTACTACGATCAACAATCCTGATAGGATGCTTGTCAAAAGATGAATCCAGCTCCAACTCAACCTCCTCGTTTTGCAAAACATGAGACGGGTATGAGAAATACCGTCGAAGCTGAGAAACATGAAAGGCGTTCTGCATAGCCTGGTATCTCTGAGGTAAGTGCAACCTGTAAGAAACTAGCCTGACTCTATCCAGAACCTAAAACAACCTGACGTATCTCAGTGAAAGCTTACCCTGTCTCTGAATCCTCTTGTGTCCCAACCTGGGTGTGACACATAGGAAAACCTGATCCCCGACCTCAAACTCTAGAGGTCGTCTCTGCTGATTAGCATAAAACTTTTGTCGAGACTGCATTTTAGCCATCCTCTTCCAAATCACGTCTATCTTCTCTAAAGTCTCCTGAACAAGACGAAGCCCCAGCAAAGCCGCCTCTCCCACCTCGAGCCAGCATAAAGGTGATCAGCATGGCCTACTATACAAATCCTCGTAAGGTGCCATCTGAATAGTTGCCTGAAAATTGTTGTTGTAGGCGAACTCCACCAGAGGAATATGCTTATCCCAAGAACCGCCAAAGTCTAGAATGCATTCTCGGAGAATATCCTCATGAATCTGGATTGTACGCTCGGACTGACCATCAGTCTGGGGATGGTATGCTGTACTCAAAAGTACCTGTGTACCCAACGCCCTCTGTAGCCCCTGCCAGAAGTGTGAAGTAAAATACATACCCCTGTCTGAAACAATGGAGTGTGTAACTCCATGCATACGTACAATCTCCCGGATGTAATACCATACCAGATAATCAACACTGAAGGTCTCCTTGGTTAGAAAGAAGTGTGCAACCTTCATGAACCTATCCACTACAACCCAAAACACATCATTTCCTCGAGGTGATCTCAGTAACCCTGTCACGAAGTCCATCGCAACATCATTCGATTTCCACTCAGGAATGGGTAACTACTGAAAAAGCCCTACTGGTCACTGATGCTCTGCCTTCACCTACTGATAGGTGGAACACCGCATAACAAAACCAGCCACATTCTTATTCATACCTGGCCACCAATATTGGCGGTGCAAGTCTTGGTACATTTTGGTGACACCAGGATGAACTGCCCAAGCTGAGGCATGGGACTCTCGCATCATCTCCTCACGTATGTCTGCTGAAACCCATATACGGCCACGAAAATGTATCACCTCGTCATTTCCCACTGTACACCCCAGAGTAGGCTCGCCATCTGACACACCCTCCCGTAGGACTAGGCCTTCAGGGTCTGATAGCTGCCTCATTCGAACTCGATCAAAAAGGGTAGATGTAACAGCTACGGAAGAAAGAACCATCTGACCATGTCTATCGTGTACCTCTAGATGCATCTCAGAGAACAGAGCCATGATCTGCCACTCACTACTGGCTTCCTAAACTTCCTGCAATTGAGTCATCCTGCTCAGTGCGTCCACCATAGCATTTCCCTTCTCAGGTGTATAAGCAAGATCGATGTCGAAAGACTCTAGGTAATCGACCCACCTCCGCTGTGTCAGATTCAAGTCACACTGCGTGAAGATATACCTGAGGCTCTTGTGGTCAGTATATACCACAGAATTCTCTCCCATGAGATAGTGCTTCCAAAAATGAAAAGAATGAACAACCGAAACCAACTCAAAATCGTGCGTAGTATAGTTCTTCTCATGTGGCCTCAACTGACGAGATCTGTACGCGACAACACGATCTTCCTGCATAAGCACTACTCCAAGACCGATGCTAGATGCATCACAGAAAACTGTATAACTCTTGCCCGGCTCTGGAAGAAATAGAATCAGTGCTGAAATCAATCTCCCCTTTAGCTCGTGGAAGGCTAATTCACAGGCTTCTGACCAAACAAACTTCACCCCCTTCTTAGTGAAGCCCGTCAACGGTGCTTCTAGTAATGAGAAGTCATGTATAAACCGCCTGTAGTAACCAGCCAGCCCTAAGAAACTACATACCTCGAAGACGTTCTTCGGATGCTCCCAGGTGGCTATTGCTCTCACCTTCTCTGGGTCTACAGATACTTCTGTCTCTGAGACGACATGACCCAAGAAGTGAATCTCATCCATCCAAAAGTGGCACTTTGAGAGTTTAGCATAAAGCTGATGCTCCCTCAGTGTACTCAAAATGATCTCAAGATGGGTTGAATGGTCGTGTCGAGTGTGAGAGTACACCAAGATATCGTCCATGAAGACCACGACGAAGGAATCCATATAAGGATGGAACACTCGGTTCATTAGTGCCATGAAAAATTTTGGGGCGTTCGTAAGGCCAAACGACATAACCGTATACTCGTAGAGGGCATACCTGCTCCTGAAGGCTGTCAGGGGTATATCTGAAGGCCTAACGCGCAGCCGATGATAGCCGGATCTCAAGTCAATCTTTGAGAACACCCGAGCTCCTCGAAGCTGATCAAAGAGATCATAAATTCTTGGCAAGGGATATCAGTTCATGACCATCAACTGGTTCGGCTTCCGATAATCCACGCAAAGCCATAAGGTACCATCCACCTTCTTCACAAACAACACCGGTGAACCCCAAGGGGAAGTACTGGGTCAGATGAAACCCTTAGCCTGCCACTCCTCCAACTACTTCTTGAGCTCTTGAAAATCAGGCGTAACCATCCTATAAGGAGATATGGAAACCGGTGAGGCTCTTGGAACAAGCTCAAACAAGAAGTCTACCTCACGCTCTGGAGGAAAACCTGAGAAGTCTTCTGGAAAGACATCTGGAAAGTGATCAACCACTGGAGGAAAAACCCTCTGAGAGGTCCCCTAATCATCCAATTATAAACTAGAGATCTGGGCTGTAACTCTGCCCAACCCATGATGCTCTAGTCCAACTCTTCTTGCCAGGAAATCCCATTCCCCCTAGTGAAGAAAAGACCTACCCTGTAGTGATGTGAAACTCACCCTGCGACGATAATAGTCGACAAAGGCCTAAAAAGGAACTAGCCAGTCCATTCTGAGAATTACATCATAACCTTTCATCTCCAGTACATAAATATCCTACATGAAGTGACACCCACCAACATCAATGGGCACTCCCTGCACTGACGCACATTAATAGTTCTATTTCCCAAAGGAGTGTCTAGTGCCAAAGTATCCTCAGAAGTAAGGATAGTGAGTCTAAGGATCTCCACAGTGTGAACAGAAATAAAGCTATGAGAAGCTCTAGTATCGAAAAGTGGAGAAGATAAAACTGAGGCTATTAAGATCATACCTCAAACTGTGGAAGGTCCAGGATCCTACTCCCGATGAATCTTCTCTACTGCAAACATCTGGCTAGTACCGAGGCCCTGTGTAGCAGCCTGATATCCCTAAGTTGATCCCCCTTGAGCATGACCACCGCGTTTGTGACCTCTACCCTGGCCTGAACGACCTGAAGAACTCCAGCCCCCAGTCTGTTGTGGGACTGGTAATCCTGCTCCTGAATGAGGGGTAGAAACATATCCTCCTTCACTAGCCGCTGGAAGAAGAACCCTGCAAAAACTCTATAGATGACCCATCATACCACAATCTCGGCAATCCACGGGATCTATCAGGCACTAAGGCTTCTTATGCCCGCTCTTTCCACACTGATATCATACCACCAGGTTTCCAGAAGGAAGATCTCGTCTACCAGAAGTTATACCTCGCTTCCTCGAGTCACATCGAGTAGACTCTCGGTGGCGCTTCCTGCTGTCAGTATGAAATGACTCAACCTTGGATGCTAAACTTCCCTAGTCAATAGCTCCCGTCTCCCTCAGATTTCTTTCGGTGATCAACGCCTGATTGACTATCAGAGTAATAGAAGTCAACTAGAAAACGTTCACATGTGATATGATATCTGCATTGATTCCTTCCTCAAACTTAGTTTCCATGAACAGCTCGTCATTTCCCAGAACGGGAGAGGAATGTTGTAACTTAGTGAAGTGGGAGGAATACTCTTTAACCGAAAGAGTACCTTGTTGCAGGTTCATTAACTCCCTGGCCCTGTCGGCCCTCAGCGTCGCTAGATAGAAGTAGTCATAGAACGTACGCTGGAATTCATCCCAAGCCATAGTTCACTGGCACCCTGCCTGTGAGACTACATCCCACCATCTCTTGGCAGAATGTCACAGCATGTAAGTCGCGAGATTCACACGTCTGTCTGGGGGTGTCTCAAGATGCTCAAAGATGGAACACATGGTTTCTATCCATGACTCTGAAACCTGAGGTCCTCTGTCCCATGAGAATGTGGGAGGATGATGCTACTGGAAGACTCGTGTCAGCTCTGCCATAGTCGGGGCAGGATGCTGAGATCCCTGGACGGTCTGCATGAACCTCATGAAACCTTCTCTGAACTGAGAGTCCGCACCAGTGTCTGGAATCACTGCAGGTGCCATATTAGGAACAATCGGCGGAACTACAGGTAGTCCCTGGTCTGCCATATCAGGAGTACTGCCACTACCTGGTTCCTGGCATGAAACGGGAGGACGTCTTGGTTCCATAACCCTGAAAGGTCAAAAGAACTCTCCAGATTTAGGATCAACAAGGAAAGAAAACACAAGAGTACAAAACGGGAAAAAGAGAGAGAAACACTTAAACATGAAAAACTGAACTACACTACGTGTATTTTACCTACATGGTGTGTTTATTAAATCCATTTACATGGGCCTGCAATTCTGCCACCATCGGTCGTGTAACTTTCCAGAATACACGGTGTGTTGTCCAAAATCACGGTGTGTACCTGGACTCCACTCCCCTGTCTGAGTCTCCTTGCACAGATAACCTACACGGTCATCCAAAAACTAGACTACACAACGTGTGTATTGAGGACACGACATGTACAAGCCAGGATTCGGTGGTCCGTGTAACATGTTACACGACCGGCCACACGGCTAAGCCCTTACACGGCGTGTTTAGAACAAACATGGCATGTATCGGAGGAGATAACACAGACCCATGTTGTTCATGACACGGCTGGGTACCTAGAAGAAAACTACACGGCGTGTTCTTCTAACACACGGCGTGTACTAGGCAGGCTCGGCGACCCGTGTAGCAGGTTACACGGCCGGCTACATGGCTGATCCACTACACGGCGTGTTCCGAACAAACAGGGCGTTTATAAGGATGGATAACACCAACCCATTTTGTTCGTGACACGACCGGGTACCCAGAAGAAACCTACACTGCGTGTATTTATAACACACGGTGTGCACTACACGAGCTTCCCCGACCAGTGTTGTTGGCGACACGGCCGGGTACATGGTTGACTACCACACGGCGTGTACATAAGGTACACGGCATGTCCCCAAATATTTTCCGACACCCCATGTTTTTGTTCACACAGATAGTAGCACAGTTTAAAAAACTATACGACGTGTATGAAGGAAGTCTACACCGTTTATTCTGGGTTTTTCTGGGCAGTAGCTCTGAAACTGCTTCGAACGCCAGAAACACTGAAAAAACCAGCTATTTTCCAAATTCCGATCCGTGGGGGCCCATACTCCCCGTGAATCAAATCTTGTAATCATCACAATGAATATAACAAGTAAACAACATAACAAACAATGATCCACCAAATTCCAATCCTCGAGGGCCCATAACACCTCCAAGACCAGAGCTTGGCGCCCATGCTAAACAGGCTGTAAAAGAAGTAATACTCTATCAGCGCAATAAGTATTTCTATCACAACAACTACCACAAAGGCATGCATAATCTATCACAGAATCTATCACAACAACATGCAATTCTAATGCACCCTAGATGGCATGGTAAAATCCATGACCAGTGATTTCCTACCTGCTGCCTATATGATGCATGAGATGGAACACCCTCATCTCATCGGGTTGCAACCAAAAAGAACCATAATCATATAAACAATAACAACACAAAGCATTTGCATCACCCAATGGTGAAATATAATAAACTGTAACACTTGCAAAAACTGAAAATTGCAATTATGAGGTAATATAGATTTTCCCTGTGCAGGGCTTAATTACTCCTGGGAACAGTTAAGTACTAACTACCAAGTTCTTCCTATCCCTGGCTATGGTCGCAAAACAGTAAGGCAATAGAAAGAAACAAAAACTCCTCTGATAACACTTTGTAACAAACCGAATCCAGAGCCCTTCCACCGGCGCTCCGTACCCGGTTGACCACATGACCTCAAGCGCGTTTCCCCAAATTCTAGAGGCTACCGACTAGTAGTGAGGGCCTTGGTGAGTCAGGGGGGAAACTATGCCCTCATTTGGTAAAGTATGCAGCAGAAGAATAAACATACGCAATATAAGAAGCAATAAATAGCATGAAACAACTGAACTTAAAGTAAAAGAAAGGTCTGATATAACAATGATACAGGATGGTACATGTGTCTAGGGAAAGCAGTAAGCAAAACAACAACCTGAAATACAAATGAAACCAAAGTACTAAAAGTAAACAGAAACTCCAGCAGCATCGCGGGCCAAGACCCGGTCCCATGATCTCTAGCTCCGACCAACAATCAAGTACCTGAGGTGGAAGGGCCACAATCCCTACCTAAACCCGCAACCATATAATCTTTTTGGGAAAAAAATCAGGACCCAGAAAGGGTGTGAGACTAATACCAGTAGGCAACCACCACAAGATTTGTTCCCTACTATCAGTGAGTGATATAGCAAAAGTAAATGTAAACAATGCAGTAAACAATTCTACCAATTACCATTCACATTCATTTAATTACACAACCTGGGAAAACTAGAAAAGTTTCTTATTCCAAGATAAGCAAGTAACACAGTAGGTATATAAAAAGACTACCTAACACAATAATTACAAAACCCAAGCTTGTTCTTTGGCTCGGTGGACTCTTCAAAACCAACCATCAAAATTCACACAGACTCTCTGGGTGGCTTAAACTAGTAGACCCCTATAGTCCAGTAATCAAACAAGGAACAAACACTTTGGGAAGCTCTTATGTCAATTCCCTTATGGTCTTGGAATAAAAGCTACAGACTCTTTGAGGAAGCACTTACGTCTAATTACCCCTGTGGTCTCGATGCGTGGGTAACTAAGAACACTCTTGGGGAGCAAAAAGTCCTATCCCCGCAGGTCCTGTGTAAAAAACTAAAACCAACAGACCCTCTAAGAAAGCACTTAGTTGTCTATTCCCTCTTTAATCTCCCGCACTAGGTTCTCACAGCCCTGAGCAGTCCAGTCGTGCGTAATCGACTATTAGCAGCCCTAAGTAAGTTAAAAAAATACTTGTCTAGTAGCTAAAAAATGCATCCACAAGCTTATTAATAGCAGGCAATACTTGCAATCAAGTCAACAGACATACTAGCAATGTAATAGGGGTTGCCTCGTAGGAAAACCATTCCAAATGGAAAACAAAATCCAAAACAAGGAAAAACACCCATGGGGTGATCCTCAAACATGCCAACAAGCAATTATTAATCATCTTATAACCTCAAGAAAACAATCAATCTAAGGCAGATAAATAAACAGGATCGAAACCCTAACCGAGGATACCAAATACATGGGTATCCGACACTTTTTCAACCAAAACTCAAAGATCTTCAACGTAGGGAAACAAACCACCTACCTCGATTCTCAGAGATCAATTTACTTTAACCTCGGCCTGTGAATCATCCTAGAATGGGGTAGATTTTCAAAACCATCTAAAAAGCTCAACCTCAGATAACTCACACGAGAGGAAGAATCAGGAAACGAGGCTAAAGGGGAACCAAGAACACACCACTGTGATTCTTCTGGAACAGACGGAGTTTGATTCGGACAAACGGTGACGGATCAGTGGCTTGGAGAAGAATAGGCCTCCTCAGATGCTCTGGATGGAATTAGGTGGAGAAGGTGTTTACGAGCATTAGGCACGACCCCGGTCCAGTTAATGAAATAAAAAGATAGTACACAGCGTGTACTTGTTGATTACATGGCGTGTACTTCAATTTTCCATACCCAGAAATAACCGGCCTCCACCTCAAACTTACACACAGTGTGTGTGGCCCGGCCATGGCCAATCACACGACATCGAGTGACAAAGGAGTACACGACGTGTATTAATAAAGTACATGGCATGTACTCTGAAAATTTCCAGATACACACCGTGTGTGTGGCCCAGTCACAGCCAACACATTGCTTAGAGTGGCCGAGGAGTACACGACGTGTGCTCATAAAGTAAATGGTGTATACTCTAAAAATTTCTAGATTCTCCATTTTTCCTTAAAAATCCCATAAAAGGGATCTGTACCTGAAACCGAAGCTCTAGGTTCTTACATAAAAAGTGGAGGTGGATCTTCAATTTTCCAATAGATCATGGATTTTTTCCTTGGATATAAGAGACTACCACACTCCATTTCCAATAAGAATGATATTTTATTTATAATATTGTTATTATAAACCCAATGTTACTAAACACATAATTTCTATATCCCTCCTAGATACATATGGTTTTATTTTCAAATATAGAGATACATGTAGCTTCCTATATAAATATATCATATATTATTGAATAGATAATTGAATTATTTGTTTATGTATTAGATTAGTAAAACTATGTATTGGAAACTGATAACAAGTCTGATTCACATAACTTTTTTAACACCTAGTTGTGAACTCACAGACTTATTCATGTAAATGATAATAGGTTAAAATTTCTCTATCAAGATATCTATTTAGATTCTTTTTATCTAAATTCATTAAATAGATCTCTCATTTATTTACAAGTAAAAATTACCAAACCACATTTTGGTGGTAAGGGTTAAAATCCACATAGCATCTATAATTAGTATACACTAATATGTGTTGAAAATTTCTAGTAGAATATATAAGTGGATATTATTTCTTCTTTCTTTTTCTAATTACTTAGTAGACATGTACATTCCAATTTAATTAGGTATAATTAGAATCTATTGAGAAATTCATATAGTTTAAGAATGAAGTAGATAATTGACATAGAAATAAGGTAAATAATATACAATATGATTGAGGGGGTGGATATCTTAACAAAGAGCTCATCGATATTCTATAGGTGTATGAGATTATATGTCAATTTACGTCAACTTATACACCATAGTGAAATGGTGATAGAAAAAAGAGTAATTATACCTTGCTTCACATTTTTAGGTTGATGATGCGCCATATAGATCTTCCGACATCCTTTTTGGGTTATGAATTATATACCATAGAATATAACCTATATTGGTAAACAACTAAAGTGGAATATAAAATATCATATTAATTAATATATGGAATGAAACCCATGCTGCCTTCTATATGTGTATTTGGATTCAAGGATTTTTTCGATGCCACCTTTGAAAATAAATTAGTACCTCAGGTTATGAATTATGTCTTTATATTATATCCAAAGGAAAAAATATGATACTATCTATGACACCCATCATATAATAAGTTAACTATCACAATACATTCTGTATTTCTCTAGAGGGAGCACATCTCAAGATGGATAGTGGTACTTAGATTGACTTTCATGAGGTTGGTAGTCAAGATACAAAAGAGTTGGTGTATGAAAAGATTCCATAAGTAATCATGGAAAAGGTTATTCCAATGAAACACATGTTTCATTAGATTATAATAGGGGTTACATAAATAAAAAGATTTAATTTTGTAGTCACAGAATATAGTGACTCATCATTGATTCAAACGAATGAAAATATTTCTTATAAGGAGGATATAGACACCTCAAAATATATATGATTGAAATATATCCAGAATCATTAAAAGGATTCTATATATCAACAACATCTATTGGTTATATTACATATTATAGTTTTTTAATCCCATTTTCAATAGCACCTGATATTATGGTATGTCCCATTTTAAATTTAATTTCTTTGACAGCTTACGTTGCATTCACCACCCTACTTAAATGAAGAACGAAATATTATTATAACGTTTTAGTTAACTTGTTATGAATTAATATAACCACATTTTAAAATTATAAATATTATAAATTCAATAATTTTTTAACATTAATCAAACATATTTTATAGACATAAGATAAGAACAAATATAAATTTACACATAAAATGCTAAATTTGTACTAATGTAGTTTTTTCACCTTTTATTAGAGAACTTGTTTTAAATATAAATTCTGAAAATTTTATAAATTATATTTGAAAAATTAAACTTAATTTTTAAATTATGAATATTTAGGTGAATGTTTTTTATTTTTCTAAAAATATTGATTTTCTAATGAATAATGAAGGATACTATTTTTTATAAAATTGTCAATCCCAAAATTAACTTTATTATTAGGGTTTGATAACAATTTAAATTAATTTCTATTTATCTATAAAATATAAAATCTATTTCACTATAATCATAATTATACATTATTTATGTACATGTACTTTTTTGGGCATTAAAATCAATTTTTGAATAAAACTGTTTTTCTTTGAGTTTTGTGAAAATGATTTTAAATAAAATTATGAAAGATAGGATTTTTGAATTATGAAAAATAAATGACATATATAGATTTAAAAGGTCCAAATTTATTAAATAGACAACTTTTATTTTTGAAAAATTTGAATAGTAAACTTGGTAATTTTTATTAAGCCAGTAAAAGGTAAATTAGGTAATCTAGGTTACAAATAAAATGAAAGGGACAATAAAATGACATAAAAACATACCCAAATATTGTTGGAAGATTCAATTTATTTCATAATATATTAATTTCCAGTTATATGACCATTTATTTCCATTTTTTGAGGTTATGATATTTATAATATTTTATTAAAAGAATAGTCCAGGATGTCACATTCATATTTTTTATAAATTTTTTTTAATATGGTGATATACAGAAGGCATCTTACACAATAAAAAGTGTTTTTAAATATAATATAATTTTCATCATTAGATTAATTTATTTTTATGTTTTTTTGAACAAATAATTAGCTTAAATGTTTTCATAACATTGATGTAGCAATTATATGATTATTAAAAAATCAAATAAATGATATTAAAAATATTAAAATAAAAATAATTTGGTAAAATTAATGTCTTACAAGAATTTAATAGTTTATTTTGACATGATTGGGATATATTAAAATATCTTTTTGAAGCTATCTTGTTTTATTAATTTTAATGAAGACAATATAAATAGTTCTTATAATTGACATTATGAATATTTTATAGTAAATAATATTTTGTAAAATGATATAAAGTTCATAAAAATATTATATTTAGAAATATAATTTGAATAAGGTTAAAAATGTTATCCATGGCCCATTTATGTGTCTTTTTTTGGATTTATGTAAAAATATATTAACCCTTAAATAGTAAATATTCATGTTGTTCTGGTAAGAGTTAAAGTGGTTCAATAATGGGTAAAACAAAATGATTAAGTTGTAACCATGGCCTAAACTTGTAAAAAAATATTTGATGTATATTATTAGACCCTCATCACGTTAGTATATACTTTTATTTTTTTTAATGGATAATATATGTTGAAAATAAAATATATTTTCTTTACATTAATGATAGTAAAAAATGTTACCATATTGGTCGGTAAAAAACCATTTATGCATCCGTATAAGAAATAAATAAAGATGTGAATGAAACTATATGTATATTCTGATATTAATTGAATTAGTTTCATTGTTTTTTTTAAAATTTTATAAATTATATTATTACATTAAATTCTTGTGAAATACTAATATATTATTTAATTAATCAACATAAAAATAAAATAAATGATTTTAAAATATATATTTTCATATAATATGAATGATTTAAGGTAGAACATAATTTTTATTGAAATATATGAAATATTAAGGTTATTTTAAATAATTATATTCTATTTTTGCCTTTTTATTGATTTATTTTAAGTCAAAGTAAATAAAAAGTCTCAAAGTTGACATTAATGATAACGTCTCAAAATAATATATTATTCAATTATTTAAAATTATTAAAATCATTATATTCTTGAATTTAAATTAAATATAGTCTATAAATTCATAAATATTCCATTTAGGAGTCATGTTTTCATTTATGGTGTCATTATTAACTCTTTATTATAAAAATAGTGGTTACCACAGTGAGGGAAAAAATAACCAACCATGGTTTAAATCAAATAGATATGGTTTAAAATTACCTATAAACATGTGTAAATCATATTATTTAAAGGGATTATAACCTAATACTATCTTATATTCGAATAAATTTTTATTTGGACAGAATGTTCAAGATAAATTAACTAATTAGAATTTAATATTTTGGGAAATTCCAAAAGTTCCCCTCAAATCAATAATAAAAGTGTGTCTACTCCCTCACTTATAAACTTCACTGCGAGTTCGTTTTATTGATCAAAACGTAGTTATTTCTATCCAAAATATCTCTAACCAAATTATTGAGGTGTTTATCTTCTAAAACGATCCACCCTAGGTCCCTTAACAAGAGATCTAAAGAAATTTTTCCGAAGAAGAGGTAATTGTCTTTACCAAATCATTCAAGTTTATTTTTTAATATAGTTCATATTAATGTGTTTTTATAGTATTAAAAAATAATTAAAGTGTCATATATATGTAGGAATTTTATTATGATAATGGAATGACCATATTACTCCTGTTATCCATCCTATGAGAAACAAAAACCAAGTGATTTTGTACGTATGACTTAATGTATTCATGTTGTGGTGTAATTTATTTTAATCACCACTTTAATTGAATGAGTAAAATGATGGAAATAATGGATATATATGATAATTATGAAATTATATTTTTTACTTATAAATTAATATAATTTCCTCTTCTTTACCCTTTCACCATTAAGGGAATGGTATTGTCACTCGTGCGTATATACGGACTACCGTCTCCACAATTCGATGTGATTCATTTTCCATGTTGACCATTATAAAATTATTTTAGAAAACTGTATAATGAATAAATATGAAATCTATGAAATTAATATAATTTTGGAGTTACTTTAAATATATCATATCCACAATAACCTATACTTACATGATAAAACATGCATAGAAAAATGATGCAATTAAGACACAAAATAAGAGTAATAAATAAATGTTATTAAAAACGGGTTATAGGATCATGTAAGAAGATCATGAATGATTTAATAAATATAAATATTATTCTATTATGAATTTATAACATTATTTAAACCATTATATAGGAGGTTAAATAGTTCTCAACTAAAGGAAATAACAAGGTAAGGGTTTTCCATCTCTCCTTTACTTTTGTGAGACATTTTTCATATTCACCAATTATTTATTTTGTGTGGTGAATAAACTTCCCCTTTTATAACTTATATCATGAATATATCTACCATCATGGCATTAAAATTACCATTTAATTATTATGAATTTTATGGGGCATACAATTTGACTGATTACTAAGTAGTTAGAGATTTCTTAACTGAATTTCCATTCATTGGTTTAAAACTTCTACTTTATTAAATATTTCATGCTATGAATATGTATGAAATTATGTTTGAATATATAATTCTTTATTTACAATTTTTATGTTTATTTATAGAAAATAAAAATAATTAATTAGTTGATTATTTCTGAAAGCATATACCATTTTGACATACGTTGTTTACATTGAAAGCTAATTTGAAATACCAGGGAAACAATGATAAATCCATATCATTTACTAAATAAATATATCTGATGATATGGAAAATAGTTTTATGAATTAAATAAATTATTCAGTATATTTGGAATGCTTTGGACTGGAAGACATAGGAGATGCACACTTATAAATAACCCCTCAATGCATCGGTAGTCGTATAGGATAAATCAGTTAGTCTAGCATTAAATGTTTATTTACAATATAGATTAAATCATCTTCTAAAAGGTGTTGATGGTAGTGGTTAATGTTCCTGATACATGACATCCAATACATATGTATTACCTTCATTTAACATTCATTTATCATTATCAGTGATATTTTCACCATGAAAAAAATATACGGATGCATTTTATTCTATGTTTATTGATTAAATGGATTTTGTTTTAAGTTATCTACCTTACCATGTTGATTATGCTCATTGATTCGTGATTGATACCATTTTACCTAACCATTGAATATCATTTTAGTTCACCCATTTCTTATTTTTTATTTTCCCCTAGCTTTCTAAGATGTTTATTAAGATAGATTTATAGGGGGACTATAAGAGGTATAATGGTCTTCTTAAAGAATATACATTTTTGAATTTTATATTTAAAATATGATTTTAATTTATAATATGTATCTAGTTTACCAAAAAAAATAAACTATTTAGTCCATTAGGATTTTATTTCTTGTATCTTATAGAAAGGTAATAAAATAACCACTGATTCGGGGATATTAGGGTCCAAAACTATACAGTTGATATCAGAGAATGTCTTGAAAAAAATGGGAACTAGATTTAGGAATACATAGATTATCAAGAAAGAACCTATGATAGACTTTGAGGATAAATGCAGATAAACATCCCAAGGACACCATGTTTAGGATTATGAGTTTAGATACCTATTTTTTTTTTCAATTTATCCTATGTATTTCAATAGTTTTGGGATTATACATTATGTTTCATAATGATATGATCTAATATACTATATTTCATCATTTTTAAGTGGGTCCTAGAAGATGCATTGGGAACCAAATCAATGTACATAATCTAAAGAGTAAGAATGATCATTTATTTGATAGGATTATGCATCTCTTTCATAGGGAAAGAGTCTCTTAAACATTATCATCATATGATGAAATAATATCACGTGATATACAAATAGTGGAATAATTTTCTTTGTATAATGGATTGCAAAGGAATCATTATAAGAAGAGGATGACATAAAAAATATTGATAAAGGGAATAAATGAAATAATTATTTTCCCACATGTAATAATTGTGAATGGAAACATCTTAGTATATACTTAAGAGGAAAATGAATTTTCTTCAAGTGTAGAAAAAAAGGCCAACATGATTATGATTACAAGAAAAGGAATGAATTTTCAAATATTAAATCCTTCAAATGTAAGGATATGTGGAACTACAAAAAATAATCCCCCCATGCTTCAATGGAATATAACTCAGAATAATCCAAGGGATTATGATCAAGCTTATGCTATTACCACAATAAAAGAGGTATGATTAATGTTATTTTCTTGAGATTCAATAATTATGTTGTAAAATTATTTTATCAATTATATTATGGAGAAATATGTAATTATTTTAAAACAGTAATTCTTCTTCAAGGATTTTAGGGAATATGTTGAATGATATTGATGTCTAAGAAAAGTGATTTTGTGGGAAGATGATCTTTTGGAAAAACAATAATTGAGGGAAGAATAATTTTAGTATATTATTAATGAAAAATGAATATTTATTAGATATTATTAGTAACTATGAAATTAGTTAATGATTTTATGGTTTATGTTAACATTGCAGGGTTTACAAAATGTTGGGATTTAAAGAATATATTTGACAATATGAGATTTTATTTTTGAAAGAATGCATTTTTTCCTTACTGTTTTAAGGTGATCAAGGTATTCATATATTTTGTATGTCATGATAAGAGTTTTATTATATTTTTTAGGTGAATCTAATATTTGGTGAACTTCCTTCTAAATTTTTTGACACTAAATTTGTAAAGATGTATTTTGGATGATTCTTACGGATAAATACTATTGAAATTGACTAAGGATATTATTGTTTACAGAGAAAGTGAGATTTATCATATTGGATAAACTATACAACCCATTTTTATTTCAGTAAACATTTAAATTTTAATCAAATAACTTGTGAATTTTATTATTCCTTAAAGTGATATAGGCATAAAAAAGTTTATCCTGACCATTCATTTCCTAGTATAAGAGACGAAGTGAAAATAGATCAAAGCACAATCAAAGGATGAGATTATTCTTATGAAATGGTAAATAACCAAGTAATTTTATTTTTTTAATATGATTATATGAATAGTAAAAAGATCTCTAAACTATAGGAAAAACTATTTTGGAACAAAAAAGTTATCCATTTACATTTCTTTATGAGAAATCAATGGTCTTTTAACCGATAAAAAAATTTCAGTTTTGTGATGGATAAATTTATAATGACCATGTTTTCTGGCACTCTCTATAAAAACATGATAGTGATATTTCTATCATATGTCCCAGTTTTCACTTCCCAAAAATTTTACCCTATTCAAAAAGAAATTTTATTGAGGTGAACTTCACATTTCCCTTTAACTTTTATTAATAGGATGTTTTATTAACCCTATATATGATGTGGGTTTCCCAAAAAGAAATTATCAAGTATCAATATTTTATTTTATAAGTGAAATTTCTAATTGAAAGGATAAAATTTATTAATGAGGGAGAATGTAAAATCACAATATTTTCTGGTATATCCCTTTTTAAAATTAATATATTCGATGGCATATATTGCACACAACACCCAGCTTTAGAAAAGGCATAATATTATAGCATTGTCATTAAAATGGTGAGAATGAATATAATTATCAACATTATGACATTATATTTTTTATATACTCAATAATTGTTTCACATTCATTCAATATTTTTTATAGGTATAAGATAAGAAAAAATATAATTTTATGCATAAAATGAAGTATTTTTCTAAAGGCAGCTTTGTCACCATTTAAGAGATTACTTATTTTAAAACTAAATTTTGATAATTATATAATTAATATTTTAAAAAATATTCTTTCTATTTAAAATATGAATGTAAATATTTTCATAAGGAGAATTTTTTGTATTTTTCTAAAACGTTTGTTTTTCTAGTGAATAGTGAAAATACCTATTTTCGTAAAACTACCAATCTAAAAAGTATATTTATGATTTTAATTAAATTGTATTGAAAAATAAGTATTATTTTGTGATAAAAAATATATTTTATTTCATTTGAATCATATTTATCCCTTATTTAGTTATAAGTACATTTTTTTGCATGAAAATGCAATTTTAAATAAAACCGATTCTCTTTACGTTTTACGAAATTAATTTTAAACTAAATTATGAAACTTCTTTATTTTGAATTTTGTAAAATTTACACCATATTTGGATTCATGTGGTCTAAATTTACTTAATAGGACCCTTTTATTTTTTACCAATGTGAATAGTAACCTTTGTAATTTTTATTTCTATAGTAAATGGTAAAGTGGGTAATTTAGGATAAAATAAAATGATATGGACTCGGAAATGACCCTGAAACTTTTCCATATTTTATTCTATGACACCATTTAATAGATAATCAATTAATTTTAGGTTATATAACCATTTATGTCCATTTTGATTAGGTTATGATATGTATATTATTTTTTAATGAAAAGTCAAAGATGTCACATTCATATTTTTAACAAACATAATATTTATATTATGGTGATTTATAGAAGTATATTTGACTGGGAATCAATTTAAAAAATATAAAGAATTTTTCTTCATAATAATAATTTATTTTTATTTTTTAACGAAAAATAATTAGCTTAAATTCTTTCATAATTATGATGGGGAAATTATTTTATTACAGGAAATATCAACTTTATGATATTGAAAATATTAAAATAAATATAATTTGATTAAATTAATATCATAAATATTATTATAATATAAATTGACATATAAGGTATGTAAAAAAGATCTATTTTAAATTCAATGTGTTTTTTAATTTTATTAAAGAAAATGTAATGAATGGTTCTTATAATTGACATTATGAATATTTTATAGTAAATAATTATTTTTAAAATATATAATGTTTTTTGAAATATTATATTTATACAACTAATTGGGACAAGGTCTCAATTTTATCCTTGATACATTTACTGGTTGTTCATAATTTTTAAAGTAAATATGTTAACCCTCAAAGAGTAGATATCCATGTTGTCAAGGTAAGAGATAAACTAGTCAAATAAGAGTTAAAACAAAAACATAAAGGTGTAACCAAGCCATAAATTTGTCCAAAAAATAGATCAATACAATTTTGTTTTTTTTTCACATTATACTCTAATTGGGATTGTTTAATGGACAATTGTCCATGAAAATTACTTATTTATTATTTAAATCAAAGATAGTTACAAAATGTAACTCCCTTTGTATTTAATATCATTTATGTGTCCGCATAGGGAAGAAATCATGATAGGAATGGAAGTAAATATTTATATTGACATTAGTAAAATTTGTTAATTTATTTTTTGTCAAATTATTATAAATTATATTATTACCGTAAATTATTATCAAATAATAATACATTATTTATTTAATTAACATGAAAATAAATTAAATGACTTTAAAATATTAATTTTGATATAATTTGAATAATTTAATGTGTAAAATAATTATACTAGAAATATATGACATATTACAGAGGTTTTAAAGTATTATATTTGAATTTCCCATTTTTATCAATGTATTTGTAGTCAATGTAAATGAATATTTCCCATATTGACATTAATGGTAATTTATCTAAACAATATTATATTGAATTATTTCAAATTCATAAAAATCTTGTCATCATCCATGTGAATGTAATATAGTTTAATACCTAATAAATGATAAATTTTTTAGTATTTTTTCCATTAATAATAACATTATTACTACATTATGATTAAAATAGATGTTACCACGGTTAAGGTAAAAACTAAATAACTAAGGGCTAAATCATAAGGATAAGGGTTAAAATCGAATCAAAACTTTTCTATATTCTATTAAATAATGAGATTAAAAACCTATCAAATATTATATTCAAATCCCATTCAATATAAAGGAATTTCAAACTATAAATAAATTATTTATAATTTAATCTTTTTTGAAATTCATAAAATGACCCTCACCTCAATTATAAAGGGAAACATATTCCATCACTTATACACCTCTCCTTGAGATATATTTCTCTACCAAACCCCTTCAATTTATCTTAGCAACATCCATATTCTGATTATAGGGGTTATAGTCTTCTAAAAATATAAACCCTAGATCCCTTGAGAAGCGATATAAAGGAAGTCATCTGAATAAGAGGTAATCATCTTTACCGAGCCTTTGAAGTTTATTTATTATTATACTTTTTCATCATGTTTTGTTTCCATGTTAAAATTATATATCCAGTATCATTTATAAGATGATATTTTATTATGATTATGAGATAAAAATATTCCACCTTTTGTCAATCCTATGATAAAAAAACAATGCACATACACTACTAGATATTTTGTTATTTTTGACAGAGCAATAGTGATGGAATCCCATAACAAAAGGTCATTGGAGACGAGTGTTCGTCGATAATTCCCTATAATAATAAATGGAGTTGAAA
Source organism: Viscum album (assembly GCA_963277665.1). Classification (NCBI taxonomy): domain Eukaryota; kingdom Viridiplantae; phylum Streptophyta; class Magnoliopsida; order Santalales; family Viscaceae; genus Viscum; species Viscum album. The sequence goes on from OY728155.1 coordinate 93,036,153, forward strand.
AATAATGTATTTGGGATGGTCCATCACAATTAAAACATAATTGTGAAGGGTAAGTCACCTGTTACAAATGGTGTCCATCTTTCTTTTATTAAAGTCAATTGCAATTCTTTGTGGCAATTAATAGTATTTATGAAATATAGTTCATCTGTCACAAATAAAAACTTATTTATTGAAATAAATTACATAAAATTAAAATAGTTAATAAAAATTTTACAAATTTAAAGATAAATAAAAAATTAAAATAATTAAAAATAATTAATTATTTTAAAACATTAAGTATTTTAAAAAAATAAAAATACAAAAACATATTGAAAAAATATAAAATAACTAAAAAATATAAAAAATATAAAATTTAAAAATAATTATAAAATTAAAAATAATTATGAAATTAAAAAAAATGATAAATTAAAAATATTAAGAAATTACAATTAATTATAAAATTTAAAATAAATTAAAAATAGTAATAAAAAATAACTAGAAAAATGAAAACAAGTAAGACAAACATAAATGTAATAATTCATTTCAAACATAATATGTATTTCAACCCAAATTACAAAACTGTAATAAAAAATCATAATTCATCAATTAGTGTTAGGTTGAGACGGATCACTCAAAGGATTAGGGGGAGTAAACTCCATAAAAATGACACCTCCAAGATTCCACATATACTTTAACAATTTCTCATCTCTCTGACACTACTGCTCACGCACCTCCTCCCTCTCTTTCAACATTGGATGTATCATATCATATTGAGCTATCAACCACTCTTTATACTATGAAGTAAACAACGACATCAAATATGACTCTATATGAACTCCTTTTGAGCTCACCGATGGCATCTTAGGGGTGCCATATGATCTCTTAGGTGTTAGTTGCGAACCAACACCAATGACTCAACCTTTATCGACACCCTAAAAAGTAACCTTTATCTAGGCCCACTCATTAAAACCCAAATCACTAGTGGCCTATTTTTCGCTCTCAGATTTAATCTCATGTGAATGAGAAGTCACAACCTCATACATTTCTAGCAAACATAATTATAAAATTGAATAAAAATTAAATTAATATTCATGAAATTTTTAAATCAATTAGTAACAATAATATGGTGATGTTAGTCGCCTAAAACATATCAAATATAGGGATCAGTATACATCTTCTTATAAAATTTAAACTTCTTAATACATGGTTCAATAGAGTAATGAATGATATAATAAACATGTTACAATTAAAGTATATATACATTTATATATAACAAAAATTACAATATGTCATCAGTGTTTGAAATATTTTCGACTACCAACCCTATGTGTGACCACTTTCCTCCCCAAGATCTGATGCCTAGATGATGAAATCCTTCTAAAAGTGTCTCATATCTAGTAGGAGAACAATTGATCCCATATCTGAGTTGAGATATAGTCAAGCTTATTGGAGATGCAAGAATGTTAAAAATAAATAGATGAATCTTTATCGATAGCTCTCTTTCTAGGCTGTGTAGAAACAGATGAATGTGATCAGGTATACAAATATCACATGCCTCTCAGATAGGGTCCCTCAGGCTATAAGTAATTAGATAAAATTAATTCCACAGGACAATTAAAAATAATATGTTTGTAAATAAATAAATTCTAAAAAATAAATTTTATTTTATAACATAAAATCTAGTGGTGAATCATCTGGTGATTCATGGTGATAGGAACTAGGTCCAATGACACCCAAGACACAAAAAACATTTCTTAGAATCACACTATGCTGACCATCATCTAAATGTGAAAAAATATAAAAAAAATCAAATATTTAGAAAATTATTACCAAAATTAATACACAAAGTTAATTTAAAATAACTATCTTAAACAATTAAACATATCTCGATAAATGATGATTTAAATGAATATATGATCATCCCTCTTGGATGGTATCAGGAATCATAAAACAAGCATGAACACACCCCCCTCTAATAGGTGAAACATACTATAGATCAGATGAATTCGGATTATTAGTAAGATGTGTGACATTAGTGAGGGAACAAAATAGACAATTCAGAGCATCTCCACCCATCTGAAACAAATATTCTTATATGTAAGAAATTTTTAATACAAAAATAAAATATAAAAAAATAATAAATACTATAACATAATAGTATTATCTGTAAAAAAAAATTAATATAAATATCAAATATAAAAAACTAATAAATATCATAATATAATAATTATATGTAAATATGTTCTAATACAAAATAATTTGACATGTAAATATTTGTTAATATATATATATAATTTCAAAAACTAACAAATATAATGATGAATATAAAATTATTACCTATAAAAAATTTTAATATGAATATGAAATATATAAAAATAATAATTACTCACATTAGTGAAGGAAGAAAATATACCATCGGGTCCAGCCATCTGATAAAAAAATATTACCATTAAATAATTGTTAATACAAATATAAAATATACACAACTAATTAATACCTGAATTTAATATATCAGTATTTTTCTTCTTCTCCATTTACATCAAGAAAAATGTCTTCATCCTCGTCTTCAACATCATAAACTTCTATACAACTTTTAATCTCATCATACCTTGCTACTTCATCAACATTATCTATATTATCAACCCTTAGCTGGGTGTTTTCATCATCGATATTTATATCTCATTATGAAAGAGATATATTTTTTTGATGTTTCTAGAAAATTTTCAATAAGTTTCACTTTCATAGAACCATTTTAATTTTTAGTAAAATTATTTCCACATGATTACATTTTTATCATGCTCCACCAATCATACATATATCTTGAAACATCATAATATAAAATTGACGCGCTTTATGTTCAAACATAAAAGGTTCATTTTATGCAAGAATACATTTTTATTTAATCTCAATTACTCCATAAATATTTGAAAAATATCCTTTTATAGAATACCAAAAGAATTTTAACAGTGCTAAAAAAGTGCTGTTAAAATCGGAGGTGTTAAAGGGGTCCCCTTTATGAGTGATAAAACATAAATGATAAAGGTCATCCTTTATGAGTTCAATTTCTAGTGCTATTAAATAGACCACTTTATCAGTGCTTTTAATAGTGCTGAAAATGATAGACTTTATCATCATTATAAATAATGCTGATAAATGCCCCATCTACTGCATTGTGTTGTTTTTATAACAACACACTCCAACAACATCCTATAAAAAATGCACTACGTCCTCAAGTTCACTAAATATATAATTTAATTGTAATAAATTTTACATCATAGATAAAAAAACTCTTGTATATAAATTTCAAAAAATGTTTTGTATAATTATATTTACAATTACTATCCATAAATAATTTAACACATTAATTTTTGTCATTGGTAGTCATGATACCCTCTCAAAAAGTTCCACCCATGGTATCTATTGTTGACAAAATCACCATAATAGAAAAAAAAACAATCCACATATATAAGAAAAATATATTAATTTAGTAATATTTGAAACATATATGTTAAAACTTAATATGAATGAATACCTTAAAAAATGTCATCTTCAAAGAAAAAAGACTCAATTTGAGTTATACTAGTTACACCATGAATTGTATTGAGGTGAGATTGATTCCAACACATATAAAATGGGATATGTATAATTGTACTAAAGTATCAAAACAATTTGAATGTGTTTTCTTGATTTTGAGTATGTCACTTGTTCTTTTTAATGAAATTAATGTCAATTATAAATAAAGACACATTTGAAGTTATATCGGTCACACCATGAATGAGATTGTGCTGATGATAATTTCAATACATCAAAAATTACATAAGGATGATTTTCTAAAATTATCAGAACAATCCTAATGTGTTTTCTTAGTTTTTATAATGTCACTCTTTTTATGTACTTAAAAGTCCATTCAAACTAGAAACTGTCACTTTGATCCATATGGTTCACATCATGTGTCATTTTGATGTTAGAATTCTTCTAAATAACAAAAAATGACTTGTGAATTGTTTTTCCTAAACTATCAAGTCAATCAGAGATAATTTTCTTTTATTTCAATTAGAGACGCACCTTTTGAAATAAAATGTCAATTTTAAACTGATAACTGAAACTTTAAGTCATACAGGTCACACCGTGGGTCAGATTGAAGTGATTATGATTCCTACATGTCACAAAAGATTCATGTAACATTTCCATAAATTATCAAAATAATCAAAATGTATGAGATCATTTTTTTGTATGCCACCAGTTGATTTTTCTAAAATTAATGTCAATTAAAAATAAAAATACGCACTTGGAGTCGTACCGATCACACCATGTGTCATATTTATATGTTTCTGATTCTTACATGTCTCAAAGGACTCATGGATCATTAAACAAAATTATTAAAACAATCCGAATACATTTGATCAGTTTTTAGTAGGTCACATGTTCATTTTTCTATAATTAATGTCAATTTTAAATAAAAAGACACCCTTAGAGTCATACTAGTATGAGAATGTGTTGGATTTAAATGAGGATAATTCCAACACATCTCGAATGATGCATGGATTTTTTTAACAATGTATAAAAACAATTTTAATGTGTTATCTTGGTTTTGAGTAGGTTAGTTGTCCTTTTTACTAAAATGTATGTTAATTTTTAAAACAATAGATGCACTTGGAGTCATACCAGTCAAACCATGCCTTATATTCAAGTTTGTATGATTCCTAAACATCCCAAATAACTCATGGAATGTTTTAATAAAGTATCGAATCAATCTGAATCCGTTTTCTCATTTTTAAGTATGTCAATTGTTCCTTTTTACTAAATTTGATGTAAATATCAAATTAAAACATGTAGTTGGAGAACTCCAGTAAACACGTGAATTGGATTGAGATGAATTTTATTCCTAAATGTAAAAAAGGACCCATGGATCATTTTCCTAATGTATCAAAACAATCCAAATGATCTTGATCAGTTTTCACCATGTCACATGTTTCTTTTTAATAAAATTGGTGTCAATTTAAAATAAAAATATTTAGTTTGAGTCATCACAGTCACGCCTTGCATCATATTGAGGTGTAACTAATTAATACATGTCTCAAATTACTCATGGGTCATTTTACTAAAGTATAAAAACAATATGATTGTGTATGATTTATTTTTAGTAGGTAAATTTTTCTTTTAACAAAAATTGATGTTAATTTTAAATAAAATAGATTCACTTGGAGTCATACTAGTCACACCATGCCTCATATTGATTTGTAGATGATTATTATATGTAAAAAATGAATAATGGATCATTTACATAATGTATCAATATAATAAAAATGTTTTTTCTTGGTTTTCAGTATGTCAGTTATTATTTGTTACTAAAATTGATGAAAATTTTAAATAAACAATACACTTAGAGTCATACATATAATACTATGTATATGATTGAGGTGATACTGATTCAAACACATCGCAAATTACTCATAGATCATTTTATAAATATATTAAAAAAAGAAGAATTCATTTTCTCAATTTTTAGTTCATAAATTTTTCCTTTTTACTAAAATTGATGTCAATTTTAAATAAAAAGATGTACTTGGTGTCATAACTATAACACTATATATTATATTGAGTTGGGGATGATTTAAAAAAATTCCAAATGAATTATGGATCATTTTACTAAATTATCAAAACAATACCAGTGCATTTGGTCAGTTTTGAGTTGGTCTATTTCCTTTTCGCCAAAATTGGTGTAAATTTTAAATAAAAAATATGCACTAGAAGTCATATCCATCATAATGTTCCTCAAATTATGGTGTGTATGATTCCTGTACGGTTAAAATGACTCATAGACCATTTAAATAAATTATGAAAACAATATGAATGCATTTTCTCATTTTTCAGCACATCACTTGTTCCTTTTTACAGAATTGATGTAAATTTAATATAAAAAAGACGTACTTGGAGCAATATCATTCAAAACATGTGTCAGATTGAGGAGAGAGTAATTCTTACACATGTAAAATGACTCATGTACCATATTAATAAAGTAAAAAATTCAATAATAATATTATTTCTGGGTGTTCAATACATCACTTTTCTTTTTTACTAAAATATCACTTTAAACTGAGAACACATACTTTGATTCATACTGATGACATCAGGTATCTGTTTGACCTGAGACCAATTCTTACATATAAAAAATTATTTATTAATGGATGAAATAAATTATCATGATAACCTGAGAATTTTTATTGCATTTAAGGGGGTAAAATATTTTAATGTAAAAAAAGTAGATTTTTAACTAATAAGAGACACTTTGAGTCATACTGGTCACACCGTGCATTGCATTGAGGTTTTAATGATTCCTAAATGTCTTAAATTACTAATGGATAATTATAATAAATTATCAAAACAATTTTAATATGTTTTCTTAGTTTTTATTAAGGAATATGTCTTTTTGAATAAAATTTCATTTCAAAATGGAAACATTGACTTAGACTCGTATTGGTCACATTGTGTATCGACTTGACATGAGACTGACTGCTATATTTCAAAAATGATTTATGGATCTATTACCCAAATTATCAATAATATATGATATTGTTTTTTTATAGTTACACATTTTAATGTAAAATATTGAGTTTAAACTGATAACAGACACTTTGAGTCATATTGGTTACACCGTGTGTCTGATTGAGATGGAGATGACTCCTACATGTTCTAAATGACTTATGGATTGTTTTTCTAAAGTATCAAAAAATGATAATGCTTTTTTTTTAGTATGTATTTTATCTATTTTACTAAAATTAATTTTAATTTTAAATAAAAAGATACACCTGGATTCATACCAGTCACACAATGTGTCAGATTGAGGTGTCACTGATTCCTACACCTCTTAAATTGTTAAAACAATACAAAATACCACTGTTACAATGTTTATCATAATATTTTTTAATGAACATTATACAATTAATATTGATTTACGAATGGTTTTTAGGCTAGGAACATTGAATCAATATCCAGTATTGGAAGTTTGACAAAGAAAAGTATTAGAAATTGTGGTTACATTGGTAGAACGAAATGTGTTTTTGCTACTATGGCTTGTTATAGATATTTGAAATAAAAATATAAATTCCAAAAAGATATATAAAAACAACTAAATATGTATTATATAATTATTATTTGTAAAATAACTTTAAAATAGTAGATAAAATGATGAAAAAATTAATTAAATAAGTAGTATGAATTCAACTTTTCATAATGTTTTTATACATTCTCGACCAATAAATATGAAAAAAATACACCTGTATATGAAAATAATTATTATGTGAGTAATAATATAAATAAATAAATTAAAGATAAATATGAATCAATCTATTACTTATATAGAAGTCACATCTTCATGTTATTTTTGTACATTCTATGATCAGGTATAATGACCATTTGTTTCTAAGAAAATGTAAATCATCTTGTGAATAAAATTTATTATATAGTCATATTAGTATAAGAAGCTTATAAATATAAATATTATTAATAAATATATTAAATGTAATGGTAATTAAATTTGCAAATACGTCTTCAGGGATGTCTATTTTTTGATGGAATATGATATCTTTCATAAATTTACAAATGTAATTACCACAATATTTTCCATTTTTTTGGTTTTAAACACTGTAAAGACATTGAGGAAAATAAGTAATTTTTTTATATGTGTTTGGATAGTGAAATCATATTATATATACCTTTATACTTATCCATTTATTGATATTGTTAGGGTCCTTTTCTACAATTCTTATCCCCAAGCCATTATTTAGATGACATTTACACCCCTACTTATAATAAAAAAAATACTCATTATAAATATAATATAAATTATATAAGCTAACGTTTAGTTATAAAATTTTGGATGTAGTTTATTAAAAATTTAATAACATCATCATGTGTTGTTAGTTTTTTGGGAATCCATTTAGTGAATCTACGAAATAGATCTTTGAGGTAACCAAATTGGCTGTAATGAGCATCCAATGTATCCAAAAAACTCAAAAAAAAGTAATGAAAGAAATGAAAATATATTTTATATGATTAAATTGTACTTTTTTACCCCTATATCATTGGTATTGAGAAGAGTATTTCAATCACATGTTTTATTTCAACTGATTTGGCAAGGTTTTCTACTATTTCATCCATTTTATTGGATTCTATTTTATTCTTTTATATAGGTGACACGGGGACTAATGGGACAATTGTTTTGATGGGGAAATATCTTAAATTGGTATTGAAGGGAACTGTAGAGGTACTATAGAAGGACAATGTAGCAGTGGCGGCATGGTAGCAGTAGAGGCACTGTTGTAGGGTACTGTAGCAGTGACGGGACTCTAGCAGCATAGGTATAGTAGCAGTACAGTTCACCAAGGGTCCCTTTGGGCCAAAAAAATGGGCTTTCATGCCTTATATTCAGGACACTTGCCCTTAGGCCTTCGGTATATGTAATGTGTCTTTCTCTACATAGACTTAAAGAGGTGTTTTTCTTTCATAATAAATTTAGGCTTTGGCCCCACCCTTTAAAAACAAATAAGGATACATGTAATTCATTGTTTAGGATTTCATTTACATTATTAAAAGAAATGTCGTCACTACCTTACTCTCTGTACATTTTTTTAAAATAAACGGTGTGACTACTACTAGTTTGTAAGATTGCATCCACATGATCCTTCATTGTTAGTAAATGTAGATATTCAATTTGTGTGGTAAAGAATATTTCAGAAGATCTTTTAGATAATTTTCATGATCATTTAAATGGTTTTGGTTTGACCTTTCATTTCCCCCCATTACATTGTCTATATGTAATAACATTCACCAGTTCATACCTTTTTTCATTAATTCATTTAAGGTATAGCATAAAAATAAATTAGAAATTGATATATCCTTGAGGACACGTTCCTTTAAAATATCTAATAGAAATGTGATTAATGTTCCAATAACCTAGTCATCCTTATTAACATCTCCTTCAACCAGTGGAACGGGTAACTCAGTGCTAGGCTCATGAGCTATGCTAATCACCACTCTCACATGAACTATTGTAATTGGTATTTTGTGTAGCATGTCATCATGGATATTGAACACTATAAACCTCATTATAAGGTGGTGGGTGGGTGTTGATAGATATAAAACATATTCATTTTCAGCCTATATAATTTCATTATAGGAATGGTATCAGTGTCTGTATGACTCACATTACACAGAAATAACTATGAGAATATTAATTACGTCGACTAAGATAGCTCTTTGAGGGGAATATCTTGCCTTAATATTGGTGGGGGGGGGGGGGGTCTTCATGAATTGGTTTTTCTTGAGTTGCTTATTTTTTTTATTCCCCCCATAACATTTTCTAGTAACTCAGATTACCAATTAAATTTTTCTTCAAGGGAAGCCATTCTAATTTTAATCTCTTAAACTTCTATATCTTTTTCCTCAATTTTTTTTTCTCAAAATATAATAGGGGTGTCACCCCAAAACCCGCACCCATTACATGGCCATACTATTCTAGCCGCTTCAAGGCCACCGATAAGAGGTGTTCATCTGGAATAAGTGATGATGATTCTTCTGAATATATTATATATATAATATAACAAAAATATGTAATCATTGTTATGTAACAATGATTTAATGATTTTTTTTATTATGTCATACCTAAACTGTTCCCCACACTTTTGTGTGTTTTCATATATCAATATCCCAAAACATTTTACACACGCATCCTTCTATAACACATGGATTTGGATGGAGTGGAATTTGATTTGAATTTATTAATCTTCATATAAATAGATCAATATAATTACATTTTTCTTTTATGTCATATAAAATTATTATGGTAGAGTTGAAATATGTACCACTTTTTTCATGTGAAGAATACAACATTATTTCTTTATGGCAGGGGTATGTTGGTTTTTCTTCCCATTCCTTATTTTCACCACTAGGATTTTATTTCACAAATAAAAAAACATCTATTAATGTTATGAATACGCATATTGTCAAAAAATGTATTACCATTGACAATGTAACTGAAAAGACTACTCTCTATGGGGGAAAATAAATTCATCCCATGCTTCTTGGGATTTCAGGTGTGCATACATGAGATGTGGGTGCATGTTTTTTTACACTTCGACATCATTAAGATGATTTCTCATTAGAATTGTGAGAAAGCCTATGTGAATCTTTCCAAACAGCATTAATACTTATTTTTTATGGGATTCATATATTGGAAATGCACTCTGAATAGGATGATGAAGAGTCAATTAATGTTTCATTATTTTATTTTTTAGTAAAATAAATAAATTTATTTATTGCTACCACAACCCCTTCCCATTTCATTTTCTTAAGCATGGGCACAACATGGTTCCATGAATCTATATAAACAAGCATGCGTTGTCATGTGATGAGTCCAATGTAACTACTGAATATGAAATATTTCTGTTTAACATGATGGCCCTAACAATTCCATCCAAACTCAAATTTTATGCCTTTTATTTTCCCCAAAATTATTTTTACAAACACCATCAAACTAAAATTTTCCAATTTTTTATGCATCGTGGATAATTCATCACCTACCATTTACTCAGATTTAACATCGTCAATATGTTGTTACATTGAAGTAGTAGAATAATCATGTGAAGAAGGTCATTGTACCTCTATAATGGGAGAAAAATAGTTGAGAAACCTGTTATTTATCTGGTGTGGTATCATCAGCATGTGTAAAATCACGTTTTACCTCTACATTGAGAGAAAAAACAGCTTGAGAGATGTGTTGTTACTCAGGATTAGAAGAACCATCATTTGTAGAATTAATTATCTAATGAATTGGTTTAATATCAAATTTAGATTACAAAAATTTATAAGTGAACAAATAATAACATGGGGTAACTGTTGAGTAAACATGGTTTTACTTATGACTTTTCCATTCTTTATTGTTTTGAAAATCAAAAACACCTTATCTTTATGCAAATAATTTTTATTCTATGCTTTTCTTTTTAAGGAAAATTTCCTTCTCTAAGTAAATTTATTCTTACCATATTTTCATTGTTCATATTTTGAATAAGTATAAAATTTTGATTCATATTTGTAACCTTGGAATCCTATAAATACTTAGATATGAAGCATTCTGTTTTAGGTTCCGAATTCTGGATGTGAACTCTAATGATGTTCCACTCTGAATTCTGGATATGAACTGTAATGAGGTTCCACTCCAATTTCTGGTTGTGAACTCTAATAAAGTTCCACTCCGAATACTAGATACGAACTCTAATAAAGATCCACTCCAAATTCTGGATACGAACATCTATGAGTTGGTCTCTAAACTTCTATGATTTTGACTTCGACTCTGAACTTCTATGAGTTCGACACCGAACTTCTATGAGTTAGACTCTGAACTTCTATGAGTTCGACTCCGAACTTCAATGATTTAGACTCTTAACATTTACTAGTTCGACTCCGAACATCTATGAGTTCGACTCTGAACTCTGTATGTTCAGATTCTGAACTCTGGTAAAACAAGATTCAAAATTTCCTTAGAAATTCGGACTCCAAATTTCTACAGAATTCAGGTTCCGAATTCCTATAAAACAGAATCTGAATATGTTTTGTTTTAGACTCTGATTTCCATTTTGGTTAGACTCCGAACTTTAATTTTTCTTACATTACGAACTTTTTACTTACACTCTGATTTGTTAAGCTTGTTATAAAATGATTTCGTGCTTTCAGTTACACATGTTTTGTTATAAAATGATGTCATCCATTATTTTTCTAACTAACTATTGGTTTAGTGACAAGTGTACATGTCCCTTCGAAATATAAAGAAAATATTACCATTGGAGGAGGGAGCTGACCGTTTCAACCGAACCTATAAATATGATCTCATTTGAAAGAGTTCCATAACAAGCTGATCAATCTAGAGACCACATGCTGTTAAAGAGATTTCTAGAGAGAGAAGCTTGTCATGCCTTGTTCATACTGAACTGCTCATTCAGATTTCTTCGTGTGACTCAGAATATTGGTGATTACATTCGAGGGCTTCCGGGGATAGAAAGATAGAGGTGCCAACTACCATAAAGTTTGAGGGATTCCTTGCTGAGGAAGACAGAGGTTCCAACTACCTTTATGTTGAGGGATTGCGGGGATAGCAAGACAAAGATTCTGATCTTCGTATCAAGGGCTTACCCGAGTGTGGGTAAGACAGACTTTCATGAAATTATAAATCAAGGGACCTTTATCCAAGGTTTTTCTCTTTGGGTTAAAAGATGTATATCTTGTTACTTGTTTTTGTTACAAGTTTTTCCACTGCATTTTGTTTTATAAGGAAAGTATAATCTTCTAATATTTCCTCACACTTTTACTCTGATTAGTTTAGATTCTATACGCTTTAAGGTATAATCTCATATTGTAAAATTTGGTTAAGTTTAACTTTCTGGATCCATATTTCAGGAACCTATTTTTCGGAATCGCTTTCAATATTTAATCAAGTGTATAGAACTAGAAGTTTATAACTTTATACCTTGTTCCAATTCTCCAATTGGTGTTAGTTGTGTTGTGAATTTTCTTAGTTTAACTTTGTTAAACTTATATCTTTCCTTGTTTAAGGAAATTTTTAAAGTATACAATTCACCCCCCTCTTGTATATTGAGCATCTACATCATTATTTCGATCCTAAAATTGGCATCAGAGGAGCTCTCTAAAATACTTATACTCACATATAAGTTTTTCTTGCTAAGTTTTCCATTGTACTATATTTTCCTTGCATAGGAAAAGTCTCCTTGAATCTGAACTTTTGTTATTAACATGTTTTTGTGTAGAAAGATTTTTTTTTAAGATGGAAGGTTTAAATGTTGGTTCCATCAACAACCAAAATCCTACAAGACCACAAATTTTTTACGGTAATGATTATGAGTATTGGAGAGATCGAATGAAGACATTAATTATCAACACTAGAGTAGAAAACTTTGTTATTCTTACTGGAGGTTATCAAATTCCTGATAAGGAAGTAAGTACTTTCAATAACCAAGAGAGGCATCATTATCAACTCAACTATAAGGTACACAATACTTTACTTTGTTCAATGACTAGGAACATATATAGCCAAATTTATTCCTGTGAAACAGCTATCTGTATATGGAAGAAACTTGATGTTACACATTTTGGTACATCCAAAGTCATAGAGACAATAAGAGCTACGTTGAGAGAAGAATATCATGGTTTTAATTTTCCTTATGGAGAACCCATTAGCAAAGTACAAAAAAAAGGTTTATGACTATCGTGAATAGCCTACAATCAACGGGAGAGAAAGGTCTATATGATGAAGCTCTTTTTGACAAGATCATTGATATTATTCCCAAAGAGTGGGAATCAAAGAGAACAACTATTGATGAGGACAGAAAGGTTACTCAAATTTACTTAGATGAGTTGTTTGGAACTCTTCTCCAATATGAAACAAGGATGAAGAGAGATGCTGACAACATCAAAAAGAAGATTGGGAATGGTACTGTTGCTTTTATTACAACATAAAATCACATGAAAGCTAAGACTCTTGAGAGAGTAACTAGATCGAAGTCTATGAAGGTTATTATCCAATCCGAATCTTGTGAGAGTGATGTCTCAGAGAATGAGTTATAAAATCTTTCTCGAAGGATGAACAAGATAGCTTGACAATGAAATTTCCAATCCAATTATAAGAAGAAGGAAAGGAAAGATAAGAAAGATTCAGAGGTCACATGCTATGAATGCAAGAGTAGTGGACACATACGACCTGATTTCCCTATGTTTAAAAATAATGAAAGAAAAAAGAGTCATTCTGAAAGGAACATGAAGAAGTTCTACAAAGCCAAAGCTATGAAAATTCTGAAAGATAATACTACTTGGAGTGATAGCTATGGAGACTCTTCAGAAAGTGAATCCTCAGAATATGATTCATCAGCTTAGAAGAATATGGGACTCTTTGCTAATACTTCTTTTCCACATACATATTTTATGGCCAAGGTACGCTCTGCCGAGGATTTAACAAATTTATCTCTTGATAAGAATTAATATTCCAAAAATAGTACTTCTAGTGAAGATACTTCATCCTCATAAAATGAAGAACCTTTATATGAATAAGTATTTATATTTTCAATGTTATTTGAAGAAAAAAAATTGTAAAATTTATAAGAAATTAGACAAGGAAAATACTAGAGAAGAAGTTCTTATCAAAGAGATTTCAGGTCTTTCTTCAGATCTTAAAGATAAAGAAGTGATTTTAGAAAAAATTTCTAAAGAACTTGGGAAAGAAAATTCTTATAAGGAAGAACTTTTAAAGATCTTAAGAATGATATTTTAAAGGTAAAATTTTTTGAGGAAAAATCTAACTCTAGGGAAATGATTCCTGAGGATAAGAATTTAGTCATTATACTAAAATCTGAAATATTTTCTTTAAAGAATTACCTTGCAAAATTTACCTCTGGGAAGGAAAATTTTTACTAGATGTATTCACAAATTAAAACTCATGGAAACACTACTGGTGTAGTTTATACTCACAAAAAACAAGTTTTAAAAACAATTATTTTGTTCCTTCTAAAGCGCCTTTTTTCACTAAGTGTTAAAGTTGTGGGAATTGGATGAAAACCTGTTCTTTGAATAGAGTTAAATATCTTGGGATTCATAAATAATATTTCTCTAAACAAACGTGGATACCCAAAATCTTTTTATCTAAAAATCCCAAATCCAAACAAGTTTGGATTCTGAAAGTCTAATTATTTTCTTATTTTCAGGAAGATAAAGGATGTACCAACAAAAATACATGGTACATGGATAGTGGATGTTCCCATCACATGACTAGTAATTAAAACTATTTTGATATTATTATCAAGACGAAAGAGGAAAAGTAACTTTCAGAGATAATTCTCAGGGAAAAATTTCTGGTATAGGTATTATTGTTCTTCTTGGTAAAACTTTGATTTCAAACGTTTTTTTGTTAAGTGTCTTAAGCACAACCTCATTAGCATAATTCAATTATGTGATGAAGGATACCTTGTGAATTTTAGGAATGACAAGTGCTTAGTTTAAAATTTCAAGGAAGAGTTTATTCTCTCTGCCCATAGGCAAGAGAATGTTTACACATTAAACTTAGAAGACCTTAGGATCCAAGACAAACCTTGCCTATGTGAAATGGAAGATCATTCTTGGTTATAGAATAGAATGTTAGGACACTGTAACCTTAGGAACTTATGTAAGCTCTCTATGAAGAAACTAGTTAAGGATCTACCGAAGCATAGATTAGATTCTTCTAAAGTTTGTCATTCTTGTGAATATGGAAAACAACATAAATCTAATTTTAAGTCAATCGGTGAAGTCTCAACGACTGATGCATTACAGTTGGTGCACATGGATATTTTTGGTCCAACACAAACTGGAAGCATTGGTGCAAAATACTATGTGTTTTTTCTAGTTGATTATTACACTAGATTAACATGGGTCTATTTTCTAACAAAGAAATATGAAGCTTTTTCTTATTTCAAAAGTTTTAGAGCCCATGTTAAAAATGAGAAAAACCATTCATTGAAAACTATTCATATTGATCATGGAGGAGAATTACGAAATTCTGATTTTTAAACTTTTTGTAGTAAAAACTGTATTACTCACAACTTTTCAGCAACCTATAATTCCTCAACAAAATGTTTTAGTTGAAAGAAGAAGTAGGTTTCTTCAAAAGATAACTATAACCATGTTGAGTGAATATTCCAAAGTTAGACATTTCTGGGCTGAATCTGTAAGTACTACTTGTTATACTATAAATCGAGTTTTGATTAGACCTTTTCTTAATAACACTCGATTTGAGTTATTGAGTGATAGAAAACCTAGACTTTCTTACATTAAGGTTTTTGGATGAAAAGTATTAATTTTGAATACCAAAGATAACTTACACAAATTCGCACCAAAATCTGATGAAGTAATTTTCTTAGGCTACTCCACAATGTCAAAGGATTATAGAGTTTTCAACAAATACACTTGTACTGTTGAAGAAACAGTGCATGTAAAATTTGATGAATCTGATCCTTTTGTTTTTAAATCATCCCAACCTACATCCTCAGATGTGTTTTCAAAAACTGATTTTCTACCTTTTTTAGAATATCATTCTGATAAGGAAAATGTTCAAGACAATATTTCTGAAACATTTACCCCATATGACTTTCTACCCTATGTTGATGAACATGTTTTACAAAACCCAATTCAGGTGTTTCTAAAGAATCATCCCAGTGATATTATCATTGGTGATGTCAATCAACCTGTAAGGACTAGAAGTTCCTTAAGAAATGAAGTAGAACATCTAGCATCCATTTCACAATTGGAACCAAAAAGCACTAATGATGCTCTAGGTGATGATGATTGGATAAAAGCCATGCATGATTAACTAAATGAATTCGAAAGGAATCAAGTCTGGACCTTGGTTCAAAGACCTAAAGAAACTTCTATTATTAGGGTAAAATAGGTCTTCAGAAATAAGTGTGATAAAAATGGAGTCATTGTTAGAAATAAAGCTAGACTAGTTGTTAAAGGCTATAATCAGAAAGAGGGAATAGACTATGAAGAAACATATGCTCCATTAGCTAGACTTGAATCTATTCATATCGTACTTGCCTTTGTATCATTATTTAATTTTAAACCTTTTCAAATGGATGTGAAATGTTCTTTTCTTAACGGTTATGTTCAAGATGATTTTTTTTTTGAACAACCTATTGGTTTTGAAGACAAAAAACATCTTGATCATTTCTCTATACGTAAAAAACCGTTGTATGGCCTTAAACAAGCCCCACGAGCTTGGTATGATAGACTTACAAGCTTTTTGCTTCAAAATAACTATTTTAAGGGAAATGAAAATCCAACCCTTTTTATAAATAAAGATAAGAAAAATGTTTTGATTGTTCAAATTTATGTTGATGACATTATATTTGGTTCAACTCAACAATCTTTAACTGATTCCCTTGCGAATCTAATGAAATCTAAGTTTGAAATGAGTATGATGGGTGAGTTATAAATTTTCCTTAGTTTTCAAATTTCTCAAAAACCAGAAGGAATATACATATCCCAACATAAGTATATTAAATATCTTCTTAAAAATTATGGGTATGAAAACACTAAGAGTATAAGTACTCCTATTGGTACCTCAAACACACTTGATCTTGATGAAGCTGGTAAACCAGTAGATCAAACATCTTTTAGAGGTAAGATAGGAAGCCTACATTACATTACAGCTAGTCGAACAGAATTGATGTTTTCAGTATGCTTTTGTGCAAGATATCAATCCAATCCTATGGAATCTCATTTAAAGGAAGTGAAAATAATGTTTTTCTACTTAAAGGGAACCATGGATCTAGTATTATTTTATACTTCTGGAAATGATTTTGTTTTAAAGAGTTTTTCAAATGATGAATTTGTTGGATGTAGAATGGATAGAAATAGTACATCTAAAACTTTTCATTTCCTTGGAGATTCATTGGTCTCTTGGTCCTACAAGATGCAACACTTAGTAGCACTCTCCACTACTGAAGATGAATATGTAGCAGTTGGAAGTTGTTGTGCTCAAGTGTTGTGGATGAAACACACACTCACATGTTATGGCTTGAGTTTTACTAAGACTCAAATTTTTTGTGATAACACAAGTTCTGTTGCCCTTAGTAAAAATCCAGCACATCACTCTCATGAAAAACACATAGATATTAGTCATCATTTCATAGGGATCACACACTTAAAGGAGATATTATTCATCAATTTATCAGAACGCAAGATAATCTTGCTGACATTTTCACAAAATATTTACCCTCCAATAGATTTGAATTCCTTAAACCGATGTTAGGTTTGATAACCGTAAGGTAATCCTTTTTCATTAACTTCTTGTTGAACAATTCTCCTTATACTAATAAACTCCTTTTCATAGGGGGAGTACATTTGTTTTTTAGCGTAATCAATATTTTCGTAGTCAGTTTTTTAAAAGGGGTTTTTGTAACTAAATTTTTTGTAATAAAAATTTTCGGAACTAAAATTTTCATAATGAAAATTTCATACTAAGAATTTTCGTAATGATAATTTTCATACTTGGAATATTTGTAATGAAATTTTTGTACTGAGAATTTTCGTAATGAGAATTTTTGTACTCGGAATTTTCGTAATGAATTTTTCAGACTGAGAATTTTCGTAATCAAGTTTTCATATTGATAATTTTTATAATGAAGTTTTTGTACTATGATTTTTCATAATGAAATTTTCCGTACTCATATTTTTCACAATGAAATTATTTCGTATGCATACTTTTAGTACTGGAGTTTTGGTACTCAAAATCATTTCAACTTTATGTTTTTCGTAGCTAGTTTTTCATAGTCAAATTTTTCCTCAAGAATAATATCACCTTTATGAACAAACTTCTTATCCAATCTGAAAGGTATAATTTCCTTAATTAAGTGTTCGTAGTCATATTTTGGTTGCTGGTATTTTCCTATGAGTTTTAAAATTACTCGGATTCTAGTTTTCTTAAATCGATTGTTTATCTTAAAACCTCAAAAGATCGGATTCAAGATTTCCTTGCGGGTATGTTTTTCAACCGTTAGATGGTTTTTGGAAGTTCAAAGAGAAATTCCATCGCCTATATAAAGGGTACCCCCGATGGATTTCCCACATCGATTTCAAGCTTTAGTGTGTCGAACCTCTACGTCAGTTGATAAGGGTCGTTCTGAATCATCAAGAGCTCTCCATTGCGAATGTCTGTTGAAGCTACTTCCCAAGATATGTGTACCTCGAAGCCAATTTCAAAATGGAATGTGTATAGAGAAAGACTGGTCCATCCATACTTTTACATGTACGATTCTATCATCTCCAAGAATATCAAGCTGAATTGTTGGGAAGATGCATGTGTATCCAAGACAAGTGATCAAGATGCTGTCTATCTGGAGCTACTTGTATAATTATATGAATCAGTATGTTTTTATGAGGAAGAGGGAAGAGAAAAGTTTTCTTTCAAGTCTTATGGAAATACTTAAAAACTTACTTACACCAAGGCGGAAAGCTTGGTGGGGCTAGCATACAAAGGAGAAGAAGAATTGTTTTCACACAATCTCCCGGAGGATCAAGGTAGTTTTGTTAAGGGTAAGGCCTTACAATGTCTTGGACTTGATGATGGCAAGACAGCAATGATTGCTCACCTAAATCCTAATAATCAGATTCTTCAGCTTTTGGTACAAGGTTTCTTGGTTCCGAGAAAGGGTGATAAAGATACCATGAAGAAAAGTGACATATATTTCTTATACTTCTTGGTGAATCTAAGAAAAACATATCTGATGAGGCATGTTCTTGTGACGATCAAGAACATTACGGAATGAAACTTGATAGCTCAAATCATCATGTACCCTCCCTTACTATCAAAGAGAATAGTTCAATGTTTATATTCTTTCAAGGTTGCATGTAAGTCTATGGTTCGGAATTGCAAGATTATCCTTATTAGTGATGAAACATTGAAAAGAATGTGTATGGATTTTTCTAAGGAAACAAGAGAATATTATAATTTCCCAGAGGAAGAGGCTGAAATAAATCCGGAAAATGTGTAAATAGTTTATCTAGTGAAGAAAGTTACTAAAAAGTGGATGCTTAAGGAAGTGGTTGCTGAAGACAAAACCCCCAAATCTAACGAAACTCAATCCGCACTACCCAAGCCAAAGAAACAAAAATCCTTCCCTGATGAAGTGGCTTCTAAATGGAGGGAAGACAAGGAGAAGAGAAAAGAAGGGGACCCTCAATTAGGATTAAATCCTGCAAAGGCTAAGGCCTTAAAAGAGAAAGCTTCTGATGTGTTGGAAATACTAGAAAAAGAAATGAAGATGAAGAAAAATATTTCTGAATCCGAGCTTGTACAGTCTCTATTGAGAGATACAGAAGTTGCCTCTGAGAAGATTCCCATTCCAAAAACTTTTGATATTTAACCATTACCAGAGACTCCTGGGAAAAAGTTTTTCACTCCGGAAAATCATAAAGAGAAAGAAGCTGGTAAAGAAGTAGAAGAAGAAGTTGTCGAAGAAGAAGAGGAAGAAGAAGAAGGAAGTGCTGATTTAGATGACCTAAACAAACAGGTAGAAGATTATCCAGAAAAGGAGGAATCTGCAAAACATGTTACTCTAGAAAAGGGAGTTGAGAAAGAAAGTAACAAAGATGATGATAAGGAAGAGGAAGGGAAATGTAATGAATTATCTGATGAGGAAGTAATTTATGAGAAGCATTTTCTTGAAGAAGGAGAAAAAAAGGAGAAATGAGATGAAGACGAGATTGTTCTAGTATCTGAATTCAAAGAAGAATCTCCAAATGAGGAACCCATTCGGAAAACTTATAAAGGTAAGAAAGTGCTCATGGATACACCAACAAAAGATGTTATAAGAAATAATGAGGTTGGTGGTTCATCTAAAAGAATATGGTGAAAATTGAAGAAGAACAATCCCCGAGAAAGGTATAGGATTCAAAGTCATCAGCACATGGTCATGACTTTGTTATTGAGTCTTTGAAAAAGTTAGCAGACACCATTCCGATATTTTCCAATATAGCCTCCAGATGCCAGATACTTCAACACAGTCTGAATCAGAAGTCAGAATCCTTATCCACAGTGATGGATAAGTGTGTGAAAATTGAGGTTGATCAATGAAATTTCATTATCAATTATGATGTTCACAGGAAGTCATGAAACAAAGTCACTTTGTGATCTAAGAATGTTTTTGAAGACTTGGCTGAGTATGATCATTTTCGTGATGATGTTAATGATGATTTTTACACTAAGGACTCCAAGATTAAGAATCTTTAGGAGAAGTTTTCTTTTGAGAAAAATTCTCAGAATCAATAATTGGAGGACTTGAATGATAAGGTTAACTCTATTGCTCAAAATTTAAAAATGGATAAAGATCTCCGGATGGAGCTCCAAGAAAAGATTTTAAAGCTAGATGAGTTAGTGAAGATGCAAGAAGATTCCAGGAAGGCTCAGGCAGAAGTTTAGAAAGCTCAATATGAAAGGACAAAAGCTTTGGAGTGGCAAGCTGAGGAGGATCAAAAATATTTGAAGAAGATGAAAACCTTGTTGAAGAAGAAAATCCCGAAGGAAAAGAAATACAAATAGATTCAATCCGATCTTTTGTTGCATTGGTCTTTCCTTGTAAAAATTATTTCAACCCTAATGAAATTTTTGGTTGGTTGTATCTTGTGTTGTTTTATACTAATGTTTCAGGTACCTTATTTCTTTTCCATTCCCTTAAATTCTTTTTGAAGATCACAAAGGGGGAGAAGGAAAAAGAACAACTTAAAAAGTGAGAAGGAAAAATTTCAAATGGAGAAGAAAACTTTCTAAGTGAATATATCATTAAAGTAAGGGGGAGTTCCACATTATGATGTTTTTCATTCCCATGAAAATGAAAACTCCATTCCGGAAATCCAAAATACAATCCTTAGAGTTTTAATGCCTAAGGAGGAGATAGTTGTATTCAACATCTTCCATGAATAAAGGGAGATAAGTTTTAATTTCAAAGTCAGATGAAATTTTTCAAAGTCCTTATATTATTTTTCATAAGGATGTTTGTGCTTTCCAAAAAGGTGGAGATTGTTGAGTCAATAAGGATTTCCTTATGACTTTTCCATTCCTTCATATTTTGAAAATCACAAACACCTTATCTTTAAGAAAATATTTTTTATTCTATGCTTTTATTTTATAAGGATAATTTATTCTTTAAGTAAATTTATTCTTACCATATTTTCATTGTTCATATTTTGACTATGTATAAAATTCGGATTCATATTTGTATCCTTGGTATCCTATAAATACTTTGATATGAAGCATTCTATTTTAGGATCCGAATTCTAGATGTGAACTGTAATGAAGTTCCACTCCGAATTATGGATGTGAACGGTAATGAAGTTCCACTCTGAAGTCTAGATGTGAACTCTAATAAAGTTCCAATCCCAATTCTGGATACGAAGTGTAATAAAGTTCGACTCCGAATTCTGGATACGAACTACTATGAGTTGGACTCCGAACTTCTATGAGTTCGACTCTGATATTTTACTTGTTCGACTCTGAACTTCTATGAGTTCGACTATGAACTTCTATGAATTCGACTCCAAAATTATACTAGTTTGACTCTGAACTTCTACGATTTTGACTCCGAACATCTATGAGTTCAACTCCGAACATTTATGAGTTCGACTCCGAACTCTGTAAGTTCCGATTCTAAACTATTGTAAAACCAGATTCCAAATTTCCTTAGAAATTCATACTCCAAATTTCTATAGAATTCAGGTTCCAAATTCCTATAAAACAGAATCCGAATATCTTTTGTTATAGACTCTGATTTCCATTTCGGTTAGACTCTGAACTTTTATTTTTCTTACATTACATACATTTTACTTACACTCTGATTTTTTAAGCTTGTTATAAAATGATGTCATGCTTTTAGTTACACATGTTTTGTTATAAAACGATGTCATCCATTCTATTTCTAACAAACTGTTGGTTTAGTGACACGTGTACAAGTCCCTCCGAAACTTATGGAAAATATGACAGTTGGAGGAGGGAGCCGACCATTCCAACCGAGCCTATAAATAGGAACTCATTTGAAAGAGTTCCACAACAAGTTGATCAATCTAGAGACCACACATTTTTAAGGTGATTTATAGAGAGAGAATATTTTCATGCCTTGTGCGTACTGAACTGCTCGTTCAGATTGCTTCATGTGACTCCGAATGTTGGTGATTACATTCAAGGGCTTCAGGGGATAGAAAGACAGAGGTGCCGACTACCTTGAAGTTCGAGGGCTTCCTTGCTAAGGAAGATAGAGGATCCAACTACCATAAAGGTGAGGGCTTGCATGGATAGTAAGACAGAGGTTATGATCTTTGTATCGAGGTCTTACTCGGGTGTCGGTAAGATAGAATTTCTTGAATGTATAAATAAAAGAGACCACTATCCATGGTTATTGGATACACTTATCTTTGGGTTGAAAGATTTATATCTTGTTACTTGTTTTTGTTTCAAGATTTTCTGCAACATTCTATATTGTAAGGAAAGTATAATCTTCTTATATTTCCTTACACTTGTAGTCTGATTAGTTTAGATTCTATACGCTTTATGTTAGGATCTCATATTGTAAACTTTGGTTAAGTTTAACTTTCTGGATCCTTATTTCCAGAACCTATTTTTCAGAATCGCATTCCCAATTTAAGCAAGTGTATAGAACTAGAAGTTTATAACTTCATACCTTGTTCCAATTCTCCAATTGGTGTTAGTGGTGTTGTGAATTTTTTAGTTTATCTTTGTTAAACTTAGATCTTTCCTTATTTAAGGAAATTTTAAAAGTATACAATTCACCCCCCTCTTGTATATTGAGCATGTACATCATTATTTTAATCCAACAGTATCAAAATGTAGAATACAAAAAAATATAACCTGATTATTGAAATAAGTTTTTTTAAAGTTGAATGAATTTTAACCCTCTATTGAGTTTTGAAATCCATTCATTTTGGTCTCCTTTGACACAGATGAACCATTCTACAATGTTAACACTATTAAATTATTGTGTTGTACTAATGAAAGGGTCATCATTAGTTGAATCTAACCCTTTTGTGGTTTTGGTTGATAATAGAAAAAATAATAAATATATTTTTGTGGGATCTGGAATGTAAAATACCTATCATGACTATGATTACATTATAAATAGTTAATCTTTGTACAATTACTTACTGAAATGTACATTCAAAAATATTAATTCATCTATTGTAACAAAACTTCTTTTATTAGTCCACTTGAATTGAAAAATCAACACATAAAATGTTGTATAATCCAACTCTTATGTTTTTTGATGATAAATTTTTATGACATATTCACATATATTGGATTTTTGTCTTTAGTACTAGAAACATGCATCACTTAATACACAAGTATAGCTCCACTATTTTAATGGTACTGTCTCCATTATGTTTATTTTTATAGAATGTATAACCATAAATTACATAACCACTGTAAGATAATATATACACACTTGTTCCTCTAGCTAGCTATCAAATTCGTTCTAAAATTGAATACTTATTTTCATCTAAATACATAAAAATATTATCCCAAAACTATCCTATAAAATTTTGATTATGTTTATTTGATATTCATTTTTCAACCCTTGATGGATTCAAATTCCTAATTACTTATATGTGGGTTTAAACATATAGAAAAACCTCTAAACTATTATGAAAAATGTAAAGGCGGGCCTTCTCCTAATCTGTAAAATTTATTGTGGAAATATCTCTTCTAGAAATTCCTATACCCACAAGCTACCCATTGTGAGGATATTTTGGTAGAACAATTAATTCCACACCAGACACGTATTTGGAATTGAATTCAACTACTTCCTTATCAATATATCACTCTACAATACAACCTTCTGGACAACTTCAATTTTTGACATACCCTTTCCAAATATTCATTTACCGTTCAATGGGGTACATCCATCTATAGTGTATAGGATGACATAGTATAATCTCTCTCGCCATATGAACAACCAAGTGAACCATGATATTAAAGAATACTAGTAGGAATATAATTTGCAATTCACATAATATGATAATATTTTCTCTTTCCCTAGTTGAAAATTACACAGTGTCTATAAAATTGATGCATATAGCATTGAAGAATAAAAAAATCTGGGCTAATGTATGATGGAAATTACTGTATAAAATTAATTGTAAAGATATAGGAATTAGATCTTAAGTAAAAAATAGCGAAGTCATGTGATTTATGACCATTTTACTTTAAATCGGTAATTGATATGATATTCTTCATATCCGGTGAATACTGTTCAGGAACCTTTATATCATTTAAGAAGATAAAAAAACATTTCTCTCTTGTTTATGACCAGTATAAGAATCTGGGGGAAGAAGAGTTCATTTTCCATCCTTCACTATAATTAACTCTTCTCGTATTCTCATATCAACTATGTCCAACTTATCTTTAATTTAATCCTTTGTTTTTTATAGGGGTATTTAGCAATGTGATGATGAAATAATCACATAAATTGTTTTCAACATGAATAACATCATGAAAATTTGTGATGTGTAGAAAATTCCAGTATGTTAATTCCAAAAAAATAGTGCTTCCTTTTGACAACCGTTTTCATAAGGTTTTAAAAAAACAGTTTAGAAAAATCAGTGTCCACATATTTTACTTTATAAAATAGTTGATCATGTGTCAGTGGAGATGGTGTTATATGTTCTTATAAACATACATTGAATTTTTTCATCCATGATTGGTACTCATGATGGCGGTGTAGAAAAATGATATATTCTAGAAACACAGGACTCAAGGAATGTTCCAACATAATTAACTGTGTACATTGTTCGTAAGTAAGACACCCTTCAGTTCCTTTAATTTTATATCCTGAAAAATTTACATAAGCATAAATGTCATTTATCATCCCATACAATATAGATCACAGGGTGAAATATTCATTTCTAAAAGCATCATATAATGTAACACCTAAATCCCAAAATAGTTTCAAATCCTCAATCAATGGATCCAAATAAACATCAATATCATTTCCAGGTTCTTTTGGTCCTAATATAAGTAAACTTAACAAGATGTATTTTCATTTCATGCATAAACATAATGGAAATTTATAATTTTCCAATATATCAGACCATGTACTATGAATGCTTCTTTGAAAACCAAAGGTATTCACTTCATCTATAGATAACACAAGGAGAAAGTTTCTCGACTCGTTCCAAAATTCAGGATAACGATGATCAATCTTCTTCCACTAAGGAGAGTCTACCGAGTGATTTAGTTTCCCATCTTTAGTTGTTGTATATATGTGCCACGTTAATTTATCTATAGTCTCCTCACTTCCATATAAGTACCGAACCCGTTTAATGATTGGAAAGTTTCATAAAACTTTCAAATGACCTGATTCATCTTTCTTGTATTAAGAAACACCACACTTTGGGCATTTAGTATGTGATTTTTTGTCCTTGAAAAATAGTATACAGTCATTCGGGCGGGTGTGTATTCTTTCAGAGTTCATACCCATTGATCATAACATTCATTTGACGAAGTATTTTTTTCTAAGGAGCTCATTATCTTATGGGAGTATATCATTTTAAGGAGAAATTAGTTCCATAAAACAAGCATCACTCCATCTATATCCAGTATTAAAATTATACAGCTTTTATATGGATGAAAATACTATATATATAGTGAAACTAGCATAAAATGGCATCTTTTCAGAACTCTTTAACTACTAAAACAATTTTGGTCAATCAAGAATTTCATCTTCTACTCTCCTTATCATTTCCTCAATACAATCTTTATCATCATTCACATTTATAATCACATCATTGATACAATCTTCTTCATTGTCCACATTTGTAATAATATCCCACGATCCATTAAATTTAGTGTTCTCCCAACCACTAGCCACATTTTATTTTCCCTTATGTTTATTCCAATATTTATAACTTTTATCTATTCTGTGATAGATCAAGTGTTCTTTCAACTCTTCTGTAGTAATTAGTCTTGAAATAAAATAGTGTTAACATGGAAAAAGGATTTAAGAAGGTTCATATGCATGATATTTTTCAAACATGATGAGTTCTTTCACTCCATATTTGTACTCTTTTGTCATATAATTTCTATCCATACATTATTTATTCATATCCATCCAATTTTATTCCGTAATATTAATATATCACTAAATAAATACAGAAAATATGTTCAACTAAGTTCACCATAATACCATATATCTCTTCTAGAAGATCAAAAAGATGTGAAACAAGTGAGAAAATACCTCAACCTATAAAATATGGGCATGATATAAAAGTACAGTAGTTCTCCAAAACCTACCAAATATAATAGATCACTTTACAATTACATCCTAAAATATATTATTTTAATAAATGTTGATGCTCATTTTTCGTCACATTATATAAAATAATGAAAAGGGAAATGACTTAGCACAAATTGACTCATCCATTGAAGAAGACATCAAAAATCGACAAAGGCATGAACAAGGCTTCAAAAGAAGATTTTCCGCACAAGTTCAATCACTGTCGCGCAAGTCTACTTGCGCGATGCACAATGGTCACACAAGGGACTTGTGCGCCCTAAAGGATAACCTCCTGGGTCTTCTCCAGCCTATAAATAGACCCTGTGGGACCCCATTCGAGGAGGAATGTTTCGAGAAACTCAGATTTAAGCTCCCAGTGCCCTAGTCTCTTCTCAAAGCTTCTGAAACACATCTAAGGTAATTTCATACCTTGAACAGAAAATCTAAAGAGGGGGAGGAAGGCCTAAGTGTTGAAACTCTTCAACACTTGCACGCCTGAGTGGCCATCCTTTAAGGGAAATGTATACACTTGCGCGCCGCCTTACTCCATCAATAGAACTTGCGCGCCCCTCTTCTGGAAGAACTTCAAGATGATTCTAAAGGCTTTAAACAAGAGTCGCTCAAGTATTACCCTACTGGTTAACCATCGCACAAGTACCCATGTGTCGCGCAGGTATACATGCACGACCAAGACTTGCGCGCCTACCCAGTACATGCGCGCCTGCCAGGACTTGTGCGCCCCTTCCTTTTTGGGTGCCCTTCTTGCCCATTTCACCCCTCTTAATCCATTCCACCTCTCCTATTCAAGATTCAGTCTTCAAGACACTCTTCAAATCCATTTATGGCATGATTTCTTGATTTTAATTCCTTATCTGAAAAGAATTATGTGGAATATCTCTCAAAACCTAGTGATTTACACATATTTATGTCACTAAAGATTGAGATTTCATTCATTCAACCACATCCTTTACGATGAGAGAACTCATTAACCCGGGCCTCCTTTTCAGGAATAAGCCCTAGTCCCCTAATTTGGTCATCGTTCTTAGGAGTAAGACCCAACCATAATTTCATTAACTTGGGCCTCCTTTTCAAGAATAAGCCTCAGTCCCCTAATTTGGGCATCCTCCTTAGGAGTAAGCCCCAACCAGAATTTCATTAACCTGGGCCTCCTTTTCAGGAATAAGCCCCAGTCCCCTAATATGGGCATCCTCCTCAGGGGTAAGCCCGAACCATAATCTCATTAACCTGGGCCTCATTTTCAGGAATAAGACCCAATCCAATAATATGGGCATCCTCCTTAGGAGTAATCCCCATGTCCCTTATTTTTTTTCAAGTCTCTTAACCTGGGCCCCCTTTTCAGGAGTAAGCCCCAGTCTTAATTCCTCTTAACCAGCCCTAATTTACCTTTGATCTGGGATTCCTTCTCAGGAGTAAAAACACAATCATAATCCCTCTCCTAATTTGGGACTCCTTTTCAGGAGTAAGCCCCAGGTAAGAGTATTCAAATCTCTGTGAAGCACATATACCGTTGTGGACCCTATTCTTGGATTTCTTTTTTGCTGTAAATCGAAATCTTCATTTATCTGGGAAGTCATACATATATAAGTCCCATCTTATTTCTTATGATTGCATCTTTCATGGCACAATTGTCTGATTTTTACCAATACCTCATGTTTCTCACAACGAGCATGACTCACGTGGGCTTAGAGTGTAAAAGTAATTATGAAATCCTTCTTTTAGCCATCAATAATAAACATCATACTCCCTTACTTGAACTATGTGGGTTCTGATTCCTTTTTTTAAACAAAGGATACATAGGTATCCCATCTGCGGTTTCGATCCCAACTCTGAAATAATCCATGTCCTTCTGAAAGACAATAAACTTCAAGTGCCCCACTGAGCAGCTTTAAAACCAGCATGGTCATCATAATGACCAAGAGACTTTTACATATCAAATGATACCATTGACTAAGAATATCTAATAAATACAGATGATTCTTTATCAGTGATGAACCTCAAATACATATAAAAGATTCTCTAAATTTCATACATATCGATCATTGATTGTCTGATCTAAAGTAAATATCATTTTATACTTGGTAATGTAACAAGGATTCATGAATATAACTTAAATCTATAAAGAGAGTCATAGAGTATACAATAATTCCCCTCAAAAGGTGTGACGAGTCCGACCTCCCATCCTCTCGACCAATGCAAATTCTTAAGCCTCATCGGTTCAAAAACTAATGAGCACCTACCTTTGGAATGTAGGTCCAAATGGATGTGGAATCAATAGATTTTTACGGTTCTACGAACAAACCCATTAGAAACCGATTCGAATGTTTGAACCTTCCATCAAGGAGGTCATCCTCGAATTCCTAGGGAAACAAAAAATGGTGAACCCGACGTGAATCCTTAACCAAGTTAAAATGATGTTTTACCTATTTTTTAGGCCACTATTTAAAACTCAATGAGAGGGCCAACAAAAACAATAATTGACATATGTGCTCATATAAAAGATGTAGTGGCGGGATTTATCTTGATTACGTCTGTTATATCAAACATGCATTCTTTTCCATGATCTTCTGTATTTCCAAAATGGCCGCTCTCAAGTTCACATCGGTGAATACTGCTTTTGTGAATGCCACTGCTGGTACTCCTGCTGGATCGTCGTCTGATCTGAGGATGACATCACCTACTCAGCGTCTTCAACGTTGGGTATCAAATGTGATGGTTAAGGAGTACCGTCAACACGGTACCATCCCAACTCTGGAGGGTTCCCTCCAAGACCTCCAAGTGAACAACTCACACCATTAATCTAGACAACGACGACTAGTGATCAAGAAGCAGGCAGTGCTGACTAACGTCTCCAACCGTTTCGGGTCGTTATCCCCAGAATGCAATCACCATTCGCTCCCTTATTCTGAGGAGGTGAATGAGCAGGTCCCTCAGGGCCTTAATTCAAGTTGACAGGAGTCCTTCCCGAGGGCTCCCACCAACAATCACCGCCAGACTCGTGCGGCAGTGTGCCCTCAACATGATGAGGGTACCGACTCTAGGCATTCGGCTCAGGTTCCTCGAACCCGAGCAGGAAAGACAAACCGCCAGAGGCGAAATCCGGTCAACATTGAGCAGGTTCTCATCTCTGCCATCTCTGAGGAATTCCACCAACCTAACTTGATGGAAAGCAATGAGAGGGCACACACACCTGGCCGTTTTAATCCCACTGTCCACCAGACTCATCTGGTAGCAGCACGCCAACCCCGTTAGGCAATTCTGGCAGAGTACTATAGGCAGGAATATACACATGTTTATACATCATAAGCTAGTCAGAATTCTCATCTGGCTACATATGATAGATCTCTTCAACCACGTCTGGTGAAGAACAATTAGCAGGAACATACACCTGCTAGTATTAATCAATCCTACCAACAGTCTCGCTTGGTAGCATTTAGAGAAGTCAGTCGGAATGATACGGTGACAAATAGGAGGTAGACTCAACTCTCTGCCCCCACACTTGAGTATTGTCAGGATTAACTGATAGGAAAATGAGGATAGGAGCAGGCACATACACTTAATCCAATCCCGGAATAGATGTATATCCCTGTTCCGGCAGATGAAGTCACCAAGCATATTCTATCAGTGGTGAAAGAGCAGAAGCAAATCCCTGCTCATATTCGGGATTCCTGCCAGGACATTATAACAACTTCAGCAGCATCTCAGTGAAAGACACAGAAATCCATCCCTACCAGTGGAGTGACACATAAATAATTAACTCTGGAATAGACACACACATCTGTTCCAGTCCAAGAGGGTTGTGGGGCATACTCCCCCATATCATACGGACAACCAAGTCAGGTATATACACCTGATTTGAGTAGAGATCGTCAGCCTAACCTGGACATATTTCCTGATCAGGCACATACACCTGCTCAGAGTAGCCAATTTCATCAACAAGTGGTTTCCAAGGCAAGTAAGAAGGCTTCTACGAAAAATACCTGCCCAGCACAGTCATGAGATCAAGAGCCAATCTGTAACAAGGTCTTGCTCGATGCTGGAGTTCTTGAAGCCCTCAAGCAGTTATTTGATGAAATTCAAGATTCTACTCCCCCATTTCCCAATAGTGGGAACATTAATTCTGAAGGTCTTCAATAGACACTTCCTCATGAAGGCTTGCTTCATGACAATTCGGTCGGTCTCGAAGTTTTATCTTCAGATGAGAGCCGCAGGAACCCTCTGCGTGGTCAGAAGACCAAGGAGCAAGAGATCTCATCTTTTGATGTAACCCATTTTGGTGGTCCTCCCCATGATGATGAATTTCGCTGCGAAAGTCCTCTTCGCAATAGTGATGTACATTACCTGGAAAATGCTCCAGTGAAAATGTAGTGCCGAGAAATACCTCTTATCTTGAGGCACTTAAAAATGAGAAACCAGTCATGTCTGATACTTCATAGCTAGCAGGTGAAATACTTTCTCAATCAAAAGATAGCCCATAGTGTAGGTCATTATCCGAACCACCCCTAAGTCATGCATCCTCTAGTTTGATAAATGATTTCTCTACCAATCCTGTTGAATCCAATGAAAAAACACGGAAACACCATCTCTGGTCAAATCAGGTAGAAGAATCTTCATCAAATGATAAAGAGGAAATGTTGAACATGAGAAAACAACTGGCGAAAGGTGAAGTGCCAGTCATGTTTTGGCCTCTGGATGACTCTCATTATGACATTCCAGAAATGTTGACAGAAGATGAAATTCATGATATTCATCTCAACATATGGAAAACTCTTTGTCAGTTGAAAAATAAAGTATTATCTTATGATGAATATGAATATCATATTAAGATAATAGAAGGCTTACAACGTTAGATTTATTTTGCATCTCTATCAAGCTCTCGATATCCGAAGGATGAAAAGAAGCAGAGATCCCTTAAACGTTCATGAATTGGTGCACTAAGAAGATTGCGTCAGTTAATTTCAAATGCCACATCTGGTATTCATGTCATAGGATGGGGTGTTCATGGAGAAATGCATTTCACGGTGCTCTCCATTCAGCAAAGCCCACCGAAAATGGTATCATGCAATGTTATTGCCCATGGGCATCCACAGTCAATAGGCTTTGTTTGTAATCAAAAGCCTGCCCAAGAACAGGCCTCAACCAGTTCCTCTCAAAATCAAGAATACAGAGAAGAAGTTGTTGAATTACTCCTACATCAAGCAAATGAGAACATTGAACAGACATCTCGTATGGAGCAATCACATCATCAAGTGACAGAAGTGTGGGAAATCATCCAACGGTCTATTGAACCATGTGATAAAAGTGGATACAGGTTAATGCATCCAGCTAATTTCCTGACTAAGGATCCCAAGATCAAGAGATATTTTAATAAAGTCTCAGACATAGCATGTCAAGAGCCACCCTAGCTCGGCAGACTGGGGAACCTTTTAAACCAACCCTCAGAATCAACAAATAGGATTCGAGGAGTTGAGCAGAAATAGCAGGAACAGCCCCAGTCCACCGGACTGGGGACTTTTTCAAATCATCAATCCCCTCCTCAGAGAAAGTTGGTCTTTTCTCGATTGGGGAAGAAGCCTCAAGAGGAACGAATAACCAAATTATCAGGAGATTCCCTCCAAATTACTGTTCGTCAAGAAGTTCCAGAAGGATCGAATAAACAAAAGGAAATGTCTAATCAGGGACATGGAAGAATACAATATCACATAAATGCTGATAGAATGTTCTATAGTGCGATGTTTTATGAATCAATAAATGTCATCAATGTCGTTGTTGCTAATCCACCAGATGAGGCTCACTCAGGGGACTCAGATGAAGAGGTTCCTGCTCAAGAATATCTACGCACTGAAAAAAATGAAGAAGGTGTACGTACAAGAAATCAAAGGGTTACTTAGAACCTTGTTAATCCTTCGAGTAACCCACTTCCCCCTCTACAAAAATGATCCAACAAAGGGAGAGGAAAGAATTAGGTTACATATCCTTCCTCTGGAGAAGGCCAATCGCTCTCATTAGAGCAATGGTTTGCACAACAGGAGGAAGAAATGAAGGAATTAAGAAGGTTGAATGCAGAACTACTTCATAGTAGTATTCTTCTTAATCATGCTGGAGTTTGTCAGCCAATGGAATTTGTTGCAGCTACTGAGATGGATCAAGAATATCCTCCTCTATCAGTACACCCTCACAGGTCTAATCCTACGGGTCAAGTACAACAACAGTTGGTAGTGCTACCATCAGTTGCAGCACGAACCACCACATCTGTCCAAGCTCCAGTCATTGCACCTACCAAAGTCCAAGTTCAACCGGATGTTTCTCAAATGTTAATAACTACTATTGAGTCATTAACCACTCGGTTAGAAACTATGGAAGGGAAATGTGCACAGGTTCAACCAGAAAATAATGTTGACCCTGAATGGGTAGATTCAATCTCTCCTCCATCAAGGTTTGGAAACCATGTATTCCCTATTTTCAATGGATCAGGAGACCCTGGACAGCATTTGACGCATTACGTGTCTTGTTGTGATCCTATGATGGGAACTCCGGAGAGGCAAGAAGCAGTAAAACTCATATTCTTCGTATAGACTTTGCAAGGACCAACCTTTTTCTGGTATACAAGCTTGTAATCCCAGTCAATTACTGGATGGGAAGATCTCCGTCAACAATTCCTTCTTCAGTTCAGCTCAACTTTGCCAAAGACAACAGTTTTTCATCTTACAAACAGTAAGTAAAGGGAGAATGAAAGGGTATTAGATTTCATTGGTCGCTAGAAGGGATTAAAAAATTACCTAAGATTAGTACTCCCTCAAAAAGAATTGTTGCCAATCTGTGTGACAAATTTGTGTGATGAGTTACGCACGCCATTAATCCCTATGAAATACACAGAGGGTTTTGAGACCATACTTCAATAACTCAGCATATTGAAGACTCCCTTATACAGGCTAAGGCTAAATCTCATGTAATTCCATCAACTCCAGGAAGGAGAATGGGTAAAGGAGAAACTGCTAAATTTATGCTTAAATAAGCACCTGTACCCATTTCTACTTCAAAACCTTCATCTTCTCGAAGGGCTCCACCTCCTGAGCGCCAAAAACAAATTTCGTTTCATCCAGATGATCAAAGAGATCAAAGACGAAAATAATTTGAGGATTTGAAGAGAAATACATACTCTTTCCGAAATGAACATGTTCCTGGTTACTTCATTTCGACTCTGGAAAATAATCTAGTTCAATTGCCAAGGCCCAAAAGGCCAAATAAGGAAGGAGATGAAGACCAACCCAATTATTTCCCCTTTCATAAAATATTTGGGCATCCATTCCAAGAGTGTTTTGTCTTCAAAGACCTCCTTCAAAAGATGGTAGACTTGGGACAAGTCCAACTGAAAGGTTCTTCAGCTCAAGTAGCATGTGTTACTGCTATAGTTCCTGAGGGGGAAGGTGAATGGGAAGAAGTCAAAAGCAGAAATGCATAGAAGTATGATGATTGGATGGTCAGAAATACAATAAACCGAACTCATGCTATTTTTTGAACACAATTAGAGAAACTGATTGTGTCTTCTGCCATGAATGTTGCGGCAAAACCCTCTTCGTCAGAGGGAAAGTCCTCAAAGAAACGGCATGATTCAAGGAAAGAAAAAGAGTCAGAAGAAGATGAGTATGTGTCAAAACCTAAATTGTCTTTGACTCTGGAGGACTTCATGCCATCTACTTCAAAGCCACGTGCACTACCCCACCAAACGGCACAACCTAAATAGGCTAATTAGGCAGAGTCTTCATCAGACGAAGAGTTAATCTTTGGTTCTGTTAATATGATTCAATTAACAGATCCATATGCGAGTCGCAATTTCAATTTCAATGAGCCTAAATTCCATGTATCAAACAGAAGAATCAGAGGAAGTTCTAGGGGCTCAGGATACAGGGGAAGACGTGGATCTTTCAGAAGACACTATTCAAATTCTACCCCTGCTTGAACTGTTTACGCAGTAGAAACTCGTGGTAGAGCCCTTCAGCGAGCTCAGCAAGAACAAGCAAGTTCTTCTACCAATAGAAAATTCAGTCCTGGAACAATTATTTTGGAAGACCGGTTGAAGGTTCCATATTATTCCTCTCAACAGGTAAATGGATCTAATCGGTTTAATCTTCCAAAACCAGGAATATTGCAAATTACTATCCTGATACAAGATGAATCAACTTCTAAAGCATCTTCTTCCAAGGCACCTGCTAAACCACATATTCCTGTTGGGAAACGCAGACCTCTGGATCAAAGGTATGATATATTGAAACACTTGTCCCATGTACCAGCCAAGTTATCAATTCTGAATGCTCTGAATCTGCCAAAAGATCTTCGGGAAGCACTCATCGAGGCTTTATCAAGTCCTCAAGAGTTTGAAACTGAAATTTATATAGCCGAAGTCTATCACATAGAGAATAATCCTACAGAATTTCATGCAATAATATCTTTTACTGAGGAAGATGATGTTGTGCATGGACAAATTAGACCTTGGTACTTGTCTGGAAAGGTCAATGGCATAGACATCTGAAGAACTTTCATTGACAATGGTTCAGGAGTCAACCTCATGCCCATTCGTACACTTGGTCGATTAGGCCTCACGGAATCTAATTTATCTCCTTCTACCATTATGTTACAAGGATATGATAAAAATGAACAAGAACCACTGGGAAAAGTTACACTCAGAACTCAGTTTGGAGATCTTGTATCCAATTCAGATTTCATGGTTGTTGATCAAGACTCAGCCTTCAACATCTTCCTTGGAAGACCCCGGCTACATCAACAGGCGGCTATCCCTTCAGCATACCATCAATGTCTCAAATATTTATTTGATGGTCATGTTGGGACATTTTATGGTGATAAGGCCCCGTTCAAGACATGTGAGTCTCAATACATTGAGGCGGAATTCTATCACATGAAGGGAAGGGAGAAATCCACAACAAAAGAGATTACCAAAGTTAATGCTCCATATGGTTTGGAGAAGATTCCTGTAAATCCATTTGCACATGTGAGTACAGATTATGTTTTGCCTATCAATTAAATTCACAAGATATACCCAAATCAAAATACTCTTATGGAAAGATCCATAATGTCGGTTACGACAATCGAGCCAGGCAACATGGGAGAAATTGGCAACCCACCAAGTAGTAATGAAAGCACAAACGGTGATGTCTTCATTTCATCTACTGAAATCCAACAAGTCTATACATCAACAATTAGTCCCAAAGAATTTATATCAACATCGGAGGTGAATAATGATGTCAATTCTCAATCCATCATCTCCTCTTTATTACCCAAAGAAGACCCTTCATCATCTATCGGGTCGGAAATGGTGGCTTCTTCTTCAAGATATGCAAATTTTGGCATCTCTTCTGATCATGAAAATTCTTCTTTATCATCTACTATGAATGTAGAAACAGAATAAATAATACATGATGAAGAAGAAGAGGAAGATATCAAAGATGCTCCTCCATCATTTGAAGAGGGTATTTCTACCACTGTGGATGAACTCATAGAAATAATTCTGGGTACAAAAGAAGATCCACGCCCCAGTTTAATCAGTGAGGCCATGACTCTTGAAGAGCAAGAGATGTATATTTCTTTTCTAAAGAAATATATAGATGTATTTGCTTGGAACTATATAGAAATGTCCGGGCTTGATCCTGATGTTGCTACTCATCATTTGGGTTTATCAGAAGAACATCGAGGATTTAAGCAAGCTGCGAGAAGAACACACCCAACTTATGCTTCCAAAAGTGAAGCTGAAGTGGATAAGATTATCAAAGCTAACTTCATCAGAGAAGTTCAGTATCCCATGTGGTTGGCTAATATTGTCCCTGTAAAGAATAAGAACTGAAAAATTAGAGTTTTCATCGATTTCAGATATTTTAATCGTCATTGTCCTAAGGATGATTTCCCAGTTCCGATTACAGAACTTTTAATTGATGCAACAGCTGGATATGAAGCACTTTACTTCATGGATGGATGTTCCGGATATAATCAGATCTGAATGGCACCAGAAGATGAGGAATCCACAGCCCTCAGATCCCCTCATGGTGTGTTTTGCTACCGGGTAATGCCCTTTGGCTTAAAGAATGCAGGTGCAACATATCAGCATTCCATGCATCGTATCTTCAAACCCTTCTTATGGAAGTTTGTTGAATGCTATGTAGACGATTTGGTGGTTAAATACAAACAACATTCTAATCACTTGGCTGATTTGGAATTCATATTCCGCAAGCTTTGACAACATAATTTTAAGATGAACCCCTTAAAATGTGCTTTTGGGGTAACCTCAGGAAAATTTCTCGGCTTTTTTGTACGCCATCATGGTATTCAAGTCAATCCTGAGAAGACCAAGTCAATACATGGTTTGTCACCTCCTCAAAATTTGAAATAATTAAGAGGACTTCAAGGACACATAGCCTATATTCGGCGTTTCATCGCCAATTTAGCATGCAAAGGTTTACCCTTCTCCAAATTGATGAAGAATGGAGTCACGTACCAGTGGACTAAAGAATGTCAAGAAGCATTCGATATTCTCAAGAAATACATCTTGAGTCCACCGGTACTCATGACACCTGTTTAAGAAAGACCACTTATCCTCTATATAATAGCTCTAGAGCGATCATTGGGTTCCTTTCTTGCTCAAAAGAATGATTCTTGGAATGAAAACAGCCTCTACTAACTCAGTCGAACTATGATTGAAACAGAAACCTGGTATTCAAGTATTCAGAAGTGCTGTCTAGCATTAATCTTTGCAGTTCAGAAGTTGAGACACTACCTGAAACATCATGAGGTCTAATTGGTATCTCGCAATAACCTGCTCAAATTCATCCTTAGTCATCCAATGATTACAGGACATCTGGCAAGGTGGGCAGTTATTTTGCAGTAATTCGACATTCAGTATGTGTCTCAAAAGGCGATAAAGGTCCAAGCTCTAGCTGATTTCCTGGATGAACACCCTTCAGTGGAATACACATCTTCAGATATTGAAATCCCTGGTGAGGATGTCTTCTCTATTCAAGAAAGTCCTCAGGCATGGGAAATGTATTGTGATGGTGCATCCAGAAGTCCAACAGGGAGGAAAATAGAAAATCCTAAATTCAACAAAGTTGGCTTCAGAATTGTGCTCATTTATCCAAAAAAAGGTAGTGTTAACTTATTCCTTCTTATTGTGGGAAGGTGGTACCAATAATGAAGCAGAATACCATGCTCTCATCGTAGGCTTGGAATTAGCACTTCAAGGACAAGTGAATCACTTAAAGGTGAAAGGTGATTAAAAACTGGTAATCAAACAAGTCAATGGGGGATTATGCCATCAGAAAAGAAAAACTAATCCCTTTGTATGATTACGTCAGAGAGTTAATGGTGAAATTCCCTTCGGAACTGACATTTTCTTATGTCCCAAGATCACAAAATTCTCAAGATGATGCGCTGGCTAATATAACCACAGCTCTGGAAGATCCAAATCAGGACGAGACAACCATCAGTATTGCCAAACGTCATGCAATTTCACCTTATGTTCGAATCAGAATAGAGGAAATTAATGAAATTAGTCCCATTCCTGAACCATATGGTCATACTATAGGATGGATGTCACCTATCAGGGAATACCTTCAAAATGGAACACTTCCACCTGATAGAGCCGAGAAAGAACAAATCTGGTGACGTGTGGTCAATTTTACTCTTTATGATAGCCCAGATCACCTAGGGAAAATTTTCTACAAATTTGGTTTTGATGGAGTTCTCTTCAGATGCATTGATGGTGAAGAGACAATGGATGTCATGAAAGAAGTGCAAGTAAGAGTCTGTGGTGCCCACCAGTCTGGACATAGAATGTCTGATCAGATTCAACGGTTTGGATACTTTTTTCCTTCAATGATACAAGATAGTGTTGATTTCACAAAGAAGTGTCATTCATTCCAAGTACATGCCAACTTCATTCATCAACCTCTAGAGTTTCTTCATACAGCCTAATACTCATGTCCATTTTACACATGGGGAATGGATGTGGTGGGACCTTACCCTTCGGCTACGACCAAGCAATTTAAGTACATTCTTACTATTACTCACTTCTTTTCCAAATGGGTAGAGGCAATACCTCTCGAGGAAGTCAGTTCTAAATGCATTGTTAGCTTCATCAAGTCTAACATAATTAATAGATTTGTTGTCCCTCATACCATATTGACGGATAATGGCACCAACTTCTGTTCATCTGAGATGAAGAAGTTTTATCAAGAATACAACATAAAATCCAACCATTCATCTCGGTATCATGCAGCGGCCAACGGCAAGATAGAAGCCTTTAATGAGACTCTTTCAAATATACTGCAAATGATGGTGGATAAAGATAAGAGGTCATGGCTTGATAAACTCTTTCATGCTTTATGGGCTTATAGGACTACCACCCACACTACAACTCGGTCAACTCCATATTCATTGGTATATGGAACAGAAGTAGTCTTGCCCATTGAAGTTCAACTACCCTCGCTCAGAGTTGCCATTTGTGAACAATCATCTACAAATTAACAATCTCAAAAGCGATTGAATGAATTGGAACGGTTAGATGAGAAAATATTGTTCACTTTTCACGACTTGGAATTCTATCAGAATCGAATAGCACGAGCTTTTAACAAAAAAGTTCGTCTTCGTTCATTCACTCAGGATGAATTGGTATTAGTTCTCAGAACTCCAATGATACTAGGAATGAAACCTCCCAATCATGATCCAAAATGGGAAGGACCTTACTCAATACATAGGGTCTACTCCAATGGAACTTATTCATTAATCTTGACGGATGGAGAATTCATCACTACTCCAACCAATGCCAGATTTTTGATGAAGTATTATGTATAAACACAAAATACATCATAAATGGTCTCGTATGACCTTAAACTGCACAACCATCCAGAAAGATGTTAAACTGTATAACCAATGGTCCATACATATGACCTTACACTATTTGTACTTTTGTCCCACACGACGTTAAACTGTGAAAAGGTACCCTAAATGTACTGGTATGACCTTAAACTGCACAACCGTCCAGCAAGACATTAAATTGTATAACCAATGGTCCATACATATGACCATAACTATTTGTACTTTCGTCTCACATGACGTTAAACTGTGAAAAGGTTCCCTAAATGGTCTGGTATGACCTTAAACTGCACAACCGTCCAGCAAGATGTTAAACTGTATAACCAATGGTCCATACATATGACCTTAAACTATTTTTACTTTCATCCCACATGACGCTAAACTGTGAAAAGGTTCCCTAAATGGTCCGGTATGACCTTAAACTGCACAACCGTCCAGTAAGATGTTAAATTGTACAAACAATGGTCCATACATATGACCTTTAACTATTTGTACTTTCATCCCACATGACGTTAAACTTTGAAAAGGTTCCCTAAATGGTCTAGTATGACCATAAACTGCACAACCGTCCAGTATGATGTTAAACAGTATAACCAATGGTCCAAACATATGACCCTAAACTATTTGCAAGTCCCTTACGTCCAGCAAGACATTAAACTATGACGTCCTGACTACATGAAGTTAAACTATATAAATGTCCCTAATACGTCCAACATGACGTTAAATGGTGTACTCTTTTGTCATCACTGCATGACATTAAACTACACAGTCCCCATTTTGTCCAACATGACGTTAAACTATATTGTCCCCATCGTCCTAACTACAAGAAATTAAACTATACAGAAAGTCCATGATACGTCCTACATGACATTAAACTGTACTTTGTCCCTACTACATGACATTAAACTGTGCAGCGCCAATAGTCCTAACTGCAAGACTTGAAACTGCATAGTCCCTTCATATGTCCTACATGACATTAAACTGTGCATCGTTAAGGTTGTTGTTACCTCTTGTTTCTCACACCGAGTATGACTCACGTGGGCTTAGATCAAACCTCAACCATATCACTCTCTTTGGACTAATAACCATGTGTAAGTCCCAACATCATTTTTAGGTCATTGTCCCCAAGAAAAACTTGATCCTTAATTTAGTTTTTAATTGAACTACGAGGACATTGATCCTTGGCTTCCAGGATGGGTACATAGGCAACCTCCTAAGGTTCAAGCGCAAAACCAATATCTTC
Source organism: Viscum album (assembly GCA_963277665.1). NCBI lineage: Eukaryota > Viridiplantae > Streptophyta > Magnoliopsida > Santalales > Viscaceae > Viscum > Viscum album. Next base: position 93,077,148 of record OY728155.1, read on the forward strand.
ACATCGGTTCACCTCCATCTCATACGATGTTAATTTCTGAAACCTCCCCTAGAATCAATATCTTTACATTGGTTCACTTTTGTCCTTGTAATACGATGTTAAAATATACAACAGTTTGGTCAAGTATGACAATAAAATACAATATTCTTTGATACCCTCACCTGAGAGGGAACAATTATTTACATTGATTTTTCAATCATGTTTCATTTAAATGACTATGTTTATACATGGAAACACCCAAACCTTTTATCTTGGGTTAAACCATCATTGTACTAAAGTCCCCTTTCACCCTTCACATATACGAACCAAATTTGTACAAAGGGTATTTCTAGAACTACGTGGGCTTGATTACCATCCTTATGGGATACGTATGAACATCCAAGTGTCCCTTAAATCCAGCCCCAAGTCTTTGGGCCTAACCCCAAATTCCACTTTTAGACCCCTGGCTGAAAAGTCCCCATGAAAGCACACACTGTTTATTTCTTTTAATGGTCCAAGCTCTATGACCCTAAACTAAGATCTCTAATCCTTTTGTCCCACACGACGTTAAACTGTAGTTCAAGAACTACGTATGGATTGATTCCCATCCTTATGGGATATGTAGTGATGTCCAACATTTCAATTCAGGACCCAACAACAACATGATTATGGTTAGAATTGATCTGTTTATCTCTGTATACATTGTAAAATACCCATATTTATGTGTCATAATCCTAACTTTAAATATTTCCATATCTTCATAACCCCTTTTCGTGACTTCTAGTCACAAAAATGTCAAACTTCTGAGGGTTCTTTTTCCGGACTATTCAGTATGTGCACTTATCACGCCTTGCATAAACAGTCTACATAACAGAATTGTCAGCCAAAAGATATTATTATTTGTCTATGAAGCCAATGCCCTTAGGTGGCCCTGCATAATTCAACCCCTAACGGGTTTTTTAAATAATGGTAACTTCATTCTTGGGAAGAAAGCCTCTTTTGTCCTTATTGGTCTTAAATGACAGTATGTAGGGATCCGAAAAAAATATCCATCCTTAACATATTTTTCCCATATCCTTTTTCATGAACTGAAAGTATTCAAGTCTATGGTTTATATTCTCCTTCCCTACATTTGGGTCAGACCTTCGTAGGAGTGATATCCATCCAGTTCTTCGATAATCTTGTTTGGAAATATCTTCTCCATATTTAAGTACCTATTTCCATATAGAAAACTCTATACTTTGGAAAATTTGAATCTCCATAAAATTTCACTAGATTTTTGCACTAGAAAGGTAAATTTCTGAGAGTTAGTTTTCCTAACTATGCAGCACAGGCCCATAGGTGGACTTGCATAAACAGTCTACATAACAGACTTTTTAGCCAAAAGATTCTATTTATTTGACTATGCAGCCAATGCCCTTAGGTGGCACTACATAATTTAACCCCCTAACATGTTTGTTAAATAATAGTAACTTCATTTTTGGAAACTACTTCTTCTGATGCCTTTTAGGTCTTTTTCATATCATTCCATAGATTAAAATATTCTTAAGTCATTGTTTACATATTTTCTCTCATACATGAGTATGGTACTATGTTTTTAGATGAATTTTCAAGGAATTGATTCAATTCTAATTCATTCGGTCAAAGATATTTCGACCTTAAACATTAGCCTCTTTATGTATAACATGCATGACTTTAAACTGCCCACAAAAGACAAGGGAACTCTGAATAAAAGTCAAGTTCTAGCTCACTAAACGTACATTTTTTATGATTTAGGTAATATTGAGAAATTAAAAGGTTCAAAGTTTGTAGGGTTATTTACATTAATCATAGTAAAAAATCAAACTATGATTACTAGGTCCATTGGCTTAGGTAAAATCTAAATCATGTAGCAAAAGAGAATGCAGGTACAAATGATTGAAGATGAAAGTGTTTTTCATTGATACATAGGAGATGGAAGGACATCCATAGACTAGAGTCTCTTCTCCTTTTCAATAATTACAAGAGGCTTTCAACATAACTATTCATTTGATTTACGGCATCCCAAGCTTCATCAGAAACCACCTGGAAGTCATTCATTCAACTGGATACAATAAGAGATGCAGTGATACCAGCTCTTCTTGGAACCATTGTAAAAGGATGTTCTTGAGTGCGGTTTATGAAAATTTTCTGCTGATCAAACAGTGACTCTGTTTCTGTCCAAGAGACTTGGAAGATGGATACATGGATTTGAGTATGGAGCATTGGAAGTAAAGAGCCATTTGGAGAGAGTACTCTTTTCAGATATTGCTTTAATACCATGTTTGTCTTCTCTCCACCAACCGGCAGTGGAAAATATTTCAGCCCTTGGGATTTCCATTTTCATATCTGCAAGGAAATGACATGGAGGAAGAATTTGAAAGTTGACACCATTGTTGTTGCTCTAAATGAACAACATAACCAAAATAGAGGAGTAGGAGTGTAGATGCATTTATGGCATATAATTATTTGCATTTGGAACATTGACTCCTTGCAGATGACCATGACCATACAGGGACAAGTAGATTCTCTGTGGGAAATTAAGATGATATTTCTTCAAGTACTAAGCCAAATCTCAGAGTTTGTTGTCGCAGATATCATAGTAATCATGGCCAACAATGTTCATCATGTCATCAATCTGCTTGCTAGCCAGTTCATCAGCCATTCTGAATCTGTTTGGAGCCATTGAATCTGCACAAAGGTTGAATAATTAACTCTTATGTATGTTGATGTTTCATAAAAGTTTTGAAAGAATTCGAAAAAAATGGAAAAGGAATTAAGGCGCGCAAGTCTAAACTTGGCGCGCAAGTATGGAGATACCGCACAAGTATTTAGCAGGCAAGTATCACCGCACAGGTCCAAGTACCTACACAGCAGCGTGACAGCAAAGAAACAACGGAAAACAGGGCAACTTGCGCGGCGAAGGTGACCTGCGCGGCGAGAGCTCGAAGGTTTGAAATCCGGATGCTTTGTACGGAAGTGAGGCCCTCTATTTATAGACACGACCAGAACCTTGTGCGATGTACCCTACATGACAAAAGGCCATACCAATGCACGATGACAGCTGAACGACTCTCACCTGCGTGCCTCTTCCCTTTGGTTTTCTTCTTTTCCTCAGATTCACATCCTTATTCTTGCGGAGCCAACTCTGAGGGGGGACTTTTGTTGACGCTCATTTTTCATCACATTGTCTAAAAGAATGTAAAGGGAAATGACTTAGCTAAAATTGATTCATCCTTTGAAGAAGACATCAAAAATAGACAAAGGCATGAACAAGGATTCAAATGAACATGTGTCGTGCAAGTTCCATCACGGCCGCGCAAGTCTACTTCCGCGACGCATAATGGTCACGTGAGGGACTTGCGTGCCCTAAAGGATAACCATCCGGGGTCTTATCCAGCCTATAAATAGACCTTGTGGGCCCCCCATTCGAGGAGGTATTTTTCTAGAATCCCAGATTTAATCTCCCAACACCCTAGTCTCTTCTCAAAGCTTCCGAAACACTTCTAAGGTAATTTCTTACCTAGAAAAAAAGATATAAAGAGGGGGAGGAAGGCCTAATTGTTGAAACTCAATAACACTTGCGCACCTGAGTGGCTAGCCCTTAAGGGAAATTGCCACACTTGTGTGCCGCCTTACACCTTCAATAGAACTTGCATGCCCCTCTTCTGGAAGAACCTCAAGATGATTATAAAGGCTTTAAACAAGAGTCGCTCAAGTATTACCCTACTAGTTAACCATCGCACAAGTACCCTTATGTCGCGCAGGTATACCTACGTGACAAGGACTTGCGCACCTACGCAGTACCTGCACGCCTGCCAGGACTTGTGCACCCCTACCCTTTTGGGTGCCCTTCATTCCCATTTCACCCCTCTTAATACATTCAACCTCTCCGATTCAAGATTCAGTCTTCAAGAAACTCTTCAAAGCCATTTATGGCATGATTTATTGATTTGACTTCCTTATCTGAAAGGAATTCTGTGGAATATCTCTCAAAACCTAGTGATTTACACATCTTTATGTCACTAAAGATTGAGATTTCATTCATTCAACACCACCCTTTATGATGAGAGAACTCACTAACCTGGGCCTCCTTTTTAAGAATGAGCCCCAGTCCCCTAATTTGGGCATCCTCCTCATAAGTATTCCCCAACCATAATTTCATTAACCCGGGCCTCCTTTTCAGGAATAAGCCCCAGTACCCTAATTTGGGCATCCCCATCAGGACCAAGCCCCAACCATAATTTCATTAACCTGGGCCTCCTTTTCAGAAATAAGCCCCAGTCCCCTAATTTGGCCATCCTCCTAAGGAGTAAGCCCCAACCATAATTTAATTAACATGGGCCTCCGTTTCAGGATTAAGCCGTAGTCCCCTAATATGGGCATCCTTCTCAGGAGTAAGCCCCAACCATAATTTCATTAACCTGGGCCTCATTTTTAGGAATAATCCCCAGTCCCATAGTATGGGCATCCTCCTTAGGAGTAAGCCCCAAGTCCCTCATTTCTATGAAGTCTCTTAACCTGGGCCCCCTTTTCATGAGTAAGCCCCAGTCTTAATTCCTCTTTACCAGTCCTAAGTTACCTTTGATATGGGATTCCTTCTCAAGAGTAAAAACCCATTCATAAGTCTTATCCTAATTTGGGCCTCATTTTCAAGTGTAATCCCCATGTTAGAGTATTCAAATATCCGTGAAGCACATATACCTTTGTGGACCCTATTCCTGGATTTCTTCCCTGAAGTAAATCCAAATCTTCATTTATTTGGGCAGTCATACATATATATTTCCCATCTTATTTTTTATGATTTCATCTTTCATGGCACAATTTTCTAATTTTTACCAGTACATCTTGTTTCTCACACCGAGCACGACTCACGTGATCTTAGAGTGTAAAAGTAATTATGACATCCTTCTTTGAGCCATCAATCATAAACATAATACTCCCTTACTCGAACTACATGGGTTCTGATTCCTTTTTTTAAACAAAGGATATGTAGGTAGCCCATCTGCGGGTTCAATCCCAACACTGAAATAATCCATGTCCTTCTAAAATACAACAAACATCATGTGCCCCACTGAGCGGCTTTAAAACCAGCATGGTCATCATAATGACCAAGAGACTTTTATGTATCAAAGGATACCTCTGACTAAGAATCTCTAAAAAATAAATATGATTCTCTATTAATGAAGAACCTCGAATACATATAAAAGATTCTCTAAATTTCCTACATATCGATCATTGATTGTCAGATCTAAAGGAAAGCACATTTTATACTTGGTAATGTAATAAGGATTCACGAACAGAAATTAAATCTATAAAGAGAGTCCCGTAGTAGACAACAATTCCCCTAAAAAAGGTGTGATGAGTCTGACCTCCCATCCTCTCGACCAATGAAAATTCCTAAGCCTCATCAGTCCACAAACTAATGAGCACCTACCTTTGGAAAGTAGGTCCAAATGGATGTGGAATCATTGGATGTTTCCAGTTCTATGAACAAACCCGTTAGAAACCCATTAGAATGTTTGAACCTCCCATCATGGAGGTCATCCCCGAATTCTGAGGGAAACAATAACATTAGAAAAATAAAGATTTTCTATAATGTTTTACCAAATAATTAGTAACACATAAAAGTGTGTTAAAACTCTTTTTCTAATATTTTCATTAAATGAATATAATCATTTGTAAAATAGGTTTCCTCAGACAATCCCTCATAGTGAAATAAAATATTTAAAATATGAATTCAAACTATTTCATAAACAAAATTTTTTTAAGTACACATTTAAAAACTCCAAGAGGTTTCCCACAATCATATAGCTGTCTAAAACATGTTTAAAAACCAACCATTTCCATAAAACTAGTCATGGTGGCCAAAAACCACATTTTTAAAATCCACAAATTCTTAGTGTATTAAATATAATCCATTATAATGTTTCTCAGTTAAGAACCCTATTAAAACTCAATATCAACATAGATTGAAAGCACTTCAAAATCACATGTTCATTTTTACTTCTTTAAAACCCTTTAACAATCCCTTTTCAAAAAATATGTAAAGAAAACCATGATATGAAGGAATAGAGAACACGATTAGGAACCACTATGTGAAGTCACACAATATGGGGAAAATGAAAAGAAAATATCTTCTAAACATTAATCTAAATATCAGGGGATATAATAGAAGCATAGAGAAAATCCCCTAAAAAATTCTATTAAGGATTCTTGTGTCATGGGCATCATCACTAAGCTATATTAATAAAAGGACTTCAAATTAAGATAAGGAAACTAAGTCAAAACTACTAAACCAATATACACCCCCAGATGTACCATCTGACTAGGTCATCAATAATAAACATCCCCACATAGGATCACAAGCTAAAATGGTCATACAAGAATCACATGGGCTTAAGAGGCTACAATAGTACAAAATGTATTTTCCCGACAGTTTTTTAACCTCAGTTATTTATAAGAACCAAAAAATCAATCCATATAGTTTTTTTTTAATCGGTTCTATAATACCGATGTCAAAAATCAAGTACCACACTTTTTCATGTCGGTTATTATATAAATGTCATGAAAAAGATAGTATCTAGATTTATCATGTCGGTTATTATTTAACCAATGTCGTAACTCTACCTTATCATGTCAGTTATACTCTAAATAACATGATGAAGCATTGATATTATCTTTATCACGTAGGTTATTTTTTAACCAAAATAATGAATCATATTTTTTATATCATTTATTTTATATCCAATGTGAAAAATATAAAAAAACAATAATTTACCACATTAGTTTTTATATAACCGATGTGATAAAACAATGTTTTTTTGAAATTTTGATTTTATTGATTTCTATGTTATTCAATCGGATGAATGAAAACTCAACTCTCTCATGTTTGAAAACACTAATAACTTTTTTTTATACAGTGGATTAAAATCTTTGTTTTCTATCATTATATATCCTCACGTTTCAGTGGGTCATTTTTTTCATTTGATCTTATTATCTCTCAACTCCCAAGTACTAATAACACTTCGATTCTTAGTCAATTTTAGTCGTTCAAAGTCACCATCTCCTTATATATTTTTTTCAATCATGTTTACTCAAATCTTGTATTACTTATCAGGTTTCAATTGTTTCATCATTGCACATTCACATATTGATATCCTCATCAGTAATCTTGAATTACCATCTTCATATATCTTAGTTATCCATTGATTTACGTGGAAAGGTGTGAATTTAATTACATGTAAATTTTATATGTTAGATCATAAATTTCAACATTATATCTTTATATTCTAGTGTTTCTATGTATGGAATTGTGTTTGAACTAAATTGTCTGATTGATGTTGCTAAAATTTGATGTTGTATTAAATCACCCTTTAATATAAGAAACCTTTTTTGTGGTTTATTGTAATGAAAATTATTTTCAATATCATAGATAATTATATTAATTTTCATTTTGAATGTAAATTTTTAATAAATATTAAAAGTCCCTTTTTATTGGTTGCCTCATTTAAACATTCCTAACATGATTGTAGATATACTCTAGAATTATTTTATATTTATATGTTACAGATAGACTAAATGATTTTCCTTAACATGTAGTATCATAAAAATTTATGTCTTGATGATGTATTATATATTGATATATGTTTCCCAATAATCATCTTACTTATCGACTAATAGACAACATAAAACCAGTTGGGGGGAAATGTTAGTGACTAAATGTTATATATCATATATCTTGGAGAACATTTGGTTATGTACATTAATTTTTACAGTTACTATTATAAATGAATGTCCATAATTTATTAAATTACTACTCATAATGTATTCATAATTCTCATAAACTCTTTATTATATGTTGTATAATTAATTATAGACACTGTAATATATTTCTGTGTTTTGATTAGTGGTTTATATCTTATTTATTAATTATATTTCAAATTATATTTTATTATTATTTGAAATTGATAATTAAACTTTTCAATTATGAATATATATTGATATATATATATATATATTAAATTTCTAATTTTTGTTACTTTAAAATGATGAAATATTTGATATAAATATAAAACTGGTTTGAATTGATAATTTTATTTTCAATTTTATCACTACTATATTATTTTGAAAATATTTTTTTATATTTTATTAGAAAATAATGAGTAAAATTTAGATTATGACGCATCAAATAGGTGATTAATATGAGGTAGGTATTGATGCTTTTTTGAAATTCTCTAAATAAAATTTTCTAAATGAAATGTTCAAAAAAATGACATGTTTTTCTATCCTCACTTAAAATATTTTAATATGAAGAAGTTGAAAAGAATAGAGATCAAGGATCATTTAATTTTTTATGGTTTTAATTCGAGTTATTTCCCTTGGATTATGCATGGTGAAACTAGATAGAATTTCATATCTAATGATAATGATACTTTGAAAGATGATAAATCAGATGGAATTAGATAAATGATTCATGGAATTGAGGTAGAGGAAATTGAGAAATAACTATCAATTAAGTGTTTATATGATGATGCTGAAAAAACATTTTACCTAGGTTGTAAAATATTTAGAGTTTTATAATTGGTCTTAAAATTGATTAACATGAAGTCAAAACATGGTTAGAGTGACAAGAGTTTTACTAATTTTATATAATTATTGAAATATATTCTTTATAATGTTAATTTACTTCCTGATTCACATTATAACGTAAAGAAAATAATATGCCAGATGGAATTAGGGTACAAAAAATACATTCCTTCCTCAATGACTGTGTGTTATATAAGATGTAATATGAATTTCTATTAGAGTTTGCTAAATTTGGGACATCACAATATAAGGTGAAAAAAATCATAGACTGATTTAGAGGTTATAGAGACCCATATCAAGGAATTTTAATATCTTCCTATAATTAATCATTTGAAAATTCTATTTTCAAATTAAAATGATGAAAAAGGGTTGAGATGGAATTCTGATTATTTGATATGTGATAGAAAAATATATCATCTAGCTGATTGAATACAATGAAATAAAATTGATAGACATTTTCCCACATTCATAAATGAATTTAAAAATATCTGATTTGGACTGTGCGTGGATGGAATGAATCCATATCAAATAATTTATTGCACACATAGTTTATGGAATGTTTTATTGGTCATCTATAACTTATCTCTTGAACTGTTATGAAGTAAAAATATGTCATGTTCAGTTTACTAATCTTTATACCAAAACAACCAAGAAATGATATTTATGTTTTATTATCACCATTAATTAATTATTTGAAACTATTATAGGAGGATGGGATTTGGGTGTATGATTCTTATAAAATGTAATATTTTTAACTATATACAATGATTATGTTCACTATAAATGACTTCCCAGTATATGGAAATTTTTCTAGATTTAGTGTTAAGGGGAATAAAGCATTTCCAATTAGTGAAAAATAGAACTCATATTATCAACTGCATCATGGGAGAAATAAAGTATACCAGGGTAATTGGAAGTTTTTTTCTAAGGATCCCACTAATAGAAGAATAAAAAAGATATTAAATGGATCAAAAGAATTGGGTACTACTCTAAAACCTTTAACCATTGATCAGTATCTGGAAAGGGTTAAAAACCTTAATGTGACATTTGGAAGGACACCTAAATATGGTATTGATATAAATATTTGGATGAAACAGTAAATATATATTAAGATACCATATTGGAGATATCATGAGATGAAACATAACATTGATATCATGCACGGGAAGAAGAATATCTATGATAGCTTGATTGGTAAATTGTCGGGTATTAAAGGAAAGTCTAAAGATTGGTTGAATGCAATATTGGACTAACTTTCAATTTGAATATGTTTAGAGTTAGTTCCCACTCTTGATAGAAGGAGAGAATTTCTTCCCCCAAATTATCATATGTTATCCATGTGGGATAAAATTATTTTTTTCACTATCTTCATGTTATCAATGTGTTGGAGGGTTATTCATCAAAAGTAATAATATTTGTGTCTTTAAAGGATTCGAAGTTGATAGATTTGAAATCTCATGATTTTCATGTCACGATGTAACAAATTCTACCAGTTTCATTTCATGGAATCTTTCCCATCACTGATATAAAGAATACCATTAAGGTGTTTTATTTTTTCAATTCAATTTTTAATAAGGTGATTGGTCTAAATGATTTGAAAATTTTGGAAAATAAAGCAATTTATGTACTTTTTAAAATATAAATGTATTTTCCTCAATTGTTTTTGATATAATGGTGCATTTAATGGTTCTTTTGGTTAAAGAAATAAATATTTGTGGAGTTGTATATCTACATTGGATGTATCCTTTGGAAATGTATATAAAGATAATAAAGGGGTATGCTAAGAATCTATATCGACCTGAAGCCTCCATTGTTTAAAAGTATTTTTATAAGGAGGTTGTGGAGTTTTTTACATGATACATTTCTAGGGTGGTGCACATTGGTTATCCACTATCTCACCATGAACGAGTTACTTATGGGGAAATGGGATTCGTGGATTGAAAGTTAAATATTTATTAGTTGAACAGATAAAGAAATTACATTTAAAAATCTTGAATAACAAATATGATGATCAAACATATATAACATTTCATATTAATGAGTTCAAATAATGTCATCCAAAGAAGAATAATATATGTATTTTGAATGAGAATAAATAACTTTTTCCCCATGGTTAAAATAATCCATTCTTTGTAGTTTAGATGCATCAAAAACATTAATATTGTTAGTGGGTGGTAAAATGTTTAATGTGATAACATGGTATAGGTATTTTATTAACGGATAAACATTTCCTACGAATGAACAGGGAAAAAAGTGTAGTTAAGAATTGTGGTGTATCAGTGTTCATAAGAGAAATTCATTTTCCAAGATCTAAAGAAAACAACCCAATTTATGCATCATGTTCATATTATAAAGTCATTGAAAAAATATGGGAGGTTGATTACATTAAATTTTAAGTTTCATTATTCAACTTAACATGGTTTATCGATAAAAATAATATCAGAACCAATGAATTTGGAATGACACATGTTAATATGAATAGATAAAATACACAACTGATACATTTATAATTTGAACACATGAAAAAAAATTTCCTATGTTCTTGATCAATCTGAAATGAAATGATATGTTGTTTTACAAAAACAATATGTTGGTGATGATCTACTTGATGAAGATGCTAATTTATATGAGACCTATACTTCCGTGGAAATATTAACTAAAAATAAGAATTATCACATCATATATATGGTTTGTATCATAAAGAATGATCATGAAAAAGCAATTTGAAAAAACACTTTATGACATTCCTAATTTTACAGGTAACATGTGATTATTTTTCATTTTTATAAATTTGAAAAATGTAAGATATGTTAATTTTATTTTCTTTATTAGAATAAATATTAAAACTAATAAGTTAAAATATTTGTTTATATTAGTTTAGTTTTGTTTAGTTTTCTATTTTTTCCCTTAGGTAACTTATCTATTTATTGATTTTTATGAAATATAATTATATTAAATCTAATATGTTAAATAAACAAATTATATGAGTATATTGAGCATGTATTCTTTTTTTGTGTTAGAAATTATTTATTAGGTTGGACCAATTTCAATATTAATACACCATATTGGATTTTTTTTCATTCATTTACATGGAATTTCATACATCAATTTGTGAGAATTTTAGTTAACTTTAAAAAATAAGAATAATAATGTTTTATGTTTTAGTTTAAATTTTTTTAATAATTTTTAATTTTTTATTAACATTAATATTACAAGTTTGATTAGTCTATTTGTGTACTAATTATGTGTTAATTTGTTTAATAGGATAAATTCATATTAATCAAATGATAAACCACATACTTATTAATATGATAATAATCATACAATTGGGGTGGAATGTGCACATGATACTCTTGATGATCCACATCCTTCATTACAAGAGTCATATACTCCCACATATCCATGGAAGATTTTGAGGGTTAGTAAACTTGATAACACACATTTACCAAAATTATCAGTTTCTCTTTCTCAGGACCAAAGGATAATGGTATAATTTGATCATATTGATATTAAAATTGGTTCCAATTCAATAAAATTCAGTATATTTGTATTAGTTTATGGTAAAGAAAAGTCAACATTTTGATTAATGATTGGAGAATTGTAGATGATGTAACACTATCTTAGTTTTTGGAGACCATTTTGGTAATCTCATTTGTTATTGTTTTACAAATAGTGAAATGCTTATAATATTATATATTTTCGCCTTTTTATCAGATGAAATGTTATATACCTAACACATTAAGAGTCAATAAGAAATGTTTATCCTTGGATACTAGGAGATGGATGGATTTTAAATTAATCCTCCCATTTGATTTCATTTATGGGCATATGAAACATCAAAACCCATGTGATATATATCCTTTTATAGATGAAGGCACATGGAAGTATATTGTTGGAAGTATATGACAAGAATAATTTTGGATAAGTGCAATGTAAAATTTTATATGTTTTTTATATTAATGACCATATTAACAATTTATTGATCTTAAATTATAGTATTTTAGGAGATATCATTGGGAGATATAATATAGAAACATATACCCTAATACATTATCTTAGAGAGGGTATAAGTTATTCAAAAAAAATGATGAATAAAAAATTTTAAAAAGTGGGAGCTTATTCTTAAGGATCTGGAGAGGATGCCCCTCCAACCCCAACTAGACAAGAAAATCTGGAAGAGGGATCAGATGATCCAAAAAGGACAATATCTTACATAGGAGTCGAGGGTTTTAGCTGAGAGTATTGTAAGATTTTTACTTTATTTATTTAGTTAACATAATTAAATTATTTATTTATTTTGAATCATTACATAATTTTTCAATTCATACATGATTCTATTGAGGATCAGAGAACTCAATGGTTCTTTATAGGTGAGGGTAGGTTGGATATTTTAACTGCAACATTTTGAAATCCCAACCTCCCAAGTCGAGTATGAGGATACTCAAATGATGTATTTGTGAAAAAAGTTTTACCATGGTATTCAGTATCTTAAATGGAGGCTATTTATAAAAAAATATATTCTTTAGAGTATGGATTTTAGAATATTAATGTGATGATGAGGGATAAGATTTGAGAGTCGGTACAGTCCGTATATGTGAGCATCAAAAGAAAATTTCAAATTGTAGCTACCACTCCTCCACCTCCACCTATAGACCCCACTTTTGATCCTAAGCCTACACCCATCCTCCACAAATTCCCAATTACTGTGATTTATATGTTGATTATCCTTGGTGTCATATTGTTTCATATGGGATTATATGTTATATTGAATATTCTAATAATCATCAATATTTAGAGATAGAGAATCATAGGTTAACATTATATAATATTATAGATATATCAGCTGGAGTACTATAACCTATAGATGAGGAGAGGATAGTTGGACAAAGTATCAACCTATTTTTATTTTGGCCATCTATAATTCTGTGACATATTACTATAGATTAATGTTAATATTTTATATTTTATTTCATTTTTGAATTAATTTTTTTAACATTTTAAATTTAATATATTTATCTATTTATTTAAAAAATACATTAAAGGTAAAGAAATGATGTATAACCAATAACAACTAAAAAGGGTTATGAATTCAAATATATACTCAAGTTGTAAGGATAGATTACCAAGACATTCATTTTTGTTGTTGAATTATTATGAAATTCTAATGGTAGCCAATGTAAGTGGGTGTGCAATTAATGTGGGACTTTTAAAAAAATCATATCATGGAGCTTGAAACCGGAGAGAAGTCTAGAATTAGCACAATGCATGTTTTTTCTATGTAATTCATAACATAAATCATTCTGTACATTAAATTTATTTAAAATTTATATTTATGTCTATTTTGTGTTAGTTATCTTTATTAAATCTGTGAGGATAATGATATTATAGGTGAATATGGATTTACGGACCTGTAGTTCATTTCACTTGAAGCATGAATAATTATTAATGAATAAAGAACAATATATATTGCAAAAATATTTGAACCAAATACAATTACCTTGTGATGGATATTTCATTATCTTGAGAGGTATGAAATATGTATCTCACAATGTATAATTTATCTTTTAACATAATAACCACTGACATTAAATTTGATTTTATATCAATGAACATTAGATGTTAGGTGTTTTTTTCTAAGGGAGAAGTCACTTTACTGGATATGCTCTATCCATAGTGATGTGAAAGGAATGTTTAAGAAAATATTGGAACTATGTGTTTTAATTTCTTAATAGTTATTTATATTATAATGGATTTCAATTTTATTTAAGTCATATTATTTTCTAACAGTGGATGTAATTTCTTTGGAAAATCACAAAGAAAAAGAGAACAAAGATTAAATATGTACAATTAAAGGTGAGTTTTCATTTATAATTATCAAATTTTGGATATATTATATTAAAATGTGGTTTCTAATTGAAAAACAAATTTAAATAGATTTTTCAAAAAAAAATAAGGCATTAAATAATGCAGATATTATGTGTTAATATGTAAGTATTAAATAAATAAAACTAGAATAGTTATGAAGATCAGTTAGGTGTGATTTCTTTATAAAAAATTCCTTAATTTTATTTTGTTTTATTCATTATATAAGGTAAATACTTTCCCATTAACTTGTAAATTTTCTAAGAATATCTCCCTTATAGTGCCCAAGAGCTCACACACCTAAATGTGGAATGGGCATACCATTTTACAGGTTTGGTAGTATTTTAGTTAGTTTTTAGTTAATATTGTAATTATGAATTTTAAAATTATAAATTTTTATTATCTAGTTGTTTTTGTTAGATTTTATTTTTTTAGTTAATATTTTAATTTTGAATGTTGTAATTGTCAATGTGTATTTTCTAGTTGTTTTTTTCTATTTTTGTCTCTAATTTTTTTTTTTCGATAGTAGATTTAAAGGATTAAAGGAAATATACATTTTTTTTAAAAACTCCTCATCGGTTATTTTATAAATGATGTTAAAAACATAGATTTATGTTTTTTCATGCTGGTTTCTAAATAGCCGACATAAAAAACTATTTTTTACATCAGTTATTTTATAACCATTATAAAAACCTTCATTTGAAACCTTTTTTACATTTATTTTATAAGAACTGACATGGAATTTGATTTTTATGTCCATTATTAAATAACCAACATAAAAAAGCATCCATGTTGATGCTTTTACATGTCTGTTATGTAGGAACCGACATAAATGATTCTATTTTACATCTGTTACTAAATAAATGATGTAAAAAACCAATTCCATGATACATTTACAACATTAAATTTTTAAACAATCTTAAATACCTATTTATAATGTCACATTTAATAACAACGACTAATAACTGATTTCGAAAATAAAAAAAAATCAATGTTAAAAATCATTTATGCATTAGTCATGCCACACCTTTTATGAAGACCTATTTTTTATAAAATTTCAAATGGACCTTTTCTTTTCAAATTTTCATGGAATTCCAAGCCATTTTATCATTTATAAAATATATCCCTATCTACTATTTGAACAAATTTTATCACAAAACCTTCGAAACTCAAATGAAAATTCACACTACCCTTTAAAAAGCCATTGGAAAACATTCAAAGACACGACAAGTTTCAAAATCCAATCCATATGGGAATAAAACCACCTTAAGAAATAATCCATCTCATTTTGAAATTTTAAAATCTTTAAACACCCTAATACGTTGATATAAAAATTTAATAAGGGGAAAAAATTGGCTTTACATATTGATCATAGGTGTTAACTGACAACTTTAGAAATAAAACAACATTTTCCAACATTTTTAACACTTTAAAATGACCCAAACTCTTGGTTTTTAATCTGATTAAAAAATTGGGTGTTCTCACATTTGAGGAAGATAGTTTGATGAAATCTATGAATATGAATATTGGTAATGTATAGATCCCATGATCCATTTAAAAATAATTTTTATTTAATTTTAATGATATGAATTTAATAGGAGAAATACCATTTCACTCTTCTACTTCTCTAAAATCATTAGTGACTCTCCCCATGATGGCCACCCCATTCTGATCCTCTCAACTTCTGTCTTGGAGATTATCCATTAAAACTCAAGGTATGCTTTAACTAATTGGACTTTATCTCTTAATTCCACCTTATTTCTCCCAATTTATATATTCTCTTTCTATCCCATGGTCATGGAATCCATGTGTTCCAAATTTTATGGGATTTACTTGGGGATTATTTTTTAAAGGGAGTGTTTTAAATAGCTAGGAATATTTCTACCTCTCATTTGGTATTTTAACAACTATTGAAAATTAATTCAATGATTACTAGTAAGTGTACCAATGTTATTCCTTTAAACCTATGAACCAATAATCTACACGATGTATGTGAGATCTTGGTTCACACAAATTAAGCTATATCTAAGGATTATATATAATTCATTTATTGTTGTACTAAATTCCTCCACGTTCACTGATTATATTATATTTACAATATAATCATTATCCCCTTTTGTTTACAACTACATCTAAAGATAATTGTTTACCTATTCATTATAGAATAGATACTCACTACCCCCTAAGTGTATGAGTTTGACCATTACTAATAAAAAATAAAATAAAAATACACTATTGGAAGATATTTTTATGACATCTTCATGAAATTTTATGAACTCCTTATTCATGGTCCTCTTTATGTATATTAATCAAAAATGAACAATTAATCACTGAATTTATATAATGTTTTTATTTATATTTCTCTATAAATTATCTATAATTGTACTCTTCATCAAATATTTTCCAAAATATCTACCCTCACTTGATAAGAATTTATCAATAGTCATGATCTATCCATGTTTTTCATAGCCACCATGATCATTATAATGACCCATACTTTATATAAATTGTTAATAATTCAAAATTTAAGTACAATTTTTACAACATATAACAAAACCATGAATGAACCGTATAAGTATAGTGTCTTTAGAAACCGGGAAACATTAACAACTGGTTCATAAGTCATCTACATTGTCTCCCTTTTATTTTATCATATCTAGAGTCCCTTTTTGGAATATCCTACTTAATATCCTTCTTCCTGACCTGGGGAAAAGAAAACATACAAAAGGGTGACCTCAAATGCTCAGTTAGGTTAAACAAAAGAAATATCAATCACATCATATTCATAAGAACATATCATTTTGGAAATCTTGACCTGAAAAAGAGATCATAATTTCATAACTTGGGAGAAATCATAGCAGTGAAATGTAATCCCAATAATCATAACATAAAATATGAAACATTTTGGAATACACACATAATAATAGATAATCATTTCTTAGTAGTCAATACTCATTGCCAAGATTATCTTAGAGGACAAAGTCCATTTCTGATCCTAGTTCACTCTTCGTTTCAGTCCTCTTTCACTGAACTGGTTTAACCTGCCATTCCAGCCATGTCTATCTCATGAGATATAAATCTTTACCCAATGCATTGGAGGGATATATAGGTCCCAACCATATCATAATGAAACCATTCTTATGTGTGCCACAAAATCATAAATCATACATCATAGCAGAACCCAGGTAATAAAAATGGGATTCTTAAACATCATGCCATCATAACATAATCTATATAAGATAAAAAGACATATTAAAATTAATTCCATCATATCATAATCAAATCAATGTAAAATCAGGGATATAAACAGAACCCTATATTATCTTAGATGGAAAATAATTTTGATAAAATGCGTGAACTCCATTCGTGAGGAAAATATCCTTTACACTTGAAAAACATTTTTCCTTTCTTAAAATTTCATATAATTTTAATCTAAAATAAGATGATTAAAAATAAAGTTGAAAACTTGTAAAGAAACTTCATGGAAATAATATTCTAAAAGTCCATTCATGCCGTATAAGTTATAAAAACATTCTGCTCGTACTTTTGCCGGAAAAGTCAAAAAGTACCTCGTGCTAAAAATGAAAAAATATTCCTTTCATATCTTTTAATAAAAAGTCACCAATGTGTAAAATTGGATTTAAACAATTCTATAAGGATAGAAATAATATTACATATTGAGTAAACATGGATGTGGATGATAAATATGCCCCAGTAAAATCCGAAGCATAAACAATCTCGGATAAAAATGTAATTGTGAGATTTTCCCTTACCTTATGTCTGATTTGCTTCGTAAGTGTTCAAACCTCCTGTATAATGATTTAAATAATATCATTGACTTATTCCAGAATCATACTCATTGTTATGATATCATATATGGTCATATTCTTAGCTTCTTATTAGTAATATTTCATTGCTACTTGTTATTTGGGTGTTTACTACTTTTTGTTCTTATGCGTGTTTTGTCGAATAAATTCTTATTCTTATTTTAGCTTATAGATAACTCATTTAAAGAATGGTATTAGAGTAATATATATCATATTTATTCATTAAATGTATTTATATAATCATTATGCAATGAAGATCATGTAGAATGAGTCGCATCACATCGTGGAGACGGTAGGCCGTACGTACGCACGAGCGATGATTTTGTTCCAATGATCGTGGAATTGTATTGGAGTGTATTTATACTATTTCAAAATCAATATTACTTTACAATAATAATATATATTCATTATTTACACCATTATAACCATCCAAGTAATTTGGTGGTGGAAAATAGATTACACCACGACGTGGAGACGGTATTCCGTACGTACGCACGCGCGGTGATTTCATTTTCCGTAGGATGGATAGATGGTGAAATAGGGTTGTATCATATTTATAATAACATATCAGTAAATCATTGATACTGATGTTATTACTTCATAATGAAACAACAAAATAAGAATAATTAGAAGATGAAATAATGTTGAAAGAATCGGTAACAAACATTACCTCTTATTTGAAGTGCCCCTTATTAATCTCTTCTTAGGGCACTAAATATGGTCTTTTAAGAAGACCATGACCTCTAGGATGTTTCTAGGGAATTGGATAAGAGAAATTGGCAGGTTTTGGCGGAGCTTTAATTCACAATGTGGTGTGAGGAGGAGAGGGAGGAGGTTCCCTTTTATAAGGGAGGAGATACGCACCTTAGGAAAAACTAAAAATCTTATATTATTATAAAGTCATATCCGGTTTTTATTAGCTCCAAATTGATTTATTTCGAAGCTAAGGTGGGTATGGGTCGAAATCCTCTCAACCAATAGGTTTTAGACAAGTTTATGTCATTATATTTACCTTATCTTTTAGTTTTAACTCTTAGTTATTTAGATGGACATTTACCATGTCACTTTGTATTTTTATATTATATAGTTAATAGACATACCATATACATAAAAGATACCACCAAGTGGTCCATTAATGATTAATATATCATGATATAAGTATCTTGGCCTAACCATAGATTTTTAGGAATATAATAACAATTAATAATATAATATTTGTTTTAAAAACTATTTTATGTCCATTTTGACACTATTTGGTAATTGATTTTTGTGGAAATCATAACAACATGATTAGTTCGAAAACAGTTAATTAAATCAGTACTAATATGTCATATTAACCTATAAAAGTAGTGGAATTCATAAAAATTCTCAAATTACATTTATTTGAGTATTTATAACATCAATTATGTTAATATTTCATTAATAAGATAATTACAACATCATCATTGTGTCATAAATAAATTAAATTATTTAATGTCTAAAAATTATAAATAAAATACGATTATGTAGGAAATATTTTTATCTTTCGAATGAATATTTATAGTCTAATTTTTCTTATGTATAACTCTATATTAAAAATGTTTTATTTATTAAACTTTGATTTTAACTATTTGAACTCTTCTTTAAATAAAATAATATTAAATGTCCTAATCTAATCCAAGTGGACCTAAATTATAACAACCTGAGATTTTATGATAAGTATTATTTTTAATTTATTTTATGTCATGTGTTTTATGCTACACCAAGATTGTCTTGTGCTATACGCAACACCGTATTAGCTTGCAGTATACACAACACTATTCTTAGATTGTGTTACACACAATTTCATGTTCGTTTGAAAGTAGTCATTCTACGCAACATTGATAGTATATATATATATATTCAACGTATAATTGAAATATGGTTGGATTCTATTATATGAAACAACAATGGAGTCTTGTACAACACGCCAGCCTCACTTGGCTTGCATTACACGCAATCACGACCTTCCTCGATAGCGTGTGTTGTACGCAATATTCGGTTTCACTAAACAATGATATATTGTTATAATATTATGGAATATCCATTATGAATAGTATTAACTACATTTTGAATTTTATAAAAATATTATTCATCTTACATATTTTCTATAACATGGTATGAGAACAAAATAAATTTTTCGGATAAAATAAGTATTTTTCAAAAAACGCAGTTTTGCCACCATTTGATGGCGCCCCAACTTTAAATCTTGTTTTTGACATGTCTATAAGAAAAATTGGAAAACATAAAATTTTTCTTTGGAATCAGGATATAAAAATTTACTTTGGATAAATTATTCATATTATTCTGATAACTTTCATATTTTAATGAATAGTAAAAACACGCTATATTTTAATTAAAAACAACTTTTTTCATCACAATAATTTATAAGGTTAGATTATCGTTTAAATTGGTTTTAAAGTGTAATTAGAATATATTTTTACCATTTAATCCAATGTTGGTCATTGGAATTAATTTCACTTTTAAATTGGATATAAATAAGTATCCATCTTTTGATAGTTATTGTTTCTTAAAAACACGCAATTTGTTTGATAACGGGAATTAATTTTAAAATTAATTACTTCCACTTCTATGTTTCCAATTTGAAAAAATAGACATCAATCTGGAATTTGGAATACCAAATAATTCTTAGGCTGATGTTTTGGTATTTTTCTGAAAAACGTCAATTTTCGATGAATAGTGAAACCACTTAGTGGTAGTTAAAAAACAGACTTTTTCATTTAAATGAAAATTTACCACTAATGTGAATTGAATTTAGAAAATCTGAGACACATGGTTAATATAAAGGACTAAAATGTGGTTCAATGAGATGAAAATATATTTTGGTGAATAGTAACTTTTTACTTTTATTTATCAAAGTTAAAAGTGAATTTGATAATTAAGGGTAAAAATGATATTATTATTACCCTAAAACATTTCCTAATTCTATTGGATAAGTGTAATTTGAGTAAAAACAACATTAGGAATAAAATATGACCATTTAGGTCCATTTGGATTAGATTAAGACATTTATTATTAATTTATTTAAAGAAGAGTTAAAATAGATAAAATCAAAGTTTAATAACTAAAACCTTTTTAATATAGTGTTATACATAAGATAAATTAGAATATAAATATTCATTAGAAAGATAAAAATATTTCCTACATAATGGAATTTTATTTATAATTTTTAGACAATAAATAATTTAATTTATTTATGACACAATGATGATGCAGTAATTATCTTATTAATGAAATATTGACACAACTGATGTTATTCATACCCAAATAAATGTAATTTTAGATATTTTATGAATTACACTAATTTTCTAGGTCACTATGACATGTTTTTTTTGTTATAAATAAATGTTTTCTAACTAATCATGATGTTATGATTTTCACAAAAATCAATTACCAAATAGTGTCAAAATTGACATAAAATAGTTTTTAAAACAAATATTATATTATTAATTGTTATTATATTCTTAAATATATAAGGTTCTGTCAAATGACTTTTATATGGTTATATATATTAATAATTAACCACTTGGGGTTCGTTTGGCTGGTTATATTAAGTTTATTAACCATATAGTGTAAGAAAACAAGAAGACACGGTAAAAGTTAAATTATTTAACTTAGAGTTAAATCTAAACGATAAGGTTAACATAGTAACCTAAAATTGTCTAAAACCTATTTTTTGAGATTATTTCTACCCATAACAACACTAGATTCTAAATAAATCAATTTGGAGCTATTATAAACCGAATATGACTTTATTATAAAATAATACTTTAAGTTTTTCCAAAGGTGCCCCTCTCCTCCCTTATAAAAAGGGAACCCATTCCCTCTTCTCTTCACACCCTTTTGAGCCTTGAATATCGGCCTAACCCTGACCATTTCTCTTCTCCACTTCCCTAGAAACATTATAAAGGTTCTGGTCTTCTCAAAATACCATCTCTACTTCCTTAAGAGAAGGTTTAAAGAAGGTGCCTCGAAGAAGAGGTTGTCTACTCTTCTGATTCTCTCATGCTTATTTCCTCTTCTACTTCTTCTTCTTTAGTTGTATCATTATAAAGTAATAACATCAGTATTAATTATATACTGATATGTTATTATAAATATAAAACAACCTTATTTCACCTTCTATCCATCCTACGGAAAAGGAAATCACTGCGCGTGCGTACGTACAAAATACCGTCTCCATGCCGTCGTGTAGTCTATTTTCGACCACCACCTTACTTGGATGGGTATAATGGAGTTCATAAATAACTAAATATGATTATTGTAAAGTGACATTGATTCTTAAAGTTTATACATACACTTCAATACAGTTCCATGATCATGAGAATGATATCATCGCTCGTGCGTACGTACGGACTACCGTCTCCACGACACGATAAAATTAATTCTCCATGTTAACCATTCATGAATGACTATAATGTATATATAATGAAAAATAATAATATATATGACATAATAATGATACTTTATTTATGTATATATATATGTATGTCATATACTTAATTCCATTCAATTCAATAAGGAAACGAAAACAACTTTCATGCGTACGTACGGCCTACAGTCTCCATGAACAGTGTATTTCATTCCATTTAACGATATATCTTATATATATATGTATATGCTGAATATATATTATATATAAATCATGTTTTACATTATGGAATTATGTTTATAATAACAAAAAGTCAAAACACGTATGATAAATGAAACGATTTTACCCAAAATGCTGCTTTAACATGGATTTTACAAAAGAACAGGTAATATAATGTCATAAGTGAACCATATATGATATCATAACAATGAATATGATTCTGTAATAATTCAATGAAATTATTTAAATCATTATACGGGAGGTTCGGATACATATGAAGCATATCAGACGTAAGTTAAGGGATAACTTTTCTAATCTCATTCTTATCCGAGATTGTTTATTCATAAGTATTTACTGGGGTAATTGTTATCATTCATGTCCGTGTTTTCTAAAAATTATTTCTTGCATGTTTAAAGTCTTTTTTAACCATTTTTGACTTTTACTACATGGTATGTAAGGAATCATTCTTTTTTACCATACGAGGTACTTTTTGACTTTTCCTACAAAAGTAAGAGGAGAATGTTATTTTTAACTTATACGGTGTGAACGGATTTTTACGGTTTCATAACGCCTCATTTTCAGGAAGCTTCCTATACAATATTGCATTATTATTTTCAACAAAACCCATTTCTTTTGAAATTTAATTGAATTTTTTGAAAAGAAAATGATTTTCACGAAGAAAGGATATTTTCCTAAAGATTTCATTTGAAGTGTTTTATCAAAAATATTTTCCATCTAAAATGAAATTATTTAATATTTTTATGTTTCAAGTATAATGTCTCCATTATTTACATGGTTTGATTATTCTTATGATGAAATTATATCCATTTCATTATATGGATTATGTTATGATGGCATGATGTTTAAGAATCCCATTCTATTACATGGATTATGTTATGATGTATGATTTAAGATTTTGTGGAAAATAAAAGAATGATTTCATTATGAGATGGGTGGGACCTATATCTCCCTCTAGTGCACTGGGTAAAGATTTATATCTCACGAGATAAACATGGCTAGAACGGTATGTTAATCTGGTTCAGTGTTACAGGACTCGAATGATGAGTGAACTCGATTCAGAAAGAGACTTTGTCCACTAAGATGGTCTTGGAAGCATTGCCTTGGCTACTATAGAAATCATATCATCTGCTTAATGTTTTTCCACAATTAAAAATTTTATTTACAAGCTATTTTATCATAATTGATGTTCTATTATGATCTCTATCTTATGTACTGCCATGTTTTATGTAATTTCTTAAGATTTCGATGTTTAAACACTATGTTCATGTATTTATGTTCAAATGTATATGGTTTGTTTTATTTTCTCCATGCTTACCCTTGCTGAGTATTTGAGATCACCCTTTTTATGTTTTCTTTTCCCCAGGATATAAAGAAAGGTTTTAGGTAAGAAAACAAAATGGGAAGATCTTTATGGGAGATGTTAAAGTTCTTTCACCATGATTAGAAGATTATATTCCATGTTTCCAAAGACACTGAACTATTACGGTCCTTGTGTGTCTGTTTTTTTATGTATTAAGTATTCCGCAAAAGTAATATAATGCCCATGTACTTCAAGATTCGAGTCTCTATATAAATGGTCATATTTTATTCCTAAGGTTGTTTTTGGTCAAATTACACTTATCCAATAGAAGTAGAACATGTGTTAGGGTAATAATAATATCATTTTTACCCTTAATTACCCTATTTACTTTTAACCATGGTAAATAAAAGTAAAAATTTACTATTCACCAAAAAAAATTCATCACATTTAACCTCATTTTAGTCCTTGATATTAACCGTGTCTCTCAGATTTTCAAAAATCCACTCAGAGAAGCGGCAAAATTAAGGTTTATGTAAATTTTCAAACTCTCATAGGAGGTGGGTAAAAGACGGTGAAAAGTTAAATAAATTTTTTATATATCTAAAATTATTATATAATGACTCCAATAAATTACATTGAACTTATATAGGTATTATGTATCAATTTTGACTTAAAATTAATTTAAATAAAATAAATAATTATTTAAATAAAATGTAGGTTTTTAAATAGTAACCCAGTGTTTTCACTATTCATAAAAAATTGAATGTTTCCATAAATATACAAAAAACTCACCCTAGGATAATTTCGATATTCTGAATTGAAAAATGAAGTCCATTTTAAAAAATAGAATTTTAAAAAGTATGTATTACTATTCATAATAGCTAGTTTTAATAATATTTTAATATCATATCGTTGTTTAGTGAAACTCGGTATTGCGTACAACCCAAGATATTGAGGAAGGTCGCGATTGCGTGTAAATAAATCCAAGCTAGTGTTGTGTGTAGTGAAAGATTCCATAAAAACAAAATATTTCTCATAAAAATATATGGTATTACATTCTACCCCCCTTAAATTAAATTTTATCCTCAAAATTCGTCACTTTGTAACAAACCGATGAGGATACCTCTCCCTCATCATATCCTCAAGCTCCCGTGTAGCTTCTTCTAATTGGTGGTTCAACCATAAAACATTCACCAAGTGAGTGGTATTATTCCGTAGGACATTTCCTCTACGATCCAGAATCTCTATCGGCTATTCTTCATAAGAAATATCCTGCTACAACGGTACAACTTCTGAGCTAAGTACATGTGAAGGATCGAGTATATACTTTCTCAGGTGAGATACTTGGAACACATAATGAACTTGAGAGAGATGTAGTTGAAGCGCCAATCAGTAAGCTACTTTCACAACACGATCCAGTATTTCGAAAGGATCGATATATCTATTGCTCAATTTTCCCTTCTTTCCAAATATCATTACTCTCTTCCAAGGAGATATTCGTAAGAACACTTTATCACCCACTGCAAACTCTAGGTCTTTTCATCGGTTGTCGACATAACTTTTTTTTCGACTTTGAGCTGCTCTTATGTGTTGTTGAATAAATCTGACCTTTTCTCCCATCTCATCAACAAGATCAGGTCCTAATAGCTTTCCTTCCCCAACTTCATCCCAGAAAGTTGGAGTCCTGCATTTCTTTCCATAGATAGCATCATAAGGATCCATCTGAATACTGGAGTGAAAGCTATTATTATAAGAGTATTCCACCAAAGTTAGGAGTTGATCCCAACCACCTTTGAAATCCATAGAGCAAGCTCTTAACATATCTTCTAGAGTTTGAATTGTTCTCTCAGACTGACCGTCTGTCTGAGGATGATAAGCAGTGCTAAAACTCAACTCTGTATCCATATTTTGCTGAAGACTTCACCAAAACATTGAGTTAAACCTCGTATCCTGATTGGATATAATGGAAAGTGGTACTCCATTCAATCTTACCACTTCCATCACATATATCCTAGCAAGCTGACCCAGAGAGAAATCCTCTCTAATAGAAATGAAGTGTGCTGACATTGTAAGACGATCAACTATGACCCAGATAGCATTATTAACTTTGGATATTTTAGGAAGTCCAGTGACAAAGTCCATAGTGATGTTTTCCCATTTCCATTCGGGTATGGGTAATGGCTGTAACATCCCCTTAGACTTCTGTCTCTCATCTTTAACTTGCTAAAAAACCAAGCATCGAGAGACATATTCAGGAACATCTATTTTCATGACATCCCACTATAAGTACTCTTTCAGGTCCCTATACTTCTTCGTGCTTCTAGGATGAATAGAGAATGAAGAACTATGAGCCTCATCCAGCAGCTCCTTCTTTAATTCTGGGATGGGAGGAACAAAAACCCGTTTCCTGAACCTCATTATCCCATCACAATCAATGTTTAATTCTGGAACCTTTCTTACCTTCTTTTGTAACTCTACATCTTCTTTCTGTGCCTCTTTAATCTTCACATGTATAGATGGTTGAACATTTATTTGAGAAAGATACGATTTTACCCTTCCATTATAATTCCAAGATCCATCCTTTGTAAATCCATAAATATTGGATCTTTCGTGATCCTCATCATGGATATGCTAGCATGGTCTTGTCGACTTAATGCATCTACCACCTTGTTTTCTTTCCTAGGGTGGTAATGAATAGAGCAGTCACAATCCTTAATCAACTCCAACTATCTTCTTTGGTGCATATTCAGCTCCTTTTGTGTGAAAATATACTTTAAACTTTTATAATAAGTATAAATATCACACCTTTATCCATAAAGAAAATGCCTCTAAATCTTTAATGCAAAGATTACCACAGCTAACTCCAAATCATGAGTTGGATAATTTTGCTAGGGGATTTTCAACTGTCATGAGGCATAAGCTATCACCATATCATTTTGCATAAAAACACTCCCCAACCCCTTCTTGGATGAATCACTGTAGATCACAAACCTTTCTCCACTATAAGGCAGTGTGAGCATAGGTGCACTGGATAACCTTCTTTTCAACTCCTTGAAATTCTCTTCACATTCCTCCATCTACACGAACATAACTCTTTTTCGAGTCAACCTGGTGAGTGGGTTAGATAATCGTGAAATATCTTTCACAAAACGTCGATAATATCCAGCAAAACCATTCAAAATTCGGATCTCAGTTACTATTGTTGGTCTTTATCATCTTTCGATAACCACTGTTTTTTCTAGATCCACAGATATCCCCTCTTTTGAGATTATGTGACCCAAAAATGCAACTTTTTGAAGCCAAAATTCACACTTGGTAAATTTCGCATAAATCTTCCTCTTTCTCGGGGTCTGCAATACAATTCTCATGTGATCATCATGTTCTTAGTTTCTCTTTGAATGGAAAATAATATCGTCTATAAATACTACCACAAACTGATCAAGATAGTCTCTAAAAACTCTATTCATCAGATCCATGAAGATAGTAGGGGCATTATTAAGACCAAATGGCATCAATATAAATTCATAATGTCCACACCTTGTATGGAAAGCCGTCTTTGGTATATCCTACATTTTGACCCTTAATTGATGATACCCTAAACGAAGATCAATCATGGAAAAGTATTGATCTCTGCGTAGTTGGTCAAAGAAGTCATCAATGCACGGGAGAGGATATTTGTTCTTGATAGTGATGTTGTTAAGTTCTCGATAATCAATGCAGAGTCTCATTGATCTATCTTTCTTCTTAACAAACAGAACATGTTCTCCCCAAGGTGATGCACTAGGGCGTATGAATACCGTATCAATATTCTCTTGGAGTTGCTTCTTCAATTCCTACAACTCAAATGGGGCCATTCTATAAGGTGTCTTTGAAATAGGCAAAACACCCAGTACGAGTTCTATTGAAAACTCAACTTCATGATTTGGTGGAAGACTTGGCAATTCCTTTGGAAGGGCACCATCAAAATCCCATAGAATGGGAATATTATTAATCATGAGTTTCTCACCAACAATTTGAGATAAATAACCTTAATTTAGTGGAATGAAGACCCATAAGATGGAAAAAATTTCCACTGGAAGGTTATGTTCATCCTTGCATCGATAGACGATCATAGATTGATCTGGAATATGAAATGTGACTTCCCTTATTTGGAAATTGATATGAGATCTATATGAAGAAATCCAATTCATGCCAAGAATCACATCAAATTCAACTATAGTAAGGATCACAAGATTTTCGGGAAGCACTTTCCCACAAACATCAATCGGAGAAGAATTATAAACTTTGGATGCGATTGTTGTTCCATTAGGGGTTTTCATAGCTAACTCAACATCTAATTGTTGAGGTAATACGGCGATACCCTTAGAAAATTCTTTAGAAATAACAGATTGGGTGGATCCAGAATCAAATAAAACATTTACTACTTTAGAGTGGATGGTAAGTGTACCTTTCACCACTTCATTCTCATACTCCACATCACTTATAGAAATTTCATGTGACTTTCCTTTTTCTTTAGCCTTAAGAGTTTTTTGACGTCTATCATCATCAAAAACCATTGGATTAGGGAATTGATTAGAATAATGCCCCATTTACTTGCATTTGTAACATTGAAGTGTAGGAGGTGCACTCTGTGTAGCCTTTTCTTTGTTCGCATCACTAGACATCTTCTTCTCATCATTGTGGCATTCAAATGCCCGATGACCTTCCTTTAAACATTTAAAACATTTAATTGTCCCTTTAAGACAAATCCCTGCATGTTTCTTTCCAGACTATGAACATAATGGAAAACTCATCTTCTTTTCAGTGTGCTCTTTATATTCTCCTTTGAATTCCATTTTCCTCTTCTTATCAAACTCATATGACTGATGAGTTACTCCAATATCTGTTTCAACCTTGACAGCACATCGAACAATTTCCTAGTAGCTATTGAAGTCCCTTATGGCTAACGCCCTTCGAAAACTTGGTTTTAAGCAACTAAAGAATCATTCAATATTACTCTCAGGTTGGATAACAATCCCAGAAGCATACCTTGCAGGTCTTGTAAAATTTGAATTGTATGTACCAAATGATTCAACATCCTTTTTCTTTAGTTCAAGAAACACCTTCTCCATATTTGTTTGTAGATTACGAGGGAAGTACTTATTGAAAAATAAGTTCTTGAACTCGCCCCATTACATGGACTCAATTTCATCTCTTTGCCTCGTATTCTTGATAAGATTCCACCATTCATCAACATCACCTTCCAAACGATACACTGCTAAGATGACTTTGTCATGTTCAGAACAATGTAGAACTGAAAATATCTTTTCAATGGTACTAATCTATTGTTCAGCCACTGATGGATCAGAAGACCCGCTGGATGAAGGTGGATGCTGCATCATGAAGGATTCAACAAAATGTTTCTCCTTCCTTTGCTCGTTTGGAAGTCCTTCATGCTTCATAGCTTGAGAAAGTTGTGTGAGCATGGCTAAAATATTTTGCATTCCAACTCCCATAACTTTTGGTTGCTCAGGTGGACAATCATTGCATTGCCCGTCGCATTCTGCATTAACACGGTTCATTCGGGTTCCTGCCATTGACTAAAACCAAGAAGAATAGTGTGAGCAACACTAATCATAATACGATAAGCACATAATCAAGAATAAAATTTTACACTTAAGGTCTTATCTTAGGTAATTCAAGGAAATTTCTAAAACACTACGATTTTGTTCTATGCTTAGATATATCCTTATGGTTCTTACTAAGGCTTTCACATACTAGTTTCCGAAGGTTGACTATACTTTTCCTCTGATACCAAATATAACAACCCATAATTTACATACATTGTTAATACTTTAAAATTTAAGCACACTTATTACAACATATAACAAGACCATGAAAGGACCGTATAGGTATAATGTCTTTAGAAACTGGGAAACATAAACAACTGGTTCATAAATCATCTACACTATCTCCCTTTTATTTTATCATATCTAGAGTCCCTTTTTGGCATATCCTACTTAATATCATTCTCCCTGACCTGGGAAAAAACAACATAAAAAAGGGTGAGCTCAAATGATCAGTAAGGGTAAACAAAAGAAATATCAATCACATAATATTCATATGAACATAACATTTTGGAAATCTTATCCTGCAAAGAGATCATAATTTCATAACATGGGATAAATCATAGTAGTGAAATGTAATCCCAATAACCATAACTTAAAACATAAAACATTGTGGAATACACACATAATCATAGAGAATCATTTCTTAGTAGTCAAGACTCATTTCCAAGACTATCTTAGCAGACAAAGTCCATTTCTGAACCGAGTTCACTCCACGTTTCAGTCCTGTTTCACTGAACTGGTTTAGCCTGCCGTTCTAGCCATATCTATCTCATGAGATATAAATCTTTACCCAATGCATTGGAGGGATATATAAGTCCCACCTATCTCATAATGAAACCATTCTTATGTGTTCCACAAAATCATAAATCATACATCCTAGCATTACCCCTCTAATAAAAATGGAATTCTTAAACATCATGCCATCATAACATAATCCATATAAGATAAAAGGACATCGTAAAATTAATTCCATCATAACATAATAAAATCAATTTAAAAACAAGGATAGAAATAGAACCCTATATTATCTTATATGGAAAATAATTTTGATAAAACTCTTGAACTCCATTATTGAGGAAAATATCCTTTCTACTTCAAAAACATTTTTAATTTCTTAAAATGTCATATAATTTTAAACTAAAAGAAGTTGATTAAAAATAAACTTGAAAACCTGTAAAAGAATATTCAGGGAAATAATGTTCTAAAA
The DNA here is from genome assembly GCA_963277665.1 of Viscum album. Classification (NCBI taxonomy): domain Eukaryota; kingdom Viridiplantae; phylum Streptophyta; class Magnoliopsida; order Santalales; family Viscaceae; genus Viscum; species Viscum album. Next base: position 93,108,190 of record OY728155.1, read on the forward strand.
GTCCATTCATGCCATATAAGTTAAAAAGACATTCTCCTCGTACTTTTTCCAGAAAAGTCAAAAAGTGCCTCGTACTAAAAACAAAAAACGATTCCTTTCATATCATTTAAGAAAAACTCACCAATGGGTAAAATTGGATTTAAACAATTGTAGAAGGATATAAATAATATTACATATTGAGGAAACATGGATATGGATGATAATGTCGCTGACTTATTCCAGAATCATACTCATTTTTTTGATATCATATATACCATGTATCCAATATCAAACTCTAGGTATCATTGAAGATTTTCACTATAGATCTTTTGACGACTCTGGGTAGCTTTGATGTTCTATTGGATGGTTTCAACCAACTCCACCATTTCTCTAACCATTTCTAGAACAAAATTTTTTCATTCCCCAACATCAACCCAACATGTTAGTGTTCTGTACTTCTTTATATAATGGGCTTCATAAGTAGGTATTTGGATGCTTGAGTTAAAACTATTGTTGTAAGAGAACTCCACCAAAGAAATATGATGATCAAACATAATTAACAGTGGTACTCTAGGAAACTGTACTAATTATATTATGTATATCCATTCCAGTTGATCCAGTGAGAAATCATATCAAATTTCAATGAAGTGTGCAGTATTTTTAAGATGATCCACAACAACCCAGATAGCATTATTTCCTTCTTAAGTATTTAGAAGTTTGGTGACAAAGTGCATGGAGATGTTTTACCATTTCTATGCTGGTATGGGTAATGGTTTCACCATCCCCTTAGAATTATGAATCTCATACATCACTTTATGACATACCAGGGACTTTGATGTATATTTAGAGATCTCCTTACTCATGTTATCCCACAATTAGTGCTCCTAGAGATCTCAATACATCTTCATGTTTCCTTGGGGAATGGATAAATTCAAACTATGTGTATCATAAAAACATTCTTTATTTAACTCCATATTTTATGGAATACATAGTCTTGACCCAAATCCCACAATTCCTTATTCATTAACATTGAAATCTGAGGATTTTCCTTTTCTAATAGTTTCAACTTTATCCTAAATTTCCACAAAAACTTTTTGAGAATCCTCTAACATTTCCAAAATAGATGATTGAGAAATAACTTGTGAATGAATTAATGATTTTTCATTCTTTATGATTCCCATGTCCATATTCATTAAATATAATAATATTGGATCATTTTAAATTATCATTAATGGTATAATTAATGGGTTCTTTCTACTTAGAGCAATTTCTACCTTGTTCTCTTTCTCAGGGCGGTAATGGATTGAGCAGTTGCAATCCTTGATGAGCTGTAACCATCTTTATTGGCACATATTTAGTTCTTTCTATCTGAATATATATTTGGGACTTATGTGACCTTTATATAAATCAAACTTCTCCCAAAAGAAATAATTCCATCATATTTTCATTGCAAAGATCACAACTTCCAACTCTAGATCATGTGTGGGATGGTTTTCTCAAAAATTGTAAACTGCCTTGAGGAATAGGAAATGAATTTTTCTTTCTACATAAATACAAAGTCCAAGCCATTCTTTAAATAATCACTGAAGATTAAGAAAATCTCCCCACTTGTGGGTACTGTGAGTATAGGGGAAGTGATAAGCCTCTTCATAAACTCCGATAATATTTCTTCATATTCATAATTCCATGAAAAACATGACTTCCTTCCATGTTATCTTGGTAATAGGGTATTCAAATAGTGATAAATTTCTCAAAAATGGACATAATATCCAGCTAAGCCTAGGAAGTTATGGATATCCATCACAGATGTTGTCCTTGGACATTACTAAATTGTATTTGTCTTGTAAAGATCCACATAAATCTCTTTACCTGTGATGATATTAAACAAGAATGATACTTCTTTCAACTATAACTCACACTTGTTTTAATTTTCATAGAGATTCTATTTTCACAAGGTCTCTAGCGCAGTGATATGATTCTCCTCATGCTCCTCCATGGTTTTGGAGTATATTTGAATATCATCTATAAATACTACCACAAATTTTTCTTGGTAATATATAAAGAAATTATTAATAAATACCATGAATATTTTTAGAGCATTAGTGAGGCCGAATGGAATAAATATGAACTCATAAGGCCCATACACTGTACAAAAAGTAGTCTTGGGGGTATCCTCCTTCTTCACTCTATCTTGGTAATATCCTAACTGAAGATCCACCTTGGAGAAGTATTTTTCTCCACTTATTTTATCAAAAGAGTAATCAATTTGTGGAAAATGATACTTGTTCTTTATCGTGATTTTTTTGATCTCACAAAAATCGATGAAAAGGTGCATTGACCCATCCTTCTTCTTGAAAAAGAGGACTAGTTCCCTCCATGGCGAAGCACTTGGGCTTATAAATCCTTTATCTATATTCTCTTGTAGTTGTTTCTTTAGCTTATCCAGATTCATAATATTCATTCAATATGAAGTTTTGGATATTGTTAACTCCATTGATATAAGATCAATTGAGAATTCAACATATCTTCTAAGAGAAAGACCAAGAAATTCCTCAGGCAAGACATCATTGAATTCCTTCACAATTGATATGACATTGAAGATGGTTCCCTCCATAGACTCAATCATATGAGCATGATACGTGTGCTCATAGGGAAATAACATCCATTCTTGATATGATGGTGTTGAGGATGACTCATCCTTTTCCTTTCTCTTGTATAGAATCGAGGGTCGATTCACCATATGGAGAGTGATTTCCCTCTCATGGTAATTTATGTTGGCTCTATATAGGGAAATCCAATCCATGCCCAGAATTGAATCAAATTCAACCAGAGGGAGTATGATAAGGTTAGCTGGGAATTTTCAGCCACAAATTGTGGTATGGGAGGATTTATATACATATGATGCAATAATTTCCCCATTTTATGTTTTCACTGAAATCTCTACTTCCGTTCTTTGTGGTGGTGTTTGGATTGTACTACTAAAATTTTGAGATGTAAAAAATGCGTAGAACTATAGACAATAACCCTAACTTTCACTTTTTGATTCTGGTTCTACTTTATTCAATATAAACTTAGTGATGAGTATCTTAAACTATTAAACACATAAAGGGGGATCCAATTACATTAAAGGGATAAATTATAAATTCTATTTACCTCCTCCAATTATGAATTTATAGGATTCGATCTAAGTTATCCATGATATACTTACTATCATATATTATTATGAGATTTTTGTATTCCCTAAATATTGGTTCATACTAACCTTATGAATTTACCAATGCATATCCATGAGACTGTCGAACCAAGAGTGCAGTAAGTCCTGTTGTCGTGCACCAGTTCTCATTTGAGCCGAGCTCAATGCTGTGTTTTTAGTTTTAACCCCTAGATACATAGGCGATAGAGCCACCTCTACGTGTTTGTATTCAGATAGGGATGTATTTTTCTAATAAAACACTTACTATATACTCACCTAAATTTAGGTATTATTTTATTATACTTAGTCTTAGACCAACAAATTTCACTAGAGGCTTTTAATCCTAATCCCAAAAATAACTAAACATATCCTCTCATACCAAATTTAACATGCTTTCTCTTTATTTCGTATTCAAACAACATTTATTACATAAACTTTCAATTAATAAAACTTGGGATATCGAGATTTTTAGTTTCTTTGGGGATTAGGAACATTACATAACAACTTAAAATAGGAAATACACATCATTATTGAAAACTTCTTTTACATGACCAAAAAATTCCATCGTTCATAGCATTGCATGGGATAACCTGATGAAATACATAATAAAAGGGTGAGATATAAAGCCCAGTAAGGGAGTAAATAAGGAATAACATAAAGAATACAATATATATTAGGCAATAAAAAAATAAATGGAGAATAAGTGAAATATGAACATAAAGTCATGATATAACATTATTATCATAACATGGAAATGTGGTAACAACTTAAAACACTGCATCATTAACATAAAGGAGTTAGGTAAACCCATGCCCAACATGGTGGAAAAAATTCCTATAATTTAATAAGTTAAGACCCTCTCCCTATATTATGTATCATTATACTAAATATTACCCTATTCATTGAAGCGCTATTAGGGATCACCCTTCACAATCATTTCAATCTCATCCATAAGTTTTCCACATAGATCATATAACATGTATTCATTCAACATCACCATTTATTACATGATAAAGAAATGTGGAATAAATATGAATGGACTAAAGGCATTAATTTTTATTTTATTATGGATAATCCCCATTTTATATGTGCATAATTTTGAATACCCTTGATAGATAAATGGTTATGGTATTCATTACACAATGATTTGGGCATGGAAAACCACGGTGTAATTTCGACAGCATAACGACGTCATACGTAAATTCCTAAAATGGGATGATGAGAGAGAAAGGGGTGTCTTGTAATTTATACAAATAGTATGTGATCAGGAAACATAATATCCCAACATGTGAAATGGAATTTTTGATGCATAATATAAAATAAATGCATGAATGGAAATGAGAATAGAGAAATCACTTACGAAATTTCAGCATAGTAATGGGTGGGATTAAAAGATCATAAGAGGATTGATGGGATTTAAAGGATGATAACATCATGTATAAATCAAATTTAAAGTAAGTATATATGTAAGAACATATCCAAAATCAATAAAATGGAAATTAAAATGCATGACATAAAATAGGTGCTTGATGAAAAAGGAGAGAGATCCCTTACTTGGATGTGTGATCTAAATGGCTTTGGGGAGGCTTCTTGGGAGATTGGGGAATCATGTGGGTATCTAGGGAGTAGGGGGAAGAGGGTGGTAGAGATTAGTAGAGATTTAGTGAAGAGAAATGGGTTCTTTGTTATCTTTATATAGGAATGGTGGGGGAATTATTTATTATTTTCGTTTTGGACACTACACACTAAAATATTCCAGAAGAAAAACTATTCCATGGTTTTTGACAATAGTTTTTGGAAAAGGGGATTGGATATAATATTTTAAAAGGATAAGGGCATAATATATTAAAATATTTCTGCTTCTTACTTGGAGTTGACTCACACTTTCAAGGAAACGATTTTAAAATCAGAAAATATTTTATATGTCTTCGAGGATTCACTAAGGCTTTATAAAAAAAATTAAATATTCCTAAAATTACATTATTTTAAAGGGAAAACATATATTTTTCTGGATATACCTTTTATAGTATTTTCTTACATCACTATTGGGTCATTATTATGTCATAAAACACATGGTATCTTTTTACGGTATTTAATTTTTACCAGAAAATTCAACTGTCTCTGAAAGTTATGAAAAATTCACTGTTGGATAATTTCAAAGTCCTAATTCCAAAAAAAAAATATTCATTTTATCTAAATATATTTATAAATAATTGATTTTTCACTTTTAAAATAAAAACCTATATTTATTAATAATTGATGGGTTTTGGAAAAAATAGTTTTCAAACCATAATAAATGTTACTTTTGAATTAATAAAAATTATATGATTAATAATATTAAAAAAAATGTCATTTGCTTATAATATTTTAATAAAATATTATTTATTTCAAAAATATATTAATTCATCAAAATATATTCCTTAATTTAATTTTAATATTAACTAAAAATACTATTTGTAATTTCAAAAATAATTTCAATGTAAAAATAATATATTGAATGTATATTCATTATTCAATAAGAAAAATAATCATAATGATAGGGTCTTGATAGATATTCTTTTATCACACCAGTATACACTCTAAGAGTATGGTGTGTGATGGTGGGGCTTTCTTAGGGTCGTTCGATGAATAGGGTTTGGATTGTGATCTCGATGAGCATGAACTTCTTCCATAAATGGTTTTGCTCATGTTTTAAGTTATATGTAATGTTCCAAGGCCTCAAAGACACTACACCTCATGATATTATGATTTTAAATAAGTGAATGTTTATGTAATAATTCATGTTTGAATATGAAATAAAGAGCAGGGTTATTATACCTTGAGTGAATAAGTAGTTCACTAGAATACATGGGAACAAAAAATGTTTATTCTATAGTGTTTTTTTCATTAGTGGATATTTTTTATTATCAACATATAATTTATAGTATTTTTAGTAGAAATTTTGAAATTAATTATCCACCTATTCATGAGAGTAATATGGATCTAGGGGAGATGAAAGAAAATTAGTATATATATTCATACTATAGAATAAGAAAATTTTAATGTAGAAAATGTATGAGAACTGTGAGAAATTGAAAATAAATTTGAGCACTAAATTAATACAAAAATAATCCAATGCAACTGGATGAGAGGAAGAAAAGAATAAAGATCCACTAAAACTTGATGTGAAGAAATATAAGGGAGACATAGATAACCAAGCACATGAGACTTTATGTTTCTTGAATATAGATAAGAAAAAGCGAATTAATGAGAAAGGTTAACTAAAAATAAGATACTTCGAATACATACTCTAATTTTAGTTCTCTAGAGGATTGAGTTTTATATATTCATCAAAATATTCTCAATATTAACTAAAATCTAGGGAGGTTTAAAGAATGAGTTACATATTATTTTTTTTAACACATCTTGGAAGTAAAATACTCTATGTGGTTAGGGAAGAAATTATTTTGTGAGGGTGAAAATTTATACTTCGATTTATTTTTGATCTACTTTAGAAGGAGGAAGGAAGTAGATAAATAGCGGGAGATGAAGACTGTGAAAATAAGTATAAATAACTCTTCACTTGTGTTATATAGTGATGTTTTATTACGTATGTAATATGGTAACACCAATACTGTATCTGGGGGAATAGGTTTAAATATGGTATTTGTAAACCCATTTTAACTGGTGATTTAATTATAGTGGAGAATCAATGACACAATTGTAGTTCACATGACAAGGATTAGGTTTAAAATATCTATGATGAACATTGTAAAAATCCCATGTGATGATATTTGTTAACATATTTTCATTTAACAAGGTTGTATCCATCTGAGTAATAGATAATATATATATATATATATATATATTCATCAACCAAAAATAGGGGCTCAACTATAAAAGGGGTACATTAAAAAGGAAAATAGGTTTTTGGTAAAAATAATTTGACCACAACAGATTCTCCCCCCTCCCAGGTGTGTCTACATGGTATACTAGGACAATAAAATTGGTATCATAATGTAGTTTCCCTCTAATTTAATCTTTATTGATATTACTATTGGAATAAAAAACAGAAGGTTACCTCTGATAAGTTGGGTAAATGTTTTCTAAATTATTTATATTATATACAAGAATAGTATATTTTAGATGTTTGAAGAAAATACTTATATGGAAAATTCAAAATCCATCCATGTCAAAATAGTTCTGTAATTATCTACCAATTCAATGAGAAATAGATAAAATAGATAGGACAAGAAAAAATAAAATAACACATGAAACGAACAGAAATTACCAAAGATAATGGTAATCAGAATGGTAAGGATTCTTTTGTTAAATCAGTTGATTATTTTTTATTCTAATGATACAAGTCTAATATATAAAAATGGATGTGTTGAAAATATATAATACCTATATCTTAAGTATACTGATTATTTGATAAAGGTACCTAATGATTTTTTTGAATATACCTCCCCATATATCAAGGGACTAATTCTAGAAAAAACAACATTGGAAGAACAGGATGATATATTAAAGAATATATAGAAAAAATGAGTTAATAAAATAATCGCACAAATCTTATGAGAATGAATGATTGTAATTAATTGATAAATAATTTCAAAGAATTATTTCTGTGAATGAAGTATTTATAAATGTTTTGAAAATTATGTATAACACACTGACCCAGGTGTCGATGAATTTGATCCTTGAGCAAGTGTTCCACATGACCTCAAGCACGCCCTTCTATATACCAGAGGATTACAAAAATCATTAAGGGTATATAGGTGGTATGATGAGGATATAATACATGTTGTTCAGAGATCACACTACTACAAAACTGGCCATTAACAACAATGTTATTTATCAGTGCCACAAAGAAATGTTGATAAATGCACTATTTATCAGTGCTAAGGAAAGTGCTAATAAATTTAACCTTTTATCAATGCTTTTTTAGCACTGATAAAGGGTACCTTTATCAGTGATTTATTTTTATCAGTGATAAAGGGTATCCTTTATCGACGCTTTATTTTTAGCACTAATAAAGGGTAACATTTATATGTTCTTTATTTTTAGTGCTGATAAAGGATACCCTTTATCAGTGCTTTATTTTTAGCGTAGATAAATATTTATTTCATCGGCACTTTTTTAGCACTAATAAAAGTCCAAAAAATTAAATTAAAATAACTAAATAAATAAAAAATAAAAAATGAGTTTATTAAAACAATTAATGATTTTATTAATTAAATAATTATTGATAAAAATGAATAAATTGATTATACATTACTAAATATTAAGCATTCTATTAATTAGATAATTATGATAATTATTGTTATTAAATTGTATATATTAAATATATAGATATATATTAATGTATATAAATTTGATTTATATATTAAAAAATATTTATATTCTTTACATTAAATAGTCATATATTTATTGAATAATGGTTTACAATTAGAAATTAATATAAATTAAAAATATTTAATAATTTTATAGTACTCTACATGTAATTGATTGTATTTTGATTTTTCAATTTAATATAGATCATATTTGTGGTACACTAATTTCACATATATGTAATTAATGAATTTTTATGTAAAATGCACTCACATAAAACTTATCAATTTTTTCTATATTATTAAAGTGAACTTATTCTTAATTTATTCAATTTCAATCATTTTTTACATATATGCATGAACTTAAAATTCTATATTCAATAATAATGTGAAAAATATATTTGTAAAAAAATATTTATAAAAAAAATATATTTATAAATGTACATTTACTATATTTATACAATTATATATTTATAATTATAAATATATAATTATTTTTTTAAAGTATTTATATCGTTATATGTAAATAATTACATATATTTATATAATTATTTATTTTATTATAAATTTACTTAAATAATTAATATATTTACAATATTTATATTTATATATATTTATTAAATATAAATATCTATAATTATATAGATATATATAATGATATAAATTTTATTTTTAAAAAATATTTCTATAATTATAAATAATTAATTATAAAATTATAATAAATATATTTAAAAAAGAATATATTTATTATATTTATATTCATATATATTTATTAAGTATATATAAATATTTGAAATTTTTTATTTATAACAATAATTATAAATCCTTTAACAGTGCTTAAGTAATAATAACTGATAAATGAATTGTTATCAGTGATTTTTTCATGTTGATAAAAATGAGGCTTTATCAGCGCTATTGGTTTAACACTGATAATGATTGGTTATATAAATATTTTTTAGCACTGATAAATACCTACCTTTATCATTTCTTAGGTAATAAGCACAAATAAAACTGTCTCGATCTAATTAAAAAACTTATCCATTTGTAAACGGGTCGTGATATCAGAAGCTTTATATAGAATCCACTTATTTTCAGCACTCCTCTTCTATGAATCAAAGTTATAATCACACCACTTAACCGCCTCACATTTCTTGAACATCTCATCCAACATCTAGTGTTCGATTGCAATTAAGGATTACGAAGAGTGTCTCAGATATCGAGGTAGTCCTTTCGATTTTATTTGTGTATTTTTGTTTTCATTTTTGATTACATCTTTAAAGATGTCGTTATTTGTGGTCTAGTGATTGTATATTAGTGTGGAAGGAATTCCAATTTTCATAGTTTTCCAATTTGATTCAACTCTTGATTTCTCATAGAGATTTTATTGTTTTTAGACTCGATGATTACACATGAAGTAACATAGAGTTTAGGTCATTGTTTTTTTAATTTTACAAATTGATGTTCCGATGTTATAATACATATTGTTAATTATTTATTTTATCAATTTATTCCATAAATGTAAAATTTTTGAAGTTGAAACTGGGGATTTTGTGTGTGAGGGTGTTGAAGGTAGGTCAAGGGGTTTCTTTTATATTATACTATCTCATATCTTCTTTTTTCTACTTATCTGGGTTGGTGTGATAATCTAATATATGGATGTATCATGGTAGTTTAAATTTAAATTTTATTTATACTATTTTTTTATTTTTTGAGCCAATTTATTCCCACTGTGTTGTTTTTCATGCCCTGGTGCTTGTTTCTAGCCCATGGGGGATCAATAATGTCCCTTGTACACTATCATGATATAGATTGACATTACACCCACTACATTTGAATTTTTTATTCAATTTTAAATGGGTGTCTACATGGATTTTCAATCGTTCTTTTGAAATATATAAAACACTTACCTCATAAACATGGATTGGGAAATGAATATCCCATGAATTCCACGAGTCACCTAAAAGAGAAGGAAATTGTCAACTTAATAATAAAAAACATTTAAACACTGGTCACTATTAATGTAGAAAGTTATTATCATCATTAAACTCTTGAACTTATAAATATTATGTCATCCACATTGACAAACACTTTCAATCTATCTATAAAATAATTTTTATATTATGATTATAATCAATTCCTCATTTTTTAAATTAATGTATCTTTAAAAAATTCATATAACTTTTAATACCATGCTATTAGTTCTTGTTTCAATTCATACATCACCTTTTACAATTTACAAACATTATTCTCATATTGATTAATTTGAAAACTATATGTTTTTTTGATGTAATTTATATTTCATTAATCCATTAGTAAATGCTAATTTTAAATCTTTTTGGAGTTCCATGAATTTCCGTTGGATGGGTCGGTTTGGTGATATTACATCCCAAGATTCTTCATATCTATTAAAATATTGATATAACATTAATTCTAAATGTAATAATCCCTTATTTTTCTACATCACTTATTCCAATACATTTTTATATCATCTAGTTTATTTAATGAGACTTTATTATTCTTCTTATCTTTTTGATTTTTGTATTACTCATTAATTTATTATATTATATATTAATTTGTTTACGGGATTAAAGAAATATTTGATGTGGAGTGATTTTTGTCTTAAATTCAATCACCAATTTTCTTCAACATCTGAAAATTATTTGAAGCTATCAAATGTTGAGTTTCTGTTATTACAATTTTCTATAACATTCCCTTTTCATAATGAATATCTTATGTGTATTTATTTGTATGTTATGTAAAATTAATCTTTTTTGAACCCAATAGGATTGGTATGAACTGAAATTTATATGCAAGATAATTGTTTAACAAATTAATGTGAAGATGAAGTTAAATATTTTATCATGTTTTCAAGAGATCATGCATAAAACCATTCTAAAATTATTTATATATGTTAACATTACTATTATTCAAGACAAATTAGTCCAAAGGATTTGGAATAATATTGATGTATATTTGGCTCCATTGATCAATAGAGCCAAAAAAAGGATTTGTTGCACATCACTCACAAAGATAACAACAAAACTATGGATTCTTTGTTCACTTGATGACTATTGGTTAACTACCGCTTAGAATAGAATCTGACTTGAACTTCTTGTCTGGAATCCCCCTGATTCTCTCAACCTACACATGGGGAGAAAAAAGATAATTACATTCTTGAACATAAAGAGAAAAATTTATAAAATAATCTAATTCATTGGGTAATGGTTTTGTAGAAAAAAACATATGAATGAAGAAGAAACATGAGAATCAAAAAATTATATGAAGGAAAAATATTCTCAGTTGTTTAAATAATGAATTAAATTTCATGTAAGAAAAGGAAAAGTGAATTCCAAATGGTTATATGATAGAGATGGTGGATAGCGTGTGTGGTATGAGAGTATCACGGGGACACTAGATAGGAAGTTCTGGTTAGATTATATGTTAAGTGGTAGTTAACCAATAGTATTGAAGTACACAGCCAATCCTTATTTTTGTTATTAACATTGTGAGTGATGGGAAATCAATTCTTGTTTTGGATCCATTGATTAATGGAGCCAAATAGATATTGATATCATTAATTATCTCACGGTTTTTTGACATCCATATAGTTTTCTAAAAAATAATAAAGTGCATAGAGAATCCTTAGTTTTGTTATTAGCCTATATTTGCACCAAATAAACTATTGGTAAATATGTAAAGGTAATTTTATGATATAAATTACTCATTTTACTGAAAAATTATATAATGAAAAGTTAATTTAATTTTCATAATTTCTTGTAGAGTTTGTTTATTTTAGAAGATTTTTGTTCCTTTGGCATGCCTTTTTAGGAAAATAAATGATTTTTCCTCTACTCAATCACAGAGGTAATATTCATGTTTACATAGTAAAATAATTTTCCATAGAATTAATGTATTGTTTCATATTTATTTTTAATATATTTATTTTTAGTATTACTAAAACAAGTAGTTTTTCTTATACAGGTGGATTATTTAATTCGATTTGAGGTCCTATATCAAAAATTCATGATTCTTCTCCCTTAAATTCTTTTCACCACTATAGTGGTGCATTAATCAATTTCTTTCAAATTACCTCCACTTACTTTATAGAAATAGAAATAGTGCCACCTATGCTCAATAAAAGAGATATTCTTGATGTATGCACAGTAAAATCATCGTCCATATAATTAATGTATTTTTTCATCTTTATGTTTATTTTATTTCTGTTTAGTATTACTCACATAATAATTTTTTTATGTAGGTGGATCATTTTATTCAAGTTGGGGAAATCCATCCATCTTTATTTCTTATCCCTTAAAACCATTTCACCCATACAGTGGTTATTTTATCACTTTATTTAAATTTACCACAACTACCTTTACAAGAAGAGAAACGATGCTACCTCTGCTCAATCAATAATTTAATCCTAATATTTTCATAGTAAAATAATTTTCCATAGAATTAATTTATCATTTCAAATTTATGTTTAATTTATTTCTTTTTATTATTACTCACATAATATTTGTTTTCTTATATAGGGATTGTTTTGTTCGAGTTGGAGTGCTCTATACAACATTCATGCTTCTTATCCCTTAAAACCTTTTCACCCTTATAGTGGTTCATTTATCACTTTATTTCATATTACCTAAAATGCCATTAAAAGAAGAGAATTTATGCCACCAATTCTCAATTACAGAGGTAATATTGACTTTTTCACAGTGAAATCATTGTGCATAAAATTAATTTGTTGTTTCATATTTATGTTTAATTTATTTCCTTTTAGTATTACTCACATAATAATTTTTTTCTTATATAGGTGGATTGTTTTGTTCGAGTTGGGGTGCTCTGTCCATCTTTCATCCCTTTCTGCACCAAAATATCTACAAATTTTTTCTCCCTCAAAACCTCTCATCCCTAAAGTGTGGAAATTTATCACTTTCCTTCATGTTCCCCCCACTACTCAATCATAAAGGTAATATAGATATTTTTCGGAGTAAAATAATTTTCCCTCGTATTAATGAATTATTTCATATATATTTTTAATTTATTTCTTTTTATTATTTCTCATAATAATTTTTTTCTTATATAGGTGAAATATTTTTTCATGTTTCTTTGGTTTGCTCAAAGATTCTCAAGTAGTGTTGGGAGTTTGACAAATAAAGTCAATGGAAGTCATCGTAACATTAATAGTTAGGATTTTTTTGAGCCTTTTGGATGGGTAGAAACTAGTTGTAGATTAATATAACATATGATGTGATAGTTATGACTCTAAGAAATTCATTCTATTTTAAATTGACATTAATTTTAGTAAAAAGGACAACTGACTCAATGTGTTCGTTATCAGTTTAAAATTGAAATTTGAATTTAAAAAGTTTCAATCAGGAAAAACCTACGAAAGATACTAATATTTTTTTGATAACATAGGTTATTGATTCATAAATCATTTGAAACATGTATGAATCAATCTCACGAAAAAATGATATACGACGTGATCCATATTAGTGAAAGTGCATGTTTCATGTTTAAAATGTCATTTTCGTAAAAAAGGCAAGTGTATTACTCAAAACTAATTAAAAAAATTCAATTTTTTTAATAATTTAGGAAAACAATTGATAAGTGATTTGGTATGTGTAAGAATTAGACTCACCTCAATATAATGCACAATGTGATCGGTATGACTCTAAGTGAATCTTTATTTACAATTGACCTTGATTTTAGTAAAAAAAACAAACTGACCTACTAAAAACAAAAACAAACATTCATATTGTTTTGATACATCTGTAAAATGAACCACAAATGATTTTATACATGCATGAATCAGACATACATCAATTCAACGCACGGTGTGACTGATATGACTCCAATTGTGTGTTTTTATTTAAAACTGACATCGATTTTAGTAAAAATTCAAAAATATTACTCAAAACTTAGGAAACCCATTAAATAATTCAGGGAAATAATCTATATGTCATTTTTGATATGTAGGAATTAGCTCCAACTCAATATGATACACAATGCGATTGATATGTTTCAAAGTGCATGTTTTAATTTTAAAAAGATGTTATAGAAAAGAAGATAGGTGACATACTCAAAACCATGAAAATACATTCATATTATTTCAATACTTCAGGAAAAGTATCCATAAGTAATTTGGGATGTGTTTAAATCTACCACACCTCAATTTAACACACGGTGTGAATTATATGACTCATAGTGAGTCTTTTTATATAAAATTGTCATCAATTTTAGTAAAATGGACAATTTTCCTACTTAAAACTGAGAAAACACATTCTAATTGTTTTGATACATTAAAATAATGATCCATAAGTCATTTTTGATGTGTATGAATCAGTGACACCTCAATCTGATACATGATGTACCTAGTATGACTCAAAGTTTCTATTATTAGTTTAGAATCGACATTTTAGTTCAAAAAGTATCACCCACGGAAAAGCAATCAAACACAAGCTGATTTTATTTATAATTTAAGAGAATGATTCATAAGTCATTTTTAATATGTGGGTATCATTTCATATAACCCTGATAAAATATGAGATCGAAATGTGTCAAAAATGCGTGTTTCCTGATTAAAAAAACATTTTATTAAAAAAGGAAACTAATCTACTCAAAACCAAACAAACACCTTCAGACTATTTTGAAACTTTAGTACAACAATCCACAAGTCATTTGAGGGGTGTTGGAATTAGTCTCACCTTAATTCGATGCACAGTGTGATCGGTATGACTCTAAATTAATCTTTTTATTTAAAATTGACATCAATTTTAGTCAAATTAACACTTTATGTTAATTTATTCATTTATATTAATAACAACATTAGAATTTTTTTCTTATATAGTTGTCTTCTATTTCTTGAGAAGGGTTTGTTTGTTCTGCAATATCATGAGTTCGGTCAGGATTGAAATATAACAATACATTGATGTTTTTGAATATATATGTAATAATTTTTATTTATGGAATTTTATGGACCAATTTTTGAGATGTATATAATATATTGATTTTTTCTTGTGTTTGTGTGGTAAATTTCATCTCATTTAAATCCTTTATTGGGACTTTTTTTTGTTGATATCTGGTGTGTTTCTGGTTCTACAGTGTGCTGAAATAGTAAACTGTAGTGGTGTTGCAGTATGTTGTTGTAGTACACTATAGTGTGTCTACATTTATCATTTCTTTTAAAATAGATGATAATGATATAAATTATTAGTGCTCATAGATGTGATGATAGAGTACCCCTTTATTAGCACTTTTTTAGTGCTGAAAAAAGACCCAGGCTTTTAACCTCGCTCATGTAGTTAGCGCTTTTCTAGCACTGATAAAGGATATTTTTAGCATTGTTGAAGGCCAGTTTTGTAGTAGTTTAAACAATCTACAGATAAGGGAAACATTATATAACATCAAAATCTATAAAAATAATTTCATGTGCTAATATAATAGGTCATATACCATGAAATGTCATTATAATAACACATACATGAAATATATGGTATTCATAGAAGTGAATTCAAGTAAAAAATTCCTAAAAAGAACAAAAATCAATAGAAAAAAGACTACATTATCCTATAATTATTTATCTATATCCAAAATCCCACCTCTAAAATCTCCATCAAATCCATAAAATCATGCATCTACATCAGGATGATTTTCCTTGTCCAAAAATTCATCCATGAATTCTTTTTGAGTACTAAATGGTGGCCTGAATAGGGTGTGAGTAAAACTTATTAGGCCTCCACCAATATTTTCTAATGTAATTCTATTTTTTATGTGTAAATCATATATTTTAGGGATAAAAAGGTGAAGTAGTAATAATAATATGCTACAAAAATAAATAGAAGAAAATCGAGTCTCAAGTCTTAGGGAAACAACTTGAACCAGGCCTACCTACTTCATCCAACACTAATATCTCAAATCATGGTGGAGATATTATGTATCCATATAGTTATAGTAACATCATTTAAGAAACCACAATCAAGTGACCATATGGAATCCTCATTTCGCATTTGGTAATTCCATTCCAGAAATTCCAAAGGTAATCTAAGGGGGTTTTACCCTTATAATCCCACCAATTCATGTATCTAGTCTGGACTCAAGGAACCAACCTCTTAATTTAGAATCACTGTATGGTCGGAATCCATCACTCACACATGATACATTCCACACAATTAAGATCAATTTAAATTAAAGGAGCTTATCCAACAACATTTAACAAGGGTAACCATAAGAATCCATAAAATGAATCGATCTCATTTAATAATTGAAGACATTACCCAAATCCATGGTGGATCCACCCCATAGAATTAATGATAATGAATCTATGTAGAATCCCTAGGCTCACTCTATGAATTCCATTTCTTTGGAAATCATTGAAACCAATGGTGTCTTCAAACCTCTTCATTCACATGAGTCCACTCATAGAATCTAAGGCTTATCTATGGAATTCTGCACCAATTAAATTCATGGGGTGTCTGAGGAACATTACAAAGAATTATAATCATCATAAAATTTTCAAGATAATCAATCAAGTTGTTAAATTTAAATTTAGTTTTACAAATATTCCACATTTCAATCCAAGATCCACATTTTTTATAATGTCATATCTTTATTTATAATTTACATGGATATTATACCTAATAGGTCTTATGGGTCATCCTTGGAAACCCAAATTTCATTGTAATTCATTATACTTCAATGGGTATCCCTAAACCTCTCATTAATTTCATCATTTCCAGCTAACAAGACAAAATCACAAATATAGTATCTTTAGTGAAGATCTAGTCCAAGAAAACTTGATTTTAAAATCATCAGGGAGTTTCCAATAAATCAATTAGTAATAGAAACATTTAATTTAATTTTAGTTAAATCATAATGTAAATCCATAGGACTAATCAAGACAAAATATATTGCGATTTTTGGACTATAAAGGAAAAACATATAACACCTAACTTAAAATCATAGGGACCCACATATTCAGTATTGGCCTTAAGTGTGAGAAACAATTATATATATTGAAAAAATATAAAAAAAATGGAAATAAGGAAATTACATACAACATGTTTAGAGTGATTTAGATGACAAGGAGAAACAATATTAGATTCTATTGGAGTTCTATACATACCAATATACTTCTATCAGGATCGAAAAATGTGAAAATAGTGGAATATTGAAGGACATTAACCAAAATGCAAGAAGAAAAGGAGAGGGATCCTAAAGTTCTTCAATATAACAAAAAAGGGATAAAATTAGGTTTAAAGGGGAGGGATTATACTGGATAAAATGTAAATATATACCTTATTAAAGGGGTAAACTGTTTTTTACAAAATTAGACAAAGCTTGTGTCAACCATGATTACCCCCACTATCAAATCCATAACATTTCTTAGGGTTATAATGTAACACCCCGATATTTTATGAAAAATATTATTTTCATTAATGTCTTGTGTTGTAATATACACCAAGATTACCTTGCGCTATATGCAACACTGTATTAGCTTGCAGTATACGCAACACTATTCTTGGACCGTGTTACACACAATTTTGATAATAGTTATTCTATGCAACATTGAGTATATATATATATATATATATATTAAATGTATAAATGAAATATGGTTGGATTCTGTTATACGAAACAATGAAGGATTTTTTCACAACACGCAACCCTGACTTGTCTTGCATTACACACAATCGCGACCTTCCTCGATAGCGTGTGTTGTACGCAATACCGGGTTTTAATAAACAATGATATATTATTATAATATTGTCATGAACTAGCCGTTATGAATAGTTTTAACTAAATTTTGAATTTTATAACATTATTATTCATCTTACACATTTTCTAGAACATGGTATAAGAACAAAATAATTTTTTCGGGTAAAATAAGTATTTTTAAAAAAAATGCAGTTTTGCCACCTTTTGATGGCACACCCACTTTAAATCTAGTTTTTGACATGTTAATATGTTAAATTTGACAAAATAAAATTCTTCTTTTGAATCAGGATGTAAAAATTTACATTATATAATGTTTTGATATTTTTCCGATAACTTTCATATTTTAATGAATAGTAAAAACACGCTATATTTTAATTAAAAACAACTTTTTTCATCATAATATATTATGTGGTTAAATTATAATATTGAATGGTTTTAAAGTATAAATAAAATATATTTTTACCATTTAATATAATGTATGTCATTAGCATTGATTTTACCTTGAATTCGTAGGTTAAATCAATTCAATCTTTTGCAATGTTTTAAACAAAAACCCGTTTTTATTCGACAACGGGATTAATTTTAATTTAATTTCTGCAACTTCTGTGTATTGAATTTTAAAAAATGGATTCCATATTTGGAATCAGTGGGACCAAATTATGTTAATAGGCTTCTTTTTATTTATGGTAATTATGAATAGTAACTACGGTAAATTTTATTTACCATAGTTAAAGGTAAATCAGGTAATTAAGGGTAAATATAATATTATAAAATTACCCTAACACATGCCAAAATTCTATTTGATGGCTAAAAGTAAACCCATATCAACTAAGGGTCAGATTAGATTCATTTTATGGACTTTTGACCATGAAAATAATTTAATTATTATTAAAACCAAAGAAAGTGACAACATGTCACTTTCTTAAATATTATAAGTATAATAATTTTAACTTAGTGATAAACATCATAAAACTTCAAACATGAATAGTATCCAGAAATCTAACAAAAGTATCTACATCATGAGAATTTATTTATAATTTTTTGGGTTTATATAGTTATCATTAATTGTGACACAATAGTGATGCAGAAATTATTTATCTAGTGAAAAATCAATAATATAGTTTTTATTAAACTAATAGTGACAATAAAAGGCACAAAACCCTGACCAAAACTTATTGGTCATGTAAATGGAAACTATAATCATCCAATGGTCGAATATTTGACCATTTGGAGTCTTATACAAGCAATTATGACACTTATATTATTTTATTTTAAATGATGCCAAAGTTGTCACCTTCATAATTTAATAAATATAACAATTTAAATATTGTGATTTTAAGATGATAAATTCGAGAACAAGTATTATTGTGAAATTTAATATATTTATCTTTATCATAGGATTTTATTTTAAATTTTTATGCAACAAATAATTATATTAAATAATTATTCAAAAATGATGTAGTAATTATTTTATTAAGAGATAAACCAAATAAATGGTTTTAAAAATAATTAAATAAATATTATATGAACTATTTAATGTGATAAACTACTTTTATAGATACATATGACCTTTTATTAATATATTAAACATTTTAGTTTGAACATATCTTCTATATATAGTTTATTTAAATTCAAATAAATGAATAGTGTCAAAATTGACACTATTGTTATTTTATAAAAATAACATATTATAAAATTGTTTAAAAATCAAAAAATATTTATAAATTATAAATTTAAATTTATATGGTCTATAATGTTATAAAGTAAACAATTATGGAAAATTCACAACAAATAAGTAATTATTTTTTATAATTTAAAATTTAGAATTTTATTACCACAAATAAACTTAAATAGATTAAATAAGGATAAATCAAAATGATAAGGTTTAAAATAAGATCCAAACATATCTAAATTTGATTGTTTGATGATATTACAACCCTATCTCATCTAATATTCGAATATGAGACATTTTTGAAGGTTTTTATGTGGGTTTAAATTTATTATAAATTAATATTTTTAAGAATTCCAAAGGTGCCCCTCTCCTCCCTTATAAAAGGGAACCTCATCCCTCTCTTCCTCACACAACTTTGAGCCTTCAAGCTCGGCCAAACCCTGCAAAATTCTCTTCTCCACTTCCCTAGAAACATCCTAGAGGTTCTTGTCTTCCTCAAAGACCATTTTTAGTTCCCTAAGAGGAGGTCTCAAAAAGGCGCTTCAAAGAATAGGTAATTTCCGTTACCGATTCTTTCACCTTTATTTCTTCTTCCACTTATTCTTCTTAGGTTGTTTCATTATGAAGTAATATAATCAGTATCACTCATATACTTATATGTTATTATAAGTATGAAACAATCCTATTTCACCATCTATCCATCCTAAGGAAAATGAAATCACGGCGCGTGCGTACGTACGGAATACCGTCTCCACGCCGTGGTGAAATCTATTTTCCACCACCACCTTACTTGGATGGGTATAATGGTGTAAATAATAACTATATATTATTATTTTAAAGTGATATTGATTCTGAAATAGTATACATACACTCCAATACAGTCCCACGATCATGAGAACGATATCATCGCTCGTGCGTACGTACGGACTACCGTCTCCACGACGCGATGAGATTCATTCTCCACTTTAACCATTCATGAATGATTATAAAGTATATATAATAAGTAATCATGAAATATATTACATAATAATAATAATGGATTTATGTGTATATATATGTATGTCATCTACTTAATTCCGTTCAACTCCATAAGGAAACGAAAACAGCGTTCATGCGTACGTACGACCTACCGTCTCCATGAACGGTGTATTTCTTTCCATTTACTGATTTATTATATATATGTATATTCTGAATATATATATATATATATAAATCAAATTTTATATTCTGGAATTAAGTAATCATGATCTAAGTAATCATATGAATAATTACAAGTCAAAACACGAACGACAAATGAGACGATTTTACCCAAAACGCTACTTTAACATGAATTTACAAAAGAAAGGGTAATATAAAGTCATAAGTGAACCCTATATGATATAATAACAATGAATATGATTCTGTAATAAGTCAATGACATTATTTAAATCATTATACAGGAGGTTTTCACACTTACGAAGCAAATCGTATCTAAGGTAAGGGAAATATCACAATCTCATTTTTATCCGAGATTGTTTATACTTTGAAATTTACTGGGGTGTATTTTATTATTCACATCCATGTTTCCTCAATATTTAATATTATTTCCATTCACCTACAATTGTTTAAATCCATTTTTACCCTTTGGTGAGTTTATAGTAAAAGATATGAAATGAATCTTTTGTCGTTTTTCATACGAGGTACTTTTTGACTTTTCTTACAAAAGTACGAGAAGAATGTTTTTTTAACTTAAACGGCATGAATGGATTTTTACAGTTTTATAAAGCCTTATTTTCATGAAGCTTCCTCAAAAATATTTCATAACTATTTTCAATAAAATATCTTCCTTTTAAAATTGCATGTTGTTTTGTGAAAATAAATTGATTTTGAAGAAGAAAGGATATTTTCCTCAAGAATTCATTTCAAGTGTTTTATCAAAATTATTTTCCATCTAAGATAATAAAGGGTTCTGTTTCTATCCATATTTTTACATTGATTTGACTATGTTGTGATGGAATTATGTTTATGAATTCCTTTATCTTATATGAATGGTTTTATGATGTCATGTTGTTTAAGAATCCAATTTTTATTACATGGGTTATGCAATGATGAATGATTTATGATTTTGTGTCACACATAAGAATGGTATCATTATGAGATGGGTGGGACCTATATATCCCTCCAATGCATTGGGTAAAGATTTTATATCTCATGAGATAGACATTGCTGGAATGGTAGGTTATACCGGTTCAGTGAAACAGGACTGAAACGAGGGTGACTTGGTTCAGAAAGGGACTTTGTCCACTAAGATAGTCTTGGCAATGAGTCTTGACTAACAAGAAACGATTCTCTATGATTATGTGTATATGCCACAAAGTTTCATGTTATGATTATTGTGATTTCATTTCACTGCCATGATTTATCACATGTTATGAAATTATGATCTCTTTTGCAGGTTAAGATTTCCAGAAGTTATGTGCTTATGTATATGATGTGATTGATATTTCTTTTGTTTACCCTTACTAAGAATTTGATCTCACCCTTTTATGTTTTATTTTCCCCAAGATATAAAGAAAGGATTTAGGTAAGAAAAAAAGAAGATATTTATGGGAGATGTTGAAGATCTTTCACCACGATTACATAATTACATGCCGAGTTTCCAAAGACACTAAACTATTACGGTCCTTGTGTGTGTGTTTTTGTAATGTACTAAGTATTCCGCAAAAGTAATGTAATGTCCATGTACGTCAGGCATCGGGTCTCTACAGTTGGTATCAGAGGAATGGTTTAGTCAACCTTTGGAAACTAGGATGTGAAAACATTAGTGAGATCCCTAGAGATATTTCTAAGGTATGTCTAGGGATGTCCCTAAGGATATGTATACATATAGGATATAGTCCTAGCACTACGGTAACGGTCTTTGAATTAAACCTAAGATTTTAGATATTGAAGTTAATTCCACTTTATTAAGTTGTTTTACCTATCATGATTTTTGTCACTCACTCTATTTTTTTGGGTTTTAGAAAACGACTAGAAACAAGATGATTCATGATAATAGAGGATATGAGGGACA
The DNA here is from genome assembly GCA_963277665.1 of Viscum album. Classification (NCBI taxonomy): domain Eukaryota; kingdom Viridiplantae; phylum Streptophyta; class Magnoliopsida; order Santalales; family Viscaceae; genus Viscum; species Viscum album. Next base: position 93,131,118 of record OY728155.1, read on the forward strand.
ATGGAATGATATTCTTCATGAGCAACCAAATGAAATGGGATTTGAAAGTCCAAAATTCATTATTATGTCGAATCAGCAATCTCATAATATGATCAATAAACTCAAATTTTGTAAGTTTCCTGACTCGGCTAATAAGAGAAATATGGAGTTTCATGATGATCATAGAGGAAAGAAAGTTCAATTTCCCCTATGTAAATCATGTGGGAAGAGGCATCAAGGAGAATGTTTCAAAGGAACTGGAAGATGCTTTGGGTGTGGAAAAGAAGGACACAAAGCCAGTAAGTGCAATGGAAAAGTTTCAGTTAACACCATGGATGAGGTTAATGGTATTGCTACGACATCAACAATGGTTAAATGTTTTGAATGTGGAATGTACGGGAATTATGAAAACCAATGCCCTAAGGGAATGTCTCATGAAGAGAATAGGTATGGTCGTATGGGTTGTATTTTTATTGATGATGATGAAGAGACTACACATGATATGTGAGATGAACGAATTTTTGAAGCTCGGTCAATGGTTTAAGAAGGTAGTGGAATGATTACATGTTTATCAAGTGTAATGTTGTATTATAGAATAAAAAGACATCTAAGGATTGTTACACTATTGTCTTTCCTTAAGTTATGAAAGTTTATGATGAATGGTATGAGTAACAATGAAAGTTTATTCAGATATTTTTTGGAAAGTGGATGATATGCGCATAATGAAGTGATAAAGAGAAAATGAAATGTTTGACAGTATTCAGGAGCTCATGGTTGATATAAGGACTAAGTGATATCATGGTTTGATTATAAAGAATTTTGAGGATTTTGGTTTGTGGAAAGTGTAAACTTTTAACTGCATTCATGTTTTCACTAAGGTTCAATGGAATACATGATTAAGGCCTTCGAATGATTGGAATGTGACCAACAAGATAGGAATGCAGTATTACGATATATGGGGATCAACTATGGTATTAAATCTCTGGTAATCGGTTTCACTATGTTATGAGAGTGGACCGAAGTATTTTAGATAAGCCTAAATAATGGAATGGATTATGTTAGACATAAGTTAGTATTGTTTAAGGATAGAACTTTTTTTTGATATTATTGATGGGATGATATAGTAATGTAGTTTTACAAAAAGGAGAACCTGCAGGAAGGGCGACAGCCCATCGCGTCGAACAAGGCTGTGGGAATCAAACCCACAACCGAAGTGCGACTGGCCTTTATCGCCTACCACTGGCCTACAGGAAGTCCCTGGTTAGTAGAAACTAGTTCTATTTTATTAAGAGGTATGATATATGAAGTATAAGTTCAACCTCACAAAAGATGGACTTATGAATATTTGATAACTATTGCTAACCTTTTGTTTGAAACAGATGGAATGACCCATCATTCTATCACATGATCTTTTAACACTTCATTTCTTTAAGAGATGAAGTGGAAACTGTTCAAAGCAGGAACAACAGTGAGATTGTACCAAAATCAAGTAAGTATGTCTTCTAATTCAAAATTTTCAACTTTAGGGAAATGATATTGAATACCAAAAAAGTTGTCCTAGTGATCTTATATCCAATGAATCAGATGGTACCCTAGATCATCACAAATTTATGGCTTTGTGATTGTTGTCTTTTTCATAGCCATGTCCTCTACCACTCTCCATCAGAACATGATGGTTAGATTTCTCTTCCATGTCCATATTTTCACCTATGTTCTCCTACGTGGATATCCAGTGATTAGTTAACTTGGGTAACCATTACGTTTTATACTTTAGTTTTTAAAGATAAGTTTTGGTATTCCTTTTTACGATGTGGGTTTCTATCAAAGAAACTTTCAAATAGTAAACCATTTATAACCCCGATGAATTTCGAGGGCGAAATTCATTTTAAGGGGGGTAGAATGTAACACCTCGAGATTTTATGAAAAATATTATTTTCATTAATGTCTTGTGTTGTATTCTACACCAAGATTACCTTGCTCTATATGCAACACCGTATTAGCTTGCAGTATACGCAACACTATTCTTGGACCGTGTTACACACAATTTTGATAATAGTTATTCTACGCAACATTGAGTATGTATATATATATATATTAAATGTATAAATGAAATATGGTTGGATTCTATTATACGAAACAAAGAAGGATTTTTTCACAACACGCAACCCTGACTTGGCATTCATTACACACAATCGCGACCTTCCTCGATAGCGTGTGTTGTACGCAATACCGGGTTTTAATAAACAATGATATATTATTATAATATTATCATGAACTAGCCGTTATGAATAGTATTAACTAAATTTTTAATTTTATAACATTATTATTCATCTTACACATTTTCTAGAACATGGTATAAGAACAAAATAAATTTTTCGGGTAAAATAAGTATTTTTCAAAAAATGCAGTTTTGCCTCCTTTTGATGGCGCACCCACTTTAAATCTAGTTTTTGACATGTTGATATGTTAAATTTGAGAAAATAAAATTCTTCTTTTTAATCAGGATATATGAATTTACATTTGATAAAGTTTTGATATTTTTCCGATAACTTTTATATTTTAATGAATAGTAAAAACACGCTATATTTTAATTAAAAACAACTTTTTTCATCATAATATATTATATGGATAAATTATAATATTGAATTGTTTTAAAGTATAAATAGAATATATTTTTACCATTTAATATAATGTATGTCATTAGCATTGATTTTTCCTTGAATTCGTAGGTTAAATCAAATCAATCTTTTGCAATGTTTTAAACAAAAACCCGTTTTTATTCGACAACAGGATTAATTTTAATTTAATTTCTGCATCTTCTGTGTATTGAATTTTAAAAAATGGATTCCATATTTGGAATCAGTGGGTCCAAATTATATTAATAGGCTACTTTTTATTTTTGGTAATTATGAATAGTAACTACGGTAAATTTTATTTACCATAGTTAAAGGTAAATCAGGTAATTAAGGGTAAATATAATATTATAAAATTACCCTAACACATGCCAAAATTCTATTTTATGGCTAAACGTAAACCCATATCAACTAAGGGTCGGATTAGATTCACTTTATGGACTTTTGACCATGAAAATAAGTTAATTATTATTAAAACCAAAGAAAGTGACAACATGTCACTTTCTTAAATATTAGAAGTATAATAATTTTAACTTAGTGATAAACATCATAAAACTTCAAACATGAATAGTATCCAGAAAGATAACATAATTATATACATCATGAGAATTTATTTAGAATTTTTTGGGATTAAATAGTTATCATTAATTGTGACACAATAGTGATGCAGAAATTATTTATCTAGTGAAAAATCAATAATATAGTTTTTATTAAAGTAATAGTGACCATAAAAGGCACAAAACCCTGACCAAAACTTATTGGTCATGTAAATTGAAACTATAATCATCCAATGGTCGAATATTTGACCTCTTGGAGTCTTATACAATCAATTATGACACTTATATTATTTTATTTTAAATGATACCAAAGTTATCACTTTCATAATTTAATAAATATAACAATTTAAATATTGTGATTTTAAGATGATAAATTCTAGAAAAAGTATTATTGTGAAATATAATATATGTATCTTTATCATAGGATTTTAGTTTAAATTTTTATGCAACAAATAAGTATATTAAATAATTATACAAAAATGATGTAGTAATTATTTTATTAAGAGATAAACCAAATAAATGATTTTAAAAATAATAAAATAAATATTTTATGAACTATTTAATGTGATACACTACTTTTATAGATACATATGACCTTTTATTAATATATTAAAGCTTTTAGTTTGAACATATCTTCTATATATAGTTTATTTAAATTCAAATAAATGAATAGTGTCAAAATTGACACTATTGTTATTTTATAAAAATAACATATTATAAAATTGTGTAAAAATCAAAAAAATATTTAAAAATTACAAATTTAAATTTATATGGTCTATAATGTTATAAATTAAACAATTATGGAAAATTCACACCAAATAAGTAATTATTTGTTATAATTTAAAATTTAGAATTTTATTACCACAAATAAACTTAAATAGATTAAATAAGGATAAATCAAAATGATAAGGTTTAAAATAAGATCCAAACATGTCTAAATTTGATTGGTTGATGAGATTACAACCCTATCTCATCTAATCTTCGAATATGAGACATTTTTGGAGGTTTTTAAGTGGGGATAGATTTATTATAAATTAATATTTTTAAGAATTCCAAAGGTGCCCCTCTCCTCCCTTATAAAAGGGCACCTCCTCCATCTCTTCCTCACAAAACATTGAGCCTTCAAGCTCGGACAACCCCTGAAAAATTATATTCTCCACTTCCCTATCAACATCCCAGAGGTTCTGGTCTTCCTCAAAGACCAATTTTAGTTCCCTAAGAGGAGGTCTCAAAAAGGCGCTTCAAAGAAGAGGTAATTTATGTTACCGATTCTTTCACCTTTATTTCTTCTTCCACTTCTTCTTCTTAGGTTGTTTCATTATGAAGTAATAACATCAGTATCACTAATATACTGATATGTTATTATAAGTATTAAACAATCCTATTTAACCATCTATCCATCCTACGGAAAACTAAATCACCACACGTGCGTACGTACGGAATACCATCTCCACGCCGTGGTGAAATCTATTTTCCACCACCACCTTACTTGGATGGGTATAATGGTGTAAATAATAACTATATATTATTATTTTAAAGTGATATTGATTCTAAAATAGTATACATACACTCCAATACAGTCCCATGATCATGAGAACGATATCATCGCTCGTGCGTACGTACGGACTACCGTCTCCACGACGCGATGAGATTCATTCTCCACTTTTACCATTCATGAATGATTATAAAGTATATATAATAAGTAATCATGAAATATATTACATAATAATAATACTGGATTTATGTGTATATATATGTATGTCATCTACTTAATTCCGTTCAACTCCATAAGGAAACGAAAACAGCGTTCATGCGTACGTACGGCCAACCGTCTCCATGAATGGTGTATTTCTTTCCATTTACTGATTTATTATATATATGTATATTCTGAATATATATATATATATAAATCATGTTTTATATTCTGGAATTAAGTAATCATGATCTAAGTAATCATATGAATAATTACAATTCAAAACACGAATGACAAATGAGACGATTTTACCCAAAACGCTACTTTAACATGAAGTTACAAATGAACGGGTAATATAAAGTCATAAGTGAACCATATATGATATAATAACAATGAATATGATTCTGTAATAAGTCAATGACATTATTTAAATCATTATACAGGAGGTTCGGACACTTACGAAGCAAATCGGACCTAAGGTAAGGGAAATATCACAATCTCATTTTTATCCGAGATTGTTTATACTTTGAAATTTACTGGGGTGTATTTTATTATCCACATCCATGTTTCCTCAATATTTAATATTATTTCCATTCACCTATAATTTTTTAAATCCATTTTTACCCTTTGGTGAGTTTATAGTAAAATATATGAAAGGAATCTTTTTTCGTTTTTCGTACGAGGTACTTTTTGACTTTTCCGACAAAAGTACGAGAAGAATGTTTTTTTTAAATTAAACGACACGAATGGATTTTTTCGGTTTTATAAAGCCTTATTTTCATGAAGCTTACTCCAAAACATTTCATAACTATTTTCAATAAAATCCCTTTCTTTTAAAATTGCATGATGTTTTGTGAAAAGAAATTGATTTTGAAGAAGAAAGGATATTTTCCTCAAGAATTCATTTCAAGTGTTTTATCAAAATTATTTTCCATCTAAGATAATAAAGGGTTCTGTTTATATCCATATTTTTACATTGATTTGACTATGTTGTGATGGAATTATGTTTATGAATTCCATTATCTTATATGAATGGTTTTATGATGTCATGTTGTTTAAGAATCCCATTTTTATTACATGGGTTATGCAATGATGAATGATTTATGATTTTGTGGCACACATAAGAATGGTATCATTATGCGATGGGTGGGACCTATATATCCCTCCAATTCATTGGGTAAAGATTTTATATCTCATGAGATAGACATGGCTATAATGGTATGTTATACCGGTTCAGTGAAACAGGACTGAAACGAGGGTGACTCGGTTCAGAAAGGGACTTTGTCCACTAAGATAGTCCTGGAAATGAGTCTTGACTAACAAGAAATGATTCTCTATGATTATTTGTGTATTCCACAAAGTTTCATGTTATGATTATTGTGATTACATTTCACTTCCATGATTTATCCCATGTTATGAAATTATGATCTCTTTTGCAGGTTATGATTTCCAAAAGTTATGTGCTTATGTATATGATGTGATTGATATTTCTTTTGTTTACCCTTACTGAGCATTTGAGCTCACCCTTTTATGTTTTCTTTTCCCCAGGATATAAAGAAAGGATTTAGGTAAGAAAAAAAAGAAGATCTTTATGGGAGATGTTGAAGATCTTTCACCATGATTAGATGATTACATTCCGAGTTTCCAAAGACACTAAACTATTACGGTCCTTGTGTGTGTGTTTTTGTAATGTACTAAGTATTCCGAAAAATTAATGTAATGTCCATGTACGTCAGGCGTCGGGTCTCTACATATAATTCACAATTATCATGCCATGTTCCAACCATGTTAAATACCACTATAATTTTATTCAAATATTTTCACAATTTTTGAGATCCCGATGCAAAATGAAATAAAGGTGAACCTATGAAAACGAAGGAACACAGTTAACGGTAACCATGTGCTAACCATAATTTATAGAATTCAACTAAAAATGTCTTATATTCCAGTCCTTGAACCTTTGAGATTCTCCTAGGACCTCCCTACCTCCTTGAACACTCCACTAAAGATAAAAGCAATGAGTTTCAATACAAATTAAAGAGGGAACGAACCATAAATAAGGGGAAATGTTTTATAATATGTTCCCTATATTGAAAAATATTTATAAATTCTCCATGGTTGTTAGATCTAAACAACTGTAAGTTAAATAAAAAAGGGTAAAATATTTGGATAATTATTTATTGAAGACAAAAAAATGAATGAGGTTCAATTGAATATGTTGAATAGTGATTGGGAGGATAGGTTCAGATTAGAGGAGGATGAAAAGAACACTCTCAACTAAAAATATCTAGAACTAAAATTAAAAATAAATAATCAAGAAGAAGATGAATATAGAACCCTATGATTAACATATAGTGATATTAAATCATTTTAGATAAATATTTAGCATATTAAAAAAATACGTGCATGAGGACCAGAAAAGTTTTGTGTCTTTGGAAACATGGTAACATAGTCTTTTATCTTAGTGAATGATCTTAAACACCTCCCTTAAATATCTTCCCTTTAATTACTCCTACTTAAAACCTTTCTTCATAACCTAGGGAAAGGAAACATAAGAAAGGTGTTATTAAAGATTATAAGTAAGGGTAAACAAGGTATATATATAAGAATAACATGAGAATAAGGGTATGAGAACATGATCATATAATTAGATGACCATACCCTTCATTTCAAAGATCATAAACAAAAATAACGTAATAAATATTGAAAGTCCATAAGACATGAATCATAAGATAACCGAGAACAAAATTCATGAAAGAATAACATAGGAATAAGACATTGAATTTTTGGCATACAAATAATAATATAAAATAATTTCTTAAAAGTCAATAATAATTTATAAAACTTATTAGGGAAATTCATGGGGCTACACCTACTAGGAAGGACACACCACCATACCCAGTTGAAACTCTTTCCTTATAGTGGATTAGGTTATACCTTATTCTGATAGTGGATAAATCATGTCTACTTTTCCCCATAATTATCTTATGAGTTATAAATCAGTACTCAATGCATTATAGGGAGATATAGTTCCCACTCATTGTGTAATCTATAATGGTCTCACTCAGTACTATCCAGGATACCCTATATTATAATCTGTAATAGTCTTACCCCACACTAATTGGGCCAGCACATCATATATGATTTAACGGTCTTACACATTTTTGTCTGGTCCAACCCATTGTATAAGTGGTAACGAGCATACCCAATGCTATCTAAGCCACCCCAATGTAAAAGTAATGTTAATGAACCATAACATTAATATAGTGTAAAATTGATTTAATATAATTATAAAAACTCCTAACACAACCATTATTTCTTAAATTGATTAACCCATGGAAAGGAAATGCGTTTCATGTCAATATATTTGAAACAAAAATAGCCCATTTAAAAGAAATTTTTTTTTTTAATAATCTATTTAAATAATGATTGACTATTGGAAAATAAATGGGTTCTATAACAATATATTTGAATCATGATTAACCAGTATAAAATAAATATGATCTATAAAAATCATTCCCTAAAAAGATAAAATATTCAGATAAATAATATGAATGGTATCCTTGGATCATTTCACAAGTAAATCATAAACTACATCAATGTATATCAACTGATATGGTTAAGTATTTTGAAAGAACACACGAAACCTAACCTTTCTTTTAAATGTCAATTTTTTAAAAAATATAAAATTTTCATAATCTTTTTCTCTAAAAAAACCTTTGAAAATATATAAAGGAATAATTATAATTCATTTAAAATATTTCTTGATGAAAATATCCTTTTCTAATTGGAAATTTGTTTTAAAACATTAAGAATTTTGAAAACTATTTCCTTCCTAAATAACATTGAAAAATTATAAAGGAATATTTGAAAAATTTTAAAATAAAATTTTAAAACATAATAAACTATTAAAATCCTTTTCCTATGAAATTATTTTAAAAACCCATTTAAATAATTTTAAAATATTTTTATAAAACATTGTTTGTAATGAATAGATATTTCTATCCGGATAGTGAGATATGGTCTAATTTTCTAAAAAAAGACTTTCTTAGTTATATTGAGTACCAAATATTGAAAAATGGAACATTTATATGAATATATCATAAATAAATAAAGTATAAGAAAATTCATGGGTGTTCTTGAGTTATGGATCATAATATTTCATCAAGAAAATCATAATGATAAACAATCCTGATAAATGATGAGATTGTAGCAATAAACTATTACCAATTTGGTAACATTGAATCATAATAGCCATGAAATAATAAAATTACATAATGTATAAAATATCTTAAAAATAATTATATTCATTATATAACATGAAAAATGGTAGTATATAAACCTCGTATAACAATATAGGTTCATAACATAGAATGTGTCTCAAAAAATGAAAATTGAGACAAATTTACTTTACCGATTTGGTGCCTTTCGAACAATAAACCTCGTGAAAGAAAAATAATAAAATGGATATAAAAATTCCCATAAAATTAATTCCAAGAATCATATAATATAATCATTGGTAGTATATACACTACACCAAAGTGATGAGTGGTGAATATAGCATAAGTCACCCAGAAACAAAAGTTAGACTAGAAATATCCTTACCACTTGAGTTACTTTTGAATCATGGTATTTGTGAAATAATAACATCTATTGGAATGTATAATATCTTGAAATAAATTAAATTCATGATATAACATGTCATAGGTCATTATATACACCAGATAGTAAGAATAAGTGGTGAATGTAGCATATATCTCATAGAAATAAAACCGAGATGAAAAAACCCTTACATCGAGTCTTGAATTTATTCATACACATTAAAAACACATGTATAATTAAAATTAGTTTATTATAAATATACCATATAACCATATTCTTATATATTATACCATATATGATTGGATTATGAGTTTATATTACACTTTTATTAAAAATATCATGTTTATATCACGCTTCGGGTAATAATCGGTTTGTTTTCGTATATGGTTTTATATGTTATTCTTGATACTATTAATTAAGACATGATTTAAGTATTTAAATAATGTAAATCATGATACATATTCTATGTATTATTATTTAAAATTGTCTATAAAATATATAAATATGAAATAGAATGCACTGTTCAAGGAGACATTAGGTCGTACATACACATGAACGACGTTTCTATTTTCTTATAGTATTGAAAGAAAGAAAGTAAATGGTACATATATATATTTTCAATATAGTACCATTATTATAAAATATATATGATATAATTTTAATAAACATATCCTTAATACATTCCATGTAATGTGTGAATGAATCATATCACTTTGAGGAGGCGGTAGTGCCCACGTCCACAAACGAAGTTATGTATTCCCACAAAATGGAAGTCATGAAGGTATGAAATATATAATAATTAAATAAGAATAAATACATAATAAATTTCATATATATCATATAAAAATTAATTACATAATTATTCTTAACCTTGAAATTTTGTAAAGGAAGAATGAACGACATTGATTCGCGAGGCGGTAATCCCCTGTACACACGAACGATGATTGTGTATCCCATTTCATTTAAGTGTGTGTATGAGTATGTAAAAAAATTAACATAACAAAATATAATTATATTGAGTATAATTAATTTATTTTATATTCATAGAATAAGAATAATTTAGTTTTTTAGAATGACAAAAAAAATCTTGTTGAAGGATGTTACCTATTCTTTGTGTAATTCCTTTTAGTTTGCAAGAATGTGACACCCCGACCCCAGTTACCCAGAGTCAGTGCATTATTGTGTAGCATTGGAATGATCACAAAAGATCAAGTCTCAAAAGACCGATTAGTTTAGTAGCCTTGGAAATACTAGATAAATTCATAAGTCTTACATTACATCATAAAGTAAAACAAAACTACAACATCATCTCTTCATATCCCCTTATATTATCCCTGCAGGTCATTCATAATATACTTCTTCACATCTTGGAAAAATTAAAACATTGAAAGGGGTGAGCTCAGATGCTCAGTAAGGATAACAATATATCAGAAGCTTTCATAAATAAACATTAACATTTAAGGAAATGTATAACTAAAACAAAAGCCTTTTAAACTTGAACTTTAGCATAATATGGAAAAATTAAAATGAAATAATGCCATTTACTTACTCACATGGATATTCTACTAGTCGAATAATCTCATGAAATATCAATAACCACTTTCATAATGATGGAATGCATAATGTCAGACTATCATAACCACGTAGCCAAGGCCTCGTGCCAAGTCTACAATAAGATTTTGTCAAGGCCTCGTGCCAAGACACTAGTTTTTCTCAAGAGACCTTCCGATGCATCGAGGAGCTATAGCGGGCTCCACCCGTCACTTATTAAGTCCAATTCATTCCTCATATGAACAGGTTTAAACATATCATAAACCATAACATAAACGTATCACATAAAACATGCATAAACGAAAGATAACATTTCCACATTTCAATCACAAGATATCAATACAACACATTGATATAATAAAAATACTTTCAAAACCATTTTCAATACCAAAATAAAATTAAATTAAATCTTTGTATTTATTTTTCATTTAAAAAATGTTATGGATTGTAGAGGAATCCAACACTCAAATAATGGTCACAGCAGTGAAGAAGTCATTTTCACCGCATACGTACGACAAAAACCCATTCCTTTTTTTCATTTAGTAAAATGATTCGTATAAAAATATTCCTTTTGAATAAACTTAAATGTCAAAGGGGTTTATACACCGTATACAATAAAGTTATGTATAAAACAAAATATGCCTCAATGAAAGGAGATTGAGACGAAATCACTTAAAAAGATCATTTTTTAAATAAAATAGACCAATTATGTGTATTCACTATAAGTACACAAAAAGGAAGTATAAATACAAGATAGAACATAATAATATCATGACACAATTTGAAAGTAGGAGATTAACCCAAAGAATGGAAAGTGGGTTAAGAAGTTCCCTTACCTTGTGTCTGACTTGAATCGACCATTCTTTAACCTCCTAAATAATAAACTAGAGTTAATCTATACTTTCTTAAGAACATTTTTCAAGTTCATTATCCCTTTTATATCACTTATTACAATGTTACAAAAATTATGTAGTCATTTAAGTTAATAACGGTCGTTTTGTCGATCTTTGGTACTTGAGTCAACGATAAACTTCTTATAATTACAAGTTGTTTATGTGGTAGAATATCCATTATCTACAGAATTATACTCATGATCTAGATATCATATATATAATATATATCCAGTATATACATTCATTTATAATATTACATAACATTTAGAGGTAAGAAATGAAATGCACCGTTCATGGAGACGGTAAGCCGTACGTACGCATGAACGCTACTTTCATTTCTATTTCATATTTAATGGAATGAAATTATAATTATATAAAGGTATACTATAATTCCATTATAATATAATGTATAATACCATTTTATCCATCCTTTATACATCCCACATATGGCATTAACGATTCCAATCACTTTGATGGGGCGGTAGTCCGCACTTCCTAAAATGAAGATATCACGTTTACCCATAATGGAAACCATAAAGTTATGCCATAAATGAAAAATAAAGAATCTTAAGTAAAACATAAACATATTATATATCATATATAAATATAGTGACATCTTAATGGCCACCTTTTAAGGTGTTATATGAGTGTTGAACAATCATCGTTTCATGAGGCAGAAATTCGCCATCCATAGAAACAGTTTGTTCTTTAACCATTAGATGTAGGTGTGTGTATGTGTATCTAGAATACTTCTTATAACAACATCCTAGTCTATTAAGGATACTGTTTTTGTTACAAAATAAATTAATAAAAAGAGTTTAGGGGGTTGGAGAAGCAAAATAAAACCAAATAACATAAGAGAAGACATTACCTTAAAATCGGGTAACTCTTTTTTTATTTGAGCCAAAGGCTTCCTTGGGAAGAATTATGCCCAAAGTGAGGCTACTAGGAGTAAGAGATAAAGGTTTAGAGAGTATTTGGGAAGAGTTTGGCCGAGCCAAAAGGATTTGAAGGTGTGAGTAAGGTGGTAGTGGTGGGGGCCTTTTATAAGAAGAGAGGAGGGTCACTCTTGGTAAGTCATGAAATGTTACTTTATTATACAATGATTTTCAGATTCTAAAGGTCCCACACTTATATAATTCGAGTTTAAGGTGATAAGGTTTAGAAATATTCTCATCTAATAGGCTTTGGACAAGTGTAATTCTTATATTTAACATTATACTTCCATTTTATTAAAATCGTTAATTAATGAGATAATCACTGCATCATCATGGTGTCATAAATAATTTGGTTTCTTTAATGTCTAAAAATTATAAAAAAATACCATTATGTATTAAATCTTTTTAGCTTTCTAATTAATATTTATAGTCAAAAATATGAATTGTATAACCCCATTTAAAAATTCTTTTAGTAAAACTGCTCATGTTTGTGACATTTTTATTTTATCATTAAATAAAAAGTTTTTAATGTCATTTTCCTACCAAAGTGGCTCCATGGGGTCCCCAAGTTGACTCATGGGTTTTCGTGGTCAGCCATGACTCATCAAATAGGGGTAGGACAAGTTTAAGGGTCATTTAATATTTTTATAATACCAATTTAACCTTAAATTTCACTAATAACCTTTAATTGCAATTAATTAAACTTAAAAGTTACTATTCACCAAAAAAAATTTTAATCCAATTAAACCACATTTTACTTCCTAATGACAACCATGTATGTCGGATTTTTGAAAATCAAATCACAGAAGTGGTAATATTTCATTTAAATGAAAAATCAGTCATTTAACTACCACTTAGTGGTTTCACTATTCATCAAAAATTGAAGTTTTTCGGAACAATGCCAAAATTTCACCCTAAGCTATAATTGATATTACGAATTCAAAAATGATGTCTATTTTAAAAAATTCCAAAAATATAAGTTTCATTAATTAATTTTATAATTAATTCCCTCTTTCACAACAAATAGCGTGTTTTTAAGAAATAATTTATATCAAAAGATTGACAATTGTTTTTGTCTAATTTCAACGTGAAATTAATTATAATGAACAACATTGGATAAAATGGTAAAAATATATTCTAATTATATTTTAAAACCACTAAATAGTATAATTTATCACTATAAATTATTTCGATTAAAAAATTTGTTTTTAAGTATTCTTCACTATTCATAAAAAATTGGAAGTTCTCAGAAAATTACAAAAATTTCAACTTAGGATAACTTTGATATTCCGAATACAAAAACGAAGTCCATTTGGAAAGGTAAAATTTATAAAATTTCAAAAAGTAGGTACTACTATTCATAATAGCTACTTTGATTGGTTGTGGTGTGTGTTAGAACTCGAAGTTGCGTACAACACACACTACTATATTATTCAAAGAAAAGTGTACCGTGGAAGCTTGGGGTGTTAAATTCTCCCCTCCTTAAATAAATTGTGTCCTCGAAATTTGAAAATGTTCTTCGAAAATAAAAGGTTGAAAATATAAAATACCTTTATGAAAAACCCACATCGAAAATAGGGTTAATAAGAATATAACATTAAAAGAAATAAAGAAAAGTACAAAGTTCACCCGAGATAGCCCATAATAGGATTCTATGAAAATATGGATATGGAGGAGAAACAAACCATCAAGGTCTGGTGGAGAGTTGTAGAAAACAGGATTAGGAGAAAGTTAACCACAAGAAAATCACAAACTTGTGATTGGTTAAATGGTCATCGAATCCCCAGTTGGAAAAGTTAACCGACAACGTTTTTGTTTTATGTTACCTTTTATAAAGTTGAGAAATTTATTTAAGAGATTTTCTAAGAATGTAAGGAAATATACTTACTTGTCTTGTAGGATTTCATTCTTTTATAAATATTTACCACGAACCCATCTTTCACTCCAAATGGTAACAGAACTCCAAATATTCTATTTATCCTAATTGTATAAGGTTCCCAATATTACCACATACCATTTAGATTAGGAACACTATTTTGTAATAACCAGGGACTTCCTATAGGCTAGTGGTAGGTAATAAAGGCCTATCGCACTATGGTTGTGGGTTCGATTCCTACAGCTTTGTCTGACGCGATGGGTTATCCCCCAACCTGCAGGTTTTACTTTTCCTAAAACTATAGTATTATAATATACCAAAAATAATCTTTAGAAATGTTTTAACCTTAAACAATACTATACAAGGTTCAAATTAATCCATTCCAACCTATATAGTTATCCAAAATACCTATATCCAGACCTTCTCTAAAAGGTCTCTAAATTCCAAAATCAATAGTAACATCAGATTCCCCAAACAAAGTAAAGTTTCTCTTATTGTCACATACTAAAAATATGATTACCTTCATCATATTAAAACCTTAATGAAAAAAAAGTACTGCAGTACCATCCTTATATATATCACATTATTGTTATAAACAAAATATAATCCTTGAGTCCAAAAGCACCAATACATTAATTATTCCACTTCAACTGTAGTAACAGCATAAGATTTTCCTTGATCCCTTGGCCTTTTCTAAGGTAAGTTTCCCTGACACTTAGGAAATTAATTTGCATAATGCCCCATTTCCCTACAATTTTAGCATTCAACATTGATAGCCTCTTTCTTTCCCTTGCAATCACGTGCCTGGTGACCTTTTTCTCCACATTTATAACAAACTACCATTCCTTTTAGGCAAGCACCGAGGTGATTCTTCCCACAATTATCACATAATGGAAAATCCTTCTTTCCCTTTTTCCCTTTATCCGTCTCTTGTTCCACCATTCTCTTCTTCTCTTGCATTACTTTGTAGTCATAAGACTTAGATAATTCCTTTTCTGTCTTGATAGCACACGAGACAATATCTTCGTACGATGAGAAGGATTGTGATACTAAATCTCGACGGAGAAATGGTTTTAACCCATCAAAGAAACGATCAATCTTACTTCTTGGGTTATATATATAATTTGCAGCATACCTCACTAGCCTTGTAAATTTGGCCTCATACTTTGCGACATTCTCATCCTCCTTCTGCCTTAGACTCAGAAATTTCCTTTCTATATCTGCTCGATGGTCATGTGGAAATTATTTTTCTAAGAAACTTTCCTTAAACTCCCTCTATTCCATACTTGATAATTCTTCATCTTCCTTTGTATTTTTAATCAATGACCACCATTGACCGACATCTCCAGTGAGGTGGTAAACTGCCATGATAACCTTCTCCCTTTTGCTACTCCCCAAGGCGTGGAATATTTTCTCTAAAGAGTTTATCCATTGCTCATCTACTAATGGATTTTTACCCCCATTAAATGTTGGTGGTTGTTGCCTCATGAAGTGGTCTAACATTGATCCTCCACGTTGCGGATCAGGGTGCTCCATACGAGTAAGGTTATTATTCATAACCTGAGTGAGTTTTCCTAGTATGGAAATAAGTTGATCAGCACTAGTAGTATCTCCAGATCCACAATAATTATCTTGAGCAGGAGGGAAATCCCTACACGGAGTGCGTGCATTGATATAGTTTCATTTCCTTCCACTAGGCGCCATTTCTAAACAATGTCATAAACTAGATTAGTTTATGAATCAAAATACATAATTCCATACTTGTAAAATACTTAACATAAATTGAACTATTTATGGATATAATCCATAATCATTAAAATGTTTTCTTTGAGAAAGTATATACTCATAAACCCTTCATAATGTTTTGTAAAGAAAATGAGAATTATCCTAAGCATATCCCTCAGGAGTGTCATAACAAAGAGTGCAGCAAGGCCCGTTGTCATGCACCAGTTCCCGTTCGAGTCTATCTCAAAGCGGTGTTTCAGGTTTTACCCCTAGGTACATCTGCTTCAGAGACGCCTCTACCTGCTTGTATCCAAACAGGGATGTATTGCTCGGAAAACTCACAAAATCTCTATAATACCAAAATTCTAGGGAAGTTATTCTATACTAATCCTCAAATTCTATCTTTGGGCTATGTGCTCTAATCAGAGTTTATTTAAATCTAGATTCCAAGGTTTGTACTAAACTGCCTCTGATACCAACTGTAACTCCCCGACCCCAGTTACCCAGAGTCGGTGCATTACTTCGTAACATTGGCATGATCATAAAAGATCAAGTCTCGAAAGAACGATTAGTTTAGTAGCCTTGGAAACACTAGATACATTCATAAGTCCTACATTACATCATAAAGTAAAACAAAACTACAACATCTTCTCTTCATATCCCCTTATATTATCCCTGTAGGTCATTCATAATATACTTCTTCACATCCTGGAAAAATTAAAACGTTGAAAGGGATGAGCTCAAATGCTCAGTAAGGATAACAATATAGCAGAATCTTTCATAAATAAATATTAACATTTAAGGCAATGTATTAATAAAACAAAAGCCTTTTAAACTTTATCTTTAGAATAATCTGGAAAAAGTAAAATGAAATAATTCCATTTACTTACTCACATGGATATTCTACTAGTCGAATAATCACATGAAATATCAATAACCACTTTCATAATGATGGAATGCATAATGCCAGACTATCATAACCACGTAGCCAAGGCCTCGTGCCAAGTATACAATAATATTTTGTCAAGGCCTCGTGCTAAGACACTAGTTTGTCTCATGAGACCATCCGATGCATCTAGGAGCTATAGCGGGCTCCACCCGTCACTTATTAAGTCCAATGCATTCCTCATATGAACAGGTTTAAACATATCATAAACCATAACATAAACATATCACATAAAACATGCATAAAGGAAACATAAAATTTCCACATTTCAATCAAAATATATCAATACAACACATTTCTATAATAAAAACACTTTCAAAACCATTTTACATACCAAAATAAAATAAAATTAAATCTTTGAATTTATTTTTCATTTAAAAAATCTTATGGCTTGTAGAGGAAGCCGAAACTCAAATAATGGTCACAGCGGCGGAGAAGTCATTGTCACTGCATACATATGACAAAAAACATTCCTTTTTTTTGTTTATTAAAACGCTTCGTATAAAAATATTCCTTTTGAATAAACGTAAAAGTCAAAGGGGTTTATACACCGTATACAATAAAGTTATGTATAAAACAAAATATGCCTCAATGAAAGGAGATTGAGACGAAGTCACTTAAAAAGATCATTTTTAAATAAAATAGACCAATTATGTGTATTCACTATAAGTAAAAAAAAGAAATTACAAATACAAGATAGAACATAATAATATCATGACATAATTTGAAAGTAAGAGATTAACCCAAAGAATGGAAATTGGGTTAAGAAGATCCCTTACCTTGTGTCTGACTTGACGCGACCGTTCTTTAACCTCCTGAATAATAAACTAGAGTTAATCTCTACTTGATTTAGAACAATTTACAAGTTCATTATCCCTTTTATATCACTTATTACAATGTTATGAAAATTATGTAATCCTTTAAGTTAATAACGGTCGTTTTGTCGATCTTTGGTACTTGAGTCAACAATAAACTTCTTATAATTACAAGTTGTTTATGTGGTAGAATATCCATTATCTCCAGAATTATATTCATGATGTAGATATCATATATATAATATATATCCATTATATACATTCATTTATAATATTACATAACATTTAGAGGTAAGAAATGAAATGCACCGTTCATGGAGACGGTAATCCGTACGTACGCATGAATGCTACTTTCATTTCTATTTCATATTTAATGGAATGAAATTATAATTATATAAATTTATAGTATAATTCCAGTATAATATAATGTATAATACCATTTACTCCATCCTTTATACATCCGACATATGGCATTAACGATTCAAATCACTTTGAGGGGGCGGTAGTCCGCACTTCCTAAAATAAAGATATCGTGTTTACCCATAATGGAAACCATAAAGGTATGCCATAAATGAAAAATACATAATCTTAAGTAAAACATAAACATATTATATATCATATATAAATATAGTGACATCTTAATGGCCACCTTTGAAGGTGTTATATGAGTGTTGAACAATCATCGTTTCGTGAGGCAGAAATTCTCCAACCATAGAAATAGTTTGTTCTTTAACCATTAGATGTAGGTTTGTGTAAGTGTATCTAGAATACTTATTATAAAAACATCCTAGTATATATAGGAGACTTGTGTTGTTAAAAAATAAATTAATAAAAAGATTTTAGGGGGTTGGAGAAGCAAAATAAAACAAAATAACATAAGAGAAGACATTACCTTAAAATCGGGTAACTCTTTTTTGATTTGAGCCAAAGGCTTCCTTGGGAAGAATTATTCCCAAAGTGAGGCTTCTAGGAGTAAGAGATAAAAGCTGAGAGAGTATTTTTGCAGAGGTTGTCCAAGCCAAAAGGCTTTGAAGGTGTGAGTAAGGTGGTAGTGGTGGGGGCCTTTTATAAGAGGAGAGGAGGGACACTCTTGGTAAGTCATGAAATATTACTTTATTATACAATGATTTTCGGATTCTAAAGGTCCCAAACTTATATAATTCGAGGATAAGGTGAAAAGGGTTCGAAATATTCTCATCCAATAGTCTTTGGACAAGTCTAATGCTTAGAGTTTACATTATACTACCATTTTATTAAAATCGTTAATTAATGAGGTAATCGCTGCATCATCATGGTGTAATAAATAATTTAATTTATTTAATGTCTAAAAATTATAAAAAAAATAAAATTATGTAGGAAATATTTTTATCTTTCTAATGAATATTTATAGTAAAAAATATTACTTTTATAACCCCATTTAAAAATTGTTTTAGTAAAACGACTCATGTTTGTGACATTTTTATTTTAACATTAAATAAAAAGTTTTTAATGTCATTTTCCTACCAAAGTGGCTCCATGGGGTCCCAAAGTTGACCCATGGGTTGTCTTGGTTGGCCATGACTCATAACATCGGGTTAGGACAAGTGTAAGGGTTTTTTCATATTTTTATAATACCATTTTTACCTTAAATTTCACTAATTAACTTTAATCGCGATTAATTAAACTTAAAAGTTACTATTCAACAAAAAATAATTTTAATACCATTGAACCACATTTTAATTCATAATTACAACCATTTATGTCGGATTTTTGAAAATAAAATCATAGAAGTGGTAATATTTCATTTAAATGAAAAATCAGTTATTTAACTACCACTTAGTGGTTTCACTATTCATCAAAAATTGATGTTTTTGAGAACAATGCCAAAATTTCACCCTAAGCTATAATTGATATTCCAAATTCAAAAATGATGAATATTTTAAAAAATTACAAACATATAAGTTTCATTAATTAATTTTATAATTAATTCCCTCTTTCACTACAAATAGCATGTTTTTAAGAAACAATATATATCAAAAGATTGACAATTGTTTATTTCTAATTTCAAAGTGAAATTAATTATAATTAACACCATTGGATAAAATGGTAGAAATATATTCTAATTATACTTTAAAACCACTCAATATTATAATTTATCACTATTATTTATTTTGATTAAAAAAGTTTTTTTTAAGTATTCTTTACTATTCATAAAAAATTGGAAGTTCTCAGAAAATTACAAAAATTTAAAGTTAGGATAACTCTGATATTCCGAATACAAAAACGAAGTCCATTTAGAAAGATAAAATTTATAAAAATTTTCAAAAGTAGTTTTTAATATTCATAACAACTACTTTTATTGGTTGTGGTGTGTGTTAGAACTCGATGTTGCGTACAACACACGCTACTGTATTATTCAAAGAGAAGTATACCGTGGAAGCTTGGAGTGTTAAAAATAAAGGACTACCTTAGTTTTATTTCTATCGAAAGTGAAGATTATATAATGATAGGATGTAAGTTGGGATCTTATTTTTATATGTTTTGGATTATACAAATGGTTTTATAGTTTTGAATAAGGGATGTGGTGAGTGAATTTTTATAGTCAAGGAGGAGTGGTATTCTAGTAAATATAACGAGGTAAACACTATTGGAATGTCTCAATTTCATCATGTGCCTAAAATAATAAAAAATATATAAAAGGGATAATATGGTAAAAATAATTCTATAAAATTTATTTTTTATATTTTTTTAGATAATTTGTCCCCTTAAGTTAAGTTTATCCACAATGTAAACTTTCTTTCACATTAATCGTTATAATTAATTTTAATTTCTCTCACTAATATTTTTGTAAAAAGAAATATTTAACCTTAATATAAATTATAGATTCTGATTATTCAAAATATGGAATCAATTTTACCAAATTATAATCACATAATTGGAAAAATTTAATTGAAAATTAATTCCAAAGATGGGATGAGTTTATGGGTTTTAAAGTGAAAATATTTAAATGTTTTGAAATGTTTTTGTATCTAACTTCAATATTAAATTGATTAAAATTACCAAAATTTTATTAATATATGTATAGTTTATTTAAATTCACATTAATAAAAACTTAATATATAAATTTTCCATATAAATAAATAAGATGAAAATGCGGTTTTCGATTAAAATTTAGTGTTTTACACTATTCATAAAAAATGAAACTTCTTCGAAAAATCCCATAAATATTCCCAAAGTAAATTTTGATATTATTCTTTCAAAAGTTAATTTAATTTTTTCAAAGAAAATTTATAAATGTGTTAATAAATTATATTTAAAATATTTACACCATTACATGCCGGTAAAATTACCTTTTAATAGAAGAGAAATATCTTTATTCATAAAATTAGATTTATTCATAACTCTTGTCTCAAAAACAAATAAGATGAATTTTAAATATTTGATCAAATAATATATATATATATGTCATTAAAATAATTTATCAAAGGTTTTTTAATCAATTAATTGAGGTAAAGCGTGTTTGATTTCATAAATATAGTTTTCTAGCAAAAGATTTCATATATTTTGAAAATGATTTTATTTTCATTTCTAGTTAATTGACCACCAAATAATTCATATTATATATATTTGTAAACCATATTTTCATAAATTAATTAATCTTATTCATAAATTCCATTCAAATTTCAAGGTGAAAACTATAATAATATCTTAATAATATTATTAATAGTACAATGTAGTTTGGTAAAACTAGGTCTTGCATGTAATGCATGCTATCGAAGTAACTTGGAATTTTCACATCCATATCCTTATTTTAATGTAATTTTTTCTCTTATATTATTGGACTAAATTTTATCCTAGGTTTAGCCTAGTACCCCCCTTAAATATTTGGACGTTTTGGGACATGTTTTGGGTGTCCAGAGTGGGCTGCACGGTTTATTAAATCGTGCAGACAAACCGTGCCCAGGTGTCTAGGTCATTAAAAATCTTGTGTAATTCCAATTTTTCCCTTATCTAATAAACCCTATTGCACTAATTTATTCCCCATTTCGTGCCTATCATCCATGTACAGCCTCCAATATCTCTCAACCTCCCTTAAAACTCAATTTTGAAGGGGTTTGGTGGAGGAACTTCAATATCTCTCAAGTAATTGGGTTTCCTTCCTTTCTTAATACATTTCCTTAGTTTTTATCCAACTTTTACTTAATATCTAAATTTCTAGAATCTAGGGCTTCATAACTCGGGTTTTTTTTGAATTTATTGGTCAGATATTGTGGTTTTATGTTCATTTTCACTCCTTTTTGGTGCAGTGGTGGTGCAGTTTAAGCTCCGCACAAGGATTTGAGGGTTTTGATGCATTTGGTATGTGATTACATGTGTAACAATTATTAAACGAGTTAGATATTCTATATTCATATTTTTATCATGTTCCTATTTCAATGAGTTTGGTGAAAAAACTATTTTTGGAAGCATTTTTAAGCGATTGATTTTTAAATGCCATTTTGGTTTGGAATTGGAGTTTTTCATGTGGATTCCCTATTGAACCAATTGGGGGTGTTTTATTATTCATGGAATGGTATTATTAAAAATTTTTAGTGGTGCCAACTCTTCTTTAGTGTAATATTGGTATGCATTTGGTTTTGAAAGAGGGGTTTCAACTCGATTTTATGTGCATAGTTTTGCTATACTTTGTTAAATTGTTCTATGGAAATTATATGTTATTTATAGAGTTATATGAATGGTGAAAAGCATGTTTAGTTAATTTTTTGAGTGTGGATGATGATAAATAGTTTTTTTATGTGTAAATGGAATTTTATAGCATGTGGGACTTTTTTGAGCACAATGATGGAAACTAGGGTATCTAGGTGGGAAGATGTGTACTAGTTTCCTAGTGATCCAGATTGGTTTTATCCCCGTTGCACATAAAAAGTTTACAATTGACCACACTATAAAAATATAATGAAGATGATACTAGACCACTAAGTTATGGGTATATTCCCTACTAGTGGCTCGTTCACGAGAACAAATATTTGATATGGTTACATTTACACTGAGATATGAGGTACCTGGGACCCACAACAAGCTAGTACCTAGGCATGAACATGTGACTAGTTCTTGTTGACTATTAAGTATTTACCATTTATTTATGGTTTTTTTTTGGATTGAAAATTTTTTAGACTTCATTTTTTATTTATATTTATCTATTCTTTAAGGTTACCCCTTTGAAAACTATTTTTTTTAAGTTTCACTTTAGAAATCATTCCTATCATTTTCTGTTTATAAAAACTTGCATGATTTTTATATTCTAATGATTTTCAAACATAATATTTGGGTGGTATCTTATAGGTATTAGTCTCACACCATAATTATTCTTTTGGGTGTAAGTAAACTTGATTATGTTTGACACAGGTAAGGGTATAACCTTTGTAGATGATTGTTCGTGTTGTTAGTTTCCTTCTATGGTGCGATGTTGTAGAGAAAACTCAGAGGTGATGACCCCTTGTTGTGTGGTGGTCATTGGGATGTTGTGTCTGCTAATTTTTTAGTTTTGGACCTCTTCTTTTATGTTTAAAACATTGTATTCAGTTCTGAATTTTTTTAAGGCATTGTTGGCATGAATTTTAAGATTTGGTTATTCTTCATTGTTGGTTGTTTTATATATCCTAACTCAAAAAAATAATTCAAAAACAATTTTTTATGGTACCCAGACACTTGTGAAAGCCTATGGGGATAGAAAAATCCCTTAGTTCCTTAACCGGTTGAGGTATGGTTCCAATATTTATGGTGACTAGATTTGGTTCGTGACAGAATGGAATGGAAGGAGGCTAATATTTTGGGTCATATTATTATCTTAGGGTGAGTTCGATTAGATTGGAGTGAGTAATGATGGGTCTCAGTGTTCTGGATGTGAGTAGGGTGATTTTACCATACCTCTCATTATAGGCCTCGAGTATCAATGGGATGTTAGTATTGTTTGTTCAACTTCTCTTTAAGGTGGGACGTGTAGGCTGCAAACTACGTGTAGACATCGAGTGGGAGTGAAGTGGTTGTTTATATAATCGTTGTGTTGTTATTAACTTATTTATATTTTATGTAGTAGTTGAAATTTTTTATAATTTTTCTACTGATGATTTCTTTTGTGACTGTTTCCTTGTGTAGCAACATGCCTCCCCGAAAAGTTCACATTCACCCACAGGAGGATGTCAGAGAGATATCACCCACACCAATTTATCGAATGATGGTAGAAGATGTTGAAAAAGCTATCCAAGACCTAGGATAGAGAGTATCTCCTACTTCTTATACAACTATAGAAGAGGTTCTAGGTCATAGAAAGGAAAAATCCCATGAGTTTTTAAAGAAAAATCCTCCAGCTTTCCATGGTAGCATGGAACCCCAACAAGCATAGGAGTGGCTTGGGAAGATCAAGCACATGTTGGAGTTTCTTGACACACATAAGGAGTTCAAGGTGAATTATAAATTTTTTCTATAAGATGGTCCCAGCCATAGGTGGTGGGAATCAATGCTTCAAGCTGGGAAGCACGAATAAATGAGATGGAAGGACTTCAAGGATACCTTCAATGAACAGTACTGCCCTGAAGTCTTGGAATATGCTAGATCCCATGAGTTTATGGAGCTGGTTCAGGGGGATCTTTCATTGATGGGGTATTCCAACCAGTTTTTGGAGATATTCTGGTATGCTCTATAATTAGTCTTTAATGAGTAGATGAAATACCATAAGATCAAGAGGGGTTTGCAGCCAGAGATCTACACCGAAGTCTTCTTGTTCAAGATAAAGACTTATAATGATGGGGTTGACCAAGATTTTATGTTAGATATTAACCACAAGGGGAGATATAGTTTCTCTAGGATAGTTTTTGTGATGGGTAGTGGTACTTCATCTGAAAATAAGCAGAAGCAGGAGTAGTAGGGGAAGAAAGGTGGTGTCAGTTTATCCCACTCTTCAAGGAAGCTTTCATCTATGGATTTTGATGAGAGGTCAGTCATGTCCCACCCATGTGGGAGTCCAGGGAACATCCTACCATCCTGCACATCTCCTCTAAATCATAGTTATCAGTGTGGAGGTATGGGAAACTTGTAGCATTTTTCCAGGATGGCACGTCCACTCCAGAGTGGGGTAGGGCCTGTTGACAGTTGGGGGATTCTAGTTTAGTCAGATCCATCTAAGATGGTGGGATCTCAATATGGTGGTTTTAGTGAAAGGGATGGTTCTTCTTTGGGATAGATCCAATTTATGGTAGAGCCACAGGCAAGCATCCTCTCTCATTTAGAGAGTATACATCTTAACTCTGCAGAGTAGGAGCCAATGGGATCATATGAAATGACTTCGACTATTCGAGGTACCATTTTGATTGCATCATCTATAAGTACTTCTCTTTTTGATACTGGTGCTTCTGTTTCATTTATCTCTTCTCATATTGTGAGCACACTGAATTTTTAAACTGATTTGTTATCTAATTCTATGGAGTTGATGACACATCTAGGTTAGGAGAAAGAGAAGGGTCTCTGGTTCCCATCATGTGTACTTATAGTGTTTGGGGTTGAGATGGAGTGGGACCTATTTGTCTTGGATATGGATATTTTTTATGTAATCCTTAGCATAGGCTATATAGTTCACTTTCAACTACATATCTATTTCTATAGGTAGTGGGTGAGTTTCACAGCACCTTATGGGAGTCCTCCGGTTTTTCTTGGGGAATGGATCCTCAGTCGGGTCATGTAGGACCTCCACTGCCAGATCTAGGAAATCATATCATCTAGTTATCATAGCTTGCACGATAGTAGGATGGTCATTATCCTATTGGAGGACTACCTCATGTGGTGGATGAGATCTCATCGGTATTTCTATATGATTTTCCAGGATTTCTCCCAGATCTGGATGTGGGGTTATCGATTTATTTGGCACCGAGAATAGCCAATATGTCTTCCCTCATATCGTATGGCCCCCCATCGAGATAAGTATATTAAATATATAGTTGGATGATTTGGAATCCAAAGGATTCAATCGCATGAGAGTCTCTCCTTGTTCCACTCATATCCTTTTTGTGAAGATGGTCGACAGATCCCTCCAGTTGTGTATTGACTACCAGAAGCTGAATAAGGTAAACGTCAAGACCAAATATCATTTTCCCTGAATAGATGGCTTGTTTGATCTATTTAAGTGTGAGAAGTTGTTTTCTAACATATATTTTCTTATTGGTTACACCCAACTTAGGGTAAAAGAGGCAGATATCACAAAGACATCTTTTTGAAGCAGGTACAACCACTTTGAGTACTTTTTAATGCCTTTCGGGTTGACCATCGCTCCTCTAATTTTTATAGAACTATGAATATGTTGTTCAAATATTATCTCGACTCCTTTGTATTCACATTATTGGAAAACATCCTAGTTTACTCTGGATGTAAGTAGGATCATGATAATAACTTGTAAATTGTGTGGGGCACCTTGTGAGAGCATCACATTTAGGAAATTTTTTCCAATTGCACTTTTTGGATAAGGGAAGTGAAGTTTCTAGGTCATGTGATCTCAGAGAAGGGGATTTTTGAGACACCAATAAGAATATCATAGTGATTTCATGGGAACAGATGAAGAACGTGTTAGAGATCAATAGTTTCCTCCACCTGACAAGTTATTACTGGTAGTTTTTTCGGGATTTCTCTCGACTTTCCTCACCCATATCCGTACTAACATGGAAAGGGGTGAAGTTTTTTTGGGGACTAGAATGTCAAGTATCCATTTAAAATCTGAAGTGGCGGGTGACTACTACCCCCTATGTTGATCTTTCTAGAATCTGGAATGGGATATGTGGTGTATTACGATGCTTTAGGTATGGGTATCAGATGCATGCTTATAGAAGAGGATCTCATGGTGGCGTATTGATATTTCCAAATACAACCACATGAAAATAATTTCCTAAAACCCAATATGGAGTTGGTTTTGGTGATTTATTCTTTGAAGACTTTGAATCACTACCACATTTGGAAGATGTTTGTGGTCTACTATGATTACAAAATCCTAGTCTACAATTTCTCTCATAAGGAACATAATCTAAGGTAGTACTCTTGGATCAAATGACTATAGGGGTTTGACATTGATATATTTTAGACGTCATGAAAGGGTAATGTGGTGGATAAAACCTTGAGTAGAAGAGTACTAGTGCAGGCTTTTAGGAAGTCTAGTGATGAGTGGAATTTGATGGGGATATTTTTTCAACTGCATATGGAGACCAAGCAGCATAGTGTAGGTGTGTTATAGGAAATCATTTATTTGACTCCTTCTCTTTTAGAGTTGATTTAGAGGAAGTAGCCCAGGGATGAGTTATGTCACTGGTTGATGAAGTTTCATCAGGTGGGGAGACGTCTTTTGATTGGTCTTCGTCTCCCAGGGGCATCTTATGGTTTAAGGTCTGATCAGTGGTGCCACTATCTAAGAGGAAGGTGGTGATGTAGTATAGCCACCAATATTGGTAGGTCATTCATCTTGTGGATACCAAAATGAACTATGGTTTCCATCAGTAGTTCTGGTGGACTAGTATGAGTTGATACATAGCAGTCTTCGTGTCGATATGCTATATATGTCAGTAGGTAAAAGAAGAGCATCAAAGTCCCTATGATTTTCACTATCTGTTACCCATTCCTACCTAGAAAGGGGATGAGGTCTCCATGGATTTAATTTATGGATTTCCTCACACACGTTTGGGTAATAATTCCATCTTGGTAGTGATTGATCATCAGACAAAATTATCCCACTTCATTTTGATCAGAGACACTCCTAAAGTGTCTGAGTTGGGCCGATTGTATCATCAGTAGGTGGTAAGGCTTCATGGTGTGTCATCAGTAGTTTTCTTAGATAGAGACCCTTGTTTCACCTCTTGGTTTTGGGAAGACCTTCATAATGACTTGGGGTCTCATATTAAAATGAGCATGGCATACCACCCAAAAAAGGATGGTCAGACATAGTGGGAAAATTAGATCATGGAGGACATGCTTTCTACATGTGTTTTGTATTTTGGAGGTTCTTGGGATAGAAATTTGGTGTTTGAAATTTTTTCTCATAATAACAGTTACCAATACTCTATTCAAATGGATCCTTTTGAGGTGCTCTATGGATTTCTTTTCATTCCCCCCTATGTTGGGATGAGGATGGTGAGACCTCATTGTTGGGGTCGAGCCTTGTGCAAGAGACATCCGAGAAAGTCAAGTTGACCAGGAAGCATTTATTGATAGCTCAGTTTCACCAAAAATCCAATTCTAATCAGAGGCATAGAGATTTAGAGTTTTTTTGGGTGATCAGGAATTCTTGAAAGTGTCCCCACATTTGGGAAATCGTCGTTTTAGAAATCATGGAAATCTGGCACCGTGGTATGTCAATCCTTTTGAGATCACATAGCACATCAGAAAGGTAGAAAATAGGTTAGATTTTCCATCTCATTTAACATCTATACATTATTTTTTTCATGTCTCCCAATTGTATAAGTACAACCCAGATCTGTCCCATGTGCTAAATTTGGGGGAGAGGAAGATAGAGACTGATTTATCAGTTTTTATGTGGTCGGTGTGATTAGTGGATTCCAAAGAGAATATAATTCGAGGAAAGTCTATTACACTTTTTTGAGTCCTTTGGCAGCATGTAAATGATGTGAATGAGATGTGGTAGTGGAACTCATGGATTGAGAAAGAGCACACATTATTGTTTTCCAATCATTATTTTGGTTGACTTTTCTAGGTGGAAAGTTTTCATGGTTGGTAGAATTGTCAAATTCCATTCCTTATTTTAAGGTACTTTTTTCTCTTCTATTATTAGGCTAACATTTCTCCCAAGTTTTACCCTAAGTCACCCTTTATTTGGGATGTTTTTTGACATGTTTTGGTAGGACACAATGGGCCGAAATACTTATAAAACCATGCATACAAACCATCCATAGGTGTCAATGTCGTTTAAAAACTTTTGTAATTCTAATTTCTCCCTTAACAAATATACCCTATTGCACCCGTTTATTCCAAATATCATTCCTAGCTTCCATGGATTGCCTAAAAACTATCCCAACCTCCCTTGGAACTCAATTTTTAAGGTTGGATTTGGTGAAGGAACTTCAATATCCCTCATGTAAGTTAGTTTCCTTCATTTTACCTTCCATATCCTTAGGGTTTCTCTCACTTTTCTTGAAGATAAAAATGTCCATAAGAGAGGGATTCATACCTAGGTTTATGTTTGAGTTTATTGGTCCAACATTTTGGTTTTAGGTTCATTTTTACTCCCTTGTGGTGCAGCGGTGGTGCAGTTGAATTTGTTCACAAGGATTTGAGGGGTTTGACACATTTGGTAAGTTATTCCATGTGTAAGAATTATTGGAATAGTTAGCTTTTCTAGATTTATATTATTATCATGTTCATATTTCATTTTTTTGTGCGAAAACAATTTTTGGTAGCATTTGTTAAACAATTGATTTTTAAATGCCATTTTTTTCTGAAAATAAGTGTTTTTCATGTGCATTCCATATTTTACCAATTAGGGCTATTTTATAAATCATGGAATGATTTTATTAAAAAAGTTCATACTAAAAACTCTAATTTGGGGTAATATTGATATGAATTTTGTTTTTAAAGAGGGGTTTTAAATCGATTTTATGTGTAATGTTTTTTGTACTTTTTGAAATTACTTTATAAAAATTATATGTGTTTTATTAGGTTGTACGAATAGTAAAAGATCATTTTTAGATACTATTTTTAGTGTGTATGACCATAATTGTTGTTTTTATGTGTAAATGTAATTTTATATCATGTGGAACTTATTTTTGCACAGGGAGGGAAACTCAGGTATCTAGGTGGGCAGATGTGTACTAGTATGCTAGTGATCCAGAGTGGTTTTTTCCCTATTTCACTTAGCATGTTTGACGTTGAAAACACTAACAAAACTTTAATGATGATGATTGAGGACCAATAGGTTATGGGTATTTTACCTACTAGTGTCTCCTTCATGAGAATAGATATTTGATCTATTTACTTTTACACTGAGATATGAGGTACCTGGGTCCCACGGCTAGCTAGTAACTAGGGGTGTTCCCATGACTACTACTTGTTGAATTTTTTGTATTTACCATTGGATTATGGTGTGTTTGGTTATAAAATTCAGTAGAATTCAAGTTTTATTAAATCTATTCATTATTTGAGGTTACCCCTTTGAAACTATTTTTATTTGAAAGTTTCACTTTAGAAATTGTTGCTACCGTTTCTTGTTTATAAAAACTTGCAAGATTTTTATCATATAGAATATTTGGGTGGTATCCTCTTAGGATTATAATCACGTCCTACTTACACCTTTGGGTGTAAGTATACTTTATTATGTTTAACAAAGGCAAGGTAAAGTCCTTTGGATATGGTGGTTCAGGTTGTTAGTTTCCTTCTATGATGTGGTGTTGTAGAGACGGCTCACAAGTGATGAACCCTTATCATGTGGTGATCCTTGGGTTTTTTTTCAGATAAAGTTTTAGTTTTGGACCTCTTGTATCAATATTAAAACCTTGGTTTCTATTATGAATTTTTTTAAGGATTGGCTAGCATGAAATTTCAGATTCGGTTATTCTTCATTATCGGTTGTTGTATGTATCCAAACTCATGAAAATCATTCAAAAACCATTATTTATGATACCTAAGAACTTGTGATATAACATGGGGATAGGTAACATCGACTTGTTCATACCACAAACCAGGTATGGTGTCAATTATGATGGTGACTAGATTCAGTTTGTGGCAGTCATTGTGATTAACACAAGAAAAACATAGGTTTGTGTGTACCGCAAGCTAATCTAAATATTCTGTTTAGCATAATCATGAATTGGTATTGTGTAAGAAGAAATAATAAATTAGTTATTTAATATAAAACAATCTATATTCACTATTTTTGTGAAATAAAAAATATCAAACAAAATAAATTAAATTGAAAAAAAATAATACCTAAAAAGTTGTTTGGTTTCATTCTACGCCCTTAAAATGAATTTCTCCCTCACAATTCATTTAGGTTATCAAAGGATTAATTCTTGAAATTTTATTTCACAGAAACCCAAATCATAAAAATAAACACTAAAACTTCCTTAAAAATGGAAATTTTGAAACATAGCGGTTACCCATATTAAATTGTAACTCTGTTTCCACATAGGAGAACAAGAAGGCAAGTGAAAACATGGTCAAGGAAGAAAAATATAACTATCATGTTCTGATAGGGATTGATAGAGAACCTGTTTATAATAATGTTAATGATCACAAATCCATAACCCAAATAGGCTGGGAAAGGCCATTGATATCAAAAAAAATGATGATAAAAGGACAAAATTTTATTTTACGACCTTTATTCTAAAGTTGAAGAATTTTAATGAGAATATAAACTTACTTTATTTCAGAAAAATATCATCCATTTTAGGACTCGATGAATTTATACTTCATATCTTATTCTAAGAAATGAAGTTGAATTTTTAATTCCCAAAGAATCAAAAGATCATGAGATCTGTAAATATAATGATAGTTCATTCCATTGGTCTTTATCAACAGAAAACTGTTAACACATGTTATCCTATAGGCATAAATCCTCATATGGTGAGATAATAATTTAATATCTAAAACCTCATCTAGAGTTTTAACATAAACCATTCCATAAATGGTTATCCTTATAACTCTTCAGAAATATGAAAGTACACAACTTTAGAAATAAGGTCACTAAATTTTTTAGATTTATCTTAACATTTATCCCACATATATAATAAATTAATTCTTATTTGTCACATACCAAACATTTTAATACCTTTATCATGCATTCTCTTAAAACATGGTAATAACATAAATTACCATAAATCATTTTTTTAAAACATGAATGATTTATTATTTCATAAATAATTGAATATATTCCTTGAATTCAATTAAGGTTGTAAATATAATCCATGATAAAATAGACCAACTTTTCAACAAATCAACAATCAGTTCCATGGTAATAAATACTATCCAATTTATTTCATCCATATCAATCATATCTTTGTCCAAGATAAAAACATTTATCAACATCATGAACACATTAAGGGTTACCTTCCCTTAAACAAAATATCACTTCTATTAAATCATTTTTCTATGTCATTATCACCATTCAACATA
This sequence comes from Viscum album, assembly GCA_963277665.1. Taxonomy (NCBI): domain Eukaryota; kingdom Viridiplantae; phylum Streptophyta; class Magnoliopsida; order Santalales; family Viscaceae; genus Viscum; species Viscum album. Next base: position 93,163,459 of record OY728155.1, read on the forward strand.
TCCTTCTAAATCCTTAAGGAACAACATATACTTAAGATAAAAATATATTTAATGATTTGTATAACTTATTTTTTCAATTCCAAGACATATACACTTCAATAATCCAAATTTAACTTAATCCATTACTCATGAATCATCATATTATTAATTAATACCCCATTCCTACAATATGAAATATGAATCATGTATTAAGGTTACTCAACCTAAATCTAAGCATTCTTCTTAAATGTAATGTAAAAATTGCTATCAAAACATCCCATACATTTCACATGTTGTTTTTGTTCTCTTTATCTTCAACGGTATAACAAGTACTTGTGCACCTTCCTGATGTTATTCATGATATTTCTACACGGGAAATAAATTTTTATAATTCCCATACATTCCACATCTTAAACATTTAATGCTAACCAAGTTCCTTCCAGTTCCTTCTAATGACTAGGACTAGAAAAAATAATGTTAACAACACTTATCATAGCATAAAACCACATAATCCTGAAAATTACCTAATTTTTGTCTATATTATGACAACTAATTTTAAATTTATGACAAATTAGGCTTATAATTACAGAAATACCTAGACATATCCTTATAAATATCCCTAGGTATGTCACTAATGTTTTCTTATCATGGTTTCCAGATGTTTTCTAATGCTTTCAATTGATAATAACTATAGTAACCCATCCATAACATACATGGATAATGATTCATTTTTTATGAATATTTAGTACATTTCCAAAATACATTCTCGAGGACTATAGTAGTATAGTGTCTTTGGAAACTTGGAAAATTATTCTTCTATCTTGGTGAAATATCTTCAACATATCCCTTAATGATATTCCTCTTTACTAATCCTACTTAAAATCTTTCTTCATAACTTGGGGAAAGGAAACATAAGAAAGGGGTGATCTCAGATTCATAATAAGGGTAAATGAGGGAGATATGTAATAATAACATTCCTATAAGTGTATGAGAACTTTATAATATCATTATAAGATCATACTATGCTTATCAAATAGAACAAACCTGAACTAAGGAAAAAATATTGGTAGTCCACAACACAATAATCGTAAGATAATCGATATAAAGATCAATAAAAGCATAAAATGGGAATAATAGATGGAATTTTTGGCATACACATAAGCATATAAAATCATTCCCAAAAATTTAGGGCTCACTACCAAAACATATCAAGACACTTCATGGGGGATACACCTACTAGTCTCAACACACCACCATCCACAGTTATAACCCTTTCCTTAGAGTCAATCATATTTTACCTTCTTCCCATATTGGATCAATCCTGTCAATTTTTCCCATCATTGTATTATTATATATAAATATTTACCCAATGAATTTGATGGAGATATAGGTCCCACCATCATGTAATCTATAACAGTCTCACAAAGTTTTATCTGGTCTACCCCATCGTATATGCTACAATGGACTAACACTGTACTATCTGGTCCACCCCATTATATAATTGGTAATGGGCTTACCAAGTTATATCTAGGCCACCCAATCATATAAGACATAATGGGATTACCCAGATCTATCTGGCCCACCCCATTGTGTAAGAAATTTCCATGAACCAAAACACTAATATACTATAAAAGATAATTATATCATTATAAAAACTAATAACAAAATTACTATTTCATAACCAAATTAACCCAAGGAACGGAAATGGGTTTCATGTCAAAATATTTAAAATTTAATTAGGTCATGGAAATGAAATGGATTTCATAACGAATTTCTTTTAATCATGATTTACCTTTGGAAAAGAAATGATTTCTGTAACAATTTCTTTCAATCATGATTGACCTATGGAAAATAAATGGGTTCCACTAACACCATTTCATAAAAAATAAAAAATTCAAAGAAATAATATGAATTTTATCATTGGATAATATCCCTATTAATTAATAAACTATATTAAATGACATCATCTTAGATGGATAAGTATTTTGAAAGATCACTCGGAGCATAACGTTTCTTTTAAAAATCACTTTGTTAAACATATATAATTTTCAAAATACATTTATTTGAAAACATATAAATGAAGATATAAAAATAATTTAAATCATTTATTTAGGAAAAAATCATTTCTACTTTGGAAAATGATATTTAGAACCTAAATGATTTTAAGACAATTTCCTTTAAAAATATCCTTGAAAACTTATAAAGGAAGCATTGAGAAACATTTAAATAAAATTTTATAACATAATTTTTTTAATATATTTTATGTGAACATGAGATTAAAAATTCATTTAAAACATTTTTAAAACATTTTTATAAAACAATTAATGAACATGGAATTCCAAACGAATAGGGAGACAAGGTTTGATTTTCTTAAAGACACATTATTAATTATATTAAGTACCAAAGTGTGGGAAAATGGTACCATTATGTGAAGCTATCATTAATAACATCAGGAAAAGAAATTTAATGGTATTAATTAATATATGGATCATAATATTTAGTTAATGGAATCATAATCCTAAAAAATCCTGATAAATTATTAAGTTATAGCAATAAATTGTTACCACGTTGGTAAAACTGAATCATAATCCCCATGAAACACTAACATTAATTGAAGTTTAAAATATAATTAGAAGAATAATATTCATGACATAACATTTTAAAGGGATGTATATACTTCTCGTATAAAAATATAGGTGCATAGCATGACATGTGTCTCAAAGAAGAAATATTGAGACGAAATTACTTTACTGATAAGTAACATTCCGACCACAAACCACACGAAAGAGAGACAATCAAATGGATATGTCAATACCAATAAAAATAATGATAATTATCATATAATACATTCATGGGTATTAAATACATGAGTCAAAAGATACAAATGGTGAATATGGTATAATTATTTTAGAAATAAATGTAAGACTATAAATCCCCTTACTAATTGAGTAACTTTTGAATTGTGAGATACCTGAAAGAATAAAAAAATTGAATAATATAATCTCATTAAATAAAGTAAATTAATTATATAACATGTAATAGGTCATTATATAAACCACATAATAGTAATAGGTGGTTAATATAGAATATATCACATAGAAATAAAAGTGAAACGAGAATACCCTTACCTTAAGTCTTAAATTTATTCGCACATTTTCAAAACTCATGTATAATAAATATTAATCTATAATAAATCTACCAAAGAAAAAACTTATTATATATCATATAATATATGATTTTATTATGAATTTATATTACCCATTTATTAAAAATTTCATGTTAAAGTAACATTTTGGGTAATAAGCGCTTTATTTTGGTATATGTTTTAACATGTTATTCTTGATCCTCTTACTTAGATAATGGTTTAATTATTTAAGTAATGTAAAAAACTATATATATTAAGTATTTAAGTATTTATAATAATCTATAAAAGATATAAATATTAAATGGAATAAACTTTTCATGGAGATGGTAGGTTGTACGTACGCATGAACAATGTTTCTGTTTACTTATTGTATTGAAAGAAAGAAAGTAAATAATATATATATATATATATTATAATTACAATACATTTAATATTTATTTTATATAATATACATTTAATAATCCCATCTTTAATTCATTCCATGTAAAGTGTGAATGAATCACATCTCTTTGAAGAGGTGGTGGTCCACATGCCTACAAACTAATTCATCATATTCCCACAAAATGGAATGAATGGTGCTATGTGTTCTATAATAATTATAGAAGAATAAATAAATAAAATATATCACATATATCTTATAAAAATAGTAAATACATCATTATTATTAACCTTAAAAGGTGGTATTGTAAGAAAAAATGACATTGGTTCAAGAGGTGGTAGTTCGTCGTACACACGAATGATGATTGTGTATCTCATTTGATGGAATTTTGTGTAGGTGTAGGTTTAACCCCTAACATTACAATATATATGATTATTTAGGATATATAATTTATTGTATAATTAGGTATTGGGAATAATTTATGGGGTTTATAATGAAATAAAATAACATTTTTTGTTGAAGGATGTTTAATATTTTTTGGTTAATTCCTTTTGGTTTACACGAAAGGAGTAAGTTGGTTTGATTTCTTCCCAAAATGAGTATTTAAATAAGATTGGATGGAATTTGGGATATTATTTAGGTAGGTTTTATACAAGACATATGGATTTAGATGTGTGAAGAAGTGATGGGTGAGTACCTTTTTATATTGGAGGATGAGTGGCATTCTTGTAAATATTAAAAGGTAAACACTATTGGGCGGTCTCCACTACATCATGTGTCTCCAATAATAATCCAAATTCGATACAAGGGATAATATGGTAATTATATGTCCATAAAATTTATTTTTTACATGTTACAAGGTTATTAATCCTCTTATGCTAAAATTCAACCTCTATGTAATGTCGTTTTTACCTTAATCATTGTAATTAATTTTAATTACATTCACTAATTTTGTTGGTAAAAAAAATATACCTTAAAATAAATTAACATTATGTTGATTCCAAATATATAATCCATTTTTTAATATTAAAAGGACTTAAGTGGATTAAATATTTTTAAAATTAATTTTGTGGACAGGATGAGACAACAGGTTTTTAAAGTGAAAATTTTCCAAAGTTTGAAATGTTTTTATATCCAAATTCACATTTAAATTCATTCCAATAAACCAAGTTGTATTAATATAGGTATAATTGATCTAAATTTAATTTAAATATAATTTATCATTATAAATAAATTATATAAAAATGAGGTTTTCAATTAAAATTCTGTTTTTCACTATTCATCAAAAAATTAAACATCATAGGAAAATATCAAAAGATTATAAAAAGTAAATTTTGATATTATGATTTAAAAAATGAATTTTGTTTTGTTAAAATGAATTTACAAAATTTTTAAATATTATATTTTAAATAGTCCCTGTATTAAAAGGTGGTAAATTTATCTTTTAGAAAAAATATATCTTTATTCATCAAATTGCATTTATTCTTATCTCTTTTCTAGAAAACCCATATGATGTGCATTAAATTGTTTACTGAATGTAATATATATATAAATATATATTTTTAAAATAATTTATCAAATATAATTTAATAATATTAATGTGGTGAGACATTTTTGATTCCATATATATAGTTTCCAAACAAAATATTTACTATACTTTCAAAAGGGTTTTATTTTCATTTATAGTTAATTGGTCACCAAATAATTCTTATTATATACATGTGTGAACCATTTTTTCAAAAGTTATTTAATATTATTCGAAACCTCCATTCTAACTTCTATGTGACAACTATAAATTTATTTTAATAATATTATTAATAGTACATTGTACTTTGGTAAAACTAGGTCTTGTATGTAAAGAAAGATATCTAAGGAACTCGACATTGTGTGTAACAAATGAAAAAATAGAGTTGTGTGTAACATAACACAACATAATTATTGTGTATAGAATATGATCAAATGGGTTTTTTGTATAATGAAATAATAACATGGTTCATTCATATAACATAATCATTATTTAGTGTTACATGAAATGAAAAATATAAAAAAGATTAAATTAAATAGAAAAATGTTAATTCATAAGAACTTGGGGTGTTACAATGAATCTTTAACTTCACTATCTGTTAAAACAATTACTTCCACATAAACATTAGTGTTAATTATTTCTTAAAATATAAATCTTGATGGTGAAATAGATAATATGAAATCATCAGAAGAGAATTTACCATAGGATCACTAAAAATAGTATAGATAACTCAACCCATTGAGTTAATAATGAATCTATTTTTATAGATATTATATAAAAAATAAAATGTATATAAAAATTTAGAAGGGTAATTTTTTTAACAAACATACCACATCATCAATGGTTGATGTAATAATGTCCCATAACAATTTCCCCCCAAAAAAGAGTCTAAATGATTTGGGCCTAGCCCAAAAAAATATAGACTGGGATATAAAAACATCACATAAAGTAAAAAAATAAACTTTCCTTATTGGATAGTTTTGGAGTTACTATATATTTGGGCATATTGATATCTTATAATATATTCGTATGTGGAAAATAAAGAATTCCAAAAATCATGGGGATAAAAGGTGAAGAACGGAGGCACCCTGCTGATGTAAATAGGTCATCATAGTTAAAGAATAATTTTTCCAAAAGTAAAATATTTTAGAGATTAAATAAATTCTCTGATATTTGAAATATTGGTGAATAATGCTATGAGGAATATTGGTATAATCCTTCTAGGTATCATCCACTTACTGATTAAAAGAGAGAACCACCATAGACTAAGAAGCAGGTATAGGATAAAATTTTTTCTATATTGGGAGACAAGTTATTAGTTAACTCTGATAAATAAAATCCTTCCCAAAGGAAAATGAAGAAATATAACTAGGATTTCAAACTTTTATGGAAGATGTGGATCTATAATGGAAATATAGGTCATCTATTATACCAGTAAAATATAGAAATGAATGGAAAAATAAAAGGATGAAATATTAAATTAATAAGGGGTATAATAAAAGAGATATATGGTCATATTGAACTCATTATTGATACTGTTAATGAATAGGTAGAGAATATTCCCAATAAAGGAAACATCAATTATGGAAAATATTTGTGTGGTAGGTGAAACCCAGAAAGGAACATATCTTTCATATTTATGACTATTTTTATTGTACCAATGAAACAATTGGAAAAAACTTGTAAGATCAAGTTTTAAAATTTTCAATAAAAGTAAGGTTTCCTCAACGAATTTGTTTTGGATAATATTACCAAAGGTTTTCTAAACATATAACCAGATAAGTTAGGGTTGGATATTACCTAAGAACATGTTGGATATAAATATTGTTCTCTATTTTATCAAGTCATAAAGTCAAGTATAGCTAATAATAAATGTGAAAAATATGATAATAACATGCCTCCAATAGTATAACAGATTTTTAAATTCCAAGATGATGTTGTCCTGAAGAGGTCTAGAAATTTCAGAACTATGAGAAAATTATTTTCCAATTGAGAAATTTCTCCTAACCCTATTTCCAAGATAATGGGATATTGAATAATCAACCATCTTACCATTTCATTTTCTTTTCCATAAATAATTGTAATTTAATGTGATTATGGTTAGAGTGTATCATTTGAGGGGGATATCTAAAAATACAAAATGGGTAGTGATTTATTTCTTCTATTTGATTCAATAAATCTATAAATCCCTAGAAAAATTTAAATTTTGAGGTATAATTTCATTCTACCATATATATTTTCATTCATAAACATTATTTTTTTAAGGGAGAGTGATTGTATAACCATATGAGGAAGACCTGGAATATCAAATGTTTTGATGCATCATTTCAACTGGTTGTAGGTTCATAAAACTTCTTGAAAACTGCATGAGTAGATTCCATGTTTTAAAACTTAAAAATATGTTCCCCACCTAAGTGAGTAATTAGATATCATTTCATTCTTGACATACCATTATTATTTTCTATACTAGGATATCCTATTTAGATGTAGATTCAATTATTTAATAGAACCAAGCTAAGAAAAAGGTGTGGTACCACCTATCCCTTGGGATTTTTTGATGTCGAGAATGGGGAAATGAACATTTTGATCCTAACATATAATTTCAATTAATTATAGACAAATTACTTTTCATTTTTATGCATTTTCAATTTGTAGGATAAAATCACATTGACCAATGGTGGTAATTTGGAATTGAAAAAAATACACAAAGGTGGAGATTATTATGTCCAATGGTTATTATTTGTATTTGTTATCAATTTTATTTAAATCTTCATATTTTAATTAATTTTAATGTAGATGTATTTAGTGATGAATTGAGTATCAAACTGTCAAAAAAAGTGTTTTTTCATTGTACTTTCACAAAAAAGGAAAAGAACAAAAATAATGGGAATAGTAGTTTAGAAACAATGTTGTAAAAGTGGCTGACCTAGATGCTAATTGAACAGTACTTATTGATTACCTTAAGAAGTATACTGTCACGACCCGTCCTCGGGGCCCGTGCCGTGACTACCCCATGCCCACCTTCCATAGGCCAGGGGCTGGAGACTAGCACCAAAGGCGTAAATCCCGATAACTGGGAAGGCATTGCCTTTATAAGAGTAAAAAAAACACCACAGAGTACAAGCGGAAGTAAAACACTAAGTACAAAGAGAAGTGCTAAAAATTAAATGGGCCATAATACAAACCCAACTGAAAGTACAACTACAACTGAACAAAAGTACAACGGTAAAAGACAACAGCTGGAAGAACGGAAGCGACTCCTAGGTCGTCCTCCTCGAAATCCTACCTGAATGGTAGGTACAGATGGCGTAGCTCCTGGATCATCCACCAGGGATACTACCTGAAGGGTAGGTACAGATAGCCTCCCCAACGCTCTCGCCTGTCAACCTCCTCCGAGTGTCGTCTCACCGTGAATTCCACCTCCAAATACTGACTCGTCGTGTAGTCCACCTCCGGGTACCATCTAGTCCTCGAACACTCGTCTTCCATCAGCACTGTCTGTCATCTGCAACCAACACAACGAGGTGCGGGCATATCCCGTGCAGGGGTGAGTATAACGATACTCAGTAGGGACCCCGAGACCCTCATGGTCTCACTAAAACCAACAAGGATAACCACAAAGTAGATCTCAATAGATAACCTCTATTTAGGTATATGCCCATACATACACCTAAGTTATCAAGTAACCCATCTCAATCATGAGGAAACACAAAGATTATTAAATCAACGGATAACCACTACCCAGGTATATGCCCATAAATATACCTATGTTATCAAGTGACCCATCTCAATCAGGAGGTAACACAAAGGTCATAGACTCTGCTCAAACCAGTATTTTCATTATTGTAACCGTAACTGCTGAAGAGCCCAGTCTCTGGAGTGTACAGTTGTCCTATCATGACTCTAAGGTACTGCTCACTAACCTAAGACTGCTGAAGTACTCCTCTTGTCGAGTACCGCGGGTCAGCCACCCAAACACAGTAGTGCTTCCCGCCGGGGTATGCTACCCAAACACAGTAGTGCACACCCCCTATTAGCCTGTAGAGGTACTCTCCGGACGAGTACTGTGAGTCTGCACTGTCACACAGGTAGTGCTCCGTCCGCCATGGGTCTGCACCCAAACAAAGTATTGCTCCCTCCACTGGGCTAGTCGACTCACTCCAAGTCGAGTCGGTCAAGAAGTCGTCAAGTCTCAGTCGGCTACATGGTCTCCTTACTTCGCACGCTCGTCTCTGGGAGGGTCCGCTCCATGAGCTATAGGTCGATAATCCAAGTATCTCAAAGTCCCACGAAGAAGTATCTCAAAAGGCCGCCTCGTCATAGGGGTCTCAACGCAATAGAAGACCTGTCAATCGGACGCCCGGTCTGTGAGTTATTAGCCTTTTCGTCCTAGGGGCCCGGTTGGTTTCGTGAGCGAACCCACCCAGCCGTATCTCAACTGTACCCCGAACTCTCATAGGGTATACTCATAGGGACCGTTTCTCAACTTGATCACCAATGTCGCTGATGGTTCGCCAAACGGACGTCCGGTCTGAAAGATATCATCTTTTCCGTTCAAGGGGCCCGATTGGATTTTGGGTACGATCCAACTCGACCACTATCCAACAGCAACCAAAACTCAGGCGAATTATGCCAAAAGTTCCATCTCATCAAGAGGAATTTAATGAGACAGGCGGCGCGTCAATCGGATGCCCGGTTTGTGAGTTATTGGCGTTTTCGTTCAAGGGGCCCGGTTGGTTTCATGAGTGAACCAACCCGACCACACTCCGAAGGCGTTCAAACCTCGAGCAGAGTAAGCCAAAAGTTCCATCTCATTAAGAGGAATTCAATGAAGTCGACGACATGTCAATCGGACATCCGGAGCTCAAGATATGAGTGTTTCCGCTCCGATGGCCCGGTTGGTTTCGTGTACGAACCAACCTGGCCAGATCCAAAGTTCTCCGAAACCTTGAGTGCGATATACCAAAACGACCGTATCGATCCAAGGATCGCATCGCCGCTGATGACACGTCGATCGGAGGTCCGTAACCCGAGATATGGGAAAAGACCGAAAAGGGTCTGAAAACGGGGGTTTTGGGCCCGGACCGACCCGGCCCGAGACCCCGCTGGGTCGGCCCGGCCGGGCGCGGCCCGACCCGAGTGGCGCGGCCCGGCCGGGCCTAGGCTAGGCCCGGCCCGGCTGGCGCGGCCCAGCCCGGCGTGGGCGCAGCCCGACCCGGCCTGGGTGCAGCCCGGCCCGGCCCACTGGCGCACAACGCCGGCTGGCTCGGCCGAATGGCCGAGCCGATCGGTTTGCGGGGGGGGGGGGGGGGGCTGCCCCCCGTGTTTTGTAACTGCGACCCCCCTTAATGGATGCCGCTAGCTGGATGACCGGGGGTTTGAACCCCCGGCTTTCCCCTTGTCCAACCGGCCTGCACCGGACGGCCGGTTTCTGCGGCCACGGGACCGGCGACGACCGGTCCCCTCCATGCTCTGACACCGGTGGCCAATTTCCGGCCGCCGTTTCCCATGATCCGCCACGACCCGGTACCAGCCGCGGCCTTCATTCGTCCGGTGTGGCGCGACGGCGCCGCACCCCTCCGCCGCGGCCCCACTCCGTCCGCGGTGCTTTTGCTGTTCTCCGGCGTTGTGCGACTGCACCGTGACTTGGTTCAATTTCACGGTGCGACGTGATAGCGTCGTGCATTCCTTGCCGCACGCTCCCGCGCGGTGCGACGGCACCGCGCCATTTCTGTTCCAACCACATTAGAAACAAACATGGATAATGGAGGAGGGTCGGCCGTGTTTATGCAGTCCGACCCCCTCTCGTTAATCGAAAGAAATTGGTCATATTCCACGAAGAACGTCAAGTAGTAATCACGAACAAAAAAAATAATTAAATAAACCCCTACAGTTTTCCCGCAAACAAGAATTCCCAACCCGCAACATATTCTTCGCGGATCAACTTGATGTTTAGTTGATCCACGTTCTTTGATTTAGAAGGAAGTAACATGGGGTTCATTAATATTCACAAAAAAATTCCCTACCTCGATGTTGCTTTAACGGAGGTTCGTCGAACGAGGATTCATCGCAGAAAGAGACGTCGTGAAAGAAGACGTCGTCGACGTCGCGGTAAGAGGCGTTGCGGAAGGAGATGTCGCGGAAGGAGACGTCGACCTCTGAGGAATCCGGCGTTCTTCGCGTTCTTCGTGTTCTTCGACGAAGAGGATGAAGAAACTCAAGTCTCCCTTATCTTTTCTCCCAAAGCACTCAAGCAACAAGCCTCCAACCCAAAATAAAATAAGTCCCTTATTTATTTTATTAACACAACTTAAGGTTTGAAATTCAAACACTCACATTAACACACTTCATTAATATCATAAGTTATCAAAACTTAAGTTATCAAATTAAAATGTGAGTTGAGGGAGTTAAGGAATGTGAACGGGTGGTGTTCGTGTGGGCCCCACCACTCTCGTAACCTCCCATGGGAAGTTGGGTAGTTACCCAACATCCACCCAATGCATAAATCCACTTAGAAAAAATAAAAATTGTAGTTAAATTTTTATTCCATCTTCCTCAATTTTTATCAACCTCTCTCGTGAAAACGCAACTCCGGAAAAGGTGTTTCTAAGCAATTATCGGCGCTGCGGTTTCATCGGTGCCCTCGTAATTCGATTTCGAGCACCGGTTCAAAAGTTAAAAAAACCCGCTCGTTCGTTCACTGAATGTACCTGAGCCAAACTTCGGAAAATGATTCCGGGCGCACCGGGCCTCGGAATCAGGCGCCGTCAGAAACTACGTTCTTGTAAAATTCCAAAGAAATTTAAGAAAAAACTTTCCTTGATATTTCTGGGCCTTTTCATATACATAGAGTTATTCATGATGTATCCTTACCATATTAGTGTTTATAATCTTAAATAAACAATTTACATGGTAATTTACTTATATTATTTGTTTTATATAAAGGTTATAGTAGTTCAATACTATAATTATAACCTCAATATTCTATGAAATAATTCTAAAAACATATATCTTATGGTATATATACATCATATTAAATGGAAAAAATAATTTCTAACTTTCGGGTTTTGCGAGATCTGAAGAATTTATACTTCTTCTTATGAATTTCATACATGGTGATTTCAAGTTATTTAGATAATGAGGACCGAACCACTAAAAGGAACACCACATGTTTTAGGTGTCATTTTTGTTTCTATTTATGAGAACATGTTTTTGACTTTTTAATTGAAAAAATTATCAATATATCACATTTTATCTTTTACATTGATTTAATATAAGAACTATGATATTTATTTTGTGGTCAGGTATCTTTCATTGGGTGAATTATTAGTGGTATGGAATTGATTTATTGATAAATATAGAATTATTTACATCTATAAAGGAAGAGATATGTCATTCCCAATTAATTAATATGGTATTACATTAATAAAATCCATGCTCATGGTATAAGAATTTAGGTATGTCCATTAATGTCATAAAATAATAAATAATGAAAAGATGATGACACAAAGTGTATACCCTTCTATATAAGATATCACTTGGAAAATATATTATATTAAATAGAGAAAGCTCATAAGGGGTTTTCATTATTTTAACCTCCCTTATTTACTTAGGGTCCATGATGTGTTTCTATATACCAATCTTATTATATCATTTACATAGACTTCTACTAAGATATGGTCTAACATGGTCTCACTTTAAGTGTATTCAAAAGTTTGGATAATTAGAAAAAATTGGATTTTAGGACTTGGTGGGCCAAAATTACATGGTTGTTCTAGGTCCAAGATTAAATGAACCAAATAAATAAAAAAAATCAATATTAATCAAGTTTAGAATAACAATAATTGGATTTAGTAAATCAAATTATTCAAATGATTTAAAGTGAATACTGTAAAAATTTATTTGTGAATGAATACATTTTTATTCAAGGTTTATTGAATATTTAATGGGAGAATCAAGTCATGTTAATGGTTTGGATTTTATCATGTAATTAAAAATTGATGTTACAAGTACCTGATAAAATATTTGAATTTGTTTTAAAATGTTGTAAGCACTTCTTATGTCATTTTTTGGTATGGTTGAACGGTTAAGTTTTATAAGGACCCAAACGAAATTAATGGAAGTTATAACCTAGGTACTTAAACACTATGTGACCAAAAAATAGTGATTCTGAGTTCTTGATATAATTTTCTCTCATCTACACCTCTCTCTCAATTCTTATAGAGAGAATGAAGATTATGGTTCATGAATGGTTCGATTTGAGTTTAATGATTAATCGTTTTGATCTCATGTGATTGTACTAATGTTGAATGTTCCTTCAATTTCATGAAATGGTACTCAGATTGGGAAGGTAGATATTTAAGAAATATTTTAATTGTGTGTTGATGATCTAGAGGATTTTGGATTTGGTTCCTTCAACTGAGGATATCTAGTATTGAGCAGAACACATATTTGATAAAAATTGAATATGGTATGATTTCAATTTTTATTTACAGTTTTCATTTTGTTTTTTATGATTAAATTAAATCTAACATGATCCATAAGTGAATATAGGTTGTGTTATACTATATTATATGTTTCACAAGGATGTTGGTGCATTTGGACATCTACAAATATTTCTTGAGTTCAAGGCACTTCCAACTCAATATTAGTCATGAAACCCAAGTCCATGTGCCTAGATATTAATCTAGACTCTGTCTTAAAACAATGGGGCTATTCCTACTCCATGATAATGGTAATTAATGGAATTAGACAGACACCTAATTCATAGAGGGATGTTTGGCCGGGGTAGATGGGTATGTTGGATCCCCCTCGAACGTGTCTAAAACTCAACATAAATGGTTTTTGTAATCATAAATTCATGAGTGGGTATATGTTTTACAAGTATTCCATGGTTTAATGATCATTAATTTTATTAGCTTCTATGGGGGGTGATTCTTTTATAAAAGAGGCTAATTCTTTTTTTATTGGGATAGAGATATTCCTTTCCACTAATATTTCCATTGATGAAATTGAAAATGGCTCATAAGTGATATTTTACTCTCTCTATATGGATGGTATGTTCCTCCTTGGTCCAATTTTTATACCATTGGAAGATAAAAGAACCTCATTGGTTGGGCAGGCCTAAATCACATCTAGTATGAAGATAATTACGCTGCGGATTGCCTTGCTCGAAAGGCTAATCAGAGTAATACATATAATATTTATTCTAGCCTAGGATCCCTTCCTCATTAGTGTATTGATTTTGATCAATCATATTCTCTCATCCTCCACTACTTCAAGCCTCCTTGAATCTATTGTCTCTGTTCTCTCCCTATTTTTCATAAAAATTCATGCGTTGATTTAAAAAATTGAAATATATATATATACAATAAGTAACTTTTGAGGGTGTATTGTATTCATATACATATATGGATTTAAAATAAGAAAAAACAATATATATATATATATATATATAACATTGGGGTATGAATTTAAACTACATTAAAAAATCAATAAAAATAGGGCATACGTGTCAATCCCACCATGAAAAAATATCCCCCCATTGATTTAGAGGGGGAGTGTATGGAAACCTGCTCATAGTGAAGGTAATTTTTTTTAAAAGAATAATGGATATTTTAAAATAATTAGTGCATGCCTTATACGAGAGTATGCTGTCATCATAAATGAAATAGAGGCACCCTAAGGGGTTCCAAAAATGTGGACCAACGCTATGTCAAGTTACCCAACCTAGGTCGAGCCAGGCCAGAATAGACATGCCTGGTCCAGATTACCCACCCTAAGCCAAAATTAACCTCTAGGGACCTATTCAGGATCTAAAAACTATAAAATTGTAACCGAATGACAAATTTAACTTAATTTTCTATAATTTTATAAAACAATTTGGGTTCCACAAGATGTATCTATAATTAATTAAAATGAATTAAATGTGAGTTTAATGCATTAAAATTACTCTCGAGTTGAATTTTAATAATTTTAATATTTATTATGAAAATTAATTTGTTGTTGACTAGCACGTTTATGTTTGGTTTATTTAATTATTTAATATTAATTATGTCAATGAAGTTTTTTATGATAATTATTTATTAAATGTTATTTTAAGATGGGACAAACATTATCCCTCCATTTTTATATTTATAAGGTCATTCATGTCCAATTTTAAGGGATAAAATGTAATTATGCATCTCAAGTACCCCCTCACTTATGCATAAGTATACATTGTAAAAATAGAGAAGTTTGTGATGACACAGCTCAAATCGAGAGCCATCATAGAACAGAACAATAAGAATGTGAAAGATTTTCATGAGTGTTGCAACTTGAGTTGGTTTATAGATCAATGAGTTTCCCCGCAGTCTTGATTGATCCATAATTCTCTTTATATATCAAAAATTATAAATAACATTTTAAATATTTAATTTTTTTTATTCTATTATGTATGGTTAATTATTTATGGATGATTCAAAATCACATAGAAAAAGTTAATGAGAATTCATAGGTAAAATAATTGAAAATGTATGATAGATGTACTTTATTTATTCTTTAATAATGTTGTGAGTGTGATCACATGGTAACATTAAATATAAATTGAACTATATTTCAATCTTATAAAAAAACCAAAAACCCCTAAAATTAAATATTCGTTTTCATTAATTCATGGAATCACTTTATTTTTAACAACACCAATCATTTTAGGTGGTCACAATACCTTGTGAAGGGTGAATCTTACTGTTAGGGTGTTATTTTGAAAGAAATGGGTCTACTCAATGAAACTAACAAGTAAAATATTAGTCACAACTATCTTGTTTCAACTTTATAGGTAAATTGTTCAGTAATAAAAGGTATACCTTATAGGGGATGAAACTACACTGAATATATCAAGGATTCATGAGTTCATGTGGTTGGACACCCAAAATATTAACATGGAATCTCATAGTAGTGGTAATTCCATAGCTACAGTTACAAAGAAATTTTTCGGGATCATTTCTATTATATTACTCAAGGGACTATGTACTTCAGATCAAGAAGATGATGTATACAATGTTTTAATAAAATAATGAGATACATTTAAGACAAATAAATATAAAATTGCCTAAATTTTTTAATAATGACAAAAATTTTAGTCTAATTATATTTAATTTCAAAGAAGAAAGTAATACCACAAGTTCACTGTAAAAAAATTTAGACAAAGAACATGTCCTAAATGTAACTAACTTCTAGAGTGGTAATGGTGCTTATAAAAAGTACTATAATTTTAAAGGAAATTTTATGTGTTTAATTCCATACTACTTGATGATCCACCTCAAGAAACAAGGGGGAAACATAATCTTATAGGATAAACATGGATGTTTAATTTGAGTTTCACATCATAATGACATCATCAATGCCTAATAGTTATATATAAAACAATATAAAATTTATGTTCAAACATGTTGTCTCAACTTTGAGATGTTTTCAAGGAGAATGTAAACAAAGAAATGAATGAGATTATCTCATTTATACATCCTTATCACATAGTTAATCCATTTTTATTTAGAATTATAAAATAAATAATATTAAAAAAACATCAATACCTTTTGGGTAGGGTTCTCCATAAATATAAGAACTTAATGAAATTCTAGTCTTTAGTACTTATGGTAAAAAAGTTGAATACATGGAGAAAAGTCCAATGGAAAGGGTGACAATAATGAATCCTTTACAAAATACTTAAAAGAATCCAAATATAAAGAGATCATCAAACATGAGTCTATTTGATTCTCATATTGAAAGAATGGTCACCCAAAGATAAATTGAAATGAATTTAATAAGAAGAATAATAATATAGATGATTTGTTTACATTAATAATATTCATCAATGAATGTAATATTTTTATTTTTATTCTCTTTTATTAGATACTCTATTTAAATCACACACATGTGACCAAGTATAGCAACCAAGTAAGTTCTAAAACATTACAGATGTAAAATGAATTCTCCAAGTGGATAAGAAAGGGTGATTACTACATTATCAGTGAGAAGCATGCAACTTATAATTTCTTAGTGAATTGATTCTTGTAGAACTATTTTTAGTAATACCAAAAAACATATCTCGTGATTTCATTGGAAATAATGCTATATTACTTTATTATAGAATTAATGTTTTTTTGGTGTCTCATACTGAACTAATAGTTTAGTAATACTTGATTCATTGGTAATAAAAGATGAATATAAAATTTAACAGTCAACAAGACCCAATTTTGGAAAGATAATGCCTTTTCAAGTAAAACAAAAATTAGTTTTCTAGCATATATCTAGTATTGTGTTTAGACTCTCTGGTTCCAAAAACATTAAGTATAGTCAACACACTTACTTTTCAAGTTTTATACAAAAAAACTATTTTGAAATAAATCTAATCCATAAAGATTATAGATATAGTTCATCTTGATCAGACATAGTATTTTATATAGAATATTGTGGTAAGTTTTTATACATTTTAATATTCCTATAAGACTTTTAGAAAATAAAACTAAAGTAAATAAAATTCATAGTTTAAAGATATGATTTTTTTCAGGCCCCTATGATAAATAATTTCTTAATGAGAATTCATCAATCATGATAATGTAATGTGTATTTATTCTTAAATTCAAATTTGTTTACACAAAATAGAGCCATAATCTTGGTTAAACGAGGATCAATGATGATCCAGATAAGTTGTGCAAAGTATCCCATTATCATTTGGATACATTCTTAAAAAATGGTGACATTAAACCATAAATATATTCCATATATAATGAAAAATGGATATCATATGATTTAAAATTAGTAATGTCATAAAAAAAATGCATTTACATGCAATAGTTTTGTTAAGGATATGTTAATATACAAAATTACATCAAGTAAAACATAAAGTGTATCTATGATAACTATAATAATGGTTTCAATGTATATTACATAAACCCATAAGATATAAAAGTAATAGTCATGTAATAGACAATATTTTAATAAATGGGTGCACATCTCAATTTGGGATTATGAGAGAAAGATAGCACTAGGTTAGTCAAGGATCAAGATGATCAAATAGTTGTCATATAAAAAAGATCCATAAGGTATTGTGGAAATGGAATGTTCTAGAGACACATAGTCAGTAAGAAAGTATAAAACCAAGATAAATGTTCTTATGATCACCAAGACAAGGTGATACATTAGTCAATAATAATAATGAATTTTTATCCATTAAAGAATAAGTAAATATAAATAATATGTATTTGATATGTTTATATGAATTTAATAAAATGTATTCTATGTACCAAAATTAATTCAATATTTTTATTATTTCACTAATTGATAAAATTATTTTATGTGTATTAAATAGAAGCCTTATATGGTTGGTATAATCATAGTACCAATAAAACTTGATTTTTTATAAAAACTTTTTATATTTAAATACATTAAAATTCCTCTAATAATATCAAATTTTTATTATCATTATATTGGAAATAGTATGTAATGGATAGCTCCCATGGAGGATATCATAAGGAAGATATATATATATATATATATTATTAAATCATAATGTATTAATGACATCATGTGAATTCAATATGGGATATAAGTTTTATGGATCCATTTTTGGGGTGGAACAAAGAGAAATGATCATAGAATATTCATTTGGAATGAAAATATGCTAGGTGTATACAAGAGGTTAGTGTGAGTTCCATAGTTTTCTACAAAAAATATGTTGATAAAATAAGAAAATTTTTTTATTAATCTTATAGTTACGTAATATTTGGTTTAATGTAACTCTCGTGAGATTGACATAAAGTTTTAACCCAGGTTATAGGGAAAATCTATTGAGGTAGATCTAATGGGTTACTTAGATTGAAAAAACTATTTCAAACAATTCAAGGGACAATTTGTTTCAACTTCATGTGGCATAAATCTGTCCAAGAATTTCTGAATCACACATAAGAGGATATTATAATGGTTATTAGAACACCATACACTTAAATTATATCATAGATTCCATGTAATTTAGTAGATAAGATATTTCTAACACACACATAATTGTAGGGAAATATTTTTTAAAATCAAGTACAAGTATAACAGAAGTAGCAAGAGTTTTCCAATAGTATATTAGAAAGTACAAGGTATATGTACGTATTATATAGAGAAGAAGAAAAACTAGTAATAAGGGGATACATACTAGTCTTCCTAAAAATCATTTGATCGAGTATCACATGTGGGATAAGAAAATGATAAATATGAGCTCATTGAAGTTAGTGGAAGCCATATCTATTAATATAGAGTAAGTTATGGATTCTAATGTAGCTATATAAGTATTATAAAATATAATACTATTTTTTCATGTTCTTAAAATCTCACCTAGTATGTAAAGTGTTATCATAATATAAATTTTTATAAGTTTATAATAAATTGTACTATCCAAGATATAAATATTAGGAGAGTTAACAAAAGGGATAATCTTGGGGATATCATATCTTGAGGATTTTTAATCAAATAGTTCAAGTAACAGAAATCCTATTAATCATGAAAAAAACATTCCATCCCCAGTGAATAAATATATATAACTCATAATAAGGATCAACTTATAATGTGAGAGCTAGCATGTTGATGGTTAATATGTTTTCTCTCTTTCTAGTAGAATTTTTGTAATTGTGGGTTCTTTAGACCCAATATGATCAGTTATTTTTAGTTACCATAACATGTATATAGAAATTTATTTATGATTTATTCTTAACATAGTGGTATTTTTACTCCTACAACCAATTTTTACACGGTAATTTACTTATATTATTATCTATATTAAAATTTTATTGCAGTTCTAATAAATAATGATTACCCTGAGATACTATGATAGAAATATTAAAATGTATTTACTACAGTTTAGATACATCATACTAATGGGACATAGATAATTCATTACTATCCGGTGTTGGAGGATCACAAGCATCATGACTTATTCATATGATATTCACACATGGTAATCTCAATATGTGTAGTTCTTGAGGACTGAACCACCTATAGGAACACCACATGTATTTTTGGTGTCATTGTTTTGATCTATTTAAGAGAATGTGTATTTTTATATTAAATTGAGATAATTATAGATGTGTACCATTTCATCACATAAATTTATGCAATAAAAAATCCATGATATTTATTTTTTGGTGAGTTATCTTGAGTTGGGTGCGTCATTAATTGTATGGTATTGATTAAATGGTCAAGATAGCATTTTTAGCTTCCACAAAGGAAGAGATATCTCTGGTCCAGCCGACCAAGATGTTAGTACCTTTATTAAATCCATGGAAATGTTAAAAGAATCTATGTTCTACCAGTAAGGTATTAAAATAATAAAACATGAATGGATGGTGATATAAATTATTCATTTAGATTTATGTAATATGAGGATACAAAGAGAATATATTATACTAAGTGTTCACATAGGATTCTTTCATTTAAATAGAATACCTTATCTACTTAGGGGAGAATATGTGTTTCCAGATATCACTATTGGTTTGTTATTTTCACACATTACTTTCGAGATAAGTTCTAAAATTGTCACACAAAAAGAATCTTCAAAATCTTGTAAAATTATAAATAATTTTATTTTAGGAAATGATAGGCCCCATGGATGAGGTCAAGATATGATATGTTTTAAACAATATTAGAAAATAAATAAATTTAATAATACTTATGTTAGGGATAATAACTATTTAATTTATTAAATGAAACTATTCATAATATATTATGTGAATTCTAGAAAAAAATTGAAAATAAATATTTATTTTTTCAAGGTTCATTTAATATTTAATAGGAAAAGTGATTCAAGATAATGGATTGGATGTTATCACATAATATTACTTTTATGTTACAAAAATGTGAAAATTATTTGTTACATTTTAAGTAAGTTATAAGTGTAATTTTTGACATTTTCTAGTCTCCTTAAAGGGTAAAATTCTATAATAACTTGAATGAAATATTGAAGTTATAAGCTAAGTATTTAAAGACTTTAATAACCAAAAATGGTTCTTCTAATCTCAATAAAAATTTCAATAATCTCCCCACCACTATCTTAAGTATTAATGATATAAAGAAAAGGGTAGTTCAAAATGGTTTAATTTGAGTTGAAGGATTGTTTATTTTGATATCTTGTGAACATGATGATCTAAAACGTTCCTACAATTATCCACACTAGGACCCAAGTTTCAAATTATTCAATATACGCATGTTTTTATGTGTTTTTGGATGATCTATAGGGTTCCAACATTGGATTATTTATGTGATGATTTCCAAAAAAGTGAATAATATGGATTTGATCAAAACCAAATGAGGTAAAATATTTATTTTATTTTTCATGGTTAAATTAAATTTTACATAAAACATAAGTTAATATGAGCTTGGTAATAAAAAAATTTAATGTTATTATGTGAATCTAAACCCATAAAAAAATACTGATTTTTACACTTCTTCATAGCCTCAGGTTCCTTTAGATATTTCCTGGACTCTAGCATTAATTAATTATATGATATGGTCATCATGTATATGATAAGTTATATAGATGAAGAATACCCATATTCAATAGTTTTAATGGATTAAATGAATTAATATGAGATATGGAGTTGGATGTTGAACTTATATATGGATAACCGTCATGGACTAGTATATAACATGTAAATATTTTTTAAAGTATGGAGGAGAGCTATATAAAGAAGAATACCTCATCCTGGATTTATCAAGAACTTTAGTTACGAATATGATAATGTATATTTACTCCGATATAAAGGTTTTGGTTATTATATATTTAGCAATATTGATTTGATAAGGCCTACTTCTGAGAATGTAAATATATTTTTCACAATACTCTAATATGAGGGTTTTATATGATGTAATGTCTCAAAAGTATTTTGTATGAAGTATGAAATTAATTTATTATTATTTAAAAACATTTGAGTAAGTTAAAATATGATTGAATGAGTTTGGAGATCCCATTTTGTTGGTGGAAGTCTTCTGAAATTCATTTGAAGAAATCTAAAATATTGGAGTACACTGAAAAACGATTATGTCTATAATATTAGACTTTTATTACTTGATCGTATGACTTAACTATAATCATAATTATATAAGGATATCATATGACTCTAACTAAAAACTATTATAGGACCATAATAGGAGAGTATCCTATGATTTCCCTAATCACCGTGTAACATTAGAGTCATCTAAAAATTGTTGAAGGATTTAATTATAAGACTACATGAGCAGAGTAATTCTTGACTATTAGATGTCATTAAAATATTTAAATCACATCATAATACTTCATAGGATTGTATGAATTCAATATAATAAGAAAAATGGAAAACTCACTAAACATAATCCTTTGGCCACCAAGATTAATAATTCACCATATGACTTGACTAGTATGTGTCTTTTAAGCCCCTAACATAAGAATTAAATACTTAATAAAAATTTGGAATTTCTATTAGATAAAAAATTGTGTTTATTGGTGTTAAATATGATGAATATGAGATAAATTTGGGATGATTCTTGGTTATTTATTCAGATAATAAAACATAAAAAAAATAAAAAAACTTGGACTAGTTTTTGATTCAATATATAAAGAGTACATTTCATCTTCCTTCATGAAAGAAAATATCAAAGAACTATGAATAATGGAGTTTCCAAATTTTTTAATTATAAGGATATGATGATATAATGTTTCTAATGTCTTTTATTTTAGTTATTAATATCATGAATCTTCTTCAATCAATGAACTAATAATGTTATGAAAAATATTAAAGGTGGAGTTCTATTTAATGTTTTTCTTGGTGAGGAAAATGAATTTAATGTGTTTTCAAGAATAATACATATGAAATTTTATAAAATCATTCGTGATCATTAGAGATCAAGTGATTAAATGGTCATTTATATAAAAATATATAGAAACCATATAAGCATGATCTATATACTATTATTTTAATTATCATTATATGAGGAACTTCAATCATTTTAGAGGAACTAATATGTAAGTCTAATAATTTTCTCAAATGATCTTCATGCCGTAAATATTTTGTTGTAAAAGTATGCATAATTTTTCAAAATGAAATAGAGAATTTTTTGAAGATAATTGGAGGTTAGGAATAAGATTATGATACTATTAAATAATAAATAATACTTTATTTGTTCATGTTTCTAAAATTAGGACCATTTATTAGCTATATTCTTAGAAGACTCCATGAGTGAAAATACAGTGCATGAGAATACATGGGAATACAAAATGGGTATTCTATTATGGTTCATTCTCACTGGTAGGTATTTTATCTTCTCAATATTCAATTTATGGTATTTTGAAAATATAAAATTCAATAAATTATTTTTCTATGAATGTGAGTAGTGTGGATCTTGAGGAGTGCAGAGATAAACATTTCATAAATCCATACAACAAAAAAAGTATTTAATTCTGTAAGAAAAGTGCATGAACTACAAGTATCTAAGGATAAAGTGTATCTCTTAAGGAATAATAATAACAATAATAAAAATAATAATACACAACAATTATTAGTGATGAATAAAAGAATAAATAGTTGTTATAACCTATAGTTAAGAAGAAGAGGGATAAAGAGAATTAAGCTTATGCAATATATTGGGTCTCAAATAAAGAGAAGAAAAATGGGGTGAGCATTGTGTAATAGAAGTAGACACTGAATAGTGGAAGTTTAGTTCTATTGAATATTGAGTTTTTGATATCCACCAATTGATTCAAAAGAAAAATAGAAGCTAGAAAATTCTAGTGACCCTGTTCGAAGAAAACTCTAAGTGAAATGTAGAAAGTAGCTTAAGGAAGTTGGTAGTCTAAATTTGAATTCTAACATGATGATTACTGTTGTTACTGGAGAAAAATATTTTATTTTTTTTTTTAGAATTTATGTTGATAGAGTAAAATGAGAGTAGTTTATGTTAAGAAGTTTGATGAATAATAAAACTATGAGGAAAGAGAAGGATAAGAATCACAATTTTAATACAATGAAAGTATAACCTGGTTAAAGAATCTCTTATTATTGAAAAACAAAATTTCAATATTTAATTTATATAAGTGCCCTTTAAACTAGTTGGAAGATATTTTTTGTATCATGAGTTAAAGTATAAAACGTTATCATTTGTAATCCACAATGATGATTCTAATGTAATGTATGATCTCAGGTGATTCTAGATCATACTAAAGAGAAACTAGTCTTTTTGTAGTGAAACTCATAAAATTAGTTGTTCCCACTATATTATGTTATAGTGGCTGTAAAAGTGAACTATATATTCAATTTAATAGGGGGTAAATTTTGTTTTGAAAAGAAAAATAAAAATTAATTGAACTCACTGATTTACCCCCCCCCCCCCCCCATATTAGTGAATTCTGACTGATTTAGAAGTGTGGAAAACTACACTTGGATAAGGAAATGAGAAAAAATCCACTAAAGTTAAAGATATGTTGATAGATTAATATGACGGAGAAAATATGAACAAATCAATTGAAATTTCATAATTAAATAAGTCTTATGAAAATGAGATTAAAACTAATAATCAACCAAAATATAATATAAAATGAGTGTGAAATCATGTGGATGTT
This sequence comes from Viscum album, assembly GCA_963277665.1. Taxonomy (NCBI): domain Eukaryota; kingdom Viridiplantae; phylum Streptophyta; class Magnoliopsida; order Santalales; family Viscaceae; genus Viscum; species Viscum album. The sequence continues at coordinate 93,188,096 of OY728155.1, forward strand.
TTTGAATGTGAACTGGAGAAGTATAGACCACAAAATCCATCACCTAAAAGATATATATGAATGAATAAAGGAGTAGAAATTTGTAATGAGTACACATTCTTATCTTATAGAAAGTCTAAAAAACTATATATAATAAAGAATTAAAATATCAAGAAGAAAAAGACAAATGGGAAACACATACCCCTTTAAAAATAATATAATAATGATTGAAACATCACTGTTTCAGGGATGAATTTGTAAAAAATATTAAGCAAAAAAGGGGAATAATTATACAATAGTCTACAATTTGAGAAATGAGTTAGAGTTCAAAGTGGTTGAATTGAAATGGAAATTTGTGTTCTTGAAGAAAAATCACTTTAGGATATATTGGTAAAGAATATAACAGATCTTGAAACACTAGATAAATACAGATAATATTAAATGGATAAACCACCAAGGCTTATGTTAAAGATTCATCATTTTCCTTGGGATCATGTTTGATCAATATAAATTTGTAGTATGGGTGATACTATAAAACAAGATCTTCTTGGGAGACAACCCAAGAATAATAAATTTTTCTTTTTATTATTTTCATTAGTTTTTTTTTCTTCAACAAATTCATACCCACCACCGTAAGTGTTCTTGAATATTTTATTTTAATTCAATGGAAATGACAGAAAATGAACATTTGTAGTAAGAGGGATACACATATAACATGTAAAAATGTTATAATGAAGAGTGATTTTTCTTATTCCCCTTATTTTGTGATCCCATTTGTTTAAATCAATGTTTAAATTCATAATTTCATATCAATTCTGGTATAGTTACTAGAAATATAATCAAAATCAATTATGGGGGGATATACAAGTAGTAATGTGTTGTGTTTTTTGAATAAACGTAGTTTATAAAAATATATCCATTTATGTTTAAGGATATATACACACATTGTAACCATTGAAACTCTTATTTATAATACATGTGAAATTAGGGTTGATAGGATAGTAATTAGGTGTATAAAAATTTGACATGTTTTCATTAGATTAATAAATCTTGGATTCTATGATTTAATTTATATAACTATGAAAAACACATTGATGATTCAACATAAAAAATATCTTGAAAAATCATTTAAATTAAGTAGTGTGAGAAATTGGGATCCAAAATGAATTTTCTTGAAATGGATTTTCATAATTGTGAATGCTTGACAAAAATTCATCAATAAGAGTAATAGAAAATATAAGATTTAGTTTTTCTACCTTGATTTCATACCCTGACTATTCCAATTATTATTGGGTGATTCCAACTGATTTGGATTTCATAGCTCCATATTATTCCCACTCAATTTTGGAATAAGTGTATTGCACATCCAAAAAATATAAATCTATGAAAAATATTTCAATTTTTAAGAGATATGAATGGGAAGGTGAATTTTAAACTCATTTGAACAAAATAAAACTGTGATTATATGGTTAGTATATAGTGATGAGTCTTTTATTTGGTCAAATTATGAATTAAGATGATTATCTCTTGTGACAGGGGTTTTAAATGATGATTCATTTCTACATTTTTATTTTAATAATTCATTTGAAATTAAAATGCCAATGGTTGAATCTTGAACTTGAGAGGGTATGGATTCATAGTGAGTTATATTATTGATAAAATTAATTGAGGATAAGTAATGCTCATGTGTGAGGGGAATATAGTTTATATATTTTTATCATTATTTTCTATTGTTTTTAAATTATATTTTGGTGTGTGTTTTCATTTTAAGGAATAAATATATTAGTAATTTTAATTTTTATTATCTCTGAAATAAAAACTCATTTCAAATAACTTACACTGTAATTATGGCCATTTTTCTTGCAAATAATGGTTGTTTTATTTTTTTGTTCCACTTAAGCGTGATTTATTTGATATTGGAAGAGTTGGGGCTTGGGTGGATATATAAAATTTTAATAAATTAAAAAAGTATATTTTTGGAAGAGAATAATACGAATAATTAAATTACACTTATATCATAAATTAAGACATCACCTATTTTCTCTTATAATGAATGGTCGACCAATAATTTTACAATATTATTTCTGCACATATCAAGGTATATTATTGGAATTGAAAAATAAAAACCTCGTATATGCATTTCATATTCCCACACAATACTATAAGTTGCATGTAGGAAACTACCAACCATTATATTAGTTCATTAATCTATGGAGGCTCCATAAAGTCCAATCCATGTTTTAAAAAAATGGGTTCCCAAGACCCAACATTATCTGTAGTTTAGATTACCATACCATGTATATAGTGACTTATAGATGATGTACAATTACCATTATAGTGTAGATATTTCTGCATCCACTATTTAAATAGAAATGTCCATATAATTTCTATCATTTCAAAAGGTTATAGAAAATCTCATGCTATAATTAGAACCTTGAGATAAAATGTCATTAATATTAAATATATTTCTTATGGCCTAAATACATCATGCTGAATAGAAACAGTTTATATAAGACAATCAGATGTTGGGGAATCATTTTTACTGAGACTTCTTTCCTTAAAGTTCACTCTTGGGTTTCTCTAGTATGTGCGATCATTAGGAGAGATCTTATAATAGGAACACCACGTGTTTGGTGTTCCATTTTTTGATCCTATCCAAAGGCATGTGTATTGGTCTCCTAACATGAGATTACAATCAATGTGTTCCATTTGATCATGTTCTTTGATGAAATTTGAAAAACACGATAATCAAGTCATGAAGAGGTAGTTTGTGTATGGATCGTCATTTGTGGTATAGAATTGGTGAATTATCAAGATTAAAATTTTCACTTCTGAGTTGAGGAAGTTGTGTCTTTTTCATATTTAATCTGGATGTAAGTAACTTCATTAAATCCATAGCTATTATAGTCTAAGGTAAATCCATATAGTTAGATCAATAAATAATAAAGCAAGGAATGGATGCTGACGCATGTGTGTGTCCTTCATTATGATTTATCATATGAATAAGAGAAAATATTATATAGTGTGTGTATGTATATTGGTTTTGATTTCTATGACCAGTACATATCACATTAGGGGTTATAGTGGGTTGACAGATTCCTCTCTTGGTCTTTTAAAATTATTTACTGTTATTGAGATAAAGGCCTAGAGGGTCCCACATAATAGAACATTAAAGATTCTACCTTATTTTAGTAAATAGGTATATAAGACATGGGGGCCTTATCATGGGGTCTGAGAGTTTTCCGATATTTATCAATAATCGAAAAATAAAGGAATTCATTATAATTTTAGTTTAGAATAGTTGAGTTAAATTTATTTATTTTATTTATTTACAAGTGTTTATGTAAATACATGGAATAATATTATATTAAATAATATTACTCTAATATTAAAGGCTCATTTAATATTAGACGGAATTATGAGTCAAGTTAATGACTTGGGTTTATCCCATAATATATTTAATATATATTAAAATTATGTGAAAAAATATTTATGGTTCATTTAGTTCATTATAATTATTCATTATTACTTATTTAGTGAAAATCAGATATATGGGGGTAAGGAATCCAGATCGGATATTTTGTACATCCACTTTATAAGTCGTCGTTGAGCACATTTATTGTGTGAAAGAAATTCATTCTTCCAATAAACTTATATCTCCTCCATCCTCCTGCATCTTTGAGAGAGAAAGAAACCTTACAATAAATTGATAAATTCACATATTTGTAAATAATATTAATGGAGTCAAGGTGATCTTTGCATCGTCAAAGGAATCATCAGAGCTCTGTGCTATCACCCAGAATTCTAGGATCAATGTATGAGTAGATTCTTAAAGAATGTGTTGATGATCTAGAGGGGTTTGTCTTCCGATCATTCGAGTAGCAATCATCGGTGACAGACTATAGTCAAACTCTCCCCATCTAATTGAATGATGTACTTGTTTATTTATTTATTTTTCTTATTACATTCACATGATATCCTCATACCACTACTGGGTCTTGGATTTCCTGAGAAGACAATGTAACATTATTCTAGTGATTAAAATTTTAAAATATATGGTCCACCGGCTTCCGATGAACACCCTAGTACCTTCAATTTTTATCATAGGGATCGTGTGAATTTTCAAATCAAAAGAAAAATTAATTTTCATTAAATCAAGTATTAAGGCTTTAAAACGGTCTCAAATGAATAAAATTCACATAAATCTGGTTCATAATGGCCAAATTATATCCATTTGATGTTTTTGGTATAGATAGAAAAATGTAGTTGATTCCGGTTAAAATAGAATAATAGTATAAATAAATATATTTTCGTGTTTTAATTTTTTGTTAGTCCAATTCTGATTATGTTCTGGTTGGAAAATTTCTTCTGGTTATAAAATTAAAAGCTTTATTTGCATGCTCTGTCAATGAAATTAATAAAAAAGGGTGCAATGGGTTTTCTAAATTTACAAGATTGGAAAATAAAACCTTTTCATAAATCCTATATTTTAGTATTTTATCTGTTCAATTGGGGGTGGGTTGCTGCCTGCCAAAGACAAAAAAAATGAAAAGTGATCAGGAGTCCCTTTAATTAGATTCCAATAGAATAATTTTTTGTAATAAATAAGAATTTGAGGCTTTTGTGATAATCCATGGGCTATTCGATCCCCTCTAGCCCGACCACACCCCCAACTACAGGCCAGTTCCCTTTTCCAGCCGTAACACCTTGACCGGTCATCGTCCCTGCACTGCCCACATCTGAATTGTCCCAAGAGGCCGACCACCCATATAATCCACTCATCAGTTGTCATCCTACCATATCCACCCAACACTACCTCATTCCCACATGGTGAAATCTACATCTCATCCAGGCTCTTGGAAGTCACCTACGACTCTATCTGGCACCCCTCCATAGTGTCTCTCTCGTTGTTCGGTCAGTACCCCTCGTTGCGAGACTGAAACCTCCATCGAAGGACCTCCCAATGCATGGTGTTTTCTCCGGACCCACGAACCCCCAGGGTATGTTCTTATGTACTCGTAACAAGGTTGTGCAGGTTGGTCCTGACCCGCAATGGTCCTGGGTGGGATTTTTTGGTTCATAAAATCTTTAATTAAACCAAAATTTAATTTAATTTAATCATAAATAATTTAGTTAATTAATTTAATTTTAGTATTAAAATAATATAAATTTAAATTGATTTGTTGGATGAAAATAATAATTTCATTATTTAATTTAATTAATTTAATTTTGATATGAAATTAAATTAATGTATTTTTTTATTTTTGTAGTAAAAATTAATATAATTTATTGTACGAAGAAGTTAAATTATTTTAATTTTATAATTAATTTAATTTATATTTAAGCCCTAGACTTATTATAATTTAATTTTATCTAAAATTTAGTTTTTATATTGACTGGTCTTGAGTAGTGACTGAGATCTTCCATGTCTGGTTAGTTTATTTTATTATTTGTTACTATGTGTGATGTTGTAATAATTAGTTCATTTATAATGGTCTGTATATCATCATTTTTTAATTTAATATATATAAGATCATATGCATCCAATTTATCTGTTTTATATTATGCTCCAAAGACCCCTTCACCCACATGCCATTATATTTGTACATTTGATGATGATGATGAATGACGTGGACCACGCTGAAATTAGGTAAAATCCAAATGAGAAGTGGACACAATATACGAAGATAAACTATATCAGGTGTTAAGACTCAACTCAGGTATGATACCCCTAAGTCATTTTAGATACATTATGTTTAAATGGATTAACCAATATTAGATTCTCAAGAACAGTCTAGTATTTTATTTCCTTTATGATATTTTTATTATTTTATGTGTGTGAATATTTACTCTAATAAAGCATAAAATAATAAATATGTAAAATGTATAAATGCATGATAAAGTTTTTTCTATTAATTTTCAATTGTGAGTGAGAAAATATAGTATGAAAATATTAATAGAAATGGATTGTATTTTTCTTAAAATAGAAAACACTTAAAGAAATATTAAGTCACCAATTACATCCATCATTTGAATTTGAAAAAAACTGGGTGTACGAGGTGCTTGATCATCCAAAGATGAGGGTGCATCACACTACAGGAGTGTTCTTATAAGATTTATGGGTTGAATTAAATGATTTTTTCACCAAAGAAGTATCTAAATCTAGCCTTCTTCGATTTTAGAGGAAAGCATTGATTTTTTTTCTTTTTTATGATTCTAGAAGCTAGGACTTCACTCAAAAGATCATACAATCATGAGTTAATGTGGTTGGCTAGTGGAAAGCCTACCTTGAGCTATCTAATTAGTGACATATCCAATGCTCATATACTATTAGGGTAGGATCAAGGATACATTCTACTATAATACACAATAGAATAATATTCTAATTGTTTTATAGAGGGTTTCTAGAATTCAAAAAAAGAGTGGGAAACATTTTATGTTTTAATTAATAAATAAATAATTCCTCATTGATGATATAGATAAAATTAATAATATTCTAGAGTTTATATTTGCAGAAAAAGGAATGTATTACTGAAAGAACACTATGATAATATTTGAAAAAATAAATTTCAAAACTATAATTATTTTCTAATAAAAGTATATGTGGTTGTGACACTTAATACAATATAATAAAATCATGGTGTTGGTGTCCCTAATACCTATCAATCCACACCAAGAAGATAAGTTATTATAAATTCTTATATGGGAATCATGTATTTCTCATATGATGGTTTATGTTATCATGTTATCATCAATGTATGTTTTGAGTTGTGGATACTGTATCAGGACATTGATGATTTCACATGTTGTCTCATCTTTGAGAATATTTCGAAGATAGAGTGGAGCATGATATTAATTGGTGATAATTACATAGTTAATGTGTAAATTGAAATGTGGACCATGATCTTTCAAAAAATCTCTTTATTATATTATTTTCACCCATAAACTCCAATATTATTTATGATTATAGAGGGGGGATAATGGAGAAAATGATTTGTTACCTTTTAGGTATGGTTAACCTAGAAATAAAAACTTATAGAAAGGTTTAGTTCTTATGGAGAAAAAGTTGAAAAACAAGGAAAAAAGGCCAATGGAAATTCCAAAGACACCTTCTCAATTTCTTTCAATAAAAATTGGTTGGTTATCAAACATGGAGTTATTTTCTTCTCATATCATGAAATAAGACATTGAAAGTGTAAATGTAGGGAACTAAAGTCAAGAAGAAAGTAATTGCTTATTATTAAGATATATTTATCATGTATAAGTAATTTTTATATCATTATTTTTTGGAATTACATAGAATATTCTTATTATATATATTTATCGAAATATAGTGACCAATTAAGTAATAGAAATGTTCCAAGATGTATTGCGTGTTCTCCAAGAAATAGAAAAGGGTGGTTCCTAAGTCCATGGTGAGAATTACAAAACGTATAATTATTTAGTATATGATTCTAGTTTAACTTTTGTTAAATTATTTTTGGATTCATTTATCTCACATTTCCTTTGGAAACAAAGAGACATTATTCCATTTTTTGAATGAGTGTTTTTTGTGGTAATACTCAACCAATAGTTCAATAATGCTTGAATCATAGACAATACCTGATAAATATAAAAATGTAAGACTTATATACATAGTGGTACAAAGAAAATACTTTATATATAAAGATAATGTAGTTTCCAAATATGTACCCATAATGGTTTTAGACTCTTTATAATTAAAGACCATAGGTATTATCAAAACACTACTACAATTATTTTTGAAAAATATTCCTTTAGAAATAAAGATAAGTCACAAATCACTTGGAACTAGATTAGTGAGAATGAATTATTCTATAGGTAATCTGGTGGTAAATATAATTCATTACATTCCATTATTTTTCCTTGAGGAATGAGAAATGGAAGTGTGGTATATGCATTGTCAAACTATATAAGATGCTTCAATCAAGTATGTTGAAGAATATCTTGAACATGCATTCATTAATCTATATATTGTAATGTGGAGTAATTCCTAAATGAACATTACCATATACACATTTGGGATATGATTCTAATAAATATGATTGATGATGAATCTTAAATTTTAACATTGGTCAAAAAATATAGCGTGGAGTAATTCCAAAATTCACATTACCTTATCCACATTAGGGCTATGATGAAAATTATGAGGATAAATGAAAAGTTTTATATGTTAGTATTGGTAAAAAATGTACCATGGAGTAATTCTTAATTATAAATTTCCATATATACATCAAAGTAATCATTTATCATAACTATAAAAAGGGTTATTTCCATGGTTCAAACCCGTGGCAATAGGCCCCAAAACCGTTGCCAAAGGCTATGACCACAATTTTGGCCAACCGTGGCCGCTATCTCCATGGAAGTAGCTCAAGGCCTATTGCCACAGTTTAAAAAACTGTGGAAATAGGCCTCCAAATTTGAAATTGTGGCGCTTGACCTATATCCAATTTTTAAACCATGGCAATAGCCTCATAAAACTGTGGAAATAGCCAAAATTATAAATTTCCCCAGCGGGTTTGGATCCCTACACCTCCACTATGCAGTCCAGCGCACTTACCACTACATCACACCACAATTTGGGTATATATATATATATATTATGATATATATATGATTAAAAACCGTGGGAATAGACTCAAAACTGTGGCGATAGGGCTTCCCGCAAAATATTTGGTGGGATTTTTTTTACCACGGAAGCATGGGAACCCTATAGCCACGGTTTTGGAGAACCATGGACAAAGGGTAATGAAAAAATTGTCCTATGGCTACAAAACCGTGGTAATAGCCATGGGCTATTTCACGATTCAGAAAACCATGGCTATAATCCACAAAATCGTGGCTATAGCCACCTATAGCCACAGTTTTAAAACTGTGGCTATAGATCCATGGCAGTTTCTCCATTTTCTAGTTGTTTATGTTAAAGTAAAATCATTGTTGGAACTCTTATCCATTATAGAAAAATCCATTATTTTTCAAGATATACCTTGCAAATAATAGTTTCTTTACCATAAAAATATGCCAACTATAATGATAAGTGGATATTTTATGAGTTAAATTATGATATAAATTCATTATTTTATAATTAAAATGTGTTTTTATATAATGTTTTTACTAAGAATATAAATGAAACTACACTAAGAAAAAACAATGTGCATATAAATTAATTTCCTAAATTATATATTGAAAATTATTTAATTTTATATAATATAATTATTATAGTCAAGTTCTCAAATATATTTATATAAAATAGTGCAAATATCTATTTGAGATATTTGGATCCAGATTTACTTGGATTTAGTCAATGAAAGTGAATCTCAAATAGTTATCATGGGAATAAGTTCTGTAAGGGGTGTAGAAAAATAACATTCCAAAGACACCTATTGTGTAGGAAGGATAAAACTATGGTGATGGTCTTATATTCACCATGGAGGTTGATACAATATTTATTGAGAATAATAATTCTTACAATTAAAAATTATATAAAAATTAACTTAAATTAATATGAATAATTAAAATTTATAAATGGATCCCATATATTTTTATATAATGGATTTTGATTCATGCTATAGTGGGTATTCAAGTGATACTATACAAGGATAGTAAAATCATGGTACCAATAAGGCTTGATTGGTTATACCAATTAATTATGCCTAAATCCATTATAATTTTAATTATAACAGATAATTTATGTTATCATTTTTTTGGACATTTGATGTCAAGACCACCAATCTTTAAAGGTGTTGATACGATACAACCATAAAGGGTTGGTGAAATCCTATAATGCCAATAAGGGGTGAATGTTACTAAAATCCAGTTTAGGATTGATGTAATCACAAAGATAATATAATATTAATTTAAAATGAATCTTTTTCATGTGTATACTAGATTTTAGTGGGACCACCATTATTTTCCAAGAAAAATTTGTTTGGTAACATATAGAAAACAACTACTAGTCTTATAGTTAGTTAATACTAGAATAAATAAATCATCTAGAGATTTACAAAAATTAGAAACCAAAGTTCTAGGGAATATTATTTACTAAGGTAGATTTAACAGTTTCTTAGACCCAGTAAATCATACATATACTGAAATGGAATTTAAAAATACAATATTGAAACAATTATTGAAATAATTAATACCATTTTCACAAGGCATAAATATCTTCATGAAGACACGTCTGGCACATATAAAGAGATTAATGTTGTACGTTGAATCACATACCCAAATATGATGGATCAGTTATATATGTCATGTTATGTACAAGAAATTAAATTTCCAACATAAACATTGTGATAGGGAAGTATCAGTTATATCCAAGGGGACTTCAAGGGATGTAGTTAGAAAAATATAATTACAAATTATGAAGTAAAAAGGATATGTACCTGGTTTTTATAGAGGAATGGATACTAGTTTTTAGGGGACACAAAATAATCTTCCTTGTATCAATTCGATATAATAATGTATTCAGTTTGAGGTAATATGTGATACAAGTGCATACAATCCCACTGTATCTCTATCTAGAAACATTGAGTGTGTTGCATTATCAGTGGTATTTAGAAAAGCTATATATTTATATAACATAGTGATTTGTTCTAGTTCTTGTAATTGTACAAATTAAGAAAAGTTTTATCATAATATGAATTATGATATTTTTACTATTATTACAAGCCAAGATGTCAAGTTTATATAGTGGAAAAATAGAATATATTATTGGATTACATATCATTTGGATTTTTACTCAAGGAAAAGAGGTTTCATATAGAAGAGTATCCATGAAATAGATACACAGCAGACCCGTCAACAAAATTCACGACTCAATCGAAACATGATTTTAATCATGTGAGATATAACAATAATGGTTATCAATTTGGATCTAATGTATGTGGGGGGTGTTGTAAAAATGGGTCCAAGATGAAAATTTATCTGTAATTTTATATTACCATACCATATATACAGTGAGTTATGAATGATTTACACTTACCATTATAGTGTAGATATTTTTATGTCCACTATTTAAATGGTAATTTCCATAGATTAACGGTCATATCGAATGGTTATAGAAGATACCAAGCTTTATTGAAAACCTTGAGATACTATGACATTAATCATAAATATATGTCCTATGGTCTAGATAAATCTTTTTGACTGGACAAAATTGATGTAAGACTAACTAGTGTTAGGGGATCATAATCATTGAGGCTTCTTCTCATGAAGTTCTCACATGGAGATCTATGGTAGTTTACATCAATAAGACAAATAATCCAATAGAAACACCACATATGTTTTGTTTCATCTATTTTTCATATACATAGAAATGTGAATTGATCTTCTAACTTGAGATCATTATCAATTTGGTCTATTTGATCATGTGATTTTATGCAAGGAAAAATCTATGACAATGAATTTTTGGTGAGGTTTTTTTTAGGTACATCATTAGTGGTATATAATTTTTTGGATTATCAAGATATAATTTTTCACTTAAGAGTTGAGAAAGTGATATATCTATCTTGGTTGATTTGGATGTATGTACCTTTGTTAAATACATGACCATGGTAGTCAAAATTTAATTTGTACATTTAAATTAAAAAATAATAAAGCTAGTAAAGTATGATGACAAAAGCGTGCATCCTTCTTTATGATATATCATAAGAAGAAGAGATTATATTACATACTGTGTGTGTAGGTTAATTGTCATTTCTATGGCTACTCTATATCTCATTAGGGGTCCTGATGGATTTTGAGATTCTGCTCTTTGTCTATGAATATTATTCAACACTATTGAGATAATGACCTAGTGAGTCACACACAATAGTGAATTTAAGATTCTATATTATTCTATTGACTATGTATATATGACATGGTGAGACCCACCGTGAGGTCTGAGATTTTTCAAGATTTATCGATCGTCAACAAATAAATAAATTCATTATTATTAGAGTATAGAATAATTCATTTTGATTTATTTATTAAAATTATTTACAAGTTTTTGAGTAAAAACATTGAATAATATAATATCAATGAATATTATTTTAATATTCAAGGTTCATTTAATATTAGAGGGAATAACGAGTCATGTTAATGAATTGGGTTTATTACATAATATATTTAATATATATATAACATGTATTTTACAAAATATAAATAAAATAAATGACACAGTTAGTTCATCATAATTATTTATTTATTAATTATTTAGTGGATGTCAGATATGTAGAGGTCGGAAACCCTAACTGTGTATTTTTCACATCCACTATATAATTATACGAGGAGCTCATTTATTGTGTGAAAGCAATTTATTTTCCCAATAGATTGAGATCTCATATATCCTCCCACATCCTTGGGAGAAATAGATATTTCTTCAAAGTAATTAATCCAAGGTCATCTTTATGGATCGAATGAACGAAATCAGGATGATCGCCACGATGTCAAAGGAATCATCAGGGATTTATAGTAGCACTTAAAATTTGATGGTCAGTATTCACACAGATTTTTGAAGCATGTGTGGTCAATCTAGAGGGGTTAGGATTAATATCATTCAAGAAATTATCTTCGGTGAAAATATGCATTCAAATCAACATTGTTGAAATAAATTAGTTAGTTTATTATTTTATTTTTGTTCATATAAAATTAAAAATATATCCTAAGACCACTATTAGGGATCATATCTCTGAAGAAAATGAAGATAAGTCATTTTCGTGATAAGAATTTTAAAATCCTCATCCCACCGATTTCCGTTGTGTGCCTAGATACCTTCTCTATGTTGATGAACCTACCCACCATTCCATCAAATCAACATTCTACCAATTCATATGACAACAACTTCTACCACAAACCTTTAATTGTCCATAGTGAACTTATCATCTTGTAAAATTAACAGGTTGAAAACATGACGTCATTATATCCCATAGAACATCATGCAAAAAAATTTCATATTCATTTAAGGATCTCAATAACCTATGTATCAAATTTCTAAAATACCAATGATATTGATAATAATGTTCAACTCATGAAAACAAGATATTATGATATTATTATAATGAGATAGCCACAAGTTCTAATTAAATCACAATCATTGATTACATCATTCCATTATCGATTCTAATGGTTTGATATCACCAATATGATATCTAAGTATCATCAATCCTTTTTTAGGAGAGAAGGAATACCTATATCTAATTGTGGGATATATTAGGCACTGAATGAATCCATTATTTATATATAGATATATCACAAGTGGTTTACAAAACTATGTTTTATATATGTAAGTTCATAATACATGTAGTATCATAAAAGTTTTGTTATTATAATGGGTGATGAAGTAGATGCATGTTACTAAAATAAAATAAGGAGGTGTTGTTCAAAATGAAAAACCCCATTGAAAAATAAATATTTTCATCTGTTACAAAATTTGTTACAATTTTTGTGATGTGAAATGAATATGATTATCTGTACTTTCTGACCCACCTATCATGGGGTGGTATTAAATAACAATTATATTTTACTACCGTAGCACAATGTCTAACCAGTTTCATCTGTCTTGAAGATATTTTCTTATTACTTACTACTCTAATTAATATATTAATATTTTTTAGTATTTTTAATTATTAAAATCATGGGAGATAGTAGGGGTGATATTTTGGTGGGGGGAAATTAATGAATATAACTCAAATCAATCAAAAAATACATATGTTTTATTGATAAAGGTATTTTTCAAAGGGTTGTCTACATGCATTCTTTTATTATAAATTTTTATTATCTGAATTATATTTGATATCGTATCCTAGAATTCATGAACTATAATCCCCTATATTGAGTGTCAATATTAGAATGCATAAAAATTATATTTTTAGCACTAAATATCACTTAATACAATAGTAAATAATAATAAACAAACCTAAATAAATTTTATGACATCTTTCAATACCCAAATGCATCAAATGTAAATTCACCTCCCAAAAAAAGTCAACTCCATCATATGAAGAGCTACTTAAGAGGAAGGAGGGAAATGATATATGGTTGGGAATAAAATGACATCAAGGAACAGTCTATGGTGTGGTGAAGAATCATGGCCCTAATCCACAACAATCCCACATTCCTAATTAGATATACAAATAATAATTGGTAATTTAAAATTTGGGATTTGGGAACAGTTATAGAACCTCCCCCAAGTCCATGAATTAGGTAACATACTCACCATCATGAGTATTAGTGATGTACTACGAGGGAAAATAATAAAAAATAGAGATAAAGTGGAAAAATAACTATTTTTATTATAATGAAAAAATACATATTTTAAATAAATAAATAAGAGCCCTAAATTATTACCATTTCCTAGTCAAGAAGTTTGTTTTTGAAACCTTTTACAATAAAGGGTAAAATGATTTAAATAGAAGCATCATGGGACCTCGACATGCATGGGGATGGATCCGAATATACTGAGCAATATCCTTCCACATGAATAATTAAATTTAAATTCATTCATCATGAAATAAAATACCAAGATATTCTCTTGTAATTTCAAAAGTATCTTCTTAAACATGTAGAATTTTTTATTATGGTTCCTGAGAGTGTTATAAAAATATTTTATTCTCATGTAAAATTGAATTATTTTTATATTTTAAAGGACAAAACCTTTTCATAACTTATTCTAACTGATGTGTACGTTAACATTGCTTGTGCATTTGATGTAACCCTTATGTAAGTGAAGTAACATATTTTTAACCTTAATGTATATTCTTTACATGAAAGAAAAATTTACGTATCTCATGAAATCTCAACACAACACCTTAAATGGAAAAGAAAAATATACATATGTATCAATGGATCCATGGGGTAACCATTACATACCATGCTAGAAACTTTTACATATCTCATCAAGGAATTATTACATATACTATATGGGAAACTTAATGTATCAATTTTTCCAAATTTACTCCTTAGTTCATTAGTTAAGAAGCTTCACATATGGAATATAAAAAATAATCCTCTTTTACTTCTATATTGGATTATTCTTCACCTTAAAAAACAATTTTTAGGATTATCAATAGTTATTCAATTAATTTATTACAAAAAAGTTAATAAATTAATTACGCTCTAAATTTAAACTATTTCAAATAGTATTCAAAAAATCCAAAAATATGATCCTTATATTAAAAAACTCTTTAAAACCTTATTATTTAATAAATAATAAGGGATTAAAATAATTGAATATCAAAACTATAATGAATTTATCATCTCTATCAATTCTCTAAAACATAAACCATTTAACACTAAGGAAATGAAATGAATTCAAGAAAACTTGTCATACTATCAATATGAGATACTAAACCCAAAGAATAAAAAATAACTAAATCATTAATTATTGAAAATTTATCATGCCTCATTTATAATTATAGTCCACTACCAACTTTATCTCCATTGGGTTTTGGGATTTAAAATCATTTCCAAACCACTACATGATTTACCTTATATAGAATGTTGTTCCTCTCCACTCTTAGAATAATTTAAGTTTAGTTATTCTAATTCCTATAGTATATGTGATCTTCCATATGCTTATGAAGATTATAAAGTCTCTAAAATTAGGGGATATTTTATACTCAAGTGGTATTTTAATGGTTTTTTTGTGGTTTAAGGGTTGGTTGCCTTCATATGTGAAAATTGATAAGGAATATGAGTTTTAATCTCTTAAGAACAATAAAAATTATAATTCACTTAGTGTTATATACTAATATTGATCAATAATTTCCTCATAAAATATATCACTCCCAACACTTATTCCTATTTTCTTTTTGTGGGTTATATACATACAATTTATAATAGTGTGTAAATAATCCAATATCTAAAAGTTTGAGTGTATTTTTTCATTTATTATATATTGTTATAGGGATTGAATACTTTTTAAATTTCATCTTTTATTATTTTCATATCAATATTTATATCTTAGAGACAAATAGTTAAATATATATAATATTGATGAAAATAAATTACAACCACGCTACCTAAATAGATTTAAGGGAACCCTCACCCAACCAAAAAGTTTGGGATTCTTCCCAAGAATTTACCAAAAAAACTTTATTGAAAACAAATATAGCAGGTGAAAGAGGGGAGGAAAAAGAATCTTGGAACATTAACTAAGTCTAGGTTTTGTTTTTAACTACCTATATCTAGGCAGTTATTTTGGATCAACCCTAATCATAATGTGGATTGGGTTTCTTTGATAAAAATCACCACATGTGATTTTTATCAATGTTTATTAGTGGAAATTGGTCTTGGATTACAACTTGAATAGTGTATATCAACCCAAATACAAAATTATTTGAAAATAAGATAAAGGCTGCATATTTGATTTAAAGGGATTCACAGCCTCCAATAGGTATGCAGTTTGACATTTTGGGAGATGTTACATCACCATAGATCCCAAATCTCCTTCTTTATCTTGTTTTTTCACCTTTAGGTGGTATTTTTCTCTCCATCTATGGATAGTTTTAAGGGTTTTGTTGAAAAAATACCAAAATTAAAGTAATTTTATACATGTTTTTTAATAAAATTAAAATAGTATGAATTCATATTTCATTCTTCTCTATTAAAAAGTCTAACTAATGTAGCTATTTTGTTCATGGAAATCCATTTTTTCTTCTTATTCTTTTTATTCTATCACCATTTAATCTTTAGTGGTGTATTATTATATTTCTTTATCACTTTATATGGAAATGTACAGGTCATAAATACCATTAAACTAAGAAAATGCGGAGTTAAAATGATATTTGAGAAATAAAAAAAGTGAATAAAATTAATAGTTTTCTCCATTCAGTTTTTTATACTTGAGCTCTTACTGTCAAATGCATGGTGATGGAAGGATTTTTGTAGGATAGGTCAATCAGTAAATTATCATATATATAAGTACTAACATACTCTTATCTTCATCATTATTATTGGGATTCCCCAAAATTATGAATTATCATTATCAAAATAATGTGGGTCAATTTTCAAATGAATTTGAGAGAATGTAAGGACAGAAGAATCTATTGTCCTATTGTCCTTCTTCAAAATTTCATCCATATTATCTTATTTATTAGGGATTATCTTTAGGAATAAAATCATTATAAATGTTAATAGTTTATCTCTAATATTATGGTTAAACTATTTCATTTTATCTAAAAAACGGTGTGGAACACGGGAGTCTCTTCTTATGCCTTGGACACATCTTTATAGAACATGAGGAATTACTCCTAGAACTCTATTTATTCGTGGTCCAAGACTTCAAAAACATAGAAGGTGATGGTCTCCTAATGTCCCTTTATGACCCCCTATAATACCTCCTCTATGAAATTTTCGCATCATACTTTCCTAACCAATATATCAATTATTAAAAGAATCCTCTAAAAATGATGGTAATTCATGAAAAAATTCAATTTTTTTATAATTTTTAAAAAATTTAAACAATAATTTTTTTAAAAAGTAAAAATAAATAATGATCTATTGACCAAGCTCCCTATTAATTATGTAAAATTTTGAATCACTTATCATGGGTTGGTACAAAATAATATTTATATTTTCCTAGTATAGAACAATGGTTATTTAGGTTCATATCTCTTGAGAATTTTTTTATTACTCACTACTCTAATGAAAATATTAATATTTTTGGAGTTTTTAATTATTGATATCATGTAAAATTATGTTGGTGTTATTGTGTGTGAAAAATAAATGAAATTAATAAAAACATATATATTTTAGCGGAAAAGGGTCTTGGTCATAGGGTTGTCTATATTGATTCCATCGTAACTCTTTCTTGTTTTCTAAATTTCATTTGTAGAACATCCCACCATACATGAACTACCATCCTCCATTTTTATTGTTAAACATAGAATAATTAGGAAATGTATTTATCACACCATATGTCACATCCTCTGATAGTCAATAATTATGAACTAACCTCAACCATTTAGGTGACACTTTCCAAGACCCAAAATCACTGTATGTAATTTAATCTCTAGGAAAAATTCAATCCCATTGTATGAAGAGTTTTCAAGGATAATGGGGAATGAATATTTGGTTGGGAATATAATGATATTGTGGATCATTCCATGGAATAATCAAAATTATTTAATAAAAACACAAAAAGCACCCATAAAATCATTATAAATAGAAAATAAACATTAAGAAAATAAGATTTGGGATTTGGTATCTAAGGGTACATATTTTTCGAGCCTTTAATTTGTCACTTTAGGATTTCTAGTTGTTCTGGAGAAGTTTCATAAATTTTAGAATTTATTTTAAAATGTTTTCATAAATTATAAAAAGGTTTCAAAATGTTTTTTCAAATTATGGATATAATTTCAATTTTCTAAAATTTTATTTGGTAAATTAAAGGGGGATATTTTGAATTGATTCTAATATTTAGATGTGTTTTTTGATGTTTAAAGTTATACTAAATCCTTTTACTAATTATTTATTGGTTTATGAGAATAGAAATTAAGTATTTTTAGGATTATTTTTATCCTTACACATGACCATGCTTCAACTTAATGGTAACACCTATTTTAAAAAACGGTGTATAAGGGTATGCAATCCTTTTAAAACCCTACATAAGGGCATTCACATGAGGGTGGATTTACCTATGGGGGATCCTATATTATCCCTAATTTTTTAATGGTAACCCTGAAATTGGTCTATTTGTGAAAGGGTAGTTTGAGCCTATATAAGGGTAGTCCCCTAATCAAATAACAGTAATTCATGGATCCTAAATCTTTGATAAGGTTACACCTATTTTATGAATCCTGTGTTTGGGTTCCTTGGATTTTATGAAGCCTATATAAGGGTAACCGGGTTTTAAGGGTAAAACCATGTTACCCTTATATATTGTGTATGAGTTTTATAAGGGTATCCTTTTATCCAAATTAATTATTTTCCCTTCCTAGTTAAATATTTATTGTATGTTAAATGTAAATTATGGAGATTAATATAGAAATTTGAGGTTTCTATTTTGATTAATAGTTGTAAATGTGGCCTTTAGAATTTTCTTAATTTTAGGAGTTTTGAATTGGTTTTGTGGAAAATTAATTGGGAACTAATTAAATATATATTTAAAATCCAAATGAACCAATATATATATATGATAAAATAACATTTCTTCCCCATTTGAGTCCTTCTTAATTTATTAATTCCTATAGAATCAAAACCTTGATGTTTGTGTTTTGTGATCCTTATGAAAAATCCTCTAAGGCTTATCATACTTCTAGACATGGATTTTCTAGGTTGAAAAAATATTTATATATCCTATGTTTTGGTTTAATCAACATAAAAAGGAAATATCTACATAGGGGATCTACAAAATTTCCTTAATTTATATTGTAATAGTGTGAAATTAAAATGATTTAGACTTCTCTATTTTGATGAATATGAACGACCATAATCAGATAAAAATGCGAAAAATAATCACATGATTGAAGATTGTATGATAATCAAGAAATTACCAAGGTTGAAGATAAAAAAAATAAAATAATAAATTGATAATAAATTTTCATATAATTATTATGAAAATAGAGAATTATGTCATATTGAAATTATCTTGACATATTAAAGTGAGATAAATTTATATTTCATATTACAGGTAAATAATTCTTTTGAGAATATTATAGCATGATTTTGGAAGAATTATTATCTCTTTAAAATAATCATCACATCTTATATATTGTTATTGTTCATTATGAATGAATTTTTATTCTATTAGAGCTTAACATGATAATTTGTAATATTATCATATGAAAGGAAAATAAATAATTTCATGTTATAGAGAAATCATAATTATTATGGAGATTATACAATTGATAGAAAGATATAATTATGTTTTATTTCCTAATTACTATTTGATAAAATTGAATTGATAGTGTTCCATGGTTTTAAACTATTAAAATAATATTGAAAATAATTATTTAATAATTCTTTATTATATAAAATTGAAATGGATATCAGAGCATGTTTCATTCTTATTATTCTGTTGCTAAATAATATTATCGAATGTGTAAAACTTTATTCATTCTTATATATAACTATCACATTATTGTAATAAATTCTTGAAAAATTAATTTTATATCATGTGTAAATAATAATATTCATATATCAAATGATTTTTATGTGTGATCACATTTTTTAGAGATATGTATTTTGTTCCCTATAATATTTTATAGATTGTTTTCTATCTATTTTTATATTTTTTAATCATGGATTATATGAGTTGATATTAAATAAAAAATTAATGTGGGTAATTTCTTATTTATAATAAAAGATTTATGTTGAATTATAGTTGTGTTTTTTGATATATGAAATATAAAATAAGGAAAAACTCATGATTAATTGAATAATAATTATCCTTTGAATGTTTCTGGATAATGTTACTGGGTTTTATTCATTATTAATTTGTTAATTAAAGATGGTAATTGAAATTTTGATGATTTCTTAAATAACTTATTTTAGGTTGAGTGATCCATCATTGTTTGATAAAATCTATAATGATGTGTTTTATTTTTCCATGGTTTCCTTTAAAACTAAGTGATGAATAATATATTAAATATGTATCTATTATCTTTGGATTTAGATCCTTGATGTGATTGAATTATAACCATGTGGGGTTGGGATACTTGTTGAGTAAGGGGCGGGGATGCCTAAGAGTATGATAGTGGTGTGTGGTGTCTTTTATTATTATGATGGAGGTTTGGGGTTCACATTGTGATGATGACTATGTCATGGGATTCTAGATATGATATGATTTTAAATGGTATCGTGATTGACACTCAGGTGTTTGGGATGAGTTTATAACTGGTATTCATTGTCAATGCATACTTATAGCTTGATTCTTATTTAATGGATTAGTGACTGGATTTTATTTATATGATTAGTTTCTAACATTGGAATGAAGTTTGATTTTATTCACTTAAAGTGAATATTTTTAGTGGTAGATTAGACTAATTCATTGATTACTGGAATTTTTATAAAACCATATTGAACTAATAGAATAAAGGGGTAGGTTCTTGATGATCACTTAAGATGATGACATTCTTGAGAATATAATTAAATAATTAATATTGTTTTTATAACATGTATTAGAATATTAAAATGTTAATCTTGGATACGATAATGGTAATATATAATTTACAGTTGAATAATTAATTAATTAAAATAAATCATGAGGCATGTATCGTTATTTGATACCTATGCCTAAGTAGTGTTATTTGTGACCCCTTTGTGCCATTACTAGTACATGAGTCTAAGCCTAATTTGTTTCCCATAGTGTGTTTGTGATATATATATATATATTATGTTATGGTATTGTATACACTACCTCACCCATTTTGGTAGGGATACTAACACCCCAGTGGACTATAGGAGGGTGTTTTCCCTAACATATGGGTTGGAGAGGAATGGATGGCTAACCACTCCCCTCTTACACCAATCTCTTCTCGTAGAAGTATTATATGTTGTTATGCATGGTGGTTATCTTTACCATTATATTTTAATAGAGGTATCTAATGGATTGTGGTTATTTCACACACAAGTATCTCTGGATATAGTATCCAATGGATTATTATAGGAATTTCATGTATGGGTTGTGATGGAATAAGGAATTATACATGATATATAGGTTGTGGTGTCTCCTAGAATTTACTTGGTTACTATCTAGATATGTGGGTGGGTTGATTAGATGATGTTATTCATGGGGTACATGGTATATGATGACGATATGATTTGATTCACAAGGTTTATGATATGATACAATATTCTAGGTTTCTTTAGGATGGTTTACATATGAGAGAGAAAAATTAGGGAATGTGATGTTGGGGTAGAGTGGAAAACCTATGGGAAAGTGTCAACGAAGTACCTTTTTCTGATATTATGTTGGATATTATATTATTATTTTAATGTGATACTTGGTGAGAGATCTATATTGATAATGGGAAAATAATTGTAAACCTATTTAGTGAAAGGTTAGATTCATTTTATTATTCATTCAGATTTAGTATGCTTCTTTTAATTTTTCATGATAGTTTTGGGGTGTATCCTAATGAGTATACATGTCATGATCACCATATGTATATATAAAATTTTTTTAGGTCAACAGGATATGGTTAGTTATTGAGCTGGACATTTCTAGTTCAAGATGTTGTTTTCGAGTAATTGTAGATTTGTGGTCACTATCAAGTACATTCTTTAGTGTTTCTAGTTGTTTTAGTTTTTTTCCATTTTAATCATTTATTTTGATTTCTTATTCATTTTTATCAACTATAGTTATTCTTGGTCATTCTCATCTTATCTCTTACATTGAGGGTAATGCCTCCCATATGTGTGATTATATACTCTCAGGAATTTTTGCCAACCTGTGGAATATTTGAGTTAGGCTTGAGGAATCATTACCCCCTCTCTCATTTATCGGTCCATGAGGGGTACCTTTAGAGGGAGGCAGTCATGATTAAGTGGTATCAAAGGTGGGGATTGAGTAATGATAAAGAGTTTTTAGTTAGGCATTGGTGATCATTCATATGTTGGTAGGAAAACAATGTTATCTAGGCTTAGTACATCCTATAAACAAGATAGAGTGGCTAGAACATAGAATTTTGGGCATGCCTATAATTTGATAGAAGGACATTCAAGTTTACTAAACATGCTAAGAGGAGTGATGAATCTTACAATGTACATAAATAGTAAAGTATTGTGTATTAATATTTTATACACAAGTGTTTAAACTAGGTAGAAAATGGTAAAATGTTAAAAAATAAGTAACTAATGAACCTTAAATATTCTATTTTACACATTTATGGTCCTTAATGTTTTTTCTTTTAATGGAATGTATCCAGGTTGAAATCCTCCTCAAGTTCATGCTAATATGTTCTATAAGATGTGTTGAAAAATCTTTGCAGAGTGAGGCCAAAAACAAAAATTATAGAAGGGGGACACTCCAATAGCTATAACGCCAGAGTCTTCAAAAGTATAATGAATCTATTATAGATCATGGGATATAGTTTTGGTTGTATTATTTGATGATATACATTAAAAATAGATTGGTATTGAAGGGATTACTAACATTCATTGTCTATAATTATGTTGCATATGATTACTCAATAGTGGTGGTTCTTGTTACTTAAATTTTTTGAGGAGTTTTCTATTTTTTGGGGAATATATAGAGATCAGTTTCAGGGATAAGTATATTTATATGACCCAAGGAAGATTTGAAACCACTGATTCATCCCATTTTCTTTGGAATCTTTTATTTCTACTCTTTTCATGTGTGGTGAGACCTTTTAATTATCTTGTTGATCCTAAAACCCTAAAATTCTTTTCCCCTTAAATTGAATGACCAGGTTTATCAATGTTTTTTTAATTATAACCCTTAAAATGATTATAGGGAAACCTCCTCATTCAATAGATTGAATCACACTTATTAAAACCTTGACCCATTATTGTTTGCATCACTTTAACCATTAGTTACCAACCCACACCTATTATCCTTCATAGATGGTAACTATAACTCATTACTTATGCCTTATATTGTAATATATATTTGGTCTACAAAAAAGGTTTCTATGACCTGGTTCATATCAATCTATTACTCTCTCCTCAGGACCTTCTTTGGTCCCAGAGTGGGTCACTATTTACACTCTCCTCGGGACCTTGTTTATTCTAGGGGATGGGTTTCTATCATCAAGTGCATCCTATAATATTCTCTCATACTTGATGTGGGGGAGAATTGGTCTGAGGTAAGGGGTTATTATATGTATTCATTTGTTTTAATCAAGATACTCTTCAATAAATATAGGTGATATATACCCCAAGATGGAGAAAATAGAATACTATATATCTATCTTAAATTTAGTTATTCCAATTGTAGATTAATTTCTCTCAATGTTTCTAATTAATCCCTTGTATATTGTGGGTTTTCCATAAAACATTTTTTTGGATGTTATTTTGTCATTGTGTGTTTATATCCCAAAAATCTATTTCTATTGTAGCAGTAATGTGTGGTCTGAACTCAAGAATATGAAGATAAGGGACACTTCAACCACCATGACATGTTATTTTTTGTGATATGTTTTAAATCCATGTGTGTAAGTCAGTTCATTCTAAATTAGAAAATATCATGGTATGGTGGATGAGTTTCTTGAATTTTTATTCTCTGTATGCTCTATGTCACAACCCGACCCTAACTAGGGCTTAAGTGGCAACAAGCCCAAGCCCACCTCCATAGGATTGGGGTGGCGACCACTACCAAAAGAAGTATCCTAAATTGGATTCATTTTCCTACTGTATCTGTATGCACAAACCCAACCATCATAATGAGTAAGTGTAGAGGAATGATAATAAAAAGTTGTAGTAGATAGAAAAATTACCAAGAATGAAAAAACTCTAGGGTGTAGAAGAGTACAACGGTGAAAACAAAAAATTAAACGGTAAAAATACATGCCCAACTAGAAAGATTCCCCAACCTGGAAAAATTGTAAATTAAAATGATGAGTGAACTCAAATATTGATCTCCAATCTATGCCCACCATATATAGTCCCAAGAACCCAGTATTCCAAAGCTCCTTGGAAATCATCTTTGTCCTATCTGTTTTCTTTATAAGACATGATAAATGTAGTAAAATATCATGCAGAGGTGAATATAAACAAACCTAGTAGGATTCCACAGAAGCTGAAAGTAGAGTAGTAAGAGACACAATATAAATATAATGATAGTAGATAGTAAACTATGAATAGATCAACCCAAATAAAGTAAATAATCACTTACAAACACAAGGGGATCAACATTGTGTGTAGATGGACTATAAATAGATTCTTTACCACCCATAGAAGGAGAGTAAGCTTATTCAACCACAAGAATCTAAACACAGAAATCTTGTGGACTACCTCACACATCCTCACAAACCATAGTAGGAGAGTAAATTAATCCAACAACATGAATACATACAGACATAGACACACACACACACAGATATATATATATATATATATATATATTATCAGATTAAATAATTACAAATGAAATATAAAGGTAATCTCCATCTCAAAGACCAAAATAGGAAATGATTCCACAAGAGTTCAAAAGTCCATCAATGATTACCAACATCCCACGTGTCTGCTCAGTAGAAAAAAACCAATTAAACCATCACCTTTCTATTGTACCGTATAGTTAAGGGTCCAAAATCACAAGGTATTGGACCCATGACCTTGTACAACATGAGTTTTCAACTCAGTGGATCGATATAGGAATCATAAACTCTCACGACAATAGGGTTCTACTCTAAAAGTTAATAGAGGACCCATGAACTACCTAGTATGAGTGTTCCACTCCAATAGTTAGTAGAGGAAACATTCCCTTCTTAGATGGAGTTTTTCACTCAAATGGTAGAGGGATCTTGACCTAACTCCATAGGAGGGTTCCACTCTAATAGTAGATAAAGGACCCATGTTTATCCCAATTAGAGGGTTACACTCTAAAATATGGAGGACCCATGCCCTATCCCAATAATAGGGTTCTTCTATGATAGGTAGGTAGATGTCCCATTCCATGTTCTAATATGAGGGTTCCACTCTTTGATGCTACATGACCCATTCCACGACTCCTTGGGAGGGTTCCATGTTTATGAATGATAGAGGACCCATGCCCAATCTAGCTAGAGGGTTCCACTCTAAAAGCCACTAGTGATCCAGTTTTATCACTTACATCATCAATAATTACATAAATAAGTTCCAAGGCTAGAATATCGCACATCATATCTAAAAATCCATAATGGAGGTAACCATTGAATCCTATAAAAGGAACCAAGGGATACATAACATGTGATGGGATTCAGATGACATGAGGTCCTAATCCACTAATTATTTGTGTCCCAGAAGTTACAAGGCTCACTGTACATGTAGTTCTATATGGAATTTAGGGAGTATACCCTGAATGTCTAAGCCACTCGGGATCCCAGCTTGTGCCCCTTAGTTGTGTATGTGTAATCACGTCATGTTTGTATACTCATCACATGGTGTGTGACTAGTCGTGCCCATGATTTTGTACTCCTAGATTATTTTCTGGACCTCCAAACCGTGGTCACACATTGTGTAGGCCTCCCACATGGATTGTGATACTTATAAATCGGAAAAACCCTAGCCACTGTAGCATAGGGGATACTTGTCATGTGTTCATCGAGCTACATAGTGTGTAATCAACTTTTACATAGAGTCTTAGATCTGATATCCACATTCTAGATATGATTGTTCCTCCTTTATATTCGTCCTCTTCTTCCCCCAAAATTGGTGGATCTATCTTTAGATGATGGATTCTGATAGTCTAATGGGCAGAAGACCAATTATCGTAGAATTTCATGCACCACCTCAGATCGCGCATGCCTCAAGTTATTTAATAATTGATTATTTGGATGTTAATCATCAATACGATCAACCACAATCCACAATCCTACCAAAAAAATCCTATTTTTTTGTTCCACCTGTCACATGTAAATCTATTGAGAATATAGAGATCCAATTAGGATTGACTTCACCTAAGAAATGTTAGACTGGGAGAATGGGGTCCAATCGATGAAGAAACATTAAGATATTGTGGGAGGAGGGAAAAAGTACATCATTTTATCAATAATTTCCAATTTTTCATGGCCATATATCAATAATGTGGATATATAGAGGTTTATAAATCAATCGAATAATCAATAATTTCAATATGCATGCCCATGAAATGTTTAGAAATTTCCACAGATCATAAAAGGTATGATCAGGGTCAATTAATTTAATCAACAAGGGTGTAAACCATGAATTAATGAACCCTACACATAGATTGGATTTTTTTTTGAAGTGATATATTTCCAATGATTTATGGAATTCATTGCATTTGTTTCATCCTTATCTACCCTGATCTAGAGTCAAGTCATCGTCTGATGTGATTTTCCAATGAAAGGAGGAAGATGAATCTATAATACTAACAATGTTTATGAAGATAATTTTGTGAAAATAATCATAACATCATACTTATATATATAACCCATTTCATTATTTTAATGAATTAATTAAATTAATACTTTAATTAATCCAATAAATATTCTTCAAAAATCGTCTTATCTAAACATCCATCATTGACCTATTTTAAGTATCACTTAGGGTAAACATCACTTTTCCGACTCAACCATGGTCTCATATTTGTGATATGATCTTCTATTTAAGAGTTATCCCACTTTATTTTAGAAACTAAACATTCACAAGATAAAATATATTTAATATTTTTATAAAATATATTTAATATTTTTTTAAATATATTTAATATTTTTATTAATTTAATTCTAGGTACATAGGGCCTCATAATCACATGCCTTCTCAAATCCTAACTCTTAATATATATATATATATATATATATCAAAATCTTGAAAGTCAAAAATTGGGTCTCTACATCATTACATTCTTTAATATTTTAATTCCAAAAAACGAAAAACTAAATAAACAACTTGGGATACTGAGCCTACATCTATCTATCCCAATCCCAGGACCACTCATGCATGTTACTATGCTTCAAAAATAGTCCAACCAAGGGTATGGTCCATCCACACATGGTCCTATCCTATCGATAATCGATAACCATCAGGTGCTCTACAAAAGTATCCACATCCTCTATTCCCATATCACCACATTCAATGATGTGACTGGGTCATGCATGTATCTACTCATCTATGACACATGTAAGGAATTGTGAACCCTCTTCACTTGTGGGGGTTAGGGGGGGGGTTGTAAGAAACCTCACCAACCCTCTGTATGATCCTGAACAACCTGATGAACCTCAGGGATAGATTTCCTCCCCCAAAAACCTCTACAATCATTGTTGTGGGGAGACACTCCGGAAAATGTAGTATCCCTACTCGGTCTACAAGGGCCTATGAAGGTGATCTACATAATATTTTCACATGCTTTGGGCCATTATGAACCTCTCACAGATGACCTGGACATTCTTCTTCATCTCCTTTACTAACTATGAACCAATAAAGATGTATTTCTAATCTCTATATAGCATAATGGTGACCAAAAGGGTCTCCCAAATAGGTCCCCAAAAGGTTTCATGATGATAGTAGATTGGCATGTTTTTTTGTATGCAAAATCTACCATGGTAAAGTGATCCTACCAGCTTCATCCAAAGTCTAACATGAAATCAATCATCATATCCTCGAACACCTAGATTGTGCTATTGGTCAACCCGTCCTACTGGAGGTGAAAGGATATAATCATCATCGTCTGGGTCTTGAATTACTCAAACATTCTTCTCCACAACTGTGACATGAGCCGTGCATCCTGATGCGAGATAATTGTCAATGGAAACACAAGAAGGAAAACAATACCCTAAATATAAAACTTCCCCAAACTCTCCATTGAATTCTATTCCATGATTTTAAGGGTGTGTGTCAACTTTATGATTCATAAAACTATCACCTAGATGGTCTCATGGACCTCCATTGATCATGGAATCCCTATCACAAATTAAATGGATATGTTATCCCATTTCCACTACAGGATCTCAAGTTTCAACAACAAACCTACTGGAACCTAGTTCTTAGAATTAACCTACTGATAGGTGAGGCACCGTGAGATGGAATCAGCTACACTCTATCTCACGTTAGACCCCAAAAACTACCACTAAATGTATTTTTACTTCATCCCCACATCGGGAAGTACAACTAGGGGAGAAGTGTAAAAATCTATCATCACCTCTTCCCACATCATAACTGGGAACACCATCCATACATGGAAATGGATGATGTGATTCCCTCCTTCAAAATATCTATCTTGGGAATCCCCAATGGATATATGGTCTTGTAAAGCCTTTCATTCATTGTATCTTGGCTGGGACTCTCTCAAACACTCGAGAAACGGAGGAGTCAACACCATCAACTAAAGAAATGTTGTACCCTCCTACTCTATTATAGTCAACTACAACGAATCCAACACCTCTAAATCCTCCTAAATCAAGTGATCCTAGGAATTTCTACTAAAGGAATTTGATACCGTATTTTCCTTCCCCAGTTTATAGACTATCTCGAAGTCACATTTTTCTAAGAATTCTAACCAGAATCATTGTCATAGGTTCATGTCTCTCGATGTGAAGATGTACCCGAGACTATGATGATCTGAGTAAACCACAAAGAGATCCAATAGAAGACAATTCCACCACATCCTTCGGGAAAATAATACCATTGATAGCTCTAGTTTATGAGTCTAATAGTTCATATCATGGGTTCCCCACTACCTTGTCCCGTATGAGGTAACTTCTTACTAATGCACCAACATGCAGTCGAGCCTTGCACCTGATGCATCACAATAAACTACATACTCAATGCCATCATCTGGTTGTCTCAACATAGGAGAATGCTTTATCCTTAGACTAAAATCTTTGAAATATCTATAGAAATATTCAGTCCAAGTAAATGGATACTATTTCTATGTTAGAGAAGGCAAATTATTGGATCTGTTATGTCAGGATAGAACCTAACCTCTATGGGATTCTCTGGTCCTCTGTTATGTCCTTATTCCAAAAAACTACACATTTGATTTTGATCATGATTGGATCCGTTATGTCAGGATCTTTTCAACTGGAACCTACCAGCTACTGCTGAAAATTAAGCTCTATAATTCCAACTTCAAGCTCTAACTGTCTGTAATCCCTATGAAAAGGAATATATCTATCACTAGTACATTAGTTAACACCCTTACATAGGTGTGAATGAAAAATGGTACAATGTTGGCATGGATCTCTCAGTGGATTCCCCTCTCATACTTCTATTCTTGGATGTTTCTATCTCAAATCTTGTTAAGGGAGTATCGTATATGGTCTATGAACCTTGCCTCATACTCATCCATTATTATATCTAAATTATGATACTCTATAAGATCATAAATATGAACTTAGCACAAGAAGTAGGGGTATTCATCCCCATGAAATATTTTATGGAAGTTGGTACATGAGAGTGTCGACTCATCATACATCTGAGTAACAAGACTCAATCATCACCCATATACTCTGTGGAAAATTCTACCTATAAGATAAACCACTTGATCCATTCGTATATAGATAATGATGGAGATAAACACCACTATCTGCATACAAACCCCAACTTCTTAGGGATCTATATCATCATAGAACTTCAGTATCCTTCGGTGTGAGAACTCACGAAGTGCGTTAAGCCTTTGTGCATCCCCAACCTACTCTACTGAGATGATATGATTCTTGAAAGGTGGTGGTTCCTCTACCTTCCAAATTAGAGGAGGAATCTCTGGGGATATACCATAAACTGAGGCCCCATCTCTAATTATATATTTTACATGATCTACAACTAGTATCATTCTTGGCTAGCATCATATAGGGATCCTGCAAATTATCATGATGTACCACGGTAAGATGATTATATATATATATGGGTATCTGAATAAATAAGTAACATTAAATACTCTATACTATATTATCCATATAACAATAATTTCTACAACCAATTTCATGACTTACCATGTCGAAAAATAGTTAGTCAAGGTCCTAGTTAATGAATATATTGATCACTCGTACCATCATTATATTCCCTAGACCGAGAGACACACTCATGGAACTTTGATATTGTTTCCTTAATCCCAACCAAATACTTATAATGGGACTAATCCAAACACCATCCCAAGGATCAAACCGACTTTGATGAAAATATTTCATGACCCGGCCCTAATAGGGTCTTGAGCTGCAACTACCCTAAGACCACCTCAATAGGCTAGGGGTGGTAACCAGTGCTGAAGGGAATATCCTAAATTAGAGGCTACTGCATAATGTTCCAATATGAAAAAACCATACCATAAAAATTAATATGTTCAATGTAATAATAAAGAAAAGATGCAGCCACTAGAATGTAATCCTAGAATTCAAAACCTCTAGGGTGTATAAGAGTATGATAGCGAAAACTAAAAAGTAAAGGAGAAAAGTACATGTCCAAGAAAAATATGTCCCAACCTAAAAAATAGGAAATTAAAATTCTGAGAGACACCAGATCCTGATCTCTATGAAATTACCACCATACGCGGTCCAAATAATCTAGTTTCCCTAAGCACCTCTAAAGTCACTGCCGACCTATCGGTATTCTACAAAAGTCATGATATTTGTAGAAAAAGGCCTTACCGGGGTGAGTATAAACATACCTAGTAGGAAAACCTTGAAAACTGAAATGGGTACTGTAAGAGGCAAATAGGAATGGAAAGATAGTAGATAGTAAATAGAGAAAAACTCAATCCAAAGTAAGGGTGAAAGATCATCCAAACACAAGGGTCCCAATGTAGTGTGTAAATAGTCAACATATTCATCCAATTCCCCCTATAGTATAAGAGTAACCTCATCCAACCATGATAACTTAAACATGGAAAGTAGGTGGACTATCCCAGGAGTCTTCACAACCCATGATAGGAGAGTAACAAAATCAAAAAACATTGAAATATATATATATTTATATTCTCAGTAAAATAATTTAAAACGAGAGAGAAAGGGGATCCCCATATCATATCTCAACATAGGGAAATAGATGAAAAAAATACATAATTCCATCAATGATGCCTATCATCTCGCACATATTCTTAGAAGGAAACATCGAAGTTAAGCCTCACTTAAAAATTATGTAATATAGTTGAGGGGACAAAATATCTCTTTAGAGATCCCATGCCCTGGTACAATAGAACTATTCCACTCAGTGGATCAAGAGATTACCCATACCCAGTCCTAACATGAGAGTTCCACTCTAATAGTTGATAGAGGACCCAAGACCTGTACAACAAGACGATTTCACTCTAACAGTAGATAGAGGACCCATGTACTTCCCAATATAAGTGTTCCACTTTAATAGTACAACAATCATGTCCTGAATTATTATTAGGGTTCCTCTCTAGTAGTAGATAGTGGAATCATTCCCAAACTAGTTGGAGGGTTTCACTCTGAAATATAGAGAACCCATGATATGTTCCAACAGGATGGTTCCACTCAATAGGTTGGTAGAGGACCCATTACATGTGTAAATAGGTGTGTCCTTATATCTGATTATACATGAAACATGCCTAGAATCCATATTAATGTTCCACTCTGATGGATGAAACATGACCCATGCCTTTTCCAGTTATAGGGTTTCATTCTGAAATCCTCTAGTGAACCCGCATAATCACTATAGTCATCAAGAATCTATTAAATAAGAGCCAAGCATAGTATATATCACATAATATCTCAAAATCCAAATTTGAGGGAACCATCATGCCCTATGTAGAAAAATACTCTAGATAGGATCCTCACATTACAAAATTTGAGTTCAAACTGAGGAGATACGATAGTTTTGAGTTTACTCAAAAGGGACCAAGGGGTACACTACATGTGAGGGGGCCCTCAAATCATGTGGTCCCACTCCACCACCTAGAATAATCCCATAAATTACATGTATCATTTTTCAATGTAGTTATACATGGTGTGTAAGTAGTGTACACTGCGTGCCCAAGCCACTTGGGGACCCTGGCCATGTGCCTTAGTCATATCCGTGTACTCAAGTCATGTCTGTTGACTCGGTGCATGGAATGTGCCTAGCCGTGCACATGCCCATGTAGTCTCGGAGATAATTTCAGGACACCAGAACACGTTCACATGCCATGTGGGCCTCCCACATGGTGTTTATAAATCCATAAAACCCTAGTCATTGCAGCATAGGGGCTGCACGTCATGTGTTCATCGAACTACATGGTGTGTAGTCAATTTTTTCATAAAATATTATATATGTTCTCCATGTACTAGATCTAATTTCTACATCTTTAGTTATGGCCTTGTCTTCTCCCTAAATTGGTGGATCTATCTCAAGTAGGCATATTGCATCCATCTAATGGCTAGAAAGAAAATCTCGTAACTGCACACGCACCACCTCACATCATATACACCTCATATTCCTTATTTATTGATTAATTGGATGTTCATAATCAATAATGTTACTCATATACCACAATATAACCAAACTAATCCTCAATTTATCGATCTGCTTCTCACGCATGAATCTGTCGTGAAACTGGGGGTCCCATCAGGCTTGGTCCCACCCAACAATGTCGAACCAGAACTTTGCAGTCCTATCGGTGAAGAAACATGATGAAATTATGGGAGGAACACAAAAAAAAAGAGTTTAATTGATATTTTCCATGTTTCTTTGGCCAATGATCAAGAATTGGGATATCTGGGGTTAGAAAGAAATTGAATAATCAATAATTTCAAAACACTAGTGCATACAACATTCAACAATTGGTGTAGTTCATAAAATAGATGTTCTTACTCAATTAATATAATAAACATGGGAGTAAAACATGAATTGAAAAGTCCTACTTAGATATTAGATAATTTTTAATCAAATAAAATTTTCTCTAGTGTTTTAATGGAGTCATTACATTCGATGCGCCCTGATCTTCCCTGATCCAAAGTCTCACCATCATCTGATGTGATTTTCCAATGAAAGGAGGAAGAACACTATTGAATCCTCCTAGGGTTTATGTGGATAACCCTGGAAAAATAAGATTAGAAAAGTATATATAGAGGTAATATGTTGCATTATTTTAACTCATTAATTAAATTAATGATATAATTAATTCACTAATCGTACCTCCAAAGTTCGGCTTATCTGAACACCCCATACCGATCTATTTTATGTAACATCTAGGTTAAACAACACGTTCTAGAGTCAAGCATGGTATTTTATTTCTGATCCAAGATTCCATTTAAGATTTATCTTATTTGCTTTATGAAATTATGATTTCATTGTATAAAATAAATTTTATAATTTTATATGATTAATTATTGGAACACGAGGCCTCAAAATCACACATAGTCTCAACACATAGCATTTAATATATATATATATATATATATTAAAGAATTATAAGGAAACAATCAGTCCCTTAGTCTATTTTTTTGATTTAATTTCTTATATTGGATTGGTAATTATATATGGTGTTGATTTAAAAATCGTGAAGGTAATATCTGGAATATGTGGTTAATAGTAAATAAAATAATAAATCCTTGTTTATTTTACATAACTATGTACCTATTAAGTAATGTTTTGTTAACAAC
The DNA here is from genome assembly GCA_963277665.1 of Viscum album. Taxonomy (NCBI): domain Eukaryota; kingdom Viridiplantae; phylum Streptophyta; class Magnoliopsida; order Santalales; family Viscaceae; genus Viscum; species Viscum album. The sequence goes on from OY728155.1 coordinate 93,222,232, forward strand.
TTGGAATGATTTTAATACTAGAAAAATAAGATTATTCTAACATATTTTATTTTTTAATGCATGTAATATATTAAATCAAAAGTTATGTGGATTGATATAGACATGGTATTGATCGTGCTAGAGTTGTGGTAGATTAATAATGATAATTTAATTACAGAAATTTTAATGTGAAATGTTAGATATCTTTATTAAAGTGATTTAAATTTATAATTATTATAAATTATTTAAATTATTGGTAACTCCTTTTTTCAACTATGTAATGAAATTTATTTGGGAAAAACCCACCTAAGTATGATATCCTTAGTAGTTTTCTTCTTGTTTTATAATAATATGTTGTGAGACCCACTGGAAAAAAATTGGAAATAATTTTTATTAAGTACACCACAACTATTTTTTATATAACATTTATTTTTTTAGCAGTTATTTTTTATAATTTATCAAAAGTTATTTTTTCAAATAAGGTTTTCATTAATTTATTTTTATGAATAAAATTTACAAAGGATTTTTTTAAGGTTCACATTTAATGGTTTTCTAACCTTCTGAAATTTTAAATAAAATAGGCTTACTAAAAAATTTATCAGTATGATGTTGAATTAGACATGTATTAAATTAAAATGGTGTGATCCATGTATATTAATTAAGGGATATTTTTAAAATAATGTATACATTTTGAACTCTTAGACCAATTAGAGTTAATGAATTATTATAATTATTATATCTATAAATTTAAATAAATTATTATTAAAGTACTCTAAACTCTTCATTCTCATTACATGTTAATAATGACATATTATAAATGTTATGGATTAAAGTTTCTAGTATTATAAATGAAAATAAATAATGAATATATTTCCATTTTATGACATTCCAAAGTAATGTTTTTTAAGTACATGACATGATAATGTTTTCTCTTACATGAATTTATAATATTCTTTTTTAAATCATTTGATATGATTTTTTCTAAAGGTTTTTTATTTGTTATTGTTGTTTCATTATAATATTTACTTGATTTCATATAAGTTTCTTACTATATTGGTTTCATTTATTTGTGTGGTCATTGATGTGATTATGTTATCTTACTTGGGAATGAGAGTCTCAGTTGAGTGGCCAATATTCCAAAGTTGTTTAATTCTTGGTTTTTTTGGGATGAAGTAATTGATCTCATGATGATGTATGAGATTATTCTCCTCTTATTGAAATGTATTATTGATGTATTTGTTCCTCATTGAGATGTATCTCCCCTAGGAGATTGTTCTAAAACTATTTTAAAGAGTTGTGTAGCTCTACGATTTGATCATAGAGAGTTATTGTTGAATCAAATTATAGTAAGATCCTAGAGTGGTATATCATGGAGGATTTTACTTTTCCCACATCCCTTACCTTCCCATAATGAATTTATTTTAATTCTAGAGGATGAGAATAATTATAGACTTATATAATATTAGGGTATCGATTTTATGGATCACTCCCCAGTAGCTCTGGGGTGTCTTTTAGTTCAGGATAAATTTCATAAATTTTTTAAGCTATTTTAAAAGTATTTCATAAAATAAAATGATTTTTTAATTTTTTCTAAATTATGGAAGTAATTTCAAGGTTTTTGAAAACTAATAAGTTGATGTCATAGTTTTTAAAGTGATTATAATATTTAGAATTGATTTTGGGATTTTGAATGTAATAATAATTCCTTATCAAAATTATTTATAGGTTTTTGTAAATAGAAATTAAATATTTTAAAGGTTATTATTAACCTTACACATGAACATGCTTATACATAAAGTAACACCTATTTTTAATAGGTTGTTTAAGGGTATGTATTCCTTTTCAAACCCTATGTGAGTGTGTGTGGGTGGAGTCGCATAAGGGTCCACCCATGTTTTTTATTATTGTGTAAGGTTAACCTATGAATTCATCTATTCACATAAGGGCGGTTTGAGACTATGTAAGGGTATCGCCCTACTTGCGTAAGGGTAACCCTCAAATTGTAATGTTCATGTAAGTGTACTAGGGATATTCCAAAGCCTATGTAGGGGTAACCTATAGCACCCTAGTTTGAGGTATGTGGCATTTTGTATGCATTTATATGTATTTAAAGTGCATGGAATGAGTTGGGAAGAGGTTGGGAGAGTTTGGAATGGTTTTGGATGACTTTGGAGGCTTTTAAAGGGGTGCACGGTTTGAGCACGTTTAGTGTAAACCGTGCGTATGATCCTAGAAACCGTGAAGGGGGAGACAGTAGGCTCCACATGGCCTGAGCATGGTTTTCCAAACCGTGCAAGGAAACCATGCAGACTTTGGCTCTTGAGGCAGTGGCGTGCGCACGATTAGCGCACAGTTTGCCAAACCGTGCGAGCTAACCGTGCGACCACTTAAATTTAGGGTTATATGTTTCAGGCTCACTCGGGATTGCCTCATTTCACTACTCTCTTCCTCCCACTCGAGCCTAACTCGGGTTTTTGGTCTCTCAGGGGGTAGGGGTGCCCTCTTACTCATCTTGGAAGTGATTCGAAGGGGTTTCAAGGTGGTTTCTCCTAGGTAATTCTATCCTCTTGCTTCTCTTGTGTTTTCCTCTAGATCTACTTCCCTCTCTTTCGTGGTTTTCTAGATCTACACTTGTTGTGTGTAGATATTGGGTTAGGGTTTCCTTGTATCATAATATTAAGGCTTATGGATGTTATATAAAGTGATTTAGAGAGGTGTCGGTGGTGTGTTTGCCGGATTTGAGGCGCGGTTGTTCATGGGTCAATTTCGCGAGAACCCTAAAGGTAGGTGGGTTCTCTTCCAACTCCACTTGGGTTTAACTAATAGTTACATGTTACAATTAATTCGTTGTGATGGAAATTAATCGTGCTATGATGTGTGATTTTGGTTGGAAATCCATTTGGGGGTTTTTGGGGAAACAGGGGGTTTCATGGTGAAATGTTTTTATTGTGCATTTTAAAATGGAGATTTAAAAATGGGATTTATGAGATTGATTTGGGAAAATGGTTGATTAAAAATGGGTTTCAATAGAGAGTTTGTTTTATTGAAATGGATCTTTGGCATGGAAAATGATTTTTCAATAAATGGTTGATTTATTTAATGTGATTGATATGAAATGGAATTCGTTGATTGCATGATGTTGTGATCTTGGTTTGGCTTGTTTGAAATGTTTTGTGAAAGTGGGAGGAAAGTACCACTATAATGAAGGGGATGTATAGTGGACGGAAGGGCCACCATCAAGGTATAAGTTGACAGGAAGTGCCACTAATTGTGAATGGGTGAACGGGTTGGATGGAAGCGCCACCGTTTGGTTGTTTTGGGTTGTTGTTGTGCATTATTTTGAAATATGGAATTGTTGTGCTAATATGTGAGTAAGAGAATGGCTTATGGTATGTTTGTTTGGCTTTCCCTTGGTGGTTTGGTTTGGGTGGAATGTCTTGGTAAGGGTGTGGTTGGCTTATGGTAATGGTTTCACTTGTGATTATTTTATATAAATTGTTTTATATAAATGTGTTAACGGTTTTATCCTAGTGGCGTGTGTAGGGAAGTCATTGGGGAAATCCTACTCAGTTTTAGTAATCACCCCCTGCTTTTCCACATTGGTGTCTTTGCAGATGTTGTGTACCGTGACGTGGGAAAAGGTAAGGCGTCAATCTCCTTTAGTGGTGCGTTGTGATGTCTTGGTGGAACTTGGAGCTTGGAGCTTGGTGTGGAGCTGTGGTGGTGTCATGTCTCATGGTGTTCTTTTTGAGTCTTCCGTATTGTACTCTGATGTTGTATTGGGTTGTGTGGCCATGTGAGATTATGGATTATCTAGTTGTCTTTGGTAATGTATGAGGTTGGTGTTGTTGACATGTATCATTTAGTTGTGGTTGTTGGTTGGTTTTATCTCAAGGGAAAATCGTTCCCCAATTGTTCTTGGAGCCCTCAACATTTATTGCTAGAATTTAGTGCATTGGGAATGTCGCTTAAGGCCAAGTAACCCTCACTGCCTCCTCAAGACAATGAGGTAGGGGTGGGGCATTACAAGTGGTATCAGTTTGTTTGGTCCTTTGGAGTTGATCCTCGGATTTGGTGTTGACATTCGTTGTGGTACATTCATTGAGTTGGGATAGTAGCAAGGTGTTGGAATGTCGAAACCTGGAATGTATAGCATAAAAGGACATAGTTAACCCTTTTATGCTGAAATTCTAGTTACCAAGGATTTGGGTACATAAGTGTTTTGGAGACACTTATAGGCGTTGGATATCTCATTGTCGTGGGTGTATCCAATGAGATGAGCATGACATGCATGGTAGAAATGACTTCCCTCTAGGATGCATATTTCATTAGGGTATAATGATTTATGATGTGATATGAATATGGGAAATTGTAATGTGAATAAATTGTTATTTTGAAAATGGTTTGATTTTCAAAATGGTGAAACATGGAACATGTTGAAAAATGTGAACTAGTGGAAAGCCTTGTTGTGATAGTGTTGTGTAATCTGATTTGAAATGGGATTTTGTGATGTCTATGGAAGTGAGACTCATGGTTGTTTGTTTTCTGTTGATAGAAATGGCACTGGGTAGGCGTCTTAGAGACCAACCAGAAGAGGCTATTGAGAATGTGGTAGCACCTGAGCCTCTGTTGAACCAGAAGCTAGTGCAAAGCATAGTTCAAGCTTTCCAAGCTATGGAAAGTGGAAATAGAGTGGATGAACCAAAGTATTTGGATCATGTGGTTTATTTTCAAAATTAGAATCCACCCATCTTCAGGGGTGATTTAGAGCCGAAGAGGGCAGAAACATGGTTGAATAGAATTAACAAGATCTTTGAGTTATTTGGAACACCGATAGATTTAAAATTGAAGTTGGCCATGTATATGTTGGAAGATCTTTACCTTCAGTGGTGGGAGTTGGTAGTCCAAGCTAGGACAGACTAGGGTATGAAGTGGGAAGGATTTGAGGAATTTTTTAATAAACAATTCTATCCACATACGTTTAGAATTCAGCATACGATTTATTTCTTCAGTTTAAAGAAAGAGCTGATGTCAGTGATGGTGTATGCAGCTAAGTTTATAAACTTACTGTGGTTTGCACCTGAGGTGGCAGGAAGCACTTCGTTGAAGGAAAGGATATTTGAAGCGGGGTTAAGGAAAGAAATCCGTTCAAAGATAGAGGTGATGTGTATAGATGATTACACAGATATGGTGAATAGAGCCTTGATGGCTGAACGAGATCTATTGGGAGCTTCGGGCGGGGGAAGTGTGGTGGTACCCATGGAGAATAGTGGGAACTCTAACACTGGGTTCAAGAAGAATAGGGACACTTATTCCCAGGGTGGGAATATATCATATAATCTGACAGAAGGATCGGTGAATCTTCCTCTGAATCCCCAGAGCAAGCTAGGATGTTTTTAGTGTGGTTCTACATGCCACATCAAGCGGGATTGTGCGAAACAACCTCGATCATGTCATAATTGTAAACAGATGGGCCATCTGCAGCGTTATTGTCGGAATGCTCCAAGTTTGGGTGTGTGTGACACTCCTCAGGGATCGCAGACGTCGTATGCTCCGACGGGATGGGGGAAATATCATACCCCTCGATAGCAGAGTAAAGTGGGTCATGGTGATTCTCGGAATACCACGATGCCTCAGAAGAACAATAAAGAGAAGAGTGTGGCAAGAAAACATGGGTTTATAGCTGAGCAGGTTGTGGTGGATGATCAGTCGGGACCATCCACAGTGCGAGGTAATATTCTTTTAAATTCTACCTTGATGCAAGTGTTGTTTGATACAGGTGCTTCACACTCTTTTATTACTGCACGAGTGGTTGATTTGATGGGTTTAAGGGTAGAAATGATTACCTTAGTTTTAAAGCTTCAAACTCCTTTGGGTCGAAGAGACTGTCGAGCCTTCTTGTGTAGAGAATGTTATATAGTTGTGGGCGAGGTCGAGATAGTGTGGAATTTCTCAATGCTTGAGATGGATGGTTATGATGTAATCCTGGGAATGGATTGGCTGGTGGGTTTTTAGGCCCACATCGACTGTGATGCGCGAACAGTGGATTTTACGACACACGATGGCATTAGACATCTCTTTAGAGGAGAGAGGTATGAAAGGCAGGGTGCAACGAGTTTGTTGGCCCTAGCAGTGAGTACGTTATTGTATCAGTTGGAAGTTTTGTCATTGGAATTGGTAGAGGGTGTTGAGCAGAGTGTTCCTCCAGTAGTGGTGGATAAGTTCATGGATGTGTTTCTTGATGAATTATCTAGGTTACCTCCCATAAGAGAAGTGTGGTTTACAATTGATCTCCTTCTGGGGACCAGTCCTATCTCACTTCCGTCTTATCATATGGCACCAGCTGAATCACGGGAATTGAAAATCCAGTTGGAAGAGTTAGAAAACAAAGGGTTTTTCTGGCCTAGAACGTCTTCGTGGGCAGCGCCAGTGTTGTTTGTGAAAAAGGCAGATGGAACCTTGAGGCTCTATGTTGATTATCGTAGACTTAACCAAGTTACGATAAAGAATAGATATCCACTTCCATGAATCGATGATTTGTTCGACCAGTTGAGGGGAGCCTAGTGGTTCTCCAAGAATGACCTGAGGTCGGTATATCATCAATTACAGGTGAGGAAGGAGAATATTTCTAAAATAGCTTTCAGAAGTAGATATGGACATTATGAATATGTGGTTATGCCCTTTGGTTTAACGAATGCGCAAGCGATGTTTATGGCATTGATGAATCAGATATTTCAGAGATATTTGGAATCATTTGTGGTGGTTTTTTCGATGATATTCTGGTGTATTCAAAGACAAGGGTGGAGCATGAGTAGTACTTGGCGATAGTGCTAGGGATCTTTAGGGATCATCAGTTTTACGCCTAGATGTCAAGGTGTGAATTTTGGATATAGCAAGTTCGTTTTCTTGGCCATGCGATTTCTGAAAGGGGCATTTTAGTGGATCCAGAAAAGATAAAGGCTATTGTCTCTTGGAAACCACCAAATAATGTGTTTGAGATAAATATTTTCCTTGGTCTAGCTGGGTATTATCAGTGTTTTGTTAGTGATTTTTAATGTTTGGCTTCGCCGATGACAGATTTTACAAGGAAGAATGTTCCATTCCAATGGAATGAGCAGTGTCAGCAGTGTTTTGAAGAGCTAAAGGGTCATCTTACATCATCACCAATCTTGGTTTTTCCAGGACCTGGAAAAGGGTACATGGTGTATTGTGATGCATCAGGATTAGGGTTGGGGTGCGTCCTCATGAAAGGGAATCATGTGGTTGCATATGGCTCACGACAGTTGAGAGTGCATGAGAAGAACTACCCAACTCATGATTAGGAGTTGGAAGTAGTGGCCCATGCTTTTAAAGTGTGGAATCATTATCTCTTTGGTGAGAAATTCAAGGTATATACAGATCATAATATCTTGAAACACATTTTCTCACAAAGATATTTGAACTTGAGGCAAAGGATAAGGATAGAATATCTTCAGATGTTTGATTTTGACTTAATTTACACACCGGGTAAGGGAAATTCGGTGGCAGATGCATTAAGTAGAAAATCATATGCTCATTTGGTGAAACAGACATCAGACCAGTGGCAGTTGATGTCAGTTATAGCTGATATGAGGTTGGAATGTGAGGACCAGGGTGATAGAGAGGTCTTTTTTCCAGTTTTTTTGATTCCTGACTTGGTTGTCTTGGTTAGAGAGGAATAGATATCCGATTCTGAGTGTGTGACTGTGGGGTCAAGACTCAATGGTGGGGAGACCATTGAGGGTTGGAAACTAATGGGAGATTCAGTTTTGTGTTTTCGGAATCGGATGGTAGTACCAATTTCTTGTCAGGAGGATCTTCTTACGGTGTATCATCATTCAGGTGGGCTGTTCATCCTAGAATTTATAAAATGTATAAAGCGATGAAGGTGCAGTTCTGTTGGGTTGGTATGAAAAGAAGTGTGACTGAGTTTGTTTCGAGATGCTAAGGCCAGCGGGGATGTTGCATTCTTTACCAATCCCTGTTAGGAAGTGGGAGCAGGTAGCGATGGATTTTGTCACAGGTCTGCCATGAATGGTCAAGAAGCATAATACCATTTGGGTGATAGTGGATCGGCTAACGAAGTCATCCCATTTCATCCCGATTCGTGAATCTCATACGGTGGAGGATCTGTCCAAAATCTATATCCGGGTGGTGGTAAAGAGGTATGGTGTTCCAGTTTCGATGTTATCAGTTAAAGATCTGATGTTTACATCTCGTTTCTGGAAATCCTTATAGTAATCCCTTGGGACGCAGTTGACGATGAGCACGACATATCACCCTCAGACGGACGGTCAATCCAAGAGGATGATACAAACTCTTGAGGATATGTTGCGGTCTTGTGTCATGGATTTTGGTGGATCATGGGTGGATCAATTTTTATTTGTTGATTTCTCTTACAATAACAGTTACCAGGAATCCATACAGATGGCTCCGTTTGAAGCATTGTATGGGAGGCCATGTCGTTCTCCACTATGTTGGGTGGAAGTTGGTGAGTCTTCGATGGTTGGACCGAATATTGTCTAGGAGACTATGGAAAAGATCAAGTTGATCAGGAAGAGAATGGATACGGCTCAGAGTCTTCAGAAATTGTATGCGGAACATCGTCGATGGCCGTTGTCATTCCAGGTGAGTGATCATGTGTTCTTGAGGATCTCTCCTAGGTTGGGACTTTGTCGGTTCGAGAAGCAGGGAAAGCTATCTCCGAGGTATATTGGACCTTTTGAGGTTCTTGAGAAGTTTGGTGAGGTGGCTTATCATTTGGCTTTTCCACCACGGTTTAGTGCGGTGCACAATGTGTTTCATGTGTCGCAGTTGAAAAAGTATCTGCCAGATCGTGACCATGTGATTCGATGGGATCATGTTGAGCTAGAACTGAATGCTTAATTGGTGTATGTGCCAGTGTGGGTTGTGGATAGGGAAGAGAAAGTCTTGTGTGGTAAAAACATCAGTTTAGTTCATGTCTTGTGGCAACATGGTCAGGTTCAAGAGGATACTTGGGAGTGGGAGAAATGGTCGAGCAGTGGCCTAAGCTCTTTCAGCAAAGGGCGGGTTCACTAATTTCCGAGGACGGAAAGTCCAATGGTGGGGAGAATGTAGCACCCACAATTTGATGTATGTTTCCTTCTTTATGAATTTTTATGTATTTAATGTGCATGGAATTAGTTGGGAAGAGGTTGGGAGAGTTTGGAATGGTTTTGTATGAGTTTGGAGGCTTTTAAAGGGGTGCAAGGTTTGAGCACGGTTAGTGTAAACCGTGCGTATGCTCTAGGAAACCGTGTAGGGGGAGATAGTAGGCTCTGCATGGCCTGCACAAGGTTTTCCAAACCATGCGTGGAAACCATGCAGACTCTGGCTCTTGAGGCAGTGGTGTGCGCATGGTTAGCGCACGGTTTTCCAAACCGTGCGGGCTAACCATGCGACCACTTAAAGTTAGGGTTATAAGTTCCTAGCTCACTCGGGATTGCCTCATTTCACTCCTCTCTTCCTCCCACTCGAGCCTCACTCGGGTTTTTTGGTTCTCAGGGTTTAGGGGTGCTCTCCTACTCATTTTGGAAGCGATTCGAAGGGGTTTCAAGGTGGTTTCTCCCGGGTAAGTCTCTCCTCTTGCTTCTCTGGTGTTTTCCTCTAAATCTACTTCCCTCTCTTTTGTGGTTTTATAGATCTCAATTTTTTTGTGTAGATCTAGGGTTGGGGTTGCCTTGGATGTTAATATTAAGGCTTGTGTATGTTAGGGAAAGTGATCTAGAGAGGTGACGGTGGTGCGTTTGCCGGATTTGAGGCGCGGTTGTTCGTGGGTCAATTTCTCAAGAACCCTAAAGGTAGGTGGGTTATCTCCCGACTCAACTTGGGTTTAACGAACAATTACATGTTACAATTAATTCTTTGTGATGGAAATTAATTGTGCTATGATGTGTGATTTTGGTTGGAAATCCATTTGGGGGTTTTTGGGGAAAAGGGGGTTTCATGGTGAAATGTTTTTATTGTGCATATTAAAATGGAGATTTTAAAATGGGATTGATGATATTTATTTGGGAAAATGGTTGATGAAAAATGGGTTTCAATAGAGAGATCGTTTTTTTTGAAATGGGACTTTGGCATGGAAATTGATTTTTCAATAAATGGTTGATTTATTCAATGGGATTGATATGAAATGGAATTGGTTGATTTCCTGATGTTGTGATCTTGGTTTGGATTGTTTGAAATTTTTTGTGGATGTGGGCGGGAAGTACAACTATAATGAAGGGGATGGATAGTGTACAGAAGGGCCACCATCAAAGTATAAGTTGACGAGAAGTGCCACTAATTGTGAATGGGTGAACGGGTTGGACGGAAGAACCACCATTTGGTTGTTTTGGGTTATTGTTGTGCATTGTTTTGAAATATGGAATTGTTGTGCTAATATGTGAGTAAGATAATGGATTATGGTGTATTTTTTTGGATTTCCCTTGGTGGTTTTGTTTGGGTGTAATGGCTTGGTAAGGGTATGGTTGGCTTATGGTAATGGTTGCACTTTTGATTATTTTATATAAATTGTTTTATATAAATGTGATAACGGTTTTATCCTAGTGGCGTGTGTAGAGAAGTCATTTGGGGAAATCCTACTGAGTTTTAGTACTCACCCCCTTCTTTGGCACATTTGTGTCTTTGCAGATGTTTTGTACCGGGACGTGGGCAAAGGTAAGGCATCAACCTCCTTTGGTGGTGCGTTGTGATGTCTTGGTGGAACATGGAGCTTGGAGCTTGGTGTGGAGCTGTGGTGGTGTCATGGCTCATGGTGTTCTTGTTGAGTCTTCCGCATTGTACTATGATGTTGTATTGGGTTGTGTTGGAATGTGAGATTATGGATTAGATGGTTGTCTTTGGTAATGTATAAGGTTGGTTTTGTTGACATGCATCATTTAGTTGGGGTTTTTGGTTGGTTTTATATCAAGGGAAAATCATTCCCCAATTGTTCTTGGATCCCTCAACATTTATTTTTAGCCTTTAGCACATTGGGAACGTCACTTAAGGCCAAGTAACCCTCACCGCCTCCTCAATCCAATGAGGTAGGGGCAGGGCGCTACATAACCTATCTTTTCTGAAGCTTATGTAAGGGTAAAAATACACTTAATTGTAAAACTTATAGCTCTTAAAAACATATATGAGTTTCTTAAGTATATATTTTTTACTCAAATTCCCTATTTCTCCTTCTCATTTCAATTTATAATATATTTTAAATGTAACTAATTAAAACTAAGGAATAAATATGAGGTTTTTTGTTTTGATTAAGAGTGTTAAATGTGATCCTTTAACACTTAAAAAATTAAGGATTTACGAATGTGTTTTATAGGGAATTAATTGGGTACTAATTAAAAATGAGTTTAATAATTGTGTGATCCAATATATATATATATTATAAAATACCATATCTTCCCCTTATCATCCTTCTGGATTTTCAGAGTTTTGGAGAATAAAACCCATGAAGTTTCAATTTTTTAGTACTTATGAAAAATCATCTTAGGATTCTCCTACTTTCATCCATGTATTTCCTAGTTTTAAGAAATCTTACCCTCTCCTTTGTTTTTGTTGTAGATAATTGTAAAGTAGATATACACATAGGGGATCTATGAAGTCCCTTTAATTTATACTGTTTATGTATGAAATTAACATACTTTATAGTTCTTTATTTAAATGAATGCGATCAACCCTAATTAGAAAAAAAATATGGAAAATAATCACATCATTTAATATTGTATGATAATTTATATATTACAAAGATTGAAGATGAAATGAGTACATTGAAATATTGTTGAAAAATTATTATATAATTATTATGAAAAGAGCTTAATATATAATGATTAAATTTTCATAAAATATTCAAGTGAGATAAATTTAGAATTCATATTATAGATAAAGAATTCTTTGGAAAATATTATATCATTATTTTGGACGCATTATTCTCTCTTTAGAATGATAATCACATGTTATATATTGTTATTGTTCTTTATGAAATAATATTTAGAGTATGTTATTGATTAACTTAATAAACTGTAACATTATCGAAATAATTAGAAATAAATAATTTCATGTTGTAAAATAATCATAATTACTCTATATATTATCAAAGAGAGAGAGAAATAGGTAATTATATTTCATTATCTAATTAATATTTTATAAATTAAAAATGATAATATTCAATGGTGTTAAAATTATAAAATAATATTGATGAAACTTATTTGATAATTAGGTATTTTAGATAATTGAAATGGATACTATCACATGTGTTATTATTTTTATTCTATTGATAAATAATATAATTTCATGATTAAAATATCATATATTCTTGGAGATTATTATATCATGTTTCTAATAAATTCTTGAAATATAATTTTTATTTCATGTGGAAATATTAATATTGATGTTTGAAATGATAGGGATGTGTGATTCCTTGCTTTTGAGATATATATATTTTTTCTTCTGAGATTTACTGGATAGTGTGTTTTATATTTTTATGTTTGGTAATTGTGGTTGATATTCTGGGATATTAAATAACAACTTAAATATGTAGATTTTTTTTCATATTAACTTAGGCTTGTTAAATTATTATTGAGTTTGTTGATATATGAAAGAGAATCTTAAGGTAGAATGCCAGATTAATTAAACAATATATAGCATTGAAATTTTGTATGGATATTTTTTTTTGGTTGTATTCATTATTAATTGGTTAAATAAAGATGATAATGGATATTTAATTATTTTTTAAATCATTCCCTTTAAACTGAGTGAGACATCATTGTTTAATAAACACTAGAATTCCTTGTATGATTTTTCTATGGTTTCCTTTGAAATTATGTGTTGAATAATACATTAAATATGAATGTATACTTGATGTAGTTTGATATTTAAAACGATTTAATGATAACATTATGAGTATGGGATACTCGATGAGTAAAGGGAGAGGATTCTCAATTCTAGGACACTGGCATGTGGTATCAGTTATGATGGTTGTTGAGGCATAGGTTTCTAGTGGTGAAAATTAGTAGTGCAAAATAGGCTTCTTTACATCAGTTATTTTAACGTCAGTTAGTATGCAATGTTATTGTAGTCGATGTTTAAAATAATTTTTTAATTTCATTTAATAAAAATTTAGATAATAAATATGTTTTATTCATGTTTTTTACCATCAAGTATTTTATATCATATTTGGAAAATGCAAAAAAATCATTTACAACATCAGTTTTGTAAAAAATAGATGTGGTAAATAATTTTTCACATATTTTATGGAATAATCGATGCAAAAAGTATATTATATATAATTTATCAGGTAAATTATTTGAAAATAAATGTGAAATATAAAATATGATAGACTTCTCACATTAGTTATTCCATAACCAACATGTAAGAGTGTTTACCACATCATTTTTTTACAAAATCGACATGGTAAAAGTTTTTTCACATTTTTCATACTGGTTATAAAATAAAAGATTGGGAAAATATTATTTAAAATAAATTTCCATTATTTATATCCCTCTTAGAATAGCCAAAAACACAACATCAACATAAAAATATCAGAATATCCTACAGTAGAATAGGAGAAACAATATAAAAATATAATCATATAAAAAACATTTACAATTTGAATTTTCATGATTACAATGTATATCAAAAATGAACTAAATCCCAATTAGACTTGTGAAATGATTATCCCATTAAGTTTTAATGTTTCCTAATTCTTCTTTGAAATAAAGGTGAGGGTAATATAAAAGATATAAATTAAAATTAAAGCATTTAACATTTATTCCAAATAAACAAATCAAAAATTAAAGGAAAATGTGATAGAAAAATATAACCTTATAAAACATTGTATCTATCCCAGTTGAATTTATTTCATACATAAATCATAAAACATAGTATCAAAATTCCTTTAATCCTTTTTCATGACACTTCTATTTAAAATAAAATTTCAACTAAAAATAACATTTTTAAGTAATACATCAAAAATTTATTGATTATAAATGAAAAGTTACCTTTCATTTTACACATTTTATCTTGGAGATTTTCTTCCTCATTGTCTCTCTAAATAAATTTGATTCCCTATTTGGAAATAATATGAATAAAATAAATTTAAATGTCATTATAATATAAACATGTATTCAAATATTCAAAGATAAATGTTTAACACAGTCTTAAATTTTTCTCGCCCTTCACCATGGATACCACATTTTCATTATAGTGTTTTCTTCCATGGAACAAAACATCCATGATCTAATGGATATTGATATATTATAAAATTTATGTTCAATTATTATTTTTTTAAGAGATAAATAACACTTTATGAGATATATTTGTCAAACTATTGAAGATAAAGAAGCATCCATCACTAAATAAGTGCATTCTTCTGAAATATTTTTTCAATATAAACTATTCTTCCGGCATCATTCATTTTCTTCGATATATGTGAAATAAATTATTGGTCTATAAATACATATACTTTTATCATGTCACGTTTCATAAATTTTTTATCAAAATAACTAATATAAAATAAATATATCATTAAATTGTCAAAAAATAAAATAACAGAAAGGTTTTTGTTAATCGACGTACAAGAAACAAAGTTTCATTGTTTTGATTCCAAACTCATCTCTAGTTACAATAACCATGATGAATGTTTGAAAAATAATCATTATCATTAAACACCCAAAAATTCCATCTTCCATTATAATATCATAAACATCCAACAAAAAAATTTAATATGTTGAAAATATATCGAGTGTAGTATAAATTGTATCTAAAGTCATAACACTTTTTATTTTTTATATAAAGTTGTCCTTTTAATTTAAAGTATTCCAATAAAAAATAGATACATATATAAAAATTTAATTTTTAAAACAAATTTAATGGAAAAAATTAAATAAAGGATATTATATACACATAACTCTATAGAAAATTTTCTAATAAGTCCTGATGGCTAAACTAATAAATGGAAGATACTTTTTCTATCTATACCGACTTCATCTGTAAGAAATGATATTCTTGTTGATGTATGTATAATATCCTATACTGTGACCCTATGATTATCTAACTGTATCTATTGATGCTGAATTGTATCTCAAATATAATATATCATCCCATATGAAAAAATATGAGTATAGGGATCATCAACATATAACTCACAATAAATGGAAGTCAAAGAGGAGGGGGATTCAGAGTAAGATAAGTAGGAGGTGTAACGTCCTGGTTTCAGAAGCTTCTTAGAGGCACCCCGTACTCGGTTGGTCACATGGCCTCAAGCGTATTTCCCCAAATGCCAGAGGCTACTGACTAACAGTGAGGGCCTTAGCTGTGATAGTGGGAAAACTATGCCCTCATTGGAATAGTAACATAGTTGAAGTAAAAAAACTAGCAATGGGGAAAGCAGTAATAATCCATACAAAATTAAACGGAGGAAGATTAGAAAATAATAAACTGGAGCACACATATATATATGAATGATGCATGATACATATGTCTAAGAAAACAGAAAAACAAATCTCAATGCTAGAATACAACAATACTAAACCAAGTAAAAAATGAAGAAAGTAAATAACTCTTTAGCATCGCAAGCCATAGCTTT
This sequence comes from Viscum album, assembly GCA_963277665.1. Taxonomy (NCBI): domain Eukaryota; kingdom Viridiplantae; phylum Streptophyta; class Magnoliopsida; order Santalales; family Viscaceae; genus Viscum; species Viscum album. The sequence continues at coordinate 93,237,824 of OY728155.1, forward strand.
GTCCCATGCTCTCTAACTCCACAACAAATCAAGTACCTGAAGTAGAAGGGTGCTTGCTCTTATATATACCTGCAGCAATATAGTTTGTTTGGGCACAAAATCATGGCCCAAACAGGGTGTGAGACTGAATCCCAGTAGGCAATCACCATAATATTTGTGCCTAATATTCATTGAATATATGGCTGGTAATAAGTATAGAAGGTATAAAACAAGGAATTACTCAACAGTAAACAATCCATAGTTTTTAATATCAATAAATAGCTAATCAAATCATGTAAATACAAAATGTAACCCTCTAATAATTACTCTGAGCCTATCCCCTATGGTCCTACCTAGAAACACAAGAAAATAGATGGAAAAACAGGTAACCCTATGGAGATTACTCATAGCATATCCCCTATGGTCCTACTTAACAAGTACAAGCAACCCTATGGATAGTACACTCAGTTTAACCCCTTTAGATCAGCTTAAGCATAGAATCTCTGAAGAAGCACTCACCGTCAATTCCTCATATAGTCTCATATCAGTAACTAAAGGTGATCTAGGGAAGCACTTACGTCACATTCCCTTTGTGGCCCACATTGAGGAACTACAGACACTCTGAGGAAGCACTCAACGTCAATTACCCCTATGGTCTCACATCATAAGTAAAACAGACACTCTGGAGAATCGCTCAATGTCCACTCTCCCTATGGACTACTACACCAGGTTCTCATGGCCCTGTTTAAGTCGAGAAAGTATAGCTGTGCGTATCATCCAAAGTAAACCTCAAGAACTATTTGGCTAGCAGTCTACAACATATCAGCATATCAGAGCAATCACACCATCCTACAACTAGGCAGGGGAAAGTAAACAATAGCCTAACAGGCAAACTAGACCCAATAATCAAACCAAAAAATCATGCATGGGAAAACACTTCCAAATCATAGAAATTAACCCTAATCACAATCAATTAACCTCTACTCAAGCATACAAGCATATTAGTAAAACAATGGGGCTAAAACAGTAAACACGCAATACCCCGTTCATAGGTATTGGAAAAAATTGCACATATAACTCAAATAATTTTAACAAAAAGGCACAAACCACCTACCTCGGAATTGGAAGATCAATATACATGAGTCTCAGGGCCCGAATCCCATTAGAATTCTGAAGTTCTACAAAAAAACTAAAACGTTAAACCAAAGGTAACTTGAGAAAGAGGAAGAATTGGAAAACAATGCTCAATAAGAATAGAGAGCTTACCGAGGCAATCTTAGCGCAATAGACAATGGTCGAATCAGATATTGGATGCTCAGTCAGGGGCTCGGAGGAAGATCATGGATGTACGAGAGCTCTTAGCCGAACCAAACCTAGAAGAAGGCATTTTTGGAAATTATACCCGACCCCAGTACGTTTAATGAAAAAAATGAAAATACACGGCATGTACTTTTGATATACATGGCGTGTACTAGCAGTTTCCGTACACTGATATAGGTGGCCTCTAGGTCACCCCCACATGTCCATGTGCATGGCCGCTACATGTCCATCACACAGCTACCCACAGTAACCAAGTACATGGAGTGTACTCATAATGTACATGCCGTGTACTTCAATAATTTATAAAAATTCCCCTTTATCTCAAAAAAAGACTATAAGAAATAAAGCATAACTGAAATAGAAGATCTGGGTTCTTAAAAACCTCCCCCCTTAAAGAAAATTTTCCCCTAATTTCCTTAACAAGGCGGTGTAGAAGAAGAAACCCCGAATAGCTCCGACCACTGAGCGTGTACATCAACCTCCCACTCCCAAGTCGCATCCTGTACTCGCCTATGCTTCCGTAGCACTCGTACTAGAGGGACAGACTGGACAAGGAGAACATTTTTACTGGGATCAATAATCTGGATAGGATGCTCCTCAAACAACGCATCCACTTTGAGCTTATCCTCCTCGGGTTGGAAAACATGAGACGAGTTTGAGAGGTAACATTGAAGCTGAGAAACGTGGAAGACATCGTGCATAGCCTGGTACCTCTAAGGTAACTGTAACTGATAGGCAACCGGCCTAACTCTCTCCAACACCTCAAACAGCCCGACATGCCTTGACGAAAGCTTACCCTATCTCTTAATCCTCTTATGTCCCAACCTCGGTGTGACACACAGGAAAACCTGATCCCCGACCTTGAAATCCAAAGGTCGTCTCTATTGATCAACATAAGACTTCTGTTGAGATTGTGCTGTATCCATCCTCTCCTGAATCAACTCTATCTACTCTGTGGTCTCCTGAGAAAGATGAGGGCCCAACAAAGCTACCTCTCCTGCCTCCAGCCAACATAAGGATGATCGACATGGCATACCATACAAATCCTCATAAGGTGCCATCTGGATAGTTTCTTGAAAACTATTGTTGTAGGAAAACTCCACAAGAGGTATGTGCTTCTCCCAAGAACCTCCAAAATATAGAATTTATGCCCAGAACATGTCCTCAAGCACCAGAATCATACACTCGGACTGGCCATCTGTCTAGGGATGGTAAGCTGTACTCAAAAGCACCTATGTACCCAATGCCTTCTGAGGCCCCTGCCAGACTTAAGAAGTAAAACAAGAATCCATGTATGAGAAAATGGATTTTGTAACTCCATGTAAGTGCACAATATAATGTACGTACAACCATCCTATCTCAACCACACTAAAGGTCTCCTTGACTGGAAATAGGTGGGAAACCTTCATGAGTCCTTCAATGACAACCCCAACTACATCATTCCCTCAAGAAGACCTCAACAACCCTGTCATGAAATCCATTTGGAAATCATTCCACTTCCACTTGGGAATGGGTAACTATTGTAGAAGCTCTGTTGGTTATTGATGCTCCGCCTTTACCTACCGATAGGTGTAACACTTCATGACAAAACTAGCCACATCTCTCTTCATACCTAGCCACCAATACTGATGGTGAAGATCACGATACAACTTCGTGATAGCAGGATGAACTTCCCAAATTGAGGAATGAAAGTCTCGCATCAGCTCCTTGCATATGTCTGATGGCACCCACATGCGCCCCTAGAAATGCAGGATCTCATCCTTTCCTATGGTCCATCTATGAATAAGATCCTCTCCTGACATAGTCTCCCATAGGACTTGGACTTCTGAGTCTAATAGCTTCCTCATTCGCACTCGATCAAGAAGAGTAGGGGTAACAGCTATAGAAGAAAGAAACGTTTGTCCATGTATATCGTGCACCTCTAAGTGCATCTCAGAGAATAGTTCCATAAGCTTCCACTCACTGCAGGCCTCCTGAACTACCTATATTTTGGTTCTTTTACTTAGCGCATCAACCACTTCATTGCCTTTTCCAAGCGTATAGGCAAGATCAAAGTCAAAATACTGAAGGTACTCAACCCACCTTCACTATCTCAAATTCAATTCATTCTGAGTGAAGATACACTTCAGAATTTTGTGGTTGGTGAAAACCACCAAATGATCTCTATGAAGATAATGTCTCGAACAGCGGAAGGCATGGAAAACAGCAGCCAACTAACGATCGTGAGTCGGGTAATTCCTCTCATGTGGCCTCAAATGCTGAGACCTATATGAAACGAATCCTTCTCCCTGCATAAGTACAACTCCCAGACTGATACCGGAAGCATCATAGTATACTGTATAGCTCTTGTCCATCTCTAGAAATTCTAGTATCCGTTCTGAAGTCAACCTCCCTTTCAACTTCTGAAAGGCTGACTCACAAGAATCTGACCCCAAGAACTTTACACACTTCTTAGTCAGACCCATAAGTGGTGTTGCTGAGCATGAAAAGTCTTTTATGAAATTTCAGTACTATCCAGACAGCCCTAGAAAACCTCACACCTTAAAGACATTCTTTGGATGCTCCGAGGAAACTACTACCCTCACTTTCTTTGGGTCTACGGAAACTCCTGTCTCTGAGATAACATGACCCAAGAAGTGAATATGGTCCATCCAAAAGTGTCATTTTGAGATCTTAACATATAAATAATGCTCTCTTAGTGTAATCAAAACGAGCTCAAGATGTGTGCCATGTTCATGTTGAGTGTGAGAGTAAAACAAGATATCTTCCATGAAAACCACCACGATGGAATCTCAGTATGGATGGAAAACTCAGATCATCAGTGCCATGAAAACTGCAGGCGTGTTCGTGAGACTGAACGGCATAACCATATACTGATATAGACCATACATGCTCCCAAAGGCTGTAAGAGGTATATCATATGGTCTAACACGCAACTGATGGTAACTAGACCTCAAGTCAATCTTTGAGAACATCCAGGATCCTCGAAGTTGATTGAAGATATCATCGATCCTTGGTAAGGAATATCGATTCTTGATCGTCAACTGGTTCAACTTATTATATTCCACGCAAAGCCTGAGGGTACCATCCACTGTTTTGAAAACAGGATTGAAGAACCCCAATGAGAAGTACTGATTCATATGAAACACTTTTCATGCAACTCCTCCAACTACTTATGGAGCTCCTGTAACTCTGGTGTATCCTTCCTATAAGGAGAAATGGACACTGGTATCGCTCCTGGCATGAGCTCAATAGAAAAGTCTACCTCTCGCTCTGGAGGCAGACCTGTAAAGTCATCAAGAAAGATATCTCTAAAATGATCCACCACTGAGGGAAATCATAACTGTGATATCCCCTAGTCATTTATATACAGACTAGAAATCTGGGCAGTAACTCCTCCCAACCAACGATGCTCGGGTCCCGCTATGCTCGCCTGGTAATCCCATTCACCCTTATGAAGAAAATATCCACCCTCTGGTGATATGAAACTCACTCTACGTTGATAGCAGTTGATGAATTCCTAGAAAGGGACTAGCCAGTCCATTCTGAGAATGAAATCCTAGCCTATCATCTCTTGAACATAGAGGTCCCATAAAAAATGGCACCCACTAACCTCTAGAGGGCACTCCTTGCACTGACATACACTAGTCATTCTAGTCCCCAACGAAGTGTCTAGTGTCAAGATATATGTAGAAGAAAATATGTACAGACCAAGACTCTCTACAATAGAAACATATATAAAGCTATGGGAATCCCCTGTATCGAAAAAGGAATAAGCTAAAACTAAGGAAACTAAGATCGTACCTCGAACTATAGAGGTTCCAAGATCCTACTTTTGTTGGGTCTGCTCCACTGCAAAAGTCTGACCTACACCACAGCCATGTGACCCTGTCTGACCACCCTGAGATGATCCACCCTATTGTTGTTGAAAACTGGGCGACTAGCTACCACGACCATGACCTCCTCCTCGACCTGAATGGTCGTAAGAATTCTAGTTCTTAGAGTGTTGAGAAACTGGTGGCGCTTCTCCTAAACGGGGAGTCATAGAAGAGCCCATGTAACCAGCAGTTGGTGAAACGATCTGATAGAATCGCTGAAGATGAACCATATTTCCACATGATCGGCACTCCACTAGGTCTCTCGGGCAATATAGCCTCATATTCCAACTGTTACCGCATTGTTTTCACACCACTTGGAAACTAAAAAAAGTGTATTGTCTCCTTGGATCACCACGTGAAGACTCCCTATAGCTCTTCTTGCTGTTAGTAGGAGGAATACTAACTCCAGATGCCGAGCTGCCCTGGATCACAATTCCAGAATCCCATAGATTTCATTCTTTGATTATCACCTAGTTGATGATAAATGTGAAAGAAGTCAACCTTAAGATATTCACCTACAATCAGATGTCGTGCCTCATACCATCCTCAAACTTCATTTCTAGGAATAACTGATCACCTTCTTTAATAGTTGTGAAGTGCTACAGCTCGGTAAAGTGAGAGGAATAATCCATGATAGAATGAGTTCCCTACTCCATACTCATAAACTCTCAGGATCGATCGGCCCTCAAGGTCTCTAGATAGAATTAGTCAAAGAATATGCGTAGAAACTCATCCCAAGACATACTTTCTAGGGTCCTGCCTATGAGATCACATCCCACCATCTCTTGGAAGAATCCAAAAGAATATACGTAGCGACCTTTAACCTCCTCTATTAAGGTTTCTCCATATGCTCAAAGATCATCAGCATGGATTCTAGCTATGACTCTACAGCGTAAGGTCATCCATCCCCTGATAAAGTGGAAGGATGCTACTGCCGAAAGACCCATGTCAAATATTCCAATGACGGGGTAGGAGGAGGTGCTCCCTGAAAGGTCTACATCATCCTCATAAATCCTTCCCTGAACTGTGAATCAGCACCTATTTCTGGTATAATAGCTGGTTCCAAGACTAGCACTACAGAAGAATCTTCTGGAAGTCCCTGATCAGCCATATCCAGCGTTTGATCACTTCTTGGAAAATGACGTACAACTGGAGGACCTCTTGGTGGAATGACTCTGTAAGGTCAAACACACAACTTAGATCATGATTATCAAGGACTAAAAACCAAAAGCGTAATAATGGAATAGGAGAAAAGAAATCATTCATGGTTTTTCAAAACATGCCTACATGATGTGTATAAACCCTACACGTTGTATTCCCTAAATCAATTCACATGGGCGTGTACTTCTGCCAAAACTAGTAATGTAACACCCCAAACACACGGTGTGTTCACATAACACATGGAATGTACTTGAATCCTATTCCATTTCCTGAGCCCTTCTATACAGCTAAGCCACACGGTTCTCCTAACCCTAGACTACACGGCGTGTCAGTTCCAGACACGGTGTGTACTAGAAGAGCTTCACCGACCTGTGTTGTTAGTGACATGACCAGATACATAGCTCATACCACACCACATGTTCCATATGGACACAACATGTACCAGGAAAGATAACACCAACCCGTGTTGTTTGTTACATGGGCGGACACGAGGTCAACACAACATGATGTGTATGTATAGTATAAGACATGTTCACCCTAGGATTTCACTATCCCGTGTCTCTACCCACACGGACTATGAAATAGTTAGAGACTACATGGTGTGTACATATGGTACACAACATGTTCTTAAGAAAAATAGTTTCTTCCCAGATAGAACAACTCATGGCGTGTAGTCAAAACTGCATGACGTGTATTCTGGTTTTTTCTGAACAGTAATCCTCAGAAACTACTCCAGAGCCTAGAAAAACACTAAAACAAACATTAAAGTGCCAAATTATGATCCATGAGGGCCCATACTCCCCAAAAATCAATTCTTGGCATCTTATACAAGTTATAAACAAGAAAAACCAGGCAATGATCCCCCAAATTCTGGTCCATGAGGGACCATAACACCTCAAGAACCAAAGATTGGATTCCATTTAAACAAAACCTTATACAAAAAACACCCTATCAACCAATAGATATTTTTTATCAAGGAAAATATCACAACAACATGCATATCTAGATAAACATATATCACAACAACATGCAATTACTAACACACCCTAAATGGAATAGCAAGAATGTCTGACATTTGATTCCTAGAAAGTGCATATATGATGCATGAGATGACATACCCTCATCTCATCGGGTTGCGACAGAAATAGAATATCAATAATATAAATAATAACAGCACAAAACATTTGAGTCACCCAATGGTGAAAATAAAGGAAGCGGTAAACTTGAAAAACCAGAAAAATTGCAATAAACGAGGTAAATTGGATTTTCTCTATACATGGGTTAGCTACTCCCAGGCATAACTTATTATCAAGTATCTATTCCTTCCTATCCCTAGATAAATGATCTAAATAGTAAGTCAAGAGAAAAGAACCTCCTTTGGTACAACTTTGTAAAGTATCGGTTCCGGAATCCGCCCATAGGCACCCCATACCCGGTTGGTCACACGGCCTCAAGTGCATTTCCCCGAACGCTAGAGGCTACCGACTAGCAGAGAGGGCCTTGAGTGTGATAGTGGGGAAACTATTCCCTCATTGGAAGAGTAACATAGTGGAAGTAAAACAAATAGCAATAGTGGAAGCAATAATAATCCATACAAAAGTAAATAGCATAAGACTTGAAAATAATATACTAGAGAAAAAATATATATATGAATGATGCATGATACATATGTCTAGGAAAGAAGCCAAAAAAATTACAATGCTGGAATAAAATAGTAATAAACAAAGTACAAAAGAAAGAAAGTAAAAAAATCTTCAACATTGCAAGCCATAGCTTGGTCCCAAGCTCTCGAGCTCCATAGAAAATCAAGTATCTAAAGTAGAAGGGCTCTTTCCCTTATCTATACCTACAACAATATAATCTGTTTGGGACTAAAAGAATGGCCCAAACAGGATGTGAGACTAAATACCAGTAGGCAATCACCAAAAGATCTATGCTTAACATTTAGTGAATATGTGGCAGGTAATAAGTACAGAAGGCAGAAAATAAGGAAGTACTTAGTAGTAAACAATCCATAGTTTCAAATATCAAGCAACAACTAATCAAAGTAGGTAAACACAAAAGGTAACCCTCTAGGAAGTACTCTCAGCCTATCCCCTCCGGTCCTACCTAGAAACACAAGCAAACAGATAGAACAACAGGTAACCCTATGGGGAGTACTCATAGACTATCCCATCCGGTCCTACTTAACAAGTACAAGAAACCCTCTAGGCAGTACACTCAGTCTAACCCCTCTGGTTCAGCTTAAGCATAGAATCTATGAGAAAGCACTCACCATCAATTCATCCTATAGTCTTGTATTGGTAACTAAAGGTGTTCTAGGGAAGAACTTACATGAAATTCCATCTGTGGCCCATGTTGATGAACTACAGACACTCTGAGGAATCACTCAACGTCAATTCCCCCTATGGTCTCGCATCGTAAGTAAAACGGACACTCAGGAGAAGCCCTCAACATCCATTCTCACTATGGTCTACTACACCAAGTTCTCACACCCCTGTGTAAGTCAAGAAATTATATTAGTGCGTATTGGCTATAGTAAACATCGAGAACTACTTAGCTATCAGTCTACATCATATTAGCATATCAGAGAAATCACACCATCCTACAACTAGGCATGGGAAAGTAAACAGTAGCCTAACAGGAAAACTAGACCCAATGGTCAAAACAGGAAATCATGCATGGGAAAACACTTCCAAATCATAGATATTAACCCTAATAACAATCAATTAACCTCAACTCAAGCATACAATCATAGAAGGAAAAAAATGGGGCTAAAATGGTAAACACGCAATCCCCCGTTCATGGGTATTGGTAAACATTGCACATATAACTCAACGAATTTTAACAGAAATGCACAAACCACCTACCTCGGCGTTGGAAGATGAATATACTTGAGTCTTGGGGCCTGAATCACCTTAGAACGCCGAAGATCTACAAAAAAATCTAAAAAGTTAAACCAAAGGTAACTTGAGAAAGTGGAGGAATTGGAAAACAAAGCTCAAGAAGAAGAGAGAGCATACCGAGGCAATCCCAGTGCAAGCGAAAATGGTCGAATCAGATATCAGATTCTCGGTTGGGGGCTCAAAGGAAGATCGTGATCGTACGAGATCTCTTAGTCGAACCAAACCTATAGGAATGTGTTTTTAGAGATTAGACGCGACCCCGATATGTTTAATGAAAAAAAAAAAGAAAATACACGACGTGTAATTTTGAATTACATGGAATGTACCTGATGATTCCATACTCCGCTTTAGGTGGCCTCTAGGTCACCCCCACATGGCCGTTTTCATGGCTGCTACATGGACATCACAAAATGTGTACTTCATCAATTTCTAGAAATTCCCCTTTTTCTCAAAAATGACTAGAGGAAAGAAAGCATACCTGAAAAAAAAAGATCCATGTTCCTACAGGAGAAGTGGGGTTTAAAGGCATATGAGGGATATATAATGACCATCAATTTTTATACATTAACATTAATTCACCTTTTCAGAATACTTACAAATAATACACAAACAAACTCCAAAAATCCCATATTAGTATAGTGCCTTTGGAAACATTGAAACATAATCACTTGTACATAAGTTAGCTATATTATGTCACACTAGGTTCTTTATGACTATAACCCTTCTTAGAAACATCATACATAATTAATATCCTCATATCCTGGGGAAGGGAGCACAAAAAGTGGTGATCTAATATGATTAGTAATGGTAAACAAGGGATATAAGTAATCATAAACATGAGAATAAGGACATGAGAACGTGATCGTAACATTATAAGATCACACCCTGCATATCAAAGATCATAAACATAAATCATGGAATAATGATTAGTAGTTCATAATAAATGAATCATAAAGGAATCAAGATCATGGGACATGAATGAATAAAATAGGAATAATATATGGAATTGTGGAATACACATGAATATGTAATATAATTCCTTATAAGCCGATACTTATCGCTAGAAATTATCATGGAACTTCATAGGGATTACACCTACTGTTCAAGAAACACCACTATCCCCAGTCACATTCCTTTCACTTTAACTTATCGAGTTTCCCCATCTTCGCATAGTGTATCGGGTTTCCCCGTATTCTCATAGTGTATTAGGTTTCCTTATCTTCCCATATTCATGGGTACTACACCTACTGGGTGGGATACACCACCATCCCTGTTTGTATTCCTTTCCTTATAATGGATCAGGTTTCCCCATCTACCCATAGTAGATCAATCTCATTGACTTTATTCTCATCATTATCTCAGGAGACATAAATCTATATCCAATTAATTGTAGGGAAATATAGATCACACCCATCTCATAATTTAATAGTACATAAATGTGACATTAATACATATAAAATCATATCATAAAGCATGAAATGAAATGGGTTTGATAACCATGTAATCATATAATATCCTATAGAAAAAGACAGGTTTCATAATCATTAAACTAATTCATAACTCATGAAAAAAACCAATTTTCATAAAAATTTAACCCATGAAAGAGAAAATAGTTTCATAAAAATCATTCCATAAAAACAGAAGTCATTAAAATAAATAATATGAATGGAACCTTCTGATCATTTCCTATAAAGGTAAGAGTAACACCAAAAAATGTCAACTTAGATGGAAAATAATTTGAAAATCTTCTTTTAAAAACATTTCTTGAGGAAAATATACTATATTAATTAAAAAAAAATTAAAACAAAAATCCTTTTTAAATACTTTTTCATTATAAATATGAAATGTAATCTTAAAATAAATTAAACCATTTTCCTTGAAAACATATAAAATAATCTTGAAGTCATTTTGGAAGCATTTCTTTGAAAAGGGATCTAAAAAAAATTTCAAAACCATTTCATTGAATATACTTTGAAAACATATAAAGGAAGCTTGAAAACCATAAAAAAAATTTGGAATCTTTTTTCTTTGAAAATCAACTTAAAATATAATTTTTTAAAACATGGTTTTTGAATTTCATGGCATGTGTCAATGAATGAAAATTGGGACAAAACTAATTTACTAATTTGATAACATTTGAAATATAAAATCTACAAAAGGGATAACATAAAATGTATATATAAATACCTATAAATTTAAGGATAAAAATTATATAATATATTCATGTGGACTATATACACCACAAAAAATAAATGATTTGTGAGTAAGGTGTAAATCTCAATGAAATAAATGTGAGACTAGATATCCCTTTACCTCATCTCTTGACTCTTTTCATAGTTGTAAAATCCTAATGTATAATAAATATATGTCTATTATACATATTTTATATAACCATATTATTTTATATAATTTCATATTTGGTTTGATTATGACTTTATATTACGCTTTTATTAACCATTCTATGTTAAGGTTTCCCATTGGGTAATATTCTCTCTCTTTTTTCATATGTGTCTTAATTTGTTATATTTTGTCCCTCATACATATAACATGATTTGTAGAATATAAAAAATGATATATATATCATGTATATTCAGTGTATATATTTTTATAATAATTAATTAGTGATATAAATGTGAAATGGAATACACCGTTCATGAAGATGGTAGGTCATACATACGTATGAACATTGTTTGCGTTTAATAATAGTATTGAAATAAAGTAATAAAATGAATTATATTTTTGTAAATATAAATATATAATAATTAAAGTATAATTATAATTTCTTATATATCATATAAATTTAAAAAACACATCCTCAATACATTCTATATAGAGTGTGAATGAATAACATTTCATTGAGTAGGTGATAGTCCACATTTCCCCAAATGAAATTATCATATGTATAAAAAATGGAAAGCATGAATTTATGTGTTATATAATAATTATATAAGCCTAAATACATAAAAAAATATCATATATATAACATAAGAACATATCTTCTATCATAATTCTCATCCATGAGAGGTTGTAAAGGAAAAATGAACAACATCATTTCGTGAGACAATAGTTCACCGTACACAAGAACGGTAAGTTCATTACCCATTTTATGGAAGTATGTGTAAGTGTAGGTAAAAATATTAATATAAAAACATGTCAGTATATTAATTAAAATTATTTTATTATTTAAGAATGCAATAAGAATAATTGTGATGGTGGAGAGTGAAAAAAAAGTAGCTTGAGGAAGGATGTTACCTCTTCATTGAGTAACTCCTTTTGGCATTCACCAAAGGGAATCCCTAGTTGGATTCCTTCCCAAAGTGAGTCTTCAAGGATGAAAGGACATATTTTGAGAATTTAATTGGGAATATCATGGCTGATCATAATATTTTTTATAGGATTTAAGATGGTGGAGAGGTGGTGGCCTTTTATAAGGGAGGGAAGGGACATACTTGACATTTTCAAAAATAAATTAGGTGTACCAACTTTTTTACATAAAAAAGTCATAAAAAATAAAAAACTCAATAATGGGAGGTTAATGGACAAAATATGTCCATACAATGGTTTTTGGAAAAATTTATAGGTTTTTTTGGCCCTTAAGATTAATGTTTAGTCCCTTATTAGGCTTAATTTTACCTTAATCACTATAATTAATCTTAATCACATTCACTTATATTTTTGAAAAAAAATTAATTTGATCTTATTAAACTATAAATATTATAATTATTAAATCCATTTATGTTAATTTTTATAAATTAAGTTCATAGAAGTGGAAATTTTAAGTTTAATGTTAATCCCATAGATGTGAAGAGAAAGTGGGTTTTAAAAGTGATAATGTTTTAATGTTCATTAAGATTTTATATTTAAATTTAATATAAAAATGATTATGATCACCTAAACTGTATTCATATATTTATAATTAATTTACTATTAATTTAAACCAAACATAAAATATAATCTAACTATATATATAAATTAGATTAAAAGGTAGTTTTGAATTAAAATTCTGTATTTTTCACTATTCATCAAAAAAAATAAATTTTCTTAGAAAACTTATAGCAATTAAACCTAAGATAATTGTGAAATTATTAATTCCAAAATTATGTTTATTTTAGAAAATTAATTTTCTTAAAGTTTTCAAAATTAATTTTATTATTTTTCACATAAGGACATAAAAATCAGTTCTTTTAAGAAAATACTATTTCAAACATATAAAGTCTTTACTAAAAAAATTATGTCTTATTATGAATATGTTTTATTTATATAAACACATTATACATAATATTTAAAAATTAGTTATTACAATTTATATTACTATTTTTAACGATCATGTTATGGCTATCTTGTTTAAATAATTATAACAATAAAATATGTTTCGTAGAAACAAACTGTTGTGTGTAACGCAAGCCATGTCTATGTTGCATGTAATGAAATCTTCAATTAGTGTAGCATTAAAAACATGAAATAAAATAAAAATATTATATTTAAAAAAATGGTTAACTAAATATCTTATTGTTATAGGGTAGGATAATTAATAGGAGTGGGATCTATAGGAGGAGGTTGAGGAGTCGGATCAGAACCCTAAGAAAATTTTTGGTTATTTGAAAATATCAACCATACCAAAGCTCTGATCCTATCCTCCATCATCTCAAAAATTTCTTAAACTATATCTTCCAAATAATTTATTTTTTATAAACATCCTCCATTGAAGAATCTTTAGAATGTGGAAACATGTTTTTACTGATACACCTACCAGGTATCCTCGTACATGACTCGAGTGTTTAGGATTTACCGTTGTTGTAGTTAAAATATTCTTCCTACCCTCACATATAAAGACCCTATATTTGTTATTGTCCTAAAGATATTTATCAATAGAATATTTAAAAAATTACATAATGAATCACAATATATAAAAAAATTATTTAACTTTAATGAATAAATTAAGTAAATATATTACACTCCTCTCATCTAGAACCTCAGCCTCTTCCATATGATATTTTTTTTCATCCAACACATCTTCCATTTTTCATGTCTAGTAGAGGGATGAGGTTCAACCTCTACGAACCTAAAACTTAGTTATCGGATTTTGAAAATTTTCACCTATCATTTCTTCTTCCAATAACTTATAACATCCCTGAGATAAAGTACAAGGGTATACATTTCTAGATTATATATCTTGATGATATATAATTGATTACTGTAAATTAATAATAACTAAATCATTAAGATGATCATTAATAAAAAAATATAAAAGGTAACATTTCAATTACCAAAAAAACATCATGTAATATACTTACAACAAATTTATTCCATGTATATTAAACTATAAAAGGATATATATCAGAAATATTATGATGCTATTAATGCCGAAAAATTAAATATGATGTGAGGGTTGATTTAAAATCCCCTCTTATCCTAGTATCCAATGATAAAAATTTCTTCCTGCCTCCTACAGTATCAGGTATATCACACATCATCTGATAATAATGGGGAAATACATATATTACTACATACATTTCATGATTAATAAAATAATAACAAACTAGATTACCAAAATTGTCTCCCATAAGTGATATATATTAATTTATTAAAAAATTATCCAATCATCAATCAAAATAATAAATTTTCTTTTAGTCTGTACTATCAAAAAAAATTAGAATTATTTTTAATTTTGACCTCTTGAAATTTCATTATTATATAATTCTATTGATATGCTCCTATCCAAGATTTTCTAAACTAATAATTTTGGTAAATGAGTGATGCCCTATTTACCAACCCTCAAACACTTTTTCCCCTATGTAACTATATGTCCCTTTTAAATAAGGATGGCGAGCCTCATCAATATAAGCTTGTGTTTTTCCTCCCTAGAGGTATGTTTAGGATACTCTCTATAACTATGTGATGGATTAGATGTTTGATCTATCATTATCTTATAAATAAAATAACCAAAATATTAGTAAAAAAATATAGAAATCCAACTATTACATAGAAATGTAAATAATAATTGAAAAATATGAAACAAAAAATTTAAATAAACTAAACATATTTTTATTCCTATTTTTTATATTTAACTAAAATTATTAAAAAAATAGTGAGATATTAAATGACTTAAACAAATGAAAAAAAATCTAAAAATATAGTGTGAATATTAAAATTCCTCAAACATATAACTACATTATTGACATTGAAAATAATATTCCTTGAATATAAGAAAAATTATCCAAACAAGGTAAATTTAATTGAAAAAATCTTTATTCATAATTGTTATGGTAGTTAACTGAAATGCCATTAACATTAATTGGAGATGAAAAGAAATAGAATAATTAAAAAAACTAAAAATTATGTTTTGATAGTAAAAATATTCCAACCTAATAAGTCATTTTTACACCAAAAATAATATTTTTTTTAATATACTCTTCTATAAAATTATTTTATTTAATGTGATAGATTTAAATTAATTTTTCCCACAAAGTAAATAAATAGATATGTAATCTAAGAGTAGATATGGTAAAATAAATAAAACTAAACTAATATAAACAAACTATTTAACTTATTAGTTATAATATTTGTTTTAATAAAGAAAATTAAAATAAAATATCTTTCATTTTAAGAAATAAAAAAATTAATCCAGAAACAAACATGTGTTATGTGTAATATTATGAATGTACTAAAGTATTGTTTTACCAGATTCTATTATCATGATCATTATTATTGGTACAAACCATTTATATAATGTTTTCATAAATATTATTTTTTAAACTTTCTATGGATGTATGAATCTCATATAATTCAACATCTTCATCATGTTTATCACAACCAATATAATTTTTTTATTATAAAAAAATAGAAAACTTCATATCGGATTGATCAAAATCATAGAAATGTTTTTCATGTGTTTCTATTAAAAAGGAACACCTATGTATTATAATATATTCATATTAACTAGTTTCATTCCAAATCATCAAGTTATAAACTATTTTTTCTGATAAACCATTTCCAATTAAACACTATAACTTTAAATTTAATGTAATAAACCACCCAGAATTCTTCAATGAATTTATAATATTCACTTTATATGAATACTGGGTTTTTGTCTTTGGTAATCAAAAAATTTATTTCTTCTATGAACACCTATACACTTTTATTCATAACTTTTCTTCTATTGTCATGATCTTTAGTATGAAATGTATATACATTAATTTCATACTTGGACCATGTTATCAAATTTGAACTTGGACCTTCCATTAACCATCTCAATATTTCTAATGCATATGATCTACAAAGAACAATCTCTTTATACCATGGTAAAAACAATTATTCTTATTCTAAAACCATATATCATTCTTCATTAGATAAAATTGTTTCAACACATTAATATGGAATGTTATATATGGACAAGAGTTAGATATGTTATTCATGATGTATAAATATACCTTCTTTATCCATTCTCCTTGTCAATGATTTTACTTTCAAGATACATATCTACTTTCCCCATAATTAATTCTTTTATGGAAACATATAGTAAAAATGATGTGCTCCACTACTGAAAAGTATCTTGTGGAAAACTGTACAACATTCTCTAAAATATACTTTCCAAAAATAGAGGATTCAGGTTAATATGGATTCTTAACATACCCCTTCAATATCTTAAAATACATCTTAAAACGAGACATCCAAAATAGATATACATATCCAAAAAAAATTATTTCCCACACAAAATGAAAAATTAAATGAAACATGATATCAAAAAATATAGAGGAAAATAAATTTCCAATTGAGAAATTATAGAATCCAATTTTTTCTAAAAAAATTTCAATTCATTCAGATAAATCTCCTTTTAAAAAATTTAATTGAAAAAACAACACACATTCATCATAGTTGTTCTGATACGGATAGAAAATATTGATTATAATGAATCTGGTCAAAGTTATTGAATCATGATGTGAAAATTAGGAGATTTCATACCTGTCAATTTCAAATCCATTAAAGATGAAAAAATCATTTTAAGAATAAACATGTGGCATTATGATGTCATGAATATACTAAAAAATATAATTTTATCCCACTTGAATAATGCATGACGTTCCGAGGGTATGAATGTTCGCCTTTCAACATTAGTGGGAGTTACCTCCAATTGTATTCCCATTGAGAGTAAGTGTAATCTTCCATTCAAGCCATCTTTTTTCTTTCTATTAATATATAAAATTTTTCCAATTTGGATATCACATATATTCTTATCCACATTCATGACATTAGTTTTATGTTCTACCTCGTGATATCTCTAATAGGGTGGATCAAACAATATTGACTGTTTAATCGAAATAATTCTATCATTACCATATTTTTATGCCTTTTCGAATGTCACATTGTTGTTTTTTACCCTCTCAAAACACTGATCATTGGAAAAATATTTTGGAGCAATATCTTATTTTGGTGAGCCATTAAATTCCTATTTTAATCTTGGTGAACATTGATTCATATAAAAAAACATTTGATAACCCATGTATACTATTTTTCTTCCATGTTACAATTGATAATATGGTGTATATTGTTCAAACATTTGAAAATATTTAATCCCATTTATAATATATTCCTAAAAATTTCCATATGATTAGAATTCATTTATAATGAACATAATAATAGAATATAGTTGAAAATATTCTATTTATATGATTCATACCTCATAATACCTTCCTTCTATAAAATATTCAAATAAATAATTAATAGTGGAAAGAAAAAATCAATATCATTTCCATGTTGTTTTGGTCTTGAAATCATTAAAATTATCCTGATATATTTTCAATCCATAAAATATTTATCAGATAAGTTGTAAATTTCTAATAAAATAGTCCATGAACTATGTGGTCTATTATGGATTCGATATGGATTTATTCCATCCATGTACAGTCTAAGTCTAATATTTATGAAATCATTTTTAAATATAGTAAATTTTTGATCAATTTTATTCCACTCTGGACAATCAACTATATTCCATAAGTTTCCATTACATGTATGTCCATTTTTATATCATATTAACATTTTTACATCATTTGAATTTGAAAATAAATGTTTCAAATGAGTAACTATCGAAACATACCAAAATTAATTGGAAATGGTCTAAATAAGTCTGTTATTTATCTTTCAACATATACTCAGATTTACCACATTTAGGAAACATTGAAAAATATTCATATTACTTTCTATATAGAACACATTAATCTGAGAAGTCATGTATTTTTGTGTACCCTAATCCCATCAAGAATAATATTTTCTTCGCATTATAATGTGAATCTGGAAGATCATTTTCTTTAGGATGAATATATTTCAAAAATTGTAGCCACTCTGTAAAACTCTTTTCACTCCATCCATTTTTCAACTTTAATTTAATCAATCTTAACATTGTTTATAGAATCATAAATTCCATACAACCTGAATATAATGATATAAAACATCACTATATAGACTCTTAATTTTCAGTTCTTTATCAATTTACTCTACATAAATATCATGAATATTTTTTTTCAATTTTATTAGTCTTATCATCTTGAAAATAATCATCATCTATAGATCTTGAATTCTGAACAACTTTAACATGCCAAATCCTAGGGTTGTAACATGGACTTAAAAATGAAAAATTAAATGATCATTGATCTATTATCTTTTAAACATATTCATATTTAAACCTTTTAGGAATGAATATAAAAAATATTTCATTGTTTTTAATATTTCATTTAAAAAACTCCCAAAAATAATCGACACCTTCCTCATATTTGTCATTTATTCAAAGTGTAGTAATACAACACGGACTCATTATCATTTATAAAAAATATAAAATATTGAAAATAAGTTATTATAATTTCAAATTTACTTTTATAAATAACAATAAAAATGTCATAAATTTTTTCAAATAAAAATGAATACAACTTATTTGATAAATAAAATATCACTTTTAAAATATTTAATTATCATTATTTCATTAAAATAATGTTTCATGAAATTAGATTGATCACATAAATATATTAAAACTTTATAAGCCTTTATATAATCAAAACGCTCATTCTAATGCACAAAAAACATACCTTAATACATTTTAATAAGTAAATTAAAATTACTAATGGAAATTTTTCATCAAATAATCATATAATAAAACCTAAAACTAGATATACATAAATTAAAAAATACATCGCACGCTTGAATAATCAGAACATAAATTAAAAATAGTTAAAATATGAAGAAAAAAATTATCATCGGATGGGATGATTCAAGAGGCCATCCAAAATCAACATTAATCAATTTAAACATACCTTATTTCATAGAAAATTGAAAATATAGACCCCAAAAATAAATATAAACATGACAGCAGAGGAATGAAGAGACAATGACAATAGAAATAAAGTAAAGAGAGATTTTAGGAATTGAAATATTATAATTGAGGGTGGATAAAGATGGTAATGCAAGATTAGAGTCCACCAGAGTGAAGTAACAAAGCGTTAGGTATTTCAAATAAGATAAATGATAACACTAATAGGAGAAATAAAGTCATGAAATGAGTCTAACCAAATTTTTATAAAACTAGTACTCCACATGTTCATCGCACGGGACTATTCATTATTTCGTTTAATAAAATATGAACTTAAAAATTTTGTAATTCGAAGAACACAATAGTCTTGTACATAAAAATGAAATGTTACATGAAACAAAATACATGTTAAAATTATAAAAATAAATAAATAAAATGAAAATGTGTAAAAATGAATGATTTAAAGAATTAGAAATTAAAATTACATATTTCATAAATTAAATAATTTGAAAAGGCATTAGAAAAAAAATAGTAAATCAATCAAAGAGAATCTTGATTTTAGGGAACACTAACCTTTGTAAGAGAGAACACAACAATGGTGTTTTATAGTATAAACTATTTTCTAAAACAAGAAATTGAATTAAAACTCCATAACACGTTAATGAATTAAAACATAAATATAAACTGAAATAAAAAATTATATTTAAATGTAAATATATTCTTGGATACAAAAAAAATTTGAAATCTAAAACAATAATGAATTCAATTCGTGGAGATTAGAATAATAAGACTATGAATATGTGAAATTGTTTAATGTATTAGTGTTGGTAGTAGTAAAATAGATAAATGAAATGTTATGGGAATCAGATGAACGATTAAGTGAAATAATATAAATGATTGGGAGAGGTATAATTTTTTTTTAAAAAGCACATAGATTGAGATTACATAGAAATACAAGAAAGATTTCTTTTAAAAGTAAAATTAATCCCTCTTCCATTAATATTTTTTGTGCATGTTTTACAAAAGTATGATTATTTAAGAAAATATTTAGGATGTATGGATACAAAAATTGAAGTAAATTATGCACATATTTTTGAATAAAAATATACATGAAAATTCCACGTGATAACTAAATAATTATAATAGAAATATTATAATGGGAAAAATTTAAACTTATTAAATAATAATTTAATAATTAAAAAAAGTAAACTCAACCTTCTTATAAATTTTGGATTATTATACATGCTTGATTATAAGTTTTCTAAAATTGATATATGTAATGCATGAAGAAGTAAAAAGTTTTTAGAACATGTTTTTAACAATAACAAAAGAGATAAAATGGGAAATTGGTCAAGGGTTGTGATGAAATTTAAGAATCAATGTTAGTAAATTTAACGATCCAATAAAATTTGGTACAATGGAATAATTGAAGATAAGTTTACCGGATTATTCCATTTACCTAAAATCATTGAAAAATAGAGAAACATATTTGGGAATATTTAGTGATAAATGATCTATTATTAACAATAAAAAATACTATCAGAAAGTTATGTGAGGAATCACCTAGTTTGAATGTTTAAGAAAAATATGTGAGAAATAGTCAAAGGAAGGAACCAACAGAGGAGCAAGCATGAAGGAAAACCTATGAAGGATGCAGAAAAGAGGGAGGGGTGGGATTGAAACCCTATGATGGAGGTAGATTCCATAATATGGGAACCCAAAGGCTGGGAGGTGGAGGTGGTGAGGCCAGGTAAAGGGTAGAGATGAGGAGGTAGGGAAGAGAATAGAAAGGATACAAAGAAGGGTTGGGTTTGGATGTGCAACAGAAAGGTTAACAAATGTCATGATAATAAAACGAGTGTGGGGAAGTTAAATTTAAAAATGTATATCACATTAGTTATATAATTACGGATGTTAAAAAAATTTACATCTGTAAAAGATAATATATGTTATGAAATTAATTTCAATGTTGGTATTTAGAAATTGACATGATAAACCAAATTTTAAATGTCAATTTCCAGATAAACGATTTAGATAATAAGACCACTCTATATATAATGTTTGTTATTTTATATCCTATGTGAAAAAAAATTCATATTGGTTATAAATAACCTAAATTAAAAACACATCATGGTTAATATAATTTTTAATAGTTATTGATGATGGTTATATAGGATGTTAGATATTATATGATGTTTATTAGTGTCGATAATGACACTAGGGTAGTCATGATGAGATCATAGAGTGTCTTTCTCATCGATACATACTTCTATCTTGATGCCTATTTGATACCTAGTGTACATGGATTATTATGTAATGATATTGAATTTATAAAATAATGGGTTTGGTTCTTGATTCTCACATACGATAATGAATTTTTTTTATAATAAAAGAAAATAGTTTATAGTGTTGTTCACGCTTATTATAGGAAATTAAAATGTTAATCTTGTATATGATAATGATAATAATTAATTTACTGTTAACTAATTATTTAAATAACATGTAGCTTGATGCTTGAATTCTTATTTGATACATGTTCCTTAGAAGTGGTAGGAGGGATTCATGTGTGATTTAAGTGGAAGATGAGTATAAGGATATGTTATTTTTGATAATGTGTTTGTGATATTAATATATACATTTAATGTTATATGATTCCATACACTAATCCACCGATTTCTATTGGGAAACTAACAACCAGTTCATTCTGGGAGGGTGTTTTCCTCAACATTGAGGTTGGAAAGAAATAGATGGCTAACTACCCACTATTACGCCACTCTCTTCTCTTGTTAGTATTATGTGTTGGTATGAATGGCGGTAATATTTTCCCATATATTTGTGTAGAGGGATGTAATGGATTCAAGTTATTTCAAACAAATGTATCTTCAGATATAGTATCTATAGATAATTATAGGTATTTCAGGTGTGGGATATGATGGCCTATGGAATAATAACAACATATGGATTCTGGTGGATCTTGAAAAATATGTGGTTAATATATATATATATCTGGATAGGATGGTGATATTATGTAATACATGGGGTAAATAGAATGTGATTATTAGAATATTTTATATATCGAATACATGGTATTATATAGTAAATAAGTGTTTTTAGATTGGTTTACTTTTGGAGAAATATGGATTAGGACATGAAATATATGGGTAAGAAAAAATAGTGTGGGATTGGTAGTAGGGTTACTTATTTTGATATTATACTTTTTATTATATTAATATTTTTATGTGATACCTACAATGTGATCCATAGTGAGAATTCGAAAAAAATTGAAAAACTTTTAGGTTATGAGTTTGTTTCCATTTGTTATTCATCAGGATTTAGTATGATTATTTCACTTGAGAATTATAGGTTTAGGGGAGGATCCCAATAACTATACATGTTATGATCACCAAACTTATATGTAACTGTTTTCAAGATAGTGGGAGAAAGTTGGTGATTGAGATACACATTACTAGTTTAAAGAGTTTTTTAAGAAAAGATGGGGCATCATTATCACTATCGAGGATCTGTTTTAGATTATTCTGTTATTTTAGTTGTATGTAATTTCATATATGTAATATTATTACTTCTTATATTATCATAATTAGTATTTTTGGGTTTTTTTCTTATCTTATCTATTACTTCTATAATCTTTAGTAGGTAAACACCTCTCATGTCTCTGATTATATAACCTCAGTGCTTGTCTCCAACCCATGGTTAATTAGAGGTAGGATTTTGGTTTTATTAACTCTATATATCTCATTTTCCCTCCAAGTAGGGTTATTATAACACCCTGATATTTTATGAAAAAAATTCAAATAAATTTCATTTTTTCAATAACTTGCGTTACACACAACATTACGTTTTAAAGATTCATAATATGGTATATTGTAATATCATACCATTTAATTTGGTGTTTTTTAATAGGGAATACTAAATAATTAAAATTATATTGTTTACACATGTATAAATTTCTTTGGCTATCAATTGATTATAGATGAAAATAAAAAAAACATTTTAAAGTAAATGAAATGATTTTATAAAAAAAAACTATTTTTATGTGTTCAATGTGTTTTTATCTTAATAAAATAAATTAGTCTATACGGGTGAATTATTTAAATTAAATTTTTGTATTATATATTCAGTAAAAAAATTTATTATTCATCTATTATTTTTTCTAGGAAAAATATGACAATGAATATAATTTATGCTTAAAACAGTATTTTTCTAAAAATTGGTTTCATCCCATTTTAAACTGTACTATTGAAATAAAATTTTTAAATTTTTAGAAAATTTATTTTTTAAAAAAATTAATTTTTCAAATAAATATGTCAAAACTATATCAGATTTAGTTTTTTTCTAATTTTTTAAAAATATAAATTTCTCAATGAATAGTGAAAAATACAGACGTTTATTGAAAACGACCATTTAGTTTAACGAATTTACAAAGTTATATTTTTTTTAAATTGTTTAAAAATTGAAACTAGTTATATTAGAATTATTAATCCAATTTAGGTAATTTTAATCAATTTTATGTTCAATTTTAAAATAAAAGGTTTTATACTAATGAAACATTTTCATTAAAAACTAGGTTTTCATATTTTTAGGGTTTAATTTGAAATTAAATTCCACCTATTTTATGAATTAAATTAGATTTAATGGATAAGATATTTTCAATTATAATATTTAATTTTATTTAATAACGAAAAATAATTTTTTTTCATAATTAATTGAAAATAAATATTTACCATAGTTAAGGTTAAAATAGGGTTTTGGGAGATACATGTGCTTTTTTAAAATTAATTTTCTATAAATATAGGAATTTAATTTTATATATTGAATTTAATATTAATAATAATTGGGTCCCACTTATCTAATAAGAATAATTTTGTTTTTATTATTAAATGATAAATTACATAGTTAAAAAAACTCATTACTATGGTGAAAAAAAGTGGTAAAAGTGAGTAACCTTAAATTTTAATGGAATAAAATGTTTAAAACTTGTCTCTTCTTTAGTTTTGGGTGTTTTTAATAACTATATATTCACTAAACTCCATTATTTATCAATTTTTAAGGAACATGTCCTAAGATTGACTTCCCATTATTGAATAGTTTTGGGTGTTTACAAAAATGCCAATAATTCTCACTTATAAAAGGATACTTTATCTTCTCTTTTATTTACACATAAAAAGAATTTTTATCATAAAAGACCTACCCAAATACCTTCTTTATTTACCTTACCATATCTTAGAGGTTATTTGTTTATTATAAAACTTTCCTTGTAACACACAGGTGATAAATGGTTATAAGAAAATCATACATGGTAAGATATATACATAAATGAGTATTATTCTATAATATATGTATAATTAACATATATTTATTATATATTAGGTTAGAAAATTTATGAAGGAAGTTGGTACATGAAGGAATTTTCATCTCACTTTTATTTTTGTGGGATACATGCCATATTCTTTACTTGTTCCTTTTGTGTGGTGTATATAATACTAATGAATTTAATTTATGCTTTTATCATGAACATTATTTGATAAAAATATTTATATAAGTCTCATTCATTCATGGGTCATATGATTCAATAGATACCAATGTAATAAGGTTTTTAGGTTACAATCTCAGTATTTGTCAATACTATTTTTTATTAAGTTTTAAATGATGAAATATTATGATCTACCTCTCAAAAAACAAATGAATATTCTTATACCTTGGTTATTTATTAAGAATAAATGTTTATGTTTCATTTTCTTCTATTTAATTACTCAATAGAAGGAAATAATATTTATAAGGAAAACCAACTTTATTTTCTCTTCGGTCTAAAATATATTCTCCTCCACTTACATGTTTTATAAAAATATTTCAAATATTGTTTTCACTATTATGTAATATGTTATTAAATAAATTTTTACCCATGTTTAAATTTTATTTAAAATTGTTTGAAAGGAATATTTTTGTTCTTTTCCAAATGAGGTACTAATTACTTTTTTTGGAAATGTGAAAGGAATCATTATTTTAACATGTTCGACGTTAATGGAATTTTATGACATAATTACAACTCAATTATTTAAAACTTTCTTTAAATTTTTTCATGTTTCTTTTAAAATAAAATTCTTCCTTTAATATTTTGTAAATTATTAGTTTTTTAAATTTTATTTTCAAAGGGGAAAGGTTATTTTCTTCAAGAATTTATTTAATGAACTTTTAATTGTATTTCCATTCATCAATAATAACAACCCTTTATTATAAATTTTTATTACTAAGGATATGACACAACAATACCATTAATATTATTTTTCATGATTTTTTATGATTATGGTTAAAATATGTTTATGAAATAGGTTTCTTTTCCACAGGGTTATGATATGATGTAATGAGGAAATTTTTATGAAACCTGTTTCTTTTTCATGGGTCATTTAATGATGGAATGATTTTGAAACCCATTTAATTACAATAGGTTATAAAATAAAAAAATATTTTAAAATTTTTGGGTACACATCTATATGATTCTCATTGTTTTATGGGTTATATTTTAATTATATATATCTTAAATACATTGGTTAAATATAGATATCTCATGAGATAAATTGGACCGGAATGGGGAGTGAACCCAGTTTTGTAATGGACTTTTTACACTGATTTTCCAGGGAGTGAACCTTGAGTACTATGACCGTTTGGGGAGTAAACCCATTCCACTATGACAGTATTTTTAAGGATCCTTAAATAATAATTAAATTAATTTCTATGCTTATTTATATTCTAAGAACTTATGTCTTATGATAATGTTATGCACTCATGCCACATGATCATTGATTCCTTTATCATTTATTACTTATGAACTTCCAAGGTTTATACCATGACAAAATATTATGATCTATGATATAAAGGGGATGGTTTTCAAATGTTACGGTCATTCTATAATACACTTATTCTCATGTTATATTTAATTGACAATTTGTATCTCCCTTTTTTACACTTACTGAGAATATTAAATCACACTTTATTAGGTTTTCTCTACCTGAGTAATGAATAATGGAATTATATATGATATATATAAGAAGGGTTTTAGTTATGAAGAACATAGTGGGAGAAGATGTAGTTAACTTATGAGCTATTTTTTTTTATCTAGGTTTCCAATGAAACTAGACCTATATTATTTTGAGGTGGGTCATTATGTTATGCCTTGAATATTCATCTAATAAGATTTAATATCTATGTATCAAAATTATGGGATGTCGTAGTTTGTATCAAAGAAATATTTAGTTATCCTTTAGAAGGTGGTAAGTTAAAACTCTAATGAGAACTATTAGGATAATGCTATTTATAGGATAAAATCCTATATTATGGTAAGTAAATGAGTTTGGTTACCTAGAAAAAATTCCCTGTCTGGAAAAAACATGTAGACGTGTTTTTGGAAAAATATTAATATAAGGGTAATAACCTAATAAAGTTGGTCAAGTATGTTATGTCCATTATTCTGGTGTACAGGGATTGTTCCCTTATTATACACATATTCTAACAGTCTTAGGGGATATGATTGGGTTACATTACATTTTATTTATGAAACATCATGGTGGATATGAATAAAATTATTAATTTGAGGTGGTAATAGGTATGCTCCAATATTTAAGTACCCTATTTGATCATATTCATATTATTTATTTTATATCATGAAAATTATATAAGAATGTTAATTCCTATCCTAAAAGGATTGTACAATGAATTAGAAGTGAAAATCATTAATGGAATAATTATCATATATCATGTCTCTAATTCTTCTCTGGTTAATGATTTTCAGAATGTGCTTCCTGAAAATCTTGTAATTCTTCCATTAGAAGAATTTGATTTTGTCTTGGTAATAGATTAGATTTATCTACGTAAGTCACACATTAATTTTAAAGTAATTGAAGTCACATTTAATATTCAAAACCATCCTATGATCATGTATTAGTGTGACAATAAATATGAAATTATAATGGAAATAAAATCAACTGTATGGGTCATTATTCTTATTAAAAAGGGGTGTTTATCTCAAATAGTTGGGGGAAAACCCAACATCGATGATATTCTTAATTTGAGGGAGTTTTTTTATTCATTTTTGGAAGATTTTCCTAGTATTAAAATGAATCATAAAGATTATTTCTCAATAGAAATCATACCTGGTGATATACCAATTTTAAAGACTCCATATAGAATATCCCTTTTTGAGTTATTATAATTCAAGTATCAATTCCATGATAATCTCAAAAAGGGATTCATTCATCAAAGTGTGTCACATTGGGGTTCACCTAT
Source organism: Viscum album (assembly GCA_963277665.1). NCBI lineage: Eukaryota > Viridiplantae > Streptophyta > Magnoliopsida > Santalales > Viscaceae > Viscum > Viscum album. The sequence goes on from OY728155.1 coordinate 93,265,663, forward strand.
TATTTTTTTATAAATGAATATGGATTTATGCAACTCTATATTGATTATTGGGAACTTAACAAGATCACAACCAAGAACAAGTATCCATTACCCCATATTAATGACTAGTTTGATCAACAAAATAGATCTAAATACTTTTCAAAGAATGAATATCATTATGGATATCATCAATTAAGGGTTGAAAAGGTGAATAAACCCCAGATATGATTCTATACAATGTAGGGACTCTACAAATACATGGTGTTTCCTTTTGGTATTTTTAACTCCCCCACTATCTTCATGGATTTAATGAATAATGTCTTTAGAGATTACATTAATTTGTTTTTAGTAATATTTATTAACAATATACCTATATAAGTAGAGACTAAGTAAGAGTATGAAAATAAATTGATAAATTTGTTGATGACCTTGAGGAAGATAAGTTGTATGAAAAATTTACTAAGTGTGTATTTTGGTTACAAAAGGAACCATTTTTGGTTCATATAATCTAAAGATATGGTATATCTATGGATATATCAAGGACATAAGTTATTGAATATTTTCCGAGACTAACTATTGTGACTAAGATCTATTTTTTCTCGTTCTAACTGGATTTTATGAATACTTTATGTGGAATTTATCATGACTATCTAATCTACTCCCCATGTTTACCTGAAAAGGATTCATGTTACATTTTATAAATGAATCTAAATAAAAATTCAAGTAACTGAATATAAATATAGTTAGTATACTTATTCTTACATTATCCTATAGTTGAGAAGGGTATTTAATCTTTAGTGAAGCATCAAAGAAGGGATTGGATTTCATTGTCATATAGAATGATATGGTTATAGATTATTCATCATGAGAACTAAAGGATCATGAGTAAAATTACCCAATTCATGATTTTGAGTTAGCTACAGTAATTTTTAAATAAATATATGGTTGAATTATCATTATGGAGAGATATGTGATATATATACTAATCAAAAAAGTTTAAATTATATATTCACTAAAAAATAGTTAAATATTCTCTATATAAGATGGTTAGAGATGATTAATGATTATGAATTTTAAATACATTATATATGATATAGAGAACAAGGTGGCCACCCTTGTATAGAGAAATAGGTGGACAATTCTTTGAGTTGATAAGATAATTCTAGCTTATTTATGATGAGGTTCACGAACCAATAATTATTTATGGATATTAAAGCTTATATATTTAAATAAAGAAGGAATGGAGAAATATTGTCTTTATCAAATTATTGTTCAACCATAAAGTCATGTGATAATTAAATATTTATTGAAGGAAGTTGTGAATTTGTAGTAGAATGTGTGAAATTTTTATCAATTAAATATTTATTTTAATAAACTGATAAGGTTCCAAAATTGTGTATATATTCCATCAATACCTAATTTATAGAAAAAGATATTATAGGAGGCTAATATCTTATAATTCTCTATTAATCCTATAATTATAAAGATATATAGTAATTTGAATGATTTTTTCTAGTGGGACAATATGAAGATAGATATTTCAGAATTTTATCTTGGTTCTTGGTAAGTTAGAAAATTAACACTGAGAGACAAAATTATAAGGGTACGTTGAAACCATAACCCATAACATAATGGAATTTAGAAAACATCACCATGGATTTTTTCATTCGACTCCCCAAAATGGATAAAGTCCATAATTATATATGGTTTAAAGTAAATCACCTTGTAGAGTAAGAAAACATCATTGCTATCAGGTAATACTTCTATCTTGACCAACTTGATATAATATACATTAATGGAGTGGTATGGTTGAAATTAGTACCAAATTATGTTCTATCTTTTTAGGATACGAGGTTCTCTTTGAAGTTGTGGTGAATTATTCATAAATATATGGATAAAATTGTTGAGTTTCAATACTAATTGTTACCCTCATAATGATGGTAAGTCTGAGAGGACCATTCAAATCCTAGAGTATAGTCTGATATCTTTTTCTATTGAATTAAATGGTGGTTGGTATTAACACCTTCCTCTAGTTTATATTTCTTACAACAGTGTCTTTCACTGGAAAAATAAGATGGCTTCTTATGAAGTCATCTATGTAAATAAGTGTAGAATTTCGATGTGATATGATAAAGTTAGAGAGAAATATATTGTAACTTGGGATACTTGATTAAATGGAATATAAAGTTATACTCATTAAACACCACATCAAGGAATCTCTATGTCGATAAAAAAAATTTATGATGACAATCATCAGTGTTATATAGAATTTAATGTTGTTGAGAAGGGATTTCTATGAATATTTATATAGATTGTGTTTAAGATATTTTGAAATAAAGGAAATAGGAGACCTAGATATATTTACCCTTTCTATATTCTTGATGGACTAGGGATGGTAGCTTATCAATTATTACTTCCACTAAACCTCTATCAAGTTCATTATGTGTTCCATGTATCTATCCAGAGAAAGTACATACTTGGTCCTTCACATGTGTCAAAATATGAGGTCATAATACTAGAGTATTTTGTTTTATATAAATAAAACTTAGTATAAACATTGTATCATATCTATAAAGTTCTATATAATATGATTACTCATCTTGTTAACGTTTATTGAAGGAATAATAAATTTGAAGAAGCTATGTGGAACCCTGAGGATGTGATGAATAAGAAGTATTGTCAATTTCTTGTATCAATGTGCTGGAATTTAAAGGGAGAAATTCATTTTAAGTGGGGTAAAATGTAGCACCCTAATATTTTATGAATTTGTTTCTCAAATAAATTTATTTTATTTAATAACTTTTTTTACACTCAACATATAGTTTTAACAAACAGAAATAGAGTATATCATTTAAACCCTACCATTAGAATAGACTATGTAAATAATAATAAATAAATTATTAAAATTATATGGTTTACACTTGTATAAAATAATTAATAACAATAAATTTATTAGAAATGAAAAAAAAATCATTTAAAATTAAAATAAATTTTTTTCAAAAAAAACTATTTTTATGTAGGCAATGTGATTTTATCTTAATAAATTAAATTAGTGTCTATTTATTTATTATTTTAATGAGATTTATGTATTATATATTAAATTAAATTTTATATCATTCATATAATATTTTTTATTGGCATGAGATGATAATAAATTCAGTTTTATTCGTAAAAATTATATATTTCCATAAAATAGTTTTGTCCCGCTTCAAACACTTATTTTAAAATTAAGGTTTTCCACTTTCGGTAAATTTATTTTAAAAAATGGAATTATTTTTTTAAATCAACATTTAAAAATTATCTTGGAGTGATGTTTTTATAATTTTATGAAAAGATTAATTTTTCCATGAATAGTGAAGAGTACAATGTTTTATAGAAAATCATCTTTTAGTTTAAAGAATATACAGTGTTCCATTTAAGAAAATGTTTTTAAAGAAAAATTAGTTGAATTATATAATTATTTACAATTTATTTCATAATAAACAATTTTATGTTCAATATATATATAGAAACTTTAGAATTTATGAAATCATTTTCTTCTGAAAACCCCACTTTTTATCATATCTGTGGGATTAATTTTAAAATTAATACTTCCACATTTTTAATTTAAATTGATAAAATAGATTCCATATTCTGAATCACAAAAATAATTATTAGGATATAATTTCAACTTAATTTTACATTATGGTGAATAGTAATAAAGAGTAAAAAATTAGTAATCAAAGTTAAGGTAAAAACTTGGTCTTTCACGTTACATATTCTTGTCATAAAATTAATTTTCAACACACATAGGATTATTATTTGATAAATTAGATTTAATATTTATAATAATGAGTTACAAATTATAAAATATGTCTCATTTATGTTTTATTCTTAAAGGATAACATTCCTAGGTAAAAAAACTAGTTACTATAGTGAAAAACAAAATGGAAAAGTTAATTAACCTTATAAGTTAAGGGAATAAAATGAAAAAAATGTGTATTTTTTAGTTTTTGATGGTTTTATAGAAATTAGATTTCATTAAATACATTATTTAATGATTTTTGAAGAAATTTTCTTGGGAGTGACTTCCCATTATTGACTAGTATTGTATATTTACAAAACTACCACCCCTCCTCACTTATAAAAGGGAACCTCGTCTCCTATTTTCTGCACACAGTCAAATCCATTTATCTCATAAAAAATTCCTAAATCAGTTACATACTTACACTTAGAAATAATAGAGTCATTGGGTTTGATATAAAACCCTCCCAGGAGTCTTTTAGTGCACACCCAAAGGGTTTTTATCAAGAATAGGTATAGTTCTTAACCATTTATTTTCGTTTCATTTCTTCTTCTACCTCATCAAAAAATTATTCAAACATGATGATATAATTTCATAAATTTATCCTATATATATATGTGTGTGTGTTATTATGTTAATTTAATAAAAAACATCCCTCTCCTCTTCCTTCAAATGGGAAACAAAACCGTTGATCGTGTTTACGGTGGACTACGACCTCATAAACTGATATAATTCATTTTCCATCACTACCTCCCATAGATGGATATAATGATATATATAGTATATATATATATGATATTTATTATATAATTATAATTATTTAATTATAATATCCTATCTAATTTCATTCCATCAAATCCTCTAGAAAATGATAGTGGTGTTCATGAGTATGAGCGGACTACCACCTCCACAATGTGATGTGATTCATTTTAAACATTATTTTTAAATGACTGGTAATAAATATGGATTTAATAAATTTATATTATATATCTAATTTTAAAATTATTATATAATAGTGAAATATTATTTACCAATACTTTTTACTATTCGTTAAAAAATGTAATCAGTCTTCATGGGTACATAAGGCCTACCGTCCCCATGAACGGTGTAATTCATTTTCAATATATATATTTTATGGATAAATCTGGATATATTTATATATATAATGAATATATATTATATTTCTATAATTTTTAACATTATTTATACTATGTAACAACGATCAAAGTACAATTACCAAAATTATTATACCAAAACATACCAAAAAAATAAATTAGTTATTACTCAAAATAATTATTTTAATAAAGAATTTTTAATAAACGAATGAAAAAATTATATATGAAAATAGTATATTTTATTATAAATATGATTATGGATCTATAATATTTATATAATAAAACTATATTTATTATACATGAGTTTAAAACAAGAACAAATGAATTCAAGACATTAGATAAGGGATTTGTGCCTCATTTTTATTTCCACGTGACGTATGTTATGTTCACCACTTTTTTATTTTTTATAGTGTTTATAGTAACTATGAATGTATTTTAAGATTATTACCATGAAAATTATGTGATATAAATATTCATATAAGGTTATTTATTTCCGGGGCCTTATGATTCAAAAGTTACCAAAGTGGTAATGGTTTTATATTTCAATATCCTTATTTATTGGGATTGTTTATGATTAACTTTTTGATGATGAAATATTGTGATATACCTATCAAGAATATCAGGAATATTCTTATAATTTTTCATTTAATTAGAATAAATTTTTATATTTCATTATCCTCTCTTTAATTAGTCAAGTGTCAGAAAGAATATTTTAAAGGAAAACCAATATTATTTCTCTCAACATTCATAAATTGATTATATTCAATGTCTATGATTTGTTAAAATATTTTAAAGAATGTTTTTAATATTATTAATAATTTTTTAAAAATAAGTTACCAATTTTTTACCTTTTTTCAAAATATTTTAAAATAATTATTTCATTATTCTTACAAATGTTTTTCTTTTGACCTTTTATTTAAAATGTTAAAGGAATATTTTTAAAATGTATAACATGAATTTAATTTTCTCCTATCATGAATTTTCAATTATTAAAAGATTCCATTACATGTTTCCATTTTTATTTTTAAATAAAATATTATAATTAATATTTTGGAAAATTTTATATTTGAAAAAGTGATTTTCAAAGTGGAAATGATATTTTTTCTCAAGATTGATTTTGATGATATTTTAATAGTATTTCTATTCATCAATGACAACAAACCTTGATTTCAATTAGTATATACTAGGGATATGATCCAATGATACAATCCATATTCTTTCTCTTGACTAATTATGATTATGATTTAGAACTTTTTAAGAAACCCATTTCTTTTTTCCATTGGTTTTTCTATGATGATATGATAAAATGATTATGAAACTCATTTCCTTTCCACTAGTTATGTTATGATGAAATTTTTATAACACACATTTACTTTCCATGGGTTATAAAATTATAAATGTTTTGTGATAACATGTTATACATATTTATGATTTTAATTATTTGACGGGTGCTCCTGGAATTATATATCCCTCTAATGCATTGGGTAAAGATTGATATCTTATGAGATAAATAGTAATTAAATGGGGAGTGGACCCAGTTCAGTAAGGGTTGATGTATACTATGATAGTCTGATGAGTGAACCTTGACTACTATGATGGTTTAGGGAGATAACTCATTCCGCTATGATATTATTAGAATTGAGTATTGAATACAAAGGAATGTATTTTCTATGCATATGTGTAGTCGACAAAAATATGTCTTGTGACAATGTTATGCTCTCTTGGCTTAGGTTCATTGATTATTCTGTCGATATTTTCTTTTGAACTATGAAGATTCATACCATGACTAAATATTGTGGTCTATGTTATACATTTTATGGTTTTTAAATTTTATTCTCATGTTCTCATACCCTTATTTTCATATTTTGATTAAGTGATCATTGAAATCACCATTGTTCAAACTTATTGAGTATCTGAACATTCCCTTCATTATGTTTCCTTTCCCCAAGTTATGAAGAAATATATTATGCATGATATGTCTAATAGGGATGATATTTACAAAGAACATAGTGTGATATTATTTTTTTCACTTATGAACTAGTTGTTTTATGTATCTATGATTCCAAGGATAATAGAACTATACGATTTTGGCATGGATCATGATATTATTAATTGAATATTTGTATAATAAAATGCAAAATTTATGTATGAAATGTATGGTTTTTTATAATTACCATTTTAGGGAGGGGTCATGACATGATAATGTTGAGAGAACCTTCGTCGAGGCCAATCCATTGGTTAGATACTCACCATTTTGAGAATTAGTGAGGTATGGTGGGGGATAGGAAAAATAAGAAATACAGAGAGAAAAGAAATAATTTAAAGATACATTCCATAAATTGTTTATATATATATATATCTGATAAATATAAGATATTTCATATTGTATGACATAACTTAATCATAGAGTATGATATGTTTGTTATAAAATATATTTATATATATATACAGTATATCATATTATATGAATGAAGTGGAAAACATATAGAATAGTTTTTTATTCCACAATATTTCTTATGATCTACCATATAATATAGTTCAGATAATCATAATGCATGTTTAAATAGAACGGAATTCATGATTTTATGTCACTTCCCATAAAATAATAAGGTATGATTGAGTGATTCCATAAGAAGATTTCATGGGTAATTCGTAGTATATGACAACCATACCATATAGAATATTATATGATACTACAATAAATCTGTCAAATGTTAAAAGTTCACATTGAAATGATTCATACCCACATTTTTTATCATAATGAATCATTACATGAGATGAAATATGATGGAATTTAATCAAAGAATAAAATTCATGTTGGCTAACATATTAACTCAAACATTATAACACGTCAGTTAATGCATGCATCCTCTAAGAAGAATCATATGAGATTTATCAATACCACTTACATGATATGTTAGTGACATATGTGTGTGACTATATGATTCATAATAGAAACACAGTATCACCTAAATCACTTTCTTCTTCCTTTATATCACAGTGAGGTGGACGAACACCGTTGAGTGAAGGGTAACCCCACTTTTATGATGATAGATTCATGAGACTCATTGAAACCATTACATGAAGGATTATTATGGTTTTTCTGAGTGATATTCATCAACCACATAAGTAAGATACACTATAGAGGTAATGATGGTGTAAGTCATTCTGGTTTTATATTTCTTCTTTTCTAGTTTTTCATGTGTCTCATGTTTCAATGCCAAGTGTTCTTGGTATTGGGATTTGAAATGCCTATTTTACATCTATTAAGTGTTAATAGACCACTAATAATCCCAAAAATTTGATCAAAGAAACAAATGTACTTACTTTTATGAAATCATATTGTTTTGGAAGATTATCTCTATAATATTTAAAATCTCTATCCAGTTTTAAATAACGATATGTTTTTTATATGGCCACTATATTGTGACATAAAATATGGGATTTCATAAGTTGTACCATAAGTTGAAGCTCATAGTTCGACACTGGTTATGCTTACTACCACTACCAATCGTTAAATACAACTACCAACAGCATTTATCTAAAAATAGAGAATTGTATTTCAAGCATGATCGCCATGTTTTTTATAAAATATGATATGAGAAACTGTATGATAGGATTGTGATACCATTCATAAAATATAAATGATAATAGGGTTTATTTATCTTTTCAAGTACTTTTACTAGATAATTAAATATGATTCAAGTCATATCATAAAACACCATTAATTTGATAAATTACTACTATAAAGAATATTTTATTTTTTAAAAAATTCAATTATGAATTAGATTTAATAATTTTTAAATTGTTTTGTAAATAATATAAAATAATATAAAATAATATTTTGAAAGATTTGTAAATTTATAATTGTTTTTAAAATTATTTATTTATAAAATATTAATATTTTTCTTAATTAAATTTTTGGACACATTTATTATAAATATAATAATAATAATAATTAATATTTAAAAAATATATTTTTCAAATAAATTTGGAAACTTTTATAATTAAAAAATAATTTATATGAAAAATTATGATGTTAATTTATATTTAAAAAAATAAACACACAAAATATATAGTTTTTATTTTAAAATGGAGAATTATTCATAATTAATTAATTTTAATTATTAAAATTGAATCATTGTTTTGGAAAAATAGTTTAATCTATTCAAAATAATTTTTTTATGAAAGATTGGGTCAAGGGTTAAATAATGTTAAGTATATTATATATATATATTTATAATTTAAGTTGTTTACATAATATATATTGAATAATAAAATGTTTATAATTCAAAAAATATCAAATATAATTAAATTAAAATTCCATATAATGTATAATATGAAGGATTTCATATTATGGAATGAATATAAATTCGTATATTTAAAGATTATTGAATTTCCATAAAAATATATCAAAAATTATAAATTGATAAATAATAAGCTATATTTTATGAATGGTTTATAAACTATTATTTTATGTTTAGATATATGATGTGTTCATTTATTTGAAAGTTATTCCCATTTATATTATTCATTAATATAAATTGTTTATATATTTTTAATAATTTTTTCTTTTGTTTATGTTGTTAAACTACTTCTTAACAACTATTAAGACTTATATTACCTGTGAAGAATGATTACATGAGATTTAGTTTTCATCTACATTGACATTGGTTAGTAATTAATGTTATCTGATTTCATTTAGTTGTTAAATATATTTTATACATATTAGGCATTGGATTTATGTTTAAATTGATTCTCTCTTGAGTAAATTATCCCCAGATAAAGGGACTTTGGGTTGAACTTCCCATTGTCTAGGAGGCTTAGGACATGTTCTGGAAAGGTGGGGGTTTTGAATTTATGGCTTTGGGAATGCACATGTGAAGATATACAATCTAACATATCTCTAAACCTTTACATGGTGATTTCATGTACCTTATACATTAGATTCATTTTAATATTTTTAAATATATATTAATTCTAATTTTGAGTTAGTAATATAAAATGTATGTTGTGAAAAGAGTTACACATCAATATGGATTACACATATTGATTTGGTGGAGGGAATAACACTGAAAAACAAAACAAATTATAAGTTTTCATATATAATGGGTATAACATGAGATAAGATGGTGAAATCTAATCCCATTAAAAAGTGTTAAATTAATTATGAAGCGTCACATTCCATAACCATGACCATCCAACCATGTAGTTTTATGCTTTAGTATAGTTCCATTGGATTATCTTATGTAAGGAATGAAATTAATATGCGACACTAGATTATCTAACTGGGTTGTTTAATGATATAGAGGGATTCCCATAGCTTGTATTTTATAAACCTATTCTAGGAATTTTATTTGGGATACACCTAGCTATAGAACCTTAATGGTTAAGATTATATTAGAATAGTGTCAATTTTCCCCATTTAATGTAATAAGTAAATAGTCACTCTCCCAAATATATAATAATAGTATATGATATGATTAGGATGATTCTTTACCGAGTTAACTAAGTGGGGATATGAATTCCCTAGTTGAGTTATTTCTTGGTGAGATATGGATCTTTTCCAACTAATTGGTATGATGAATTCTAAAATGGGTCATTATTTTAGTCAGATACCATTTAATAAAAGTCATTATTATGTGGTATTAAAACAATATACCCATCTGATAAAATCATATATTGTAGATAATAGAATTATCATCACCAAAATTAACTTTTAGATTACTACATAGTAAGGAGAATCATAATGTAATAAACTCTTATGAATAATAACTTAAGAAAATTTCTTTAAGTAAGAAAAATATTATATGTGTTAAAGAACCACCTTTATGAATAAACCAATTACTAAATTTGTTCAAAAGGTGAGTCTATATTCTAATGAGAAGCATATAATGATTCACAGAGGATTTAAAATGAATTAGATTAAAAATAACCTAAGGAATATTAGTCTCATATAATCAATATGATTGATTGTTCTAATGACTTGGTGAGATTGGAGGTTTCTTTAAGGATTAATTTTTTTAAATTAATTCATTATGTTGTCATCTATGTAAATGTTTTGAAAATTTGGATAAATTCAATACAATCTTACCCAATATTCTTAATATGTTTATAATTGATTAATTGGGAATATGATATATAGGTTCGATGCTTTATAGATAGTACAAGTGGGTAAAAGTGTAAACTAGAATAATAAATGTTAGTTGGAGAATCAAAAAATGTTTCTCCAAACATCCAATCAAATCCATTGAAACCGAGGTTTTATTAGGGAGTATGAATAATGATTTCGGGGGATGGAATTGTTCATGATACATAAAAGTTTCTATGGAACTTCATGGAATGTTCATGTAAGGTATCATTATTGTAAAAAACAATTCTACAATTATGATGGATATTTAAAACCAACTTCATGTTTTATAAATAGTATAAATATACAGGAGTTCAAAATCAATATAAGAATTGATAGAGATTATAGGATTCATTTTAGTGATGGAGAAAATAGTTTCTACAACAATTTTTTCAATGTAATGTAAACAATCAATCTTAGTTGAATCATAGTAAAGGTTATGTATCTTCATTTATATTCACTTATGAGATAAGAGATGTTATTTTTTAACAAAAAGTTTTTATAATTAAAATGATATTATTATTTGTAAAAACATGATTTAAAATTCATTGGATTATGAAGTTTGTTCTGAAAATTATACAAGGATAAAAATGTTTTTTCCAAGATAAATTGTTTAGCTAGATATTTGAATAAATTCATGGGAATATACTCTCACCTCCCATCAGTGGAATATTTTGATTATTTTTATTCTTTTTAGAAGCAAAATATCAAATAATATAGAATACAAAATATTATATAGAAAATTTTTTATTTATCAAACATTCCTACTAAAATGAAATAAGAGTTACATTCTAAACAAAAAATATTTTTTATTTCCTAACATGATATTCTAATTATAATATACTCTCTAAGAGGTTATTAGGAATATGTTTGAACTTAGAGAATTTAAAATTTAACAAAGAAAAAATTGTACCATACCCAAATTAGAGGGATTTTGACTTAAAATTATAACGATTTTAGGATATGTGGTGGTAAGAATTTAAAAAGTAACATTTAGTTGCAATGAAAACTATTTATCACCATTTCTTAAAGTATTATTCTAGTCAAAATATAAAGTGATATCTGCATTATACTAATATATTATAGGATGTATTGGGGAGTAGTAATTTAATTAGTTATAATAATTTTTAAAGAAAATTTTAGTCCAAAGGTTCCAAGTATGATGATGTTAAACATAGAAATGCTTATAGGTATATGATATAAGTTTACATCATAAAATTTGAGGCGTCCTAGTTGATGAGTTTGAATATGTTAATGGAGTTAAACTTTAGGAAAATAATTCCTAAATCCCACCATTATTCAAACTTGATTTCTTCATAGATTTTATCACTGAAGAGTTTCATGTGAGGGTTTTATTAGAGGGTCACACAGAGACATGGAAGGAAATAAATATAGATGTGATGATTTGAAAAAATCCTAGAAATTGAAATAAACATAAGGATAATTTGATAGTTTTACATATATTATATGAGACTTTTGAAGATATTTGTTAAGTATTATTATAAGATTTTAAATATTATAAAATTTATCATATTAAAGTATGCCTCCACTTTGTAATTCTATTATGTTGTAAGAATATAGATATATATTGATATAAATTCCCTAAAATGTAATTATATTTATCCTCTAAAGGTATGACTTTGATTTATCTATAACATATTTCTCAAAAGGATTATTATAGGTTACGATGTAATTTTTCGGTTAGTATTAGTAGGACTCTCATAAGATATTTTATATATGATCACGAGTCACAAAATGTTTTTTTTTGTTCACCGGATAACCCAAAAGATATAGCACTTGGAGTTTCATACACAATTTATTTGGTATATTAGGGGTCCATGTATCATAAAATAGTCCCTATTACTTGAGTTTACTAGGATTCCTAGAATTACATGCTTCATACATTGAAATAATTATTACACAATTCATTATATTTTTGAAAATCTGGTGGTGGTTGGGTATTTTTTTAATCATGTCATCGGGTGGAGCTGAACCAAGATGAGATGTGTCCTCCAGTGTGATGAGTTTTCCATATAATTCCATGATTGATAGAGAATGAGTAGTGTGTGGATACACATAGATAATATAAGTGATTTTATCTATTCTCGTATGAGGAGAGTTATATACTCATATATAAAGATAAATAGTTTTTTATGTATTCACCGACTTGGTTAATATATACTCTGATAATAAAGAACATATGATTCAGCTATATGGTGGTGATATATTATGTGTCCCATGGTCAATAGTAGTATTTGTAAAAGAGAATATATGAGAGTGTATATTATGATGAGATGAGGGTGGAAGACATAGGTATAGAGAAACTTTCTTTTGAGGGATATCATGCTATATCAATTTGTAGCTCAATTAGCATTGATAATTTCTTATAGTCCTATATTTTCTTACTTTTATGGGTCAGATGATTCATATTTACTAGATATGATATAACGGACCATGGGATAATTTTTTTTGATTGAATGGGGATTTAGTTTGACTCTTATAATTACCCTAAATGTGTTTTAGTCTTAATACAAGATTGTTTTAGATGGTTATTCACAAGTTATTACAGATGAAATGATATGATGTGGAGTTTATTATAGCTTTCCAAACTTTTTTTATAATATATCTAAAAGATGTTTGGATATGATTTAATGAGTTCTTATATATGATAAAATATAATGTGAAATGGGAAAATGTCTATAAGGATTTAGTGCAAGCGGAAGATTGAAAAGCATATTCCCTAAAGACTTTATATAAATATATATGATATATATATTACATATCATATAGTTTAATATAAATAAATCATAGAGTATGAAATGTATATTAAAAAATATTTCTATATACATAAATTATATCATACAATATAAATCAAGATCCAATCATAAGTCATGTAATATGATTCCATTCCACCACTTATGGTCTATCATTTAATACAATTGTGCAAATATTAAGGCATATCAAAAGGGAATGAAATAAATGATTTCATGCCACTGCTCACTTATTTGTAAGAATTGATTAAGTAATATTGTAAAAAGAATTAATGGGTAAGTCATAATGGATTAGAACCATATCATATGTCATACTTCATGAACTACCTTTGATCAATCAAAAGTTAAAAGTTAGTATTCAAATGATTTGTACCTATACATTCTATCCTCAAGGAATGATTACATGATATGTAACACGACATAATTTAATTTATGCATGTGATTCATGTTGGAAATGAAATTAACTCATGCATTATAACTCACAAGTTAGTGCATGCATCATCAAAGAAACATCCTTAATGATTTATAAAGAGCACTATAATTGGATAGTACTAGCATATGGGTGTGATTATATGATTAATAATATAAATTCCCTCATCATTCAAAGCACTTTCTTCATCATCCATATCATAGTGAGGTGTTAGTACACCATAGAGTGAATGGGAGTCCCACTCAAATGATCAGTGTGACCCATGGGTACCACTGAAGGGAAGACCCTTATGGTTATTCCTATGTTATATTCATCTACCGAAAAATATGAAGACACTATGGTGGAAATGATGGAATAAGTTGCACTAGGTTTATGGTTCCTAATTTCTAGTTTTTCATCTGGTTTATATTTCTAATCATGGATATCATGGTATTAAGATATCAAACAGGTTTTTTCATCTATTAAGTATTTATCTACCCCTAATAATATCAAAACTATTGTTTATTAAAATGGGAAAAAATTATATAATGTGAAAATGGAGAAAATAAAAAAACTATTATCATTTATTAACCAAGAGGATAATGTTTTGAATAGTTTTAAAATGTAGTGGGAAATTATTTAAATAGAAGAAACTTTTGAAATTAATGTGTATGGGGATAGATTAGAAAAACCTCGCTAGTAGGATTATTTCTTTTGAATACTGGGATTTGAATTCCAACACCAAGATTTATAGTGAAATGATATTTTCATCCTCTTTTCCTACGATGAGCCTCCATGTATAGATTTTTTTTATTTTGTTTCTTGAGATTATTTTGAAAATATTTAATTCTCATGTAGCATGAAATTTTTTTTGAATAAAAAACATCATGTATATCTTTTAGAACCAAAGTGGACATTTAAAAATCATGTTCATTATAAGTAACCCTTGAATAATTACAAATTTAGTGTATTAATTTTTCTATATCTCCATTACATCCTTTAAAACATTATGAATATCTGGAAATATTGACACTTCCCCACAATTGGAAATGGAAAAACCCTTTTGTATTAGTTAGGTCATGGGTTAACCTTTACCTATCAAGATGGAAACGCTTAAATATACTATCTTTGAACTCTTAAATATCCTAGTTGGGAATATTGATGTATTGATTTTTCAAAAAAATTTCTTTAGGTTCTTTACTGGGAACCTTCATGTATAGACTTTACAATACTTTCATCTTCAACGACCCATTTGGATTCTAATTAACCTTAAAAAATAACTATGAGGATTATCAATAGTTTTTCATTCATTTTTTACAAAAAAATAAATTAATAAATTAAATTAATATATTTTTTCATTTTAATAAATATTCAAAAATAATAGTGAAACCATCCTTAATTTATAAAAATATTTAAATGTACATTAATCAATATATGCAAGGAGATAAAATGAATTTAATATAAGAAAAATATTATGAATTTATTTACACTATCATTTTAATAAGGTGGAAAATGATGTTTCCATATCTAGAGTAGGAAATATGTTCATAAATTACCAATATAGGAAAAGTAAAATTATGCAATCAATGTCCATCTATACTTTTTAATTTTAAATTTTATGGTGGAAGTTAAGATAGCAGTGAAACTCATGAATATTTGTACCATATTTTCTATAAAGTATTTATTTCCATATCATAAAAAAGGAGAATTTTTTATGCATTATTATATCTTATATTCTAAATGGGGGAGTACACCACAATGGTAAGTATCTCTTAAATTCCAAAACCTACCCAGATCTACACGAAGAACATACTTCCACTAATACTAGGACAATGCCTACAGTCCAATAGCACCTCAAGCCTCTCCAACATAACTCCAGGCCCCGATGGACTATTAACCTTCATCAATGGAACCTAATGTACCAAAACATCGTCATGATATATCTATGGAATGTTGAGTCTTAATGCTTATTTGGTTTATACCTATAGAACCCAGAACCCCAATAATACCCCTAGGTCACCTGGTGGCCTCTTGGGATCTAACTCATAACCAGAAAACTCTAATGGATGTGTGGATCCTAAACACCTAGTCTATAAAAACTCTACACCTAGATATTAGTATATCAAAAAACAATTAAAGGAAGTAATTCTTAAGATCTATCTAACCCTTAATCTATTATAGAGAACAGGTAGTGGAATAAAATATTCATACAATTATAATATTTCCCAATTAAAGTAATCAGTTTGGGGAATTTCCATGTATAGGGAGATTTTTATGTGAGTGGTGATGGTTGCTCAATCATTTTAATGTCTCTAAATATATGAAAATTAAAAATATATAGAATATTTTATTTCAGATACACCATAGGGGATATCTCATGCATCATTTACATCAAAAATTATATAGGATTTCACTCTTCCTCCCTATATTCCTTAATCACCCAATCCTCTAGGGAGTATTAAACCCTAATGTACAGTCGATTCTCCACTCCCATTCATCCAACTCCATCTCTAACATCTAATTAAAATTTATTATATAATTCAACTACTTCATTACATCCATTACTATATAGATAAGAGGTAGAGTTATTCCAAATAGTAGGGGAGGTCATGATATATCCATGTAGGATATTATTATTATCTTTATCATTTTAATTGATTTAAATCTACATGGATAATATTGTAAATTTGGGGAAGAGGGGTGGGTTATTAGGTAGTGAAGAAGAAAAAATATCCCAAGGATCAATGGATGATGATTTACATAAATAGGGAATATTATTATTTCCTCTGCAGTTTTATTTTATTTAGGGATTTTTAATTGATCATGTGATGTGGGGGAGATGGGTATATGATCAATTATTGTTCTATATATCATGTTAAACATAGTTTTGAATTGTTTCTATTTTTATATTATTATAAGTGACTGGTTGAACATTATTTATATTAATATAGGATTAGGGTGACGTATTTATATTATAATCCAAAACCAAGTACATGTGGCGTGATTAATGCATATTGATTGATGAGAATTCAAGGGGTGAAGTGGAAACTAAATCACTGAAAAAGAACCTCACCACTACTTTTAAGTGATAAAATAAATTTTACAAGGACTTTGGTCTTATGATTTATCTTTAAACTATAATGAGAGTAGAGTTTTCTATATTTCTGGTGTTACTAAGACATTTCAATTCATAAATTTACTTAATATACCCCTTAAAATTTAGTATTATCCCAATTTTCCCATATTCATTATACATTGATTAAACTATTTATTTTTGTCTTCTTCTTCCTCTTTACTATATATTTATACATAGAAAAATTAAATCTAAAATCACAAAAAACATTTTACTTCTTCTTATATAACACAAAAAATTCCTTAAACACATTTTAATTTTTAATCCTTTTAATAGAGGTCAAATCAGTGGACCAACCACCCTATCCCCATGTTTAACCATGTTAACCAGTGGTAGAAATTATATTTTTTATTTAATTTACAATAATAAATATCATTACTTGTTCTTAAGAACTTAATTATTCTATATACCATAATGTAGTGAATCTCACTGGGATTATATTGGAATCAACTAGTTATGAAAAATATATAAAACAATCCAACTTGAGTAGAAAACATAACATACATGATATATCTTATAATGGATATATAAGTCATATTATCCATGTTTATCCATTAGAACTATTTGGAAGAAAATTACGTCTTTGTAAGACTCATTCCATGAATCCCTATTAATGACCCCTTCTTAGTATTCTCCAAACAAAACCTATTTATCAATTTACTAATTAATGTATTCTGACATAGTCCATGAAATTTATTTTATCTGTCACTATAGGAACATAAACCCAGTATAGAGGTTTTTTCACTAATTTCATTTATTTATAATTACTTTTCTAACCATATATTTATATAATGTAATTTTGGGATATCATTACCAATAAGAAGTATTTTATCTATATACAACCCAAAAAATATCACTGAATTCCCATTAATCTGTTTATATACACTAGATTCATTTGTATTCATGATAAAAATAATCTCTTTGATTGCATCATCATATCAAATGTTTCAAATTATAGAATATTTCTTAAATATATAAATGAAATGTTGATACTTAAAAACCTTAGAGTCATTATTTGACATTTAATAACCTTCAGGTTTTATAATAGATATATCCCTGATTAAATCCCTATTGAGTAATGTATTATATATATATATATATTTTATATATCTCATAATAATATTAGTGAGATTTATGGAAATAAATATTTGAATATAGTTTATGATAAAACTAGTAAAAGGGTCACTTTATAGGCAATATCATGTTTTTATAACTATATTCTATAAAGTGTGATGTATTGGATAAAACACTACCATCCCTGTTAGTTTTCTTATGAAAACCCCCATCTAGAACCCTATGGGTCTCACCCCGTTAGGGGTATCCACCAAGTTATAAAAATAGTTCGTTTGAATGTATTATATATCATATCTAATGGAATCTAACCATTTCTTGGATTTATAAATTTAAATGGCCTCTCGGTAAGATGAATTTTCATCATCTATGAATATTTATTTACCATTATTTTCAACAAGAAATATATATCTCTCAAGATCCTAATAAATCCTTCCAAGACATCGAGGTTCTTGTGTAATATAATATTTTTTTACTTAAAAAAACCATTCCATAACTAAATCACTTTGAATATTAGAAAAAAAAATTATTTATTAATTTTAACATTCTCCATATTAATTTTTCCTTCACTAAAACTTAAATTCATGTGATATTTTTAAATTAAAACCATATTGGGTCACAAACACTTTGTTTTTAGTATAATTATAGAAATAATATATCATAGGTTTCTTGAGATAGATTATTCAAGGATTATAATTGATCCTAATCAATACTATTTATAAATAAATAATATAGTATAGTATATGACTAGGGTCATATCTTCAAGATCATTATTGATTAATCAATTTTATTATAAACTTATTAATGTTCTCTTGTTGTATGTATGTTTTGTAGAGAAATTGAAATGGGTTCATCCACCCCCCACCACCACCCCCAACTAGTACACCTCATAGGCCTATAGTGAAGAGTGGGGAAAGACCATCGAAGACCATCTCTAATAAAATATGGATTGACAACTAGCCTTGAGAATATAGAATGAATAAAAATGGGTGGAATTACCATATTTATATAATTTAAGGAAAAGAGTTAAGATAAGAACTGCCAAGAAAACCATCACATAGATAACCAAACCATCCTAATACATGAATGTAAATCAATAAAAACTGAAAAAAATGAAAGTACCAAAATAAATCTGAGTCAGGGACCACAAAACTCTTACACCTATTGAACAACTCCATGAGCTAGTAATTCCCAACTCGATCATAAACCATTTATTACATACATAGAAAATAATAAATATATATATATATATGGTGACAAAAAATTATACTCAATAAGATCCTCCCCAAAACCTTTTATGAAAATGTAAAAGAATTATACTAAATCCCAACAAATAAACAAATGATACAAACTATTCTTCTAAATAGGTAAAAATACATTGTATCCTCACCAATTAATTCATAAAAGAAGCATATTCTTAAAAATAATATACATATCAAAGGTACCCTTCTTCCACTTCCCTGCTGGTTTGTTCTTCTCATGCCCCAATGCCAAATTACCTATTCTCTCTTTCCTTCCATAAGTCATCCTTCACCTCATTCATGTATACTATAAGAACATCTCATCATGCACCTTTTTAATACATATCTTATCACATCCATAACTATGTCTAATTATTAATTCCAATATACCCTATGTATCATGCATTATACCACAAGTCTACATATCCCATCCATGTAAACCAATATGAAACCCTAGTCAATCTATATAGAATACAAGTATTTATTATAACCTCTATCTGATTGAACTCAAACATACATGTATAATAGAATTGAGAGCCATCATATCCCATGTAATCACATATACCACACCTTATTCATCACAACACAAATATTCCTACACATCACGCTATGAATAAAGGAGTGATGGAAGATTGGAATCTATCCATATGTTCCCTCACCAACCTAAATGTTTATAGAAACACCTATACCCAAAATATATTGGGGTCAGTTTCACAATTGACTCAGGTGGTGGAGGGTATTAAATTATAACATCAATAATATTCATTTAGTAATTAGTAATTACTAACCATTCATAAATCTCATTTTCAAATTATTTTTAAATAATTTCTTTATAATACAACATTCGAGAAGAGAATGACCCTGAATAATAACTCCAATAATCCATTGGTTGGTGACTATAAAAGAGGGTATCATTCACACATATATGATGCAATAACCTGTTAATTTCAAAGGAATAAGAAGAGAAATTCTAATCAAATATTATTATATATGTATATATATATATATATATTAAAAATAAGTATCAATTCTCATACTAATCAAACGCTACATAATGATGACTACAATACACCAACAACAATACACAAAGACCTCCCAATTACTCACCCCTGTATAGGGTTATTAAGTTGTATTATAGGACACATTGATGGATATTAGAGATTTTTTATCCATATAGTTTGTGACTATGATGGGTGTTAGTAGTGTGTGGGATTGTTCAAGAGTTTTTGTAGTTTCTTGGTCAGTACCTAGGTTTTTTTTCATGCATTTAGATGCATTGAATTTTTTATGAAGTTACATTACTGAAGTATGATCATTTTTTATTTATGTGATTGTTTTGTTTGGTGGTTCTCATATTATATTGTGTTTAAAAATTATATAAAGAGGGTAATTCATTTTATTTGAATAAATTTGATACCCTTGTGGATAATCACTAACCTCTAACCTCTTTGAGGAGAGATTCAGGGGGTACTCCCTCTCTCCCCTGCCAACCCAAGAGAGGTACCAGTGGGGTGGTGGTAACAAATGCGAGGTTGTTTGTTATGTGTTTTGAATGAAAGATAAAACAAAAAATAAGGTAAAAAAATGGTAATTGGGAAATATCATGATCCTAAAGATTTCTACCTGGGATTTGTTATTATATTTTTATGTATTTTTCATCCATTTGATAACTCACCCATAATAAAACATAAGTTACCATCCCCTTCTTAGATTATAGAACTCAGCATGCCTAAGAGATCTCTTCAACACATTAATTCTCACCACTCACTCCAAAAAAAATATCCTTAACAACGGTTTTCTAGGAATTTAGTATTGGTTTCAACAACCACTAAATGTATCATAATAGTTTCATAAAAATTCCATGTATTGTTGTACTCAAAAATAATTGCATAGTAGTTTTTAGAATCATTTTGGATCATTTAGTAAGGGGTTTTCAAGGTATTTTAAACCACCCAAAATCACTTAACAGTTATTTTTTATTTAAATATTTTTTTTAAAAAAATAAAAAATAATTTGGCTTATTTTTTATTATATATATATTTTAAAATTTATATAATTTTGAGATATTTAAAATATATCTTTTTATATATTTCCCAATTATTATTTATTGTATATTATTAATATATTTTTTATACATGACATTAATAACATCCCATGAGGCCATCCATCATTACACTACTCAAAATTATTCTCACTTAATTCCCTAATTAGTAACTTCTCTACTAAACGAATTTACATGTATTAATATTTAAATAAGTTTAATTTAACCTACTTGTTACAATATTTGTTTTACATGATATAAAAACTTATCAGGAGATCGCATATCCTAACACTATTCCCACTCATTCTCACATAACTTTCCAAGTACTAAGAACTCTACCAAATGAATTAATTGTATTAATATATCAATAAATTTTATTTAAAATATTTGGAAAATTAAATGCAATATACAAATAACTAATGAATAAAATTACCATTTTTTAATGAGTTATTAATTATTATCAATTACTAATTAAAAATTAATTAATAATAAATAATTTTTAATAGTTAATAATTAAATAGTGATTAAAATTTAAAGAAATTAATAATTAATAATCATAAGAAATTGATATTTATAAATTGATAATTAGTAATTTTTAATAACAACCTATTAATTACCTTCATAGAATTTATAATTTATAATTTATAATTTATAATTTATGAAACATTTGAAAATTAATAAAAAAAATAAATAATACACTAATATAAATAATAGATAATAAATAATAACTATTAATTACTAATTAATCATTAATAATTAATAATTATTTTAGATTTCATATAATTAATAACAAATGATTATAAATAATTAATAATAATTAATTTATAATTATTATTTACAAATTATTAGTTTTTAATTAACTGTTAAATAAACTTTTAAATAATAAAGAATAAATATAAAATAACCATAATAAATAAAAAATAAATAATTGTAAAGTATTAATTATTAATTATTTATTATTGATTAATAATTATTTATTATTGATTATTAATTATTAATTACTAATAATTGATAATTTATAATTATAAAATAATTAAAATTTTAAATAATAAATATTTATTAATAATTAATAACTATTTGTTTTAATTTATTTAACAATAGTTTTTAAAAAATATCATTAAAAATAAATAAATAAAAATTAGTATTTATGATTGTTTAATCATTTTCTAAAATACTACCTCTAAATTAATGATGTTTTCGAAAACCATTGTGAAATAATGACGCTTATTGAAAACCACTGCTAAAAATGAAAATTGATCCATTTTTATTGGTTTTTAAAACCACTAAAAAGTGTGTTTTTATTGTAGTGTCCTCTGTAGTAGATTGTGATAAACATACCATGGTTGGGGTATGTCACCAAACTCCATATAATCATATTGTATATTGATCATGTCTCTCCTCATTCTATCAAATATGAGGTGAACTTATCCATACTATAGAGTTTTGTTATGGTAGGGTACAGAAGAAAGCCAAGAATTATCCTTGGAAGTTTGTATAATCAACAGAAAAACACAAAACACATCCCTATCCCCATAAAAAAATAAACCATTGATAAATAACAATAAATATTAGGGAATACCCTGAAACCCGCCTCTATACTATTCCCCAGGATAGCACTCCACCATCATGGATATTATAGCATGTATGATGAGAGAAACATGAACAAACAAATAATAAGAAGAACCATATGATATTGTTAATTAAACTAATGTATTAAAATGCGGAATGAAATTATTAAAGTATAACCCTACTATAGTATTAACTACGACCAAGATGGCCATATTATGAGCGTTTTTCAATAGAGGAAGTGATATTATTATAATGGTTTGGTTGAATATTTGAATCTCATGGGATAAATATATGTATACTTGGATAAAATGTGAAATAATTCAACATATGGGTATTCTAGATTCATCCCTAGTTAGTTATTCACTTAAATCATCCCATAATACATTATTCCCCTCTTAAGCTAATATGAGATCATGTGCCAACTCCATTTTATCCTTTCATGATTTTTCCAAAACAATGAATGGAGATATTAGTTTTTGTACAAACAAGAATGAAAGGATATCATGTGTGTTTTAGATAAACCCCATGGATATCACTTCCAATGTTTAAATCATAGGTAGTGGCTCCTACTATTTGTAAGAAAAAATTGAAATGTTGTGAGTATGTTGGGGGGAAATGGATCTTGTGTTGTAGCTTAAGATATCATTGAAATTTTTAATAAAAATTTGTTGAAATTTTAAGGTTTATTTAGATAATGATAAAGTATTTATTGTTGAGGCATTTCATATTTCTTAAATTTGGAGTATCATAATGCAACCTGTAATGGGGGGACTCAGTGTAGTCTATGATTAGTGTCTAAACATCATTGGATAAGTAACGTAGTCCTGAGCAGTCAATATAAAATTTTTGGAACTGACATAGTTTCAAACTCTTCCATAGTAATTTTTTATTACTGAAATTCCTTTTGAGGGAACATTGTGAGGCTATGTTGGTTTAGTAGCACCTTCTTGAGGTCATTCTCTAGGATATGTTGGGATGCAATTTTGTCCTGACTTGTACATGTTTCATTTTTTTGATGGTGGAATAACCTTTAGATCATGTGTGAGGCCATGTTAGAGACCTAGAAACGTTTCATGGGACAACATGACAGTATGTTAGAATCCTGGTATAGCCATGGGCCTCACTATTAAATAACATAAGTGACCTGACACCTCGTTGTGTGTTGATGCAACATCTTTTGGTTTTTAGATGTATCCTACATTTCCTATTTAATATTCCAACATCAAATAAGAGAGTCAATTTCTTCAATGATCCTTTCAATTCCAACACCTATTGAATCATCTTAACACACTGCTAAATTAGGGACATCACATTAAAATGATAAATATCAATTAAATAATTAAAAATAGGATTAAAAAAATCATTAACCTATTCTTTTACCCAATAAAATTAAATAATGGTCAGTTATATATTTAATATAATATATGGTTTATTTATAATATAAATATATACCAAAGAATATAAATAATGTAATGTGTCAATAATCAATAAATAAACATTTTTTAGAATTAGTGTCAGGTTTATCAAATTATTAACATAATATATATAACACCCGAATTTTATAATTTTTTCGGATTTTTCAATTTTACTAGTAATTTGGGGGAGAAATAGTAATCTTTAAAAAATGATAGATTTTGGGTTTTGGATAGTCAATGTTCATGGTCCCAATGACCATGCAAGGTGACCATGCATGTCCTGAATTTTAATCAAAACCACAAATTTCATTTCTATAGTACTTAATATCTGTTATAATTAACCATTATAATGTTGTGATATTATTTTCATGTTTTAAAAATGGTAAGGCAATTATTTGATGATATTTTAAAGTTTTATCATATATTTTCATATAAAATATATATATTAATAAGTGCCGTGTATATTGTGAATTATAAGTATTACTATATAAATAATTTTTCTAATTTTTAATAGTATGAAATACAATTATTAATGTTTTTATTCTTGTAATAAATATTTAAAATGAAAAATGGTATTATGTATCTTAATGATAATTCTATAATATTACTTTTTATTGAAATTTTTTGTATTATTATTATTAAATGAGAATCCCATATAAGAGGGGAGTACATCTCATCCTTCCACTCCCTCTTCTGCAACACCACCAAGGAGAGTATGACTCCATCCCTTCTTCTCCTATCATGCATATATATTATGGTTATTCAATAAACACTACAAAGTTTATGAAAAAAGGGGGTTCCATGTCAAGGTAAGACCCTTGAATCTTAAGCTATTTTTTATCTCTGATGTTAGAGCATCCCTTTATGTGTCTTTGACACTTGAGTAAAGGATATTATTTTATCTAATGAATCGATGGTCTATAAGTGTGGTATTATGTAGAAAATATACTATGAAATTTATTAAAGTGTACCAATGTGGTAGGTGTCTCTATGATTTTTATATCATTATATGAACCATGAATGCATGATTGTTTTAATAAATGTTTTTATCTAAACTAATTTTATATGTTATATCAATGTGGTATAGGAATTAAATTATATTTGAGTATTCTTATTTTTCAGAGGATATTGGAAATATGTTTCTTAAAGATAATAAATTCAGTTTTAAATTTTAATATCCAAAGAGAGTGTTTATTAAAATTGCATTAATAAATTTTTATGAATTAATAAAAAAATATTATTGTTTTATTTTTTGATTATAATGAATTATTGAAATGGTTTTATAGATGAAACCAAGGGATAAGGATAGTATTTTCTAATTCAAAATACTTTAATCAGGTGTATTATTTTTATATTAGTAGTTCCTATGTTTTTAAGATATTCACACGTATAATTTTTTTTAAATAAGTCTTGATGGTTTTCTATAGAAGTATAGTTTCATGAGTTATGTTTTCAATTATTAATTCTAGGGAACATGGAATATCATTATAGAAAACCCTAGGAACTTTCGTTTTATCCGAGTATAGGTATATTTGTTTCATATTAGATTCTTCTCTTCCACGATTTCCATCCTAGTCATTATGAGACTTTGACTAGGGGTGGACTAGTTTGGTGGGTACAACTAGAAAGCTACATTATATCCCACGTGTTAGTCTCTTATGTGACTCTCAATAGTTATTCTTTTACACATACTTGGTTATTTTTCGGATATGGATATGTTCATTACAATTATAATAGTTTTTCTAAATTTAGTTTTCCTAGGTACACTTCCATGATGCCTATTTTCATTTCATTAAATAATGTATTTCTATATACATGTTCATTCATATACTTAGTAATTTTCCAATAAAATTTCATAATTGTTTTTTAATGTTTTTTTCAACTAAGTACGTACATGTTACTTAGTTTAACAAAAATAAAAAGGTGTTTTATAGTAATAGTTAAAACTATAAAGATATTGTTTATTTTATAAATGTCATACATGATGGACTTTATAGAGAATTTATGGATTTATATGGATTTAATAACACTTATTCAAGGAAACAAGAGACAATATAAACATAAAACCCAAGATCACCATATATTTTAAAACTAAAACCATCTATAAATTAAATGAAAAATGCGTACCTTTCACTAAATATAGCCACTGATGTTATCATTCAATCATTGTGGTTGATGAATATCTCTAACGAGAATCCAACATGTTCCTCCCTCCATGGTGTATCCATGGGTAGACTAAATCACATGACATTCTGGTAAGATCCTCCTCATGTCCATGATATGCTAATACCTATCAAAGTCAAAGTAAGGAGGATAAATCTATATTTGGGAGAATCAAAGGGAGTATTTGACAAGCTCAAATAGACATCTAAATGGTTTTTTACCCATTATATATCCATCCTAAATTCTCCAAGAGTATTTTTATCATTTACTCATATGTTATGAATAATTTTAGTAATTTTATTGTTACGAATCATTTTAATCATTGGACAAATGAATTATCCACAATGTTTCATCATATGAAACAATAGTATTGATGATAACTTATGTATTATATTTTTTCTCATTTAATACTTAACAATATAACATCATACGCAATCATATAGTGTTATATGAATTATACAATATAATTCACTGTGCCTTATAATATAGAATATGACATACAATATAACTACGTTAGGAAATAGTTATATGATATATCCATATCATATTAAATGATATTACAAATCCCTAAAACATATCTTATTTATTATATATGTTATACTATAATACACGCCCAAATCATATCATATAACATTTTAAAAAATCATAGTTATCTCAGGATTTAGTTCATATCTACATTAATATCCAACTTTTACTAAAAACTCCTAGACTTTGTTCCATTTAACATTTTATTATATCACATTCAATAACCTGTGAAATAATATCAAAAACTCCGTTTGAATATTTCCAAAAACATTTTTGAATATCTCAAAAATAATTTTGAAAATATATTATCAAATTCAAAATTTATCAAATCGTATGCAATAACATGTCAATATCCATCCAAAAATATTATTGGATAAACTACAAAAAAATTTATAGATCCAAACTGAGTATTTAAAAAATCAATCCATATTTTGTCAAAAATAAAGTGTGATGACATGGGCCTTTGTAGCCTTGAAAGAAATGAACTTCTGAATTCATAGATTTAAGCAATAACATGACTCTATGAAAGCATTAATACTACTCAAATTATAATGGGATATGGTGTGATCTCTATCAAATACATGTATCTCTAAAACATTTTCTATTGGATGTATCATATAATAGTATTCATAATCATATAATTACTTTTTATAAAGAATATATTAACTATATGAAATGAGTTATTTAAATTCCATATAGAATATAAATATTTTATTGATTCTGTGAGTACAGACTGTCCAAGTCGATGAATACATTATATGTCATTCATCTGATTGGATGATCACATCACCTGAACCTCATACAAATAGTTAATAACATCACATGATCCTTATCTAGGTATTTCTATAAACATCCTTATTCTATCTCAGTTGGGTCCCTAGATATCACACTCATCATATGATATGTAAAATCCCATTGTGGTTAAGCCTTAATTGGTGACATGATCAACAACATATATAACCAACCATTGTTAGATAAACTTTAATTATTACATGGGATATGTATCAATGTATAATGGTTCTCAAGTTATGTATCTTTATAAATTCAAGTATGGGGATAAAATATGAAACTTTAACCCCTAGTATACTAAATAGAAATTTTTTGAAACTCAATGTGGTATACTTAGTGGGTTATCTAACATTCAAAACTCCTTGTGTGCCTCATGAGAATATTTCATATCTTTATATCAAATCTTAACCACATAGAACATAACGTTTTTTCTCAAACTCTAATAATCTTTTATGAAAATAGATTTGGGATAACCCATATTCATACATTGAGAGGTTAATTTCCATTTAAATTTATATAATATATACTATCAATGTGAAAGAATGATAAAGGGGAGTCTTCCTTTTATATATAATGATATATTTTATATTTTTAATCTACATTAAGAATTCATAAAAAACCATAAATAAGAATCCATATAATCATATCATATATGATGGACTAGAAAGGATTCCTTATATTTTCTGGACATTTATGATTTTGTTTAAACATATTACATCTCTATTTTATTCATCACATATCTCTATGTGACCATATGATAAAACCCTTCACTAAAATTTTTTAGTGAGAATCATCTATGAATAAAGTATTTTTTAATAATGGAAACTCTTAGAAATCATAATCATAATTTTTAACTCTTTGGTCATAATATTGAAACTTTTATACTTCATAAAATATATGGTGAAGATTTTTTTAACTCCTATTATCTAAATAGAACTCTTTAAAATTTCATCATCATCGTCGTCATTATTGTAACCCTTTACATGAAGCTATTTATTTTAAATAATATTGTAACAAATATTACACACTGAATTATTTATTTACCAATATTTCCTAAACTCCTTCAAGATATAATGTGGTATTCACTTTATTATGGCAACTAATTGTAACTTTTATATCTCCCTTTATCAAATTACCCTAATTTTTTTAGGATATTAAGTGACTTCACATTGAATATTTAATAGAATAATATTTTATTTTTTGTACATGAACTTCTTTAAGTACAAACATATTCTCATTGGCCTCATAGAAACAACATTCCCTTGAAAATATCATGAAAATATATGTGACCTCATTCGTGTTAATAAGATAATAATTATATAATTTAGTGTAATTTTTACCAAATAAAATATTATATTTATATCATATATGGTATTCTATATTTTAGGATAAATATTATAAAAAATAAAACTTTATTATTTAAAATATTAAACATATGGGTTGTGGGATCACATCAAACAACCTTTAAAAATATGTATTGTAAACTCTTTTAAACTATATAAAACTAATTTTATCATTATCTTCCTTTAAATTATGCTATATAATTTTAACAATCATCAAAAACCACTATCTCAATTTATTCATAACAACACTTTTTTAATAAAACAAATATCTTATAGTATATGAAAAATGATATGAAAACATAAGATTTATTTAAATATAACTAATATTGAATTATTCCTTTGCATATAATTATTATATATAGAAACTATATGCTACATATTTTGAATGAAAATTGATATATTTTCCAATCCTTAGATAACTATAAACTCATTTCTATTTTGAACATTATATAAAATATACAATCATTATCATTATCATTCTAAATTGAATAATTTGTTTCTATAACACTAATACCTAGCATAGAAACTTCCATAAATATTCATATAATGATTCATATATCCTATAAAATAGAGACATTATTATTCCTTAATATAACTTCTGTTAATTTTCATTGAACTTTATTAGGTACTTGAAGAAGCACTTTTGTAGATTTTAACCAACCTTTATTTATTCAAATTGAACATTTACCCAAATATACTATCAAAAAAGATCCCACTCCTAAACATCACTTTACTAGTTTATTAATAATATAAAATTTGAGAAAATAGGGTAAAATTATATTGAACTCATTCACATCTTTGGAAGATTTTCCATGATTATTACAAGATTAATTTTATATAAAAAACATGAATTAAAAGAAACATCAGTGTCTCTAAGTTTTTTCCAATCATATTAAGTACATGACCAGAGATAAATGTTACTTTTTTCCCTTGTATAAAATTCTTATAAAACAAAAAGTGAATACTTATATTATTTTCAAAAAATATAGATTTAATTATTGAACAAATTCATTATTTGGTAACTCAATATGTTATTAGTTTGATACATAGAATCTACATATTCTTAACAATGATTCTTATGTTTTTACTAGCCTAATAAGTTTCTTACCTTAATATTCTCATTTCTCAATATTAATATCAAAGTTAATTTGGGTTATGATGATTCCATTTTATCTGCTAAAAAATAATCTTCCATTTGATTATAATGTTTTACATTCATTTAATAAGGATTTTTTTTAAATTTTTTCCCACTAAAAATGAAGTGACTTATAAATTGAAAAATATACATTAGTGGGAAAAGATAATATTTCACAAATATTTGGGTCTCTTTATCATTTATTCCATCCCTTATCTATATAGGTATTTTATAATTTCCATCATATCAGATATGATTCTTGGATAGTTAAATTTATAAATCTTAATCCTAATCCATCATATGAATTCACTAAATTTTATTCCTCTAGTTACCTTATCTTATTAGGGACTCCTGGATAAGTGTAACCTAACTAAAACTCAAAAAATGGACACTTGATCTTATTAGGGTCACTCATTACTTTCTTTCCTTAAACATGATAATCCAGGAGCACCCAACTCTTTCATGAACAACCCTTTTGGATGATTACATTCTTGAAAAGTGTTTATTTAGAAGGAATTTAAAACTTAGTATTATTTTAAGTGGATTTAATCTCATCATCTTATCTTATGTTATTACCTTTACATTCATTAATCATTCTAATGATTTAGTTTGGAATCGCTATTTATTCCACAAAATCACTATGTTCAAATCGTATTGTTATGTAACTATTACTAAACTCGTGAACAAGATAGAGTTAAGGTATAAGATAACTAAATCAACTATCATACCATGAAATTAATTTCTTAAAATCATGTATGATAATTTATATAATATGTTTAAATAAATTAAATTAAATCATAAATTTATTCATAATATAACATTTATATTGATGAGTAAAGCATGGATTAAAATAAATGAATGAATAATTCATATTTATAAGAATCTGATAAGAATTTATGAAAAATGGATGGCAGGTGAAAATTAGTATCACTTCCTTTCATGATGACATAGATGCCATCTGTTGTCTAACTTTCATTTTGTAATCTTCTGATTCCTAGTTGGTGAAAATTCATTGCACATCATGTATTCACTTTGTTATTTCCTTTTCTTTTAATAAATATTTGGGGTATGGGTTGGGAAACCAACTCATGCTCGAATCTTTTTGGTATATTAGAAACTCTTTCATACTATCCTATTGATGGAATTTAAATTAAATATACGATATCATGATAATATAAGCATTCTATATATTAACTATTCATATATATTACATAAACATGGAAAACATCATATATTTTTTATCTAAACCTTAAACATATCAATTATCAAAAAAATTAAATATGAAAAAGTGGGATATTTTTTATTAAGAAGATATGTAAGGAAAAGGTAGGAAATTAAATAACAATGTCAAGGTGTTATAAAGTAATGAAGACCCGTGGAATCTTCTTGAACAAACTCACCACACCCAATGGGTGAACAACCCAAACACTAATAAATAATGAGGGGCTACCCTAACTCTCCTTTTAGGTAAGAAATTCTGTAAAAATATTTCCTTCATTCAATATATGCTTCAGGTTTGTTTTCCAAATATAATCATAGAATCTAGGAACGATATAAATAATAGACCATGGGGGCATCATGCCTTCCTTGAAGATAGTTGTAAACAATTGAAGAGTATGTCTCAAACCTAGAGTGGGAAATTTTTGTAGAGAGACAAATCTATAGCACATTAAGAATATCCTTTGTTATGTATTTCATATAAAAATGTGTATTAAATATTAATAATAATTATTATGAGTATTTATATATTAAATGTTTTAAAAATAATAATAATTAATTATAAAAAAATTATAATTATTTAATTTAAAAACAATTTATAAAATAAATTAGTATCCCAAAATAAATTTTTAATAATTTGTTTGATGCCAAAATGTAGGGAGAAGAAGAAGACAAAGACCTAATGGCTACCTAGCGAAGCCCCTTCGTGGAGTCCCCTTTGACGTTCAAGACCCACCATGGAGCAAGGAGGCGGGATGCCCCATGAACACATTTGACATTCGCGACGTGCAGTGGAGAAAGGAGGAGGGACGGTCCACAAACACATTTGACTTTCATGATGCGCCACAGAGCAAGGAGGTGGGATGCTCTGCGAACGCATTTGACGTTCGCGATGCGCTGCGGAGCAACGGAAAATCGGGCTTCGCACCAAGCGTGCGCTGCTTTGCGGAACCTCTCCCTTATAAATACCGACCTTCCCCCAAGTCCAGGGGTCAGAACATCTAACCTTTCAACTTACTAGATCCTGAATTGTGAAGCATCTTCTGATCTGTGAACCATGAGCTATGTGAGGTACTTCTTCTCTGAAAAGTGCCTCCCCTTTTCCTTATTTTGATCCCCTCTTTTGAGAGGTATTCCTTTCATGGAGCCTAAGGGATTATGCGATGGAAGAGGATCTCCAAGGGGACTCTGGTCATCACAGAGCATTTATGCTTCGCGAAACACCCTTCATGCACACATGATTCACATGCCAAGGTAGGGTCACTATACTTCACGAAGCACATTACTTCATGATGAATTGCTCCATGAGGAACCTTTTCTCCACAAGACTGTGATCCGCGAATTCCTTTCCACTTCGAAAAGAACCTCCCATATACACCTATGCCCTATGCTTAGGCTGAGGCACCCCACTTCATGAAGCACACCCTTTCGCAAGAATCCTCTGCCACGCGGAGCAGCAGAGCTTCACAAGACCCCTGCCTATAAACCCTTATACTTTGCAATTCATTTTCCAATGAGACCCTCTAGGTTTGCATGATGTTATTTCAATGTCCCTTGGACAATATTTCCCATTGCGTTACTTCACCTCATGATTCCTCGCATAGGCACACTAATGGATATTTATTCTTCGCATAGACATGCTAATGTGGACCCCTCGATGGTTTGCTCCATAACACCCATTAACCATGGCATTGCTTGTCCCCTCTCTTCACCAAGGAGCAAAGGGTACCAGTTATGTAAGTCCAAGGAGTGCAGAGCAAACCCACCTCATCCGAGCTACAGGACATTCAACTACTAAGCACCATCATCTTCAGCACATGACGCTAAACTGTGACCTCACCCTGTGCCTCGCACGCGGGGTACCCCCACCATGGACATTCTATGTTCCCATTGGTCTCCATGAGGATGAGATCTTCCCCCACACGGGATGATATCCTCCTTATCAGAGTGGCGTTTATCTCTGGAGAAAGGGACACCATCTTGGTGTAAGCCCCTAGCTTTTGTTTACTGGAGGCAGTATCCCTGATCCTCCATTCTTCTTCGGTCCCAAGGACCAGGTGGGACGAATGGACAACGGACCCCTCATTTCTTCGGTTCCAAGTCCCTCTCTCACTGGGCTTTGTCGCCACCATGCCTCCATCCTGAAGTAAGTCCCAACCTCTTCGGGCTTCTAACTACGTGTAAGCCCCACTTCACCTCTCACGGATACACCTTTCGTGACGTGATCATCAGGTCTTTGATGTCTCTTGTTTCTCACACCGAGCATGACTCACGTGGGATTAGAGCAAGAACTTACCATGAAATCCTCTCTGGTCGGCCTAGAGTGTAAGCCCCACACCCCCATTTCGAACTATGGGTACTTTGATCCTTTCTAAGTCAGGGTACGTAGGAAGCCTATCTCAGGTTAAAGCCCACCACCCATTGGACTCTAGGTCCTCCTTCACATTGGTTCACTGACACCTATTTCGAAATATAGGGACTTTGATCCTTGAAAAGTGCGAGGTACGTAGGAGGCCTCCCTGAGGTTCATTCTCACCATCTATCTGGGCCACAGGTCCTCCTTCACGTTGGTTCAATGATGCCCTATTTGGAACTACGTGGACTTTGATCCTTTCAAAGGTGAGGTTTGTAGGATGCCTCCTTGAAGTTCAAGCCCACCACCAAAGGTACCACAAGAAATCTTTCACATCGGTTCACCGAAGCCCCATTCCGAACTACGGGGAATTTGATCCTTTCCAAGGCGAGGTACGTAGGAAGCCTCCCTGAGGTTCAAGCCCACCACCCATTGGACCCCATGTCCTCTTTCATGTTGGTTCACCAACACCCCATTCTAAACTATGGGGACATTGATCCTTGTCAACATGAGATACGTAGGAAGCCTCCCTGAGGTTCAAGCCCACCACCCATTGGTCATTTAGGCCATCTTCATGTCGGTTCACCAACACCTCGGGTATCCTAGAGTGTAATCCCCACACCTATTCTAGAACTATGTGGAATTCAATCCTTGCCAAGGTGAGGTACGTAGGAAGCCTCCCGGAGGTTCAATCCCACCATCTATCTGGGCCCTAAGTCGTCTTTCATGTCGGTTCACCCCCGTCCTGCATGACATTAAACTATGGACCTCAATCAACAGTATGTATTTGTTCCCCCATTCAATGCTAGGACGTTTTCAACCTCATTAGGTGGTAAACCGTTGAAGTCCCCAATTGAAGTTAAGACGTTGTCAGATGAACTATTTGAACTTTGATTCCCTGCCACAGGGATACGTAGGAATCCTCTATGAGGTTAATGACTAGCACTAATGTCTCATCCTGATCCATCCCTTGATCCCATGTGTTCAGGAGAAGATCATTATTCAACTTGGAGGTTCTACTTCCTCCAGCTCCCATCCATGCGTCCATTCTCATGGGCCTTATCCTCAGGTGTCCCATCGTCCCACCGGACTATGAAGACATTGATTCCATACCACAGGGATACCTAGGAAGCCTATTCAAGACTCAAGCCCGAAACCATCGTCATATTTATGGTGGTTCCATCCCATTATCCTTCCACTTCATTCAATTGCTTCATCATCCATCCTTGTTCTTACCCGGGCCACCACATCCCGGTGGGATCATTCCACCTCATACCCCATTCCCCTCAACAATAACCAGGAAGCCAACCACACATTATCCCCAACATTAGTGTTCCCTCCGAGAGTTACACCCATCTGATCCACTGTAGTTAGTGTTCTGATCAGTCTGATTCATCTCCGCTAGACGTTAAACTTGTGGCATACCCTGTGTTACACATGCGAAGATAAGGAAAACCTCAGATACATGCCCATGGAATATGATTTGCCGCGTTCGATGTGGGATGCATCAGGATTCTGCACCCTCAAGAAG
This sequence comes from Viscum album, assembly GCA_963277665.1. NCBI lineage: Eukaryota > Viridiplantae > Streptophyta > Magnoliopsida > Santalales > Viscaceae > Viscum > Viscum album. The sequence continues at coordinate 93,301,378 of OY728155.1, forward strand.
CCCTATAACAAGGGACAAAAATCCAAACACGCCAATCCCCCAGCACCCAATCATGCCAGTGATACCCATCATGACTACTCCCCTTACCAGAACCCTTAGAATGTCCCAACAGAAGCTGTGTAATTAACTGGTGTCCATGAAGATATGGCACTATGAAGAGTTTCACGAACAACGTATTAAATCTATAAGGGATTCCTGGACTAGGTAATGAGTTCTGAGGAGGAATCCACATAAGGAAGAACCGACATCCCATCATCCTGTTTTGATCAAGGAGAAAACATCCTTGAATAACGAGTGAATTCCTCCGGCCTTTGGAAAGCGGGAATGCCGGGAAACAAAAAAATGCAGCCGTCCCTCCAAAAGAGACAGACGCACATGCCCTTGAAAAAGCGTCGGAAATAGAAATGTTGAACCCGATGTGATGTTTTTCTCCTCAATATGAAGAATATTAGTGCTCGAGGCATCAATTGATTGAAGCATCCCCGGATCCAGTTATCCAGCGCCAGGTCCCGCCAAGCAAATAGCAGGCCTAACATGAAACTCACTAGAATTTGGGGCAGTAGAACGTTGTACATCATGTTTTGTGATGTTTTCAGTGTGGACCCCACATACCAGCCATAGAAAACAGGATGGAACTAGGTCATTGGTCATCAATTCCTTTTAGTTTCAGCACTGATGAGTTAATCAACTTTCTCTCAGGAATCATGTTGCTGCTTCAGGGACGTGATCACTGCCTACCCATCAACATAGGGGTAGGGGAAACACCCATACATCCGTTTCACATGGCTTCACCTCTTCCATGATGGCCTCTAAATCTATGACCATGGGTCACCCACACCCCCTCTCCCCATCCAAGGTCATTCAACGGAGGGTAATAAATGACCTTATGTGATGTTACGAGGAGGAGGGCATAATTCCGACTCGGGATATGGCCCGCCTAGATCTAGAGGCGTCTATGCCTCGTCGCCAACGTCGACCCCGAGGGCCGTGCAGGGAGCCATTTCTCCCCACCCCAACATACAAATGTTTTGGGTGCCTCTCCTCGGAATACTTTGACGACTCCCTGCCTTATGCTGATGTGGAAGGTGAGGTCCAAGCCAGCCCGGTCAGAGTCCCATTCTAGGGGATCCTAGTGAGGGCTCCCACCTTACTGCATCAGCGCCGCTGCCCGGTCTTCCTGGAAGAGGGGCAGGTAAGCTACGTACCTGCACCACTAGCCTCGGTTTGTCCGACCCGACGCCAGTATCGGGCGCAAGATGAGGAGGACGCTCGCCAAGGGATGTCAACGTCTGCAGCTTCTGTGGCCCGAGCCACCATCGATGCATATCATCAGTTCCCTGCATACACTGAGTAGGGGCACTTATACTCCCGACCGGGATCAAGGCCCCAATCGCCCCATGGGCAGGCTTGGTTGACTATCTTGGTCGCTGGCATAAGAAGTGGCCATCGCAAACCAACCCGCAGTGATGCCACCCAGTACAGAGGTCCTCCTTGTACCACTACCATGGAAAGTGCGGGCCTTCCCCACTTTGAGACAAAACAAGGAGGTCCTCCCTGGGCCACGCCCAATCTAAACGAGGGTCATTCTCGCGATGGTGATACTCATCAAGGAAGCCTCTTTCATTCCCATTACACTGGTTATGGATTCATTTCTCTTTCCCCTAACCGCTGGTGTAGGGACATCGGCTATCCGATATTTATTCAATGTGGGGATCCTCCCCATGTCCTCTCAGTAGCTGGTGAAGGTCCTCCTCACCTCGGCAACTAGAGAGGTGAGGGACAGCCTCGCTCCACCCGCACCCAGCACGGAGGTCCTACCCGTGTTTAGCTAGACCGGTAAAAGGACACTCCTCGTACTGAGATTCCCCAGGAAAACAAGCATGGAGGTCCTCCCCATGCTTCTTCCAGTTCCAACGGAGGTCCTTCCCGATCCACCGCTACACAAGGAGGTCCTCCCCATGTCCCCTTTGACATTTGTCCTGGTGCTCCTCGCACCCCAGCTTTCTTGAGTGGAAATCCTCTCCGCCCCAACACCAGTGTGGCCGAAAGACCCCTTCTTAGAAATATTATATGTCCCGAGGATTCACCTAGGGGAAGGAAGGCGGGTCGTCACCACCATAAGAGGAATTCGGGAAAGGTGTGGACGAAGATCAAACTGGTCCGCTTCTCAGACTTTGAAGCAGAGTACGACTCTATGCAGGAACCCTCCTCTCGCTCATCCGAGTTAAGGGCCAAGGTAGGGACGAGGTGAATCAGCCTGGTGCTCCAGGAATGCAAGGTCCATTGGATTCCCACCTCCCTTCGCATGTATGTCTAGGAGGATGAAAATCTGGTGACCTCATAGGTTACGGTCGTGAAATCACCACCATCATCACCAGAAGCGATCTCTACCTCGACAAGAGAACACATAGAACTATTCTGGGGACCGATGGTAGGAGAGAGACATCGGGGGACATCACTGTTATCCCTAGACCTTGAGCCAGGAACAGTGGATATTAGCCCTTCTTATCACGATGTAGCATCCAGGTCACTACACTCTTTGGCGGACAGCCCGAGATTTAGCGGCTAGTCAGCTCGTTCACCGTACTCTCCACCGACCGGCCTGCCATCCTAGCGGTCTGCCTCAGTACCGCTGCCAATTCCTCAGCCACCCCCAGTTGACGAGTTGGGTAATGAAGGTCTAGAACATGAATCTGAGCTTAGGTGCTTCTAGAACATCCTCACAGCGGACCACTTCCCTAAGAAGATCTGGCCCATGACAGCACCGAATTTTTCCATACTGAAATCCCTCACCCTAGAGGAAGTTGAGTGTTTCTTCCACACCCTCCGAGCGACGCATTTTAGTTTTCTTCATTGGTGATTTTTTTTCCTAGGATCCAAGAACACTTCGAAGACATCAGCAAACAATTCCATCTGGTTGATCTGGCTACGCTCCCTGTAGCCCAGCGCCCTGAGTCACCAGGTCATCGCACAACCCTATAACAACAATGCATTCAGAGTATCAAGGTACTCCACCAAATTATTTAAGAGGCCACCCCTCACATGATAATCTATGGCTGGGGGCAGTATGATTCCCTCTTCTTCAGTCTTATCCAGCGGCAACCTGACTTGCTGGGCGACATCGAAGACATGCCCCCGGGAAGGGTCGTAGTCAACATGGCTGATATAGTGGAAGAGGAGGACGAGCTGGAGCTTCTCGATGGGGACTTACCCCCCTAGGGCATGAAACCAATATTAGACCCACCAAGGAGGATTAATCATCAGTATAGGAACATACTATGTCTCCCTATGCCCACTGAGGCATTGGTACTCAGCTGGAATTCTGATAAAGGAAAAGAGCACATCAGAGCTGTCAAACACTCCGACTCATCAGCCTCAGTGCAGAAGACAGAGGAGGACCCCAAGAAGGACATGTTTCTCCAACAAATTTCTGAGCAGAAGAGGTTAGTCAATGAACTCCTGGCTTAATGAACTATAGAGCGACAACCCAACTATGGCAATCCTAGTCCTGTACAACAGGGGAAGGAACAACTTCCCCTTGGCGAGCTTCCCCCAGGAAACCCTAAACATGCTGCTCCCGTGGACCGGGATGAAGCCGAATCTCATGGAAATTGGTCATGGTATGTCTCACCAAACCCTCCTGAATGGCGCTGCTATCCACAGAATTCATCTCAAGTTCCCCCAGCTACCCCGCAGGCCACTCCATGAGCCGCTCCACGAGCTGCTCCACGAGCCGTTGTGCCTGTCTACCATGTTGAATAACCCAACAATGAGATCATTGTTAGGGATCCCTGTCAAGATGGGGACCCCCACCTAGATGATCCTATGGTAGTTCTTGTAACCTGCCTTGAGGCATTGTAAACGTGACAGGTGGTAATTCCACCTGATGGTAAGCCATATGCGGCGTGGGTGGATGATATGCCAGTGCCTCTGGGTTTCGGTAATCCCACATTCTCCCCCTTTAATGAGATGGGAGACCCACTGCAGAACCTGGACCACTTCATTCATGGTGTGGGCCCATGTTAGGGACTCCAGTGCAGCAGGAGGCTGCCAAGATTCACTGTTTTGTTCAGACATTGGAGGGGATGGCATTCATCTGGTACAACCATCTCCCCGTCGGATCCGTAACCAGTTGGGAGGACCTTCGCAGGAAATTCCTCTACCAGTTCAGATCTACCACCCAGAAAACAAGCATTTCATACCTCTTCATGTGAAAAAAAGTCCTGATGAGCGAGTCACAGACTTTATCACCCGATGGATGGGGCTCACATACTCCCATGACATGCCACTGACTCATGAGCAATTGCTGACGATGTGCGTAGGAAATGTCATGAAGGAGATGGTTCCCTCTCTGATCACCAAAACTACCCTGGAGGATTCTGAGACATCTCCGATAAGGCCCAGTTCTTGGAGGAATCCTTGCAACAGGCCAGCTAGGCACATCTGTTGCCCCTATAATTCCAGTAAGGAGGGTTGCGAGAGACAACCCTACTGCGGTGGCCCAAATAGAAGCCCCCAGGAAACTATAATTTCAACCAGTGGAACCAGCCCTACAACCTCATAGAGGCCCTCCACCGCAAGCGCAGCTTGTGGCTCAGCAACATCCACCTCAAAATCAGAAAGCACCTCAGCAGAATGCACCACCACCACCCAGGAGGGACAACCAGGCTCCACCTCCTTAATAGGTGCCACCAGCTCCTCATTAGGGCAAGGCTCCAAGAGCCTCATTTCCAGACTGAAGAAACCAGGCCTACTCATTCAATGAGAATCAGGTCCCCGAATATTTAAAATGTTCCTTGGAAAAAGGGATCGTGCAGTAGCTTGAGTGTAGAAGACAGGAAGAGGCGAACCTCACTGATCTCCCCAACTACTGCCCCTATCATCGGATCCTGGGGCAGACCATCAAGAAGTGCTTTGTGTTTAAAGAATGGATTCAAGACCAGGTCTATAACAACATAGTCATGCTGGGCCCGGCCCCGAACCAAGTGGCGGGTGTCTTTTTAAGGCTAGACAGTAGTAGCGACAATGAAGGTGAGTGGTAGCATGTTTCTAACCATGAGTTGTAAAAGTATGACGACTGGATGGCTGGCAAGACGGTTGCTCGTGACCATGCTATCATCCGTGCACGCGTAAATTAGCCAGAGCCTTCGTAAGATGCGACCACTACTTCTGCATCATCATCTCAGCCGACCTCTTCCCAGAAGAGAAAGTATTGGTGACGCAAGGGAAAATAACGTGCCCTGATAATGCCATCGTCGACCCGCACTCTCGGCGACTTCATGCCCTCTGAGATGGGGATTCCACCCAAAATCCGCCCAGTAGTGGATGGCTCTTCAGGTGATAGTCAAGGGTACGCTTAGATTAACACCGTGGAGTTGGTAAACCCCTATATGTCTCCTGACAAGGGGGAGCACCTGGTGAACCTCCCCAACATCCCAAGTCGATGCCAACGTAGCTGGAGCCATGACCATATGGGTCTCCGTGGTACATCATTTGGCACCTCTAGCCAGGTTGTGCATGCCACTGAGACCGGGAAACATGCCTAGCACAGATTTCAACATGTGCAACCTTTTTATCCAGGGTCGTTAGGACCACCTCAACCACTGTTTATGCTACTGGATCAGGCAGAGATACCTCAACCATACTGCGACCAGCCTCGCCCTACTACAGGCCGATCTTAGTTGTCCGATCCTCATCTGACATCTACTCTCTGGGCTTTGACTAATGAACAGCGGGACATGCCCAGCACCTTCCAGCCACCGGTCCAGCCGGCCGGGGCCATCATGCCTCCTATCACAGAGCATCCTCCTGCAAGTAAACGTTCGTGCTGGGCGCAGAAATATTATTTCCTCAAACAACTTTCCAGTATCCCAGTGAGGCTTTCCATCCTTGAGTCCCTTCTCCTGTCGTCAGATATGTGTGAGGCCCTAACTGAGGCTTTAAGAAGCCCCCTCCTGTTTGAGACGGAGGTAGCAGCTCTAGAAGCCTTTCATGAGGAAGCAGTTGAGAACACTTCAGTTCAGGCCATCATTTCATTCTCTAGAGAAGATGAAGTCTCTCCCATACAGGGAAAGATACTCCCAATGTACATCACCAGCCAATTTAACGGCATGGAGATTTGTCGCTGTCTTGTGGAAACCGGCTCCAGTATTAACCTTATCCCGACACGGACACTACAGAAGATGGGATTATCTAAATAGGACCACACTCCCTTTAATTTAATAATCCAGGGATATGACAGGTGAGAACAAAACCCAGTCAGTAATATCCATTTGAAGACCTAGTTCAGTGGCCTTGTTGTCAGCACTGAGTTTATGGTTGTCTCTTAGGACACCGTGTAAAATCCATAGATGGGCAGACCATGGCTCCACCTTCACATGAAGATCCTTTCATCGTATCACCAGTGCCTCATGTACTCCCTTAATGATCGAGTAGGCGTACTCCAAGGTGATGCATCTCCATTTTCCTCTTGTGAATATTGCTACCTAGATTTCGAATATTACAAGAGCAAGGAAAAATAGATTCAGGCGAGTGAGGTTTTGCCCACCATGGTCGCAACTGACCCCTGGGCAGGTTTGGATGACGCCTATGTCTTCCCGATCCATTTATTAGAGGCCAAAACCCCTGACATGGGGAAATGATTTTTTATCTCTGGTACAAGAAGGAATCATATTTCCAAGTCCATGCGACGACGAGAAATCACCTTGTACTCCTACACAAATAGGATCAGGTGATCCTGGAGTCTCTTACCCCCCGTACAGTATCGAGATGTCCACCCCGTGGAAACATTCGTGCATCATACGTGCCTATTTTTCTAGGCTGGGATTAACAGGCTCAAGCTGACACGCCAATACTGCTCTGATTTCATTAAGTGTGGCCCCTTGGGCCAAAGACCAGATGGGATCAGATCGACTGCCTTCATTTTTATGGTTTCAGCAGCACGTGAATATCCCGATATGATGTCCACTACCGTCCAGACTGATACCAGCCTCCCATTGAGATCTACTAACCCGAAGGAAGCTTCCCCTGCTAGGGATCCATCCTACGTAAGCAAAGAAGAGGATCTGGAGGACCCCCCACATTAAAAGAAGGAATCTTTACCACGGTCGATGAACTGGTACAGGTGAACCTTGGTATGAAGGAAGATCCAAGAACCGCAATGATCAGTGCCGCCATGTCCTTCAAGGAGCAGTAGTAGTACATGTACTTCCTTAAACAGCACCATGACGTGTTTTCCTCGAGTTACGATGAGATTCTAGGACTAGATGTTCAGGTTGCCATCCACCGCCTCAGTCTCCCGGCAATCCATCACGGGTTCAAGTAGCCTCCCAAGAAGATGCAACCTTCTCATGGGGCCATAGTTGAGGCTGAAGATGACAAGAATATCATAGCCAACTTCTTCAAGGAGGTCTAATACCCCATGTGGCTAGCCGACATTGTGCCTATCAGGAAGAAGAACGAACAGATCAGGGTCTTCATTGACTTCCGAGATCTCAACTATCACTATCCGAAGGATGGTTTTCCCCTTCCAATGATAGAATTGTTGATTGATACTACGACTGGGTTCCAAGCCCTCTCTTTCATGGATGGTTACTCCGTATATAATCAGATTCGGATAGACCCCAAGGATGAAGATTCCACAGCTTTCAGGGAGCCCCAAGGTAATTTCTGTTACCAGGTTATTCCCTTTAGCTTAAAGAATGTAGGTTCCACCTATCAGCAGGCCATGCACCGCATATTCAAGCCAATCCTTGGAACATTGGTGGAATTCTATTTGGATGATCTGGTGGTCATATATCACCATCACCAGGATAATCTCATGGACCTTGATAAAGTGTTCGGCTTCCACCGTTCCCATCACCTGAAGATGAACCCGTTGAAGTGTGCCTTTGAGGTCACCTCCAGGAAGTTTCTTGTCATTATTTTCAGGTACCGAGGCATTGAGATCAACCTAGAAAATATCAAGGCCATTAGTTAGATTCCTCCCCTGAGAAATATTCAGGAGCTTCGAGGTTTCCAAGGCCACTTAGTATACATACACCGATTCATTACGAATCTAGCAAGTAAATGTAAGACCTTTTCTCAACTCATGGAGAAAGGCCCCACCTACAAATGTGAAGAAGAGTGCCACACCATGTTTGATGAAATCAAGAATTACCTGCTCCAAACTCAGGTCCTGATGCCACCCATCTTTGGGAAACAACTGATTCTGTATGTGACTTCCCTAGACCGATATCTTGGCACCCTTCTCACCCAGAAGAACAACGAAGGGATGCAGAACAATATCTAGTACCTCAGTCATATGCTGATCGATACAGATACCAAATACTCCCCCATCAAAAATAGCTTCCTTACACTGGTATTTGTAGTGTAGAAGTTTTGACATTACCTGCATCACCATGAGGTACAACTGGTGTCTCGGGTAGACCTGCTGAAGTACATTTTGAACTACCTCATATTGACCGGCCATCTAGCACGGTGGAAAGTAATCCTCCAGTAATTTGACATCAGGTTCATGCCTTGGAAGTATATCAAGGGACAAGCATTGGAATATTTTATAGCTACCCATCCAACCCTTGCAGACCAATCCCTGGACCTAGATTTTCCTGACGAGGCATTCCTCTTGGTAGATCCTGCCGTCCCATGTTGGCAGATGCACTTTGATGGTGCCTCTCGGAGCCCCACCAGCAGAAGAATCAATGATCCTATGATCAACAGAGTAGGTTTGGGTATTTTCTTTATTACTCCAGCACAATCCGTTCTTCCATATTAATTCCTGTTGTCGGAAGGCTGCACCAACAATGAGGCATAGTACCAGGCTCTAATCACTGGCATCGATCTGGCCCTCGAGATCGATGTGCCCCATTTACATGTGAAAGGGGATTCCAAACTAGTCATCAAGAAAATAAATGGTGGCTACGTCATCAGAAAGCCAGATCTCATACCATTGTTGGAGCACACCCTCCAGCTGATGGCCTAGTTTCCATCTCGGAAGGAAGTTACACATGTCCCTCAATCTCAAAATGGTTGAGCCAATGCCCTGGCCTGCCTAGTTGCATCACTTGTAGAACCCAAGCAAGACGACCTGATTATACACGTGGCACCTTGAAGAGTCATTGATCCTGTCACCCCAGAGTACAACGATGGCCTAAGAGTAATCCATCTTACCGTCGAAGCCTCCACATAAGGACCCCCCGCTTCCCTAGATGCAGTGGTTGAAACAACTCCCAATTGGAGACCCCCCTTTGTCGAGTATCTCCAAAATGGTTATCTTCTGGCTGATCGAGCCAGGCATGAGCGAATCTGAGGGATCGCACTGTACTTTACCCTTCATAGTGGTCCCAGTCTTGATTAGATCCTCTACAAGCATGGGTTCGATGGTATTCTCCTCTGTTGCATCTAAGGAGTCGAGATTTCTTACGTCATGCAGGAGGATCACAATGGTTCATGTGGGGCTCACCAGACTGGTCTGAAGCTAGCCCATCAAATCCAGAGACTAGGGTACTTCTGGCCCTCCATGATCTATGACTGCATTGAGTTCACCAAGAGATGTCATGCATGCGAAATTCCTGCTAACATATTTCATCAGCTGCCAGAACCTCCCCACTCCACCAAGTATTCTTGGTCGTTCATGGTATGGGGACTCAATGTTATGGGACCATATCCACTGACGATAGCTCACTAGTGCAGGTTCATCCTGACCGCCACAGATTTCTTTTCTAAGTGGGTAGAAGAAGTTCTGATCAAGGGGGTCAAGGCCCATTCTATCATTTACTTCATGAGCTCCAACATCATCCATCGGTTTGGAGTTCCTCATGTTGTCCTCATCGATAAAAACACTAACTTCCAAGCGGCCAAGCTGAATAAATTGTATGCCAAGTACAACATACATTTGAACCATATCTCCCACTATCACGCGCAGGAAAATGGGAAGATCGAGGAGTTCAACAAAACCCTCTCTAACATTTTTATGAAAATGGTTGGTCAGAATAAGAGGAGTTTTCCAGACAAGCTCCCCAACTCCCTCTGGGCTTATCGGATGATGACTCATAATTCCACCCAGGTGCCCTCATATTCCCTGGTGTACGGAGCTGAGGCTATCCTGCCCATCCATATCCAACTTCCTTCATTATGTACATTGGTCTATGACCAGCAGGTGCCAGATAATGTATCCGAAATTCATCTGGATGAATTGGAAGCACTTGACGAGAATAGACTTCATGCCTTGCAAAATCTAGAAAACCATCAGAATAAGATAGCTAGATCCTTCAATAAGAAGGTTCACCTCCACTCTTTACTGCAAGGCGACTTGGTATTAGACCTCTGGGTGACAATGATCCCTGGAAGGAAACCACAAAAGTTGGAGCCCAAATGGGAAGGACCTTACATAATTCATAGGGTTTACCCCAATGGAGCATACTCGTTGGTGACCATGGATGGTGATTGTAAAACTACTCCCACCAATTCCAAGTTTCTCAAGCAATAGTTTTCCTAAACTAGCAGGTCTGACACGACCCTAAACTGTCTGGTCCAGCATAACCCTAAACATTTTGGTCTTGCACAACCTTAAACTATTCGGTCCCACATGACCTTAAATTCTTTAGTCCTATATGAGTTTAAACTATGAATCATCCTACAAGATGTTAAAATGCGACCTTAGAACTATTTATGGCTTGATTCCCATCCGCATGGGATACGTAGGAACACTCAAGTGTTTCATCTTGAGCCCAGCCCCAACTCTTCTATTTAACTATCCCCCCTGGGTATAGTTCTCTCGAAGGATCCTTTTATGATATGGTGTGAGATTCCTTAGCCCCACTTATGCTAGGATTATAACGGTCACACCATGTGCCCACTCCCAATTCTTCTATCCTCTCACGTCCTCACCGCATGAAGTTAAACTGCATGGCCTTCAAGAACTATGTATGGCTTGATTCCCATCCTTATGGGATATGTAGGAATGACCAGAAATTTCATCTGTTGGCCCATCCCAGAGGTCAGAACCCCCCCTCGGGTCAAGACATATGGGGTGGTAAAGGTTCTTGCCTCAATATACGTCGAGCTCATCTCGATTCCTCTATACATACCACTCCCCAGAGGTTTCTTCCACTTTCACCGTCATGCATGATTTTGAAATGTATGGGTACAACTATACATCACCCACTCCTTTTATTATGACTCCATCATCCTTCCCATCCAGAAGGGCTCCCGAATAGCAGGGATTCTAGGCCCAAGGGATCTCCTAATATTTCGGTCCAACGCCCTCGAGGATGTTGGGAAACAAATTGATACAAGTCCCGCGTTGTGAATATGTTCAGTGGTTGATGCTCATTTGTTGTTCCCATTCTAGGTCACTATAAGGACATTGCCTTTCGAACATGGTCAATAGCTATCCTTTTTCATTAGAGACACCCCAATATGTCCCAAACATTGACTGTAGTAGTTCATTCTGCCCCATTTTATATCCAAGCGACGAACTCCCCTCGGGTGATGCCAGCTACTGGACCCATGTATGGTAGGAAGAGCTGAATCCAGCTCCTTATTTCCCACACCGAGAACTACTCACGTGGGATTAGGAGCTGTGATGAGGCAGAAATCACACAAGAGGTCGTATGGATACCATTGGTCGAGACGCCTAGCCTCAGGCCCCTGGGCCTTTTCTATCCCCTTGGCCCTTTCTGGCCCCTGGCCCAAGTTCTCATTTTGGGTTGTATGGTGTTGTATGGTATTATGTCCTCATTCACTCCGGGTTACTCATCATGTCGTACACATCCCTAGATGAGATAAATTATCCTCTCTTCGTCCTCACTGTAAGACGTTAAACTGCAAATTGGTTGGGAATTTCCGACTGAGGCCTAGCCTCAGGCCCATGGTCTTTTCTGGCCCCTTGGCCTTCTTGGGCCCCAGCCCAAGTTTTTACATAGAATTGTATGGTGTGGTATGGGATTATTTCCTTATTCACGTCGGGTTATTTTCCATGCCATACACCCCCCTCGTTAGGGTATCTTACCCCTATGTGTGATTCTAGAACTATGTATGGCTTGATTCCCATCCTCATGGGATACGTAGGACAGCCCGAACACCTCGTCTTTAGGTCCAACCCCATCTTATCCCCTTACCCCACATTCCCCCAGAGAGAGAAATGTATGGTGTGGTATGGGATTATGCTGTCACTCATCTTGGGTGTTGTAACGACCATTCCATTTACCTCCTCCTCCTAAGAGTTTTCCACCCCCTTGTACTATCCTCATATTTTCAAATCGTCCACTCTCTAGATGAGCCCCTCATCCCTCTATGGTGATTCACCTATGTGGCTAGGGGAACTCTGGTTTAATACCTAGAATGTCGGACTCTACTCAGACATGCTTTCACCTGTTTTTCAGGCTTCATGTCCTCCCTCGTTAGGGCTTCCATCACCTTTCACATCCAAAGGGACACCCCAAATGGCATGGATACTCGGACCAAGGGCCATCCTACTTTTACGAGCCAATGTCCTCGAGGGTTTCAGACAATAAATTGATACAAGTCCCGCATTGTGAATTGGGCCAGTGCTCAACACTATTTGTTTGTCCCTATTTCAGGCTAACGCGATATGGACGCTGTGTTTTAAACACAGTCAACAGTCATCCTCCATCATCATGCCAACCCCAATAAGCCTGAAATGTCAGTTACATGATTCACATCCTTCTCCACCTCATCATGTCCAAGTAGAACATCAAAATTCTTGGTACTATTCCTCAATGCGCTTCCGCACGTTAGGAGGGAAAATACATGATAAGGCAATCATTTGGGGCTCCACTAATTCCCATTTTTCATATATTTCACATATTGAAATTACCTTATCCTCACTTGTTTACTACACCGAGTTCGACTCGCATAGGCTTAGGGATTGGGTTAAGGTTCCATTTTAGGTTGGATAGTCCCTTCTCCATGATCCGATCTCTATGACCATAAACTAAGATCTCTTCTAGAACTATGTGTGGCTTGTTTCCCATCCTCGTGGGATACATAAGAACACCATGGCGTCTCATTTTTCAGTCCAGCTCAATTGGGAGCTAGTTTCTCCTACCCCTTACCCTCTTACCTCTATCTTGACCCATTGGCCTGAGGTTTCTTTCATGGAATTGTGTACAGTGTGGTATGGAATTAAGTCCTCATTCATGTTGGGTATGTTTTATTGCACCGTGCACATTCCCCCTTTAGCCTCGTCTCTACTATGTCTGTGCCGCATGATGTTAAAATACACACCTGGTCCCATCACATGAACCTAAAATGAGACATTATCATCCTGGTCGCACGACAAAAAATGGAACTGCATCGTGATGTCCTCACTCAAGGGGACACCATGTTTGGTATCGGTCACATGACATACCATTTTTCAATGCCTGTATATGGATTGATTATTATGAAGATTTTGGGACTTGCTATCCTAGGCGTGTCACTTCACAAAAAAAACCCATTCACCTTAAAGTACAAACAAGATACATTGAATACCGCTTCTTTTGGTGAAAGGGCCACACCAGCATGCCCCTTTTATCCCTGGCACTGGTACCTTACTATTCCACCTCTTAGAACTACGTATAGCTTAATTATCATTCTCATGAGATTTATAGGAACAACAGAGTACTTTACCCATGGGCTCGACTTAACTCTCGTCTCTGGTCCCTTCACCAAAAACCTTTCTAAGGAACACATGGTAATATGGTACTATGTCTTCATTCACGTCAGGTTTCATAATCACTTTAACATGTGTCCCCTGCACTCCTTACTGATCCATGTTCGGAGCTCTATGACCATAAACTAATACCACTCTAAATCCTTTCATCAAGACGTTAAAGTACACAACATCTTCTAGAACTATGTATGGTGTGATTCCCATCCTCAGGGGATACATAGAGACACCTAAGAATTTCTCCTTGGGTTCAGACCCAAGAATAATAAATCCTATTCCTCCTCAGTTCTAGCCCCCTGGACTGACCCCTTGTGGGGATCCATGTAACTGTAGCTTTTCCCTAAACAAGTTTGGGATGCCCCATGATGACATTGGGAAGAGAAAATTCCCTCTCCAGAGAGGTCATGTCTAAAACAAGGAATGATCCCTAATCAAACTGATGCGCCCATCTAATGTGCTTCCAACATGGTGGTGTAATTTCAATTGTTGGATTCTGTTTGAACAAACCATCACTCCACATTCCACACTTTTCATGCCCCTTATTTGGACCCTCATCCTCTTTCATGTCTAAGGGAACCCCCTAACAGTATGGATCCTTGGCCTATGGCCTGCCTATTTTCTTGGGCCAACGCTCCAGAAGACTAATGGATGACATTTTGGGTCAAGACCCGTGTTTTGAACATGGTCAGTGGTCGTCCCTCATTTGATATCCTCATTCCATTCTTACACAATAAGGATACTGTGTTTCGAATGCGGTCAATAGTTATTCTTTATTGTCACGCCACCCTGACAGTGTTCTGAATCCTGGGTATCATGATTCACACCTTCCATTAACATCTATTAATATTGATTCCAGTGCCCTTGGCATTACCCCGTTCATGCACAAGAGCACACTATGGATATAGTAATTTGGCTGTTCTGAGAGCTTCAGTATGGTCTCTCCCATTTCCCCCCCCCCCTGAAATCTGTGCCAGTTGTTCAAAACCCGGGTGCCCGAATCCTGGTTTGCACTCCTACATCTAGATGGGGGTGATGAGGTGGTCATCCCTTATTTCTCACACTAGGCCTAGCCCACGTGAGTTTAGGGAATGATCACTGGACGCTCCATGAATATCATGAGAATGAAATAAACTAATGTAACAACGAAACTCATGCATGATATGGTATAAAACAATAAAAGAATGAAAGTATGTTTGAGGGTTTTCTGATCATTATAGTTCCCGAGGTTCGTTTCCCCTAATGGATGGGTTAACCTCATCAAAAGAGCATAGCAGATCTGCCACCCTCTGGCTGGTGACATCCATGAGGTGTTGTCGCCTGTTCAGCTCCCACTTCTCCTCGGCAGTGACAGAGCACAATTCATCGGCTGTAATCTAGGCCCATTCGAAATCATTCTTCATGATGTTCATCTCCTCGTATTCTCACTTAATTCCCTCTTCATCCTTCACTAGCTAGGATTTCAGCAGCGAGACGAGCTCTGACTGTGCGCTAAGGGAAGCAGAATACTCAATAGCCCAGGCCTGCAGTCGTTGAACCTCATCATCAGCCTCCTTGAGCCTCTTGATGTTTACCACTTTCCTCCACTTCCAGACCACACCGAGGCCATAGTCATACTCCCAAATATTTTTCATCATAAGATCTCAGACGAGCATGTGATGACACTAGGAATCCACTCCCCTATCACACAATTCACGCAGTCGCGAGCGAAGTCTGTCCATATCATCCAACCATAGTGCTTGGGGGTGTCATTGATGAAGCGCGTTATCAGATTCCATGATCGAAGATGGACTATATTGCTATACTCTTCACCAGAGGCCATCGCTTCCCAGTCAGCACGATTGGAAGGATCATACGTGGGTAATGCCCCTAGGAACGCTTCATTCGGGTCCACGTTTGGTGTTTGATCGGTCATGGAAGGACCTAGACTATCTGATCAATCCTAATCATCGGATCCTACCTCAATGATCTTGGGTTCATCCCCGCTAATGGTCCCTCCAGTGATTGAGAGTGCCGTCGCTCAGTTGGTTTGGTGCTCCGCCTCTATGATCATCAGCATTCCCCTGGGGAGGATGTCGTAAGAAGCTCTGACTAACCTCTCCAAGGAGACCAATTCCATTTTTAGAATTGTACGTGCCAAAAACAAAAAGTACATGGACTTTAGTAAACATGGTTGGGGGATGATAGTCATAAAATTGGTATAAGGGACTTACAGATATTGAATCCATGGTCTCGCTCTTGGGCTGATGTCGTCGAGACCCTGAAGCGTGGCCCCCCGTATATGGTTGGGAGGTCTGAAATCTCTGGAGGGGTCAACCCAGGTGTCCTAGCCCCGCTACACATAGCAGTAGATGCGGCAGCCGACGTAGATCCCAAATGTTCAATATCTGCATCCATTGGGGGACGGGAAATATTTCTATATATAAGACTCTCCTGCATGATTCAAATGTTAGCAAGGATTCTAGAATGACTTCAAAGCAAGTATTAGAGATGAGGGTTTTAGATTGTTATCTCAAGGGCCTCTGTGAACTATTCAAGATCCAAGTCTTGATCTCCAACTTCACCCTCTTCCAACGAGATCCCTCTCCCGACCTCATCTCCCCAGGAAGACTCTTCATATTCTTCCGGTAGAGGGAAGCACACTCTCAAATCAGCAGCCGACAACTGCGGGGGAGTAGTGTGATCGAGAAAAACCTTGAATCGATCTGTCATTGGATGATGAGAAACTTGGGAGTGAACGCAGTCCTCTAGCTCAGTCAGATATTGTTCCCCTTCAGATTGGGACATCATAAAGCTAGCCCTGATGGTCCATATTCCTATAAAATCCATCCCGAGATGGTTCAGGTGCTGCCATAATTCGGTGTAGCTGAGGAATTTCCTGTTGACTTCCCATATGTCCTAGGCCTCTAGGAAGACAATGTTCTCTATCATGTTGATATGGCACATCCACTTTCCTATATCCTGGGTAGGTATCCTGTGGAATTCTTTCGGCGGCCACCCCTCGGGATAACTCAGCTCTTCTAGAATCACCGGGTTGGCTGCTACTGCCGGATCTGATACCATTGCTTCCCCCTCAACTAGTGCAAGCCTCGCTGCCATGGAATCCCCGCCACCACGGGATGCCCTTACTGCCTTCTGGCCCCAGCCCTGAGGTCAGGGAAGCTCACCATCACCAACTCAAATGGTTGGATGCTTTAACATCTCCCCCGGTTAGGCCACCTCCCAGCTCTGGGAAAATTCCTTTACCAATGAAAGGAAAGCGGTCGGCGGAGGCAACTCGTTCTTCATTTTCCCATATTCCCGCATGAACATGAGCCACATCTGCCTCATCACACACGGGTGTTATTCATTGAGAACCTACAGATAGACCTGTGGGGTTAGTCTCTGGATACACCCGAATTGCTTTACAAACCAGTGTGGGGTATAAGGATCACAGAGGGGCTCACGGTCCACCCTCGCCACTAGGAATCCACCTCAAAATTCCATGAGATAGGCCCGATACTCTTCAATCCCCCAACCGTCATTAGTAAATACCCCCCACAGCAACAAGAATAGGTGGAAATTAAATTCCTCCACCCTGCACACCCGGTTCAGAACCGACAGTGTAGTCATCTTGGATGGAATACTCCCCATAGCATTCAGGATTGATGGGCGGAAGTTTGAGCATGGAGTAGAGATAGGATTCAGGTATTCGTAAACCCCCCTGATATGTTCCGCTATCCGCCCATACAGGAGGTGGAATGGCCCACATACCCTATTTGGCCTTTTCCCCTTGCTGATATGCCACAACACCTTATATAGCTTGGCGAGCATCAAGATTACTAGATTGACCCGCCCTCCTATCGCCAATGTGGACGCCATGATAATTGTGACCAGGCATACTCTCATGTTGGTATCCCTCACTAACAGGATCCAACCACAGATAAGAGCCGCGATGAACGCTGCCAGCCTGACTATTGGTTGTTGCTCGGTGCTAATGCTGAATCCCCACGTCTTCCACTGGATGTCCTCCAAAAGCCGTCAGTACGAGTGGTCCTTACTCTGAGCCCCATTATGGTAGGTCCGAGGTCTTTCCAGAAACATTCTATTATCTGAGAAGTTCAAGAATTGCTTGAACCACCGCCTGAAGTAGAAATCCCTTACTACTTCCTTGTCCTCCCCTGTAACAAGCTCCATCAACTCCATTGCCAGCCGTGGCGTTTTCTCTGATTCCTCCCATGCCCTAATGACAGGGAGGAATTCTTCGTATATTGCCCCAAGTATCGGGACCCCCAAGATCTGGTGGACATCCCAAAAGATGATACTAACCTCCCCATGGTGTAAGTGAAAGGTATTGGTCCTCGATGACCATCTTCTCAATAGATCTAGCATCAGTTGTTTCAGTTGATATATGTGGAATTGGGAGGCCCAGTCCGCCTCATACAAACCCACTCTCCTCATCTCAACCCCAAACTCCTCACACGAGGTGCCTACCAAATCGGCCCAGGAACAATCGTTTGTGAAGTTGGCGCCCTGGCGTAGGTCCCATTCCTCGGACAACCCCTTCCTTGGGTTCCTCAATGCTGCCTTCAAAATCATATGGTACAGAGGGGGAGACGTCTCCGGCAATAATTCCTTCCTGTCTACATTATTCAGGTGTTTGTATAAGAAATCAGCATTGACGGGTGTGAAATACACTTGGGCATGGCCATCATCCACTCTTAACCATCAGCGCTGGTATGATGTTCTCCTGAACCAGTAATCTAGTTCATCCTGACTTCCTTCTGGGATGAAGATTCCATCCCTCAGCCTAAATCCATACAAAGGCAAATTCTTACATAGTGGTTAGTTATTCCGGGTCTCCGACAGCAGCTGCACCAGTGAATCATGGTCAAAGTGGATTCGTACCAACTCCCCCAGACCCCGACTATTCGCCATCTCATCCCTCCGAATGACATTCGCAAGGACCCCCCATGCATCTTCTTGACGAGCTATTCAGTTTTGAAATTTTGGAGCTTTTTAGGTTGATTCGTGAAGCTAGTTTGCGTAGAACGTTCCCAAAGCCTATTCATGACGCCCTGCCTCTACCTTTAGACACAGGGTCACGAAGCGCTGAGACGTGAAATAAAAGACTCGTTGAAGCACCGCGAAGGAGAAGGCCCGAATCGCAGAGATCAATCACGAAGTATGTGGAGCTTCACGAATCCAGAGTGCTAAAGTACAAAATCACAGAGTGGAAAAGAAAAAAATATTTTAGGTCCCCTATTTATAGGCGAGTGACCCCCGAAGCATCACGCCATGTCTCGACCAATGTGAGCTTCATGGCGCGTCTGGCCGGAGCATTGCTTTCCAGCTTGGTGAGCCCCCTTAGTGATATTGCTTTGTGAATGACCGAGGATTTTGGCGATCTACCCTCATACTTCGACCCTTGATTTCTCCGCGGCTCTAAGTCTGAGGGGTGGGGGTGTATTTGTTGATTCCAAAATGTGGGGAGAAGAAGAAGACACATACCTAATGGATACCTCATGAATCCCCTTCGCAAAGTCCCCTTTGACATTAACGACCCGCCACAAAGCAAAGAGGTGGGATGCTCCACGAATGCATTTGAAGTTCGCGACGCGCTGTGGAGAAAGAAGGTATGACACTCTGGGAACGGATTTGACGTTCATGATGCACTGTGGAGTAAGGAGGCAGGACGCTCCTCGAATGCATTTGACATTCGTGACGCACTACAGAGTAATGAAAAATTGGGCTTCGTGTTGAGTGCGCACTGCTTCGCATCGCCTCTCCCCAATAAATCTGAACTCCCCCCAAGTCCAAGGTAAGATTATATGACCTTTCAAATTCCTAGCTCTCGAATCATGAATCATCTTTTTCTCTACAAACCATGAGCTGTGAAAGGTACTTATGCTCTGTGAAGTGCCTCCCCATTGCCTTTTTTTGATCCCCTATTTCGAGAGGGATGCCTTTCATGGTTCCTAAGGGATTTCACAATGGAAGGGGATCCCCAAATAGACCCCAGTCATCGCAAAGCGTTTATTCTTTGCGAAACACCCTTCATGTAAACATGATCCACATTCCGAGGAATGGTCACTATACTTCGCGAAGAACATTGCTTCACGATACCTTACTTCGTGAGGCACCTTTTATCTGTAAGGCTGTGCTCCGCGAATTCCTTTCCATTTCATGAAGAACCTCCCATATGCACCTCTTCCCTATGCTTAGGATGAGACACCCCACTTCTCAAGGCACACCCCTTCACAAGCATCCTCTGCCACATAGAGCAACAGAGCTTCACAAGGCCCCTACCTATGAACCCCTCTGCTTTGCAATTCCTTTTCCTGTGTGACCCTCAAGGTTTGAACGATGTGATTTCAATGTCCCTTGGACAATACTTCCCATTTCATTACTTTTCCTCATGCTTCCTCACATAGGCACGCTAAGGTTTATTTCTTCTTCGCATAATAACGCTAATGTGGACCCCTTGATGGTTTGATCCATAACACACCTTAACCACAACATTCACTATCCCCTCTCTTCACCAAGGAGTAGAGGGTACAGGTTATGTATGTCCTAGGAGTGCGGAGCAAACCCACCTCGTATGAGCTACGAGACGTTAAACTTCCAAGCACCATCATCCTGAGCAGATGATGTTGAACTGTGACCTCACCCTATGCCTCGCACGTGGGGTACCCCCACCTTGGACATTCTCCTCACCCATTGGTCTCCACGAGGATGAGATCCTCCCTCACATGGGATGATATCCTCCTTATCGGAGTGATGTTTGTTCGGGGGAAAGGGAGACTATCTCGGTGTAATCCTCTAGATTTTCTTGCTGGAGGTAGCATCCCTACTCGTCCTTTCTTCTTCACTCCCAAGGAACAGGGGGGAGGAATGGACACTGGACCCCTTCTTTCTTTAGTAAAAAGTCCCTCTTTTATTGTGCTTTTTCTCCACCGAGCCTCCATCCCGGAGAAAGTCCCAACCTCTTCGGGCTTCTAACTATGTATAAGGACCACTTCAACTCTCACGGATGCACCTTTCGTGACGTGATCGTCAGGTCTCTACTGCCTCTTGTTTCTCACACCGAGCGTGACTAATGTGGGATTAGAGAAAGCACCAACCATGACATCCTCCCAGGGCGACCTAGAGTGTAATCCCTACAACCCCATTCCAAACTACGGGGAATTTGATCCTTGCTAAGGAAGGGTACATAAGAATCCTCCCTGAGGTTCAATCCCACCACCCATTAGACATCAGGTCCTCTTTCACGTTGGTTCACTGAAACCTATTCTAAACTACGGGGACTTTGATCCTTTCCAAGGTGAGGTACATAGGAAGCCTCTCTAAGGTTCAAGCCCACCATCTATCTATTCCCCAGGTCCTCTTTCACATCAGTTCACTGACGCCCCATTCGGAACTACATGTACTCTGATCCTTACCAAGGTAAGGTACGTAGGAAACCTCCCTGAGGTTCGAGCCCACCACCCATGGGACCCCAAGTCCTCTTTCACGTCGGTTCACCGATGCCCCATTCCAAAATTTGGAGACTTTGATCCTTGCCAAGGAGAGCTATGTAGGAAGCCTCCCTGAGGTTCAAGACCACCACCCATTACACCCCAGGTCCTCTTTCATGTCAGTTCACCGACGCCCCATTCCAAACTATGGGTACATTGATCCTTACCAAGGAGAGGTACGTAGGAAGCCTATCTGAGGTTCAATCCCACCACCCATTGGTCGTTATGACCATCTTCACGTTGGTTCACCAAGACCTGGGGTAGCCTAGAGTGTAATCCCCACACCTATTCCGGAACTACGTGGACTTTGATCCTTGCCAAGGCAAGGTACGTAGGAAGCCTCCCTAAGGTTCAAGCCCAACATCTATCGGGGACTCAGGTCCTCTTTCACTTTTGTTTATCCACGTCCTTCATGACGTTAAACTATGGACCTCAATCAGCAGTAAGAAATTGTTCCCCCATTCAGCGGTAAGATGTTGTCAACCTCATTCGGCGATAATCCATTGAAGTCCCCAATCGACGGTAAGCTGTTTTCAGATGAACCACGTAGAATTTGATTCCCTGCCATGGGGATATGTAGGAAGCCTCCATGATTTTCAATACTATCACCCATGTCTCATCCTGATCTATCCCTTGATCCCATGTGTTTGGGGAAGATCATGTCGCAACCCGGAGGTTCTACTTCCTCTAGGTCCCATCCATGCGTCCATTCTCACGGGCCACCTCCTCAGGTGTCCCATCATCTCACCGAACAATGCAGACTTTGATTCCCTACCACGGGGATACGTAGGAAGCCTCTTCAAGGATCAAGCCCAAAACCATTGTCATCCTCATGGCGGTTCCATCCCATTCTCCATCCAATTCATTCAATCGCTTCATCATCCATCCTAGTTCTTACCCGGGCCTCCACATCCTGGTGGGATCATGCCACCTCATACCCCATTCCCCTCAACAGTAACCAGGAAGTCAACCACACATTGGCCCCAGCATCAGTGTTCCCTCTAGGGGTTTCAACCATCTGATCCACTCTAGTCAGTGTTCTAATTAGTCTGATTCATCTCCGCTGGACGTTAAATGTTCGACATGCCCTGTGTTAAACATGGGAAGTTAAAAAACCTTAGGTACATGCCCAAGGAAAATGATTCCCCACATTCTATGAGGGATTCCTCGGGCTTCCACGCCCTTGAAAATCCCTATAACAAGGGACCAAAATCCAGGCATTCCAATACCCTAGCGCCTCAACACGCCAGTGATGCCCAACGTGACTACTTCCCTGACCAAAGGTTTCTACCCTGACCAGATCCCTTGGAATGTCCTAATAGAAGTAGTGTAATTAACTGGTGTCCATGAAGATATGGCGCTAGGAAGAGTTTCATGAACAACATATTAAATCTATAAGGGAGACCAGGACTAGGTAACAAGTTCTGAGGAGGAATCCATGGAAGGAAGAACCAACATCCCATCATCCCATTTCGATCAAGGATCGGACATCCATGAATAATGAGTGAATGCCTCCTGCCTTTGGAAAGCGGGAATGCGAGGCAACAAAATAGCGTAGACGTCCCCCCAAAAGAGACGGACATGCGTGCCCTGGTGAAAGCGTCGGAAACAGATTTATAACAAATCATAAATTGTATAACTCAATTCATAATTGAAAAATAGAAACAAATCCATGAATATCATATTTAATAATATATTATGAAGATACATCCACAATTCAAAACTGAATCATGCCTTACGACTGGAAGTGTGGATTTCGATATCAAATTACACCCCTATCTATCATATTTTATGATAGATAATATGTGGTTGTGATATCCCCTTTAGAATATGTAAATCATAGCTTTTGAAAGGCATTGATATCACTTTAAGGTGATGATGCTCCATTTTATTATTGCATGAATAGTTCACACTAGCACCATCATAAGATGTGATTACCTATATCATTCCTTAAGATATGTTGAAACACTACTAGATCATACTGTGTCATGCACTATGATATCACATATCATATAGAGTTTTCCTATGAAGGCTTATGACCTCCCATATCATTATCAATCCTTAGTATAAAGTTTATATCACCAGTTCTGATATCATATATAATAACAGTAGCCACATTACAAAATACTTGTAATTTTTATGATAGTAAATAATATATATATATATATAAATTATATACATTATCATAATTTAAAAAATGATATTAATAATTAAGAAATATGGAAAGGCTTTGATACCACTAATGTATTCCAAGGATTGAATAACACATATTCAAGGTTGGAGAAGACTATTGAAATATCACATCCAAGATCAACATGCTATGAAAAACTAAAACCTTGTATAAAGTAAATAAACAACATATATATTTTTACTAAAGTTTTCCAATACACTTTTTATTCAATAAAAGTGGTCAATGAAGTTCCCTATGAATCAAGAAACATGTTCCTCCCTCCATAGTGTATCCATAGGCCAACTAAATCACAAAATTTTCTGGTTGGATCCTCCTTGGATCCAAAATATTCTTATATCTCTTGGAAACTAAGGGATTAGGAGAAAGATAGCTTCAAAATAATCATACACATTTTTAGAAAATCATAAAAATCAATCTTAAGGAATACCGGTCCATTATATATCCCTTATAGATGCTCCTTAGGCCTCTATATTCTCTACTATAATGTTATGAAATATTCACGTAATGATATGCTTATATATCCCTATAACGTTTATCAAAATGAATTCTCAAAAATGAATCATCATATGAAATTTTAGTACAGATATATTTTATGTGTGAGATTTCAAATTTTTCAAATCTTTTCATTTTAATTGAATACTAAATCATTGGGTTTTATACAAACCGTATAATATGATTCACTATGCTCAACAATATATCCTATGTTATACACTACAACAAGCACATGAAATAGTTATTTCATATCTCAATATCATATCAAATGATATATCCAGAGGCATGAAATATTCCATTTCCAAAAAATTATATTGTACCGTAAGACACACACATATTGTATCATATGATATATTATATACGCAACATTTGTATCTATGGATTTATGGAATACCTCCATGAAATTATACTGGTCATGTTATATCACACCCTATATACACCCACCAGGTTTGTATATATTTTATTCCCTAAATCTGTAACACCCAAGTATTTTATGATATATTTCACTTTAAATTAATTTTATTTCGTTGATAACTTTTATTACATGCCACAATAAATTTAAATGAACCATGATATACTATAGAAATATTATTATATAACATAAAAATTATATTATACATAATGGTACAAATATGGATCACTAAATTTTGAAAAATTATTTTTTTACATATGTATAAAATAAATTAATGAGATAACAATTGATTATAAAGGAAAATAAAATCATTTGAAGGTAAATAGAGAAGTTGTTTTTGAAAAATAGTTTTTATGTGCACAATGTATTTTTATCTAAATATATTAAATTAATATTTACTGATGAATTATTTTAATGAAATTTATATATTATATATTAAATAAAATTATATAACATTAATCTAATGCTTTTAACTACATATGATATAATAATAAATATAGTTTTAAGATTAAAAATATATTTTCCTAAAAATCGATTTTCTATGAATTTTGCACAATTATTTTAACATGAATCTATACAAATTATAATAATTTAATATTGAAAAATGGATTTCATAATTGTAATAATTAGGTTGAAATTTGGTAAATAATCTATTTTTATTTTGTATCATTGTGAATAGTAATCGTTGTAAATATTTGTCACCTCTGTAAGTGTAAATCTGGTAATTAAGGTTAAAAATAGCATGATAAGGATTTAAAATATATATAAATAGTACATTATTTACATTGGATGAGTTTATTTACACTATAATCATCCAATATTCTAATATATTAAACTTTTGTTCCATTTCACTTTGACAATGACCTTAAATGTATTTAAGTAAAGATTAAATTCAAAATGTCACTCTCATTATTTTAAGGTTTTAATATTCTTTCATAAGGATAAAATGAATTTAAGTTTAGTTATAAGTATTTATTTGAAATACTAATTAATATTTTATTATGATAATTTATTTTTATTTTTTATTGATCTAATAATTACATTAAATTCTCACCCAACTCTAACAAATCACTTGTTCTAGTAATATAAAAACAAAATAAATGATTTTAAAAATATTAAAATTAATATAATTTGGATGAGTTATTGTGTTCCACTATTGGTTCTCCTTTCATTCATAGAATCTAATGATTGAAAAAGAGAAATAGCTTAACACAAAGTGATTCATCCTTTGAAGAAACATCAAAAGTTGACAAAGGCATGAACAAGGATTTGTTTACACTTGGGTCACGTAAGTTTTATCATGGCCACAGAAGTATACTTGCATGCCTCATATTGGTCGCGCAGGTGACTTGCACGCCCTATGTTATATTCTCCCAAGGTCTTCAAATGCCTATAAATACCCCTTGTGGGCCCCCCATTTTGAGGATGAAAACAATTCCAGAAGTCAGATTTAAGATATGGATGCTCTGGTCTTTGCTTGTAGTCTTTTGGTCACTTCTAAGGTAATTGTTTACCTAGAATGGAAGATCTAAACAGGGGAAACAAGGCCTAAGTGTTGAAACTCATCAACACTTGTGCGCCTATGTAGCCAGCCCTTTAAGGGAAATGGCCACACTTGTGTGCTGCCTTATCCATTCAACAAAACTTGCGCGCCACTCTTTTGGAAGCTTTTAGGGATAATACTAAGGTCTTGAGCCAAGTCTCTCCCAATTATTACCCTAAGGGTTGACCATCGTGAAAGTACCTATGTGTCGCGTATGTATACTTGTGTGGCTAGGACTTGCGTGCCCACGCAGAACTTGCGTTCCTCTCTCTTTTTGAGTGCCCCTCCTACCTATTCACTTGTTTTCTTCAAATACACCTCTCCTCTTCAAGATTTATCCTTCAGAACCATCTTCAAAACCATTTATGGCATGGTTCCTTTGTTGGTTTCCTTATCTGAAAGTAATTATGTGGAACATCTCTCAATACATAGTGATTTATATATCTTTAAATCACTAAGGTGAGATATTTCATTCAACCTCATCCTTTAAGATGAGAAGTTCCGTAACCTGGGCCTTCTTTTTAGGAGTAAGCCTCAAGTTCCCAAATATGGGCATCCTCTTCAGGAGTAAGACCCATTCTTCAAGTTCCTTAATTTTGGGCCTCCTTCTCAGGAGTAATTCCCAATCATAAATTCCCTAAGCTGGGCCTCCTTTTCAGGAGTAAGCTCTAAGTACCCAAATATGGGCATCCTACTTAAGAGTAAGCCCCAGTTCTCAAGTGCCTTAAACCTGGGCCTCCTTTACAGGAATAATCCCTAGTCATAATTTCTCTTAAACAGTCTTAACTTCTTTTGATTTCGAATTCATTCGTAGGAATAAAACCCAATCGCATGTCCCCTCCTAATTTGGGAATCCTCCTCAGAAGTAAGACCCAAGTTAGAGTATCCAAATCTCTATAAATCACATATACCTTTATGGACCTTGTTCACGAGCTTCTTCTCTAAAGTAAGTCTAGATATTTATCTATTTGGGAAATCATACATACATAAGCCCCATATCATTCCTTGTGACCACATCTTTCATGGAACAAATTGTCAGGTTTATTGATACCACTTGTTTCTCACACGGAGCATGACTCATGTGAGATTAGAGTGTAAAAGTAACCACGACACATCTCTTTGGGTCATTAATCATATGTAAACTCCGCAATACTAAACCGAACTACGTGTAATTTGATCTCTACCCTAAAAGTGGATTTTGTAGGAAGCCTTTCCGAGGTTCAAGCACATCACCCATTAATTCTAATATATCCCATATTACGTTAAACTATATCTTAATTCCCAAAATACATGGGTTCTAATTCCTTTTCTAACAAGGATACGTAGGTAGCCCATCTTCGGGTATGATCCCAACTCTAAAATACCTCATGTCCTTCTGGATGACAATAAACTTCAAGTGCCTCGCTAAGTAGCTTTAAAACTAGTATGGTTACCATAATGACCAAGAGATCTTTATATAATGTATTAAAGGATACCATTGACTAATAATATCTAACAAATATAGATGATTATCTATCAATTAAGAACCTCAAATACATATAAAAGATTATCTAAATCTTATACATATTAATCATTGATTTTCATATCTAAAGGAAATCACATTTTCATACTCGGTAGTGTAATAAGGATTCACGAACATATCTTAAATCTATAAAGAGTGTCCCAGAGTAGACAAACATTCCCCCCAAAAAGGTGTGATGATTCCAACCTCCCATCCTCTCGACCAATGAAAATTATTAAGCCTCACTGGTCCACAACTAATGAGAACCTACCTTTGTAATGTAGGTCCAAATTGATATAGAATCATTGGATGTTTCCAGTTCTACGAATAAACCCGTTAGAAACCGATTGGAATGTTTGAACCTTAAACAAACAAGGTCATCCCCATTTCTAGAGGAAACATCCACGTATTTTATAAATAAATATAACATATTATTGATGTGTTATAATTTTATATTTTAATTATATTTAAATATTGTAGTTTTGTAAAATTCAACTATTTGAATAGTCCAGAAAATGACATTAATAGTTTCTTAAGTTAAATAATATTTTATTAAATGAATTAAAATTCAAATAAATCTTATAATAGTCCATTTTAATTGGATATGGCTTATATAATCAACTATTTTCTATCTATAAATCACTTTTCCTTTTATATTAATATTCTTGACGCCTAAAAAGCAAAAACATTGAAACTACTGTAATCGCTAAAAGGGTTAATGGGGGGTTGAAAATAGAAGATAAGAGTTAAATACACCACCTAAAATTTTCTAAATATGATTTCAATATATTAATTATACTTATAATATAAAAATATTCTAAATATATCAATTTTATCCACATTATAATAAAAATTAATTCACATTAATTTAACACTTTATGTAATACAAAGGTTGCCGCTCACCTCACTTATAAAAGGGCATCTCCTCTAATCCCTTATTTATAAAGTTTGAGTACTCTATATCATATTATAAATAGCCTAATACCATCCTAGATTTCTTAACATAATTTAAGAACCCTCATTTATCTCTTAATACCAATCTATTAATTCTTTTAGTGTAATTAAAATGACGTCTCTCTAAGAAGCGGTAATCGTCTTTACCAACTCTTTCAAGTTTATTTATTCTTATACTTCTATAAATATAGTTTACCCCAGATAAAATAATTATTACAGTCTCATAAATATTTATATATGTTATTATTATTATGTTTCAACCATTTTCTAAATTTTTCCATCCTATGTAAAGAAAAAACCATCACTCATGTGTAATTACAAATTATCATCTCCACATCACAGTATAATTCATTTTTCATAACCATTTTACTTAAATGGAAATAGAAATTAAAATAATGAATATATATGACATTTATGACATAATTATGGTTCTATTAATATAATATACCATTTACCATCTTACCCTTCCATCTGTTAAAAAATGATAACATCACTGATGCGTACGTGTGGACTACCACCCCCACGAAGCGATATAATTCATTTTTCATGTCCTCCATTAAGGGATGATTATAAATATGTTTATAATTAATAAATATAAATTTTTTTTCATGCTTAATTCCATAGTGATTATAAAACATGACCAAGGTTAAAGTTCTGAATCCATCGATCTAAACCGCACATGGAAAATGGATCAGTTTTCACACAAATGTCTATTTTAAAGAAAAAATATTAATAAAAGGATAATTGGAAATTATATAGGTATAGTACATAGAAATTATTATATCAATATAGTTATATGATATATTTATTATAAGGCCCCAGCCTTAAACCTTACTTAATCTTGAGTTATTAAAATATTACACATTGAGGATCTTTTTGGGTTTAGAGTTTTAGAGAATTAGATCATAAAACTTTCATTACATTCCACATATAAAAAAAGTGGTTACATAAAGATAGTATTCTTCATTACCATCAATGGAAACATATTTAAAATAAAACATGGATTCTTTATTGACACTTCCTTGACACTATCATCATATCATGTACCTTTCCCTTGACTTGTGAAAAACATTTCAAAAAACATGGGATGAGCATAAAAAGCTCAGTAAGGGATATAAAAATATGGAAAGGAAACATGGGTACATATATACATAAGAATGAAATCATACTTTACCGATAAAACATGAGCACTTTAACATACCTCATAAAATCATGAATAAATCATAGAAATCATAAGACATTAAGGTAACTTGAGGCATTCATAACATTCTTACGTAGGGAGTAACCCTCTTAGTTACGTTTGGAATACCCATCAAAGTATATTCCATAAATCTCTTCGGAGAAACATTAACATTTCACTCCTTCGCGTTAACCAATGCATTGGAGAGCTATATCGGGCTCACCCACCCTTAGTTTATCACGGAACCACCCGTCTTCATAATAATGCCCAAGAACCTCAACATAATCGTATCACATAAAACATGCATAAAGGAAACATAAAATTTCCACCTTTCAATAAAAAGATATCAATACAACACATTGATATAAAAACACTATGAAAACCATTTTCAATACCAAAAGAAAATAAAAGTAAAACATGGTATTTATTTTTCTTTTAAAAAGAAGGTATGGCTTGTAGAGGAAGCTGAAACTCAAATAATGGTCACGGCGGCGGAGAAGTCATTATCACTGCATACGTACGACAAAAACATTCCCTTTTGTCGTTTTGTCAAACGCTTCATATAAAAAAGATTCATTTTGGATAAATGTAAAAGTCAAAGGGGTTTATACACCATATAAAAGAAATTTGTGTATAAAATAAAATATGCCTTAATGAAAGGAGATTGAGACGAAGTCCCATACCTCGGGTCCGACTTGACTCGATCGTTCTTTAATGTCCTGAATAATAAACATGAGTTAATTTATACTTTCTTAAGAACCCTTTTTTAAGTTCATTATTCCTTTTATATCACTTATTTCCATGTCATGAACACTATGTATTTATTTAAGTTAATAACGGTCGTTTTAACGATCATTGGTACTTGAGTAAAAAATAAACCCTTTATAATTAAAATGTATCCATTATATCCAGAATTATAATCATGATGTATATATCATATATATCCAGTACATGCATGCATTTATAATATTACATAATCATTTAGAGGTAAGAAATGAAATGCACCATTCATGGAGACGGTAAGCCGTACGTTCGCATGAACGCTACTTTCATTTCTATTTCATATTTTATAGAATGGAATCATAATGATTTAAAGGTATATTATAATTACAGTATAATATCATATATAATACCATAGTTCCATCCTTTATACGTCCCACATATGGCATTTAACGAATCAAATAACTTTGAGGGGGCGGTAGTCCGCACTTCCTTAAATGAAGATATCGCGTTTACCCATAATGGAAACCATAAAGGTATGCCAAAAATGAAAAATACAGAAGCTTAAGGAAAACATAAACATATTATATATCATATATAAATATAGTGTCATCTTAATGGCCACCTTTGAAGGTGTTAAAAGAATGTTGAACAATCATCGTTTCGGGAGGCATAAATTCACTATCCACGGAAACAGTATGTTCTTTAACCATTAGATATATGTGTGTGTAAGTGTAGCTCAAATACTTCTTATAATAACATCCTAGTATATTGACGATACTGGATTTGTTACAAAATAAATGAATAAAAAGAGTTTAGGGGGTTGGAGAAGCAAAATAAAATAGAAGGACTCAAGTGAAGACATTACCTTAAAATCGGGTAACTCCCTTCGGTTTGAGCTCAAAGGCTTCCTTGGAAAGACTTATGCCCAAATTGAGGCTTCAGGAAGTAATAGAGGGAAGTAGAGAGACAAAATGGGCAGGGTTTGGCCGAGCCAAAGTCTTTGGGAGTGTGGGTAAGGAGGTAGAGGTGGGGGCCTTTTATAAGAGGAGAGGAGGGGAACTCTTGGAAAGTAAAGAAATATTACTTTATTTGAAAATGAGTTTCGGATTTAAAAGGTCCCAAATTGATATAATTTCAAGAATAAGGTGATAAGGGTTCGAAATCCACCCATCCAATAGGTTTTGGACAAGTGTAGGTCATAGATTTTACATTATCATTTCATTTTATTTAAATCCTTTATTAATGAGGTAATTGTTGCATCATCATGATGTCATAAATAATTTAATTTATTTAAAGTCTAAAAATTATAAAAAAAATACTATGATGTAGGAAATATTTTTAGATTTCCAATTAATATTTATAGTCAAATATCTGACTTGTGTAACCCCATTTAAAGATTGTTTTCGTAAAACATATTATGTTTGTGTCATTTTTACTTTTACATTAAATAAAATGTTATTTATGTCATTTCCCAACCAAAGTGGCTCCATGGGGTCCCCAAGTTTACCCATGGATTGTCTTGGTCGTCCATGACACATAAAATGAGGGTAGGACATGTGTCAAGCTCATCTCATACTATTAAAACATTATTTTTACCTTAAACCACACTAATTACCACTAATCGCGATTAAAAACATAAAAGTTACTATTCACCAAAAAATTATTTTAATCTCATTGAACCACATTTTACTTTCTAATTACAACAATGTATGTCGGATTTTTGAAAATCAAATCACAGAGGTGGTAAAATTTCATTTAAACGAAAAATCAGTTTCTTTAACTACCACTTAGTGGTTTCACTATTCATCAAAAATTGAAGTTTTTCAGAAAGATACAAAAACTTCACCCTAAGCTATATTTGATATTCTGAATTCAAAAATGATGTCTATTTTACAAAATTCAAATCATATAAGTTAAATTAATTAATTTAATAATTAATTCCCACTGTCATGACAAATAGCGTGTTTTTATGAAACAATAAGTATCAAAAGATTGACACCAGTTTAAGTCCAATTTTAAAGTGAAATTGATTCCAATGACCACTATTGGAAAAAATGGTAAAAATATATTCTAGTTTCACTTTAAAACCAATTCAAAATATAATCTAATCTTATAAATAAATTAGATTAAAAATCAGTTTTTATGTAAAATGCATTATTTTTCACTATTCATTAAAAAATGAACATTGTCAGAAAAATACCAAAAATTCACACAAAGTAAATTTTGATGTCCCAATCATAAAGAATAAGTTTATTTTGAAAATCATAGATTATAAAATTGTCAAAATATAGATTTAAAAATGGTTTTCCATCAAAAAGCAGTAAAACAATCTTTTAAAAATATTAGTGTATTCCATGTTTAAGATTGGATTTATTTTCATTTTAAGCCTCTAAAACACTATCTAATTCATTAATAGACATAGATAAAAATATATATTATTAATTACTTACTTGGGATGTTACATCCTTCCCCCCTTTAGAAAATTTCTTCCCCACAATTTTATTTACTTATCGAATAAATGGGGGTACTTATCCCTCATTGCATTTTCAGATTCCCATGTTGCCTCTTCCATTGTGTGGTTTTTCCACAAAACCTTTACCTGATTAATCACCTTATTCCGTAACACTTGCTCCCCATGGTCAAGAATCTAGACCAGTTGTTCCTCATAATATAGTTTCTCTTCCAGCTGAACTACCTCTGGACTCAAAACATGAGATGGATCTGGCATATACTTTCTCAACATCGAAACCTGAAAAACATTGTGTACCTGAGATAAACTCGGAGGTAAAGCCACTCGGTAAGAAACTGATCCAACTCTCTCCAGAATTTCATATGGTCCAATGAACCTTGGAATCATCTTTCCTTTCTTACCAAACCGCATCACACTTTTCCATGGTGATACTTTGAGAAAAACATGATCACCTACCTCAAAAGATAGATCTTTCCTCCGAATATCCGCATAACTCTTCTTCCTACTTTGAGTTGTTCTCATGTGTTTCTGAATCAGCTGAACTTTTTCTGCCATCTCTTCTACCAATTCTGGTCCCATCAACTTCCTTTCACCCACTTCATCCCAGAAATCTAGAGTTCAACATCGCTTCCCATATAACGCCTCAAATGGTACCATCTGTATACTGGAATACAAACTGTTATTATATGAAACTTCAACCAAAGAAATATGTTGGTACCAACTTCCCTGATAATCCATCGAACAAGCACGTAGCATATCCTCCAAAGTCTGAATTTTTCGTTCTGACTCCACATCTGATTGAGGATGAAATGTTGTACTAAAATTTAATTCAGTACCCAACGACTTCTGAAGGCCTTTCCAAAAGTTAGAAGTGAACCTGGGATCACGATCAGATACAATGGATAGAGGAACTCCATGCAACCTGACTATCTCTTTAAGATACAAACGGGAAAGTTGATCTAGGGAAAAAGTATCTCGTATAGCAAGGAAATGAGCAGATTTGGTCAAGCGATCAACAATAACCCAGATTGCATTATTACCTTGAGATGTCTTCAGTAATCCCACAACAAAGTCCATGGATATATTCTCCCATTTCCACTCTAGAACTGGTAGAGGCTGAAGCATCCCTTTTGATAATTGCCGCTCTGCTTTAACCTGTTGACAAGTCAAACACTTCACAGTAAAATCAGCAATATCTCTTTTCATTCCATCCCACCAGTAATACTCCCACAGATCTCTGTATATCTTAGTACTGCCAGGATGAACTGAAAATGGAGAACTATGAGCTTCACATAACAACTCTCTCTTCAACTTTGAATCACAAGGCACACACAATCTCTTCCCAAATCTCAAAACACAATCATTATTAGTGTTGAATTCAGGCAACTTACCTTTCTGAACCAGCTCTACCATTTTCTGCAACTCACTGTCTTGCTTCCGTGCTTGCTTGATTCTGTCTGATAGAGAAGATTTCACTGATACCTGAAACAAAACAGAAGAACATCCTGCACCAAAAACTTCTATTCCAAAGTTCATCAAATCCTTAACCAAAGGATCACGTTCCGAATGCAACATTGTTAATGAAGCATTACTTTTTCGACTCAAAGCATCAGCCACTTTATTTGCTTTTCCCGGATGGTAATGAATTGTACAATCATAATCCTTGATTAGTTCTAGCCATCTCCACTGTCTCATGTTCAATTCTTTCTGAGTGAATATATACTTTAAACTTTTGTGATCGGTATATATTTCACACTTTACTTCATACAAATGATGCCTCCAAATTTTTAAAGTGAAAACAACAGCAGCTAATTCCAAATCATGTGTAAGGTAATTTACCTCATGAGTTTTCAACTGTCGTGAAGCATAAGAAATTACCTGATCATTCTGCATTAGGACGCAACCAAGTCCTTTCAATGAAGCATCACTGTATATAACAAACTCACTATTCCTGGAAGGTAGTGCCAAAAATGGAGCATTCACCAATCTTCTTTTCAATTCCTGAAAAAAATCATCACATTCTTTTGTCCAGATAAACTTAACACCCTTCTGAGTTAGCTTAGTCATTGGATAAGATAACCATGAAAAATTTCTAACAAACCTTTGGTAATATCCTGCCAAACCAAGGAAGCTATTAATCTCAGTTACATTTGTGGGTCTTGGCTAGTCTTCCACAACTTTTGTTTTTGCAGGATCAAAAGTTATTCCATCTTTAGAAACAATATGACCAAGGAAAGAATTTTGTTGCAACCAAAAACTCACACTTGCTGAATTTTCCATACAGTTTCTTTTATTTTAAGGTTTACAAGATTACCCTTAAATGTCTTTCATGCCCTTCTTTACTTTTAGAAAACACCAAAATATCATCAATGAAAACCACCACAAACTTATCCAAGAACT
This sequence comes from Viscum album, assembly GCA_963277665.1. Lineage (NCBI taxonomy): Eukaryota > Viridiplantae > Streptophyta > Magnoliopsida > Santalales > Viscaceae > Viscum > Viscum album. Next base: position 93,336,409 of record OY728155.1, read on the forward strand.
CATGGAAAATTCTATTCATTAAGTCCATGAATACAGCAGGTGCATTGGTTAGCCCAAAAGGCATTAATACAAATTAATAATGGCCATATCTTGTACGGAATGCGGTATTCGGAATATCTTCCTCCTTTACCTTCAGCTGATGGTACCCCGATCTCAGGTCAATCTTTGAAAACAACTGAGCTCCCTGGAGCTGATACAACTTCATTTGATGGCCCGACGTCTGCTGACGTAGTTGCAACAGATTTCACCACCCCTTTCTGCTTGTAGTCTAACTGCTTCCCATCACTCAATCTCTTTGTCGGACACTCGTTTTCATAATGACCCATCTCATTTCACTTATAAAATTTTACTAACTGTAAATCAAATTTGGTCTTACCTCTCCTTGATCTTTTTCAGTGCAATCACGAGCCTTATGTCCCATCTTACCACATCGGTAGCACTTTCCAGAATTCAGAAGACACTCCCCAGCATGCCTTTTGCCACATTTATCACAAACTGGAAACTTAGTTTTCTTACCATCAGACTTTTTTGAAGAATTCTTACCATTCTCTTGCCACCTCAGTCTCTTCTTCTGTTGGTTGTTATAGAACACTTGATCATCGACAAACTCCATTTCCACCTTCTCAGCACATTGAACAAGCTTTTCATAACTTTTAAACTCACGAGAAGCTAATTCCATTCGATGTTTTGGCTTTAATCCTGAGTAAAAACGATTGATTTTACTATCAGGGTCTCGAATAAAATTTGGAGCATACCTTTCCAATCGAGTGAACATTTCTTCATAGGCATCCACTGAGTCTTCCTCTTGCCTCAATTCCAAGAATTGAATTTCCATCCTAAGTCGAACAGCCTTAGGAAAATACTTCTCAAGAAACATACCTTTGAATTCATCCCAGTCAATATCATCAATCTCATCAGCGTCCCTGATATTTTTAACCATCATCCACCACTGATCTGATTCACCCTCCAAACGGTAAATAGCAAGACTAACCGTTTGATTGTCTGAACACCCCATGACATAGAAAATCTTCTCCAATGCTTTAGTCCACCCTTCAGCTAGCACAGGGTCAGATGATCCTCTGAATGACGGGGGATGTTGCCTCATGAAATGTTCCACCACTGACATGTTCCTCTGCGATTGATCTGGCTGATCTCGTGCATGGATACCACCGCCATTTATCGCTTGAGTCAATTGTTCCATTACTGCAACAAACTGTTCAGTTCCAATTCCAACCATAACAGGATGCTGATTCGGAAGGTTATTTCCTTCTGCATGCCTTCCTAGCACTGGTTCCCTGTTTCCTCTGCGAAAAACCATTCTGAACAAACATGTCTTAGATGAAGCAACATGGTAATATTCAAATGATATATCATTTCAAAAAAAATATTTTTGGATAATCATTTAATAAAATTCTAACTCCTAAAGTTATCTAAACCGACCTTTGATACCAACTATAAGGCCCCAGACTTAAACCTTACTTAATCTTGAGTTATTACAAGATTACACATTGAGGATCGTTTCGGGTTTAGAGTTTTAGAGAATTAGATCATAAAACTTGCATTACATTCCACATATAAACAAAGTGGTTACATAAAGATAGTATTCTTCATTCCCATCAATGGAAACATATTTAAAATAAAACATGGATTCTTTCTTGACACTTCCTTGACACTATCATCATATCATGTACCTTTCCCTTGACCTGTGAAAAACATTTCAAAAAACATGGGATGAGCATAAAAAGCTCAGTAAGGGATATAAAAATATGGAAAGGAAACATGGGTACATATATAAATAAGAATGAAATCATACTTTACCCATAAAACATGAGCACTGTAACATACCTCATCAAATCACGAATAAATCATAGAAATCATAAGACATAAAGGTAACTTGAGGCATTCAAAACATTCTTACGTAGGGAGTAACCCTCTTGGTTATGTTTGGAATACCCATCATAGTATATTCCCTAAATCTCTTCAGAAAAACCTTAATGTTTCACTCCTTCGCGTTACCCAATGCATTGGAGAGCTATATCGGGCTCACCCGCCCTTAGTTTATCACGGAACCACCCGTCTTCATAATAATGCCCAAGAACCTCAAGATAATCATATCACATAAAACATGCATAAAGAAAACATAACATTTCCACCTTTCAATCACACGATATCAATAAAACACATTGATATAAAAACACTATGAAAACCATTTTCAATACCAAAATAAGAGAAAAGTAAAACATGGTATTTATTTTTCTTTTAAAAAGAAGGTATGGCTTGTAGAGGAAGCCAAAACTCAAAGAATGGTCATGGCGGCGGAGAAGTCGTTGTCACTGCATACGTACGACAAAAACATTCCCTTTTGTCGTTTTGTCAAATGCTTCGTATAAAAAATATTCCTTTTGGATAAACTTAAAAGTCATAGGGGTTTATACACCGTATAAAAGAAAGTTGTGTATAAAATAAAATATGCCTCAATGAAAAGAGATTGAGACGAAGTCCCATACCACGTGTCCGACATGACTCGATCGTTCTTTAATGTCCTGAATAATAAACTTGAGTTAATTTATACATTCTTAAAAAAGCTTTTTTTATGTCCATTATTCCTTTTATATCACCTATTTCAATGTCATGAACACTATGTATTTATTTAAGTTAATAACGGTTGTTTTAACGATCATTGGTACTTGAGTCAAAAATAAACCCTTTATAATTACAATGTATCCATTATATCCAGAATTATAATCATGATTTATATATCATATATATCCAGTACATGCATGCATTTATAATATTACATAATCATTTAGAGGTAATAAATGAAATGCACCGTTCATGGAGACGGTAAGCCGTACGTACGCATGAACGCTACTTTCATTTATATTTCATATTTTATATAATGGAATCATAATGATATAAAGGTATATTATAATTATAGTATAATATCATATATAATATCATATTTCCATCCTTTATACGTCCCATATATGGTATTTAACGAATCAAATCACTTTGAGGGGGCGGTAGTCCGTACTTCCTTAAATGAAGATATCGCGTTTACAAACAATGGAAACCATAAAGGTATGCCCAAAATGAAAAATACAGAAGCTTAAGGAAAACATAAACATATTATATATCATATATAAATATAGTTTCATCTTAATGGCCACCTTTGAAGGTGTTAAAATAATGTTGAACAATCATCGTTTCGGGAGGCATAAATTCACCATCCACGGAAATAGTATGTTCTTTAACCATTAGATGTAGGTGTGTGTAAGTGTAGCTTGAATACTTATTATAACAACATCCTAGTATATTTAAGATACTGGAGATGTTACAAAAGGAATGAATAAAATGAGTTTAGGGGGTTGGAGAAGCAAAATAAAACAAAAGGACTCAAGTGAAGACATTACCTTAAAATCGGGTAACTCCCTTTGGTTTGAGCTAAAAGGCTTCCTTGGGAAGAATTATGCCCAAAGTGAGGCTTCAAGGAGTAATAGAGGGAAGTGGAGAGACAAAATGGGCAGGGGTTGGCCGAGCCAAAGGCTTTGGGAGTGTGGGTAAGGAGGTAGAGGTGGGGGCCTTTTATAAGAGGAGAGGAGGGGCACTCTTGGAAAGTAAAGAAATATTACTTTATTTGAAAATGAGTTTCGGATTTAAAAGGTCCCACATTGATATAATTCGAGGATAAGGTGAAACGGGTTCTAAATCCACCCATCCAATATGTTTTGGACATGTGTAGGTCATAGATTTCACATTATCATTTCATCTTATTTAAATCCTTTATTAATGAGGTAATCGTTGCATCATCATGATGTCATAAATAATTTAATTTATTTAAAGTCTAAAAATTATAAAAAAATACGATGATGTAGGAAATCTTGTTAGCTTTACAATTAATATTTATAGTCAAAACTATGACTTGTATAACCCCATTTAAAGATTGTTTTCGTAAAACATATTATGTTTGTGTCATTTTTACTTTTACATTAAATAAAAAGTAATTTATGTCATTTCCCAACCAAAGTGGCTCCATGGGGTCCCCAAGTTGACCCCTAGATTTTATTGGTCGGCCATGATACATACAATGAGGGTAGGACATGTGTCAAGCTCATATCATACTATTAAAACATTATTTTTACCTTAAACTACACTAATTACCACTAATCGCGATTAAAAACATAAAAGTTACTATTCACCAAAAAATTATTTTAATCTCATTGAACCACATTTTCTTCTTAATGACAACCATGTATGTCGGATTTTTGAAAATCAAATCACAGAGGTGGTAAAATTTCATTTAAACGAAAAATCAGTTTCTTTAACCACCACTTAGTGGTTTCACTATTCATCAAAAATTGAAGTTTTTCAGAAAGATACCAAAACTTCACCCTAAGCTATATTTGATATTCTGAATTCAAAAATGATGTCTATTTTACAAAATTCAAATCATATAAGTTACATTAATTAATTTAATAATTAATTCTTGTTGTCATGACAAATAGCGTGTTTTTATGAAACAATAAGTATCAAAAGATTGACACCAATTTAAGTCCAATTTCAAAGTGAAATTGATTCTGATTACCACTATTGGATTAAATGGTAAAAATATATTCTAATTTCACTTTAAAATCAATTTAAAAGATAATCTAATCATATAAATAAATTAGATTAAAAAGCAGTTTTGATGTAAAATGTAGTATTTTTCACTATTCATTAAAAAATGAACATTGTCAGAAAAATACCAAAAATTCACACAAAGTAAATTTTGATGTCCCAATCATAAAGAATAAGTTTATTTTGAAAATAATAGCTTATAAAATTGTCAAAAGATAGATTTAAAAATGGTTTTCCATCAAAAGGAAGTAAAACAATCTTTTAGAAATATTAGTGTATTCCATGCTTAAGATTAGATTTATTTTCATTTTAAGCCTCTAAAAAACTATCTAATTCATTAATAGACATAGATAGAAATATATATTATTCATTACTTAATTTGGATGTAACATTTATAATATATTTATATTTTTTATAAATTATTTTTAATATATATAAAGTAAGCTGAGACTTGAGTTAAGGGTTTATTTCCCAATCACATCCTTATTTGCGATTGTTTATGTTTTCAGTTTTAATTGAAATAATTATATGATATTTATATATTAAACCACATATATATTTTACTCCTATAGATAATTTTGGAAATTACAGTATTTCATTTCATTTTCCCCACTTTAAGAACTCAATAGACCAAAAAAATGTTTCTAATGAAAACCGAAATTGTCTTATATTTTCTTGGGAATATTTTTATTCCATGTCTATATTTTAATTAAAATGTTATCAAGAAAGTTTTTAGAATTCTACAATAATTTATTAAAGTTATTTTTCCCCATTTTTTACTTTTTTATAAAAATATTTTAAAAGTAATCATTTTATTGATTTCTATAATGGGTAATTCTTGTCGATGGATTAAATTAAATAATTTTTTAAAATAATCCAAATAAACATATTTTCGCACCATTTTGGCCACTATTTTATTTGAATATTACTTTACATGTTTACAAGGTTATTTAAAAATAAAATTTTATAAAAATATTTTGAAAAATTTATGATTTTAATTAAGTGGTTTTAAAATGGAAAGGGAAATTTCCTCAAGAAAATTTTCAATGATCTTTTAAATGAATGTTAATATATATCAACATCTATTGATGAATAATATTATTTAATGATGATATATTTTATTGATATTGGCCTCCATATTTCTATAGATGGATTATGATCATTTTCACTAGGGAATGAATTGACATTTCGTATAATATTACTTACAATACATAAAATTATTTATAATTAAGGAATGGTAATTAAGTTGTATTATTTATTCATGTGATGAATACATTGGAATTAATATTTTATGGGTGGGGCCTAGAATTACATACCCCCCTGATGCATCAATAGATCTCATGAGATAAAACAGGTTGGGTATTTTTCTATGGACTTACCCATTTATGTAAGTTGTATTTTCATAAGGCATCAATGGTAACATTAAAATGTTAGACATTATGACTTCCATAATTATAAAATTATCTATTGATGTACATGTTTTTATTTGAATAGTTATGATATCCATTGATAAGTTTCAGCCTCATGTTATTGTCTATATGGAATTATTTGATCATCATTTAATTCTTCTATATTTTTCATCCTATATTTAGGTTACGTTGTATAAATAACCTTGATAAGAATCTGAACTCACCCCTTTATTATGATTCCATTCTCTATGATTCTAATATGTTTAATATCAATAATATGAAGGGATATTCTAGAGAGTGTAATTATTTTATCTAATAAAATACTTTTTTGTATAATATGTTTTCAAATGAAATGTGAGATTCAGGCATGCATCTAATTTTCCAATACTGCTAAACTAATTGATACTTTGGGATATTATCATTTTTATGTAATTCCTATGTAGTGATGTAACCACAGGCTTTGGGATACCATCTTCAAGTTATTTTCAATCGGTATCATATCAAGTTTAGAAGAAACCATGGAAACTAGATTTTGGAAAACACCAATTAGGGAACATAACCATATAAAAAACATTAAAGATATATCTAATTATAGGATAATATAATAAAATGTTTTAGAAAGTTATATATTATGTGGTTTTACTAGAAATACATACATGTCAGAATAATGAAACTGGGAATAGTTTTGGAATAGATGCATCTAGGGGTAATAACATAAAAAATAGTTGGTTTTGTTTATCTTGGCAATCATTTTGGTGAATGGTGAATGTTACCTTATTGAAAACCGGATTTGACAATATCAAGAGAAATATTTGGAATAGATTAATGTTTTCTTTAAAAACATAATGAAATATTTGAAATTATTTTTATGGTTTTATAATATTTTTAAATAACGGAAGTTTTTTATCTTAAGAATAGTTGTGCATAAATTTTCAATTTTTATTATGCGTTAAATAAGTTTTATAATTTTACTTTATGATTCATAATTTTACAATCTAATATAGTGTATTCCATATTTTATAAAATGATCCTAACGAAATGAATGGTTACTCTATCAATTCAAATAATTTTGGTAGGGATTTTCCTTCTAGAAAAGATAATGGAGATAGAAATAGAGATGAACATATTATAACCATATTAGGGTATTTGACTCATACCGTGACCAATAAAATTGCTTGTATGTAGAATCATTTATATATATATATAATACAGTATAAAAATTTTAGACTATTTTGTGTGACCAATACCTATATCATTTAATTGAACAACAAATCTATTAGTAGCTGAGTAATGGATAACTTCTTTAAAAAAGAAATTTCTCACTTTGGGAATTAATTAAAGAGATAATATTTTCATAGTAATTTATCATCTCATTGGGTATATGGATCAATGGTTTTACATGATTAAAAACACTAAGGATGTTGAGGAAATCTAGATAATGGATTGGAATTTATTTAACTTTCTTTTCCTAGAAAAATATTTTCCTCGTGAATAATGAGCAGATATGAAGAGAAAATTCTTGAGTCTAAGACAAAAGAAAGGGGAAAATGTTTCAATATATGAAGAAAACTTTACAATGTTAAGAGGGAATGTTGTAAACAATGTCTATAATATAAAGAGTAATATTTTCTATTTATTTTTGGGATAGAGTCAATCCTTCAAAGGGAACCCATATTTTAATCTTTATCATCATATGAGGATATAAAATCATGTAATATCAATACATAGAATGAATTATCTATGCCTTATGGATTAAAAGGAAATCAAGATAAGAATATGAAGGTTGAGCACCTCATGAAGAAAAAAATTAATAAGGGGAAGGAAAAAAATGTGGGTTTTCTAGCATGTGATACTTGTGAAATGAAGAACAATGGTATGTAACTAAAGGGAAAATAAGTTTTATTAAAGTGTCAAGAAAAATTCCATCATTATCACGAATTAAATGAAGAGGGAGAGGATATAATTTTATAGTGATTGAACTTTAAGGGTATTGGGAACTATGAAAACAATCCCACAAACTTCAAGGGAACTTATAATAAAAGAGACCAAGAGGAGAAGTCCAAGCTCATGCAATAACTACAATCGAAGTTGAAGTTCCTAACGATGTGGTGAATGGTATACATATCATACTCTATATATTTATACTTGTTTTATTTGATTTAGTTTATACCAACTATTTTATAATAGAATAATTTTTTAAGGGTTTCACATTACTAACTCAATTATTATATGTTGAGTTGGAAGTGAAAAAACCTAATCATGAGATGATCTCATCTCAAGTCTATAGATCTTATATGATAGAAGTTTTTAATAATTTTCTTCCTAAAAATATTTTTATTCTTCCTCTCTTTGAATTTAATATAATACTGGGAATTTATTATCTCTATTAGTGTGATGATGAACCTAATAATAAAATTGAAATTACTTCTTTAATGTGTATTTTACTACCTATTCAGGAGGGTTATTTATCTCAAATAGTTGGGGAGAAACTAAAAATTGAACATTTTTCATATTTTATTATAATATTATTATTTATTTTGTGATTAATTTCATATTTTACCCTAAATAGTGATGTTTGGTTCTAAATATAACTCATAACCAGTGTTACACCTATTTCGAAGACTCCATATAGAATTTCCCAAATTCAGTTGTAAGAATTAAAAAATAAACACTGGGAAAATATAGATAAGAGATTCTTTCATCCCAGTGCTTCACCATGTGGTACACCTATTCTTTTTTAAGAATAAATATGGGTTAATGAATATTTTCATTGATTATCAAGAATTTAAAAAAAAAAATATTAAGAATAAGTATCATCTACCCTGTATTGATGATATTTTTGATAAATAATGAGGGTCTCGATATTTTTTCAAGATTAATCATAAATTTGGATATCATATGTTAAGTTTTATGAAGGAAGATATACCCAATATAGCCTACTATATGAGGTATGGTCATTTGGAATTAATTTTAATATCATTTGGACTTACCAATGGTCCTATTATCTTTATGGGTTTAATGAATACAGTCTTTACAAATTACCTTGGTAAGTTTTTTTGTAGTTTTTATAGAATATATTCTTATATATTTGAATATAAAGGAAGAACATAAAAAACATTTCATGATTGTGTTCATGACCTTGAAGAAGGATAATCTATATTCCAAATTTACCAAGTGCGAATTTTTGAAAAAACAGTCTCATTCATGGGTTATATAATTTCAATTATGTGTATATGGGTGGATCCTTTAAGGATGAAAGTTATTTATCAATGTCCTAGAATAAAAATGTTAACCAAGATATGTGGTATTACTGGGTCAACAAGATACTACCGACTCTATGATATATTTCTAACTAAAATAAGATCTACTCATCAAGTGTACTTGGAAGGGGGTTAAGTTCTTTTAGATTGATAAATGTTAATAAAATTTTAAGGAACTGAAGAGAAGGTTGGTCAATGCACATATAGTTTAACTACCCAATTATAGAAATGGTTTTGTGATATATACTAATGTATCAAAGAAGGTACTAGGATTCTTCCTTATGTAGAATGATATGGTGATATATTATGCCTCTCCACAATTGAAAATTCAGGATAAAATTACCCAACTTGTGATATGGAAGTGACGGGGGTAATTTTTTCATTGAAGATGTTGAGGAATTAACAATATGGTGAAATATATGATATTTATATTAATCATAAAATCATTATGTAAATATTTACACAGAAATGTTTTAATGTGTTCTAGAGAGGATGGTTGGATTTTATCAATGATTGTGACATATAAATACTTTTCCACCATGGGATGTTGAACAATATGGTTGATGATTTGAGTCAAATAGACCATGTTAGTTTTTCCTTGATGAGGATTGATAGAAATCCAATATTTATGGATTTTTGAATATAGATCTTGAAATCATTAGAAAATTGGACAAATATTATATTTTATAGATGAATTTTCGATTACCCATCCACGATTGGACTAAGAAGATGTAGAAGGAAGATGTTGAGTTATAGAAAAGGTAAATAATATTCTTAAGTTCAACCATGATCATGATGGAATGATAAAGTCTTTAACATGATCTTGATATAGACTTGAGTTTCAATACAACATATCATCCTTAGACAGATGGACAGTCTTAGAAGACCATTCAAATTCTATAATATATGTTGAGATATTACTATTTGGATTTGAAAGGTGGTTGGGATCAACATGTTCCATTAGTGGAACATTCATACAACAATATTATTCACTCAATCATTCATATGGATCTTTATGAAGCACTATATGATATGAAGTGCAATACTCTAATGTGTTGGGATAAATTTGTGGAAGGAAAGACATATGGACTTAATCTAGATGAAGAAATTGTATATAATATTAGATCTAATAAAAATAACATAAAGGAAGCTCAAATAGATATAAATGTCATGCTGAAAATCGTCGGTGAGATCTAGAGTTATAAGTTGGTGATAAGGTATCCTTACAAATATCTCTTGGGAATAATTTTATGATATTTGGAAAGAATTTTATTACAATGTATATTTTTATTATTCCCTTCAAAATTCTTGATCATATTAAGATTTCAGCTTATCTCTTAGAACTTCCACCAAATATCTCTCATGATCTCAATGTGTTCCATGTATCTATCCTAACGAAGTACATATCAGATCCTTCACATGTTCTAAAATCAAAGGTTATACCAATTGTGAATGATCTCCCTTGTAAGAAACAATCATTGTATATGTTGGATCTCATACATAAATTTATATGAAATAATAACAGTCACATAGTCATTGTTTTCTATAAAAACCATAAATCTGAGGAAGCTACGTGGAAACCTAATGATGTGATGAGATAGAATCATCCCCAGTTGTTTGTAACTGAGAGATAGATCTTTAAGGTAGAAATTCTTATATGTGGGGTAAAATGTAACACCCTAAGATTTTATGATATATTTCTACTAAAATAAATATTATTTTTTTATAGTTTTTGTCACACAAAATATTGAGTTTAAAAACCCATTATATGTTATTGAAATATTATTATTTAATGTGATAGGTATCTATTAGACATTTTATTTGTGGGTACGAATAGGAATAACTGAATTATGAAAAAAACATTGTTTACATATGTTTTGAATGAATTCATTTATTATCAATTGGTTAGAAATAAAAATAAAAAAATTTAATGATAAATAAATATGTTTTTATGAAAATCATTTTTTATATACACAATATAACATCTCATTACCCACTTTTATGTATGTCTCTTATCTATTTTCAAACATTTTTTATTTGGGTGAATCATGGGACTCCCATGCATGGATATAGTTTTCTAGGTAAAATGAAATAATGTTTGAGGATATATTCATGTTTGAATTAATGGAGTCTAGATATAAATGATTTAAGAGATTTTAAGGGTTCTCCCCATGTTTGTAGAATGCTAGAGTTGGTTTGGATTTTTCAGCAGAAGTTGGGATGATTTCTGTTTGTAGGGAGATTATAAAATGTGTAAAGATATTACATGATGGGTAATGGTAAATGGAAAAATTTCGTGAATGTAGTTCAGCAGTTGAAGTTTACACACAGTTTATTTTGAGTTCACATTGTGTAATTTTAAAATTGGGTTTTTAATAAAAAGGTGATAGGTTTTTCACCATACATGGGTTTTGTGGATTACATGATGTGAGAATGACTTACACTCTATATAATACACATGTTTTGGACTTGTTAGAGTTTTTCATGTATAATCATCATTTCATTCAACTGTATCATCTTCTCTCTCAACCTAGGATCTCTTAAATGAGATTTTGGAGACCTCCCCTCATTCTAGATTGTTTCATTTAATTATTGATCATTATGGTTGTAGTGGTGAATTTCTACAAGTGATTATTCATCATGTGTATTATTTTTCTTTAACCAAACTATCTTTTTTGTGATACGATTATGGATCTGTTGATCTTCTACGTTGTTTCATAGTTTTTTTCCTATTAATCCGCCATGAGATCTTACTCTAAAGGATAACCCTTATGTTGGTTGTGGTGTTTCATGTTAGTTTCATTGAGTTATGTGTTGGTCTTTCTATCTTAATTTTTTTATTGTTTTTGGGATATGATTCTAGGGAATTTGAATAAATTTGAAGGCCTTTATTGTTGGCCTCATTTATCTTTCTTGTTGGTGGATCCTGTTGTGGTCGTGTGTGAACCTAGTTTGAGGTAAGTGGTTCCATCTATATCCTATATTGGATGCGTTGAAGTTATCTAGTTTTATAAAATGTTTTATAAATGAAAATTGAATGATTGATTTATTCATTTATAAGTATAGAAATGGGTTTTGGGTAAATGAATTTTCCCTTGTTTATTTAAAAGAAACGTGTATTTTCAATTAATTTTGAAATGTACTTCTAAAATGGTTTTCAAATCATGATTTTGAAGAAATGGTTTGTACAATAGAGCACATGATAAGCCTTAGATAATTATATGGAAGGTTTATCATAGGGAAATCATCCATGTGTTGTCAGGGGTTCACTCATATGTTGTTCTACTGTTCCCTAGGCCCGTTATTATAAGGAAATAATATTTATTTTTTTTGGGAGATTCACTCATGTGGTGTTTTTATTCTCCATAGGTATGTGTTCTAAGGACTTTATTTTGAACTAGTTTTTTATTGTGGTGTGAGTAGTTTGCTAGCCTGACCTGTAGTGATCCATATCATGATATTACCAATGAATTAAATTTTACTATTTTATCTTGTACTACCATGGATATTATATGACATGTGATAAATGATTTTCTTAGATTTTATATATGTGAATTGATTTGAAAATACATTACCTGGTTAATTTTGGAAAAGTAGAAAAAAGATAAAATTAAATATTTTCCATGATTTTGATTTAAAAAACTATAAACTGTTTATATTTCATTGTTTTCTTTAAAGTTGGTCATGATCTAATTATTTTATTGAGTCTTGTTATGGAACACCTTGTTGAGATCCTACTATGCCTATTAGCTCACACCCTACGCACCCCCTCTATGATGTGTAGAGATTTTTATATCTTTCTATGCAGGGATAAGAAAGGCACCACAGTAAGGTGTTAGGGATTCAGTTAGATTTATCTAGGGATATACTGGTCAGATGGTGGGAGTTTTCCCACACATCACATGGAGCAGTTAGTGTTTGTTTTAGTCATCCATTTATGTTGGACATGTACTTAGGATATTCTAAGTGATTTTTGATTTGTATCATTTTTGTTGTCTTATTTTACTTATGGGATATATTTATCTCTTCATTGGTTCTATATATTATATATTTATGCCATATTGTTTCTTTTGTATGGGTGGAATAGTTCCCTTAGGGTGTATTTTGATTCCCTAGAAAAATTCTCTCGCCCATGGGGATCATGAACAACCTTTGGGTAAATGGCGCAATTTGGGTTGTGTATGAGTTTGAGAGGGTATCCAGGATAGGTTTTCCATATTTTGGTATTAGAGGTGGTCTGCCCTTAAGAGTTATTATCTCGGTATATTTGGTAGACTGGATATTATATTTTAGGACTTTAGATGTAGGTTATTGTGGGTACTTGGCTAGCTCTTGTTGTGAAGAGACTCAGGTTACCATATGGTGTTGTGATGTGTGTCTTTTGTTTTGAGTTATTAATCATAATATCATCTTTTTCTTATGGTTTTATATTTTTAACTATGATTTTATTTGTCTGATCACTTATTCTATTTTTATGTGTAGAAATATGCCTTTGTGATGTGTTCCACGGGTTCCTTGGGAGGATGCAACATATGCTCCTCAGGGGAATCCAATTATAGATTAGAATATTGTTGATTTTATTAGGTTGGAAGATCATGATGACAACCAAAATTTTATTCAAGTCTAGAACAAATTTATTGTGGTAATTATAGGATCTTGAGGAAAAGGGGATCAGTCATGGGAGTTATTAAGAAATAATCCACCCTCCTTTAAGGGTATGAATGATCTTTGGGAGGAAGGGGACTGACTAGAAAAGATATAACCAAATTTCAACTTCCTTGATACACCAAATGGTATCAAGTTGAATATTTTGGCATTCATACTTGAGGGTATCTGTATGTAATGGTGAGATTACATGGTATAAGAGGATATGCATGTGGGATTAGACTAGAAGGGTTTCAATTCCCTCATATTTTGGGGATTTTATATTGAGTCTATGAAGATGGATATTTCTTTAGAGTTTATCTATTTGTAGTAGGGATATCATTTATATTTAGTGTATACAAATCAGTTTACATATTTGGTTTGTTTTTCTCTTGAGGTATTATAGAATAAATAGTTGAAATACCATAAGTACCTACATGGTTTGTGACTGGATATAATATTGTTGATATTTATACTAAATTGTTCATACTAAGAAGATATGGTAGATTTTGAAATCAGGGAAGAGATGAATATGGTAGGATAGGATGGATATTATACACCTTCTCTTCTACAAAGTGGAAGATTATATAGTGTTCAAGGTAAAAAGGAGAAAGTAGAAATATCATCGTAGGATTGGTGGGGGTGGTTCTTAGCAGAAGTCCTCCCATGCACCTTCAGTAATAACTAGCTATGTTACCCTAACTTGGCACCAGTTTGGAAAGTTCAGACACACTTGGAGTTATTCTTATACACCTTCAAAGACATGTAATAGTTTTGGACGTTATGAACATTTGAAACTTTTTTTAAGGATTTTTTATGCCTTTATATGGATAAGGATCATTGACTCAAAAGGTTACTATGGTGCAATTATATACTCTAAATACTATATAGATCCAGCCACTGGCCTCCAGAGTAAATCACCTTTTGGAATTAGATGAGTTTTTGGAAGAGGTATATGAGATTCTAGTGATAGTTATATATGTAATCTTTATTTCACCTTCATTAGAAATTTCTTTTTTTGATAACGCTGTTTCTCACATATTTATATATAGGAATTTTTTTGATATGCGTAAAATTCAAATGGATCTCTTACCCATTGTTATAGAGATAATGAAACCTCTTGGGAAGAAGAAATAGTAGGGGTTTTGGTGTCCTTATTAACTATTGATAACTAATATGGAATTAGTATAGGGTTTACTCAGTCTTGATATATATCTATTTGAAATCATCATTAGGATGAATTTTCATGTTTCTCATCCTACTAAACACGATTGTTATCATCATTGTCAATCATTTTTTTGGCTGATGGGAGCTCATGGGGGCTTCAAGGATAGTTGGATATGAGTTCTGGTTGCGTATGACCTTACCACCATGATCTTAAGAGTTTTTTTTTTTTCGATTGATACTAATTATTTTTCTTCTATTTTTTATCTTCCCATCATTTGATACTTCCTTGAAATTTTCTAAGATGATGTTTTGGTTTTCCTCTAGACAGTGAGGTATAGTTTATAATTGACATAGCGATAGGCACACAACTGATTTCCATACCTTGTTTCCATATTGCACCATTCAAACTAAAATATCTCAAGATTTAGTTGAAAGACCTGATGAAAAAGGTTCTATTCACCATATTGTATCACCTTGGGTAGCTCATGTGCTCTTTTCCAAGAAGGAAGATGGTTCACTCTAATTGTGGGTGGACTATCAGAATTTGAATCGATTAATATTTAATAATAAGTATATTTTGGTTCTTGTGAATAGTTTTTTATATTATTTAAATGGGTAAAAGTGGTTTTATAAGATTGATCTTTAGTCAGGTAATCATCTTCTCAGAGTTTCAGAGTCTGATATACTAAAGATTGATTTTTTGGGTAGTTTTGCTCATGATGAATATATTTGATTCCATTTTTGTCTAATTATTCTTCAGGTTTTATGTATTTTATGAGTTAGATATTCCATTAGTATCTTGACACATTTGGGGTAGTGTTCATTGATGATATTTTGATTTATCCGATATATGATCACAAGATTGAGAACTGTTTGAGTTTGGTTCTAGAAATCAAAAGGAGTCACCACTTGTATAAAAGGCTTTGAAATTAATTTTTTGGAATCAATAAGTGATGTTATTGGGACACCTTCATTTTGATCATGTCATATAAGTTGATCATAATAATCTAAAGTTATTCTTTTCATGGGAAGAGAAATGGAACATCGTTTAGATTCATAGTATCATTTGTATTTCTAGATATTATCGATCATTTTTCAATGATTTCTCAAATTTTTCATTACCTTTGACTGCTCTTACCAAGAAAGGGTTTAAATTCATATGGGAATAAAATCACAGTCTTATTTTGATGAACTAAAATGAATTATAAAATCAACTCATATTTTGATCTTACCTAATCCTGATAAGTGTAATGTGGCTTTATTTGATATTTATAGTGAAATATTAGGTTTCTTGATTATATAAGATGATAATGTGGTAGATTATAGCTCACATCATCTTTGAACACATTAGAAGAATTACCTAAATCATGATTCAAAGCTTGTCACAGTTACACATGAAATTATGTTTTGGTGACACTATCTTTTTGGGGAGTATTTTAGAGTATTTTCTAACCATAAGATAATGAGATATATCCTTTCTCAGAATGACATGAATCTTGGCAGAGGCAGTGGGTGGAATACCTTCAGACATTTGAATTCAATATCACCTACACCCTAGGGAAGGTGAATTTCATATAATATAATATTATATGGAAATTATCATCATAGGCTATTCTAGAATCAAAGGAAGACTATAACCTTTTGTGACTCTTTGATCAGTTGCACCTGGATGTTCTAAATGATAATTTAGGTATAGTTCTGACCATTGTTCAGTTATCATCATATATCCTTGAATTTATCATATAGAGTCAGTAATAGGATGGATAGTTTATAGGAATTAGAGAATCTCTATATGGTGGGGAGAGTGTATATATATGGTCTCTCTCTTCAAATGGTATACTTAGTTTTGTGGATCATTTTTTCATTCCAATATCAATGGAAAGATCAGTTATCATGTTATCATAATTATTCTTGGAATGTTCATTTGGAAAACAAGAAGATGTATTATAAAATGAGATAGTGGTTCTATTATCCATGTATGAAGTGTGGCATTACTTATTATTTGCCCCACTTTTACACCTATCAATAGATAAAAGGCAGAGAATATGAACCATTCCAGTTTTCTCTCACCTCTTATGGTGCTGTTTTGAAAATTGGATTAGGTGTATGTGTACTTTTTTGTTAGATTACCATGGAAACACAAAGGTATGAATAATATCTATGTGATAATTGATCAGTTGACCAATACATCACATTTTATTCAGATCAAGAATTCCACTAATGTTGAATATATGGGTAAGTTATATGTGTAGAAGATTGTGAGGTTACATGGGGTTCTTCTTCTGTGTTTTCATATAGGGGTCCTAGGTTTATGTTGAGTTTCTAGAGAAATATTCAAGAGGATATGGTGAATCAGGTTATTTTTATTAAAACTTATAATCCCCAAATAGATGTTCAGATTAAGCATGATATTCAGATCCTAGAGGATATGATCTATGCCACTATCTTGGAATTTGGTGGATATTGGTATATCCATATCGGATTGGTTGAGTTCTATTATAAAAAAATTTATTAGTCATTGATCATAATGGACCCCTTTAGGGATTTTTATGGTCACCCATTCAGGTATCCTTTTTTTTGGGAAGAGTTGGGAGAAGCATATTTGGGGGGACTGAGTCTTGTTGAGGAGACAACATCAAGGATTTAGGATATACATCATTATCTGGTTAAAACTCAGAGTCGAAAAAAATATTTTGTGAATTAGTGATGTTATCCTTTAGAGTTTTCCATAGGTGACTAGAATTTCTTGAATGTTTTTCATTGGTTGGGTCACCATCGACTTGGAAAGAAGAGAATATTGGATCTGAGATATGTTAGAACATTTTAGTTCCCTGAGAGTATTGGGTAGGTTACTTATAATTTATCATCTTCAATTTAGTTGATATGAATACATAATGTTTTCTGCATATCACAGCTCATGAAATACCATATTGGCCCCTCTCATGTTCTGATTTTGGTAGTGATTGAGTTAGATATAGTAATTTTTGTTATGGATCAGCTAGTGGTGATCATTGACTCTTGAGAGAAAGTATTATATATGAATTTGATTATGTTGGTTAGAGTGTTATGGAGACATAGATCAAATTATCATGGGACTTGGGAGTGAGAGTCATCGATGAGGGATTTGTGTCCTAGTATCCTTTCTATACATCATTATTCCACATTAATTCCTAGGGATGGAAAGTCTTATAGTGGGGAGTTTGTAGCATCATGTTACCCAATTTCTAGTATTTATCTCCTCTCTTTTAATTTCTATTTTTTATTTTGGTGCATACTAGGACTCTAGAGGATGGAGATGATTTTATAGGGATAGTGAACTAATGTTTAGTGATTTATTTTTTTTAATTATTGGATTCTTGGTTTAAAAGTGTTAAATACTTTTCAAGGTTCCCCTCGAGTTTGAAGAATGTCAGAGTTGGTATAGATTTTTCATAAGAAGATGTATTGATTATTGTCTGTAGGAATGTTACATTCCATGTAAATGTACTAAATTCTATATAATGCTCACCATATATATTATGTGAATCTGTTTCAAGGTTCAAAGTTCAAATTCCATGTATTTGTAGTTCATAGATTATAATTATAAAACCAATTTTTTAATAAAATAGAAATGGGTTTCTTGATGTACTTGGGTTCCATGGATTACATGATTTGAAAATGGATTACACATCATATAATCCTCACGAGTTGGGATTTTTGGGGAACTGTACATCTAATATCTCTTTCATCTAGACACAACATCTTCCCTCTCAACCTAAGAGCTCTCCCATGTGATACTAGAGACCTCCTCTCCTTCCAAACCATTTCTATCATTTATTAAACATCATTGTGGTTGTGTTTCATCTCTATGGGTGAGTAATCCTCTTATTTATTTTTACTTTTATTTTGATATTCCCATTGTACTATGGTTATGCATATATTGATCTGTGGTATTTTTTATTCTTGTTTACTTCTAGATATGACTTTAGATATTCCTCTGGAGGCTAACCCTTGTGTTGGTTATGGTTTCTTGTGTGCATTTCTTTCAGATATGTGTTGTTTCCTCTATCTTACATCCATTATTTTTTATGGTATTTTATTATAAGGCATGAGAATCAGTCTTAGGGACTCCATTTTTTAGCTTGTATTCCTTTTTGACTGGTCGATTCGGTTGTGAATGTGTGTGACCCTAGTTTGAGGTAGGAGGTTCTGTCCCTAGCCTATGTGGGATAGACTGAATTGAAATGTTTTTTTAAATTATTTTATAAATGAAAATGGAATGATCAATCGATTGATTTGTGTGTGTTGAAATAGGTTTTTGATAAAATATGGTTTTCCCTTTTTTGGTAAGATAAAATTTTATTTTCAAATAATTTTAAATTATATTTCTAAAATGATTTTCAAATCATGGTTTTGAATTAATTTTTTAGAAAATAGATCACATGGGGAGCCTTGAGTACATAGTTTGAATGATTAGTATAGGGACATCATCCACGTGTTATTAGTTGGTTCACTCGTGGGATGTTACTTTGTTCTCTAAGACAATTATTCTAGGGAATTGATATTGAAATTATTGGGGGATTCACTCATGGGGTGTTTCTCTACTCATTATGCATGTGTTCAAAGGACTTGATTGTGTAATAGTTTTTAGTTGTTGTACAAATAGTATGTCATCCTAGCCTATAATGATCCTTGGAGTGATGTTACCTATTATTTAGTATGTACTACCATGGATTTGATATGATATGTGATACATGATATAATTTGATCTGATATATGTGAAATTATATGAAACGTTTTTACCTGGTCTATTTTGGAAATTTGTAAAAGGAAAAATTAATATTTTTCTATACCTTTGATATAAAAACTATAGACTGTTTATCTTGACTTTTTATCTATATAGTTTAGTGTTATTGTATTCTTGTACAAATACTTGTTATGGAACACCTGGTTGGAATCCTACTAAGCCTATTAGCTCACACCCTATATACCCTTTCGGTAGTGCATAGATATTTGTATGTATTTTTGTATAAGGAAAAGGAAGGTGTCACAGTGAGGTAGTTAGGTATCAATCATCTTAATCTGGATATCTAGTGGTGCGGTGGTGGGATATTTACCATTCCATAACATGGATTTTTTGGTTTTTTAGTTGTCCTTTGATGTTGGACTTGTACTTGGGATGTTCTGACTACTTTTTAGTTGTATTGTTTCTACTGTCTTCTTTAAGTTATGGAATAAATTTTTATCTTATTTTATTTCTCTATGTTATATATATACACCATGTTCTCACTTTGGGATGGGTAAAATCATTCATTCTAGTTGATTTTTTATGCCTGATTTATAGTCTCCAGCCTCTGGGGATCATGAATTCCCTTTGGGTATTTGGCAATTTGGGTCAGGTACCTGGTTGAGGGGGTATCTGGGCCGGGTTCACCACACACATTGTGTTTTTATCTAAACAAAATTATATTAATATTTATTTATTAATTATATTAATTAAATTTATATATTATATATTCAATATAAAAATTTAACATTCATCTAATGGTTTTACTAGCCACGATATAAGAATAAATCTAGTTGTAAGCTTAAAACATATTATTGTAAAAAACAATTTCCTTTGATTTTTGTGCACCTATTTTAAAATGTATTTATGATAATTCTAGAAATTTAATCTTTAAAAATGGGTTCCATATTTGTAATTTGAGGGCTCTATTTTTTTTAATTAAACCCTTTTATTTTTTTTAATTATGATTAGTAATCATGGTAATTATTTGTCACCACGGTAATGGTAAATCGGGTAATTAAGGTAAAAAACAATATAATAAGGCATCAAAATATATTTAATGCCTTATTTATTTATATTATATGAGTGTATTTCGACCATCCTCATCCAATTTTTGAATATATGTAAATTTTATGTCATCTCTCATTGATAACCACTTTAATATTATTTTCAGTTAAAAAAATACAAAATTTCACTCTCTTTGTTCTAATATAAATAACATATTTTCCTAAAGATAAAAAGAGGTTATGATCAGTTTTTATTGTTTACTTTAAATATGAATTAGTTTTTTTATCATATTAATTTATTTTAAATTTTTATTGATTGAATAATTACATTAAATGCATACTCATCTCCAACACAATACTTGTTCAAGAAATAGAAAAATAAAATAAATGATATTAAAAATATTAAAAGTTATACAATCTGGATCAATAATTATGTTACATGAGTTTTTGAGATAAATATAAAATAATATTTATTTGTTAAATGTTTTTATTCAAATTCCATTTCAATATTTTTTTATATAAAATTCAACTAAGTGAATTTTCTGGAAAATTAATTTAATGGTATCTTATGTTAAATAATAATTTATTAGATTAATTAAAATTCAAAAAAATATTCTCTATATCCAGGTAAATGGTATATGGTCAAAATTATCATTTATTTTCCATTTATGGGTCACTTATCATTTTATAGTAACATTATCGACCCCTAAAGAGTAAAATATTTGATTCCATGTTTATCATAAAAAGGTTTAATAGAGGTTAGAACTAGGAGATTAGTGTTGAAAACATCACATAATTTTTTCTAAATATTATTTTGTGATATTATTTCTAATTATAATTATTCTATAAATATCAGTTTTGAGCCACTTGAAAATTAAAATTGATTTAAATTAAATTAATAATTTTAGCCTTCCTCCATGTCATTTTTTTTATTTTTAAGAAAAACTGGTTGATTGGTTTAGTGAGAACCCTCAAACAATACAAATCTCAAATAAGATCCAGCTACACCACCAACATTCCACGACTAGATTTTACTATGACATCATCACAAATAGAACCGGTAGAAACCCACCATTCAAAAAACAATCAAAAAATGAATAATAAAAATTCAAATTTAGAAATCCATGAAAAACATGGATCAGTTAGGTCACCCTTAAGCCACTGATGTCCCCTAGGTTCATCATTCACCACCAACGTCATCCCCACACCACTGAATCACCATCACTATCATGAACAAGATCTTTGAGGAATATCACAATGAAAAACATACCAACAAACCATCAAAAATGGAAATAGTTCTCAAAATCACCTCATAAGTAAAACAACCCCCAACGTCATTGGGAACCCAAAGGGGAGAACTAATCCTACATAGGACACACCTCTGGAACCATCAGCAATCATTTAGTAGCACCTCCCAAAGCCTCCTTGAAACCATCACACCAAACTGACTAGGGGAGGCATTGTGGAACATGAATCTATAGAATATTTGAAGTAAAATCAGATCTCAATAGTGATCCATGACCTATACCAATACATCCCAACCCCATCAATCATACAAGCTATCGACCCTCCTGAAATAACTCCTAGAGAGAACCACCATAGCATTTTATTCTACTTTATTCAAAAATATTAAGCACTATATCTCAGACAATCCCTACCCTGATAACTTCTTATCTTCATTTCATTCATCCCAGAACACTAGTTCATCTCCGAAGTATAATCTTTCAGGGCTTAGGGTGTAATCTAAAAGAGATTTCTCAAAGAATATGTAATCATCGTTATCGAGTATTTCAAGTTTATTTATTCTTCTACATTCTATAAATATATTATAACTATCTATATATAGTGAATAAAGTATCATAAATATACATTTATTTTATTATAATTATGGTACAATCATAAGGGCCCGTGGCTTTGGCCATGGATCTCTTCTTCGTAGCGGCGACATCCTAGGGCTTCTAACATTGTGGTGGCCAGCATCATCCGTTGTCGAAAGGGAGAAGATCTGTTTTGTGTTCCCATTCCGGGAGGCACATAGCGAGGGTTCTCATTGCAGTTCTATGGTAATAGAGAGTAGATCCTTTTCAATGACTTCATTGGTGGGAAGGGAGGAGATCTTCATCAACTTCTTATACTATTCTGGGTGGCTTCTGTGATGGCTCTTGTTGTGGCTAGGGTTCATCTTCGAGTGCAGAAAGATCTCTTTTTGCTTCCTTTGATAGTGTGGATTCATATCTAGTCATGTTTTTCTTATTCAGGTTAGGATTTAAAGGATGGTTCTATTTTGGCTTGAAACATGCATTGTGGTCCTTGGCCAAAATATTCTTCATCTTACTATGTTCTTGGAGTTCCAGATCTGAGTTTTTGAGGAGGGAGAGATGATATTTCTCTCTTCTTAGTTTCTAGTGCACTTGAAATTGGGGTTTTTGAAGTGTTGGTTTGAGGATGTTGTTTTCTTTGGTTGATGGTACTAGATTCATCATGGCTTTCTATTGAGGTCTTATGTACTCTTACGCTACTCTGGCTTCCAGGTCTATTGCTCTTTTCTTGGTAGGTTGAGTGATATGGTTTCCAATGAGGCTTTTAGATGTGCTTATATGAGAGGTAGGGTGTTCCAAGAGGCATTTCATCATGTGGGCTTCTCTTTTTGATTTTTGATTTTCATATTTAAATTGGGGGGGTGCATGGAGTCAAGCTCCGTTGAGGGCTTTGGATGTGCATTCCTCTTCTCTTGCCTCGGGATTCTGCCACTCTCTTCAAGGCGGATATGAGTGGTGGTCTTCTTGGTGCATTGGGATGTGAGGATGAGTTACTGCTAGCGTCGTATGATGGATTTGTCTCTGTTGGCTCCCGGTGATGCTCTTAAATGTATTGAAGATTCTAATGAGGTTGTTTCATTTGAGGATGAAAATGGTAGTCCTTCTGACTTTGAAGTTTAAATTTTAAGTCTTCTCGTGCATTACTCTTCATGTTTTTCATCAGCATGTTTGGTATTTCTGATTTTGTGATTCTGAATTGTGAAAGTTTCCAGACAAGCTACAAGGATCCGCTCCAGATGAGGTTCTAGAGAAGGAATGTTTCACTAGATATTGGTCATCCAGATTTGGAAGAATGAGAGGGTATGGAATTTTTCATTTGTACCAGGCCTATAAAATCATGCACATTACATCTAGTCGAGAAATCATGTGATGGTGAAGGCTTGACATAATGATGTAATCACCAGGGAGGGGAATTTCTGGTAGTCTTTATCTAGGTTGTCTTTAATTTTAATGGTTTTTATTGGGTGGATTTGTTAGGGTTCACATGTATCCTTTAAAAGTGTCATTGTAAAATACAAAAAAAAGGATAGTTATGGTACAACCATTTTCAACCACTTTTCCATCCTATGGAAAAAAGAGAACATCGCATGTGCATACATATAACTTATCATCTCCACATATCAGTGTAATTCGTTTTTCATCAGAATTTTACTTGGATGTTTATAAAGATGGAATTAAGGAATTTAAATTATATTTACAGAATAATTATTTTTATTTTAATACAACTTATCATTTTCCTTCATTTCCTTCCACTTGTTAACAATTATAGTGTCATTCATATATATGTGCGGACAACCATCTCCACAAAGTGATGTGATTCATTTTTTCATGTCCACCTTTCATGGATTATTCTAAATATATATATAATTTATAAATATGATACAATTTTTATTATTATTATTTTTTATATGATAAAACCATTTCCTAGGTACAATTATTGAAACCATTGATCTAAAACATGGATGGAAAATTAACCAGTTTACACATGAATTCCCATTTTAAGAAAGAATTGTTAATAAATATACAATTGAAAATTATAAATGAATAGTAAATATAAATTTATGTATTAATATAGTTTTGGAATATATGTATAATAAATCTCTATTTATTATAAAGGATGTTTGAACATATACGAAGCAAGATGAGACTTGAGGTAAGGGTTTATTACACATTATCATTATTATTAGAAATTGATTATATTTTAAATTTCTATTTTGGGAATTATATAATATTTATATCATAAAACTCATAAATTTTATTCACCTATGTTCTATCCTATAAATTACAATTTTTATTTCATTTTCCCCTCTTTAAGTAATCAAGAGACTAAAAGAATTTTTTACATAAAACCAACATTGTTTTCTATTTTATCATAAATATTTTTCTTCTATGTCTATATTTTATTTAATAAAATTTATGAAAGTTTTTAATATTATACAAGGATTTATTAAATCCATTTTTACCCATTTTTTATATTTTTAAATTTTTTTAAAAGGAATCTTCTTTTCATTTTTTGATCAAGGCACTTTTTACAAAATGATTAAATATAATATATTTTAATGTACACCATATGAATGGATTTTTCAACTATCATGACTAATATTTTCTTTGAGTTTTCCTTTAAATGTATCCATAGTTCTTTAAAAATAATAATTTTTCCCTCATCTTTTATACATTATATATTTTAAATAATAATTTCAAAATTAAAATGGTGTTTTTCTCAAAAAAAATCTATCAACCTTTTAAAATCATTTCCATTTATTTCAGCATCCTTTTTTGAATCATATACTTTAATGAGGATATAATATAATAACACCTTCCGCAGGATTTCTAGGAATGTCTTGTGATAATTTTTATTAGGGAAAGTATTGAAATTCCATATGATATTTCTTCTAATAAAAATTATTAAGGCATATTTGTTATGTACAATTGTTTATTAATATGATGAATGCATTGGACATTTAAGGTGATGGGTGGGAATCATAATTACATATACCCTTAACGAATTGGTAGGACTCATGAGATAAAAGGTTGGGTATTTTGCTAAGGCCTTATCCATTTCGGTAACATGTATTTTCATGAGGCATCGATGGTATGTTAAAGATGTCTAGAATTGGACATTCTATAATTATAATAACAGTTATTGATTTCCAATTGATTGTTTAAATAGTTATTATATCCATGGATATGTTTCAATATTATGTGATTATTTATACAGAATTATTTGACCATTAGTAATTTCTACTATATTATTCATTCCTTAAATAGTTTATATTGTACACATACCCTTACAAAGCATCTGATCTCTCCCCTTTGTTATGTTTTAATTACCTAGGATGTCAGGAGGTGTACTAAAAAAAATAAAAGGATATTCTATAGAGGA
Source organism: Viscum album (assembly GCA_963277665.1). NCBI lineage: Eukaryota > Viridiplantae > Streptophyta > Magnoliopsida > Santalales > Viscaceae > Viscum > Viscum album. Next base: position 93,362,480 of record OY728155.1, read on the forward strand.
TAATTATTTTATAAAAGAAAATTCTATGTTGTATTTTATTTTTTCAAATGTAATGTGATATTCATCTAGGAATCTTGTTTTCAAATACTACTAAACTAATCTGTCCATTGGGATGTGATTTATTATATATAGTGAAAATGAAATAAAGTAACCACTGGCACATTGTTAGATAGCTTATGGTCTTTAAAGAATTTATTTTATATGTTTTTATATATCTTTTTCTTTACATAGGGATTAGACTATTGGATCACACTGGAAACAATTACGGTCATGGCATACCGAGGTGATCATGTGTCATGTAGATTTTGTAATATTTTTATTTTATTTATATTTAGTTATGTATCACTTGTAATAGTTGTGTATTTATTGAGTTCATTTTGATATTTCATGTAAATTTATAAATTTTTTATTATATATATATTATTTTTCGTATATTATTTTTTTCTCTTTATTTATTATAGAATTTATGGGAAAAATAATTCCTATCAATGATAGTTGATTACCATTGGGCCTTTTGCCTATTTTGTTGATCAGGAATGCACCCCAGGTTTCTAATGGATTAAACTTTATATTAAGATGGAATATGTTATGTAAGTTTACTAAAAATGGTATCAGAGCACACCTAGGTGATTAGGTTGGTGGTAGGTCATGGTAGGATCATCAAAACATGAGAACTAAACCATAAAAATTTCTAATCACTATATTTATGGAATAAACTCAACTTACTTTTGGACTCTAGGACTGAGAGTAGTTAGTCATCCTTTTATCATGTTGGATTTTTTTTCTTCTAATGGTGAATTTTATAAAATGTTCATGTTCAATTCATGTGATGTTATTTCTTATTTTGTTTCATTAAACATAAATTCCTTTGATTTATCATATCCATCCAATGAACATTTGATATATTTTGAATGTTTGTTGGTGGTAATATGATTTATTGTGTACTTAATAATTCATTTTGATATGTTATGATCCATTATTTTGATTTATTTTATATGTTTACAATTATTTTTTGAATTATATAAATATTTTTGAAGTGGGATTATAATAAATTTAATTTTTTTTACTTTTTTAGAAATTTGGAAAATTTGTGGTCAAAACATGTACATAAAAAGGAATGGATTTCATGACATAAAAATAGAGTAAGGTTTTTTAAATAAGGTTTCAAAAGTGTTACGGTTTCAATAGATCATATTATCATTGGGTATAAATTCATTATGATGTGTTTAAACTTTTGAAATTCGAATTGTAAATGGAAATGGTATATGTTGATGTATTTTTAAAATGTTTTGAACTTAAATATCATGAGTTGGAATTTTTAAAAGTGGTTTGAAAACTATGTTTTTTAATTTAACATGTCTCAATAATGTTTTTTATTTATTTTTTATATTCACTTATTTTATTTTAAAACATTCAGTTATTACTTATACTCCTTTAAATGTGGTTCCATATTTGTATTGTAAATTATACTTGTGTTGTGTGTGATGTGAATTTGATTTATTATGTTCATTTATTTCTTAGGATTCTATAAAATCGGATAGAATATGATATCAATTTATTAATATATAAATAAGTTTAATAGATAAGGATAAATGATCTATTTTAGTGGAAACCTAATTGAAAATTGCTTATGGGCTCATTTTGCAGATTAGTGTAATTTATGTATAATTAAACTTACTGTAATAAGTTTGAATGATTATATCTTAATAGTTAGTTGTTAGAGTTTTTATGAATATTATTTTTAATTTTTTTATATCATTGTAAATTTTAATCTTATTTGAAACAATTTTGAATACATAATGGTAGGAATTTAGGTATTTTTAAAATGGATTTTGAATCTCCAATATTTGAAATTTATTTAAATAAGGTGATTTCGTTTTTTATCTAGTTTTTAAAATAAAAAATACATTAAATATATTAATTGAGATTTATTTTTCCGTAGTTTTAATTTTTTCATTTCAAAATATATCATTAATTCTATTTTTGAAATGTATCTTTAAAATAGGAAAAAAGTGAGAAAATTTAATGTTTTCATATTAATTATGAAACACATTTTTAAGAATTATGTCTTTTTATTTAATTTTTTGTTTATATTTACAAAGTAAAACTTAAATGGAAGAATTATATCTAATTTTAGGTAGGTTTTTATTCCCTATAATTTCATGATGATTTTTTAGTAAGTAAATGAATTCAAATTTTACTTTTGTGATTAAAGAATAAAGTTTAACAATAAAAATTTATAAAAATATGATTTCATTGGAATATTATGGTGGTATTGATACTTTTTTATTCTTTTGAATGTTTAGAAGTGATTAGGTGAGTGTGTGTTTATATTTTTCAAGGAAACATACAATGTTTGATGTTGGGTATGTATAGTTGTTTCTAAATGTTTCATATATTGGGTATAAATTACTTTCAAAAGAATTATATTCAATGATTTTAACTATGAAGTGTAATATTCTGGGAAAAATATTAATGTTAACTTATGTTTAGGTTGTGTTTGGTTGAAATTAAAAAGAATTAAATGTTTTCAAGATTTTTAAAACTTAATCTATCAATATCATTGATGAGCTTTTAAAATAATGGTGGTTTTGGGATTAAAAAATTAGGTGGATAGATATTTTAAAAATAATGTTTTGAATTTTAGATATTCTAAAATCTTTCATTTTTAATTTTTAACATCATTAGAGAATTATTTAATTCATGGGAAATTGTTTGACAATAGTTCCAAATTATATTAAAATGATTGGATTTTGATTATGATTTTTATGGTATGTGTTGACGTTTTAAAGATAGTAAATGTTTTATTGGTTGTGTTTTTTTTCAAAGAGTTTAATTTCTTAATGGTTTAAATGTTTGGTATGTTATTTTGAAGATTAAAATGGTTTCAAATTGAATAGTTTTTATTTCATTCAAATCTCATTTTAGTTAAAGGAATTTTGTGGATGCGTAAATATCAGGTTAAGAGCATTTTTGGTTGATATATATGTATTGAAATTTATTATTTTTAATGGATTTTATGAAGTTTGGATTGTAATTATTCATTTGGGTCTCATATGGATTAAAAACTGATAATTAATGTTTTAACCTTGTTTAACCTGCCTAAATAAGAATATTGTGTTTTTATTTGACTGATTTATTCACGTATTTTAAAAAATTACATATTCAGTAAATGACTTTCCATGGAAATTATAATGTTTTGTGATGAAATAAGTGATGGTATGAATAGAAACCTTCTAAAAATTTCTCTACAAGTTTAAATAATTATCTAATTATTTTATTTTAATGATCAAACAATATAGAGAATATTTTTATTTGTGATTATGAAAAAATTAGTAAAAAGTCAGGAATCTTTGGAGTATAAATGGGTAGGGTTCATGGGTATTGTTCACTTTCTTGGGTAACTATGAAATAAAAATCAGACATAATGAGTTTCTTGGTTTCATGCATTAATTTAAATGAAAAACAAACATATTCCAAAAAAATATCCCATAGTTGGAGGAAATAAGTTTTGCGGGTAGAGTGAATAGTCTAGAGACAATGCACAATACTCAATCAGTGTGGAAAATGAATAGAAAACATTATTTTTACCCTTATTAGACCTTATAAACTCTTCAAGGCTTTGGTTATTGTATTTAGACATTATAAATGTCCTAGGATAAGTAGTAAATGAATGTTTGAATTCAAACATCCATAAATTTTGATTTGGGTGTCTATTTGACCTCCATGAGATATCAAATCAAATATTGTGACAAGGAATGAATCATTTGTTAAGTAGGATAAACTATATATAGTGTTTTATTATCCAAATGTGGTTTGGAATATCTACCAAACTGATTTTTAAGTTAGATTAACATATTTTCCATGTTCGATCAAAAATATAATGTACTAATGTGGAATATTAAATTATGAGTAAACTAGCTATTTTTATTTAAAAATAGTTTTTTTATATTATTTTGGGATTATTTTTGAAAATATATTCCTCAATTTGTTTTGTACTATAAATGTAAATACATCCATCAAATTTCTTGTGTATTCCTATGAAAGTGGAATCTTAACTTTATTACTTGGTAACTAATGGGAAGAAATTATAACTGAAGAATGAATCCATGATGATGAGTTCTTGAATATCTAGTATTTTATTATTGTCTGGAGTATCCACCTTTTGTATGTATTGTAATTACATTGATTCATTGTTTGTAATTTTCATGTAGTGTGTATAATTAAAATAATAATGTTGAAAGTTGTTTTTTGAATTAAACAGTTTTTTAAGAGAATTAAAAATTTATTATCCTAAGTTGTTTTTAAATTAATGATTCATTTTTTGACAAAAAAAACTATAGATTTATATAACAACACGTGTGTGGGGATTTCTAAGGGAATAAATCATTTTTGTGGAGATAATTGTAACGCTGAACTTTTATATTTTTGGGTTTATTTTAATTTAAATGATAATTTGGTTAAAAAGGGTGGTTTTTTGTTATTGTTTTTAAATAAATTTTGGGTGTTTCATGGTCAGTGTGTATGGTACGATGGACTATTAAGTTTTACTATGAAATTTGATTATACATGTCCTAAATTTGTCCCAAAACCTCAGATTCCATGCATGGAATTCCTGATATGTGTTATAATTAACCATTAGATTATTATGATATTATTTTTAAGTGTTTAAAGTGTTAAAGTTATTAATAAATAAAATCTTAAAATTTTAACATATGGGTTCTTATAAAATATATATATCACTAAGTTCCAAGTATATTTTATATTTTAAATATTTCTATATAAATAATTTAGCTAATGTTTTATTACAATGAAATTAAATTATCCATGTTATTAGTTTAATAATTAAAATATAAAATGATAAATTATATTTTGTATCTTAATGAAATTTCTAGAATATTAACTTTTCATATAAACTTATAATAATAATATTATTATATGATAATCCTATTTAAGAGGGGAGAGATGACTTTCTTCTTCTGTAATTTACATGAAACTACCAAGGGGAGGAGGAAACCCACCCTTATTCATCTCCTCCCATGTATATTTTACACAACTTTTCAACAATGTCATAATATATCATAGAAAATATGGATTTTCATTTTAAGGAAAGACCCATAAATCTAAATTATTTTTTCTTTCAAGTGTTAGAGAAACCATTTGTGTGACATCTTCACTTAATTGAAGGATTTTATTTCATCTTATAGCTTAATGGCCTATAGGGGTAGTATTTCACAGGTCGTACCCACTAAAATTTATATAATCAATCTGGAGTGGTTGGTTGATCTATGTGTTTTCTTTTATTCTGGGAATCATGAATTATTGGTTGTGATAATCATTGTTTTTTCTAAACTAATGTTGTATGTGATATATATGATGAATGGGAAGGAATTTCTATTTGATTCTTATTATTTTATAAATTATATGGGAAGTAGTTTTCTTAAAAATAATATATTTGGATTTGAATTATACGATGCATATAAGGTTTTTGTTAACAAGTCACTAATGATTTTTTATGAATTAACAAAAAAGTTGTATTAGATTTTTTTATTATGGATTATATGATTTATGAAAATTGTTTTATTGGGGAATTGATGGGTTAAAGTGGAACTTGGATTATTAAAATTACATTTTCATATCTATTATATTTATATTACTCATTCCCATGTGAATATGAAATGTACTTGTATCACTTTTTTGTAATAAAGAATGAATTCTGTTATAAAATTGGTGTTTCATGAGTTATGTTTTGAATTATAAAATACCTGAAACATGGATTTTCCTCATAAAAAATCATTCATACTTGCATGTTAACTTAAGAAAATAACCTTTTGAAGTTATTGGATTTTACTCTCCCTATATATCCTTTTTATTTATAATAAGACTTTGAGTATGGGTGGACTAGTTTAGTGGGTATAGTTCACTACCTCCATTATAGGCCTCATTATAGATTTTTATAAGACTTTGGGAAGCTGTTATTTTAAATATATTGTTTTCTTTTTATAGATATGGTTAATATTAGTATTTAAGACATCATGGCCTTAGTTTTCTCAGGCCTACTCCCATTATATCTAGTCAATTTTTATTAAAGAAAAATTTTCTATTTATATGTTCTTAGTTATACATAATCATTTTCCATTAAAATTTTATAACTTATTTTCTTTGAAGACATATTTTTAACTAAATATTTCTTTGTTCTTTATTTTTAACAAAAGTTAATATGAAATTTATATTTTAAGTTCAAAATATCATGCTATAGTTTATTTTATAATGTTTATAGATAGATCACTTGGTGGGATCCTACTAGGAGTGTTTGTTCAAAAACTACACCCCAAAGTGTATAAAAATGTTATTCCTCGGATGTATTTTTTTAGAAGGAATAACAATTATTCTGTCCATATTTATTAGACTGTGGTCTAGGTATATAGAAAAATAAAGTTGGTGGCATATGAAGGTGTTCTTATGTCATGTGTTGTTAGCAGTGTTATTATTTTATTTTTTCAGTCTTGTATCCTTTATAATATTTTTGTAGTCCTTAAATTGATTTTTTTGTTTAAATCTTATTTCTTAATTGATATTTATTAGTTATTATGTTGTTTCTATTTTTTTCTCATTATTCATTATAGTTTTTATAATAAAAATCATTCCTATCAATAATGGTTGATTCCCATGGCATGTGTTACTAGTTTGCGATGGTTAGGGATACATATCATGTTTATAGCGGGTTAATTTGGGTATTAAGATGGAATATTCTTGGTTATTTCATTATATTACATATAATTTACACCCCTAGATGCTCATAAAATATAAATTTATATGCCTCTCAGACTATATCCCATGTTTTTTCTTTATAACTACTTTAGATAAAATACGCTCATGTATGAATGAAATAATTTTTATTAAATATCCCAAAAATGTAATGGGAAGATTATAATGACTCATCATCGGTCAAACCACGTAAAAAATGCATGATTACTCCTCTTAAACACACTATTCCACTATGGTGTTCTAGGAGGATTGAGATATGATACAATTCAATAATCTCTCAGATGATCAGTAAATTCCTAACTCAAGTATTCACCACCGCAATTGGATTAAGGAATATTAAAACATTTTCATAATTTATCTTATAAGTTTTTACTAAACTATTTAACATTTTCAAAGTTTTTAAACTTTTTCTCATAAAAAACATATAACCACACTAATTGAAGTCATCAATAAAGTTTATAAAGTAACCATACCCAAAACTTCCTTGTGTACTCGTTATCCCACATATATCACTATGTATAATATCCAATAGTTCATCTTTTGTCCTTTTACACTAAAATGTTCTTGGTTATATTTCCTAATAAAAAATATTTTTAGTTAACAGATAGTTCATAATAAAATTATTTTAACAATTCTTCTCTACATAATCTTCGATTTGTTTCTTCTTTATATTCCCAGGGTGATAACGTTAAATATAAGAAGTGTTAAAATCATCTTCAACCTTCATAACTTGAATGTTTTACAATGAATTATCTATATCCATAATGTAAAAATAATATACTATACTCAAAATTTCATAAAACATTTCATCCATATATATAGGAAAAATACAGTTCTAGATTATGAATATAAATACATTATTTTTAAAATAATATATAAAAATAAACTTTCTATTTACTGCTAGAATATATTAACAGTTTTCCAATTATAAAACTAAAATACTAGTTAGACATAGATAATAAGAGAAAAATTCTAATAACTAAAATCCATTCCCATTACCAAAACATATATATACTTATCCTTCTAATAATTCTGTTATATTTATGAGTCTTGATTATCAAGTAAAAAAGTTTAATTCACATCTACTATATAATACACACAATTCAAAATTATATATATAAAGTTATATTAAATTCACATCCATATTCTTAGAATGATTCTCTTTTATAACACTTATAAAACTTAGATACCAATCTATTAAACTTTAAATCTAACATATAGAAGATCTCAAAATGATATTCAGGATGTATTCCATTATCTACAACAAGACATATCTTTATGTGAGTATCATGTTTTATATCATTTCAATAATGACCTCCATTTATTGTATTCCAACTAAAATTATGAACCCATACACCATATCAATTTAGTGATCCAATATCCATATTCAAATAAGTAATTATTCTTCTTTATTTTTCCTCTCATAACATAGATTTTTATGTTGGTCATCATTCCAATCCTGTCAAATATGAGTCTTACATATTTGATTGGATAACCCTTCACCTAAATCCATCATATGGATACAATCAACTCTATTCCTACAGTATCTTATTACATAGTGTTTCCTAGATCAGTGTTATCCAAAAATAAAAATGTGACATAATTACCTATCTCATAGCATTATCCACATCCACCATTCCATACATAAGATAATACATGGGAACTATGCTTTTGAATAAACCTAACTATTTGGATGATTTAGGTTTTGATATGTGGTCATTTTGAAAGGAATCTCACACTTAATATTTTTAAGGTTTCACTGGTCTTTCCATTTTAATATGCTTCATATTCATATCATATGTAACTATTTCATCCCATGCAATATTTAAAACTCTTTCATACAAATTCTTAGAATCCTATTAAATCACATTTATCATCTTAATGGGTTTAGTTACTCACCCCATAATAAAATTCAATTATCTATATAAATGTAAATATATATATATATGAATATATATCATGCTTAAGGTATATAAGACTCTTTTATCTAAATGCTTAGAATCATAAGAAATCATAATTACTACCAGATAAAGTATAGATTGGTGGATAGTTAACCCCAGATATTTTTAGATATACCCTAAGAACTTATACTAGTGAGAATTCCTAAACCAAGTCCCACTATCATTGGCTAAATGCCCCAGATATTCCTCAATCCCAATATAATTATATCACCTAATATTCATAAATCCCAACAAAAACTCATTATTGTATGAATTACATAAAAATATTAATATTTATAAAAGGTAGGAATATATGGGAAAATCTAAAGTCAACATCAAGGACTCATAAAAACCAATAATTAAATCATTAGTACATGAAAATAATTTTTTAAAAAATGGGTAAGCCACCCATAGTGAAAAAATAGAGTCATTTGTAACTAAATTATAGATATATGCAAGCTAGTTTGTGAGTCTGTTTCATTAATTCTGAGTATAACTAACTGATGTGAGGATTTAATATGAATCACAATGAATAAAAATATTTAATGATTTTAATACTGCTATGGAAGTTGACCAGTATCATCTCACAGAGATCTTATCCAATTCATTAATCGATATTTTACACTTATTATGATTTTTTATAGTTTTTAATATTTAATAAAAAAGAAAAAATAGTGGGTGAATGAGTGAGTTTGAAACTCAAGAAGAAAATTAATCCTGCAAATATAGACACATAAGATTAATTTATGAAGAAGGAACTTCTCCTGGATTGTTTCTTTGAAGATCCCTTCACTATCCCCTTATGTAATTCTATGTATCACTAAATTTTCACACTAAAATGAATGAATTAACATACCAAATTATATTATTTATGAGTAAATTCCTAGATCACCGAAGAATTCTCAAGTTCACTTGTTATCCACCACCTTCATAGGATACAAATATAATACTCCTAAATAAATAAATCACTCAACTCACCCCTGGTAAGATCATGCATACCATTATCCATAAAACTAACTAATCTCATCATATATTAGAGAACTAAATATAAGAAGAAAAAATACTTTTACAAATGGAAAATAAATAAGATATGAAGCTGGGATGAGACGCACTATTACCATCCTATTATCCCCAAAACTTCTTAAATTTCCTATGATAAAAAATACATATAAAACATGAATATCCAAGATGTTGGTTGAATATCACAACACTTATCTTTTATAAACCCTTAAGTTAGCTCTCCATTATCATGGAGATTCATATCATGAATAAAAATATAAAATAAAATAGGAGAAAGAGTATGAATAATGAATAAGGAGTGAACATTATATTAGTAAATATAAAAATCAAATACCAATGAAATACTAATCTAAAAATAGCTGAGAAGATGATACCTCAAATTAATTGGGTTGTTGAATTTATAGGATATAGGGAAACCTTATTATTAATTTTATTATTCTATGTTTGTGAGTTCCATTCTATATTTCCACTATATGGAACTATTTATGGGGATATTTCTCCATGTATGAACTCTTTTTGAATCTTCCCAAGTGTTTGATTCATTAACTATCACCCATGATCCTAGACTCCCTTTATTTTTGGATGAATTAACCATGGAATCTCTAGATGGGTTTTCCTAATTTTGGGAGACTAAATAAATGATGGAATTTATAGATTTAAAAATTCTAGGACAATCCACCATATTTTTTGTGTAAATCAAACTTAATCCCATGTTTCATTTTAGTTTAATCAGAAAAGGGGGTGTGAATGTATTATAGATGATGAATCAAGTATGTGGGTTCATTTAAAATGACTACTGACTATGGGGTTTAGTTATAAAAAATGTCTAGGTTTCACCTTACATGAGCTTTTGTGGAGTACATAATTAATTTGATGTCAGTGGTCTCTATTCTTATGTGACAAGCATTGGAATATGATATGAGTCTAGGTGATTAATAAAATATATAACTTATCTTTCTATAGTACCATAATATTTTAAGTGAAGATATCACTATATATATAAAATTGTTTATCTTATGTAACATCAATAACTTATTACCTATATAACAATAAAACATATATATCAGATGAAGATATTATGTATCATGAGGAATTTCTTATGTATCCACTATACTAAAAAACTAAAATATTTTACATATGAATCATATCTCTATGGAGAAAAAGTGAATTATCTTATCTATCAATGAAAAATTTCTTATGTAAGAGGTTTAATTTTTTATGTTTTAGTTGGGGCCAATTATATATCACATCAATATCTTACATACTCTAGTTGACCCATACATAAGGTTTTTTTATTTACCTTGTGGACTCTATTCATGAATTTATTCACACGTAATAATGGACACAAATTTTATTCATATACATGTTCCAATCATGTGGTTTTTCATACATAATGACTTATTGTCAAGTTTAATCACACATGGCCATTGAGATTTTTCATTTAAAGGAAAAAAAACAACCAACAACATATTTAAAATTATAAAACATTTAATATTTTTTATTAATCAGATAAAAATATATATTTTCACTAGAAACCTCAACAAACTCCCACAAATTAATGTATGATTTTTTCTAATAATTCCAAAATTAAATAAAATAATCTAGAGTAATGATTTCAATCCTTTTCTAACAAAATTATAGATTATTACAAATTATAAGAAAATGTATCAATTGCCAAAAATTAATGGTAATTTGGGGGAATATTTGAAGTGAAATACAAATAAAAATTTAAAAATAAAGATTAATTACTCCCCCACATTTTTCCTATTTCACTCCCAAGTAATGAAAATAATTAAATGAAAAATACCATCTTACCTGACATAGATATCCAAACCAGAAAAGATAAAATGCCTTATTATCCATTATTAAAAATTTATTATTAATAATATATAAATACAACTCACTACCCACAAAATCTCACCCATGTTTTTTGCATTAAAATCCTACCCATCAGATAAATAACCTAACTCACATGTAATTTTTTCCTCTTCACTCATAGAACTTTTGAATAGGTTTTTTGTTCATTCCTAGAGTAAAAGTGACCCACTGTAATCATTCCAAGATCCAAGGTTATCTACCGATAGAAACATGTGTAATACTAAAGAGGTATTTTAACATGTTGTTATATAGATCAAGGGTTGTTATGTTTTAATATGAAAAATATTGAGTTAGAAGATAATTTTTTAATCTCAAAATAATATTAAATTTTATATTGTATTAATTATCAAAAAATGATTACAACTCATTCATTTCATCCTATGAAACACTCTTAACTCACTATCCCCATTTTCCTTTTACAGGGCACAACCAGGATAATGTATTATATTGAGTAAATAGCCTTTTATATCAAATATTGAGTGTATTTTTTTCTTTTAGTCTATTTCTATTATGTATTATATATATATATATTCAATAGATAAATATGGGATCATGTATTACAATGATGAATATTTAACTATGACCATACTACCCAAAACATATTTCAAGGCACCCTTCACTCAACCCAAAACCAACGTATATCCTCCTTACATATTCTAAGAACATTATATCTCCAAAACACTTAGCTGAAAATATTATATGAAATGAACAAAAGATATTAGTAGGTGGGGATTAAATCTGTCTAAAATATAGCTTACCTAATAAGCAATTCATGCTTTCTATGTCTCAAAGAAGTTCAAATGTAAAAGTGTCCAGAAAAATGGAGTTTTATATGGGATTTTTAAATTTAATGGTTGCCTTTTAATATATATATAAGAATTAAATCTATAAAAACCTTTCCCCTGGGTCCCTTTCCATGACTACCCCAAGCCTGTCTTCCATAGGCCAGTGGTTGGAGAATAGCACCTGAAAGGAATATCCCTAAAATGGTAAGTCATTGCCTCAAAACTTGTACACACACAGACCTTGAACACAAAAAGAAAAAACCATGTAGTATAACTACTAAAAGTAAAAGTGTGAACTAAAGTAGAATGGGCCAGAATACAAACCCAACTAAAATAAAAATACAATGGAAAGGAAAAATAGCTCCTGAGGTCATCTACCAAGGATCCTACTGGAAGGGTAGGTACAACTCATCATTGCGGCTCTCTGTGTCAACCGGTCACCTCCGTGAACCATCTTGTCCAAAATCCCCAACCTTGGTCAAGGATTTCTATCATCTACACAAGAAAAAACAAGGTGCGGGTGAAACCTGTGAAGGGGTGAGTATAACAATACCCAGTAGGGACCCCGAGACCCCCCAAAGGTGTACCAGAATTCCACAAAGTAAAACCAACGAAGATTAACCCAAATCATACAGAAAACAAATAAAAGACTCAGCTCAAACTAGGTATATAACATAAATAATAGGAGTAAAGATGATTAGTTATAAATCTATTTCATCTTATTCTATCGAGAGTCTTTTTCTTCTAGACAGCACATGGTCGCTATAGGTGTCGATTCACAAGGGATCGTTAGGTGGTGACCCACAGAGGATTTCTAGGTGCTGACCCACATAAGATCGTGAGGTGCTGACCAACATAGGATCGTCATGTGCTCACCCACATAGGATCTCTAGGTGCTAACCCACACAAGATCACTACGTGATTACCCACACACGATTGCTAGGTGCTGACCTGTAGAGGATCTCTATTCCTTCTTCATGTCACAACTAGCCACTGGATTCCCAAAATTAGTACACTTGATTCTGGAGTATCCACTCCACAAGTGATCAGCCACATTTTAACTTGAATTAAGTCCCGTGAAGAAGTAACCCAATTAACCACAATGTCATAAGGGTTCAAATGCAACACACGACACATCAATTAGTTGCTCAATCTTAAAGTTATAGTAATTTTAGTGTTAGGGGCTCAGTTGGATTCAAGTCTGATCCAACCTTGTCGTACTCTAACATTCTCCAAAATCCAAGTGGAGCATCTCAAAAGGACCTCCTAGTCTTAAGGGTTCTAGCACCGTAGATGATTCGTGAAACAAACGTATGGTTTAGGAGTTACACTCATTTAAGATAAAATGTGCCCAAAAAGGGTCAGGGTCCTGTTAGAATCAATAGGACCGACCCAAACCGGACCACTGGGCCTGGCATGAAGGGGATGGGCATGGTCCGGTTTGGCTGGGCCTGGCCCGGCCTGATATGCCATGGGCTTGGCCCGCTGGGCCGCAGGTTCTTCCAGGCCCACCCGGATGGGTGAAACCCACCAACAGGGTGCGAGTTTACTCCCCACATGATTTTCCAATCCATTCAGGTTTCATCAATCAGTGGCACTGGTTAGCACCATTCTAATTGGTCATTCCACCAGACCGGTCACCTACGGAACCTGCAAACAATGGGTTCTCTATCCTCCATGGCTTGAAGCCGCGCCCCTCCTCCACGGTGTGCCACCTAGCTCCAATGTGGCTAGAACTGGCCAGCTTCCTCCTTGAATCGCTGCGGAGCCTTCGGGCGCCACCACCTTCTCACGACCGACAGTTTCTAGCCACTGCCTCTTCCAATCGTTGGTGCCTTCACAGCGATGATGATTCCGCAGGCCACCGGTGAAGCTTCGGAGGTCCGATTTCTTTCCAGTCTACACCAACAGGCCTCCCGAGACAACACATACATTGTGAAGCCCTCAGTTTCACCTTACCACAATATTTTCTAGTCTCCCACAAAGAACGCAACCAATACTAATATCAGTGGAGTGTCTAACCCTTGTTCGTTCGGCCTGATCCCTTCATATTATCATTATAACATGGAATAAATTAAATTGTCAACAAGAGTAGAAGAATCGGTAAACTCTTTGAATAAAACTCCTACATTGAACATGTTGGTAGACAATGTAGATGAGTAAGAAAGGTATACTTTCATAGTGTGTTTGTTGGCGTTCGTCGAAAATAAGATTAAATCCTCTAAGGCATCGAATCTTCATTCTATGTTGGAGGAATTCATCTCCTGCACTTCATCGTAGGATCCTCTCGTGAGTGCATAATATCCCTTCCCAACCATTGTTTAAATAGATGAACAATGGAGTTTAACTCACCCCACAATTAATGAGGTTCATTAATGAATTCAATTAATTAACCCATTAATCTATCGACACTTCGGTTGTACAAGCAAGTGCAACCGACCATTAAATGGTTTGACAACCCAGCGGTCCCACCTCTATCACTCATTGGTTACAAAGAAAGAAATAAAATTACTCGTTGAGTTATTTTATTATTTCTTTTTAAATTCCTAAAATTTACTTTTTCATTTGAAGTTTTCCAGTTGGAGTTAGGTTTCACCTAAGCGAATCCCAACACTGCGAATTCAATGGTGCCCTTGGATTTTTAATCTGAGCACTGGATTAAAAGATAAAAATCATTGCTAGTAAATATACTGAATTTACCTTAAAAAAGTTAAAAAATTATTAACATTCACCCTCAACCCGCGCCGGTCGAGTTTAGGATCCACCCAAGGAGAAAATGGCCTCACGAGCTCAACAGTACTCTCGGATTTCCAATCTGAGTTACCATTTAGGAGTTATATAATTTAACAATAAAATAATTTTTACTTAATTATTTTTTTTATGACCAAAAACTAACTTCCATTATTATCCCGCATCGGCTAATATTAGGATCTGCCTAAGAAAAGCAAACCATCACGAGCTCAGTGGTGGTCCCAGATTTTTAATCTGAGTCACAATTTGGGATTTATAAGAATTTGAAAAATAAAATAATTTTAATTAATTGTTTTATTTACGGTTATTCCATTTTTGGGTTTCCTCACTGGAGGCTAGCACCAATTAAACTGAAGTCACACTTAGGATAAATCAGCCATCTTGAACACAATGGTGCTCCCAGATTTCTGATCTGGGAAACCTTTTACGATTTATTCTTCTATTTTAGGAAAACTACTCACACGTGCTATTTAAAGCTTAACATTGTTTTCGATGGATCATTATGGGCACTCCAGGCCTCAAAATCAAGTTTTGTCAATTTCCGCAGTCTCGTAAAAATACCATATAATTAAAAAATATATTTGGAAATTATGGGTCTTTACATCCACCTCACCTTTGGGATTTATATTCCTAAAATACCTTATAAAGATGGGAAAACAAATCAGGGTACTGAGCACGTATCTGAGACTCCTGCTCCCATGTGATCTCCTAGAGGTTCCCATGCTACCACCGAACTCACACCAGTGGAATCGACCACCCAAGAAGGACCTGCTCATGTCGATACTCTATCACTACCGAGAACTCTGTTAACTTCACCCCATCATCAATTTCCAGCTCTCCCCATTTAATAACATGCTATGGATCATGAACATACCTCCTCAACTAAGACATATGGAAAAAATTATGCACCTAGTGCATTTTCGGGGGAAGATCTAGATGGTACACCACCTATCCCACTCTGTAGAGAATCTTGAATGGTCTGAAGAACCTCATAGTTAGCTTGCTACCATAGCCAAATATCCACAATCTTTGTCAAGGTGAGACCAATAGGAAGATACGGTCTCCTTATTCAAACTCCAAGTGTCTATGTATCCTATCTGAAAAATAATTATGTCATCTCTGTGAAGTATTCATCCACTCCTGGATGATATGCACCTTCTCAGTGGTATCCCATACCAACTCTGGACCCCTAAGTGTTGACTCCCCTGGGTCTGTCCAGCATAGATGTGATCTTCATGGTCACCTGTACAAAGCCTCGAACAGAGCCATGCTAATGGTGGAGTGATAACTTTTGTTGTATGTGAACTCCACCTATGGAAGTTGGTCCTCCAAACTACAAGGAAAATCAAGGACACAAGCACGAAGCATGACCTTGAGTGTTTGTATGGTTCACTTTGTCTGACCAGCTTTCTGAGGATAGAAGGTGGTGCTTAAGAGTAGCTGAGTCCTGAACGACTCCTGCAATCACTTACACAATTGGGATGTAAAACAAGCATTACGATCTGAGATGATCTTTGATGCACCCTGTGAAGCCGCACAATCTCTTGTACATAGATACATCCCAAGCCCTCTACTAATCCCTGCTCTCAGATTGGTAGGAAGTGGGATAACATGGTAGGTTGGTCAACGATCACCCAGAAGGAATCATGGCCCCTAGATGCACGTGGAAGTCCCATCACGAAATCCATGGAGATACCATCCCACTTCCATTCTAGCACCTCAAGTGGATGTGCTAAGAATGCTGGAACTTGATGCTCGACCTTCACTTGCTAAAAAGTGAGGCATCGTGAAATGAACTCTGCCACTGTTTTCTTCATCACTGGCCACCAGTACTAATGTAAGAGGTCCTGGTATATCTTCACAACACCAGGATGTTCCTCCAAAGGGGATGTGTGGATCTCCCTCAACACCTCATCCTTCAACGTTACTGATACCATGGTGTTTCCTTTGAAGAGGATGACATGATCCCTGCCTTCATAAAATCCTTCAGAATCCTATTCTGAGGATATTTGAGTATGTCAGGTCTCGCAGTCAACTTCCCCAAGTTGTGCCTCCCTAACTCGCTGAAGAAGTGGGGGAGTGACAGTCATATACTATAGGTAAGATGATCCATCACTATCCACAAATGATAACTAAAACATGGCTAATTTCTCTATCGCCTCACTTAGTTAGTGTAGACCTAACATCATACTCAGTGCATCTACTACTATGTATTACCTTCCCAGGATTGTTGACCATCTCTAAGACATAGTCCTAGAGGAACTATAGCCATCGATGATGTATCAGGTTCAGGTCCTTCTGTGAGAAAATATACCTAAGACTCTTGTGATCAGAGAAGATAGTAGACTGTTCATCCAATTGTACACTTAGCTCTCAGAGCTCTGTAGGTTCCATCTAATATGCAATTGTAGATATTAGTGTCATCCTTGGGTACAATACAATGCAGAAGTCCCTCCCCCTACGAGGAGATAACCTTGGAAATGTATTTTGAAAGGATGTTCCTGAACTCTTCCACTACTGTTTGGAACTGAAAACTCAAAACACATGTTTCCATGAGGGTAAGGTTGTCTGATATAAGAGTGATTGGCTACACCCTCTTATGCATGAGTTTATCTCATGCTGCCTGGGTTTCCTTTTTTTTCAACCATGGAAAACCCCATTCTAATTATGTAAGTATACCACAAACTTTTTTCCTAAAATATTCAATCTCAGGATGAACTATAGATGACCATCCCATACCCAAACTAACATTGTAAGGACTCAATGCTTTAACCAAGAGGTTCCAACTGAAACTCTTGCCTCAAGGGTCAGATCCCACAATCGGAATATGTGTGATTATTGAGTCTCCTCCCATTGGTATCTCTAGACATAAGCGTTAAGCCAAAGGTTTAACCGGAAACTCTAGGTCTTAAAAAAGATTCGTGACAAGAAGGAATGATTAGTACCTATGTCTATTAATTACAGAAGCTATTAGTAGACACATACCGTACCTCGGATCATCTATGGATCCCTTGGGTCACACTCCTTGACCACATGTAGCTACACCCTTCTCCTATCCTCCATCTCTCTAAACATGGTGAGGACCACATTGGGGTGGTGGTAATAACATGTCGAAATTTACACCACCTCTGGTTGCTATCCCAGCTACCCTTTCACATCAGATGCCCTACAGATTCATCTATCCATAACAATTTCTCTTCCTGGTACATTTTTACACATCTAAGTCCTTGAGACTGGTGTCAGTTTCCTGCTTTCCCACTGCTGATATTCACTGATAGTATCTAATTAGCCAAATAATTTTCAACCACAGTGGTTCTCTCTAGTACCCTAACATATGTAATAATTCATAGAGGAATAGTGATAGCTGGTATGTCCCTGAACACATCTCACTTGGAGGTTTGAGCCTTGAAGTGCTGGTAGTATCATATTCATCAAGTGCCTATAATGTTAGGTACACCTCGATGAATACTCAATTAACAACATGTCGTCCTAGAGAAACTGTAGAAGATCTTAGGAACAGAAACCCCTTATACATTCAGGGAATGATACCCCCTTCTCTAATGAATGTTCTCAAGCTATGTACATGAAAAATAAGTCATCTCATCGTAAGATATGGGTAATATAAACCCTTCCATAACCATACTGAGCCACATAGAATGTTCATTTCCCAGACCACCATCTGATCTAATGGTGCCCTGTATAGATGGAAAATCAGTCACCAACTCAAGCTAGTACATACACACCTGTGAGTCGGGCTCGCCTTGGAACCTGAGGGGCATATGTCCCTAAAACTCATGTAATGAACTGATCCTATATGTGTCATCTACCATTAGTTCCGTTAGTAACTACTAACCATCGGTAAATGGTATCACCGGGACACTGCCTGAAGGTACCATCTTAGGTAAAATTCCTTGTATTGAAGCCTCATCACATTATGAAACATTTTCATGGTCATGCATTGGAATCCTAGCTGGATGTCTGTGTCGAGGAATCTTGAAAGAGAATCAAGATGAACCATGGTCAATAAGTTATACCTGGTGAGCTAACTCAAAAGTCATCAAAAGAAAAAAAATTCAAAAACACACACAATCAGTGTTTTCATATACCAAGTCAGAAATTAGAATTCAGTGTCATGGTGTATGGATATGTTGGTCGCAACACCAACATTGGACTCCCTATATTTTAATACAAACTCAAGACACTTAACACTATTGTTCCATTGAAAATATAAGAGACTTAGTTATTCGATAGAACTGACCATCCTCTGATACCACTTTTTCATGACCTATCCCCCAGGTCCCATGTCATGACTACCCCAAGCCCACCTTACATAGGTAAGAGATTGATCACTAGAATCTGAAAGGAAAATACCTAAAATGGGAAGGCATTTCCCCAAAACCAGTATACACACAGACTATGGACATAATAGGAACAAACCATGTAGTATAACTATTGAAAGTAAAAGGGTGAACTAAAGCAGAATGGGATAGAATTCAAACCCAAATAAAAAATAAAACAGAATGGAAAAAAACTCTTGAGGTCGTCCGCCAAGGATCCTACCTGAAGGGTAGGTATAACTTGTCACTAAGGATATCTGCATTAACTGGTCACCACCGTACACCATCTAGTCCTAGCTCCTAATCCTCTGTCAAAGATGATCATTGTCTACACAGGACAAAACATGGTGCGGTTGAAGCCCATGTAAGAGTTAGAATAACAATACCCAATAGGGACCCCAAGACCCCTCGAAGGTCTCCCAGAATTCCAAAAAGGAAAAACCACAAATCATAACCCAAATCTCATAGCACAAGTAAGAAAATACAGCTCAAACCAGGTATATAACTTAAATAAAAGGAATAAAAATGATTAGTCATAAAGGTAGACCATCTTATTCTATCGAGAGGCTTTCGCTGTTAGACCTCACAAGGTCGCTATAGGTGCTGACCCATAGCGGATTTCTTGGTGATGACACAGAGAGGATCGCGAGGTGCTGACCCAAAGAGGATCTCTAGGTGGTGACCCACACAGGATGGTGAGGTGCTGACCCACAGAGTATCACTAGGTGCTGACCCACACAGGATCGCTAGGTGATGACCCACACAGGATCGCTAGGTGTTGAACCACACATGACTGCATGGTGCTGACCCACACTGGATTGATAGGTGTTAACCCACAAAGGATCCTTAGGTACTGACCCACACATGATCGCTAGGTGTTAACCCCTAGAGTATCGCTATTATTTCATCACGTCACAACTAGCCACTACATCCCCACACTTAGTACGCTTGATTCCAGATGATCTGATCGACAATCCAGAAGCCATTTTTCAACAACCAAAAAGTCCCAAAAATAAGTAGCCTGATGAACTTCCAGGTCATAAGTGTTCCAACGCAATATACAGTGTGTCAATTGGACTCTCGGTCTGTATGTTATAGTCATTTTAGTGTCGGGGCCCAGTTGGATTCGAGTCTGATCCAACCCGGCCGTACTTCAACTTTCTCAAAAACCTAAGTGGAGTGTATCTAAAGGACCGGATCTTCCTAAGGGTTATAGTTCCATACATGGTTCATCAAATAGTCATCTGGTTTAGGATTTACGCCCATTAAAGTGAAACTAGGCCCAAAAAAGTTCTAGGTCATGTTCGACAGAGTCAAACCGACCCGACCCATCCCGCTGGGTCCTCCCGAAGGGGCTGGGTTCAGCTTGGTTTGGAAAGGCTCAACCCGACATTATGGCCCATGGGATGGGTCCGCTGGGCAGTAGGTTCGTCCTAGGCCACCCGGCTGGGCAAGGCCCACCGAGCCAAGGAACCGCCTGGCTCGCTGGCTGGGTGTGGCCCACCGAGCTGCAGAACCACCTGACCTACTAGCTAGGCAGGCCGCCAGCTGGGAATGGGTCCTCTCCCCTCCTGAACAGCCAAGAAATTCAGGTTTCATCCATCAGAAACACCAGTTGATGCCCCTCCACCTGGACGGTTTCCTGAACAAGTCACCTGTGGAACCCACGGACCGTAGGTACGCCCTCCTCCGCGGATCATCGGCGCACTGCGACACCCATCTCCTACACAACTAACAATGGTCGGTCGTAGCCTTTGTCTGCCACAATGTCTATGGGCACCATCCCCTTCTCATGGATGGTAGTTGCTGGTCGCCGCCTCCTCCAGTCGCCTGTGTCATCGCACTGACAAGGCTTCCACGGGTCACTAGTGAATCTCTGTTGGTCCAATTTCTTTCCTATGTGTGCCTACAGGCCTCCTAGGATAGCGCCGACACTGCGCAACCCTCAGTTTTACCTTGACGCCATATTTTCTGGTCACCCACAAAGAACAAAACCAATACTGAGATCGGCAGAGGTTTCGGGCCTTGTTCGTTCGACCCACACCCTCGGCGTTAACATTATAACATTGAAGCAATTTAATCATCAACAAGAGTAAAAAAATTATAAAACTTTATGAATAAAATTCCCACCATGAACATGTCGTTATACAGTGCAGATGAGGAAGATGGGTCTGCATTCGTAGCATGTCCATTGGCGTTTGTCGAACTCTGAATTGAATCCTCTAAGGTGTCGAAGCATTGTTCAATGTTGGATGAATTTTTCATCGGCACTTTGTCATAGATTCCTCTTTTGAGTTCACATAACCCACACCCATGCTTTGTTTAAATAGATGGAGAGATGAGTTTAAATCACCGCACAATTAATGAGGTTCATTAATGAATTCTATTAATGAACCTATTAATCTACTGATAGTACGGTTACACAAGAAAGTGTAACTGGCCATTAAGTATTCTGACAACCAAGCAGTCCCGCCACCGTTGCTAATCAGTTACAAAGAAAGAAATAAAATAACTCATTGAGTTATTATTTTTTGTAAAGTCTAAAAAGTAACTTTTTTGTCCGACCTTTTCCGTTCAATGTTAAGCTTCACCGAAGTTAATCCCAACACTATGAATTCAACGGTGTCCTTGTATTTTTAATCAAAGCACTGTTTCAAAAGATAGAAATCATCGCTCTCATGTTTACTGAACTTACTGTAAAAAAAGTTCAAAAATTATTATCAGTCACCCTCGACCTGCGCCGGCTGAGGTTAGGCTCATCCTAAAGGGAACTCAACTCCATGAGCTCAATGGTAGTCTCGGATTTCCAATCCGAGTTACCGTTTAGGAGTAAAATAATTTATCAATAAAAATTATTAATTAATTATTTTATTTATGTCCAAAATCTAAATTTCACTGTTGTTCTGCGCTGACATATGTTATGATATGCCTACTGAAAGCATACCCTCATGAGCTCAATGGTGGTCTTGTATTTTTAATCTAAGTCCCCATTCTTGAGTTATAAGAATTTGAAAAATAGAATTATTTTATTTAATTATTTTATTTAGAGTTATTCCATTTATTGGTTTTCTCACTAGAGGCATGCGCAGACTAAACTAAAGTTACACCTAGGGTAAACCCACCATCCTAAATGCAACGGTGCCCTCATATTTCTGATCTATGCAACCATTTAAGAGTTGTTCCACATTTTCAGGAAATCTAATCACGTGTGCAATTTGAAGAGTAAATGTTTTTCTATGGATAATTCAAGGAACTCCGGGCCTTCGAATCATGTTCCATCAATTATAACATTCCCTTAATTATCCCATATAATTTAAAAAAATTATTTGTAAATTATGGGTCTTTACAAAATCCTATAGTTTGAAATAAGAATCAAGGTGTGTTCTAATTTCACAACAATACTTGTGACTCTCAAGAAAGGGTTTATAAGGAAGAATAGTTAAAAATGGTCTCAGAATCTCTCTCACTTTAAAAAATAAAAAATAGTTAGGGAATGATAGCATGTATTATACATTCATTTATAGCCTATTGATATAAGTTAAATTCCATGAAAACCCTAAACAAACTCGCATAATTTTTCATTTAAACTCAACAAAGTCAAAACCAGTGAAATCCAAAAAATTGGAATGTTGTTTTCATAGGAAATGAAAATTTAAAATAAAAAGGTAATATCACCCCCCACACACACACTCATAAAAAACTACCCATTTAAATCAATAAATTGTAAAAACATAGGCTGTGAATAATAAAGGGAAAAATATTAATACAATATAATTATTTTCCTAATGGAAAATTTGAGTTAGAATCCTAGTTGTTTCCATTTATTCTCTTTTAAACCTCCATTAAAATTAATATTCAATATTTGAATTTATTCAAATTATATAAAAAATGAAAAATGGTAGAGGTATTTTAATATTTCCCAAGTTAGTGTTGTGTTTTATCTACCTATATCCTGGATATTTTAGTGTATCAACCCCAAATAAATTTTGTTTTGGGTTTCTTTCATAGAAACGACCTCAATTGATTGTTTCCAATTTCCATCAAGGGACACTAGAGTTGAAGTACCCCATGAGTATATTATTTCAAGCCAAACCCCAAATTATTTCAAAATAAAATAAATCTGAGGAATAAGAAATAAGGATCCTTTATATTATATGTAACTCTCTCTAGTAGGTGTTTTTTTTAGTGTTTGGCGAGTAGTTGTTTCACCATAGGTCTGAGACCTTCTAATTCCTCTTGGTTTTCCACCACTACAGTAGTGATTTTCTCTTTATCCAAGGATATTTTAAAGGCTTACAAATCATATATGTTATCTTTTGAAGTTGTTTCTTCATGAAAAACCACTTGTATTTATTTATCTTCAGCTATTTTTATTATTATTTTCTCTTCTATGGTAGGATTTACTCCATCTCTATGACTGTATAGGGTTGTGTATAGCTCAGACAAACATGAAAATTTAGAATACATAGACTTAAAATGTAAATCCAGAAATGAAAAATAAAATAAAATTTAATATAACGAAGGTTTAACTCCATTAGGTAGTTTTTCCTTATGCTCTTGATCATTTTATCTACTAATTCCCCCTATAGTTTTTTGGATGGTATAGTGAGTAAAAAATTCTTTCTTCAAAGCTTATTATCACCATTTATTTATATTTATTCAAGGAATACTGAAATTTACTTAGTAATAATTTTCAAAACAAAGAGAATTATTTTTTAAATCAAATTTAGTGAATGTAAAAATGGTGAATTTAAGAGTTTTAATATCTCCATATAATGTTTCATTCCTAATATTTTGATCTCCTTGAAGTGGCTATAGAATAATCTCTAAAATGTTTGGGATTGAAATCTTTTCAAGTGATTATTACACGTACTTTATGTCTTCTTGAGAAAATTACATTGGTAATATTTCCTCTTTTTCTTCGTTTGGTTTTCATTGTCCTTGATCCATGTTGTCTTAGAGATTATTGACCATCATAGATATCATTTCCTTTAATTCTCACATA
Organism: Viscum album; assembly: GCA_963277665.1. Taxonomy (NCBI): domain Eukaryota; kingdom Viridiplantae; phylum Streptophyta; class Magnoliopsida; order Santalales; family Viscaceae; genus Viscum; species Viscum album. Next base: position 93,386,964 of record OY728155.1, read on the forward strand.
TATATATTTTTTACTCCTTTTGTTTTTGGTCTAGTAGTAAATAGCTAGAGAGTAACTCCTAAATCCCCAATAGTTTTGTTTTATCAATAATCTAGCAGTGTGGTTGTATTTGGATTGAATGGTGGATGGTCATATTATGGTACCAGATTTTACCCTCCTACCCATTAGTTTTCTCTATAGGTTTCTAAAATTAGGAACTTTGAATTACTTCATGTGGTTATTATGGGAAGAAATATTGGTCATTTGGAAATTTTATGTCCAGGTTTAATTATCTATCCTTAGTATTGATTTTATCAAACTCTTTAAATAGGTCATAAATTTTGTGATCCATTATTTAATAATGGCCACACTTTTTGGTTTATCCAAGATTGAAGGAAAAAATGAAAGAAAAGAAAAAATATAAACAAAAAAAACAAAAGAAAATAGGAAATTATTTATGATGTGAAAAGTAATAATGTGATTAGTTGGATACCTTTCAATAGTTTTGATAATTTGAGTCTTCCATGGGTTTCACAAGAAACCAACATTTATAACTTCTATAACGTAGTTAGGGAATCTGACTAGAGACTTCTCATTATGATATGAGATGGTACACTTGATATTATTTAACACATATTATTATTCTTTAAAGTTTTTAATATTAAATAATAATAATAGTTAGGGGGTGTAAAATTGAAATGAAATAATAAAATGAAACATGTAAATATAAACATATATAATGAATTTAGGAAGAAAAAACAGGTCCTTGAATTTTTCTAATATGTTCCCTTCTCTATCCCATTTAATATTTTAATTCTCACTCGATTTTCAGAATATATATATATATATATATGGACATCCCTCCCTACACTCTTCATGTGTTAATTCCTGATCACCCATGATTACTTAATTCTACTAGTTATCCACATCGATTGTAGGAAAAAAAATAGAATACTCTTCTGTCGATAAAGAACTCCACTCGCAACCTTAGAAATCTCCAAATCACCATTATCTATCAAAACCACTAATCATAACATATATTTGTGAGCTTAATGAAGGGAGGAAAAATAATTTTATGGTTGGGAGGAAATTATATAAGATATAGGGATTAAAGGCACTAGCACTATCCTCTCATCCTAAAAACATTCTGAATTCCCTCAGATCAAACATGAAATAAAACATGAATGATTATGATCATGAGTGAAAATCATAGAACCTATCCCGAGGAAGCCCTTGGGATATCTATCCATGATCATCAAGTTGGAGATCACAAAAATAATATGAAAAGAAAATTTGGGAAGAAGCATAAATAATTAACACAGATTGGAAATTATATTAGTAAATACTAAAATAAAATAAAGAAGAAAACCTAATATAAAATTATTTGAGATTTTAATTCATAAAATGTATTCGATTTATGAAATAATAGGCTAAGAATGAACATTTTTCTACGTTCTAGAATTATATTGTCACAACCTCCACCTAGTATTGCCCCCACATGGAACAATCAAGGGGGGTATTTCACTATTTATGATATCTTTGTGAATTTTCCTTAGTATGTGATTTCTTCACCATCACCCACTATCACAGTATTGCTTAATTATTTGATGAAGGACTCGTGGAAACTTGAGATTATTTTCCCAATATGGGGAGAAAAACTAAATGAATGGGTTTTTAAGATTTACATAATCTAGGTCGAGCCCCTAAATTATTGGTCTAAATTAGATTAAATCTCACAATGAATTGGTATTTAATCTCATGTGTGTGGGATTGTATACCTATTATTGGATGACCATAATGTGAAGGTTTAACTTATGTGATTTTTATTCATTAAATTTATTCATACATGTGGTCATGATTCACCTTACATTAGCTTCAGTGGAGTAATCAATAAACTTGACATGAGTTTTAGGCATTATAACACGAGAGGAATTTGAATCTGATATGAGATCCTAGAATACTTATTCATACACATAGCTAACTTCTCCTTCTAAAGAAAATTCATATCTTATAAATTATAAAGATGTCCAAATTTCTAATAGTTTTCAATACTATGTAACAGAAATAATATCTTATTCAACCAATAAATATTGTTACATATCATATGATGATATTATGTATCACTATGAATTTATTACATATCCCTTATATAGTCCAACTAAAATATCTTATATATAGGGAATATCTCTCCAATTATAAATGCCTTTATCTTACCTAGTAGTGAACAATTTCTAATGTATGGGATTTAATCACCATTATACTATATTGGATATATTTCATATGTTATTAATATCTTACATATACCATTTAACCCATATGTATGTTTTTTCCCTTTACCTAGTTTCATATATTATTGAATTTTTTCACATGTCATTCTAGGTTGTGAATTTTATTCATACGAAATTATTAGGCTGTGTAGTTATTCTTATGAATGGACTTCTAATCTAGTTTAATCTCATGTATACCCTAAGATATTTTATTTAAAGTCATTTTTAAACCCGCCCAACATTTAAAATTACGCATCTTTAAAAATTACTTCTTAATCACATGTATGTGCAAATATTTCGACCTAAAACATTAATGAAATACCATAATTCAATATATGATTTTTTATAATTATTAGAAAAAATAAATAATACCATTTAGACCCATTATTTTATACATTTTTAAATTAAATGAAATATTATTCTAAAGTATCATAATTTTATTAATTTCCCTAAATTAATGACAAAATAATTACAAATAAAATAATAATTTACTATTTTTTCATTTATCAGAGACAGGTACCTCACCATGAAAAACTACATACAATCCCTTAGAGGATACACCACTTACGAGTGTGATAATTGAGGGTGAGATAAGAACTTGACAACTAACACAGTATCCAATTAAAAAAACTAAGAGTTGAATAAATCTCTTTTTATACAAATAAATCCCCAAAAAATATTTTACTTTATCCATAATATAATATATACTACCAAACCTAACATAAAATACAATAACTATTGATCCCCTCTTATCACATAATACACTACCATCAACCATGATATCATTAGTGCATAACCCATCCCTGATGGGTGTTAGGCCTTGAATAGTTGTTTTCTAATGCATTCACTAGACACTAGCCACCAAAGGAAAAGACACTAGAATTTGATACACATCCCTTATAAAACAATCCATAAAGTTTGAAGATCAACCACACATATGTTGACAGAAAGAGGATTATTTGTTTTATTGTTGATGAATATAGTGAATAGGAAGTGGAATTTATTACAATTCTTTCTTCATTTAAAGACAAAAAAATTGTAAATTAATGGTGGGATATCATTAAACTTTCGTGAGATAAATTTATTTGACCACATGTGTTGAAGTGATACCATGTGAGGTATGTTAAGAGAAAACACATTATAATGGATCATCTATATGTCGTTTTCAGTGAGCACTAGAAAATCCAAGGGACTGTGTGGTGGAATTTATTAACCTCTTGATTGTCTATGTAATGACACATTGGAATTGATTGATCACAAGAATAATCGAGTGACCCAATGAATAGATTATTGATTGCACTCTATAATAGAGAGGTTGTATAAAGGGGATGAGTAAAATCAAATTATAGTAGATCTATAATATAAATATTCTAATTGACTACACATTGGTATAAATTAACCACATGTTTTAATGATATTCTACATTAATAAAAATTAATGTCATTGAGTTGCACAGTAGTTGGAGCTATGGTGAACTAAGCATAGAGATGAAAATCCTAGTTATCCAATAAAGTACAAACATCATTAAAAAATATACCAGGATTATTTTAAAGGAGTCTCTGGTATATAGATTTAATGTTGAAGAAATAAGTGAGATTTAGTGAAACTATTCAAGTGCACTGAAGAATAAATGATAAAAAGGATGTGATTTTCATATCAGTTTTCATAAGAATAAAAAGATATACTAGCGAAGTTGGTCTTGAATTTCGCCTTCAAAAAGTGGGTTTGAATACTTTTTTATATAAAATTAGGATAAGGTGTCATGGAAAGTCTTATGTTTTGTATAAATGGTGACACGTCAAATTAGAGAAATGTATATATGCATGAAAATTTCATATGGTGGAGTGAAATATTATCATGTAATGAAAGAGGTATAGTTTTGATGGTATTTATGATTACTAATTACAATATTGTAGTTATCATGATCCCATTAGTATAAAATGAAAGTATTTATTTATACATGAGGATTTATTGTGAAAGATATGTGTGTTTATATAATAAGGAAGATGATTTTGCATTTATATATGTTTATATACAGTTGGAAAAGGTTATTGAATTGGTTTCTTATGGAATCTATTATTAAGACGAGATTATATATTTTTGGTAAATTGAATTTGAAAGTGTTTAAATTATACTATAAATATTTGAATAAATATAAAAGGGAAGATGAAATATTCACTATATGATATCTAATTTAAAATTTTTGTATATAAATATAGTGAGTGAAAGGTGATAATAATGGAGAGGTAATAAGAATATACGAGGTTCTTGCTCACTATTTTACAAAAAATAAATGAATATGAATATTAAAACTTTCATAAATGAAGGTTTGAATAATTCAAGAAGCATAATGATGATGTTTAGAAGCCTATTGGTGAAGTTTCATTTTGTTGTTGAAAAAATATCATATTTTCAATGGAAGGATCACATGCACAGTTAAGAGGCTATATCACAATCAAAGTGATGGATATACCATGCTTGATGTAAACCACAAGTATTTTTTTATTGAATTGTGTAATCAAGGATTGAATCCAGATTTTTTTATGGACTGTATACTCTTTTATGTAGTGATCCTTTTAAACTCATGTGTTTATGTGGTTGTTCTATTATTATGTGTTTATGAATATTCGTTTTTCTTTAACCAAAGGAAATTTTTTATTAAATATTAAAACATATATATAAGACCACTATTTCATCCCCCCACTCCAATATCTTAGTGGTCACACCGATCCTGACTGGTCTTTCAATTTGTATCGAATCACTTTTCCTTTATTAACTCTAAGATATTTTAAGTTTGAATAAGAAGAAGAAGTCTTACATAGATGTTTAGGACTCAGATAACAGTAAGGGTATAGTTTTATTTTATGGGTAAAACTACCATATTTAGAAGGATGGAATATTTCCTTATCCTTTATCCGTTGGATAAAAAGTTTTAGAAACTATTTTAGAAAATTTAACTTCTCTTTATGATGGTTCTCCCTTAATTTTTATATCTAATTATAATCTCTATAATGAAGGAAGATATTAAAATGTTATATTTTCCTCTCTATTGGAAGTTGAATTCATTTAGGTTAAAGAATTGGAATGGATAAAGGTATCTAGGATAAGTTGAAGAATATTTATGAAGGGAACATGAAAGTGAATAATGAAATGTTAAAAATTTGGATATTTAAATATTGGTATTTAAACATGAGGGGTGATGAAATTTTTATTTATTTATTCATAAGGAGTAATGATATTGTAATCACCTAAAGAATCCTTAGAGAAACATTAGAATTATCAATATTTATTTAAACTTTATTGAGAATTCTTCCTCATAGATATTATTAAAAGGTCTCATATTTGGAAGATATATATCCTTAAACTATCTCCCTATTTTAATTTTATAGTATTCTTATTATATATGATATGAGAAAATAAAACTCTATAAAAATAAAGGTAATGAATTATCATTAAATCTACTTTAAATATAATAAGAAAAAATTTAAAAAAAATATTTTTTGACAAAGATGATTACAATTATGATTCATGAGATTAAGTGATTAATATTTTTTTACGAATTCATGTCTTTATTTTACAAAAATTTGAAAATACAAACAAATTATAAGTTAAAGTTTCCATTAAAGTGATTTAATTGTTGGTCCATTGGATATTTTATATGAAATTTTTCAATATTGAAGGAAGATAAAGATAGTGATGAATAAATAGTATGTACATGAATATCCATGAAGAATAAGGTAGAAAAATAAAACTCTTATTCAGAAGGAATTATTAAGAATTCTTCTAAATAAAAAAGGGATTTTTTGTCCAAATATGGGGAATATAATGACAGTGAAGAAGTGGAAGATGAAAATTCTAGTAATGAGGGTGATTATATATTTCTTATTAAAAAGGTGAATGATGGTATTTTTTCTTTTGATAAAAAAGAAACTCTGAATAAGAAGAAAAATAGAAAATCATATGTATTTCATGTAAAAATGGGAATAAAAGAATACCGCTCAAAAATTTGAAATCTAGAAAAAGAGAATAAATAATTAATGGAATAGGAAACCTTGTAAACAATCAAAAAATAGTGCTAAAAATATACATTTTTAATAGATATTTACAACTTTAAGAAGTCACTTGATGAATTAAAAAACTCAACATCAATCTTTTTGAAAATATAATTTATAAGGAGAAAGACGTTTTCCTTCAATAGTAAATTTTTAATCGAATATAAACAAGGAATATCTAACTTCTAAAATTCAATTATGGAAGTTGGTGAAATATATAAGAAATATTAGACACAATAATATCCAAAAATATATTTCTCAAAGTTTAATAACAGGGATAAAGATGTTATTAAAGGGTCCCATAAGAAGAATCATGTCATCAGGGCCATGTGTGTAGCTAAAAATGAGTACAAAGATTCTGTAATTTCTATGAAATACAATTTTGAATAAAAAAATCAAAATAACCAAGGAATTTATTAGGGTTTAAACTAATTATAGTATGAAGAATAATATGTAATAATTTTACTTGAATTTTGGTATAAAATGTAGAGTTATGGTTGTGTGTCAAAAAATGTTGGAATACAATTACATAGTACTAGATAACATGAAGGTTATAAAGGAAAATATGATTTTTATTGAAATTTATGGTGTTGTGTATGTTTTGGGCATATATAGAAAATGTACTGGTTCAGTCATCAACATGAAAACGGATCCAAAAGTTATTTTTTGGTAGTGTTTTAGGGGGATCCGGCCACAAAAAGAATACATACTCATATTCCATATCAAAAGTCCATTTTAATGATTGAGAATAAATTCCAACATATTGAAACTCTATATGATCATTGTGATTTGAATTAATATATTTATAAAGGGTGTCCTGTGATTAATTTATCCTAATATTTTTTTGGAGAAAAAACTAAAAATCATTAGGTGAAGGAAGAAAATGAAAAAAAGGATCTTGTGGTTAAAACTACTCTCAAGGATACAAAAGGAGATTGACCGTGGATTTTGGATAGTGGTTGTTCTTCACACATGATCATATATTTGAATCTATTGAAATATTTAAGACTGTGAAAAAGGAATAGTTAGTTTCTTAAATTATGATAGTCTTAAAATAAAATGAATTAGATCTACATTCATTGGAAAAGATAAATTGAAATTCAGAAGTTTCATATTTATTGATGGAAATAACACAATATGTTGAGTTTTTGATATATTTTCAATGATGTAAATGAAGTTATATTTAGAAGATAATGTTTTATTATTAAAAGGATTAAATACGTAGAAGATATGAAAAGAGAAAAGAGAACCAAGGGAAACTTTTTCTATATTGGATATGCATTGAATTCATGTCATCTAAGAATGATAGAAGAAAATCTATTATTTCATGGAAGGCATGGACATATGTTATAAAGAAACATGAAATATGTAACAAAAATAGGAAGTATTTAATATATCCAAAATATGATAAGAAGTAGATATTGGGGTTGTTTTATATTCTAGGAAGGGAATTTTTTAAATTATTCACACAAGATGGTTGAGATACATATATATCATCCATTATAGATTATTCATTCTGAAATATATAGTATAATGTGAAATAATTAAAAAAATATAGAAAATTATTTTATTTAATTTATTGATTATTTCACTCATATTTCATGTATTGTGTTTTTGAAACATAAATCAGAGGCTCTCAAGAAATTAAAATGTTTTATGAGAAGTGTATAAAAGGAATGTGGTTACTCTATAAAGAGGTTATTAATTTATAATGGTGTCTAATACAAAAATTAATCTTTTATGTTTATCTAGAAAATCATAGTATTTATTATGAGAATATTTCACCATATACACCACAACAAAATAGTGTTTTAGGAAGAAAAAAATAGAAGCTTGATTGAGATGGATCTAGCCATGTTTATTAAATTTGATACCTCTTCGTTACTTTGAATACAATTTATTTGTGTTTTATTCTACATTGAAATTTTTGTCCTATATATACCAAATTCACATGTTTCTTCATAAGAGATTTATTTTAATAAGGCCCCATGTTTGAAGTACTTACGATTATTTAGTATCCCATATATTATCAAAGTTAAATGTTATAATCTTGGGACGTTTTGTCAAATAGGACATGATGGTATCTTACGTAGCTACACTATAGATGGTAAAGGATATAGGTGACACAATAAGGAGACTAGAAGAAATTTTTATTCTTCAAATGTGAAAGTAATGGAACATTCTAATAGAAAGGTCTCACCGTCTGCTGTAGATATAATAGGAAATGAAGATGAAACTATTTTTGTTAAAAAAATATGAAAATGTTTCTGATAGAAGTGATTATGTATAATCACTATATTATTAATATATTGATTCATCCATTTCAAGTGTTGAGGTTCAATTTCATTTAACTTATCCAAGGACGAGGAATCATGTTGAGATCAAAAATATCATTAGATATCATGTTCGATGGTTTTAAACTAGAAGAACATTGAGGACAACAAATACCTTATTGTTTTCATAGGTAGAGACCAGTTATGGTGAGAAATAATTGAATATTAAAGAGTTTATTGATTCTAATAATGAATAATTGGATTAAATTGAGAAAAACAATACTTGGTAGCTCGTGCTCAAACCTAAAGATAAATATTTGATTGGAACAAATTGTTTTTTTAAATAAATTAAATTAAATGTGTGAAGTGGTAAAAAATATGTAAATATTAGTTTGTAAAGGATGATCATGGGTTGAAGGAATTGATTTTGAAGAAACCTTTTCCGTAGTTTCAAGCCTTGAAACCATTAGAATATTTCATTTTTATTACAAAACAAAACAAAATATAATATATTACAAATGGATTTTATGTCTAAATTTCTAAATAAATAGATGGAATAAGATGTATATATTGGGAATCTAAGTGGTTTCATACCAGGAAAATAATATAATAGAATTTGTAAACCGAAGAAGGATTTATATGGGATGAAGAAATACCAAATATCTTAGTATTCCATGATGGATTATTGTTTAAAGAATATTAACCTCAAGAAAGGAAGAGTGGGAAATAACCACAATAAAAAATAAAATCATAAGTTTTATCTATTTTTTATTATTTATATTAATGATATCATGTCTTATAGGAAATATTAAAAATGTAGAGAAAATTGTTACAAAGATATTAAGGTTCCATTTAAAATTTCTAAACAATGATAAATTAGTTACTTTTGGCTTGAAAATATCTCAAGAAAAGAACAAAAAATTTTTATCACAAGAAATATATTCCAAGGAATTACTTAAAATAATTGTAGTGGAATATTTATAACCAATTTCCTTAACTATATTAGTGGGAATTTTTTTTAAAGATGAAGTTAGAAAATATGTTGATCTTAAAGAATTTAAGAAATTTATTATAAGCCTTCTCTATTTAAATGCATCTATACAAGTAATGGTTTATGCTATTACTGATTAGGCCAGATTTCAAATTACACAAAAAATGTCACATCTCTTTGCTGGAAGAATAATTATCATATACATTAAAGGTGCAAAAAATTATGGGATAAAGTATGATTGAAAGGGAAAATTTAATTTTTCCATTATACTGATGTAGATTGGTCTGGTTGGGATGATGATTGAAAATACACATCTAGTGTAGTCTTCTTTTAGTGGAAAATATGTGTGATCTAGCATAAAAAATAAAATTTGAGTAATTCCCAGTACTAAAGAATTTGATTATGTCATTTCCACTTAATAGAAAACCAAATTAATATGGATAAAGGCATAGTTGGAAGAATTTTTTGTTAATATGACGCTACTAATTCTCTTGGGTTATGAAAAATATAATTGCTATTAGTCTTACTATGAATCTAGTGCAACATTGAAGATAAAATCACATTGGTGTTAAATAACACTTCATTAAGCATCTTTTTCAAATAAGTTAAATAAAACTTGTGTTTTTAATATAGAGGAATTGGTGGATAATATTTTAACCAAACCACTTCCAAAAGATACATTTGAGAAATTGAGGTTGATAATGGGAGTTTAACCCCACCCTCTTCAAGGAAAAGTTATATGATATGTATCCCCTGTCTAATCTAGTCTATTTATATAGTTTTCAAATTGGGTGAAATATAAAAACATAAATTTATTCATTGATATGTGCATTACATATCATGGGGAAGAATATATTTAGGGTGTTTAAATGGGGTTAGTTTTGGTGATATCATGTGAGAATCATTTTAACATATTTTTTACATAGTTTTAGGAACATTTTATTAAAGGTTAGAGTAAATTATTTATGTAAAGACATGATTCTTTATGATCACTGCATTATGAAAATCATGGTTTTATTGATCAATGATTCTTTTTTCTTACACTAACCTTGCTCGTGTAGGCTTATATATTTTTTATAGTGATCCATTTATAGAGTTTAATATATTTCATGATTTATCTTCCTTGGTTGAAAATAAATTCAAAAGGGGGATATTTTTTAGACCAAGAGGTTTTGATTTTTTTTTGATTTAAGAAGAATATAGTGAAAAGAAATTCGAATTGTTTGTGATATTTGTATTTGATTATAATTCATAAATTAGTTATGTAATGATCAGAGATAACTAAAATTTCATTAGATGAAGGAATTCGACCACAAATGTTGAAGAGATGCTGTGTGATTGAAGTTAAGTGGTTGCATGTTCGAATTGAATGATTTCATAAAGTTTCGTGCAACCACACGAATGGTTGCGTAATCTAATGTTGGAATTGATCAATCACATGAAGTGTTAAACAACTGCATGAAGGGATGATAAACATCAAATTATAATTGATCAACCTCATTAAGGGTCTAATGTTTGAGTGAAGGGATGAGTGAACTCATGTTGGAATAGACAGACAACATGAATGGTCCATATGAACATACATTTGGATCAAGAAACCACATAAAGTGACCAAGAAACTATATGTTGGAATATATCGGAAACATTTTTTAACAAGCATCAACATGAAGAAAATTGATTGACCTTGGGTTTCATGGTAGATAGAGTTACTGTGAACTAATTTTGGAGATGCAAAGTAAGGGGATCTACTAAAGTTTAACTATCATGACAAAAAATATCATGATTCTTATAATGGAGACTCTTAGATTATGAAAAAAAGTGTAATAAAGAATAGAGATCTAGTGTAACTATTTTAAGTACACTAAATAAAATATAACAAGAAATAGGGGTTGCACATATCAATTTTCACTAGAAAAATACGATAGACTGTCCGATTTGGTCGTGAAGTTTTCCTTCAAGAAGATGTGTTCGATTTTGTTTGAAGGAAAGCTAGAAGTAGGTATTGCAGATATCATTATTCCATGAATGAAGGATGACATGTAATGATAAATTCATGCATCACATAATAATTTCATCTAGTGTATTTTGAAATTATCATAGAATGACGGAGGTATGTTTTTTATGGTATTCATGAGGAAGAATTCCAAGATTGATGTTTTCATGATCCCATCAATAGAAAATTAATGTATTGATTCATATGAAAATATTTTTTAACTTTCTAGAATATCTTACCTAATGAAAAGTAAATAATTTAATTCACAGCATGTTTTTAGGTAGCAATACATGTACGCTAGATGCTGTTGACTAGTAGTGGGGGTCTAAGGAGGTATCTTGGGGAGGAAATACACCCTATATTATAGTGTTCACTCATAAAAATATAACCAAATATAATTCATCTCATATAAACTAAAATATGAAGTAATAAATATAAATAATAATGATAATAAATGAAATTACATAAGGCCTAAATAGCAATGTCGTACATAAAATTGACCACCCACTAGGCTGGTTACATATGCAGACCAATATAAAGTAAATAAAAAATGTTATATTTATGAAATTCTTGTACCCTACCCATCCAGCATCTTAATACAATATGAGATATCTTACCCAATCATACAAAACCAATCCTGAGCCTCAACCCAACCTATACCTGACACCAAATGAATGTCCACTCAAATACACCAGTTCGACAACTATTTGATAAGGCGGTGAGTACATAAATTAGTAGGGTACCACTAATTTAGTCCCATTTAAAACAAGTATATACAGTGATATGTGCATGTGTAATTATCAGATGAAATAAATTGATAAACTACAGAAATAAATAACCACCATACTACCTTTTTTGGCCTGATATCCACATGTCTTTCAGAACATCACATAATTATTCCAACCATAGTATCATATACATTCCCATGGGAATATACCTAATCAAGTATCATAGAACACCCTCAAGGGTGTTTTATAGATTATCACGAGCCTCCCCAATGTCATTTTTCAATAGTCATCATAAATCTCCCCTATGGAAGTTTTCAATAGCCATCACAGACCTTCCCTATATGGTTTTTTTCAATGGTCATCATGGTCCTCCCATATAGGATTTTTTAATAGTCACAATGGACCTCCTCTGTCAGATTTTTCTCGTTTGTGGAATAATACCCATATGAATCAATGCTATGGAAAAATCTAATAAGTGTCACTGACCACACCTATGTGAGTCTTCTCCATTTATTTATCAAAATTTCCCAAAGGTGTATACCCATCATGAATTAATGAAAAAAATATAATCATTCATGGACATATTCCAAAATATCAAAGAAATTGTGGATGGAATCCCAGAGTATAACCCTAATTGTCAAAGATTAAACATGACCAAATCATTGTTTTGGGTTCTAAGGTGAGACCTAAGATCATAAATACCCATTTCCATATACACCCTCTCACTAGGTTCATTTGTCATAGGGTCACTCACTAGGGTTCCCTAAATCTCATCGAGGCCTCCTAAGCCTCCTAGACTTATCACGCTAGGGATATATCCTCAAAAATATCCCCTTTTCTAGAAATCTAGTTCGGTCTAATAACCTAACCCATTCACTAGTATTTATAAAGTCTAACCACAAATATAGTCATGTACTAGTGGGGGAGGAAATCTCACCACACAATCTTCTTAATGAGGCTAAAGAAACTAGGCATATCTCATATGCAACCCCTTGTCCATGCATCCCAAGGCACACATTTCAATTTGTATCCTCATCCATCAACATATGTTTTGTCTAGCCAATACATGAGGGTCCATTGGGTCCCTTGTCACCTTGTTCGATTCATTCTCAGACTTTTATTTTTAATTAAAAACTTTTAAAAATATCCATGAATCTTATCACCTAAATTGGAAACGTAAATCATGACACATTAATATAATTAATTTATAATACTACATAATAGATACATAATAACCAAATACCATTTTAGAAAAATTCTTAATTTATCCTCTAGATGGTGACTATAAAAGAGGCTCACGAATCCCACATGACCATTATCGAAAATGCTTGAGGTCATATCTCAATTACAAATCACCAAATCAATTAATCATATTCAAATTATGATTAACTAATTAATTACAAACAATTTAAAAAAAAATTATATTTTAATGAAAATGTCTTAAATACATAGAATATCACTGGTTGAACTCATCTCACTAAAACCACATCTAACCACTCACAAATGAAGTATAACGTACTTATAATTATACTCCTAGAAATAATCCATATAATGTGACTAAAAATACATTATTAATTTACATAAATTTGAGGCTGAAAACCATAAAAAAATTCTAAACTATAATTTACCACATCGAAAAAACATACAATAATAGGGAGATGAAATCTCAGGACATCCCCAATGCAAGTAGAGAAAAATCTTTAATAGGTGACAAAAACACAATTATAAATTTAATTAAATTTGAATAAAAATCTATGAAAAATCAAGGCGATGGATTAACTCTAGTGATGCATTATGTCACAGTAGGAAAACCACATCATGGTATTCCCTCTTTGTAAGAAACAAAAAAATCCCCATGAAAAATGATTGATTCCACTATGATTTTGTGGAATCGATATTAAAACTTAAACTGAGAAAACAAAAATCAAAGAAAAGGGAGGGGAGATCTAAAGAGGATATTGCAATCAAACATTCACCTCGTATTACAAAATAATGGCTCCAAAACATACTATGATTGAAGGAGAATATAAAGTGGGAGGGAGATTGGTTGGATGGTGAATACATGCACATGAGGGAATGAAGAAGTGGGGAGAGTTATTAAAGACCCATAAAAGAAAAGTTGTATTTCACCACTTAAAAGAACTGAACTATTTTCCAAACTATAAGCTAACCATGTGGATGAAATTGTGTCAATCCCTTAACATCACACATTTTGACTGCATGATTTTCTGAACCATGTCCATCTATTATAGTGGATTCACAACCCTCTAGAACTCTTGTATTGTTTCCTCCATAACCTCACATATTTTTTTCCGAAACTATGCACCAATCCTCCAGTACAAACAAAGTGGAATGGCTTCCCATTCAATTTCCATGGTTTTCTCAAAACTATGTTCTAATAAATATAAACAACCATAATATATTGAAACTGACCTAAAGATTACCTAATCTTCTAGGAGCCACATGGTTTCCCTTAAACCTTGTACCCAACCATCCTCCTGTTAAAAATCCTCCAAAACTCCATATACTTAACTTTAAGCTCTGAATAATTTACTAAGAACCTGAGCTACCTTCCAAGAATCATTACATGTTTAAAAACATCACTTTAAGATATTAAAACACTTTAAAATCCATTCTGAATCTCTAATTAAAATTCAAACCATCTAGAAATTAAAAATTGAAATTCCTTCTATAATTTTTAACTCGTATAAACAATGAGTCTTGAAATATACCCACAATAATACTTATCAAACCTAATTAGTCTTGGTGGTCATCCATAGGAATCTCTAGACATCTTCTGGTCATCCCTTCACCAAATGACCTTATTGTATTTTGGATGCCTAAATAACATAGAAGGCACAACCTTCACTTCAAGGTGCACAAAGAACCAAATCTAAATCCAATTACCATGAAAAAACAAAAATAATGAGAGGAAATAAGCTGACACTGTATGTCCCAAGAAAATACCATGATGTTGTCAAATTGATTATCCATCCAATGGTACACTACATCATACCAATTATTTCAAATGATTAATTATGATCCATAACATGTCCTGCCATTAGAACCACTTATCCATAAGTATTTAAGTAGTCCAATTGATTCACTTTTGGTGGTTTCAAATTCACCACATCTGATTTCATATGAAAAACATTGTTCTGATCACCTTTTGATGGCCCTTCTCAAGAATTCTCAACTCCAATTGTCAATGTGTTACCAACTATACAATCATGATTCCAATAAGATAAATGGTGTCCCATGATCATCCAAGAATTCTCACCAAATCTTGTACCGAACTCTTAGAGATGTTACAATGTTGAACCATCCATGTCAATTTCCATTGTCATTCCCTTCTGCAAGAATTAACACACCACTGATCTAACCACATTCATGTCACTTCAAACCCATCATATTCCCTAAATAAATTCATGAAATCTATTTGATATCCCATATGAATTAATATCAAGAATTATTCATCAAATCTAAATCAAATAAGATTTAATTTTTTAGATTTCCAACTCCCAAAGTGATCATCTAATTGCCGGTCACGTTCACCCGTAGTCCCACAACATGAAGGTCGCATGAACTTTGACCGGTTTCATTCTCTATACCATAGGTTTTTTCCTTGTATTTTCACTAAAAAATAAACTTCCATGTCATAATGAGTTACATGCCCTAAAATATCAAGTCGTTCACCTCCCAACCATATATCCTCACTTAAACCCCTCCTTGTAAACTACCGTAATATGATTTATAGCCAAACATGAATGAAGCTCCAATAAATCCTTTCCCATTCCATTCCAAGTAAAAATTTCATTTAATCAACTATTGTGAGGATTATAACACCACATTGGATCCAATTCCAGAATTGTCCACACCATAGGGGAACCCTCTTTTATTCCATTTTAATCTCTTGGATACCATGCTCACATGAACCTCATAAAATTCTCTAACAGACCTTGGCCCACTCATGGACACTCATTGATTTCCCAGTCAACTGCACCATGTGTACTCAGTGCAGGTTTCCCAATCACATTCCAAAGGCCATTGGTGTATGTTCATGTACCTCCATAAAGATGAAATTCGAATCTTACCTCTATGAGTTCCAAGATATCATAACATGGACCATGTTCATAACCATTGACTATTCTCTTTAAGAAGTTCATTACCTTCCACCCAAGGTCACCTTTGGCACTGCTCTTCAAAATTAGGCACTTCACTTATGCCAAGGTCTTTCATAAGTATCATTCTCATCCATACTCATAGATTTCACTTGGAATAGTACCCAAGCCTTGAGAATTTATTGACACTCTCATCATGCTCCAAAATGAAGCCATCGAAACATGTTTATGCACCTAAAAGGTCCTGACCTCAAAACCAGTATTGACACCACTTCACTCCCAGTACATCACATTACAAAATTCTAGAACTCAATGTTCTTTGCTAATAAAATCCCAAGGAATAACCATGAATTTACCATAATATTGATAGAACCATTCATGCAGTGGTCTAAAACTCAAGAACCTACCTATGATTCCCCCCTCAAGGGAACATACTAACCATATCTAACCACCCTAATGGGTTACCATCCAACATCATTACACACTAACCCACTAAGGTCCATGTCAAACTAAGGGTCCCTAGGTCTCCCACCTAGTAAAACTAGTTTGGTCTCACGTCATAACTCATAGGAAACCACTGGTTCCTATATTAGTTAGACCATGAAATAAATGTTCCAATTTCCACTCTACAGTCCCATATACCCATGATTGGGCATCCAGTTTCAAACCATAAGTCTATTAGGGTTTAGATTATCACCACGCATTCGTACATATGAATTCTCCCTTGAAAATCATAAACTTAACAGTCAACATCAATATGTATAATGGTATCATCCTAAATTATCTATGCTAAGAAAAACATGTTATATGATCTGTTTATGTCTATTTTCATTAAAATATATATAGGAAAACACTATATAGATTATCACTGACACTTTAAAAAACCAAACCTAAATAAAAACATCCCACATTGGTTTAAATCCAAGGAATCATGTGCATGTATCCATCCATGAGGGTCATTGAACATCCATTGCACAAAGATTGTATCATCATATTAATCATTAAGATATTCATCATAGATCCAAATAACCTACCATAAAAGAAAAATATGGATACAAATAGAACCAACTGAGTATAACTCCTTAAAATAATTATAAAATAAAACAATGTATGGTTAGTTTTAGAAACTTAAAACTAAGCCTTAGTTATCAGTGAAATCTTACACTTATTGTTATATAATACATGTGAATCTTACCTTTATGTTATGATACATGAGACATATCTTACCTCAAAAGGTCCAGAGTCAAAAATCAACTATTTTACATCTTTACAATGATTCAAAATCTAAAAATGAATAATATATCATTAAAATCAAATATCCAAGTGAGCCACCCAAGGTGAAAATCCTATAAATTTGTTACAATGTGAGCCAAAATTTCAGTCACATGACCTAGTAACTAGGAATTATTATTGTAAAAGTGTTATCAACAAACCAAATTGGTATCCATTAATAGAACTAACACATTCCTAAATATTTATAATACCAAATCTTGAAACAGGAAGACAGAAAACACCCTTTTTCCCACATTGTAACATACTATACTAGATCACTTGATGAAAATTAACCAGAATCGTTCACCATGTGACATCAAGAAAGCCTCCCCATATGCTAGGGGTTACTGACTAACAGTGGAGGTCTAACGAGGTATCATAAAGAGGCTATACTCCATGTATCATAGTGATCAATCATTAAAAAACTAAACATCATACATCATAAATAAAATGAATGAAAAATCAATAAATATTAATAATATTAATTATAAATGAAATTATGTAAGGCCCAAAGATTCATTCCATATATATAACTAATGACACATTGGGACAGTTATACATACAAACCAGTATAATGGAAATAAAATATTTGGCTCCATGAAATCCTTGAACACTACCTCATCCATCGTCCTAATATAATCAGGCATATACTACCTAGATTTAAAAAAATGATCCACAGCCTCTTCCCAACTTGTATCTAAAACCAATTAACCATATTCTATGGTGCCAGAGTTCTAAGGCCACCCAAGAAATAAGTGAGTGCATAACTGAGTAGGGAACCACCAATGTGTATCGTGCATGACCAGTATATGTAACAATATGTGCATGCGATATTCGTATATGAAATATATAAATTAAATTTAGAAATAAGTAACCACCATACTACATGATTAATCTTGATGTCATCATGTATCTGAAAACATTGTTTAATTTTGTGAATCATAGTATCATATACCACACCATGGGTGTATATGGGGTCAAGTATCATAGACCACCTCGAAGGGTGTTTTTAGGAGTACTATAGACCTCCCCTATGAGAGTTTTCTATAATCATCACTGAACTCCCCAATAGAAGTTTCCAATATTCTTTATGTACCACCCCCATGGAAGATTTAAATATTTATCACAGACCTCCCCTATGGAAGTTTTCAATATTTATCACAGACCTCCCTTTGGGAGTTTTCTCATCTATGGAATAATCCCTATAAGAATAACATCTAATGAATAATTATTTTAAGTATCATAGATCTCACCTATGGGAATCTGATTCATTCTTGTCGTAGGGCATGGAAAAAGGGTATTTTTATGTTTTCCTAATGTAGCACAGTGGCTGACCAGGGTCATCTCACTTGAGGAGCTTTCTCAGTTTGTTCACCTACTTAATCTAATTCACCTAAATTACTTCTTCTTTTTGTTTTATATTTTATTAAATAAATTTAATTTAATATAATAAATAAAATTCATAAATCAGATGAAGATAAAATTAAATTCTAAATTATAGTGCAATGCTAAACATAATGGAATTAGAGAAGAAAGGGATTTCTCTCGAGAGAACTTTTAGGTAGAAGCTTTATTGGCCAGTTTCAAATATTCTTAGTGAACACATCATATGATATGTGTGCACACTTTATTCTACCCCGGTTATGAATGAAAAGTCTACTTAGAGATCGCCAATAACACCGTCCATCCTCCTCCTCAATTGAGGGAAAATGGTTTTAGATTAAGAAGTTAATCTTTATACAACCACAGCAAGAAATTCACCCACTATAAATTATCCTTATAATTAACTCAAAGAATATTAAAAACATGGTCTTGGGTTGAAGAAACCGATTACTCCCTCAGGATATTCCTTGGACTAGTTAATCATTATCATGTGTATTATAGTTCACGATGGTAAGATGATAGGATGAAAAGATGGTGGATGGGTGGACACAATAATAGAAATAATGCATGAATTTATTTGAAATATAAATTATAATTTAAAACTAAAACAAAAATAAAGAAATTAAAGAAATTAAAAACAAATGTGGATTATTTGTGGCTATCCTCCCTTGGTGGAGATCTACTCTTTGGTGCCTTGAAGGAATGGATGGAGAATGGGATGATTTGGGAAGGAGGTGAGGGCTTCCTTTTATAGGTAGAAATCTGTACTCTGAATGTTTGCGCGTTCTTGACTCATTAAATGGAATTTTCATGCGTGTACCCCTTCTTCAAAGTTTTTCATAAATATGTTGGCCGTTCACACTCCAAATTCAAATTCTTTGGACACCAGATGAAGTAATTATGAATTTTTCATTGGCGGTTTCTGTTTCTGGATAAAGCTTCCAAGAATGTTCCTCTAAAATAATATCGTTCAATGGACACGTTAATGACTTCAAACCTCCCACAAAATTATTTTAGAGATGTTAATATCTATCCTAGTGATATCCTAGGGGGAACCACTTCAATTGGATGTGTTAAGGCTGATTTTTGGTTCCGTTATAGTGGTGGGGTCCATTTTGCCTGCCCGAAAAAATGTCAAACTTCAATGAATTGTTAGGCCCTTTATATTGTCGAATCATCTCCTGGTATAGCATACAAAGTTGAAGGAAATAAAATCAGGATTCTAAAAAATTTGAATTTAAAAATATGGACTTATATGTTTAATGAAATGAATAAAATACCCTTAATGTAAAAATCTGTCTAAAATCCGGAATTTACCGTTTTTTTTCATTTAAGCTCAAATTACCACTGTAACCTAAAAATGTGACAATTACCCATATAATAACACTGGTGAGATTATAAACAATGATTTATAGTATAAAATATATGAAAATGTGAGCTTCATAACTCCCCAACACTTAAACATTACACTCTTGGGCAATCATCTTACATCCAAATCAAATACCACACAACAATCAAAAATGAGAAAATATCAATGATCTTATCCAAAATAGATGTCTATCATGTATCATATATAAAAAAAGCCTTTCTAATTTTCATTTAAATCATTAAAATTTGTTAAACATTATAAATAAATCCATGTCCCAATCATATCCTACCTCACATTGAATTTCATGTCACTCTTCACTCAAGAGAAATTGAATCTAGAGTTATACTCATACTTGAAAATTTCATGTATCACCATAGGTTTATGAAAATTCTCATTTTTCCATAGCATGAAACATGAAAATGAATTTAATAATGAGGTATTCAATTAATGTTTCAAATGATTATATGGATTGGGGTTGGTGGGAAAATGATTGAAAAAGGTTTTAAGCTAGAAAGAGGAGGTTGGACTTTTAAGTACAATGCATGATTAAATCAAGGGAAGACACAGAAAATTACTCTCTCAATCCCACTTAAAAAATGTGAAAAACAACACCAAAACTCTTTTATGACATGTTACATGAGACAATCGGTGATTATAATGAATTATATTATCTAATTTATCCCCATTAGTTTTTCAATCCTCCTGAAAGGCAGATCATTATTTCCTTTTTATAGGATGAGCCGGAATTTGAATACAATGAATGAATGACAATTCATTCCCTTGACTTTTGATTGGTGCATGAGTCATAAAATAATTTAAAATGAATAATTCATGCTCATATCCATTTTTTCGATTTGTTTAAAGAAGAAATTGATGAGAAAAATAAAGCACAATGAAATAACGACATATGGCCCATTATTTTATTATCCACTACCCAAAGTATTGACACACTCCTTGAACCACCCATAAATGATACACATCACAATGAACGCACACTAAATGCCCTTTCCCCACACTCAAACTTGAAATATCCATGAAAAAATACTAAAATTACAGGTAGATAGGGAAAAATTGGCTTGTAATGTGGCTTAAACCTATAAGTCAGTTCATGGAATCTAAGGGCTTGCGAAGGATAACTCTAAAGGTGGGTCTCAGGATAAAATGTGGCTAACCAAAGATATGCCTCAATCATTTCAAATACATTTCATGAAATCCAAATCTTCAAAAGAGAATATCCACAAATTCTTTTTCTCACACAAAATTCAAGTTTCCCTTAAGAAAGTCTGTGTATTAGGAAGAATATGTAAAAGTGGTTTAGAATACCTCACAATAATGTAAAAATATTTTGAGTCAGTATTTCATAGGCATGGATTTAAAAAATCAGTCAAACTCCTAAAAATGTATGAAAATCCTTTTTAAGGGAAAATAATTCATATCAAAATTAATTTAAAATCCATTATTTCAAAAATCATTTCAACTCTTTCAAAATCAATTGATGTGTGAAAAGTGATAGGAATATTCATTAAAGATCAAAAATCCTAAAAATATAATAAAAAAATATGAAAAGAACATAATAATAACTAAGCATGTTGAAACTACCCCACACCTAAATTTTACTACCCCTCATTTCAACTCAACAAAATATAAATATAAAGGTAGAAAAGAAAAGATAAGGAAAGATAAAACCTGACGTTATTTTTGAAGTGGATTCCTTGAGTTAATCTCATAGAAGCTACCAATTCAAGACATCAAGAATGTAATGAAAATACATAAGAATAAATAAATAAATGACAAAGGGAATAGAAAATAGATAATGTTTGTATTAGACCCCCAAGTAGGTGATAGGTTTTTACTACCCCTAGTCAGGTAGTTTTAGTGGATTATCCCCAATAAAAAGGTGGGTGTGGTTTCTTTGAGATGAACCACCACATGTGAGTTTTCCCAATGTCCATGAGTAGACACTGGAAGTAGAGAACCCCAAAAAAGATAAGATAGTTCCCAACCCCATAGAAATAATAAAGAATTAAATTAAGGTCCAGAGTGGGAGGGAGTAGAATATAGGGGTGTTCCCTATTAATTTATGTGGTGTCTTCCTCCATATGGTATGAAAATGTTTGTTGAGGAGGTAGTCGCACCAACATCTTCTCCGACCCTTATTTTTCAATAACCACCACATGATTGTTCTGTTCTTTAACATCCAAGGTCTACTCCAATTGTGCTATATCAAAAATTTCAGAGAAAGATAATTTAGAAAACAATTCATCTTGAATAAGATTAAAACATGAGAAATTAATAAATAAATCTTCCATTTCAATTAATTTATCTTGGCAATTTATCTCTTCAGGCATGACCATTGGAAACTTAATCTTAGCAGTTGCATCTTCTTAATTATCTTCCAAAGCAAGAGAGAGGTGGAATGTTTCTCATTTTTCATCATCAAGGATGGGAAGATCATGTTTCAATTTATCTTGGACAATGTTATTCAAGGATTCTTCCTAAAAATGTTGATCTCCCATGAGTGAATCAGCTAGAATGTGTACTTCTGGGTCCTCCTCGAGAGATGGATGAGTGTGTGATGATGTGAATAATTCTTTTAGAAGTTTTTTCTCACCCACCTCAGGTTAATTAGCATAAAAAATGATCGTTGAAATCTCTTACACAACTCATTTTTGTTCAGGTTCTAACTTAGGTTTGGATTTCTCTTGGGAAGTATTGACTTATTCTGTTAGCCTTTATATTTGAATCATTAGTCCTTCTATGGCCTTTTTAAGTTCATTCACCAGAGCTCAGTTGTACTCTAAAGTAGCTTCCTCTTGTTTTTGTTGAACATGTGAGTGGTCATTCCATGTATAGTAATTATAGATTGGATCCATTATAGAAATTGTACGTTTTTTAGATTTTTTTTAAATGAAAATCAATCTACAATGTGAAAATTGAAAAAGATACCTAAACTATTGATTTGATCCCTAGAAACGGTGCCATTTTTGACGCATGCCTGTTGTAGGGTTTGGAAAAAATGTATTTTAATGTTTTTCTAGTGCAGCATAGTGGCTGACCAGGGTCATCTCACTTGAGGAGCTTTCTCAGTTCATTCACCTACATAATCTATTTTACCTAAATTACTTCTTTTTTATGTTTTATATTTTATTAAACAAATTTCATTTAATATAATAAATCAATTTCATAAATCATACTAAACAAAAATTAAATTCTAAATTACAGTGCAATGATAAATAGAATGGAAGTAGAGAAGGAAGGAAGTTCTCCTGAGAGAACTTTTTGGAAGCACCTTCATTGGCCAGCTTCAAATATTCTTAGTAAACACACACCATCGTATGTGTTCACACCTTATTCTACCCCAATTATGAATAAAAAGTATAATTAGTGATCTCCAAGAACACCATCCATCCACCTCCTCAATCGAGGGAAAATAGTTATAGATTAAGAAGTTAATATTTAGACAAACACAACGAGGATTACACCCACTATAAATCATCCTTAGAATTGACTCAAAAAATATTAAAAACATGGTCTTGGGTTAAAAAACCTGATTATTCCCTTAGGATATTCCTCAGATTAGTTACTCATTATCATGATTATTATAGTTCACGACAGTAATATGAGAGGAAGAAAAGAGGGTGGACGGGTGGACACAATAATAAAAACAATGCATGAAGTTATTTGAAATCCAAATTACAATTGAAAACTAAAAAAAATTAAGAAAATAAATAAATTAAAAATAAATGTGGAAGATTTGCTGCCGACCTCCCTTGGTGGAGATCTCCTCCTTGGTGCCTTGAAGGAATGGATGGAGAATGGGATGATTTTGGAAGGAGGTGAGGGCCTCCTTTTATAGGTAGAAAAATGTACTCTAAATCTGGTTCATTCGTAACCCATTAAATGTAAGTTTTATGCGTGTAACCCTTCTTAAAAATTTTTCATAAATATGTTGGTCGTTCACCCTCAAAATTTCAGATCATTTGGACGTCTTCTGAAGGAGTTATGAATTTTTCATTGGCGGTTTCTATTTCTGGACGAAGCTTTCAGGAAGGTTCCTGTAAAATCATGTCATTTAATGGCCACCTTAATGACTTCATACCTCCCCCAAATTTATTTTAGAGTCATTACTATCTATCCTTGTGCTATCCCAGGTTTAAACACCTAAATTTTATGTGTTAAGTCCTATTTTTGGTTCCGCTACGGTGGTGGGGTCCATGTTGTCTGCCCAGAAAAATGTCCAACTTCAATGAATTGTTAGGACCTTTATATGTCTGAATCTGCTCCTCGTCCAGAAGACAAAGTTGAAGGAAATAAAATCTTAATTATAAAAAAAATTTAATCACAAAATTTGGACTTATATGTTTCATTAAATGACTAAAGTACCCTTGACGTAAAAATATGTCTACAATCCAGAATTAACCGCTTTTGAATTTAAGCTCAAATTACCACTATAACTTAAAAATGTGACAATTACCCATAAAATAACAATATCATTAGATTATAAACAATTATTTACAGTATTGAATATATGAAAATGTGAGTTGCATCACTCCCCCACACTTAAACATTTCACTCATGGGCATTCATCTTACATCCAAATCAAATTCCACACAATAATCAAAAATGAGAAAATATCAATGATCTTATCCAAAATAGAAGTCCATCATGTATCATATTTTAAAAAAAGACTCTCTCATTTTCATTCGAATCATAAAAATTTGTTCAAACTCATAAATAAATTCATGGACCAATCACAACCTACCTCACATTGAATTTTATGTCACTCTTCACTTAAGAAAAATTGAATCTAGAGTTATACTTATACTTGAAAATCGCATGTATCACCATAGGTTTGTGAAAAATATCATTACTCCAAAGCATGAAACATGAAAATGAATCCAATCATGAGGGATTTAATTAATGTTTCAAATGATTCTATAGATTAGGGTTTGTAGGAAAATGATTGAAAATGTTTTCAGGCTAGAAGGAGGAGGTTGGACTTTTATGTACAATGCATGATTAAATCAAGGAAAAAAACATGAAATTACTCTCTCAATCCCACTTGAAAATGTGAAAAACAACAACAACCTTTTTTATGACAAGTTACATGAGACAATCAGTGATTATAATGAATGATATAATCTACGTTCCCCCCTTTGGTTTTGTAAAGCTCTAGAAAGGCACAAATTTATTTCCTTTTTTTGTAAGGATGAGATTAAATTTGAATACAATGAATGAATGACAATTCATGATATTTATTTTTCATATGTACATGAGTAATAAAATAATTTACAATGAGGATTTAAAGCTTATCTCCAATTTTTTCATTTTTTTTGAAGGAGAAATTGATGAAACAAATAAAGCACAATGAAATGACGACACATGCCCAATTCTCTTATTATCCACTGCCCAAAGTATTGACACACTCCTTGCACCACCCATAGATTATACACATCCCAATGAATGCACACGAAAGGACCTTCCCCCACACTCAAACTTTAAATATCCATGCAAAAATAATAAAAGTTCGGGTTGGTAAGGAAAAATTATCTTGTAATGTGGCTGAAACCAATAAGGCAATTCATGGAATCTAAGGGCTTACGAAGGATAAATGTAAAGGTGGGTATCAGGATAAAATATTACTATCCAAATATATTCCTCAATCATTTCAAATACATTAAATGAAATCCAAAAATTCTAAAGATAATATACAAAAATTAATGTTCTCAAACAAAATTCAAGTTTCCCTCAAGAAAGTGTGGGTATTTGGAAGAATATGTAAAAGGGTTTAGAATGCCTCACAAGATTGGAAAAATATTTTGAGTCACTATTTCATAGGCATGGATTTCGAAAATCAGTCAAACTCATAAAAATGCATGAAAATTTTTTTAAGGGAAAAGAATTCATATCAATAATCATTTAAAATCCATTATTTCAAAAATCATTTCAACTCTTTCAAAATAAATTGATGCGTGAAAAGTGATAAGAATATTCATTAAAGCTCGAAAATCCTAAAAATATAATAAAAAAAATGAAAAGAAAACAAGAATAACTAAGCATGCTGACACTCCCCAACACTTAAATTTTAATACCCCTCACTTCAACTCAAAAAATATAAATATAAAGGTAGGAAATTCAAGAGAAGGAAAGATACAACCTGACATTATTTTTGAAGTGGATGCCTTGAGTTAAGATCCTAGAAGCTACCAATATAAGACTACAAGAAAGTAATGAAAATACATAAGAAAATAAATAAATAAAAATAATGATAAAGGGAATATAATATATATAATTCTTTGTTTAGACCCCTAAGTGGGTGCTAGGTTTTTACGGCCCCTAGCCAGGAAGTTTTAGTGGATTATCCCCAATCAGAAGGTGGGTGTGGTTTCTTTGAGATGAACCACAACGTGTGAGTTTTCCCATATACCTAAGTAAACGATGAAAGTAGATAACCCCAAAGAAGATAAGATAGTTCCCAACCCCACATAATTAATAAAGAAATAAATTAAGGTCCAATGTGGGAGGGAGTAGAATATAGGGGTGCTCCCTGTTAGTTTCGGTAGTGTCCTCCTCCATATGGTATGAAAATTTTTGTTGCAGAGGTAGTCACACCACCATCTTCTCTGACTCTTCTTCTTCAATAACCACCTCTCGAGTGGTCTATTATTTAACATCCAAGGTGTTCTCCAATTGTGTTGTATCAAAAAATTTATAGGAATAGAATTTAGAAAACAATCCAGCTTCAATAAGATTAAAACATGAGGAATTAATAAATAAATATTCCCTTTCAAGTAAGTTAGCTTGGTAATTGATCTCTTCAGGCATGACCATTGGAAACTTAATATCAGCAGGTGAATCTTCTTCACTATCTTCCAAAGTAAGAAATAGGTAGAATGTTTTTTTATTTTTCATCAACAAGGATAGAAAGATCATGTTTAAAGTTATTTTTGACAATGTTATTCCAGGATTCCTAAAAAAATGTTGATCTCCCATGAGGGAATCAGCTGGAATATGTACTTATGGGACCTCCTCGAGAAATGGTTGAGGGCGGTATTATGTGATTAATTCCTTTAGAAGTTATTTCTCACCCTCATCGGGTTCTTTAGAATAAAAACTGATAGGTGAAATCTCTTCCACCACTCGTTCTGGTTCAGGTTCTGGCTTAGCTTTGGATTGCTCTTGGGATGTATGGATATATTCTATTAGCCTTTCTATTTGAATCCTTAGTCCTTCTTTGGCCTATTTAAGTTCATTCACCTGACCTCTGTTGTACTCTAAAGTAGCTTCCTCTTATTTTTGTTGCACCTGTGAGTAGTCATTCCATGAATAGTAATTGTAGTTTGCATACATCACAAAAATATAACTTTTTTTAGATTTTTTTTAAAAATGAAAATCTATCTACAATGTGAAAATTGAAAAAGATAAGTAAACTAATGATTGGATCCCCAGCAATGGATCCAGTTTTGATGCACGCCTATCATAGGGCGTGGAAAAGTGTATTTTTATGTTTTTAAGTGCAGCATAGTGGCTGACTAGGGTCTTCTCACTTGAGGTGCTTTCTCAGTTCGTTCACCTACTTAACCTAACTCACCTAAATTACTTCTTTTTGTTATTTTATAGTTTATTAAATAAATTTAATTAAATAAAATAAATCAAATTCATAAATCAGAAGAAAGTAAAATTAAATTCTAAATTACCGTGCAATGATAAATATAATGGAATTAGAGAAGAACTGAAGTTCTCTCGAGAGAACTTTTAGGGAGCTCCTTCATTGGCCAGATTCAAATATTCTAAGTGAGCACACTCTATCATATGTGTTCACACCTTATTCTACCCTGGTTATGAATGAAAAGTCTACTTAGCGATCGCCAAGCACACCCCCTATTCACCTCTTCAATCAAGGGAAAATTGTTTTAGATTAAGAAGTTAATATTTAGAGAACCACAGCGAGGATTACACCCACTATAAATTATCCTTAGAATTAACTCAAAGAATATTAAAAACATGGTATTGGTTTCAAGAACCTGATTACTCCCATAGGATATTCCTGGGATTATTTAATCATTACCATGAGTATTATAGTTCATGATGACAAGATGAGAGGAAGAAAAGAGGGTGGATGGGTTGACACAATTATAAAAACAATGCATTAATTTATTTGAAATCTAAATTACAATTGAAAACTAAAACAAAAATAAATAAAATAAATAAATTAAAAAAATGTCGAAGATTTTCAGCTGGCCTCTCTCGATGGATATCTCCTCCTTGGTGCATTGAAGGAATGGATGGAGAATGGGATGATTTGGGAAGGAGGTGAGGGACTCCTTTTATAGGCAGAAATCTGTGCTCTGAACGTTTTCACATTATTGACACATTAAATTACAGTTTCACACTTGTAACCCTTCTTCAATGTTTTTCATAAATATGTTTTTCATTCACCCTCTAAATTTCAGAACCTTCGGACACTGGATGAAGTAGTTATGAATTTTTCATTGGCAGCTTCTGTTTCTGGACCAAGTTTCCAGGAGGGTTCTTCCAAAATAATGTCGTTCAATGGACACCTTAATGACTTCAAACCTCACCCATATTTATTTCAGAGCTAGAAAAATCTATCCTCGTTCTATCCGAGGTTTAAACACCTCAATTGGATATGTGAAGGCCTATTTTTGGTTCTGTTATGGTGGTGGGGTCCGTGCAATCCACCCGGAACAATGTCCAACTTCAATGAAGTTTTAGGCCCTTTAGATGGACGAATCAGATCCTGGTCCAGAAGACAAAGTTGAGGGCCATAAAATCTGGATTCTAAAAAAAATTTAATCACAAAATTTGGACTTATATGTTTTATTAAATTACTAAAATAGCCTTGATGTAAAAATCTGTCTAAAATCCAGAATTAACCGCTTTTTTGCATTTAAGCTCAAATTACCACTATAACCTAAAAATGTGACAATTACCCATAAAATAAAACTATGGTGAGATTATAAAAAATGATTTAGAGTATAAAATATATGAAAATGTGAGCTTCATCAGTGTTGTATCCCTTCATTTATCAAAATTCCCAAAGGTTGTATTCCCAATCAGGAATTGATACAAAACTTATAAACATGGGTTTTCATATATATAACTTGCTATAAAAACATAGTCAGAGTCATAGATTTTAACCAATCTCATCCATCCTAAAAAAACCCAGATAATCAATCTAGGTTCTAAGGTGACACCAACGATCATCACTATCCATTCACATATACACCCTCTCACTAGGTTCATATGTCATAGGGGAACCCATTGGGTCCCTTGAGTCTCATCTAGACCTCTTGGGCATCCTAGGCATATCAAAACAGGGAGATAGCCTTAAAAACATCACCTTTCCATGATTTCCTAGGTCATTCTAAACACCCAACCCATTTTATACTCTCTACAGGGTTAACCATCCAAGTATTCATATCGTAGTGGGGTCTAAATATTTCTCCGCAATCATATCAACGAGCCTAGAAGATCTAGGTATAACTCACAGATAACCCCTAGACATGTATCCCAAGGTATGCAATTCAATTTTTATCCTCATAAATTGGTGATTGAGATTTCAAATTATTCAATAAGGGTCCATCAAGGCCCTTAGAACCATGTGTAATTAAAAATTAGGATTTAAATTTTATTTAATAACATATTTTTTTTCAAATAGTCCCACCATGAAAAGTAGAGGTTCCATGAATTCCACATTCATATAATAAATGTATGATTCCATATGGAAAATACCTAAGGACTACCTACCATTTTAAACTCCTTTTTCCATTTATCCTCCAACTAAGGACACTCTTTGAGGCTTTCCAAGACCACCCATCCATTTCCCAAAATTCACAAGGTCCTATTATCAACTCCAAACCACTAAATCAATTAATCATATTCAAAATATAATTAATTAATTGAAAACAATTTTAAAAAATTTACATTTCAAACATATGGGCATAAATTCCTAGAATCTCACTCACTG
The DNA here is from genome assembly GCA_963277665.1 of Viscum album. NCBI lineage: Eukaryota > Viridiplantae > Streptophyta > Magnoliopsida > Santalales > Viscaceae > Viscum > Viscum album. Next base: position 93,417,383 of record OY728155.1, read on the forward strand.
ACCCTTTCATACTGAAACTAAGACTGATTGCTTACTAACATCCTTTGGTGAACTCTAAACTATAATATAGGGAAAATACCTAGCACATAACCACAAATAAATTATTAATTTACTTTAGTTTAAGTCCAAAAACCTTATAATTTTACAAACAGGGATATACCTCATTAGAATGAAGTGCATCCATAGGTATACAAAACCATGAGATAACCCTTATGTAAGGATAAAAAAGAGTATCAATGGGTGATGATAACCCAAATAAAAATTCAATTTAATTCAAATAAAAATCATAAGAAAAATAAAGGTGATGTATTACCTCTATCCAATGGAATGTGATGGTAATAAATCATTATCATGGGATTCAATCTATGCAATCCTTATGAAATCACTATAAAGAAATACTAATTCCTCCCTACTCTGATGCAATTAGAAATTAAACCTAAAATAAGAAAACAATGTGAGAGGGATATCCAAGGATGATATCAGAGTTGAAGATTTTCCTTAAATAATTGAAGAATGGATTTAAAATAGCTCTTGATCAAAGGATAATATATGTAGGTTGGAGCTTGATTGGCTAGGATGTGCACAACCGAGAGGGAATGATTAAGGGGGTTCTGTCCTAAAATACTAAATGGGGAAAGTAGTATTTTTCCCAATTATAAATATATTCAAAGTTTGTCTGCATTCTTTTCCAAACTATTTGGATAGAATTTCATCAATCACTTCCCCTCTCATGGTTTGGAAACATAGTTTTCCAGAATGTGCACTAATCATACAGGTGTCTCTACAACCCTCTTAAAATCTTGAACAGATTCCTCTACAACCTCACACATTTTTTTGAAATCGTAAACTGAGTATCTAAGATAAACCAACTCCTACTATTTCCAATTTAACCTATATGGTTTCCTCAAAACTATACACTAACAATTCAAGAAAACTATAATATATTGAAACTGAAATAAAAATTTCCCAAGCTTCAGGGAACTGCACAATTCCCTTAAAATATGTTCCCCAAACCATGCCCCTAGTAAGAATCCTCCAAAACTCTAAAAACTTTTTTAGATGATCCTGATACACTCTCAAAAACTTGATCTAAATTTTGATCCTCATTATACATCTAAAATAATCTCTTTAAGAAATTACATGTCTCATAATTTCATTCTAAATCTTGTATTAAAATTCAACCCATCCATTAATTGGAAATTAAAATTCCTTATTCAATTTTAAAACCATATATACATGGGGTATTGAAGATTTATTATTGAATAAACATAGTTTTAAATAAGTATAAATATGGTGTAATATTAATGAATGTCTATATCCAGTTATAAAAAATTATGGAAGTGATTTTTTATGTTGTTATTATGAAGATTTTATCTGATAATTTTAGTAATTTTAATTTCAATGTATTTAAAAGGTGTTGTAAATATTTAAATAAATAAGAAATAAAATAGGTAACCATAATATCATGATATATATTTTAAATTTGTTTCATATATGTATAGAAAGAGGGAAAAGTGATAATAATATAGAGATAATAATAAGAGGTGAGGTTCTTACTCACTTTTACGCAACAAATATAATAAGACTAAGATCTTACATCTATAAGGGTATGTGTAAATAATTAAAGAATAATTGTGATAATGTACTGAAACCTAATAGATAAGGTTCAATATATTGTTGAAAATTTTGTTTTATCTTATTATCCATGTGAGGATCACATACACTATCACGGGACTATAGTGAAGTAGAGGTGAGAAATAACCAAGTACTTAGTGTCTTAACACTGGGTACCCAGTAGGGTTCTATAGGTTGAGGTTTTATTTTTTAGGGACATGTTGTATCTGGTAAAATTATACTGAGTACTACATAGACTCCTAGGGGGAATTCCCTTAAAGGTGGAATTTTAGAATTTTAACTTGTAATTAAACCCCTTTAATCACTTTATTCAATATTTTCAATTATATTGCTTCTATTTAGTCTCCATATAAATTATCCACCAAATCCTAACCTATATAACTGTCCACATTTAATCCTTAATGTTGGTCAGAGTGGATACTCAATATGGGGTGTGAATTGAGTTCCAATTAAAAGTTCTGTTAAAAATATTTCTATAAAAATACCCAATTTATAAAACAAGTTAAACTGTAGTGAATTTTAAATACAGTAAAGGGTCAGTTAGGTTCTCAAGAGATTGATTAGTTCTCAGTTAATTTTATCTGAAGATCAAATTAACTTTTTAAGCTAACCTAATGATTTACAGTACATACAAACACTTTCTAGTCTAACTATCAAAGTAACTTTAAAATAGATTTGTTTTTAAAAGTAATTAGCAGGTGAATATATAATATATAGTATATTTTAAACTTAATCTAAGAATGAACAAAATATATAAAACAAGTGGTTCAATATCAAGATGAGACCTAATCCACTCAACTTGGTGATCACCTGTCACAAAGCAGTTTATATTAATAAACTCCGATCCACACCCTAGATCAGGGTTAACAACAGTTCATAGACTGTCTAGGACATGCAGGGACCTCTACCACAGTTGTAATGTAAATGAAATAATGATCAGGCCACGCAAGGACCTCTTGTATAGTTTTCTTGGGTAAACAGGTGTAAAAGGTTTAGTGTGAGGACTTTGAAATCCTCCAGTTCAGCACAAAGGTCAGTGTCTGTGCAAAATATACAGAGTACACACACTTCTCTAAAGTAAACAAAATAATCACTTAGAGTTAGTAGAAAAGAGTTTAGAATTCTCTAGTGATTAGCAATGCAGCTCTGGACTCCTTTGATTCAGCAGAAATGCTTCTGAGTCATTCTCTGGTTTTTCTGTTGAAAAACAGAGTGCCGTGGGTCATCTTGTGTTCTTACCAAGTGAAGATATTCTCTTGATTCTAATGTACTTCATGTGTTATTCAGTAGTGTTGGATTTCATGCATGAGAGTTCTTTTAAGATAATGCAATGTGTTCTTCATAGTTGTGCTTAGGACTGTCTTTTTGTTCAGTACAGAGCACTCATGTTTCTTGCTTCTCTATGTTGTCTCTCATGTGCACACTTCTCTTTATCTTCGAATTCATGAGGCTGAGCAGACAGGTTCCATGTATTTTGTGCATCGTACCTCATACTATGCCTACAAATAAACATTAATTATGTAATTTCATTAAAGTCGTCAAATATGACTGTTAAAAAGTTAAATAGTAAAACGACAAAAGAGTTTCAGAAACGGTGTCACAGTAGTTATGAAAACGGTGTCTTCTTCACAGTATCTACATCACAGTGTCTCCTTCTTGGTGTCTCCTTCATGGTGTATCCTTCACGGTGTCTCCATCACGGTGTCTCCTTCACGGTGTCTCACTTACGATTTCTGGATAATGGTGCCTTTCTCATAGTTTATGGATTCACGGTGCCTTGATGACTATGTCTTGCTAACTGTGTTTGGAAGAGTTTCTGGCATACGATGTCTGTTCTTAGTGTCTTGCTTCACAGTTTCAGTCTTACTATGTCACGGGGTCTCGTGGTCATAGTGTCTCATTGGCCACAATGTCTCATTGGTCCCAGTGTTTGAGACTCAGGCTTCACGGTGTCTATGTCTTGCTCACAGTGTCTGTCTTACTGTGTCAATCTTCACAGTGTCTTGTACTTAGACAAACAACTGTATTCAGACTTAAAGAGAAATATGCATAGAATATCTTGAGCTTAACCATTATAAATTACAAGATAACTTGAAACATAAATACACATGATTGATAAGATATGTGAGATTTGTGATCACGAATAAGATTTGTAATTATTATTGAGATTTGTAATTATTAATGAGATTTGTGATCATTAAAACATGATTAATACCTGAGGATTCCAACAATCTCCCCCATTTTGATGATCACAAAACATGTGTAGGTAAAGTATAAATGAGATGAATCTAGAGATAATATAGCATATTATAAAATAACACATAACTTTTTCTCCCCCTTTTGGGATGATCAAAAAGTAGAAAGAGTAGAGGGAAAACAGTTAATATGTTATTAAAAAGGTTCAGAATTCTACATAAAGTAGAAATACCAAACAATAATAATAATGAAAACCCCATCAAGAATAGTAGGCACTGGTCTTCTTCATGGATGGGCCTTCTCTTTTCCTTTATCAGTAATAGAGGAGGAAGCCATAGGGGCAGTTGCTGATGTGCAAAATGGAATAGAAGTGGTAGACAAAGAAGGTAAAGGTAGACCTTAAAAGATTGAGGAAGCCAAGGTGGGAGCTGTAGAAGATCTAGGTTGGGGCTGACCAATAATCACTGGACTGATCTGAGTAAGAGCTTGGCTAACTGACATGGTAGTTGAGGCTAAAGTAGTCAGTCCAGGTCTGAGAGGGGAAGCAGTTTGAGCAACTATTGTTGTACTCTAGACATGAAGGTAAGGCTTCCAAATATTTATGAATTCTGTAATAATTTCTCCTCCATACTGCATTACCTTTTCAAAATCATCTTTATTTTCCATGAACTTTTCCAACAATCTGGTAAACTCATTGATTTTCTGAACTTGAGTTTTGAAATCCTGAGTCACATGAGGTATTCTCATATTCTCGACAAGATACTTAAAGTAATTGGACATGTCATTTTTGGATAAAATTCGATTGAGATAGAAATCTATTTTCTTCGTGATCTTCTACTGAGCATCATTGACAATCTTGGAATGAATTTGAACCAGGTCAATCACTCTATCACTGTTATTAACAACATCAGATAAAGAAGCCATATTAAAACCACTAAGGGCATTCTGAATCTCTTCCTTGATTATGGATCTGAGTAAAGAACTATCCAAAGAAGATGTAGATGTTTTACTAGAGGAAGGAGAAGCTTTGACAGCTATGGTTAGAGACTTGAGCTGTTTCAGGACCTTTTGAAGATAGCCAGTATATTCATCTGTAAGATTATTCAGTTTCTCTACAAGATCTCTAATTTAGTGAAACATCTGTGTGGGACCTTATCCAATCGTTTCATCAAAGGATAGGAGGTAGGGATGCACTTGGGACACAATATCTCGAGAAATGTTGGAAATAGTAGGTTCTGGAGAAGTAGCAACAGGTGCAGGCTCTGATCTGGAATGCAGTTCTTTCTGGCGGTTTTCAACCATACCTTTCAGGGTTGCAACATCATTGACCCAACTTGTCATAACATAGCTTTCACCAGCATCTAAATAAAATTTTAAAAATTGATAGAACTGAGATACCAACCTCAGGTAAATTGGTCTATCCTTTCTAGAGAACGAATCGAGCTAGACTTATTCTCTCAAAACTTTTAAAACCAATGATTTTCTAGATAATAGCCACTCAGGGAAAACTTCCTTTTTAGGAACTATAGTGTGGTTTACAAGGTTTGGATTCATGGGTCCTTTAGGTGCAAGCTTCGGTGCTATTTTCTTCTTCTTTGAGCTACGCTTCTCCGGGGTATATGAAGATGGATGCTTCATCCTTGGCATCCACTGAATTTTCGGGCGATAGAGAAGGAGAGAAGGGTTGCAAGGTTGAGAAGGTTCGAAAAGAGTGAGTAGAGAGAGTTCGGGTAAAGAATCGAGTGAAACCCTTGTGTTTTATCATTTGGGAATATCAAACATCACCAAAATTAAAACGCGGGAATGTAAAAAAGTAGTAAAAATAAATATTATTACGATACGGGTTAATATAAAAGCATAAATAAGGTTCACGGTGAGACCCTGAGTATTCGTTATGGTATGAGGGCGGATGGTCGTCACGGTGAGACAGTCAGTTTTCATCACGGTGAAACAGTGAATGGTCTGTTCAATCACAGTGAAATAGTGAGTGTCAGACCGTGAACACTAAGTGCTAACTGTGAGACTAAAAACATGAGACAGTAACTGAGAAACCATAAATATGAAACAGTAAAGTAAAATATAGAAAAATATTAAACAGTAAGAGCAGTAACATATCTATTTGTGATTGATCATCCCAATATAATGTATTATGTAATCTAATATTTCATAATTTAATGGTTTAGTGAATATATCAGCAAGTTGATATTCAGTACCAATGAATTCCAAAGTGATATTACATTTTTGATAATGATCCCTCAAAAATTGATGTCTTACATCAATATGTTTTGTCCTAGAATGTGAAACAGGATTTTTTGAAACGTTAATAGCACTTGTGTTGTCACAATTTATTAGTACATGTATGAATTGATATCCATAGTCTAGTAATGTGTGTTTCATCCACAATATTTGTGCACAAAAACTTCCTACAGCTATGTATTCAGCTTCTGTAGTAGATAATGCAACAAAATTTTGTTTTATACTACACAATGATACTAGTGACTTTCCTAAAAAGTGACATGTTCCAGAGGTGCTCTTTCTATCTAACTAACAGCCAGCAAAGTCAATATCAGAATAACTAACTAGTTTAAATGATTTTCCTTTTGGATAGAACATTCCTAGATTGGGTGTATGCTTAATATATTTTAAAATTATCTTTACAAAATTTAAATGTGATTCTTTAGGGTTTTCTTGAAAACAATCACACATACACACACTAATCATAATATCAGGACGGCTAGAAGTTAAGTAGAGTAGACATCCAATCATTCCTCTATAAGTGGTTTGATCAACAGATTTTCCATCTTTATCAAGATCCAACTTACAGGTGGTAATCATGGGAGTGTCACTAATTTTAGTGCTATCCAATCCAAAATGTTTTAAAATATCACTTGTATATTTACTTTGAGTTAAAACAATCCCATCATTATTTTGAAAGATTTGAAATCCAAGAAATAATTTTAGTTCACCTAGTAAGATCATTTCAAATTCGTTTTGCATCATTTTAGAAAAATCAATACATAATGAATTTTTTGAAGATCCAAAAATAATATCATCTACATTAATTTGAACAACTAAAAAATCATTAGAAATTCATTTTATAAATAGGGTAGGATTAGCTATTCCTTTTGTAAAACCTTTATAAATAAGAAAAGTACTTAATCTGTCATACCAAGCTCTTGGAGCATGCTTTAATTCATATAATTATTTTGATAGTTTGAAGATATGATTTTGAAAATGAGGGTTTGTAAATCCAAGGGGTTGTTAAACAAAAACATCCTAAGCTATATACCCATTTAATAATTCACTCTTGACTTCCATTTGATATAGTTTGAAATTCATATGTGCAGCATAAGCAAGTAGAATTCTAATGGCTTCTAATCTAGCTACAAGAGAAAAAATCTCCTCATAGTCAATTCCTTGTTCTTGACTGTAGCCTTGTGCAACTAATCTAGCCTTATTTATAACTATATTTACAGCTTTATCTACCTTATTTATAAACACCCATTTAGTGCCTATGGTGAAAGTATCCTTAGGTCTTTCCACAAATTCTCAGTCTTTGTTTCCTTCAAATTGATTAAATTCTTCCTTCATGGCCATTACCCAAAATTCATCATTGATTACATCATCAATGTTTTTAGGTTCAAGCTGTAACAAAAAGGCTTGATGTTCAACCTGATTTCTAAGAGAAGCTCTATTATGTGTCTCTCTATCAATATTACCAACAACAACATCTAAAGGATGATTCTTTAGGATCCTAGTTGATCTAGTAAAGGTAGGACTAGAAATTTCAGGTTCTTCTCTAGGTTCGGGTTTATTAGAAACAAATTCTAAAATATTTCCAGAACTTGTTGTCTTTAAAATAGGTTCATTGATTTTATCATTAAGGTTCAGAATAGACAAATCTTCTTCAATATTTTTAAGAAATGACATAGGTTTATTTGGATCAGTTTCATAAAATTTGATGTGAACAGATTCTTCCACACACTTGGTTTTCTTATTAAACACTCTATAGGATTTTCTACTTATTGAATATCCTAAAAAGATTCATTCATCTCTTTTTGAGGAAAACTTGTCAAGATTATCCTTGGTATTAAGAATAAAGACTTTGCAACCAAAGACTCTAATCATGACTCTATTTATGATATAACAAGATGTATTCATAGCTTCAACCCAAAATTAAATAGGCATTTCATACTCATTAAGCATTGTTCTTGCAATTTTTTGAAGGGTTCTATTTCTTGTTTCTACTACAACATTCTTTTGAGGTGTTCTAGGGGCATAAAAGTTGTGAATATATCCATTGTGTGAGCAATAAGACTCAAACTCATGATTTTCAAACTCACGGCCATGATCACTTTTTAGGGTCTTAATCTTAAGTCCACTAAGGTTCTCTACAGACTTGGAGTATTTAATAAAGTAAGAACATGCTTCACTTTTGTGAGCTAAGAATTATACCCAAGTATATCTAGAAAAGTAATCTACTAAGACACAGACATATTGCTTCCAATTTAAACTAGAAACTCTAGAAGGTCCAAACAAGTCCATGTGAACCAACTCAAGAGGTTGAAAAGTTGAAACCTCTTTCTTTGATTTAAAATAAACTTTATGTTGCTTTCCCTTTTGACAAGGATTAAAAACTTTGTCTAGTGGGAATTCAAGTTTGGGTAAGTCTCTATCTAAGTTCTTTCTATTCAATTTCCTAAGTGAATGAATGTTTCAGTGTCCTAATATTTTGTGCCACATCCAAGATTCTTTATGAAAATACTTTAAACAAGCAACAATTTGTTTAGCTAAATAATTCAAATCAACAGCATATACATTTTCATTTATCAATTTAGAAAATACTAAAACATTTTTGGAATTAAAAACATTACAAGAATAATTTTCAAATATAACATTAAATCCATCATCACATAACTGAGAAATACTTATCAATTTGTATTTCAATCCATCAACAAATAAAACATTGGAAATTAAAACTGAGTTAGTGTTACCAATTTGGCCTAGGTTGATGATCTTTCCTTTAGAATTATCACCAAAGGTGACATAGCCTCCATCAACCTTTATTAAGATTTTAAAGCATGAGTAATCTCCAGACATGTGATTTGAATATCCACTATCCAATTACCATGTTTTTCTATAGGAACTCTTTAAGTAGGTCTCCTACAAAATAGGATTAGACATAGAATGATTTTGGTACCCAGATTTTCTTGGGTCCAGACAGGTTATTATGTAAAGCTTTAGGTACCCAAACATGTCTTATGGGTCTCATATAATTTAAAAAATCAATTGATTTTTAAATATAAACTTTGTTTGATCTATAACAATGTGAATAACTAGTTGAGGCATATAAATCTCCAGAACTGGAACTAGCAGAATTTTGTCCAGATTTTGGAATAAATCTATTTTTGGTGAACTGTCTCTGTCTAGGTTGATATCCCAAACAAGTAGTATAATTTGGTGCCACTTGTTTACCTAGAATTTGAGTTAGATTGTTCTTTCCATTTTTGAACTTTTCTAAGTCCTTTCTCAGTTTCTCATTAGAAATTTTCAGTTCAGTATTTTCTTTTAACAGTTGAGAATTCTTTTCCTTTTCAATCTCAAGGGTAGATTTAACAGTGCAAGATAAGGCATGTTGTTTCTTTAAGGATTTGCACTTGTCTTTAAGTTCATTATACATATCTTCTAGCATATTAAAATATTCAAATAATTCTTCACTAGACATGTTTTCAGATTCAAAATCAGAATTAGAATCAACTTCAGAATAGTATGAATTTAAATTAGGAGGGTCCAGTGTTACCTCAGATGTTTTTTTCATTAAAAACATGTTAGATTTATGATAATATTAATCCTTAACAGAATAAGAATCACTTTAAGTGTCTTCTGAAGCACTCCAAGTTGCTTTCATTGCTTTCTTATACTTGTTGTCCTTATGGTCATGTTTCTTATTGAGATTCAATTTTGGACAGTCATCTTTAATGTGACCTTTTCTAACTCTTATCATCTTTCTTCCAATCCTTTTTTCGTTGACCTTTGTTGTCATATTTACCTTTGTATATTGATTTTCTGAAGAATTTCTTCTTCCTATATAATTTCTTAAATCTTCTGGCTATTTGAGACATTTCAGCATCACTATCAGAATATGAAATTTCACTTGTTGAGATTTCAGTAGGTATGTGAATTTTCTCCTTGTCCTTGCTCCTTGAGGTAGTAGACTTAAATGCCACTGACTTCCTTTTAGCTTCATCATCTTCTTCCTTATTCACCTTGAGTACTTACTCATACATAATAAGCTTATCGATTAACACTTTGACAGGAAGATCACCAATGTCACATGACTCTCTTATTGAAACATGTGTGCCTCTCCATCAGACTGGAAGATATCTCAATATTCTCATAATTTGATCCTTTGTTGGAACAACCTTTCCAAGGGAGCTCATAGTGTTGAAAATCTCATTGAACTTGAGATACATATCAGAAATAGGTTCATCAGTCTTCATTTTAAAATTATCATGTTTAATAGTATAAGTGTTCAATCTCATTTCTTTAAAATTGGTTGTTCCTTCATGAGAAACACCCAATGTTTCCCATATTTCATAAGTATTTTTGCAAGCAGATATTATATTAAACTCTTCATCTCCTAGAGAACAATACAGGGCATTCATAGCTTTACAATTATTATTGTAAGCTGTTTTAGTTGGTTCATCCAAAGTAGTTCTTTCAGTTTCTGGAATCTTATATTGAGTCACTATAGTAGTCCATATGTCAAACCCCATACTCTCTAATTGAATTTTCTTCTTAAGTTTCCACTGGCCATAGTTTGTACCATTTAAGAAAGTTGTCATGTTGGTAGCAGCACCTTCTAGTCTATTATCCATAGTTAGATTTTAGAAAATATATTTAAAGATATAAAAATTACAACTAACAGAAATTTAAGATCTTTAAGATAAAACTAAAATCACAGTTTAAAAATAGAATGTTTTCAAATCCTCAAAAAAAAACCTCTGATACCAAATGTTGATCGGAGTGGATACTCAAGATGAGGGTGAATTTAGTTCCAATTAAAATTTCAGTAAAAAATATTTCTATTAAAATCCCCAATTTATAAAACAAGATAAACTGTAGTGAATTTGTATTATAGTAAAGGTTCATTAAGGTTCTTAAGAGATTGAATAGTTCTCAGTTAATTTAATATGTAGATGAATTAACTTTTGAAGCTAACCTAATTCATTACATTACATACAAACACTTTCTAGTCTAACTATCTATATAAATTTAAAATAGATTTGTATTTAAAAGTAATTAGCAGCAGAATATAAAATATATAGTATATTTTAAAATTAATCTAAGAATTCACTGTAGATGTAAAACAAGTTGTTCAGTATCAAGCCGAGACCTAATCCACTCCACTTGGTGATCACCTGCCACCAAGCAGTTTATATAAATAAACTCTGATTCACACCCTGGATTGGGGTTAACAAAAGTTCATATATTGTCCAGGCCATACAAGGACCTCTACCATAGTTTTAATGTGAAACTAAATAATGATCAGGACACACAAGGACCTCTTCCACAGTTTCCTTGGGTAAACAGGAGTAAAAGGTTTGGTGTGAGGACTTTGAAATCCTCCAGTTCAGCACAGGAATCAGTGCGTGTGAAAAATATATAAAGTACACACACTGCTCGAAAGTAAACAAAATAATCACTTAGAGTAATTAGAAAATAGTTTAGAGTGCTATAGTGATTAGCAGTGCATCTCTATACTCCTTTGATTCAGCAGAAATGCTTCTGAGTCCTTCTCTGTTTTTTGTTGAAAAAAAGAGTGCCGTTGGTCAGCTTTTGTTCTTACCGAGTAAAGATATTCTCTTTATTCCAATGTACTTCATGTGTTATTCAGTAGTGTTGGATTTCATGCATGAGAGTTATTTTAAGATTGTGAAATGTTTTCTTCATAGTTGTGCTCAAGATTGTCTTTCTGTTCAGTACAGAGCACTCATGTTTGTTGCTTTTCTATATTGTCTCTCGTGTGCACACTTATATTTATCTTCTTATGCATGAGGTTGACCCAATAGGTTCCATGTATTTTGTGCCTCGTACATTTTACTATGTCTAAAAATAAAAATTAATTATGTCAGTGCATTAAAGTCGTCAAATATGACTGTTAAAAAGATAAATAGTAAAACGACAAAAGTGTTTAAGAAACGGTGTCACAGTAGTTATGCAAATGGTGTCTCTTTCACGTTATCTCCATCACGGTGTCTCCTTCACGGTGTCATCTTCATGTTGTCTCCTTCACGGTGTCTCCATCACGGTGTCTCCTTCACGGTGTCTCACTTACGATTTATGGATTAAGGTACCTTGCTCATAGTTTATGGATTCACAGCGCCTTGATGACTATGTCTTGCTAACTGTGTTTGGAAGAGTGTTTAGCTTACTGTGTCTATTCTTAGTGTCTTGCTTAACGGTTTCAGTCTTACAGTGTCACGGTGTCTCGTGTTCACAGTGTCTTATTGGTCACGGTGTCTCATTGGTCACGGTGTCTGAGACTTAGGCTTCAGGGTGTCTGTGTCTTGGTCACAGTGTCTGTCTTTCTGTGTTAAGCTTCACAGTGTCTTGTACTTAGACATACAACTGTATTCAGACATAAACAGTAATATGAATAGAATAACATGAGATTAACCATTATAAAGTATAAGATAACTTGAAACCTAAATTCACATGATTGATAAGATATGTGAGATTTTTGATCATGAATAAGATTTGTAATTATTATTGAGATTTGTGATCATTAAAACATGATTAATACATGATGAGTCCAACACTTAATTTAAGAAGATCCATTTTTTCATGGTTTCTCCTCTTGATTAAGGTAAATTCATGGAATTACTCTAACATTCCCTTTTATTATGTTTCTTTATAATAGTGGGTGTGATTTACATTCTCTGACTTTAGGGATTTTTTTATTTACCTTCTCCTTAAATATTATTTTTTATTGGTTTCAGTGTAATATTTTATTAGGAAATAATAAGGTATTGCCGTAGTTTTCTTCTTTTATATCAAATTTAATGACAACTATTGTATGAGCCCAAATTATTTTTAATTGATTTCAGTGAAAATTTTAAGTAATTACATTGTCTATTATATTTATTATTTTCAAACATTATTATGATATATTTTATGGTGTACAACACCAGATATATATGTTTCTAATTTATTTCTATTTAGAATTATTATTATCTTTTTATGTAAGGTAGAAAAATTATTCTTTAAAATGTTATATTATTTATGCACATAAAGGTACCCAGGTACACATATTCTAATTGGATAGGTTATTGGAATGGGACGGGCTCATAGAACCCTAACTCAATTATACTGATATAGTTTATCTTTTAATGGGAGTTTCATCTATATTTTCCTAGATATATTATAAATGATTCTCTTTCACCCTAATGGGATGAGTGGTTTAACATAACTTTAGTTATGGTTCATCGCAGGTCTCGGGTTTAACATAAAGTAGGTTTGATAGGTACAAACCCTCCCAGTATAGGGATTTTCTTTTTTGGTTATAATTTCTAAGATTTAAGGTATGATAATAACTTTTACTTGTTTATATATTATTAGGGATTCTTTATATTTTTTGACATGATTTTATGAAATATGGTTAGTGGTAGGTGGTGACCACATACTAGCTATATCATTATCACACCCTAAATGGTCCCCTCACAAGATGTGTATAGACCCAATTATGTATGACCTAGGTAAAGGTAAAGCACATAAGCATGAGAGTTAATTTAACATAGATTCTACATAATAAGTTGTACCATTTTCACTTTATAAATGTTGTATGGAATATATGTACATGGTTTCTCCTTAATGTTTATTATATGAGACTTTACTTAGAAGATCTTTGTTTTTAGTCATTTGACATCATTGGTCTTACCTCATACCCACTTGAATATCTTATTTTTGGTTAGTATCACTTTTTTATGTGGTGTTTTCATGTTATTGGACTAATTTATTGAATGTACTTAAAATGAACCCATGTAGTTCATCTTGTTAGATATGATTTTGTTTTCGACTCGTTATGTCTCAGAGTTCTTAGGACCATTTATGAAATGCCCAGTGGATCATGTAAGTACATTAAGAGGGGATTAATTGGTGTATATAAGTTTTACAGATTTATTTTATTTCACTTTTTACCCCATTTTAAATTTGAACCTTTTCAGCTACTAGGATGAATAGTATTCCCTAACATAAAGTAAATGAATCACAACACATATTATTATTTCAAGGTTCCCAAATAATGTGTGTGATTGCATCCTTGTTTGGCTTGAGTTAATTCCTAGAAAACAATTCTTCACTTATAATATTTCAATCAATTATAGTGGGATAGTAAGGTTTCATCCTGAAACCATGATGGGATGGTATCAACCACTTACCTAATTATACTTAAATCCCACTAGTGTTCATTATACCTCATCCCACTGATGTTATTCAAACTAAAATCCCACCACTATACATAAACATAAAACCAACACATTGATAAATATCATACAAAAATTAACCTCCCACTAAACCAAAAACTAATCTTCCTCTTCAAGCCACTGAGATATACTAATTAAGAATATGCACACTTCTACTAAAATAATTCATCCAAAACTGAATATAATAGATAATACTGTATTCATATTGTCCCATTACTCTTCTTAAATAAGTATAGGACATCACTTATACTTCAACTTGCTGAATTTTTTGAATGATCAGATGAATACTATTCAATACACTACAAGTTGTCTTCCTCCTCACTTTAATAAATGATAACACTTCTTCTCAAACAAATATCGCTAATAGTGTTTTTAAGGGTATTGATATATGAAATCATATGATTATGTTTTTAGGAAAATGATATTTCATGAATGGTGTTCTCATCATCATGAAGTATTAAACTCAAATAACACATTCTTAATGAAATAATAAAAGTGTTTACAACTCACTTTCCTCTTCAAAAAATAGTTAAAATGATAATACTTAAAGCATGCAATTCTTCAAATTATTTTTATGTGTTTATCATGACATAAAAAAAATAGAAATCACTATTCATTTCATTGATTATTCTCAAATCCTCAATGTTGACTTATATGTTTTTTAAAAAGCTTCAAACAAACCTTAAAGTTTCTGATATCCTTCTTGAAGCTTCAACCTCACAAGTCTATATCACTTTATTCATGCATACATATCATCAAATGCATAGAAAAATGAAAATTATTTATGTAAGATTGGTTACATGGTGTCACAGTTTTTATTCACATAATTCTATATGAGATAAATAAATAAAGTCTCATATTTATCATTAGTATAATGTACCACAAGATCATTCGCCATGCAAGCTGTTTTCATGGTTATCTCTGTTCTTTTTTATTGTATAGTGTATGTGAAATTTTCTTCTTAATTTCTGCTAGTTACAGTATATAGAACTATAATATTCATCTTAAAACTAATAATTAATTGTTTAGTCACCATGTAAGGGTTCATGGAACATATCACATCATGTGGATGATGTGTGTAGATTCATACAAAAATCATTACATGGAACCCTCATCAAAATATAGATAACTTCTCAGGTATCTATTTTGGTCACTTAGATTTTTTGATTAATATATCATCAAGTAAACCCTTTAGCAGTATTTATATGTGTTTATATATCAACTTACCTCATATACACACACCTCCATACCTTTCATGTGTGCACTAACTCACTTCATGAAACAAATATTTGGATGAACATCATCAATCCTTCACCAAACATATCAACCTTCAAAAAATCCTATGTGCACATTAACCTTATACTATACGATTCAAGAAAATCACCTTCAAAACTTTTCAAAATGTATCTTTCTTCACAAAATATGCATGTTAACCATCATATCATCGTACAATCAAACACACGATCATATCACTGTTACATCATCATGTATTTCATAGAAAAAACATCAACATTGTTAGTTAATCATTTTCAATATCCTCATTGAATCATATGATCAATCTCATCCTAAAAACAAACTTCTCATGATCATAGTTTCATGTTCTTGTTATTCAATGCCTAAAGAACCCTCATACTATACTTGAGGTTGAATATGATCACTTATCTTAATTAAGTTGAATAAAAATACCATATCAAATGGCCCTGATTCTATGAATATATGTTAAAGTGTAGCTATAATTATTTGTTACCAGGGATACTAAATTTATAGATTATATTATTGTGTATCCCTTAATAACACACAATTCACTCCAAGCATCCTAATTTAGAGTAACCAGTTCTACATTGAAATTCACCACCTCTCCTCTATTATCACCCCATGACGCATTCTTTTCCTCCTTTATGAACCTATGTGTGCACACCCACTTACTTGTACATGAACCTACCAAATCTATGATTTTTCACCATGTGATTTTTGTAATGTGGATCTCTACTATAGTGGGCGTCTCCTACCACACGAGTGGGATTAATATAGCTCCTCAGTTTGATTGGTTACAATATTTTTTAACCAAACACCACAAAAAACATAAGAAATATACATTACATGATCATCATGAAATTCCATCCCCTAATACCAATATGTAATTTAAACTTTTAAATTCCAAAACTCATCATTTTTAATTTCTCTCACTAATACACATCAATATTCTTAAATCATGTAATTCACCTATTTAAATTCCAAATAAAGCCAAATTATTTACATGTTTTACCAATAAAATGTCTTCAAACACCTATCGCACAAGTTTATGATATTATGAGAATATATATTTAAAGATCACTATTATAAGTATCTTTTTACTAAAAAATAATTTTTTATCTCAATAAATATTTTTTAACTTCGTAATAATTCATCAAACATCTTCCAATAGTTGTAATTCCATGCTTTAATATTATACACAATGAATTTACATCATATAATCCCATTGACAACAAATAATCTTAAACATATATATACATACATACTTTAATCCACTAGGGTTCTTCAATCTCCCACTTTGGATTTGTGTTCCAATACCCAATTGCATAATAAATTCATTTATTTCCTGATGAATTGGTGTCAGTGCCAGTCTAATGAGTTATCACCACTTCTTATCTGATGACTCTTGACCCAATTGTAGAAAAAATATCATTTGTTTTATGAAAATGGTTCTCTACCTTGTTTATCATCATCAGGTTGATTGGTCCCAAAAAATTCCTACTTACTCATCAGTCCCAACAACTCTAGTAAATCTTATAAAACTCTGATTTCTCTATAATATCAACATTGTGTCCGATGGATTGGTATTAGTGTCACTCCAATGTATTAGTGGCACTCCATGTCTGATGGAATGGCTTCATTAGAGAATCCTTTTCTTCCAAACTTCCCAATTGATGAAATATCCTTTTAAATGTTTCTTTCAATAAAACAAATGATCTGATGGATTAGATAGTCTGATGGATCAGTCAATTATTTATTTATCAAAACTTCAACTTCAGTAACTTCACACTCCCCAGTATTTCGTCCTCCAAAAACTTATTCTTGTATCATATCATCTTCATGACTTTAAGAAAATTAGTATTGTAATTGCATTATCTAAATTGTAAACTTTCTATGGATTTTTATTCTTTAAGAACATTATTTTTTTATATATAAACCTCAATATGATTGGAACTAATAAGAGAGGATTAGCCACCTTTTCTTATTTTGTATTAGAAATCTTCCATCATAAGTTTCTTAGGAAACTTATGATATTTGAGAATTAACTAAAAGTAATGAATCTCTAGATTTAGAATCCAATGTATTAAAATATATTCATACTCCAATAAAAATTCTCATTACAATCTAAAATTTTATTTAGGACACAATATCAGTCTGAAATATAACTTCTTCCACAAAACTTCTTTAGAAAAAAAAATCTAAAACTGATATAATTTCTTATCCATACTATATATGATATTTTAATTAATATTCATCCTTCCATTATTATTATCCTATCACCAAATCATAAAATGTGTGGTGATTTATTTTATTAAAACTAAAAGACTAAAAAATGGAAAAAAACTTCTTTCAGTATCCAAAAAAACTTCAAGCCAACTTGGCTCCAACAATCTAACCATTTGGATTTTTTTCAACTAAGGATCATAAATCACAAAAATTTGTAACCCCAAGCTATGGATCATTGTTCATCAATTCTAAGCCTACATGAACTAACTCATTATATGAAATAAGAATCATTGAAATAAAAACCATGTTGTCCAAAAGTACTGACTTTAAAAAATTCTTCAGCTGTAAAATTTCCATTTCTTCAATAATTATTTATTTCATTCTTCTTATAACATAAAACATTTACCTACAACCATCTCAAAAAACTGTTAGAATAGTTTACACACAAACATAATGAGTACATAGATTACCCACAACTCTCACTACATTGATTCTTCCTTGAATGTTTTAGGACATGTCAATTCATAGATTTATGAAATAATTATCCCCCTTGAAAACACTATTAAAATAATAGATGATATTTTGGATAGAAAATAAAACCTCAAAAATTTTGATAGAAATAGGTTGGGAACCCATGTTTAACCTCATTTGGAAAATTCATCCTTCAGAAAAGGTTTCGGTAATATATCATCATCTTATTCGAAAGTAGGAATATAGTCCATATTTAATTCATTCATCTCAATTTGATCAAATTCTTCTTTCATATCATGACTCCACTCATGATTATTAAAAACCTCATTAAAGTCTTCTAGATAAACTTTTGAATACAAATAAGTATGTGTAATAACATTTTATATTATTATTTTTTAGACCTTTTGATGTTGTTCATAAATAAACATTCTAACTTCCACCTCTTTCTTTAGACTTGGATGTGATATATAAACTTATTCTTTATCATTTGAAATAGTTTATTCTGATTCACTCTCTCAAAAATTTCTCAGGTTTCTATGGAACATATGTCCTAGGCTTTTATGTCGCAACTGATTTTCTTTCATCATGCTTAGATAACATAAGCTTTGTACATCACCAATATGAAACAGGTTTCCCTTAATATAATGTCCTCTTGTAAAAACTTTTCCACCTTCCTTTATTTTCACCAAAAAAAATTATTTGTAAACAAACCTCTATTACCATCATCAAAATATTGTAAACCACTCAACAAGTTGTGTTTTAAACCATAAAAAAATAAATTTTTCTTGGATTTCAACTTTTCTTCACCAATTATGGAAGATACAACACCTTTGATTCTAAGAGATTCATCATTTCCCAATTTCACTATTACTTCTTTGAAATCCCCTACATTTATCAACAATTTCAATTTTGCTATCATTTTAGAAGAACACATGTTATCCATGATCTAGGTTCATTCTCCTTTTGTGTATTTGATAGCGGTTTCAAAGACAAGATATTTTTATTTTCTTTTTTATTTCTTCACATCTGGATTTTGAGAATTGTTGTACAAAACATTTGGTCCAATAACATAAAAAATAAAAACTTTTTCAAGATGTATAAGTTGTCCACATCATTAAAAAATATATTCCAAATATTGGAATCTATTTTTAATTTTCAGAACATCCTGCTCAATTTTATTCCTTTGAGAGGATTGACTCACCCTAAAAAAAATTATTTTTTTATTTATGGAATAGATATAATGTTTTTTATTAAAACAACACATATTTTTAGTATGAACAAATCCAACACAATACTAGTAGTATACATTTAAAAAATAATTTCTTCTATAACTTCCACACTATGAGGAATTGTGAACATGTTTCTCAAAAACATTCTTATATTTCTCATCAAAACATTTTTGACCACAAAATTTTCTTTTATCACTTGGAATATTATTCTTCAACTCGTATTTCTATCTAGAATTATTGGAACCAGAAGTAGTATAGATTTTTTTTACTAGATAGTTTTAGAAACTTTTGAATTATCTACTTTGTGGGTTTTTCAACAAACATGAATTTCTTCGATTTCTTCTTCTTGAAACATCTTCAACGTTATTTTCAACCTTTTAAGATAAATTTTTGTAATCCTTCTCAAGTTCATCCTTTCCATAACGTTCACTAACTTCAATGATATAATTCTTAAAACCTTTAACTCTTTTCTAAGCTTTAGAAATCTTTTGTTAAAAAAAGTTCCAAATCTTATTATTTGTCCTTAAACATTAATTCGATATGTTCATTCTGATTCTTTTCTTACTCAATATAGTTCTTCAGACAATCAATCTCTTCTAATAGATTGGATTTATCTTCAAGAAATTATTAATTATTGTTTTCCATAGAATTTCTATCTTTAACTTTTTTATTTCATTTTAACGTCTTGCAGTATTCCCAATACATTCTTTCAATTATCTCTTTAGGTAAAACTCTAACATAGTTTATTCTTCTTCATAAATACTTTTACCAAAAACAATATCAATAACTGTTGAAATAAATTCCTTGTATTTAGTACCTTTAGTGAATTATTTAGTATCAACTTTGATATCATCATATTTAGAAAAAAATATTTTTTTTATTTAAATAACTTCTTATACTTTTATTTGGAGTAATATAGTCCAAATTTTTTTGTTTAATATCTTTTTGAACCTCTTTATTATTCATCACTTTCTGCCTTATTCCATCAGTGAGGAAAATTGAATGAAAATTTCCCAAAGACTCCACATTCAAAAAAAATTAATCTATTCCTTTATCCTTCCTTATACCTCTTTTAAATTTTTTAAAAAAAAGGATAAAAACTCATCAGTATTGTTACCAACTTTATTTTTTAATTCAGAGTCCTCAACATCATATTCTTGAAGAATATTCTTAGAATTTTCTTGATCAGTATCTTTGAAGGACATTTCTCAATCTACTTTGGTTCTTTCTTTAATAACTTTATCCCTTCTCATTTCATAAGTCATGAGATTATTATGAAGGTCACCCAAATATAGAGTTTCAGGATCTATATCATTTAAATATGATACTTTGTAACTAAACATATCTGGATGAATTTTCAAGATATTTTTAATAATAGATGAGTCTTACAACTTCTCACTAAGAAATATAATGGTGTCAACTATATCATTCACCCTTTTAAAGAAGTAACAAATAGATTCATCCTCATGAATTTTAAGATATTTATATTTAAACCTCTAGATTTTTAATTTTTCCTTCTTTAGTTTTTATTTCCTTTATAAATGTTCTTCAACTTATCCTAGATACATTTGGAAGTTTAAAAGCCCATTACACTATGAAAATTTCATTTAGATAGTGATAAAAATAAATCATTTTTATATCATCCATCATTCTCAGAATTTAACTTATCTATAGATATAAGGGGGTCATTCTCAATACAAGGAGGAAATCCATATATAACAGCTTCCAAAACATCATACCCTAGATACATAAGATATAGCAGCATTCTATAATTCTAGATTTGATATTTATTTTCATTTATTAGTGTAATATCCTTACTTTTCACACAATTTAGATTCTCCATAACAATTTCTCTTCAAGAATTTTCATCAAAGTGTAAATAAAGGGAAGCTTCGCTTTGATACCACATGATATTTTCCATACATGATAAATGTATCACTGAGAGGTGTAGGGGTTTAATCAATGATATATTTTTCTTTTAAGTTTCCCGTATTTTGAAAAAACCTTCAAATCTTGTTAAATATTTATCACTTTTCTTAAAAAAACACTTTGGTATCTATAGAAACATAAGTATTTACAAGGTTAACTATTAAAAAAATTATCTACATCCTTGGTATTGTTTTGAAACAATCCAATACCACATAATCCAATAGAAAACAACATTTTTGTGTGCATACAAACAAGTAATATATACCCTTAAACTTATATAGAACTATGGTAAATAAATATTTCATGTTCTTATTGTATGACAAATAATGTAATACAAGTTTGTGTAACAAGTAATGAAACCTTCACGAGTTTGTTAAAAACAAGTTATTATGCTTCCATATCAATGTCCACAAGAATAGAATCAAAAAAAATATTCACTTTCCTACCCAGTAGTAGGTAGAGAATACCATTTAGGACATTGTTATGAAAACTCAGTCTGATGGCTCAATCTTATTCCCTTGTCTGATTTCTCGATATAGAAAACATATAAGAATAGTTTTCCCTAGAATCAATTCTGATCCACTTAAAATTTCTCAATAAATCTACATCTGATTTTCTAGTTTATATTGTTATACTTTATTATTATTCTATAAAAAACATCCTCAAGGAAACATAGTCTAGAGAATTATTCTCTCTAAAAGTCTAGCACTTTTCCCCTCTTTCTTCACACATGAATAATACTTATGTCAGAAAGTACAATGTACAATGTACTATTTATTAGTGCACCAAAAGTGGTATGGGAGAGAATATGAAAATTTTTACTACTCAACCAAATTTCTTTAACTTTTAATTTCACCTTTATTTGGGATCCATCAGTAAATTCTTTAGTGATTATCAACTATTATCTATTTTTATTGAAACTTTTCAAATCTTCTCAAAACTTTTCTCAACATCAGAATTTATAACCTTTCTTCAATTTGATACCAAAAAAATAATTTTATGAAAATATTTATTATAATGATAACATATGCATAACTGAAGAAAATTCATTATGATGCTCCATATCAACTTGTTAAACAAATGAATGAATTCTCATTTTGATTTTCCATATCAACTAAAAGACATAAAACTTTGAAACCATTAAACCATAAGCACCATGGAAACTTTTTTAGAATTTTGGACCCCATTCAACAATACTTTGGTAGTAATAACCCCTTTCACAAAGCATCTTAAAAAACCTTAAATGTATTTTTTCTTTTCAATTATCCTGAATGATGATCCTACATCTAATTGATCAGTTATTATTCTGTTCTAATGAATCATTTTCTATTCTAGTCTGATTCGTTCTCACCACTTCTTGTCTAATTACTCTTGACCCAATTATAGAACAATAATATTCTATTTTATAAAAATGTTTAACTACGTTATTTATCTTCATCCAGTTGATTAGTATCAATAAATTAACACTTAATCATTATTTCCAACAACTCTAGTAACTCTATTCTACCTCTAATGACTCTTTGATATCATCATTGTGCTTCATGGATCAGTTTTAGTGTTACTCTACTAGATCGGTGGCACTCCGAATCTGATGGAGCAGTGTCAGTAGTGGCACCTTTTCATTCAGGCATTCTAAATGATGAAAGACCCTATGAAATTTTCCTTTCAGTGTAATGGAAAATACAATGGATCAGTCAATTAAGGATTCATCAAAACTTCATCTTCAACAACTTCACACTCCCCAGTCTTTATTCCCCAACAAAATATAGCTTTTTTCATGACTTATTCATGAATTTGAGAACAACAGGATCAGAATTGCATAACCCAACAAACATTGGAAAGTTTTTATGACTTTTTATCCTTAAATCACTTTATTTTTTTCATCCAAACCTAAATCTTATTGAAACCACTTACAATGGATCAACAACCTTTTCTCCTTTTCTTTCACAAAGAGTTCATTATAGGTTTCTCAGGGAAAAGTGATATTTTAGAATTCAATTAACAATAAAGAATTGTCAGATTTAGTATATAATCTCTTGAAATATATTTTGGCACTGATACAAATTCTCATTATGATCAAAAATTTCAATTTGGACACAATGTGAGACTGAAACAAAACTTTATCCATAAAACTTCTTTAGAAAATAAACTAAAACTAGTAGGTTTTCTTATCAAAATTGTTTCTTATATTATGATTAATATGGTCCCTTTTATTCTTATTATTTTATCACAAAAATATACAATGTATGGTGATTAATTATCTTGGAAATGAAATATAAAACAATCAATAAAAACTTCTTTTAAAATCCAAAACAACTTTTATCTAACTTGTTCCCAACAAAAATATCTCAAGATATGATACTTCCAATGTATGTGATTCATCTAATAATGTAGCCTCAACACTTTGCGAGAGCCACTACAGTAGTATTATCAAAATAGAGTGTGATAAGATCTTTACTGATAGGTTCCACGTCATGTTCTTGAAAAAAAAAATTATATCCAAACTATTACATTATATGCCTCAGAATCCATAATATACATGGACTATATTATAGAATAAGTGACCATAGCTTACATTGATATCTTCCAGCACACAAAACCTCCATTCAAAGTGAATTTTTGTCACATTTGTTTATTTCATATCATCTAGATTGGTTTGGAATCTATAATATTTATATATTTTGAGGACCAGTTCTTTATCTCCTCCATATACTAAGAACATTTTTTTAGTACACCTAAGATACTTATGTATAGTCTTGACTACCATCCAATGGTGGTCACCTAGTTCATCTTGATATCTGTTTACCACACATAAGGCATAAAAACGTCTATACTAGTATATATCATAGAATAAATGACTAATATAATTAATTACACATATATCATCCGTTATATTATTTATCTTTCCTTGTGTGTTTGAGAAAAAAATTTCTTCGAAAGTTGAATTAAATGGGACTTTGGAAACAACCCCCTCTTTGATTGTTCTATACTGAATCTCTTCAGTATTTTATCAATATATGTACCCTAACATAGGCTGAACAGTTTCTTTTATATTTCATAATAGATCATGATCAAAATAATGTATGTCACCTTTCCTATCTTCTTCATGGAGAAGGATTTATGAAACCACGCCTTAATAGACTCTAAGACTGGTATTTCATTTCCAACAAGTAATATTTCATTAGAATATATTATTAAGAAAATTATATCACTCCTACTAAACCATTTATAGGAAAAATAATCACATTTATTTCTTTATGAAACCAAATTTCATTATAGCCTCATCAAATTGAATGTTCCATGACCAAGATTCTTTCTTAAATCCATAAATGGATTTTTATGATTTTCATATTTTATTGGAATCCTTTGGAGTCACAAACCATATTAGTTGTTCCATATAGAAATATTCTTGAAGGTTCTATTTAAGGAAGTTTATTTTTAAACCCTTTTTAAAAATTTCATAGTCATGGAAGGTAATAATGGAAATTAGATTTCTAATATATTTCGACATTGAAAGTGGTGAAAAGGTTTCATCTAATTTTATGCCTTGACATTGTTTAAACCCCTTTTCAACCAGTTTGGCCTTTTAGGTAGTGAATTTTCCATAATTTTCTTATTTCATCTTGAATATCAATTTACCACAAGTTATTGTTACATCCATTAGAGGATCTACCAATATCTATACTTAGTTATAGTACATGGAATCCATTTCAAAATTCATGTCTTCTAGCCACTGGTAAACATCTGTGGCACTTACTAATTCCTTGTGGGTTATATGATAATTATTATAAACTAATAAGGATTCACCATCATTGGTGATAAGAAAACCGTAAAATTCTATTTCTTTAAATACTACTGTACTCCTACGTAGTAATTATGTCTCTAGAACATATTCTTCTACCATGGGGCTTTATAAAATCTTTTCCTTTTCCAAATCTTATGTACCATGAGCCTCAACTTCATCAAATTATATCGCTCTCTCAATATAATTTTTATATATGTTATCCCTATTCTAGAATATGGAATTTCATATCACTCTAACATTTTTTTCTTAACAAACTCTTCGCTTCCCCACACCTATGAATTCAAAAACTTTGTTTTCTTCCACTACAAAGTTCATATGGAATACCATTTATCAGTTTAGTTAGTACATGGTTTAGTATGTGTGCTTATATAAATAACACATATCCCTATAAGGATAATGGATGATTCTCCTGACACACCATTGATCTTACCATGTCTAATAAGGCGTGCTTCCTCCTTTTACATTCATTATTCCATTGTGGTGTATTAGAAGTGTGTTGATGTAAAATCCCAAACTCTGAAAACTAACCAATGATTTATTAATTATGATATTCCCTTCCACAATTTGAGTGGGGTTTATTAATATTATTACCATGATAGTTTTGAACATCATTATCTCATTCCTTGAATTTATAAAAGTAATCTGACATAGACCTCATTATGTTGTCATATCCATAACTAATAAAATCATTACTAATATTTATGAAGTTTGATTACTGACCCCTTTATTTAATAATAAATAGTCCATACACTTAGTTATGAACAAATTTAATAAGTTCACCAGACTTTTATCCTTACCACTGAAATGGATATTTGGTTATTTTTCCTTGTAAACATGCATGAAATAAACCATGTGGTTTTTGTTAAAAATAATATAAATATATATCTTGATGAAATTTAGTAAATATTTTTTCATTTACATGACCTGGATAGTGATTCCATATTCGGGTGTGGTATGATTCATGTGAATTAGTTTTGTTATCTATTTTCCTTACTTGTTTTGTGTAGTCCAAAACATAATGACTATAAATTAAATGTTTCCTACCATAACAAATGGTATCCTTATAAAAGAAGATAAATTTATTACCAAATATGAAAATAAATAAATCCATATCTAGTATGGATATATAAATAATGTTTTCGAAATTAATTTAATATAATTTAAATAACTTAAAACCAAAATCATTTTAGTTATCAATGTGAGGTGGTAGTCACAAAATAGATATAGAAGCATGTTTGTCTCTATTAGAATCATGTATATTTATCTCCCCTGATTAAACCTTTTTGAGTATACATGGTTTATATATTTAAATAGACATTTAAGAACCAAAAGTTTTATCTAATATAAAATTTATAGAAAAATGTTAATTACACAAAATAAAAAAGCACTTAAATCTTCCCCTTTCTTCTTATACGGGGTGGATTTTTTCTTCCAATTGATCTTTCTTCAACATGATAAACATATGACATCATGTTCCCTTGATTTTCCCTTGATCTTACTCTTCTTGAAAGGGTGTGAAGAAGCTTTGGGCTTAGATATCTTTTATTTACCTTTTGTTTGTTCACTATAAGGATATAATACCTTTCATGCCTTTTGTACCCATCCACATGGTTAAGAAGAGTAAACATATCTATAAGAGACTTACCAATTTTTTTCATATTAAAAATTATAGCAAAAATAGTTAATATCTTATGTATTGATTTAATAATGAGGATTATTTCTAGTTCATCAAGGGTTTTAAACCCTAGAAACTATAGTCACTTAATTTATCCAATAAGCTTTAATATGTGATCCCCATTCAGTGCACCCTCTATAATATTTATTTTAAAAAGATCCTTGGTGATCTTAAACCACTCTTGTTTAGATCGCTCTTGATATATACAATGAATATGATCGAGCATGATATCAGCATATATGTTTTCATGATCTTTATGAGTTCACTATACATTGATTATAGAATCAAACATTAAACATTGAGTGAATCATTGAATGGATTTTCAAAGAAAAGGAATTCTTCATCACTTTCCTCCTTGGAAAGAATATCATGCATTGGGGATTCTAGAATGTAAGATTTATGTTTATCGAACAACACAACCTGAAGGCCACTGAACCACTCCAATAAGATATTGTCACTGAGGATATGGTCATTATACAATATATATCATAGGGATTGTGTGGATTATGTTATATAATTATAAAATATTAGATTATTAGTACTTTTCATGATTAAAAATTATGTAAGGAATAATAATAATAATATTGAATATATCTCCCACAATTTTATCAAGTTTAAATAGCCCTCGTTATTGAACTTGGAATTTCTAGTTTCTAGGAAATTATTTTGTAAAGGATCTATATTCCACTTCACATAACCCCAATAATGGTTAGTCAAGTTACTTGAATGTATTTAATTTGGTAGGTCTTTGCCAACTCTGTGCTTCCATATCCCTGTTCTATTGAGTGGATTCCCTATTCCAGAAGTCTTGACTTGGATTTTCATAACACTTTTATCAATATTAACACATTTCTATTAAGGAATAACTAAATTTTTTTAAAATTGTTAAGTTAACCCAATATATTCCTATTAATTCCCCTTATAAAAGTGAGTGTCCCAAAAAGGGTTATTCAAACACTTAGTTATAATAGTTTTAATCATAATCATGTAATAGAATGTGATGATTGAATTAATATAAATTGGAGGGATTTTATTTTTTATTCGTAAATTTTATCTTTTTTATCCTTTATATGAATTTATAATATTAACAATATTTTACATAATTAATTAACCATGTTGGATGATAAATTTTCTAAGCATAGAAGAAGCATCGGATGGGGTATACCCAACATTTGTTTTTCATTATCAATGATTAGTCTAATATTTACATGGCTATAAATTTCATGATCAATAGGACTCAATCATAGAATATATAAAATGGATAAATTCTGTAACTAAATTAGGGGATCATCACATATTATTTATTATTAATTTTACGAATTAAATAGTTATCTTGTTATAAATTCTCTCTTCATTGGTAGATCTAAAAATGGATCTATGTTTTACCATAATTTCATTTTAGGAATCAATAATATATTACATCTAGTGTTGATACCCACATGTTCCTTGAATCTTTGAACTTCGTCATAGGAATCTCAAGGTGATAGCACAACAGATCCTATCAGTTACATTGTTCACCTTTGATCTTCATATGAATCATTCCCAAAGGATTCTAAATGATCTACATAAACTCAAGAGTGGATATTGTAGGAATTTATCTCTCTATTCATGGGAGTGTTTTAGGTGAGGGATCTCTCTATGTATTGAGAGTATTATCTCTGAATCTCATTGTTCACAACCAAAAATGAATATTCACTTTTAAAGAAATAATATAATTTGATTTATATACTTCTAGGGTTAGAATAAAAAAAATTAGAAGTCCCATTTATTATTTATTAAATCCCCATGGATCCCCATATAAATAATAATAATAATAATAATAATATTTTGGTACATGCGTTAAACTCACAAATTAAATTAAATATAATTTATTCAACTAATATTATTATTTTTCACTAGACCATTAAACTAAGTCAACAATTCCTCCACAATATTTATCAAGCCTTGGATAATGACTATTTATTTATAAATAAATATCACTACATTATTTTACAATAAAATATAAATATTATACCCTCTAAATAGAAAATAAATATTTATTAAATATTTCACTCAGTTAATATTCCCTCGAAAACTGGTGAAAGAATATGCGCATTCAGAAATAACAATAATAATTATTAAACCACATGTGAGAATAATATTAATTCAACTTTTAAAATATTAAATAATAATATATTATTTATTTGAGATTCTGGATACACTTATTGTGTGACCCTCTGGGCCATTTTCTTAGTGTCATTAGGTAAACCAGCCTAAATTCCAAAGTTAACATCTCGAAACATGTCTTGGCACCCATAGAGAATCTTTTAATTTCATAATGACATAATACCTCATACAAACACTTACATTGTAATATAATACATTTATCATTATATCTCTAATCAAGAAGGGTTCATGATGGTGACATTAACCTATGTTCTCTACATATGTTTCCTTGAATTTATAGAAATAAAAATATCCTATTGACCATCATGAGCATGGATTTATTTTGGAAAAACCATTCCCATCAAAAGGTCTGCTATATAAACATTCATTAAATAACAAAAGGGAAAAATAATTTCTCACATTATTCATTAATGAAATATTACTCATGATGCACCCAATGTATCCTACCCCCACCAAAAACATATGTCATTACAGTTTTCATCAATACATAAAATTATGTGACTTATAACACTCATTAATAATAATATTAAAGTCTAAGGATCAATACACAAATATGTAGATAGGAAAATTTAATTACACATATAAATATTGATTTTCTATAGGTGGGTCTTTTTCTCGTAATATCATATACATTATATTACAAAGGGAATACACCATAAGAATGTGACTCAAAGTCCAATAAGCCTGCACCCTTGGTAGCTTATATCATTTGTGTCCCTAAAATGATTTCATCTTGCTATAAAACATATATTTAAGAATATTTTCATACCACTTATAGGTTCTCATCATACCTGGGTACTACTATGACATTTATGTTTGATAGCTACTCTTAGGAAATTATCATGTGGTGTTTACACAAAAATAACAATCATGATGTGATACAAAGTTTATTAATATTAAAAACAATGAATATAGGTGATTGTAAAGTGAATAGAATTTGTTTCTAGGGCACCAAATCCAATGGGTTACAACTTACACTAGATCCAACTTCTAATAAGCTTCAGTCTGCTAAATCTCACTTAATACTCATACTTCTACTAAGGTAGGCCTTTAGTCAAGGGGTCTACCATGTTTTCTTCTATAGGAATTCTACTTATTGAAACTTCACCCCTCTAATAAAAATCCTTGAACATGTGATATTTTCAAACTATTTATTTGTATTTTGGTGTTACCTTGTCTCTTTTAAATTATCCACCACTATAGTATTATCACAATACATTGTTAGAGGGTCTTTATTGCAAGGTAACAGATCATGATCCTGAAAAACGTTTTGTATCCTAATGGATTACTTTGCTGCATCATAAGCCTCTGTATACTCAGAATCCACTGTATAATTAGTGTAAAATATTTTATTTATCTCTTAGATCTCACAACTCCTCTGTTGAGACCAGAAAAATATCCTAACTATGACATCATAGCATTATGATCTGTTTGAAAACTAGTATTAGTACAGCCCCTAATGAATAGATCCTAATATATTCCATTCACAAGTAACATATCCTTAGTTCATCTGAGATACTTTAGGATAGTCTTTCCAATAGACCAATTCTATTCTTATAGATCTTCTTGATAACTTCCTACCATGATCAATGCATAGGAAACATCAATTCTATTACATAACACAATATACATGATTTATCTTATCACTAAAGTGTATAGGATATTACTCATTCTATCATTCTCCTATTGCGTCTAAGGAATCATTTTCATAGAAAGATATATACCATGTGACATTGGATGTAATCCCCTATTGGATTATTCTATACTAAATATATTTACTATGTACTCAATGTATGTACTTTGACATAGTCCAAGAAACATCTAGGATCTATCACGAATGATCATGATCCCTAGAATATAGGATACCTCACCAAATTCATTCATGGAGAAACACTTTTGTAATCAGTCATTAACAGACTATAATACTGGTATTTCATTTCCAATAAATAATATATCATCAAAATATAATACTAGGATAGAAATCACAATCCCACTAAACCTCTTGTAAACACATAGATCACATTCATTATTACTGAAACCAACTTATTTTCTAGCTTCATCAAATCCAATGATCTATTACTTATATTCATTCTTCAATACATAAATGTATATTTGTAACTTCAAAAACAATCGGCATCACCTCGAGTCACAAACACTTCTAATTATGTCATGTATACATCTTCTTAATGGTTCCCATTAAAGAAGTCTATTTTGAAATCCATCTCCAAAACATCATGGTCATGGTAATATGTTATATCAAGTAGAGTTATAACGGATTCAAACATTTAAACTGGTGAAAAAGGTTTCATTATAGTCTGTTCCTTGATAATTTTTAAACACGTTAGCCACTATCCTTTGTTTATATTTATTTACATTACCTTCAATGTCCTATTTTCTCTTGAATATAGATTTTCACCCTATGGGATTTACAACAACTGGTGCATTAACCAGAACCCCAACTTGGTTCTGGTACCTAAAACCCATTTCAGAATTCATGGCTTCTTTCCATCAATAATTTTCTGAGATCTCTACTACCTCTTTTTAAGAGATAGGTTCATCATTTTCAATTGTTAATCAGTCACCATATTTAGTGACTAGAAAACTATATCTCTCTCATTATCTTACCTCTCTAGTAATATTATGTGGTATTTTTGTTTTAGGAAGTACTTCTCCCATGGGGATCTATGGAATATGTTCATGTAACAACTCTTATGTATTTGGAGAATCAACTTTCTTGAAGTCAATATTTCTATGAGTATAATATTTTAGGATATGCGCCCTCTCAATAAATATTACTTGTCTGGTGATATTCAATTTTTTGTCTAAGGGTTTGTAAAGGTAATATCCCTTTTTTTACTTAGGATTCCTTATAAAGATACACCATATTCCTCGAGTTGTAGTTTTTTTCTTAATAAGGTCTTAAAAATTTTCTCACAACCCCATATACATGTATGTGAAAAAATTAGTTTCATTCAACTCCATTACTCGAATAGAATTTATTTTTTCAATTAATTTGGTACTAAGTTTAATGTATATTCCATAGTTTGAAATTTTCATACCGAACAGGATAATGGAAGGTATGTATGACTCATCATCAACCTTTCTATTTCGAAAAAGGTAGGGTTCCTCCTTTCACTAACACCATTCCACTATGGTATGTAACGAAGAGTTAGTTGAGATAGAATACCAAACTCCTATGAAAATTTGATAAACTATTGGTTAACATATTCACCACCTCGATCTGATAAAATGTTATTTATCTTTCTTCCAATTTGATTCTATAATTTATTTTTTACTTCATTTAATTTCTCAACAGACTTGAAATTATACCTCATCAAGTAGACATATCCATATCTACTCAAGAAATTGGAAAATGTTATAAAGTAAGAATACCCACCACTAGTTTCTATTGGAAATATTCCACAAAAATTAGTCTGTACTAATCCTAAAATATCTAGGTCTCTTTCAACCTTTACAATGAATGACAGTTTGGTCATTTTACTAGTAAACAATAATGACATATTTCAAGTTGTTTTATCTAAAAAGTGTCTAAATTACTATCTTGATAGAGCTTTGTCAAATGATTCTCATTTATATAACCAAGATAGTGATGTCATAACTGGGTGTTATATGATTCATGTAAACATTATTCATTATCTATTTAAAATACTTGGTTTTAATAATTTAACACATAAAGACCATTATTTTAATAGGACATAACAAAACATATGTAGTATTTATAAAAGAAACATCTTTTACTTTTAAAAATGAAAATAAAACAATCTACATCAAGGCATGATATAGTGATTATGTTCCTGATAACAGTTGGTACATAATAGCAATCCATTAAATCTAGTATAATTATTATTATAAAATTAAAGTTTGTTGTCATTAATGGCTACCTCAGCCATCCTCACACCGTTGGCAACTCACAAATCCACCTCTCTACTAGAATTATTTCACAATCTACTTGGTTCCTATATTTCAATATATATGTGATCACCACTATATGTATCAAGTGTCTAACATGTAGATATTGAACTATTTAACTCAATAATGAATTAACCATTAGCTTACCCTTGCTTTTAGGGTTAGTTATTCTTATAGTTTACTTACTTTCAATATATAAAACAAACTACCACATTTTCCTTTCCCTTCCTCTATATCATTCTCTTCTTGGAAGGATGGTTCCCTAGATCTTTATACTTTTTGAGATTCTTGGTCACCTTCTCCTTGTTCTTACTTTTCTAATTCACTATAAGTGTCGTTGGTTTGTCATTCCCCTTGTCCTTATCCATTAGGTGAATTATAGAAAGAAGTTATGAAAGAATCTTCTCATTATTTTTTATGTTATAATTAACAATAAAACTAGAAAATTCATGGGTAGTGAGGAAATGATGATATCTGCGCACAACTCATCTAGGAATTTAATCTCTAAGATATATAATCATTCAATGTAGTTAATAAGCTTGACTATATAAGTCCCATCTAGCATCAAATCTCTCAGAATACTTATGAGAAAATAATTAGAGATCCCATATCTCTCATTTCCTTGATTCTCTTGATAGATATCCCTAACGTGATACATACTTCTATAAGAAATCATATCCTCATGTTGCTTAAAAATATAATTATTCATGGATAATAACATGAAACACTTAACATTTGTTGAATCGTTCAATTTTTTTTTCGTAGAGATGCAATTCGTCCTTACTGACCTCATTACCAAGCGGGTTGGGAATAGGTTCTTACATCACATACAATTTCATTTCATGGAGTAGGATAACATATAAGTGCCTTTGCCAATATTGGAAAGTTATCTCAGTGAGAAGGTTGTTATTATGAAGTATATATTGCAGTGAATTATTTAAAGTAATTATTATTGTTGTTTCTAAAAATAATATCAGAAGAGTTTTAGTACTTTATATAAAAATATTTATACAAAAAATTAATATTATATTCATTAATCTACCACGATTTCATCAAAAACAAATATCCCTCGCAATTATCTTTAGATTTTCATGTTTTTAGGACATTTTAATGACAAGGATCTATATTCCCCTTCTCATCACCCTGGCTTTTGTCGGTCAACAAATTTAAAGGGTTTTAGGTAGGCATTCCTAATTCCAATTGTTTTAACTCATAGTTTCTTGATATGTTGAGTGGAATCTCCAATCATGAAATCCTTAAATTGTATTTACTCATTCTTTTCCTCTCAGTTACAGTAATTCCTACTTTGGAAGTCAACCCTTTATGTGAACTAATTTAATTCAACCAAAAACATTAAGTTATAATTCCCTAATAATTGAAAGTTCCCTAACTTTTGTTGGTCAATCACTTTGAACTATTTTTCAATTTAACTGAAGTACTGCAATGTTATACTAACTTAGTATATATAATTCATGGATTTTATCTTTTATGTGTAAATTTAAAATAATTATCTTCAATACATGCCTGTTAATATTAATTGAATTTACATAATTGATTAATCATATCTTAGAAAATATTTATGAATAAGTTAATTTTTTTGGTTCTATATTTCTTGTCTATTAATTCATTAATTCATATGATAGTGACAAAACATTCATAATGAAATAACAATTCCACTTGATAGAAAAAAAATAAAGTGATATGATCAATATCTTTTACTAATGTTTATGTAATCTAGTAGATGATAAAATAATTGTTGAGCTAGGGTAAAAACTCTTTGAACCATTTATGGTTTCTGTTGCAACTTTCCACCTATACACAGATGTATATATCTTAGATTGGGTTCAACTTTGGTCCAAAAATGAACCACCACCACTATATTGGGAGCCCCTTCCATTACATATGCTTTTACTTGAACATAGGTGAGGATAACCAAATGATTGGTAAAGTGATTTACATAAAAGAAACCATGGGAATGTATTCCCTTACATAATGTGAGGAAAGATGACATGCGGTCCAAAAATGTAATTTAATAATAAATTAAATGAAACGTATCACAAAAAAAAGATTGTTCTATGTTTTTGATCATCCACATGCATGCAAAAAATTATGTACTTTAAAAAAAATAGCATTCAATTATAATTGTTCTTATTTAAGATAAATCACACTCTATTCAATTAATTATATTATCTAATTAATCAATTCATTTATCTTAATTTTCATTCAAATTTACTTGAGATTCTCATCCATGATAATTTTAAACAAATTAAATAAATTTATTTAAAATTTACTATGTACAAAAATTTTACCTTGGAGGTAACATGGTGAGTACTCATCCATACATCCCAACATGTATTATAATCATATAAAGTTTAATCTTTGAAAATGGTAAATACATGACTTATCAAGTAATTTCATGGAATGTAATATCAAATTAATGAAAAATAGAACACATAAAAATTATGTAGTGTGTAATTTATAAATTCATTTAGAGTAATAAATGTAATATGAATTATAAATAATATGTTGATCTGAACATTATGCAGAAATTAATTAGACATATATAATAACCCATAACATAGAATGTACTATAAATTTAATGTCAAAACAGAACACAATGTGATAATATTTAATTTTATATTAGATTAATTTTCAATTTTACTTAACTTGGTAAAATTACACAACATATATATCAGAGCTACAATAAGTGTATTTTTTATCGTTTATCTATGACACACACCTAGGGACTTGGCATGTAACTATGCCATAGAAAATGTTGGAGTACACTATTTTTACATGGACTACACAGTGTATCATCTCCACGTTAAATAACCACCAATCATATATGACATGTACGAGAATAAATGTTCCATCTGTGGATATGGGACAAAATGTCATGTATTGATGTTACAAAACATGTACCCCAGTTAACCAAGTTCCAGGATGGCCCGATCAACATGTTATGTACAATTAAATTCACTACATGTAATAAATATAAATGAATTTAATATATTTTGAATTAATTATCGGTTCATTAAGCTGTATTACATAGCATGTACCTCTGGGTTACACGATGTCTTCTCCTGTGTTTTTCGGCTAGACTCCTTGGATCCTCCAGATGAGATTGTTGAATTTATTTCATTCATAAAATTAATCTATTTAATTATACTTTAAAAAATGAATAGGATGAAAATATATCTCACAATTTGGATTAAAGAACAATTAAAATGGAATTTACAACTAATAATAAATTCACAATTCAGTCAATGATATTTATATAATTATAAATAATTATGTGACCTACTTTGATAACAATTGAATGTTACGGGCATAGAAAAAGTGTCACAAGGGTTATTCCTAGATATTTCTTTTTTCACGATAGATGATAGATCCAAGATTAACATTATGATAAATTCCGTGATTAATGGAATTGAATAAAATAATATAGACAATGGATAAACTTCATAATCAGAGCACAAGGTCATCACAAATTATTTATAATTAATTTAAGAAATTATAGAAATAACTTGAGAGAAATTATTTCTTCATTTATGGATATGAAAATGGATATACATCGTACCATAGTTTCATTCTAGGGATCAAGAATATATTCCCTCTTCAAGTGATCCACATGTTTGATGAATATTCAAACGTCATCGTAGGAATCTTTGGGTTCTTTCATTGTATATCATATCTCTTTCATTATTTACCTTTGACTACCATAAGAATGACATCCAAAGGATTCTCCTTGATCCTTATAGAGTTTAGAGTGGAAGGTTGAGGAATATATCTCTCCATTCATGGGATCATTTTGGGGGAGGGAGCTCTATAGGGATTGAGATGATTCTCTCCAAATATCATTTTGCACAACCCAAAATTAATTGGATCTCTTAAGAAAATAATATAATTAGGTTTATATACTATTATGGTTATAATAAATAATCTCATAAGTTTCAGTTATTATTTATTTGATCCCCCTATAACCTTATGTCTATAAAAATAATATTATTATTATTCCTTTACAGGTTCTAAAATCCTTAATTAAATTAAAAATTATTTATTCAAATAATATTCAATATATATTATTTATCATTAAACCATTAAAATTAGTCCTCCATTCCTCCCAAATATTTATCATTCCATGAATAACTACTATATATTTATTAAATAAATATCACTTCATTATTCATTAATAAATAAATAAATATTATTTCCTCTAAATAGAAAATAAATATTTATTAAACATTACACTCTCATAATATTATTTTGAATAACTTGTGATGGAATATATGTGATCAATAAAACATGAATAATTATTAAACCATTATAAGAAATAATTTTTATTCAACTTGTTAAATAATAAATAATAATAAGTTGTTAAACTAATATTCTGGAAACATTTAGTGTGTGACCCTCTACTATTTTTTCTTGGTGGCATTAGGTGAAGCTACCTAAAGTCCAAATTTAGCATATGGAAACATGTAAATTCACCCATAGATAAATAATTTAATGCCACAATGAAAATATAGACCATACAGATGATTACTATGTAATACAATCCTTTTATCATGATATCTCTAATAAAACAGTTTATATGATGGTGTCATCAATCTATGTGCTCGATGTATCTTTCCTTAACTATTCAGAAGTTGAAATTTATGACAGAAAAACATGTACAATGATTTATTTAGGATATATCATTTCCACCAAAGGGCCTAATATATTAACTTCTATTAAAGAATACAGGGGACAAATCCTTTCTTATAGCATTCACTAATGAAATATTACTCATGACACACCAAACATATCTTACCTCACCATGAACATATTTCAACATAGTTTTCATCAATAAATATAAGTAAGTGACTTTAACACTAATTGATAATAATAAAAGATTTTGAGGATCAATGCACACATCCATATATAGTAACATCCAATGAAAAATATAAATCTGGATTTCCTATCGGCGAGTATCATTCTCAAAATATCCTACACTAGATATTACCATGGGTGTAGACTATGAGAAGGTGAGTCAAATTACTACGAGTCTTCACCCCTAATAGAATATATCATTTTTCCTCTCAAATGATTTCATCTAGATTTAGAACATATATTTTAGAATATTCTTGTTTCAATTTTGGGTTCTCATCCTAGAAGGAAACTGATATGCCCTTTTTGTGTGAGCACTATACTAAGGACATATTCACATTCTATGTTACATAGAATAAAAATCATGATGTGATAAATACTTTATTAATATTCAAAATAATTAATACATGTTATCATAAATTACATATAAGTTGGTTCTAGGGAACCGACTCCAAAAGATAAAACATTTACGCATAATCCATTTATTTAAATTTGTTCTTTTCACATTAATAAATTTAATTATGTAATTTTTGTATTGAATACATAAATTAAATAATGCATATAAATAAATAAATAAATAAATTACTCGATCATGAGATTATATAATTGTTGAGTTATTGAGAGGATAATAAATAAACCTTTGACCTAGGGCAATAACTCCACGTGCTGATATTTTCATGATTTATAGAATTACACTTGTCCTCTTGCGTATCACCTGGGTTGGTATCATTATGGTTCCATATTTTACCACCTCCACATACCTTGGGATAATAAATTAATTAACTATATTTATAACTAACATGAAGGCGAGGGGAACTAAAGAAATGGTTAATGAGGATAATATAAATTATTGTGGACATCTAGGTCCAGTATAATAATTTTGGGAGGGATCACACATAGGCCATAACATTTAATTTAATATTAAATAATGTAAAAAACCTAAAATATATTAAATTAAAAATATCTAACACATACACAGGTCTTGGTCAATCTCTTGAATGGTTGTACATGCAATGTGTATGAAAATGTAAACTAGATAAAATTAATATCTATTCATTATTTATTATTAAGATAACCATAGTTGTATTAATTAATTGATTATTTTACATTAATATAAATGACAATATTAATTCATTTTGGGATACTAATCATAATTGAATTCATTGAAAATAAATATGAGACCCAATTATGAAATATTATTATAGTAAAATAATTGATCATTTTAATAATACATTAAAACCATTATTAAATTATCAAAACAAATGGTGTTCATCAATAAAATAAGGTTTTTATTCTAAAATTATCAAATTAATATAATTTAATTATTTCATTATTTCGGAGATTATATGGTGTGTACTTACAAATTACATGACATGTATCTCGATTTATCTATACCTCGGTTACATGTCTAGGGATTCAATGTGTAAATTGATTAGACTATATGGTGTGTACTACCAGCTACATGTCACGTGTCTGTGTAGCCAACAAAAGGACTCAACATGTTCATCAAACACGGTACTACGTACTATGTGTATGGAAGATACACACCATGTATATCACATGTTGTGTGTCCACTTGTCTCACTGAATGGATCAGTGTCCACTTCAGATGATAGAATTAATGAGTTACATGTCATGTATGTCAGTTACACTTCATGTGCTCCATTAATATAACAATATATCAGTATAACATGGTCTTTACTGTGTATAATGACCACATAGATTACTTGAATTTTACAACTATCCCATATAGACTACATGAAATGTGTGCTAACTACACATCATTTAATTTAACATGTCAAGTTCTAGGTTGGACCAATATAAATCCAGAATTAAATAAATTTTCCACATGTAATTACTGATCATCACATCATGACATGTCTAGGTACGATGCATTTGGGTCCACGATGTGTACTTCAGCTACACATTGTGCAATCCCATACTATCTAGCCAGATTCCTCAAAACTTCTTGATAGAATATCTAGTTATTCTTCATATTTTGATACACCTAATAAATGGTAACTATTGAATGAATAAATTAAAATTTTGAAATAATTTTGATTAAACATTTTATTAAAGAAATAGTAATATTTCCAATGAAAAACTCAACCACAATTCTGCATTAATATAAAAAATAAAATAAATAATTATAAGTTAAAAAAATTATTTTTTTAATACCATTTAAAGGTAACGGTAGCAACAGAAGCAACTTTGGTGGACAGTAAATTAAAATTTGTTTTAATATAGAGTTTCCATAAACCCCAATAGATAATATTTCATGTTAAATTTATAATTAATTTATTTATATATGAAAATTGATTACCATGTATTATGATCCTTTCATTGATGAAATTATTGATCTTATAGAAAAAAAAATTGAATTACCTTTTTTGTGCATTAAGGATTGGTTTTTATATTTCCTCTAGTGATGGTCCACGTGTTCTCTTTTGATCTCTGAGAAACACCAATTTATTTTTCAAGTTCTATCACGGTGAATCAATTGTCTTACGTTATTCTTCTTGATCACTCTAAGAGCCTTAGGGATTGAATAAGTTCTTCTTGTTCTTGAGAGGAAGAGAGGATGAATTTTTGAGCTAGAAAATTCTATTATGTCTAATTATTATCTATTCTCAATATTTGATTAACTCTAAAAAATATACATTACCATTTATTTATATAGATTGGATTTTGGTTAAAATATTTTATAATTGTTTACCTGCCCTTAAAAAATATAATAATCCTTAATAAAATCTATTCCAAAAAAATAATAATATTTTTATTTTTATTTTATATCATGTATTCTAACTTGTACAATAATAAATATTATTTTACTAGCTTATAAAATAATATGTATCCTTAGAGGTATTCTTGGTCTGTTTGAAATCCTTATAATTTACTGAATACCCGAATATATATTTAATAAAATATTTCATTCATCAATAAATATTTTTGATCCATAAAACATTAATAAAATTATTCCCCAGTCTATAGAGTAATATTTATTCCATTAATTAAATTAAAATATAATTTAATTGATATTAACAGAAACACTTAATGCCTAACCATCTAGGATTGTTTCTCATTGGCATTAGGCGGGATCACCTAATGTCTAATATTACTATCTAGTAATAGGTTAAGTCACCCAAGATAAATAAATTAACATCACAATGATGAAAACAAATATTAATTCTCATTGTGTAATATAATCCATTTGTCACAATATCACTTCAAGTAAGTTACACGTCTCTATCATCAACCTATATGCTCATTACTTTATTCTTTTACTATCTAAAATAAAAAATTATTTACACCATATAAATGGAATTTCCTGTAATGGTTCTATTCTAATAAAAGATATGGGATATAATCTTCCACAAAGATAGAAGATACAAATACTTCCTTGACATATACATTAATAATATGTTATTCATGATGCACCCAACGTACCCTACTTACTGTTAATATATAGTGTGAAGATTTTTTTTCAGTAAGTCTATATGTGAGAGTAATGACATTAAAAAATGTTATTCATAAATTATAAATACTATTACAAGTGGTCAAATATAGGAATATATGATGAAAAAAACATGTGGAATTATTACTGGATGTTTTATTCTCATATTCTCCCATCTTGGAGATTTCCAAGTGAAGAATTCATGAGAACAATCCTCATTCGCTTATGAGGATGTTTAAATGGGTATTCAATGGAAAATAGGACATGTAAGGTAAATTAAATACCTATAAAGTGTTTCTAGTGGCTACAGGGTTTAGATAATTTCAAGGATTTAACTATAAAGAAACCTTTACATTAGTTTTCATGTTAAAATCCATCTGAATATTTATTTCAATATCAGTTTACCATGACTTTGAGATTCGGAAAGGGGATGTCAAAACAGACTTAATTAATGGGAACCTTCAAGAGGTTGTGTACATAGCACAACTAAAACGTTTTTTGGCTCAAGGAAGTCCAAATAAGGTATACAGTTTATATATATCCATTTTTGGATTAAAGAAAGAATCCAGGTCATGGAATATTTGGTATAAGGAAGACTTAAAAGAATTTTGTTTCATTGAGAATGAATGTGATATATGTGTTTATAAGATATTTAGTGGGAGTAAATATTTTTACATAATATAACAATTTTATGAAAAATTACTAATTGAAAATAATAATCCAAACTTACAAGTGGTTAAGAAAAGGTTGAGAAAGTGATTCTACATGAAGGACTTAGGTAAAGCATCCGACATTCTAGGGATCAATATTATGTGTAATAGATCCTAGGGGATGTGTGGACTAAGTCAAGGTACATA
This sequence comes from Viscum album, assembly GCA_963277665.1. Classification (NCBI taxonomy): domain Eukaryota; kingdom Viridiplantae; phylum Streptophyta; class Magnoliopsida; order Santalales; family Viscaceae; genus Viscum; species Viscum album. The sequence goes on from OY728155.1 coordinate 93,459,562, forward strand.
CATTAACCAGATGCATAAGAGTTTCAATATGAAACTACCTAATATGAGAATATTTATAGAGTCACATGGTATACATCTTTCCAAGAAAATTCTTCTTAAAACACAGTAAGAAAGAGAAATAATGAGTAAGATCCCATACCCTTCTGTGATATGACCTATCACATATTCCATGTTATAAGATTTGATGTTACTTATGCTTTAATCATGGTATATAGATATCAAGATGATATTAGTGAATAACATTGTACTATAGTTAAGGATACCCTTAATTATATGAGGTAAAGTAAGAATATGTTCTTATTATATGGATAATATGAAGAGATATTCATCAGGGATTATATAAATTCTATCTTTTAGATAGATCATAATGATCTAAATTCATACTGTGGATATTTATTTTGTATCAACAGAGGAGTTTTGAGTTGGAATAGTTCTAAGAATATAGTTTTCACCAATTCTATAGATGATTCCAAGTATATTGTTGCTTATAATATATTCATGGAAGAAATTTTGATTCATAACTTTTTCCAAGAGCTTGTTGTGGTTCGAAGCAGTAAATTACCTTTAACGGTTTTCAAATATATCACTACTATAGTGGATATGTCTAAAGAGTCAAGGTCACATGAAAGGATAAATCACATAATTCATAATGTTCATCTTTTGAGGGATTCTTCTCAATGAGGTGAATTTGAAGTGAGTAGGGTATCCATGTAAGAAAACATGGTAGAAACCATGACTAAGGCTTTATCTATAAAAAGTAAATAGTATTATATGAGATTTTATGGACTGAATGTTATTGTCAATTGGTTCTATTTCAAGTGGGATTCTATTGGAGTTGGTTCTCTAAAACCAAATTTCTTAGTACATGACTGCATGTTTTCATTATTAATGAATATTTCTTATCGTATCCTTTTTATTCCCCTATATTAAATTTTTATTTGGAAACTTCCAAAGAGTATATGTCTCATTGAATGTCCATATTATTTCTCCTCTATTATGAATACCAAGAGGTGGAATGATAGTATTCTTCAACCATATTTTATGGATGAATGATATTGTTTTATGGGACAAATACGATACCTGAAATCAAGGGTAGGAGGCTCATAAGACATTGAGACACCTTATAATGACATTATTCCTATAAAATTTCTATGATAAGAGGTTATGATAATAGAAATATAAATAGGAATTCTACATTTCCACATGTCATTAAACATTCTTATCAGTGTATGTGAGTATTTTTCCGTAGAATTTTTTATTATAATTAATTGATATCATGAATTTAATACATAGATGAATTAATTAAAACATTGTTAACATATGATCAATGTGTGGTTGGATTCTTTAGGTTCATCACGAGTGATATTACAATAATAGATAATGAAATAATGGATTTATCCCTTCTATCTCTTGATGAAGGTTGATATCTCAGACACTTTTATGGGAATGGAACAAAATGAATAAATCCATGGCAATGCTGTTCAGTGGGTGAGTTCAATTACATTAATTTTAAGAGAGATACATCGATCATATAGGTTTATGGCAATAGTATACAACCTACTAGATTTGATAAATGACTATAAAGGGATTATATTACATAGTAAGAATTCATAGAAGGTTGGTAGTCATTGTGACATTTACATATTTATCCATGGGATACTTAGTGAGTTTCTAGATACTTACCATGGAATTTTGGTGATCATGCCTAATTCCACTAATAAATATGCTTAGGGGTAACAAACTAAGGTTATCAACAATCTTAGTTAAATTCAAGTATTGATTTTAAGAAGTCATAATAGGTAATATTTATTTAGGTTTGGTTGATCATTTTAATTTAAGTACAAGTTATTTGAATGAATAAGTGAGTTAAAAATTATAATATCTAATTTTATATTTATAAAATATAATATTTATTACATTTATTGTATTATAATGTAGTGAAATTTATTTATTAAATAGTCCTTATCTGAGGATTGATAAATTTCGATGAGGAACAGTGAATCAGGCTTAATGGTTCCATTGTAAATGTTATAAGTTATATTAGTTAAATTATTAAAGTATTTCACATGTCAAGAGATTAATGTTATTATTATTATTGAACATGGGGTAAAATAAGAATTGTTAATTTGGTAAAGTTATTATGTGAAATTTTACAACCCTAAACCTACCATAATAAATATTTAATTATAAAACCTTCCTAAATAAATTTTGGTTTGAATATTAGATAGATAGAGACTATCTTAATCCCTAGAGAGAGATATAGATATCTAGAATGTTCTCTATCTTCCTCCTCTCTCATTCCTTTGAGATAACATCAAGATTTATTCATCCTTCGAGAAGATTACTGTTGTGATCAACCATAGACAACCCAAGCAATTAGGATCATATATGCTAGTACACAATTATTATATAGTAATTTCCACATATTTTAAATCACATTTTGATCACTTATAAAGTTATTCTACACTTTGATCCTTTAGCACAATGATGGTATGATGATATCTTGTAAACTAGATCATCAATAAAGATAGAATTACAAGTTTAGGTAATGATATATTTCCTCATAATTTAATTATAAATTATATGTGAAGATTCTCCTCTTCAAGTTGTGATATTTTATCTTGTAATGTTTTATATGGTTTTAGTTTTAAATGAATTTTTAATAATGTGTAGAAACAATTCCGCATAAAATCTGAGTTGGTCATACCATCAAAGGAAACATATTTTTTACATATAACCTACATAAAGAATGCTTAGACAAATTTAATTTCTCAAGAAATGGTGGGTAAAACTCGTACATAGCTTCAAATATTGTAGGTGAGTAACACTTAGTGAAACTTACCATGGCAAACTAGAAAGTATCATGTTTTTCAGAAGGCTTTAAACTTGAATCCTTCCTAGTTTCAAAGATCATAATATACATAGTTACAATAGAAATAATATCTAAAATAGAATCATAAAACTCAGTATATTAGTTTTTTAAATTTGAATCAATGTTTGGTTCTTTAAAAGTAATAGTTTTAAATACATGTGACTATGAGGGATGGGTTTACACAACAACATTATGTTGACTAAAAACCTGAGAAGTTATTTCTACGAAATAATTTTGTTTAACTGTAGTCACTGTTATGTTCTTATTAATGATTTTACAAATTCTCCTCTAAATAATCCCAATCATTTTAAGGTCTATATTGGATTCATTTTCAACATAGTTAACTTGAAAATGTGTTTCAAATGATATTTAAATTATTTTACCACAATGGCCATGAGTAAACTTCCTAATATCTTCTATAAAAACCCCTTCAACCACATATATTAGTTTGAAACTCACCAATAATGATTAATTTTTTTAAAACATGTAATTATTATTAATATTTACCATCTTAGAATAGTGTGTTCACCTTTTGATACATCAATTATAGAACCATCGATTGCTAGGAATGGTCTACCCAAAATAATTGTAACCCTCTTTTCACACTTCATCTTTAATACTAAACAATTATTGGGCAATGTAATTTTCCATAAATTGAATAAAAAAATCATCCACCCTTCCCATGGGATGAGTGATTTACCCATCAAAAATCGGAATATAAACTTATTTTGGTTTCAAATTCCATAGAACCAACTAATAAAATAGGGAGAAATGCTTAAGAATAATACTATAACCAATATATTGTAGGAAATTAAGATAATCAATTTCTCATTGTCAATGTTGTATTTCAAATAATTTAGGGTATTTTAATTTTGGAGGTATCTTATTTTAAAGGAGATCTCCACACTCCGAAGTTACACCTACGGTGGAAAAATATTTAAAATCCCATTTTTTTTTAAGAAATATCTTAATTAATTTAACATAAGAAGGTATTTTATTTAAGGCATCAGAAAAAATAATTCTTATCTTAAAAGTATTAAATACCTCATGGAACCTCAAGTAATATGGATCATCACTCTTTCATTTAACCCTTAAAGTTAAGGGAATATGAGGGGAATAGGGTTTCAAAAAAAATTGATTACATTCCTTCTCCTCAAACCCAAATTTCTTTATAATCTTTTCCCACATAATTTTACTTAGTTCATTGAATGTTTTGAGTGAGGATTCATTATTTTTTCCTGTTATAAATATTTTTCTTGAATTTGGTTTTTCTTGAGTTTTTAGAAAAAATATATTAATTACAGCCATTATATTTTTGTTTTTATTAATAACTATAGTCATAGGAAACATCCCTTTATCTCTACCACCTATGTGCACAGAAATTTGTCTCATTTGTAACTAAATATTATGGATTCCATAATTTGACTCTTCCATTTATGAATCAAGTCTATCCTTTTAGGAATCTAACATACCATTTTGAGAATAAAATATTTGTATGGTCTATTAAGACAAACCCCTAACGTCCACTTTATAATTTGATGATTATACATTGAATTCATTCTGAAATGAAAGTATATGATTTTGTTGGAATGTTGGAGTAACATATTTTTTCAACACACCATGATCCTTCAATGATAAGTTTGGATGATTTTTTATAACCAAAATTTTATTCATTTTAAAAATAGTGATTTAAATCATATTTTATATCACTAAATTTAATAAATTAATGACTCTATTTAGGATACATAGAGAGATCTATTTTGGGATAGCAGTTTTGAGAATAAAAAAAATCCCACAATGAAATCAATGCTCCCTAAGTGAATTTTCATTAACTACAGTATCCTAGGAGCTTCTTTCAATCCTATGAATAACTCTTTTAGTTTTTATTTTTTATTGGTAATTTTTTATATTTTTGTTAAAGTTATACTTACATTCCTATTATTCCACATTAGAAACATCACCACCTGAGGATTGGTCGACATTATTATGATGATATGGTGTAATAAAATTATGAAAGATTTTCATTATGATATTTATAGTAAGGGGATAGTTGGTAAAATATCTAATAATTCCCATAAAACTATCCCAAGATTCATTAAATATCACTTCATTATCTTGAAATTTTATTTTTATTTTATACCTCACTTCATTAGTGGTGTTACTTTGATAAAATTTCCCAATAACGAATTGAAGACCTAATCACAAGTATCATATATTTCATTATATAATTTATAGAACTTACTTTTATCCTAATTATTTAAAAGAAATGGAAAGACACACAAAATAATAACTTTTAAAAAAATCCCATGAAAAGGTTGTTTTTGAACTATGCTATAAAAATCTCTAATTAACTCTATAGAATCATCATAGGATTATCTATTAAAGGAGGTTAATATAGAGAGGAAAGATTTCTTCATCTCGTAATTTATATACCTTGAGCATAACTATATGAAATATGGATTATTTTAAATATTGGGAAGATGTAAATCCTTAACCCTAGTCCTCTCATAATTCTTATTTATAGGTTGAGGTGCAATCAGATTTTCAATTTCAACCATAACTCTCTAAACTTCTATATTTTTATTTTTCTAGTTAACCTTTATATTTATTATTAAGGGAAAAATGTGTACTTATTTCAATAATTAGTATTTCAAGTTCATATTTATAATTTTCCATTTTTTTCATATGATTTCAAGTTCAAAAAATTTAAAACCACACACTATAATAAAAGAAAAAATGATTTTGTAGAATGTTTTTTATATATAGATTAAATGTTCTTAAATTGTTTTTATTGTTTAAACATTTCTTTCCTATAATTAGTGATAAAATTTGAAACATTTTAATTGAAAAAATACGGATTTAATTATTTATAAAACTTACTAGATCTAGTTTAGTGGAATCACATGTCATATCCATGAGAAAGTTTGAGTGATTTTATTCGACCAAAAACAAAACCAATAAAGAACAAACAAAAACTATAGAAATATTGAGCTAATAGTGGGATATGAGATGTGAAAGTTGTGAAGTTTTGATGAATGTATAGTACGAAATTATGAATTAGAAAAAAATTATAACTTGGTTGAAAAATAGAAATCTATACTGAGTGAATTTAAATTTTAGTTTCAAATCTAAAATTAGTTTGAACCATTATAGTGAAAAATTTTATATGAAAATTAGGTAAAAGCATATGACATTCTTTAGGTGCATAACCCATCTCAGAGATCTCTTCATAAAAATTAAATGTTCTTAACTACTCATAAAATGGATAATAAATGATGGAGAAATCATAACCTCAAACTTTTCAAAATGAATTACTTTAGCTGAGGTTATAAGGTATAAATTTTCACTACACTTCACATGTCAATACTTGTACTAAGGAATAAATAACACTCATTAGGATTTATAAATGGAATAACTATGTTTAGAATAGATATTGTGATATTCTAGTAAGTTAGAATAAATTTTATCTATGATAAAGTTTAATCTCTAATAAAATTTGGGTAGTAGAAAATAATATCGTAGTGATGAAGGCCCGAAAGATCTGAGACATATATGTTTTTAACTAAATCAAAAAATGAAAAAATGAATCAATTAAATCATGTAAAAAATATACCTAAAATAATTAGCAAAAACTTTTATATAAATAATTAAATATAAATAATGAATTCATATCATGAACACAGTTCAAGAAAGTAATATTAATAGAGATGGAAACTTCTTTATTGAGGGAACATCCTTCCTCCAACTCCAAATTCTAATATTGTACTCCCAATGAGTTCCCCAGACCTATTTTTATTCTACTCTATGTTGTGTGATCTCCCACATCCAAAAAATAGATATATGATTGTTACATTTTTATTGACGTTTCACATAATATCCCACGTTAAATCCCATAAAAACATTATTTCAACCTCGAATCTTCAACTTCTACGTGGCACAAGTCACTATTCATCATCTTCCTTCCATGACTCTAGTTTAGTTATCTAAAAAACATTTGAAAGCCTGGGGTAATCTTTAAAAAAACAAATTATTCCTATAAAAACTTCAATATTATTTAAATTCAATGAACTCTTCTTCAAGATTGATTTTCGGCTTGCCTTGATTTTGGACTTAGTTGAAAATTTAGGGTGCATACATGTGTTTTATTCATTCATAGAAATAGTCTTAAATGATATTGACCTTTAAAAACACCATATGAAGTATGCAGGACCCTTACATAAGATTAAAAGGTTGTTTAATACCCTTGTGAAAGTATTGAATCACCCTTCCATATCTCAACATCTACCTATATGCATATTTTGAATCCTCAGCCTCACCCTATGAAAGATATCGAGGCATGGGGATACACTAATGAAACATCTCATTCTCCCTTATGTGAGTCTTTATCCCAATGAAGTTACCCTTATGTAGGATTCAATAACTTTTTATGGCCCTTAATATGGTACATTTTCACTTTTATGCAACATTTTTATCCCCATCGCTAGCTTTACACATCTCATCACTACCCTTATGAAGCGCTTTACTGACTCTACATAACTCGTCACTCAACTTTTGAAATATTTCACCATATTTATACAACATTTTTGAAGCACTAGTGTACCATTACTTAACCTCTGAAATTCCAAAATTACCTTTATTCAAGATATATCTACCCTTACACTGGCCTTAAAATTTCATTGCAACCCTTACACATGCTCACTTCTATCCTTAAGCTGCCTTCTTCAACAAAAAAAATTAAATATTTACTGAAAGTAGACATTTCCAAGTACAAAATCTCAACTTCTAGTAACAGAATTAAACTATTAAATTCTAAATTTCATGAAATAAAAAAAATACTTCAATGAGTAATGTTTAAAATAAAACATTTAATTTTAAATAATTAAGTTTCTAAAACTACAAACCCCAAATTCACTTCCAAAAATATTTTTTCAATGAAAATTCTATAAAACAATTTCAATTAAATATAGACAAGTTAAATATAAAATAAATAAAATAATTTTACTCAAAAAACTATGATTCCCATTATTATATTAAATGAATTATAGATTCATCATCAAATTAACCAACTTCCATAATCTCTCCAATATAAGAAAAATTACACAACAAAAACACTTTTAATTCAAAAACATTATGTGGAAAATTTAAACTATTAATGGAAATTATATGTGTTTAAGGTGCAAAAATCTATGCTTCGGGTCACTACCTATTCAAGGGCCACTCCCTCACCCATACCTTAATTCCTACTAATTTAAGAAAATAAATCTACTTTGGAAATAATGACTGAACAAGACAAATATTACCATTTTTTGTTGATGCACTGAGTGTAGATAGATAGGTACTTGTTGACCTCCTTTTGTTTATCATTGAAAAGAAATTTGGGAATACCAATATGAATGAAACTTCACCTTCCATGAGATATCATATGAACTCTACTATATTTATTTGGAAAGAACTTCAATGAGTTCCAACACTTTCTTCTTCTTATCTCTCTCAAGAACTCTCTCTCATATATGATATTTTAATATAACTCAATTTTCATTAATTTTTCACAAAATTAAAATTATAATATTTATAGATAAATGTATTTACATAATTCCAAATTAAAAAATATCATTTTCTTTATTTCAATAGAAATTCACCTCACTGAGATCAATAATGATCTACAATTCCCCATGAGTATGATGGAAAAATTTTATCTATCAATCTTATTAATTTTTGAGTAAAATTCACCCATTCAATTCCTCATATTACCTCCCTTTAATATAGGGAACATAAATATGGAAAAACAAATTACTCGGCATTGTTTTAATGAGGGACCTCTAATTTCATCATAATAACTTGTCAAAACCAGGTCCATTAATCTCACCCTCTCAACACATTTGATATAGAAACACATCTACTATATATAATTTGCATAAACTTTTACAACATATATTCAAAGAAATATTTAAATATAAAAATATATATTTCTATTAAATCCTCCAAAAATAATTTTATAAATTTAAGCCTCTAAAATTTCACATTTATCAAAAAAATGATCATGTGTAAAAAATATTAAATCTTATATATAACCTTAAAACATCAAAATATATTAGTATTACTAATTAATATCTTACATGTACCTTTTAATATATTCAATATCATCATATAGATGTTACATATAATAGTTATACTTATATAAATTTTCCAATTATGTCATGTGGGATCTTACATATCATAATTAGATATCTATGAAATTTCCAATTTTGTATCTTTAATATCATATATATCCCTTACCAATTATATAAAATTATTATGAACATTAAAATTCTAAAACATAAATATAATATGTATCCCATTTCTATTTTTCTTGTAAATAGTACAATTATATTATCTCCAAACATCATCCAATACCATCAACAATAATCACTCATTACCTGGACATGATCCTTTGGTTGTGTCACAATCATTCCATGAAACATCATTGATAAAATTATCCTTCATATGATATGATATGATATGATTCCTATACAATATGATTGGAAACAACTCCAAAAATATCTTACACAACTTTCATGATATCTTATGAAACTCCAAAACTCTAAAATACCTTCCACCATTATAGAATATCTTATCAAAATCATGAATATCTAATACAAATTCCAAAATATATTTTATATATAAGGATATCCAATAATTTTTTTATTTAACTATGAACTCCGTGACTTTGCTTAATTATTCATAAATCTAATCCTTGGAATTATTTACTTTCAAAACATTTTCTCTCTCCATAACTCAATTCGAAAAATCTATATATTTTCATCACAACCTTCATAACTCAACTTTAGATTAATTTCTTCTATAAAATCTTAAAAATTTTTAAAATACTGATTCTATAACTTCATCATTTTATACATTCAAGAATAAACTATCCTTATTTATTTTCATTACACCTCCACCACCTCTTATATAATTATTTATATAACAAATACACATCCAAAACAGTTTCCTTATCAAGATTATTCTTTATTCCAGTGTTACAAAATTATTGATAGTAACCATGAACACAATACATACAACCTTAATTTGGTTTTCAATAAATCCAACACTTAATAAATTCTAAATTTATGCTATAAATCCCCCTGTATTTTTTTCCAACACTATCATGAATCTAATTCTATCCAAACATCATGAAATTGAACACATGCCTCATAAGATCCATGATGTTTAACTTATAAAGCCTTTAAATTCATGATGCTATATTCTCTACATTTGACTTAAAATCCAAATACTATATTAAAAAAAAGTAAAAATTTTAAAATATTTGTAAAAACATTACCTTGATAAATAAAAGAAATATATTTAACTCTATCATCTTACTCCCTTTTCTTCTTGATTACATGCAACTTGAGATTCAATAATTATACATCTATATTTTTATAAAAATATCATCAATTATCCCTAAATAGAATAGGGTTATTTTTTAAAAAATATTGTCCCACTTTATCAACATTGTACTCAAATAAAATTTAGATAGATAGGGATCCCCCTCTTACAATACACTTCAAGGTTTCATTATTTTTTAGCTCAGTATTGACTTGTTCACTTTGATTCCAAATTTTATCAAACATGCTTCCAATTGTAGATGCATTCTCTCATATTTTTATTGAGTGAAATTAACATTTATAAAACACTCATAAACTTAACCACTAATCCTAATAAGTCAAAACATGGTGTTGGAAATGATATTTTTAGTTAATAACTTCAATTTTTTCCATTACACTCGTGTACTTTCATATGTTTCAAGAAGCCATAGAAATTAACTTATACTATGGAACTCCCCTACTAGATCAATAAAAATTTGAAAAAAAACTTTTCTGAATAAACTATTAATAAAAAATTGTGTGATTCATACCATATTTCATTTTCAAAATCATCTCTAGACACTAATTTGATAAAATTAACTTCTTTATTCCTCCACCAGGTGTCTTTTTTTAGATTATGGGTAACACATTTTCAGATATTCATTTAAACACACGCCCTAAGTTTCTCAACCCCATTACCAAATATATAATTGATATTAAATATGATATTTATACACATATATTATGTTTTTATATCCTAAATACAATCAAATAAAATTACATTTTATATCTAAACAAAAAAACATATAAAAATATTTCAATTTTTGTTTCTCCAACAAAGTTTTATCTTCCATCTTCAAGGTCTGATGCCAACTTATTAATATGTGATCTTTAAAAAAACACCACAATTGTACATTGAGAGCATTTTTTGTTTCTCTAACACCTATTTTTTCACTCTTTTACGCGTAATTCCATATTCAACAAGATATAACTTTCACTACTCCAACATCATTTGTAACTTTGGATCATGCCTCAATAACACTTTCATTTGTCAATTAAATATCCCCATAAATCATATATCCTTAAAAACCTACAACAATTCAATAACAATTATATAATTTAAATATATGGGGAGTGGGGATCTTTGAGCATATCATGATACAGTATTTTATTCTACCATCACACCATGTTATTTAACTATATTTATATTATAAATTATGGATATAATAATCCATTGAAATTATAATTTGACTATTTTTTTAATTTTTAAATTTCTTAACATGAAAATTTTACATTTTCCTTTTTTAATTGTATGTAGAGTTTATTTTGATATTCCAAAATAAAATTTCAGAAAATATGTCAAACTGTGTGAGATATAGAGAAAAAAGTAGGCAAAAATCAACATTAAACCTAATTTATCAAACCGATTGGGTTTCAATTTAAGTAAAATGTCCCTAGACATGTTAGATATAGTTTCTAAGAATAAATGTTATCTAAATACATCCATTTGATATCCTAAAATACTGAATTAGTGGAGGGAATATTTAATATTTATAGTCACGATGTAACTTCTATAAATTGGTCAAATTTTGATTTATAAACCTCCAATTGTTGAAAACTATTGTGTGGATATATTAAATTTGTATGTCAACAAATTTTAATTTTTTAAATGAGATATAATATTTTATCATTTCCCAAATCCAGGTTCCATGTGGTATTTTTAAAATAGAGTGCACAAACCACCATCCAATTTTACTATAAATTGGTACCTTGGGCACCCCATTTGTATGTTTGGACAAGGGGAAAATTTATTTTTGGATATTAAAAAGAGATGAATTAATAATACATGACATTATATATATCCTTATCCATATAAGGAGAGAAACAAATAATAAGGAGACCCACCTGAACCACCTCCTCCTCTTGTTGGTGTGCTAAACTGTGGGAAATCGTTATAAGGGAGATACACATGTGGTGAGGGAGTTCTAAAACTTTTATTGATATTGGTTTCATTTAATATATATTTTAATGGTTTATTTTAGTTTTATATTATCATTTTTATTATTTGAATATATTTTTTGGTTATGATTGAATGAAACACTGTTCAATTCTTTAATGATTTTCTTGATATTTTAAGTGTCAATCTTCTGTTATCCTGATTGGACAATATAAGGGTATTTTTTCTTACACTTAATTAATATATTAGAACTTTTCAAAAACCATAATTATATCCGTAATATATGAACCTTAAAAAAGTGATTTTCATGTTAATGTTTGGTTCAAGGTGCAACATTCTAAAGGGAAAATAGGGTAATCAAGATAATGGTTACCATCAACCAAAGAATTTCATTAAACCAAATATTACTTTTAGAACCATGAAATTTTCATTATGTGTCATAAACTATAAAAAATAACCTTCTACAAATCCTCTTAAAATAAAAATAATTGCATAAAAGTTTTTATCATCTCAATCTTACTCTATTGTTCTAATTTCAAACAGCCCCCCCCCCCCAACTATTTTTTTTTTAAAAAATATTAAAAATGACACTTTAAACCTCTTAATATCTTCTATAGGAAACCTAGGATTTTCTATATACAATAATTAATCTCTAAAACCTAACTAATTTTAATCATGATGATCATGAAATCAAATTTTACCATCATTTTTAGGAAGAACATCAGTTTTAAGTCTATCTGTTTTTTAAGAACTTTGTGTATTCTTTAAAGATATTTTTTTATTCTTCTTTGTTTAGATTTTTATATAATTTTTTGTTCAAATATATATTTTCTTCAAGTGTAAAATGTTATTTATCAATGTTTTATGCCTTTAAATCACTTATTCTCTTCTACCCTTTAATTATTTTATTTTATAATTTCTCTTTCTTTTCTTTATTTAATAAATATTTTATATACTAAAAATTATAATTAATGATGTTAAATAATTGAAAATTTTAAAACACATTTATTAATTAAAATGTTTTAAAATAATGAGGATCAATTAACCATTTATGAAAATGGTTAACTTATAAAAGATAACTCCCCATCTAAAGATGCTTCCCTAGAGTAGATATATGAGTTCATTTGTAAGATCTGGTATTTTTATAGGTTGAAAGTTTCATAATAAATTTTAATTTTCAATTCATGTATGGATAAAATTTTAATCAGATATTTAAAATTGAATTCCAGGAGTTTTAAAATATGAATGTATTTTTAATGGTGTTTTGAGGCTAAGGGTTTCATTGGGTGCTCAGATGAATATCGAGGGTTTCAGGGTTCAGAATTTTTGTTTAGAGGAAAATAACATGGGGCACACGATTATTGAATTTTTAGTTCTAACCATAAACCTTAACCATTAACCCTTCAAAAATTAGGAATATTAATATTTTTGACATTTTATCTTAAATGGTTTTAACCCCCATTTATTCCCCTATTTCCTAGCATCTCTTATATTCCTCTTTCCCTTCCTCTATCCTCTCTTCCATGGTGTATTTCTTCCATTAGTGGTCTAAATATGCTTACTTATATGGAATTGGAATAATATTGGTGATTATAAGGGTTATCTTCATACCTCCCATGCTTTATTGTTTCATATAAAACACTTTTTCACTTTATGGGATAAATTTCCTATTTTTAATTTAATTTTCTGGTTCATTGATACTATCTATTGTGCTCAAACCAGGGGCTAATATCAGATATTTGTGATCTTATGAGGCTAAGTTAGGTTTTCCCTAAACTTAACCCATATCCATGATTTTTTTAAGTGATTTGGTTGTGTGTTCCTAATAGATTTTTGGAAATGATCTTAAATTTATTAAAATGTTTCAAAATGTTTACCCATTATTAAAGACTAATTTTTCATGTCTAATAACATATAGATGAACACCCAGGAATATCACAAAGTATATGGGTTTGGTATTGTGAATTATCCTGAAATTGGAAAGTTTGTTTTTGAAAATGAAATTTGATTTGGTGAAGGTATTTATAACGGAATTTATAAAAAGGTATTTATAGATAAATTTATGGTTGTTAAGATGTTATTTAATAAAATCAAATTTTGAAAATACAGTTCAATATTTAATATTTCTAAATGAATTAGTAAATTGTAAGGCCCATGTTTTGTAATGTGAGGTGGGTTTAAAGAATTATTTTGTTTAAATATGTAAATTCCTTTAGGGGAGGCCATGTTTTAAATGCCCATATAGTAAATTATATTATAAATTCTATGAAAAATTACCTTTTGGGAAGTTTTTTGTTGTTAGGAAGATTCACATAAGTGATGGTATGTGATAACTATAAATAAAACACCATATGAGGTAGTCTGTAATAACTACTAAATACTCCCTTGGAGGGATGTCTATGGTACATTATTATCTTAAGGCCTTGATGAGAAAAAACACATGTTGGGGTTTTCCATGATAACAACTAAATAATATTTTAGATGGTTTTCCATTATAACTACTAAATACACCCTTGGATGGAGGTCCATGATAACTTATTATCTATTCCCGGGATGAGAAAACACATATAGTGGTTTTCTATTATAACTAAAGAATACTCCCTGAGAGGAGGTTTTTTATACCTAGATATGATGGATGGAAAGGTCTATGATATGTGCTCAGAGACTCATTAGAACTATCTAAAGTAGGTATTTAAAAACATGGGTGTCATCATAGACCTGAGGCATCGATAATTATTTATTTATTTTATATAAAAAGGTCTAATAACATTTAAATTTTTTATTTTGAGTAATTTTTTGTGAACATTGATATCAAACTAGTTATTCTATGGAAGCATTTAGTGGTGGATAGCTATGTTATAATCACACCCTAATTGGGCCACCATGGCACTTGGGTACACCCAATAAGGCACTGTTATTTGTCACATATAATAGGTATAGGTGAAATAGCCCATTCTATGAGGTCTTTCTTAGCATGTTTGAGTGGATCATGGGATATGAGACCATTTTAGACTTGGGACAAGTTTGGGAATGAGTTTTAGTTTTACTTGTATTTTGTTATTTTTTTTATTCAATGATTATGATTGACCCATGTGGGATCCACCTAGAATGTATGGAATACATATTTCCTATAGAATTTGATACTATATTTATTTTTCCACTTCCCTTGTTTGTCTATGATGTTTATTTAAAATGGATTATCTATATATTTTTATTCTAATTTCTATAGTTACTATGATATCTGGGTTATAGTCTCCATACAGTATTCATATAATCCATCATCACTAGTTAGAACCTTTTGGCATATGTGAAGTCATTCCTGAGGTCGCATGGTAAACTGGACTGTTATTGTTCAAAAAGTGAGTCAAGTAAAGATTTTATAAAGTGATATAATAGACTTTTTTTTCATTTTTTTAGTATTTGGTACATGTGGGTTAAGATATTTAGAATGTTTTAGAGATTGGTGATGAACTCGTTCCTATGAGTGACTAACCCTCATTTAAGGGGAAAACCTAAGTCATCAGGGATATGACTAGTTTATCATTGGATTTCACTTGCTACAATTGTATTTTTTTTTACCTTTAATGAAACACTTCATGTGTGATGTCATTGTATTCTAGTATTTACAAACATTTACTAGTATGGAACTATAGTGTAGTTATTTTCATGAATCATTTTAGGTACATAGGGATTCACATGACATGAATCTTTCTAGGGACATGGGTTATAGATATTGATTTCATATTTCTTGTGATTTGTATTGGATTGTGATTCAATATAGAATATATTTTTTTATTGGTAAAAGAAATCAAATTTATGTCTAACCATGGTCAATGTTTTACTCGTAATTAGGTGGTTGGTGAATAAATTGTAAAAAGTGTCATATATGGTGTTTTTATAAATGGATATGGTATCATATTAATTGACCATTTCCAGGGATGATCTTTTGATATACAGGATGATATGAATGGATCAATGAGAGTATTGGTTATATAAAGTGAAAGTAAGAAACCTCTAAATTATTTTCCATTATAACTTTTGAGTGTTGTTATATTTAACCAAGCCTTGGAAAATTTCATAATTTGGTAAATTATGAAATGTTTTGAAATATAAATCAAAAGTTCCATATAGTTTTAAATGTGAATTCTGTGAAGTGGTGATTTTAAAAACTTTTGAAATTGGCTGATTTTAAATTTTACTTTTGAAAATAAAAATAATTTAAATCCTATTAAACATTTATATATATCATTTAAATTATAATGAAAATTTTATGGGAACATTAGAAATTATTATTGACTATAGAAACTTAGAGTCCTTGAGCATTTGTCTTAACACGATGTATGGGTAGTTGGGCTTGATGTGAGCTCTCATGTTTTGATTCTCTATGATATGAGGGTGATATATATTGTATATGTATATTATGATGATTTTGACTCTATGAATAGTTCTTTTATGGATATATGGAGAGACTGGGTTTTGATAACCATGATTTGGGTGTTTTTCATTCTATATGTCATGAGATATTATTAAACAAGGACATTCGGTTTTTCCTAAGGTCCAATATCTGTGTTAATTTTGACATGGGTGTTAAGGGATATGTGGTAGAACATAGTTGCACTTGAGGGTGAATTTAGTTTAGTGAGTTTATGTTTTATGGCCTTTAGGGGTAACCCGTGTGGGGGTTGATCAGATCTTGTGAGATTACTCTAGCGAAGTGAGTCAAGTGGATACTTTGTATTATGTGATCCATGTATGTTTAGTGATACCTAGTTTTTCAATACTTTTGGTTAGGTGCATGAGTCTATGTTTGGTAATTAGTCACACAATAGATGATGAGTTGGGTTATAAAAACTTTCCATGGTACATTTTTTACCTCTGTGTTTTGATGGGATCAAAGGGTGAAGGTGTATGAAATAGTCATTAAGAAAAACTCAGGGTTGTATTCTTGGAGTTGGGATCAATGCATGTTTGGTAAAACTGGTTGAATTCCATAGGTGTATTTATTCAATTAAAGGTTAAATATGAAATCACTTAGGGTATTGGAGCTCAATATCATGGTTGGGGGTTTGGGTAGGATTAGTTGAGTGCCTATGCTTATCAAGTTTAGGGTATTATTTCCATATTTTGGTGGTAGTGGGTATGGATTCTTGTGGTTCTAGAATGATGTCAATGGAGTGAGGTCATGTGTTGAACCTTATCAGAAGTGAGATGCTTGATATTGAAGAGGTGTAATGAGGGTGCTCCTAGTTAAGTAAGGAAGGCATGTGCATGCGAATTGTTAGTAGTTTAGGAATATAAGCCTGATTTGGATGTGATGTAAATCTTATAAACATGATTTAGAATATATGACCTATTTTGTGGAATTATGAATCAATTTTTAAAATAAGGGGATTAATATAATGCAAGTTGGTGAGAAGATACCTATTGATTTTTTAATCGTTGAGCCTTTGTATACAAGCTGAGGGTCGATGTAATCAATGAGATGTAGAAGAAAGATATTCCTGAGGGTAGGATGTAAAAATATATAATACTATTATTCATGAGGTTTGGTGTTTTCTGGATCAAATTCTCATTACATGGTCGATCCAGTAGGTTAGTCCTAGTCACGTGGTGATGGAATTATGGCATGGATCTGGATGAGTGATGTGTGTGTGGATAGAAATTTCCATCTGGGTCAGTGTTTGAGGAGAATTATAAGGGAATTAATATGGTTTAGAATCCTCCATATGTAATTGTAGGTTGTTACCCCCACTTTAAATGAGTCTCATCAATGGCCAAGGATGAGGTTTCATGAGTCAGAGGCAGTGGGTGTTTGATAATTGGAATGGTGCTCAAGCATGAGTGAGTTGGCCTCTATCCAACTTTTTTTGTAATAGATGATGTGTGGGCTATGAGTTCGGGTTTTTGACCAAGTGTTATTATGATATGGGCACTCATTTTCAATGAATCATTTTTAGTTATCTATCTGTTACCCTTTGTATAGAAGGGTATTTGATGTGTGGTAAATGTCCTTGGATGTTTGTGATAGCACCAGATACTGATGTGTGGGTTCTTCAAGTTTTTATAGATTACTAAGGGAATACCATAGGTTGTTTCTTGATCAAAATACTTGTGGTAGTATCAGGGTCAAGATGGGTCATATTGATACAAATTTGGTACATTTGGTGACTCTTTGGTCCTCGGGTTACAACACATTGAGTAGTGTAAGAGGTTGGTGTTTGCCCAAGTAATTGCATCGACAGGTCAAGGTTAGACCTCATAGTTTTTGTATAGCCATAGGATATCATTAAATATAAGTGTATCATAGTTTAAGTTTTTAATGTTGAATCAGAATAATAATCCCAGAATCCTAGTGTAATGTTTTTTGAAGGAGGTTCTACCAACTTTTTGGTGTGGGATTCGTTGTTGTGGGTTCAGAACCTCATAGTGATTGTTAATGGAAACATAACAGACCTTTTTCTATTGTTGTTCGTGGATTTTAAAATATATTGTGTATGTTAAAGTTACACAAGTATGTCATATGTACTTCCATGTTAACTCAAATATGAAAGTGGGAGTTTGGATTAGTGTCGCCCGGTGCTTTTGTGTGTGTGTGTGGAGTTAATGTATGTTGGGAACATTGTTGAGTGGTCCGTTAGACCAATGAGAACATGCTTCATAATTCAAATTCCAATGTAGGAATGCATTGAGGTTCATAATGTACTTGTGATCCAATTACTAGAGTGGGGAGAACCACAGTTGGGGGATCATCTAGAAGACAAAATTGGTGTCTTGAAAAGGTTCATGGATCATCATCATGATGCTCAATGAGGAACACGAGTATTGGTTCATGGTTGAGGTTTTTTTTTTGTTTTTCATTATGATCTATAGTTTGGAAACATTATTGAAATTTGAAAATGGAATGGATCCATTATACAAGTAACAACGATCGACATAGGTCATGGGATGTTGTTGGATGGACACCAAGGATTCTAAAAGATAATAAGTGTTATGGTGTGACGATTGTAAGATCATTTGTCCATATTGGTTGATATTTTCAAAGGAAATTTTAATTATTTATTACTAAATAGATAAAATTGTTATCAGAGATTTGAAATATAATTTTGAGAATTGATAAATCTTAAAGGAGTGTTTTGGAAGTGGTTTGTGGTTGAGTTGTGGCTATAGTGCTTGGATGAGTCTTGGGAGTTTTGGGGTTTATAATTTATATTTCAGGTAAAATTTCCTAGGGTGTATGGTTTTCACACATTTAGTGCTAACAGTGCACCCCACCCTTGCTCCCTTTCATATAGGTAGTGAAATGATACTTTTTTCAATTTTATCTTATAGGGTTTTAAACCCCATTTCTTACCCTATTCTCCTAACAACTCCTTCTTGCCTCCTTCCCTTCCCAAATTCTATATTACATGGTATAATTCCTCTTAATGTGGTCAAAATAATATTCCATATATGGAATTGAAATCCTAAGGGTGTGTCTAAGAGTCCTATCCCTACCTTTCTTATTTTCTTTTTTTATCTAAAACTCACACTCCCTTTATGGCCTAAGTGACATATTTTCAAAGTGTTTTTCTGGTTCTTTGATATCTATAAGTTATTTTGCAACCAATAAATTTGTGGGATCATATGATGATATAGTATGTGGTAACTAGGATTAAACAATATTCATACTTCATTTTTCAAGTTATTTGGTTGTGCAGTCATGCCTGATTTATGATCAGTGACCTTAAATTAATTGTAATGATTCAGAGAAAATCCCTTGTTAAACACACTTTTTCTATGTTTAGGAAATTAGAGAGGGGAAACCTAGGAGATAATATATAATGTGGGTTTGATCGAGGGTATTTCTTTGAAAATGGGAAGACATTTTTTGAAAATGATATTTGATTGGGTGAAGGAATTTATATTCAAATGGCTAAAAAACTATGTATTAAATCAACGGTTGAGAAATGAAATTTCACAACCATTGATATTTTAAATAGAATTAGATATTTAAAATTGATAAATGAATTTTTAAATAGTAAGTTCTGTGTTATAGAATGTGAGGTGAGTTTAAAAAATTCATATTATTTTAAAATGGAAATTCCCTTAGGGAGAGTTATGTTTTAATTTATTTGGAAACACCCATAGGGGAAATTATGTTATAAATGTTATAGAAAATGCATGTATGGTTAGTTTTGTTTTATGTGTTTTGGAAGACACCCATAAGAGTTGGTATGTGGTAACTATAAATAAAATCAATTATGAAGTGGTTTGTGATAACTACTAATTACTCACTTTGATAGAGGTGTGTGGTACCTTATTGGCCTAAGGTCATGATGAAAAAACCCCATTTTGGGTTGTCCATGATAACTATTGAATACTCCCTCAGAGGGAGGTCCATGATAACTAAAAAATAATCCCCTGGAAGGAGGTTTATAATAACGTACTGAAATATCACATGAATGAGAAAAAGAGTTTGTTTGTGATAACCAAATAATAATCCCTAATTGGTGGTTTTTGATACTTCAATTTGATTCTTGGAACAGTCTATGACACATGCTCAAAGACACCCTAGAACTAGTTGAAGTAGGTATGTCCAGTCTCAGGTTTCATCATGGACCCAAGTCATCGGCAGTTAATTATTTCTTTTATATAAAAATGTTTCATAATTTGTTATAATGTTTACTTTGATAACTTTTTCATGAACTCTTATATCATACTAGTTATTCTAGGGTTATCATTGGGGGTAGCCTAATGAGTTATACTCAGAATTTTCTCAGGTTACCATGGAACCTAGGTACCTGAGTATATAGTGTTATTTTTCAGAGCTTATAAGTATAGGGGAAATATTTTGTTGAATGAGGTTATACTTGGAATGTTAAAGTGGATTGTGGGAGATGGGATTGAGAAGGACTGAGGACCAGTTTGGAGATAAGTTTTTGTTTTAGATCAATTTTATTATATTTTTATTCGATTTATATGATCAAACCAGGTAGGATCCATCTTTTATGTATAGAATAACCATTTATTATGGAATTTGATACCATATTTATTTTTTGGCACTATAACTATTTATCTATTGAATTTATTCAGTATGGATTATCTATTTATTTTGATTTTTTATACTATATATACAATGATATTAATGGAATAGTCTCATCATGGTATTTACATAGGCCCTCACCACTAGTGGTAAACCTTTGGTGTATGGGGAGGCATTTCTGAGTTCGTGTGGTGAACTGTCCAGTTACTATCCTCGGAGTGTGCTGGATAGGGACATTACATCATCAACCTCCCACTTTATCTTCTTCTATAATTAATCCAAAAAACCTATCTTATAGGTATAAATGAGATCACTATAATTTTTTCTACCTCAACCTCATTAAAATATAATCTTGGACTGTTTGACTTCTTCTGTGAGTGTAAAGAAGAATTTAGATGGGATGTTGTTTTCATTATTATTATTATCCAGACTATATGCATATAATTTAACATATTATTATGTGTAAACCAGGGAGAAAAACAACCAAAACTTAAAAAAATCCATTTTAAATTTTTATATAAACATAATTAAATATCTAAATAACTACACAACATATACCAGGATTGTACGATGTTTTATAAAACTATATACTTATAAATAAATATAATATATGTACTTCACTTGAATAAATATACATCATGTGTCATGTGTGTTAGTTTTAATTATTTTCATTACGTGACATGTGATACTTTCATAAATATCAAAAAAACATACATGATAAAACTAAAGATGTGTTTGGATTGACTACTAGGGTCTCTACCTAGGGACCCAAATACCTGAGTTCGATTCCTCCCAAAAAAATAAAAACCATCATATATTCTTTTAATAAAACAAAAAAATGTATACTCTATTATGTTGTGTAGTGTGTGTCTTTTTTAAATATTAAATACAGATAAATAATAAAATACCAGTTGTACAAACTTTTCACCAGTGTTTGGGGTAACATGTGTGGTTGTTAGGTCCACAGTTAAAACACCACCACAGTACTTGGGTGAAGCATGTTCATCATATTCTTGTTCAAATAAGTAAACATAATTTATATAGATAAAACACATAATGTATATGGTTTTTCATAGTAATAAATTTATCCTCTTATTTTATTAATGGTTTAAATAGAGGGAAAAGGATAAATAAGAAAAATCCTGAATAATGGTTGTACATTTTATTTTTTGGGGTTTGTTTTATATTTTTATAAATAATTGTAATAAATAAATTAATTAATCCATCTACTTACTACACCCTACTATGATATACCCCTCCTCACTTTCTCTTTAGTTATAACGAGGGTAGTGCAAATTATAGGTGTGTGGATTGGATATGTTCTTGAGTTTTTAGGGCTTTTTATCTTTCTTCTTTTTCTATTTTTTGTTTGTTTCATGGTATTTTTTTGTTTTCTCTCTTATTATTTATTATATTGGATTAATTATATTAAATTCCCATACCATTATGTAATTTTTCAATAATATATGGTGAATTTTTTTATTTCAACATATTTACACATTTAAAGAAAATACATTTCACTGATGACATGTTATTTTAAGAAAGAATTAAACATTAATGGGTGATTATAATATAATTGGATATTTTTCACTGATAGAATATTTTAAATCTCAATATAACCATTGATATGTTCTAAAACTCTATGTGAGTTTTTAATGGGTTAATTATGTCATTTAATATCTTCACACATCATTTCACTCAACCATGAAGTGTGGATATTTCTTACTTAATTGAAAGTGTATATAAGTTAAACTAATGTTAGTTGGATTTTTAAAATTATATTTCCATATTTTCATTCCTTATTTGATGAGTTTCACTACTATACTATATTGACTTACATATGTATATCGATTATCCAACTATTTTATAGCCTCAAAAAACAAAAAAACAAAAAAAATAGTGAATAAATAATGAGAGAGTGATGGAATGTACGAAACATGAGTATTTTCATGACCTGGCCCATTGGGGCCCACCTAGATGGGAGTAAGTCAAGTGATACACCCCAAGAGAACATCTAATAGGCCATGGGATAGAGACTAGTGGTAAGTAGGAATATCACACACATGAGAGTCCTTATCCTAACGTGCCATTACACATGAAAACATCTCCACATCCACTAATTAATGTATTAAAGTAAACTACTAGTTGGAAAAAATTCAAATATGGAATTATAATATACCACATAAGATTATGATGGAAGGTAGAAAAATTATAAAATGGAAAATTAAATCTCAACAACTAGATATAATTTCCAACCCATAATAAGGGTTTCTATCTCCAAAATAAAAACCAACAAACAAATTTTCTCTGCTATACAGAAATATTATACTATATCTACTACTGGTCCACCTAAGACACCATCAATATACCTTTAATCTACATAAGACATGAAACATGTGGGAAGATCTCATATAAGGGTGAGTATATACATAACTCGAAGGATGCCCTGAAATCACAAATCATAAACCATCAATAGAGATTGAGTCAACTCATATCACAATATAGAAGGTGTGTAAGGATAGATCACAAAGAAGGTAACCCATATAAGCTAATCAGAGGTACTCAAGCCTGATATTAAAAATTTTCTCAGCCACCCACGTGTATACTACCATCCCATATCTTACTTTTTGATGTTTTAAGCATTATTTATAGTCTATTTCCTTTGATAATGTTGGAGGAAATTGGGTGAAATACCAGACTCTAGTAGAGGATCCCTATCCTATCTGAGCTCCAAAAATAATGGAAATTATACTCTATAGATAGAGGATCCCTACCCCAATAATGTGGGTAAATATAACTAACTCTATCTGAATCCCATGTATAGAGGATTCATTCCCCACTCATTCTCACATGGGTGAAATTTTACTCATTAGAAGGATTGTTGCCACATCGGGTGAGATACCCGACTATCCCTAGGAATTATGAGGGGAAAATCTATGCTTATATAAACTTTTCCAACATCAGTAAAAGTAAAAAACATATAACATAGGTTACCTATAGTGTCTCTATAATTCCCATTCTTCTCATTTTATTTCATCTTGAATATAATGTCTTCATCAATATACACAGAATTATAGTAATTCACACAGTGTGTTGAGGTCATTCCAGGTACTCGATCATGTTTTTTCCCTATGCTCATGTACTCTTTACATGACCATGTACTCTGGTACTTGTTGAGATAACAACATATGGGTATACATTGTATTTATAATTCATTCTTCCATGTGATATTTATAATCTATCAAAACTATAGAGTTATATCTAAGGAGCCAAATGGTGTGTGTTATTCTGAACTACACTCAAAGAGTCAGGTTTCCATCGCCAAACTCAATTGATCTCTTGAAATCACACTTTAACAGACATATATACCACAAGATACACTAAAAACTCTTCCTTTAGCTCTTTAATTCAAAGTAAAAACCTCTGGTTATCGATTCTCAGCCTCTGGTGGTCAAAAATTAGGATCCCACTAGCCTGCATGAAAATGTTTCACCAACCATGGGTCCAAAACCAAAAGTTTTTCGTTCATTGAATTATAGTAAAACCTCATCAACTTCACAAATAATTGATTCCTCAATAAATTTCATAAATAATAATTAATCTAGATTTATTCGTGCATTGAACTAGATTAACCATTGAACTATCAACCTACCACATCCCAATGATGAGTACGTGAAGACCAAGTTGATAAATGAAAAACAAAAAAGTGAGATCTTTGATGGTTTTCATGAACCTAGAAACAGATTTTATTTTTTAGAAGAAAATTAAAAAGATAATTTCTTGTAACAAATAAACAAAACTCTTATAATGATTAATCAATCGGTCCATAAAAATATCTGATAATGATTTAATTTGTGATGAATTAATTCATCTTCAATGTGATAATCAATAATGAGATAAAACAAAATAAATAAAGTCATTTATTTATGATTTGATCAATCACTGATAAAGAATGATTTGTTTTTAATGTTTTTATATTGATACAAATACTCAATTATTGATGATAAGTAATGAAATATTTTGATCATTGATCCTCGATCAACCATTATTGAATCATCAATGTTTTTCCCTGTAGTGAAAATCCCCTTATCTATGTCACTCAGGCTTATGTATCTAAACCTAAATATTTGATATAATGGGGTTATTATAGAGTTATTTCTAGTTTTAACATTAAATTAGATAATAAATAAATAAATCAATTAATTAAATTTATTTATTTTATATATCTTTTATTAGTAACTACACTCTATTGAATTGTCTGATGTTGAAAAAACTTATATTATGAACAGGGTAAAACCCATGTTTCATATTTAATGGGGGTATCCATTTTCCCATCCAAGAATCCAGTAAGGAGATATTCCATTATTTCTTAATATCATTTCATATGTGATATATTACATTTAATATTTTTAATATATCAATATTCCCCCCCCCCATAAGGCTCAAAATTATGTGTCGAATCCATGATTAACATCAAATTCGCCACGAACGGTTCACATGTTCCAGTGCCATTGCACTCAAAGTCGCCCTGATATGGTCTTCCTGTCCAAAACCATATTGGAAAACAAGGACACTACTACTCTTGCTCAGAAATGGGGCTTCCAGGGTTGCCTCCCGGTGTCCCGACAAGGCCACTCGGGGGGAATTTGTCTCCTTTGGAAAGACACTGTCGACGTCATGATCTTATCCTTCTCTATGCACCATGTGGCGGAGACAATCCATGAGGCCCAAGCCCCTCCATGGACATTCATGGGTTTCTATGGTTGGTCATCCCACAACGAGAAGTGGAAATCATGGAATCTTCTTCACAATCTTCAGAGCGATCTGCCAAGCCCCATTCTCTTCAGAGGGGACTTTAATGAGATACTGTATCAGAAGGATAAAAGAGGCAGTTCTCTTAAGCCCTCTAAGCTGATTTCAGACTTCATGGAGGCAATTTCTTGTGCAGAGTTGGTCGATCTGGGTTATGTAGGTAACCCATTCACTTGGTTTAGGGGGAATACAGATGGTACCCGTATTACTGAGTGCCTTGATAGATTTATGGGCACAACGGATTGGAAGAATCTTTTCATAATGTATCAAATCGAGCACCTGATGCTCAATTTCTTGGACCACTGCACGATTGACATTGAATGCACCCAAGGTAACCGCACCACTAAATTCAGGAAAACATTCAGATTTGAAAGCTTCTGGTCAAAAGACCGCGAATGTGAAGATGTTATCCGATCAGGAGGGAAGTGTAGACAAACTAACATTGGGTCTAACCTCCAACAGGTGGAAACCAATCTGAGGTCTTGGAGAAATAATAAATTTTGTCTACCTGACAGTCACTGTGATGCCCTAGAAAGAAAGTTGGCCAACCTTCTCAACCAACGCCCATCCAAATTTTCTCTTTCCAACATCGGAGCCACCCAACGAGACTTGGATGCCTCCCTGCGTATCAAGGAAAG
The DNA here is from genome assembly GCA_963277665.1 of Viscum album. Taxonomy (NCBI): domain Eukaryota; kingdom Viridiplantae; phylum Streptophyta; class Magnoliopsida; order Santalales; family Viscaceae; genus Viscum; species Viscum album. Next base: position 93,486,206 of record OY728155.1, read on the forward strand.
ATTCTGGCCTATACATGCATGTGATATCCAAATTACAAAAGGGGATGCAAACACCCGATATTTTCATCATAAAGCTTCAACTAGGTGTCGAAAAAATTTTATCTCTTGCATCTCGCACCTGGATGGGAGTAAGGTCTACGACGCTGACAGAATCCAGAATGTTATATCCAGTTACTTCCAGGATCTCTTTACTGCAAGAATCCTTAAAATCTAAACTGAGGTGGAGGATTTTATTTTACCCGTGATCACCGAGGAGATGAACAAATAACATACCAAGGATGTTATGGATGACGAGATTCTTCTGGCTCTGAAACATATTCACCCTACCAAAGCCCTGGGGCCAGACGTATTCCACGCCCTCTTCTTTAAATAGTACTTGCACATCATTGGTCCTGACATATGCAGTCTGATGATGAACATTTGGGCGGGGAGAACAAACCTTTCTGATATTAACAAAATTGTCTTCGTCCTCATCCCCAAGATCAAGAAACCTCTCACAGTCTTTGACTTAAGACCTATTAGCCTCTTCAATCTCTCTTAAAGATCTTCTTAAAGATTCTTATTAATCGGCTGCATATGTGGTTACCTAAAATCATATCAGAAAATCAGAGTGCTTTCGTAGCCAAGAGACTGATCACTGATAATGCTATTGTGGCCCATGAAGTGTTCCACTCTATGAAAACATGCTCCACTGCGAAAAGGAGAACCATGTCATGGAAACTGAATATGACCAAGGCCTACGATAAAGTGGAATGGAATTCTCTTTGATTCGTGATGCTCAAAATGGGCTTCTGCTCAAAATGGATAGATATGATCATGCACTGTGTCTCGTCAGTCTCCTTCCGTATTAATGTCAATGGGGTTCTTACTAGAGGCTTCTCCCCTACCCGAGGCCTTCGACATAGAGACCCTCTTTCCCCGTTTCTTTTCATCTTGGTGGCTAATGGTTTTTCTAACCTCATTTCCAGGGCATCATCCTCACATACAATTCATGGGGGAAAGGTTTTTCGTGCAATCCCACCGGTGTCACATCTCTTTTTCGCCGATGATTTCCTTCTTTTTATCAGAGCCACCCATAATGAGTGCCTTGTCATCAGCAATGCAATCCACCGGTATGAGGGGGCCTCAGGGAAAACAATCAATCATGGAAAGTCGGAAGTCTCTTTCAGCTCGGGGGTACCACTACCCAAAAGGGAAGAACTATGTGTCGCTGCAGGAATTCATATGGTCGAAAATCATCAGAAGTACCTCGGTCTGCCCACAGTGATTGGCCAATCCAGAAAATAAATCTTCGCATCTATTCTAGACAGGATCGAGAAACAAATCCTTGGTTGGACCCCAAACAGAATTTCCAGAGCCTAAAAGGAAACCCTCATTAAAGCTACTCTTCAATCTATCCCTAGCTACTTCATGTCCCTATTCAAACTTCCTGCTACTGTTGTTAACCAGATCTACTCATGCACTGCCAACTTCTGGTGGGGAAAAACAATGGAAGGAACAAAACCCACTGGATCGCCTGGAGAAAACTCTGCAATCCCAAATTAGAGGGAGGTATGGGATTCTGAGACCTCTCTCATTTCAATGATGCACTGTTGGATTAATAAGGATGGAACCTTATTAACCGCACATCCTCCCTCTGCGCATGGGTACTCTGAGAAAAATACTTTCACCACAAGGATTTCTAGGATTCATCTCTGGGCCCCCGACCCAGCTTCCTTTGGAGACGTTTATGGGGATCCCGAAGTCTTCTGAATAAAGGGTTGGGTTGGAGGATTGGGAATGGGTCAACTGTTAATATATGGAAGGATCCATGGCTGATTGACAAGGGTGGTGTGCGGGCATCAACCCATTCTCAACCGGGCTTTGAAGAGGCCATTGTTCGATACCTTTTTGCTGATAATGGGAATGGGTGGTGCAAAGAGAAACATGACTCATGGTTCAACGAAAGGGACAGATGGCTTATCCTGAGTATCCCATATGTGCTAGATGCAGGTGCTGACCATATCTACTGGATCAATGACATCTCAGGCACCTATACGGTGAAATCTGGCTATCGGCTTTCCCTCTGTACTTAAACAGACGGAGGTGACGGGGGGCCATGGGAACATCTGTGGATTCTTCATGTCCCTCCAAAAACCCGCCACTTCTGGTGGCAGGTGTGCATTGGCACCCTCGCAACCAAGGACATCCTCGTCCGCTGTCATATTTCCTGCAACATGTTGTGCCCCTTTTTCCGAAACACCCCAGAATCTCTCCTTCATGCTATCATCCAATGCCTGGGGGAAAAGGAGGTCTGGCACAAATGGGGCTCTTGTACGAATCTCAAACTAGACGCAGTCTCAGAGCTCCCCTCTCTTCTGACGCAATGGTGCTCTTCTTTTTCACCAGCCAAAGAAGGCTCACTTTTCATTTTGGCCTTGATCAATTGGTTGTGGCACAATGATGCCATTTTCAACCACATCATCAAGCCCCCCAGTTTTTGGATTGAATGGGTATTATCATGGACTGAGGGATGGCAACATCAAACTGGACAAAAAAAGCCTTTTGATACCTCGCCCCCTTCTTCCCATTGGTAGCCTCCACCGAAAGGGAGTCTCAAGATTAACATGGATGCGTCTCTTCCCAAGGATAAACTTGTCGGTCTTGGTCTCATGGCTTGGGATCATCTTGGACAAACCATCGCATCCAAACATGAATCACACCACGTTCTTTGGTAACCCATGGTTGCTAAAGCTGCCACCATCGTTGCTAAGATTTTGTTCACTAAATATCGTGGATGGAACACAATCCACCTGGAATCAGACTGTCTCACCATTATCAAGGCTATCAACCTCAACGACGGCAGCTTTCAACCTTTTGGATCACTCATCAGGAAAATCCATTCTCTCCGTCAAAGCATCACAATTTTCACCTTCTCCTTTATCAAAAGGGAAGGAAACAAGGCGGACCATCAGGTGGTGGCCTCTGGACCTCCTGACAATAACCAGCTCTGGCTGGACCACTTTCCTTCATGGTCAAGTGATTGTACTTCTGCTGATCTTTGTTTTTAATGATTACTCCTTTTGTTAAAAAAACATCAAAAATATTATTTAAAATATTCCAAATTACTAAATAGGAAAAACAAAGTTGTTACATTCACCCCAAATTCTTGTATTTTCATCCAAAAAAGAAAACACATACTCAAATAGGCAAGGATTTAGAGATCGTATCTAGTTCTACCTCTCCTATGGCTCTCTTGGAGGTTCTCATATTCCCAAAAAATGTGAACTAAGTGAATCAATCTCCCCTAAATAATATTCTTGTATTATTCATTGATCACTATTGGGTAATCTATGAAGGTTACTTCATCGTCAAGGCCAATCTCACCTAAGTCAATTATGTATGACGGTTCTTCCATGCATCTCCTCAATTATGATACCTGGAAGATTCCATTAAACCAATCCAACTATGGTGGTATGTCTAAGTCGTAATACACCTAACTAACTCTACAGAATATTTGAAAAGGGCTGATAATCCTCAGAGGTAAATTTTTCCCATCCAAATCTATGAAATCCTCATTCGGGTGATACAGCTAGGAAAATATGGCCTCATTCATCGAACACTAATAGCCACTATCATCTTTACTCATATGAGTTCGGATGGATCTAAGAATTTCTCATCTTTTCATGGATTATCAGTACCTTCTATATCCTTACATGCACCAACTCTTTCCCCATAAGTGTTGATTCCACTAGTTCTGACCAGAACAATGGTGAACTATAGGTCCTCTTATATAGGGCCTCAAATGGTTTCATACTGATGGGGGAATGGTATATTTTTTTATACACAAGCATTTCAATGGGTAGATAGTCCCCTCATCTTTAGCCAAAGTCTAACATGAAAGCTCACAATATGACCACCTGGACCTGAATGGTCTAATTTTTCTATCCATCCATCTAGGGGTGGAATGCAACACTCATGTGTAAATGAATCCCAAAACACTCACATAATACACTCTATAATAGGGATGTAAAGAAATTTTCATGGTCTGAAACAATCATTGACGGAAATCCATGAATCTAGACTATGTCATGCACATAAAATCATCCCAAGATCTCTGCTAAATTTCATTCTCATATGAAAATGAAGTGTTCTGACATGGTGTTTTTTCTATGATCACCCATAAGGTTCCATGACTTATCACTAATCAATGTATTACCATTATTAAATCCATGTTTATACCATCCCACTTCCACTATGAAAGCTCAAGGGGTTGGGCCAAACCTGATGGTGTGTGGTTCTCATTATTCACCTGCTAGAAGGTCAGGGATTGATAGATAATCTCATTAATACTTTTCTTTATATTAGGAAAAAAACTAACACTAGAGTTCTTGGTATATCATCACCACTATAGGATATACCACTATGGGGGATGTATGGAACTACCTTAACACTTATTCTCATAGTGTGATTGGAACCATTTTCTATCCTTAAAAATGGATGATCATATACCTACCTTAGAAAATATATCATGTGTATAACATGTGAATATCTAGTCATGCAGGACCTCATAATTGATATCCCTGAGTTATTACTCCCTAATGTGATAAATAAGTTTAGGGGTAATAACTATTTACTGGAGGAATGTGGTTCTTCCCTCGTCTACAGAAGACAACTTCAACGAGGCCAACTGCTCTGATTCCTCACTCAATAACTACAAACATGATTTCTTGCTAAGATAATATTCCACCACATCCCCTATAAAAGGAGTATAGACTATCTCAAATTCATAGTCCCATAGGAACTCCATCCATTTTATATTCCTTAGGTTGAGATCCTTGTGAGGGAAAATTCACCTAAGACACTTATTATCAGAATTGAAAATGAATTTATCTCCTATAATATAACATCTCTCAGTCTTCTGGGTGAACAATACTATTTCTACCTCTAAATAATTATTCATGTAATTATTCTCATGAAGTATCCACTCTTAGGACCCATATGTAGTAACTGTTTGTACCTACATTAGAACACAACCACATATACAATTGGTGGCATCACTGAACACCATGTACTCAAATCCCTCCTCTAGAAGTATCAACGTGGGGGAAATTTTCAAACATTGCTGAAACTCCTAAAATCAAACTATAATTTCTATATCCACATGAAGGAATTCCAATTTCTAGTCAAGGTAGTCATGGGTACCATGATATTGGTGAAATCGAGGATGAATCTCTGATAATAGCTAGTCAATACAAGGAATATGTGTACCTTCATCAAACTCTTGGGTGTCTCCCAAGACAGTACTACCTCAATATTTACTGGTTACACTAATAATCCCTCTGCTAAGATGATATTTTCCAATAATTAGACCCCTCAAATCCAGAACTCACACTTTGAGAGATTTCCATAAAGATGATTCTCCCAGGGTATGTCCACCATCGTGAGATGTCTTTTATGCTCTTCCTCTAATGAAGAATATATATGGATTTCATTTATGAATAACACCAAAAACTATTCTAGGAAATCTATAAGATCTCTCTTATGAGTCCCATGAACACCCTTGGGGTGTTCTTTAAGCTAAAGGTAATCATCAAGTACTCATATTTATTGTAGCAAAATCATAATTCCATGTTTGATACATCCTCCTCTCGAACTCAGGGTTGGTTATAACCCAACCAAAGTTCAACCTTTAAGAATCACTTTTCCCCATTCATCTAGTCGAATAGTTCATTTATCCTGAATTGTGGACACTTATTCTTGATACTCACCTAGTTTAGGTGATGACAATCCACACATAACCTCAAGATCCCATCCTCTTTCTTGGTGAATAATACTAGGGATAACCAAGGGGGTACACTGGTCTTGATGATGTCCTTCCTCTATAGCTCCATCAAATATACACTAATATCTCATAGCTCTATAGAGAGAAATACAATATTTTTTTTAGATAACAAATAAATACTTAGGAGATGGTCTATGAAAATTTTGATCTCTCTACATTGAGGTAATCTCGAAACATCTTCAGGGAATATGTCTTCCTAATCTTTCACTACTAAAGGAAACTAAAAGAACATAAAATATATTACTCCAAGGGTCATACTACATATATAAGCTCGACTTCACCAAAAAAGTAAAAACTCATTCCATCTTTCTGAATGGAAGACATCCTCCTCCGTAAATAGTTATTTTGTGCATAAACTATAGAGTTATAGTCTATACCTATAATGATATCATATGGTTCCATTAAATATATAATGAGAACCCACACAATGGTATCTCTTTCGAGAGTCATATCACACCATCAAAAGAAGTGTGTAATCCTTGAATCTCCCCTAGTGGGAGTCTCTAACTGTAAGGGTTGAGATAGAGAATTTATTATAACATATAAGTATCAAACAAGGGATAAAATAATAAAAAAATATCTCATGCATATGTCTATAAAAAATAAGGATAAATTATTGAATTCATGTATCATAACTCAAACCTTATCAGGATCCTCGAGATCATAAATCTACACAACTTATAGATATCCTCATCCCTTCCCATCAGCTCACTAAGCTTGGTACGGACCCCCTGGAGGTGGTGAAGTTTATATAATATCATAATTTTGGATTTTTCCTAAATATATCCCATCTAATATTCTACATCCACCTCTCTACATATCATCTTGTTCTTGTTATTGCATCTACCTCAATATCGCATCCATTGTCTGCCTCTCTGCCTCTACCCGACTACTCCAATAGTCCCACGCAAGATTTTATCTCCCATAAAAGTAGTAACATCACCTTTACATATTCTATCTATAACATCTCTATGAACCTTGAACCACTAATCCCCAAGTTTGAGTCATAACATGTCATCACATCGAGTGTCATGACCTCAAAGAATTTCTTCATCCTCTGATAGCTAAGAACTCCACCTCATAGTGGATACTAGATCCTCCTACGATGGGAAAAACCTTAGTCAATAAGCTCTATTATACAAGGGATAACTCTATTACCCCATCATATGATAGAATTTAAAGGGATACCACTCCAACTTTAACATATTAGATAAACTCATGCTCAAAGGTCCAAGCCTGAAAGTATCCATCACAAACCATTTCTTTGGAGTATCATGAAATGTCAGTAAACCACACTAATGTCTCTATGTATATCAAGATTTCATGTTAATGCTTCTAAATAAACACTATCAACCAAGTTTCTAGTAAATAATCCGCTATAAAAAGATTCTCAAACTCCATCCAAAATAGGGTCTCCTCATCATGTATCTGGATCACTAGACTCCACCATCACCTATATAATCCCTATATAAGTCTCACCTCTAGAACCAACATATGATATAATGGGTTCCTAACCATGTTTAATAATCATTACATAGAATCTAGAAATTCCTCTTTCACCCAAGGGTATAGATCACACTAAAACATGGTTTTTATCTGCCTGTGAAATTCATGATGCATGATTAGCTTGAATACATCACCTATCAAAAATATCAATACCAACTTATTCTTAACCTAATATAGAGAATCCACCTCATCCATTATAGGTGGTTCAACATGTATCTCAATGTGTGAAACCATCCCTCGCTATCCACCTAAAGGATTCATATCATGATCATGTCCCAACACTGAGGCCTTATCACTAGGCAGGTTTTCATCATGATCCTATTTTGGTATATATTTTGGATATCATGATGGAGGAATATTGTAGAAGTAAAGATGAAACAATGTCAATGATCATATATAGGGATATGACTTAAGAAGCACATGGCGACACCCCATTCTTATTTGATTCAAGTACCATTATTTTACATACAACCAGTGTCCTCATGTTCTTAGTTTACAATAATATTATCAGAGTCCTAGTGTATGGATATGTTGGCCGCTGCACCATCACTAGGTTACCTAACTTGAGATATGAACATGATACATCGCAATGTTTTCCACTAGTCCAAAACTAATCCTTATGGATAGACAATATCCAAACTCTAGTCCTAATACAACCTATACTCTGATATCGCTCTATACTGACTAGACCCACCAGGGTCTACCAAGTTTGCTGTAATCCAAGAATGTAGAGAGGTGAGGCTATTGAATCCCGATTTTTTATTATAGAGTTTATATAAAATATATAATATATGGGACCCCAAAGTCCACAACAGAGAACTATTCATATGGTACCTCGAACAAATTGATGTTTTCTATATAAATTTTGTTTATACTACATCTCTTTTATATGAATACATGGAGTTAAAAAACATATAAATGACATTTATAATGAGATCCATCATAGAAAGTCTCACATTGACTTCAAAAATGTTTATTGGAAGTTTAGGTACCCTTCTGGATTAAATGATTTACAAATGTTTTGTTTTTTATCTAATGTTTTGGTTGTACTGTGAGTGTTCCTTTGGGTTCCCCCTAAACCCATCAATGTGGTTCTTTCAAAGAAAAAAAATAAATTTTAATGACACCCCAAGCCTACCTATAATTGGTTAAGGCTTGGTGACTAGCACCCAATAGGCACATCACACACATTTGAGGCCTTAGCCTAAGGTACTTATACACATGCACACATGCACACATACACTGATTAATGTAGTAATGTATACTACTAGTGGGAACATAATTCATGCATGAACTACTAATATATTATGTTATAGTATAATTTAAGTTATAGAAAGTGTAAAATTTCAAATATAGTCCCCAAACTAAATAAAGGGTCCAACCTACAACAACAAGGTGTTTCTCCAAAAGATAAACTTTCACACTAGTTATCTCTGCCACACAACGCCACTATACTCCACATACTCCTATTTCACAAAGGAATTAATCAAAGGTTATTCCATATGTATAAGACATTATATATGTATAATAATCCCATTTAGAGGTTCTTTTATGCATACCATATAGGATAACCTAAAATTACAAAGCATGGTGCATCAATAGATATTGATTTAGCTCAAATCACAGTATACAGGGTGAAAAAGGAAATATCATAAATATGGTAACCTGGATATGCTAATCAGTGGTACTCAAGCCTCAGAGTATGTTCAATGTCTACTATCCACACAAATACTACCATCACAGCTCTATCTTTTTAATGTCTCAAGAATTTTTCATGGTGCCTTCCCAATGAAAATGTTGTTGGATCGCTACCCAATAAAATTAAGCAAAGTTATAGACTCTGTCAAAGAATACCTTACCCATATGGACTATAATAATGGGTAAAATTATAATCCATAGATAGATGATTCCTTCAATGATAATGTGGGTGAAATACCTAAATCTATCTAAATAATGTGTGTAGAGGATACCTACCCCAGTCATACTCACATGGTGAAATTATGCTCTTTAATAGGATACATGTCCCATCAAGTCTAATATGTGACTCTCCCTGTAGATTAATAGGGGAAATCTAAGCCTATATGAACTTTTCCATGTTCTCTATAAGTACATGGCATGTCCAATAGGGTATATGACATGTCTCACAAAGTCATGTTCTACTTATGTTTCTCCATCTCAGATGTAATGTATTCCACTATATACATGGTGTTCTAGTAATTCACATTATGGGTAGAGTTTAGGATAGGTACTCAAGCATGTGTCTCTACATTTGCTTGTATACTCTACTCATGTCCATATACTCTTCTACACATTAAGATGGCATCCTAGGGGTACATAGAATGTGGATATGGTACAAATCCAAGTGATTTTTATAATATAATGAAACCCTAGTGTCATATCAAGGGTAAAACATAGTGTGTTTTTTTCTGAACTATACATTGTGTGGTTTGGCTTCCATCATCAGACTCAACACATCTCTTACAATCACATTGCACCAGTTGGATCTACAACCAGATTCCATGAAAACTATTTGTTTAACCCCCAAAATCAAAAGAAACACCTCCATTCTTGATTCTGGAATTTTTTTTGTTGTAAATATGGATTTCCTTAACCCACATGAAAATCTATCATGCCTCCATCCCCTCCCGTTGGTCAAAATCCCTATGTAGGTCTTTCTCGATCTGTTTCCAAATCTCATCGTCTCAACAAATCTTTGATTTTGTAATCAATTTCCAAAACCATCATGAATCTAGGTTCAATCATTTATTGAAATGGGTTAATTGTTGAACTAGAACCCTACCATAGTCCAACAGTGAATATGCAGAGAAGGAGGGGAGAAATAAACAACAAAAAAGTGAGATCATTGGTGGTTTTCATGAACACAGTAATAGATCAAGTTTTTGGGAGATAAATTAAAAATAAAATTTCTTGTTATGAATAAAAATGGGTCTCAAAAATATTAATCAATCAGTCCATGTAAATATAAAATGATCAACTAATTTATGATTAATTTAATTATCTTCAATGTGATAATCAATAATGGGTTGAAACCAAATAAAATAAAGTTTTCCTTAATGATTGGATCGATCTCTAAAAAATAATGAATCTGTTTTGACATACTTGTAAAAATATAAAAAAAATTAATAATAAACCTCATAGTGTATCAACCATTGATCCTCAATTCATCATTGTATGACTGTCAAAAAAATTTCTTTACTGTGATGATCCACTTATCTCAATCTTCTATAGTTATATGGATAACCCTAGAGGTTGAATATAATTAGGTTCTTATAAAGTGATTGATGGGTTTAACATTAAATTAGATAATAAATCAATCAATCAATTAATTGAATTTATTTATTTTATCTATTATCTATTAGAAATGGAACTCTACTAAAACTTAAGATTCTAATAAAACATAATGAAGAGATAGTCCATTGTTTCTGAAAAACTATGAGTGTGTGATATATTATATTGAATATTTTTAATATAATAATATTTTCCCCCATAGGTCTTAGAATTTTTCATCGAATCCACACCTATCTCTAAAAAAATTTGTTTTAAAATTTCCTAAGTGTTCAACTAAAGAAATAGTTATTACATACATACCTAGGTCAATAACATATGGTTTGACTTCTAGGAATTGTTAAATGAGTGGTTTTTGAAATTTTATTATAATTGTTATATGGAATGTTTAGTAGAAAGAATCAGGTAAGTTAAAATATTTTAAAATGTCCTATATTTATTGGATAAAAGGTTTATATATTATTATTAAATGTTTTTAATACACACACATGGGGATTTAGTGGCATGAGTGAATTGTGAGTTACTTTTTAATATTAGTATCATTCATATCCTTGACATTGTTCTGATATAATTTATGAAACACTCATTTCCAGGATTATTGAGATTGACTACTTGTTATGTTCATTTCTTTTCTCAAATTTCTATAATGAGTTGAATTTTGTTTGAATGTTCAATATTTATGAAATACAGAATATCATCATGCATTATTTTATGAAATATGACCTTTCTAATGAGAAGAAGTGTTCGGTTGTAGGGATGTGATCGTAGAGTGAAACTATTTTGTTCTACCCATATTCCATGTTTTAAAATTGTTTGTATATTATAAACTATGAATATAATAATAAATTTAGATTTTAAATTAATTAAATTATTTAATATTAAAGACTTTTAAAATGGGTAATGTTATGTTATTTATGTTTTAATTATGGTTAGAGCTTATTTAGAGATCCCATGATGAAATTAAAGAAAAACAATCCAAACTATGTGAGATCCCAACCAAACATATAAACTAAAATCCACATTACACATAATATATTGAATTGATTGATCTAATGTTTGATGATATTATAAATATATATGTGGGAAACAATGATTAATTATAATCTTTATCCCAATTCAAACATTTGATGGCCAAAAATGTTGAATCATTTGAGGTAATGTTAACTCTTCATAGTCATGTGGTCACCTCTATAATTTAGACATATGTCGAGTTAATGACCTATTTTTTTTGAAAATACTGTTTCGGGATATTGATGTTTTAGGTAAAATACATTTAATATTTTTAAAATAAATATATGATTCCATCCTTCCCCAAATTCTTGTTCAAGGTGGTATTTTAAAAACATGGTGCCCAAACCATCTTCCAATTCACCAATAAATTTGTACCTTGGGCGCCTTATTTATAAGCTCACCCAATGGAGGTAAATTTTCATTTTTGACATTCCATGTGGTTGACTTAATTATTCTAGATATTCTATATCTCCTTATACTCATAGGGAGAGATTAAATTAATAAGGATATCCACTTGAGCCTCCTCCTTCTCTTGTTGGTAGTCTAAATGGGGGGAAATCACTCTAAGGGAGATGCACATGTTTCAAGGGAGATATATAACTTATTTTACTACTGGTTTGGTGAAATTTGTGATTGAAATATTTTTATTAGTTTTATTTTAACATTTTTTTTATCTTTTAATACATTGCTTTGGTATAATTGAAGGAAATACTTTTCAACTGTTAATTGATTGGCTTGAGATTTTAATTGAGAATTTTGTGTTGTTATGATTAGATAACACAAGGATACATTTCTCTCACATATAGTTGAGAACTCAATATACATGGGCAACCATAATTCCATACATAAGATCTAGACCATGAAAGATTAATTGTTTGGTGAAGGGTTGGTTTTGGTGAACCTTTTTAAAGAGGATAGAGGGGGATCAAGTACTTAGTTACCCTCAAACAAAAAATATCCTTAAACCAAATTTTATTTTCAAAACTATGAACTTTTTGTTATGTGTAGTAAAATTTCAATGATAACCTTATCTTACTCCTATTAAAACGTAATTCATATCATAAAATTTATTTATCAACTCAAGTTTAATTTTTAATTATACTTTGAAACTATTTTCAACCCCCTCTCCTTGTTTTGATTTATAAAACTTATTAAATATTCACACTTAAATCCTACAACACTCTTTAAGAGATGACAAAAGGTATTACCTATACTATAAATAATCACTAAAACCAAATTTATTTTATATTTCAGTAAATCATGATCAATATTACAATTTTATCAAATTGAAGAAGATGTTGGGTTGGTTTGGACAACCACTATTTCATCATTATTCAATTTAGAATCCATATTTATATATAAATTCTTTTAGATAGAATTAAAATTATCTTCAATTTCCATATGATTTTTCTTTTCTTCATGACATAATTCAAAAGATCTTCCTCCTTGGGTATCGTTTCCAATTAGGATCTCTTGAAATTTCATTTATTAGGATTTTTATTTCCAAACCTTATTAGTACCTTGTTTATCCCCGCATGAATAATTAACTTCAAAACACATTTATTGTTTTGGGATACTTCTTTCACATGAGTATATTTTGGGATCATTTTATTCTTCCAAATGTTCTACTTGTATTTCCAAAAAAAATATTTAAAAATTTATTTTTGAACCTAATTCAAACTATATTCATCATGGTAATATTATTTAATTATATCATGAAACCTATTTCTCAAAAGAATATATATTTTTCAATGAATGCATTCTAGTTTTCATGATTCATTCAAACTGATGTTCTCTAGAAATGTCTATAAGAGACATGATTATCTTAGTAAGAGTTATTGTTATAAAATTTATACCTTTGTTATTTTATTTAATAAATCAGTTTTGAAACAATTCCATCAACATCATAGAAATTAATAAATTATATTTCTTCATAGAAAAAACTATAAATATGACCATTCATTCCATAATAAAAGCATGTGACTTCATACCTTTCCCTAAAACTCATCCTTTTTGTCTTTAAATATTATCAGAAACTTAATGAGTTTATTTTCTTTCTATCCACTACCTTCCCTTTTATTAGAGATACTCATGGGTTTCTTTATCTCAAGATCCATAGGAATTACATCATGGCCAATATTAGAGTTTCCGATGGAATATGACCTTTGTGACATCACTATTTTTTCAGGATTCTATAATTATTTGGCATACATGTTATTCATATCATAATCACCCACTGAATGGTAATAAAATAAAAAAAGTAAATTGTATTTTAGAGTATTACTTCCCTTGTAAATTTGTTATTACACATGATTCTTAACAAAGATAAACTCCTCTTCATGTTGAAATATTATTTAGATTCTTTTTTGAAGTTTATCATTTACATATTCCTTGATAATTTTCCCTTTAGATTTTTTATTATTTGATTAATGGAAAATATTATCCATTGTGTCACATTATTTCTTTAGTATGGTGTTCATCCATGAAATGGAATACATATAGCTCACATTCTCTAGGTCCAACCTTTGTATCTCCTTGACCAAATCTACCTTGTGTGTATTAAGTTCATCCATATTTTACATCATATTTTAAAATTATTTTAATAAAATTACTTTCTCTTTAGATCCTAATTTAATATTTTTCATCTTTTAAGATACGTATTCCAATTATATAGTTTGGGTATCAGTCTTCTCTGTAAGATTTTTGGCCACATCAACTAATATGTTTTTCAAAATTTTTTACTTTTAAACCTCTATATTCAATACTCTAATAGGGAACTTATGTGACTTTCTTATTTATTCACTTTAATACTTCTTCATTTAGTATAAGATCATGATCCTATAATAACTGAATAGATTAAACCATTGGAATTATTTATATTTCATTATTATCAGTAAATCAAATATCATATGAGAAATCATTATTATCTTCTCATACTACAAATTTAATTGAATCAATCAAAAGGTTCATAATAAAAATTACTCATATCATACTTTTAAAGCTATTTTAATCTTTAATATGAATCTAAAAATCACTAAGAACATTTCAAATATATATAATTCCCTTTTTTTTAATTCTTCTTCGGATTCTTTTCATTTTCCATGTCATAAAAAGACTCTATGGGTATAATAAAACATAACTCCAATAAATAATTGAATATATTATTAACAAAACAAATCCATTAAGAAAAATATATTATCTTATACAACTTATTAGGCATAAAAGGGTATGTAGTGATATATAACCAAATATAATTTGGAGAATTCATGTATGAAACTTCTCCCAATTTAAACTGCCCAATCCCCAAAATCTCATCACCCAAAAAGATCTTGACATCATTATTATTATGATCACTCTTATGATCTTATTATGAGGATGATCTGATTTTTTTTACATTTAATTTTTTCTTTAATCAGTTTGATCAATGATTTATTAACCCATGGTCACTTGTTGGAAGTAAATAAATATTGAACACAAGTCATAATAATTTCACTTGGTTCGCCCTATTAGTATTTGAAATTTATTTTACTACTTTAAGAGTATTATTTTTTTAATAAACTATTATCTCATCAAATTAATTTAAATTAAAAAGTGTTATTAAAAATTAATCATTTTATATTTACATAAGTAAATTTTAAAATTTTAAATTTTGAGTACTTATTAAATTTTTTTAATGATTTTAATTTTTTAATTTATATTATATTTTTAAGTTTGCTTATTGTTTATTACGAATATTTTTTTATGTTTAACCTCTTGTAAAAAATTTGGGCCATCTTATGTGAGCCACCGATGTTATCCCAGTAACACTCTTAGGGTACCCAAGGGGGTCAACCCCATGGGAGGGTCTTCCATAGGTTGCTATCATAGTGGATAATGAGTGATAGGCTGTGTATAAGCCTAAGGAGACCAAGCCTCTGTATAATGCCCACATATCATGCCCAAAGAGTGCGTGGATTGGGACATAAGCCCATTGGGTCATGGCCTATATAGAATTGAGTGTGGTATAGGTGTTGATCCCACACTAACAACTCAAATAGGTCACAAAATGAGATGTATGTTATACCAAAGCATCACCGCATTATGGAACTGATGTGGGATAGTGAACTAACTTAATTTCTCATTCGTTCTTAAAAACTAAAGCAACCATTCAATAGTTAGATTGGTTTCACACAAACTGTTTGATAACTTATATGATCTCTCACATTTTATTTGATATCTTGCACATATACTCTTAATTTTCAGTCATCTTCTTAGTCCAACCACTTTATTTTTTCTCTATTCAATGGTAGTGCCCATTGCAGCAACAAAACATGGATCTTATTTCATGATGGTTGTGTTCATCAACAGTATATCAATATATCATTGGGTATACAATATTATATCTTCTTCAAACCACTAGTAGATAATCTTTTCTTTAACTCCATCAGTAAATCCCTCTTCATAGGGGTGTGACCACATCATTTATCAAAGTAAGATCTTTTTGAAATGGTATAACTATTTTATTGATACAATAGTTGGGTTTTTTCTATTTTTTCAATCGTAAATTATCTTTGTACAATGGTAGATCAATTAATAATTGGAAATTAGTGGCAGATAAATCTATCGTTGGATATCAATGGTTAATCAATCCATCATTGGACATCAATAGTATATCAATCCCCTGCTATGTATTTAAATCCATAATTACTTCAAAATTCATTTTTCTAAAAAATTATATTTATTATATTTTATTTGATGTTATTAAAATAAATATTTAGTGAAAACAATTATTTTATTTTTCTAAAATATAATTATAAGTTGGATAAAAATAATTTTGAACATATTTTAATTAAATGTATTCATGCATTTAAATTTCTTATGATGTGCTGTTTTTAAATAAAATTACTATCCTAATAAACTTAAAATTTATTCTTTTTGTTTACAAAATTGAAAAATATTAATTATATATATTTTTACTCCATATATTAAATTATTTATTCTAATATTTCATGAATAAATAAACTGCGTGATTTTTTTTGTTCATCAGTGAATCTTTTTCAAATAAAGGTAATGATAATATTTTTTTATAGTTATACATTAACAAGTGTCATGAATTTATTGGACATTTAGAAACTTTTGGAATATATTTTATTTAATAAAATAGGTTTGATTCGTTATAGATATCATTAAAAGATAAAAAACAATTCAACTACAAATCACTGGATATATTCATTATGATATAGTTTTGACACAGTTCTTACTACTCTCATCTGATCAATAATCTATTACAAATTTTGTTCCTTCACTGTAATAATAGAAGAACTTAAAAATTCTATATAGTTCCACCCAAGTGATCAAAAATCATCAACCTTCATCATCTTCAATATTTTTGATGATTTGTCAATTTCTCTATATTTTCTTTTCTTCAGGTAATCTTATATTATTATTATTTTTATTTGTGTCTATTTTATAATTTCCGCAATCAAAATAAATTATTTCAATGTATGTTTATTCCACCGCCAAAAAGGAAGTTTGGGGTGTGAATCTCGATCCAAATTCTAGTCGTGGACTAAGGTTTGGTATTTTGTACAAGTCTAGGCTGTGCATTCGTGTTCTTGTGAAAGACAATGTCTATAATAAGGTTCTCATGCATTTAAAAGTGAGGTTCTTAGTGGGTAACAACATCCTCATGGACTAGAGAAGGTTTAGGAGTGGACTAGGATATGTTTTATTTGAACCACAATAAATATTTGTTTTTTTTATTTAATTTCTACTACACATCATTTTAATAAAACCACACTCACTACTTATCATTAATTTAAAAACTCTGGTTATTTGTTATTTAATTTTTTTAAAATGACTATTCACCCCCTGTAATTATTACAATCACTATCAATCCAAAGATTAGTATCAGAGTTTATGACTTTTCTTAAAGGATATTAAGCCTCCCTAATAATTTTTATTTTTTATTTTTAACTTTTTGGTAACCTGATATACTAGACATAACAATCTATGGAATAAAAGAAAATTTTGTCTTCTAGTATGGAAGGCATAAATTAAAATGATTGATAGATTCCACAAAACCCCCTTTCTTTAGTGGTATTGACTCTGGCTACTCAAAAGATAGAATATAACCCTACTTGAAATAGTTATGTGTGGATCACTGAACTATCATGGATAAGCCATATGAGTTACCCAAATTTAATCCAGAGACACTTGTATGTAATTAAATTAAATGGTAAAATATGTTTTTAATTATAATGTAAAGAATATTTGTACAATTATATAAGTATAAGTGTCTTTATCCATGTTTCATCTTCTAAGACATCCCATGATATAAGTAGGATGTTTCAAGTGACTCATTATAGAACTGAAAAGCTAAACATAACCAATCAAGGAATAATATGGGTATAATAAAAGGACATTAAAATGGGAGATAAAGGACCAATAAACCATATGTTATTTAGATTTACAATTACTACTAATCGTATATGTGCTCTTTAACATGTTTTGGACCACACAGAGATCGCATGTGACTCACTATTTCATTTGCCCCTACACCACTGTGATAAACTAGTTTTATGTTGAAAATTATAAAAATAATAACAAATTATAAATCAGGTTTGATTAAATTATTTTGTTTTTATCACAATTAAAAAGTGAAATGATACTTTTTTTGATAATTTCAGTGAAGGTGGAGGTTATTTGGAGGGTCCATAATGATGTTCAAGAAAAATGGGCCAAACTGTGCTGGATCTAAGCACACTAGTGGACTCAACTACAGAATTTTAATAAAATGTGAATCCAAAGGGCTGATATTTTAGTTCCTAAAAAAAAATTAAGTGGGTTAAATTTCATATGAAGTAACCCAAGCCTTAGTTATCCATCAGTTGGCCAATCCCGACTGATCGGTCCTGAGAATCAAATCTTCACAAATTCAAAAGTGATGTTCTGTATTATGTGAATATCTCAAGATTTAGTTTTCCAACTAGTTCCAAAGTTTCATTTTAGATATTCAAGAGTTTTAGATACAACTATGTAGTTTTATCCAAAAATATATAAGACATTATTAAGGTCTAAAATAATGTTCCATGTAGTTTTACACAATCTATGTTCCCAAAACCGCCTACCACTTTTCCTATAAAATGATACCTTGGGAACCTCATTTGTAAGTTCGACCAAAGAGTGAATTTCTATCAATTTGGATTTTCATATGATTCCTATATTAATTCTATAAGTTCTGGAGGCCCCTTTCCTTATAGTGTATCATGTATGAAGAAGGAGTTCCTCCTGACTTTGCTCCTCCACTCGATGTTGGTCTAAATAGTGGGTGTTCGTTGTGAGGGAGCTACATTCATGTAAACAGAGTTTTAGTGCATCTATTAGCTACTGGTTTGGAATAATTTGGTTGTTAAAAGATTTTATTCCATATATCTTACAATATTTAATTTGTAGTTCTTGTTTTTAGGCATGTGAATGTCATACTATTAATTTCTAACTGATCAGTGTAAGGTTTTGAGTGCTTGACATGTGTTGTTTTGATTAGACAACACAAGAATCATTTTATTAACCACTTTCATGATATATAAATCTTATTTGGATTCTATTATTCCATTCATATGTTATGGACCTTGAAAATATGATTTTTATTTCAATATTTGGTTCGTCAAGAAATGAAATAAATGTATTGGAATTAATTGTGATTCTAATAAATTTAAACCAAATAATTACTCCAAACCTAAATGAATCTATAAGAAAAATGAAATTTAAATGTGTGTAGTGAAATCACAATGACCCCTTCATCTCTTATTTTTCAAAATAAACTTGGTTTTTCAACTGTTAAATTATTTACGTTAAGTTATTTTCTTAAAACTATTTTCAAAATCACCCCCTTTTAATACATTTTATTAAACATGAATACTCTAAACCTATAAAATCTCCTTGAGAGACAACCTAGGGTCTTCCTTATACTATAAATCAACCTTAAAATCATAATAAAATTGACATTTCATGACAATTCAGTCATCTTTTGGCACTATTTTTAGGGAATTTTTGTTTTTTAATGCGTGTTTTAGAAATGTTTTTTGTAAATTTTGTGAATATTTATTTGTTTTATCTTCTACCTTTGAATTTGTATTTTTTCCATCATTTATTTATTATGTAGTTTATTTTCATGAATCGTTCTACTCCAGGAGACTTACTATCTTTCGAACCCAAACTGGTGAGGATCCTGCGTTAGTTACAATGAGAGTCACTAAAGAACCCTTTGAAGGAGGACACACAAAACATCGACACTCTTCTTGATACTTAAAAATCTTCTTCTCGAACCAATATCAAAACTAAAATAAAATTTCATAACATGGTTGCAAACAATAAAACACTAATATAATTAACCTCTTTGGTTGTTGATATTCAACCCACATATATTCAAATATAATGTGAGGCACCCAATTTTGAACTAAAATCCACTCTAATTCACTTATTGAAAATATTTCATAAACTTGTTGAGGAGGATCCACATGATAATTTAAAATAATTTGATACTATATGTTCTAAATTAAAACCTAATAATGTGGATGACCAAAAAGTAAAGCTTAGATAATTCCCATTTTCTTTAAAAGACACTATAAAAGAATGGTTGTATTATGTTAATTCACCAATTAGAGGTTAGGAGGACATAAAATACCTTTTTGATGGAAACTATTTCCCAACCCCTCGATATGAAAAAATAAGGAAAGAAATTTTTTAGAAAAGAAAATAACAGGGGGGAAACATTTCATGAATATTGGGAGAGATTTAAGAGGTTGTGTTCAATCTATCCACACCACCAAATAAGTGATCAACTTTTAATTCAGTATTTTTATGAAATTATAATGCCTATTGATCAAAATATGATTGATGATACTGCAGGTGGTTCACTAGTTGATAAAACCCCAATTGTTGTAAGAACCCTAATTGAGAACATGGTGCAGAACACTCAATAGTTTGGTTCAAAATCCAATGTGCCCATTCAAGGTGTCTATGAGGTGAAAAGTAGTGACTTCCAGAAGAAGGTGGACACTAAGTTTGAAGAGTTAAGTTTCGTTCTTTGACAACTTTCTCTTTCCCAAGGGAAATATCAATCTCCTCCTCCCATCCATTATGGTATATTTTCTTTTGACACACACTACTATTACTAATGCCCCAAATTTAGAGAAACTTTTGAGAGTTTTGAGGCAATATTTCCAAGCCGCCCTTCTAAAAACCCTTTAAGAAAGAACCATACAATATATCCAAATGTGGGTGGAAAGAAAAAAAATTCTATAGGCAAGGGTTATTCATACCAACCTCAACAACCATGGAACCAACCGGGGAACAGTAGTCAGCCACCACCACCAAGGAATCCTCAACCACAATAAATTCCTTTCCAACAACCCCCTCTGAAATCTAAGCCTATCCTAGAAGGCATGATGAAACAAATGGCTGCCAATAATCTTCAATTCCAATAAACCACCCAAGCTTCCATAAAAGTCCTAAAAAACCAATTGGGAAAACTCTCTAACTATGTGGGGAAAATTTAAAGTCATGGGTCTAGTAAAATACCATATCAACTAATAATTAACCCCAAGGATAAGAGAAATGTTAGTTCCATCACCCTTAAAAGTGGGAAACAACATAAAACCCAAATTAACCCTCTCTTAGAGTTATCCCCTCTCGAGAAAACCATCATCCCAACTTCTGAAAATGGCCCAAGAGAAGAGAATCATTATCTTGAGAGAATCCCTTCCAAAATAAAAATTGTTTTTGTTGATGAGTCACCTATCCCAACCATTCATCTTCCATTTCCCCAATGGTCTGCCGAACCAAGAAAACAAAACAAAACTGAACTTGATAATAAAATATTAGAAACGTTCAAAAAAGTGTAGGTTAATATTCATTTCATTGATGTTGTGAAGAAAATTACATGATATGATAAGTTTCTAAAGGAGATATATATCCACCAGAGAAGACTTTGAGGTGATTAGAAGGTAAGATTGGGTAGGAACGTCTCAGAATTGATAGATCCATCAATTCCCACAAAATTCAATGATCCAGTAACATTGTCAATTCAGTGCATCATAGGGAAGTATTCTTTTTCCAATGTTATTATTGAATTTGTTGCTTCTATAAATTTGATTCCTTACACTATTTACTCTTCATTACAGTTATGAAAACTGAAAACCACTAGAATTATTGTTGAATTATAAATTCGAAGTACAAAACACCCTTCTGGAGTGTTAGAGTATGTTCTTGTGACGGTGAAAATTGTAATTTTTCTTACTGATTTTTATGTGATAAAAATAGAAGATGATAGGATGAATGGACCTGCCCTACTTATATAGGGAGGACCCTTATTTTAAGCTTCCAAAACGAAAATTAATGTTCACAATGGTACATTGTACATGGATATTGGTGGTGACATTTTACACTTAAATATTCTTGATTCCATAAATCACCCCTCAGAGGAATAGTCATCTCTCTATGTTAATTAAATTGATGTACTCGCTTCCCAAAAAGCATCGTTTCATTAAACGGATCCCCTTTCTATGTTTTATTCATTAATTGAAATTATATGAAATTAATCACGCATATAATGTTGTACCAGTCCATAAAAATGTCATTCATGCTTATTTATTGATTATTTCTTGAGCACTGAGGAACACATGACCATTGATGATACTGCTAAGCCTGTAAAAGCTCATTATTCATCTAAGGATGCACCATTGAGATATTATATGAGATTTGTGACCTCTAACTTTTACACACACCCCCGTAAATCCAAAATCCCCAAAAATTAAAACTAAATCTACTGCCTTAAGATCTAAAATATTTCAATCTTGAGAATGGAAACAAGATGCCTATCATCATTGCTAGTACACTCCCTTATAATGATTAATTGTGACTGGTTGAACTTTTGAGGGAGTATAAACAAGATTTGGGAAGGAAAATTGTGGAAATTATTGGTATTATCCTATAATTGTTCACTCATAATATATTGTAAATGATTAGTCTAAACTGGTGAGGTGGTCACAATATCGACTGAACCCAAACCTCCAAGATGTTCTTAAAAAGGAGGTAACAAAATTATCAGCTGCTGGAATCATTTACCCCATCTCTGATAGCCAATGGGTCAGTCCATTATAAGCAGTCCCGAAAATAACTGACCTTATAGTAATAAAAAATGAAAATAATAAATCGGTTCTAACTCGTGTGCAGAATAGTTTTAATGTCTGTATAGACTATCGCTGATTAAATCAACACACTAGGAATGACTATTTCTCATTCCCATTCATTGATCAAATGCAGGAGAGGATAGGATGGATTTCCAATTACTGTTTCCTTGATGGGTGTTCTTGATATTTTCAAATCTATATTTCCCCTAAGGGTCAGGAATAGAAAAACTTCACTTTCCCCTTTCACACATTTTCATATAGGAGGATTCCATTTTAAATATTCAATTCTTTGGGTACTTTCAAATGATGCGTGGTTAGTATTTATTTGGATTTCCTGGATAATTTTAGTGAAGTATCCATGGATGATTTTACTATTTGTGGATCATATTTTGAGGAATATTTGAGAATTATTGGCTCAGTTCTACATCACTATATTGAAAATAATCTCATATTAAATTATGATAAATTTCATTTCATGGTGAGAAAATGAATAGTTTTGGGACATGTCATTTCTAGGGATGGTATCCAAGTAGATAAATCAAAAGTGGATTCCACTTATTCCCTAATATTCCCCAAAAATGTAAGGGATGTGTAGTCTTTCCTAGGTCATTCTAGATTTTATATTCATTTTATTCATGACTTTAGTAAAATTTCACTCCCCCTCTACCAATTTCTCAAAAATGAAAAGGAATTTTTTTTAATAAATAATTTGAGAATCTTTTAATAAGTTAAAATGGAGTCTCACATAATCCCTGATAATCCAACCACCCGGGTTGGATTTACCATTTGAGATCTTGTGTGACGCCACTAACTACACAGTTGGGGTTGTCTTGTCACAATGGTTTTACTGAGCTCCACATGTCATATCCTATACCTCACATACACTAGACCCTTCTGAAGAAAACTACACCACAACTAAATAAGAACTTATTGACATTGTTGTTTCCTTGGATAAATTCAAGTCATAACTATTATGGTCTAAAGTCATTGTGTTCTCAAACCATGCATCCCTCTTGTATCTCCATAAGAAACTATAAGCCAAACAATATCTCATTCATTAGTTGCTCATCCTTCAAAATTCAATCTACAATTTAGAGATAAAACTTGAGAAGAGAATGCAGTGGATGACTATATTAGTAGGATTTTCCCATCCTTATACATAGACTCATCCCCTGACACCCCTATAAGTGACATATTTCCTGATAAGAAACTATACTGGGTGTAAGATTATATTTCTTAGTACGTAGAAATTTTAAATTATTTGGTATCATCTTTCATTCATTTTTATTTCACCAAAAACTAGGCTGACTGTCTAAGACATGATTATCATTGGTACATTTGGGATGACCCCTACCTTTGGTACACATGTAACGATCAATTCCTTAGGGGTTGTGTTCCTGATAGTGAGTTTTAGTTCATCCTTAGGTTCTTCCACACTCTTACTTGTGTGGGCCACTTTGGTCCCCCATAGACTGCTCTCAAGGTCCTTGATTCTTATTGCTTTTGTCCAACATTATTTTGGGATTACCATGTTCTTTTTAAATATTTTACTCACTATCAAATAATGGGTAATGTCTCTAAAAGTAATGAAATTCCATAGAAACGACTGCTCTTCCATGAAATTTTTTTATATTTGGGGAACTGACTTTATGGGACCATTCCCCAATTCATTTAGGATCCTTTCCATTATTCGGAAAGTTGATTATGTGTAAAAATGGGTATAAGAACACTCCACAAGGATTGATGATTCCAATACTATTTTTAGAATTTTTTAGAACGAAATTGTTTTTTAGGTTTGGATTTCCTCGGTTCATCATTAGGGAAAAGGGTTCTTATTTTTGCAACAGAACAATGAAATCTCATTTTAATTGATATGGGGTCCGGCATCAAGTGTATACTACTTATCACCCATAGACCAATGGTCAAGTCACAATGTCAAATAGATAGGTAAAATATATTCTTTAAAAAAAGTTCAACCCAACAGAAATAATTGGAGTCTTAGATTTGATGAATCATTTTTAACTTACCGTACTACCTTTAAAACTCCCATTGGAATGTCACCATATCAGATTGTGTTTTGAAGGAGTTTTCCTCTCCCTATTGAGATTGAGCACCAGGCCTATTAGGCCATTTAACAATTCAATTCTTATCATTCTAGAGTAGGTTCTCAAAGAAATGTTTCGATTCAGGAGATAGTGGAATTGAGAAGAGATTCATATGATAAATACCAGATTTATTTGGAGGGAATCGAGGATTCCCATAACTATCTCCTCCTTTATCATCAGTTCCTCATTGGGTAGATGTTCCTCTTTTACAATACAAGGTTAAAGTTGCATCCATGTATGATTTGTTCCTACTGGTTTGGACCATACATTTTTACTAATGTCTCTCTATTTGGTGTTGATCATGTTCAAAATAAAGAAACCAATAAAGCATTTATTGTCAATGGGAAGCAGATGAAGCACTTTCATGAAGCCATTCCAAAGTCCCTAATGGGGGAACTAATAGTTCAAGAATTGTCATAACAATAGAACTCATTGGTTTTATCCTTACATCACACATTCTCTTTTATTACATTGAGGACACTACATGCTCTAGGTGTGGAGGTATGGGTAAATTCCTAGGTTAGTTTGTAATTTTCATTGTCTTTCTTCTTTCTTCTCTTTTAAGCTTTTTGAATATTATGGTTACTTTCCCACCTCACTTTTGTGTCGAAATGTTAAATTTGTATGCCCACTTTATCATGGAAAATGTTTCCATCGTAATCATGGAAGTTATTGAAAATGAATGAGGAATTGACATATTTTATATTACTTTAAAATTAAAAAAAATATGATGAAATGTACATTTTAGCAAGAATTCGACATTATGGTGTGAATTTATGTTGAAATTTGTTAGTTTTTCGATGACATAAATGGTTGTATCATCTTGAAATATTTTATAATAATGGTACCCTTGGTGTTAATAGTTTAATGGAAAAGTGTGTCACTTAATTTCTCCACACATCTTTTCACCCAACCATGAAGTGTGAAGTTTTCTTACTTAAAAGAAGGTAAATATAAGTTAGGTTAATTTTTCTCTACCTTACAAAATGAATTTTCTATACATTCATTCCTTATCTGTTCTATTTTATTACTATACCAGATTGACCTATGTGTGTGTACCTGTTATCTGACTGTGGTACAACCTCAAAACAAAAACAAAACCAAACAACACAAAAACACATAAACATTGAGGAGATTTTCAAAAGTACATATATGGGGATATCTAGGTTAGGAGATTATATTTTTACTTTTAGAAATGGATAAGTAAATGTTTCTTGAAATTTTATTTCAAAGGATGTAGGGCAGGTCCGGTGGAAAGAATCGTATAAGCAGACAATTTTTAAAATAACTTATATTTACTTGATAGGAAGTAGAAAGAATATAATCAAAAGGATTCCACACACACACATGTAGAATTAGTGACATTATTAACTATTTTATTGTTTTCTTTTATTGTTATCATGAATCTCTTGGAGTTTCATTCTGATACAATTTTTGAGATGTATTTTTCAATGATCTCTGAGAATAACTCCTCGGTGTGATTTTGGCATTGATTATATTTATATATTGAATTAAATATTAATTGAATGTTAAATATTTATAATGTTTGAAATATATACATGTATAATTTATGGAAATATTCCTTTTCTTAGGAGTGAAAATATTTAGGTGTGGGGGTGTGATCGCATCATGATTCACTGTTTCATTTTCACCCTTACAACTCTATGCTAATCTAATTTTGTGTTGAAATTTATAAAAATAATAACAAAATAAATTCATGTTTGATTAAATTTTTTTATCACTGTTCAAAAGAGAAATTTTACTTGTTTTGATAATTTCATTGAAGGTGGAGGTGATTTGAAGTGGCCATTATTATGTTCAAGAAAAATGGTCCAAAGTGCACAGGATCCAAGAAAAACGTTGGACTAAACCACACACTTCTACTAAATCATGAATCCAAATGGGATGGTAATTTTTGGGATAGTCCAAAATTAAATGGGTTATATTTCATATGAATAAACCCAAGCCTCAGTCGGCCATCTTGTTGCCCATCTGGACTAATCGTTCAAAAGAATCAAATCTGCACAAAGTCAAAAGTGGTGTTCTTTATTATGTCAATATCTTAAGGATTAGTTTTACACCTGGTGAAAAAATTTCATTATATATATTCAAGAGGTGGGGATAAAACCTTTTGGTTTTCTCCAAATCTAGATAAGACTTTATGAAGGTCTAAAAAAATGGTCCAAGTGGTTTTACACAATCTGTGTACCAAAAACCTCCTTCCACTTTGCCTATAAAATGATACCTTGGGCACCTTATTTTTAAGTTAGAATAAGGAGTGAAGTGCTAAAAATTTGGAATCCCATAAGAATCATATCTTCTTCCTATAAGTTCTATACTACCCTATCCTCATAGGTTGATTAAGGATCAAGAAGGAGTTCCACCTGACTTTCATCCTCCTCTCGATGTTGGCCTAAACGATGGGTGTTCATTGTGAGGGAGCTACATAGATTTCAAGGTAGTCACGGTGCATCTATTAGCTACTATTTTTGATTAATTTGTTTGTTAAAATATTTAATTCCATTTATCTTACATGATTTCATTTTTAATGCTTTTTTTATGCATGTGAATGTTATGCTCTTAATTTCTAACTGATCGGTGTGAGGTTTTGAGTGTGTGACTTGTGCTGTTTCGATTGGAAAACACAAGAATCCATTTCCTAACCAATTTCTTCATATTTTATTCTTCATTGGAATCACTTATTCCATGAATAATTTATAGACCTTGGCAATATGATTGTTATGTCAAGGTTTGGTTCCTCAAGCAATGAAATAAAGGCTTATGAATTAATTGGGATTCTAATAAGTAAAAGATTATTACCCAATAAAAATAGTTTATAGGACCATTGGATTATTTGGTATGGGGATAGGTATATTCTAATGGTTATGGGAAAATCATTGGTATGGGTAATTGAAAAAAAAATATTGTCTTTTTTTTTATCACAACACCTCCAATTTATAATCCAGCGAACTAACCACTAACCTAACATGACTTTTCTGAATATAATTTCATATATATATATGTGTGTGTGTGTGTGTGTGTTTCTTCATAAGTATTTTAAATTTTGATTTATTTAATGTTATTTAATTAAATATTCCATAAAATTATGTGTGTACCTATACAGACACTATTGAGAATTTTTGTTATATGTTCTATAACTTTTTGAGTTATAACAACGGTTTTGGCCAAACTGTTGGTATAGGTCCAAATTTGTGACCTTTAACAACAGTTTGGCCAAAACCATTAGTATAGGTCATTTTTTTCTAGTGAAATAATTTTTACCAAATAATTACTCAATACCTAAGTGAATCATTAAGAACAATGAAATTGAAATGTATCTAGTTAAATCAAAATGACCCATTTATCTAATATTTTTTAAAATCCACTTGTTTTTAAACTATTAAACTCATTAAGTTAAGTTATTTTCTTAAAACTATTTTCAAAATTAACCCCCTTTTAGCACCTTTTTATTAAAAATGCATATTCTAAACCTATCAACACTCAAGAGATGACCTAGGGTCTCCCCTATACTATAAAACAACCTTAAAAAAATAATCAATTTGATATTTCATGACAACACAGTCACACAGCTCAAGTGGAAAGAGTACTAAAAGCTATTCCCAAAATATTTCATTCAAATAAGGTTTTCATCGATAAGAGGAAGAAATTTAAGGAGTATAATTTAGATTACTTTATAGGATCTATAATTTAGAATGAGTTAGAGTTGAAATTTTCTGATAACGAGGAGTCTAAAAATAGAAAAGGTATTGTATTTAAATCTATTGTTATTAATACCTCTATTTCCTGTAAATATGAGTTCTGGGAAAGTGATAAGTAGATGAATCAATTTATTAAGATGTTTCTCAATTTCATTAAAAAATATAAAAATAAATCATTCAAGTGGAAGTCCATAAAGGATTATAAGAAAGTAAATTCTAGTAAAAATAATGATGTTTCAGAATTAACATGTTATGAGTGCAGGAAGAAAGGTCACATAAAGGCTGACTTACAAAAAATCAAACACCCAAATAAAGGCAAAGATAAAAGGAGAAAAGAAAAGAAATTGTTAGAAGGTTAGTACTAATCCGAATATTCTGATTCAGTATTGATTCTAGAAGAGAATATAAGAAAAGGAATATTTTACTAATAGGTATACATTTTAAGTTAAATGATTCAATATTTACTCAGTTAATAACTCATAAAATTTTTTATTATAATTCTTTATTTAAAATGAAAATAAAATTGTTTATGATTCATATTCTGATTCTAATTATATAAATTAAAAAGTTATAAAACTTCTTAAATTAAATGAAGAATTAAAAAATGATACAGTAAAGATAATTCAAAATTATACTGACATAAAAATTAAAAATAAGAATTTGATTAAATAAATTAAAAAAATAAAAAGTGAATTTTATAATCTGAAATTTTATGTTTTCCATAATGAAATATCTATAGACAATTATGATTCTAAGTTGTTAAAACGGAAATAAAAAAAGATAAAAGTTAAAAACTTTCATGTAGTAAATGATAAAGATCAAGAAATAAGATTCAATTTAGTTTTGGATGATTTAACTAAAGTTGAAAACGATTGTAAGAAATGTAATCAAGAAAATAAAAAATTAAGAAATACTGATTCTAGATCCAATGAAAAAGTTTTTATAAATCTAGAAACTATTCAAAAATAGAATATGTATTTAAAAAAAAGTTTCTAATATTAAATAGAATAAATCTAAATTTTTTAAAGGTAAATAAAAATATGATAAAATTATGTCTTTGATGAAACTATACACAAATAAGAATGGTTTTGGATACAATGGTTTAACAGTAAGTTTAAATAAGAATTACTTTTTTAAAATCAAAAAAGGAATTATGTCTATGGTAGCCTATTTTAAGTGTATAATTAAAGGGGATTATGAAAATGAGTGTTGGATGATATTTACATAATACATTGTTCATATGATAACTTTATTTATAGATATTGTTTATCATCATTCCACTAATAATTACTTTAAATCAATTTGGGTGACAAAATATTCTGCTACTAATCCAGTTAGACTGAAGTAACCATGGGTACCAAAACTACCTATTTGATTGTTTAATTTCATGAAATAATCCATTGGAATCTCAAAAACTCATGGTATTTAAAAATTTGATCCTTCAAAAATATGATAGGATATATTTTAAAATTTCTATCATTTAATTCATGCGATAGTGGTCTTGTCACATTTGGGGAAAACTCTAATGGTCATATCAAAGGTATTAGTGAAGTTGGTTTCTTTATAATGGATATTATTTAAAATTATTATATGTACATGGTTTGAAACATAATCTTATAAGTATATCAAAAATTTTGATTATGGATTAAATTTTATATTTGAAAATGATAATTGTACTATTCTGAAAATATATTTGTTTTATTTTCTACCAATGAAAAAGAAAATGTATACACTATTTATTTATCTGATATAATCAAATAAAAGTTTAAGTGTTTAAATGGTGCATACATTGATGAAATTATTGTGGAATGGGATATTTGGGTATGAAAACATAATATGGTTTCACAAACTATCAAAGCATAAATTGGTTCTTCATGTTACCACGTTATACACAAGTACTTCATGTTTGATTCTTTTTTAAAAGGTAGTCAACACAAAGAAAGATTTAAATCTATAAATGATTTTTGAAACCAGATGCTTACCATAATTACATATTGAATTTTTTATACCCATACCACATTTTAGTTTTGCTGTTAAGAAGTATGTATTTTTAATTTTATATGATTATAGTAGATTCATATAGATTTATTTCTTATCTTATAAAAATGAAACTTTATCCAAATTTTGTGAATTTTGTAAACATATTTAAAATATCAAAAATAATTCAATCATAATTATCATAAGTGATAGAGTTGGTGAATTTTTGAATATATAATTTGATAAATTTTGTGAAACAAATGTATATAAACATTATTCCTCATCTCCTAAGACACCACAACAAATTAGTGTGGTGTAAAGGAAGCTTCTCACATCTCTCTAAGGGGACAAGCCAAGAATATGGAACTAGTGGACTCAGATAAATATATTTGCAGAAGGATTCTAGCCATATCAATATTCAAGTGAGAGTTTTTATGCTGCCTAAGACCAAAAAAGAGATATTTTTTTGGAACTTGTTTTTATTTTGATTTTTGAATCTTCTAGACACTAGACATACTACTAGGTACATCCCCAGATGTGGTTTTAGAGCTTGAAGCATTCACCAGAGCATAGTCATCTGAATTTATATGAATGATATGGTATTTAAATTTCCATCGGAACCAGGCTTGTGAAACCCTGTACGAGAAAACTACCTAACAACCATGCAAAGGTGGAGGCATGTCTTAACGAGTTAAGCGCTGGGGAGGGGTAGTTCTAAATAGTCTCAATATGGGATGACTTTTATATTTTTAGTGGTTTAATTTGGATGTAATTGTTAGGTTTCACACTATACTTTAAAATTTTCATTTAAAAATACAATATAAAAACAGATTGTCTATGACTGTGGTAGAAAGGAAGAATAGATCTGTTTACGAAATGGTTAGTTCATTGTTAATTGAATTTAGTGTACCCAAATTCTATTTGAAAGAAGTTATACATATATATTTTCAGGTTTTAAATAGATATTCTATTATACCATTCATAACTAAGACCCATTATGCACTTTTAAAAGGGTTTAAACCTCTAGTTAGATATTTTATTATTTTTGGGTATAAAGTATATATCCAAAATACAAAATATAATTTAGAAAATTCAGTTATAAAAGTGATTAAGGGATATTTTTAGGATAATCCAATGATATCAAAGATTATAGTAAATTAAATAAAATAACATTGGTTATTGAAAAAAAATTCCGGTTAAGTTTAATGAAAATAATACTCATCATTAGGATTCAAAATAAAAAAAGTATGAATTTAGAGAATTTAATTTTAGTTAATATAATGACCAAGATAATGAGAATGCATCAGTTGAGGGAGAGAATATATCTTCTCAAACTAAAACTAAGGAATGGAAAACACTTAAAGATCATCAAATTGAAATGATAATTGGTAATGTAGAATCTAGAATACAAACGAGAAAATTTATTTTTACCTTATTGTAAAAACTCTATTTTTGATGCCGCTTTTCTTCCTGTCAATGTTATAAATTATTTAATTTATTAAAATAGGGTAAATTAGATGCTTGATTAATTAAATAAATTTTAAAGGAAAAATTAAGATTATTTAGTTTCTTTTAAAAATTATAAAAAAATTATAGAAACTAAATGAATTTTTAATTATAAACTTGAAGAAGTTGGAAACATAGTAAGAAATAAAGCAATAATAATAACTAAAGGTTATTCCTAGGAATATGGAATTGACTTTGAATATTATTTCTATAATTTTTCTATGATAGGATAAATTAAAATTCCATTGAATTATTCTTGTTTTCAAAATATTAAATTATTTAAAATGGATGTAAAAAGTTCTTTTTTTAAATGGATTAATTTCATAGGAAGTCTATGTTAGACAAACCCCTAGATCTAAAAATGATAGGTTTCTAAATCATTTTTTAAACATAATAAAACCTTATATACTCTTAATAAATATCCAAGTTATTGGTATGAAATGATAACACCATTTTTATTAAAAACAGATTTTGATAAAGGAAAGGTTTATCGAAACATGTTTATAAAAAATAATTATGAATGATATTCTGATTATACAAATTTATGTTTATGATATAATATTTAGTTCAACAAATGATTCATTGTGTAATGATTTTTCTAAACTAATGACAAGTGAATTTGAAATAAGATTAATGGGAGAACTAACATTTTTCCTAGTTTACTAATTAATAAAAGGAAATATTGTATTTTCAAAAATCAATATATGTATGATAATACCTATAAAAAAGTTTAGACTTGAATCTTGTAATTATATGAAAAATCCAATGACTTCCATTTCCAAATTGGACTTTGATGAATCTATAAATTCAGTTTATATTAAATTGTATATGGGTATGATTAGTAGTCTATTGTATCTCATTGTATCTTGAAAATACATAACGCTCTTTTTTGTGTTGGGTTTCAGTCCAACCCTAAATAATGTTATCTTAAAGTTTTTAAAATGTTAATTAGATATATAAAAGATAATTCTCGTACTGGACTTCTCTATTTTAACTATAATTGTTTTGATTCACTATCTTACTCCAACTCTGATTTTGGTGGTTATAGACTTGGTTATAAAATCACTACATGTATGTGTCATTTTCTAGGTAAAAGGTTAAATTTTTTGAGCCCTATGAGACAACTATCAGTTTCATTATTAACATCTTAGGATGGATATTTTTCTACTCCAAGTTGTTATTCACAAAGTATATGGGTCAAACAAACACTTCATGATTTTAATTTAAAGTTAAATAAAATTACTATTTAATATGAGAATTAAAGTGAAATTTAAATTTCAAAAAACCCACTTAAACAGTATAGAACTAAACACATTGATTTTAGTTTTCATTTTCCTATGGATCTGGTAAATATAGGTGATATATGTTTAAAAATTTTCCTACTGAGAAACGGTTAGTTGAAATTTTCCCAAAACCCTAAGAGTCTATTAAATTTTTGAAAATTACTTTTGAATTGGAAATGATAGACTCTTAAAATATATTTTTAATATAAATAATGATCCTAAGAAAAAATTTACATGTGTTCTATAATTTATTTATTTTTTCTAATCTGGTTTGATTCTAATTAGATCATACAATTTTAAATGCATTGTTAAACTATTACTCTTCCTAATTATTACTTTATTATAATATTGTATCTATTTATTTAATCTTATGACAATATACTACTCAGTGATTTTTTAAGTAGTTAATTTTGATTAAATATGATTCTTTTTTACATATTAAATTATAATAATCTTTTTGATAAATTTCATGAAGGGGGATTATTTTTGAAAATTTAATAAATGTTCTATTTATTAATTGACAAAATGGGGAGTTTGGTAGTATTTTACGTTGGTATTAATACATTAATAGACATATTTGTTTTTATAAACTACTATCTCATCATATTTATTTAAAATTCAAAATCTTTTTTAAAAATTAATCATTTTATATTTACATAAGTAACATTTAAACATTGAAATGCTGAATTCTTATAAAAATGTATTAATGATGTTCGTTGTTTTTATAATTATTATATTTTTATATTTATTGAAATTCCCCAAACCTAGTTACCCAGAGTTAGTGCATTATTACATAACATTGGAATAATCACAGGGAATCAAATCTTGAAATATCGATCAGTTTAGTAGCCTTGGAAGTACTATATACAAACAAAAGTTTTACATTACATTATGAAATGAAAAACAAAATCATTGTGTCTTCTTTTAACACATTCATCTCTCTTAGAATATCACTGCAGATCAGTCAAAATATACTTTTTGACATTCGGAGAATAATAAAACATAGAAAGGGGTGATCTCAAGTACTCAGTAAGGATAACAATATAGCATAAAATTTTATAAATAAGTATAAACATTTAAGGTAATGTATAAGACTAAAACACAAGACTTTTAAACTTAAAATTTAGCATAATATGGAAGAGATATATCAAATAATTTCATTTACTTATTCACATGGATATTCTTGAAGTAGAATAATCACATGAAATATCAATAGACAATTTCATAATGACGGAATACATAATATTCGACATCATAACCACATAGTCAAGGCCTCATTCCAAGAATAAAAAAAATATTTTTGTCAAGGCCTTATGCCAAGACACTAGTTTTTCTCATGAGACCTACCGATGCATCAAGGATCTATAATGGGCTCCACCCGTCACTTACTAAGTTCAATGCATTCTTCATATGAAATGGTCGAAACATAACATAAACATTCATATTAAAAATATCATATGACATGTTAATACTTTATCCATAAAAAATGAATGGTATAAAAATATCACATCCATAGTCAAACATATCACAAAACCTTCAATACTATAAGAATGATTTTATTATAATAAATTAACTTCAAACAAGAGTAAAATCCAACAAAGGATGTTGACATATATGAAATCAAAACTAGTTGAGAGAAATATCTATTTCTATTTTGAAATCATCTAAATGTCATTTAATTTTAAAATAAATCATTTATTTTGAAATTATTCCTATAATATTTCTAAGGGAAGCTTCGAAGGTGTTATAACGGCAGAAAATAGCGGCAGCTGTTGTATAAGTTAAAAAAATATTCCTTCCTTAATTTTTTCAAAAAGGTTATAAAGGACCTTGTTTGAAAAACAAGTGAAATATTCCTTTATAAATTTTTTTAAAAAAGTAAAACAGGGGTATAAATGAATTTAACACATATTATAGGAAATAGTAAAAAAAATTTGAAATATATTTTTAAGAAACATGGATGTGGATGATAAAGAGGTCCCAGTAGATTCTCACGTACAAACAACCTAAAACAATGAAGAGATTATAGAATTATCCCTTACCCTATAATTTTCATTGATCAAGGGTACATTAACCTCCTATATAATAGTTAAATCATTGTTATTAAATTATACAATAACCACACACAAAAATATGATATCATATGTGATCTTTTAGTATTTATATGTTAATAATATTTCAGTAGTATCATCGTTTCGGGTGTTAACTGATTCATTTTTATTTATAATATTGGTTACATAAGATGTATTAATTATGGATAGGATGTATTTGATTCATATATATAATGATATTAAGTTCTTAAAAATTATTATTAATCATAAAATGAAAATTATTCTAGAATGGTTATGATGGGGAATGAATTTCATCACGTTTGTGGAGGCAGTAATTCGTACGTATGCACAAGAGATAATATCATTCTATTGATGGTAAAATATTATTTAATTGGATGGTATATCATATTTAAATAATCATTAACATGTTATATTTATTATTTAAATAATTTATTCTCATTATTATACCCATCCAAATAATTAAGTGTTTGAATAACAAACTACACCGCGACATGGAGACGGTAATCTGTACATACGCATGTATGGTGACTTGTCATTCATAGGATGGATATAATAATGAACATGGTTGTACCATATTTATAATAACATAACATTATGTATAAGGTACTGGAGTTATTATTTTGGTATAGAAACAACAAAGAAATAAGAAGTGGAAGAAGAAAAGAACTTTGAAAGAGGTGGTGAAATTATTACCTCTTCTTCAGGTGTTTCCTTTTGAGTTGATCAAAAGAGCTTCTTAGGTTGGATTTATAATCAAATTGAGGCCTCTAGGTATAATTGATGGTAGTTGTGAGGATATTTGTGTAGGGTTTGTCAAAGACCAATGGCTTTGGAGGTGTGATTTTGAGAGAAGTGGAAGTACCCTCTTATAAGAGAGGTGAGGGTCACTTTAAGAAAAGATGGAAATATTATTTTATTATTCAATCATATTCTGTTTATAATGGCTCAAAAATTATTTATTGAGAGTATAAGGTGGGTATGGGTAAAAAACTCTCAAACAATAGGTTTTAGATAGTTTTAGGTCACCATATTAACCTTATCGTTTAGATTTAACTCTTAGTTAAATAGTTTGACTTTTACCATGTATTCTTGTATTATTATAATAAATGGTTAATAAACATACTATAAAAAACCAAGAGAACCCCAAGTGGTTAATTATTGATATATATAACCTTATATAAGTCCTTTGGCTGAACCTTAGACTTTTAGAAATATTATATCAATTAATAATATAGTATTTGTTTTAAAAACTCATTTATGTCAAAATTTAACACTATTTGGTATTTTGTTTTTTTGAAAGTCATAACAAATTTATCACTTCAAAAAAATTATTTAATCAACCCAAAAATGTCATATTAATATATAAAATTATTTGAATTCTTCAAAATTCTCAATTTACATTTATTTGGATAATTATAATATCAAATATTTTAATCTTTCATTAATAAGGTAATTACTGCATCATCATTGTGTCATAAATAAATTTAATTATTTAATGATTAAAAATTTTAAATAAAATGCCATTATGTAGGAAATATTATTATCTTTATAACGAATACTTATAGTAGAATTTATCTTATGTATAACACTATATTAAAAATGATCATATTTTATTTCTAAGATTTATTTGGGTAGAAATACACTTATCTAATAGAAGTAGGACATGTGTTAGGGTAATTATAATTTCATTTTTTACCTTTAATTTCCCTATTTACTTTTAACTGTGGTAAATAAAAGTCAAAAGTTATTATTCACCAAAAAAAAATTCATCTTATTGAACCAAATTTTACTTAATGATGTCAACCGTGGCTCTTGTATTTTTTAAAATCAATTCACAGAAGAGGTAAAATTATGTTTTATGCAAATTTGCAAATGCGCCTAGAAGGTGGGTAAAAGTTGGTAAAAAGTTAAATAAAATTTTATATATCTAATATTATTATAAAATGACTCCAATGAATTACATTTAATATATATATGTATTATGTATCGATTTTTACCTAATATAAATTTAAATAAAATAACTAATTATTTAAATAAAAATTTAGTTTTAAATAATAATGTAGTGTTTTCACTATTCATCAAAAATTGAATGTTTTTAGAAAAATATCAAAAATTTACTCTAAAATAATTTTGATATTCCAAATCCAAAAATGAATTCAATTTTGAAAAATAAAATTTATAAAATTTCAAAAAGTGGGTATTACTATTCATAACTGCTAGTTTGATTGGTCGTGGTGTGTTGGAACTCGAAGTTGCGTACAGCCCAAGCTGTTGTATTATTCAAAGAGAAGCATGTCATGGAAGCTTGGGGTGTTACATTCTTCCCTCCTTCAAATAATTTCATTCATGAAAATTCTAAAATATTAAAAAATAAAAATATTCGAGTGGTTCTTCATCATAAGTTCCTTGGGTTCCCACATTGCCTCTTCCATCTTATGGTTTCTCTATATAACTTTTACCAGACAAATCATCCAGTTTCTCAACACTTGCTCTTTGGTATCGAGAATCCAGATAGGCTCTTCACAATAAGACAGATCATGTTCCAGTTCTATTTCTTCATGCATGAGTACATGCATTGAGTCAGGCATGTATTTTCTCAAGAGTGATATGTGTAACACATAATAAACTTTGTAGGGACTTGGCAGCATTTCCAAATGGTAATCTACAACTACAATTCATTCTAGAAGACAATATCCTAGAGGAGTCATGAAACCTATTCCCATCCCATTTCCAATCATTTATGGGAAGAGGATTCACCTTCCATGATTATTCCCATATCCATTTCTATTATATCCATGAACATAGGATCCCTTTAAACTCTCATCTTATTCAAAACTCCATGATTCTTTCTACTCAAAGCATCTTCCACCTTATATTCCTTACCCGGGTGGTAGTGTATAGTGCAATCAAAATCCTTGAGTATTTTAATCCATCGTCTTTGCCTCATGTTGAGTTCTTTCTGTGAGAAAATATACTTCAAACTCTTTTCATCAGTATATATCTCACATTTTCACTATAGAGATAGTGTCTCCATATCTTCAAAGAAAGGATTACTCCTGCTAGTTCAAGATCATGAGTGGGAGAGTTTTGTTCATGAATAGTTAGCTAGCTTGATGCATAGACAATAACTCTATCATTATGTATATAGACACAACCAATTCCTTTCTTTGAAGTATCTCTATAAATAAAAAACCCATCATTCCTCGATGGTAGAGTCAAGATAGGAGCATTTACTAATCTTATATTCAGTTCTTCAAAACATTATTCACACTCTTTTTCCAAAAAAAAATTAACCCCTTTACATGTGAGCTTGGTTAATGGGTTAGCCAATCAAGATAATTTCTAGAAGAAACACCGATAATAACCTACTAAACCAATAAAACTATGTACCTCAGTTATACTCATTGGTACTGGCCATTTTTGTATTGCTCTTGTCTTAAAAGGATCAATAGAGGTTCTATCATTCGAGGTAATATGGCCAAGAAAAGAAATATCTTGATTCCTGAATTCACACTTTCTAAAATTCCCCTATAATTTATTTCTTCTAAGAATCATTAGAATAGTGCGCAATTTATTTTCATGATCTTCATAGATTTTGGAGTAAACCTAGATATCATCAATAAATACCACTACAAAGTCATCAAGATATTCCTTGAAAACTCTATTCATTTGATCAATGAAAACAGAGGGTGCATTAGTCAGTCCCAAAGGCATTACTGTAAACTCGTAATTCTCGTACCTAGTATGAAATGTTGTCTTCATAATGTCTTCCTTTTTCACACACAACTAATGATATCCAAATCAAAAGTGAATGTTTGAAAAATATTGAGCTCCATTAAGTTGATCGAAGAAATCATCAATGCGAGGTTGGGGATACTTGTTCTTTATTGTTATAGCATTGATCCCCCTTTAGTTAATGCATAACCTCATAGATCCATCTTTCTTCTTAACAAAACAAACAGGGGATCCCCATGGAGAAACACTAATGCGAATAAATTCTTTATTACTCAATTCTTCTAGTTTTTTCTTAAGTACCACTAATTCCACAATGTCCATTCTATAAGGGGTCTTCGATATGGACCTTGAACCATAAAT
Source organism: Viscum album (assembly GCA_963277665.1). Lineage (NCBI taxonomy): Eukaryota > Viridiplantae > Streptophyta > Magnoliopsida > Santalales > Viscaceae > Viscum > Viscum album. Next base: position 93,525,781 of record OY728155.1, read on the forward strand.
TAAATAAATGGAAAACTCAATTTCTCATTCTGGAGGATGTCTAGGTAAATCTTTTGGAAACACATGAACATATTCTTTTACAATAGGTATGTCCTCTATTAGAGCATCATTTTACTCACCCATAGTTATTTCATTCTCTTCCTCCCTAAAAATTGAATTTAGTGGAGCTACTGGGGTTGGATCTAGGTAAGAATCAGGTGGTGACGTTTCTATTCTAAAGATAAGGTACTTCTTATCATCATCAAAAATTGTAACCTCCTTCTTCTTAGAATAAAATTTCACATCACGCTCTGAAATCCAATCCATACCAAGGAATATATCAAATTAAATCATAGTTATGACGATGAGATAAATAGATAAAGAAAATTTATATACCATAATGGGGACTGATTTATAAAAATATATTGCAATGATACTTCCCTTAGAAGTTTTGACTAACAACTTCCTTGCTAAATCAAATTGGAAATATCTTTTGTTTTTTGAAAACTGTGAAGATATGAAACCATGCGATGATCCAGAATCAAATAATGCATTGGCTAAACTTGAGGAAACCATTAAATTACCTTCCACCGTGTCATTTGGAGCTTCAACCTCAGTAGTAGTGATTGCATAAGCTTGACATTTCTCCCTTGGCCTTTTCTAAGGTTAGTTTCCTTGGATCTTAGGATATTCATTTTCATAATGCACCATTTCTCTACAATTGTAGCATTCAACAATTACAGCCACATTCTTTCCCTTGAAATCATGAGATTAGTGTCATTTTTCACCACACTTGTAACATACTCTCATTCCCTTTAGGTAAGTATCGGGGTGTTTCTTCCCATATTTAATTTAGGATAGAAATTTAACTTTTCCCTTCTACCCCTTATTTTCATTTCCAGAGTGTTCAGAAGATCTATTATTCTCTTGATTTGCATTAAATTCATAAGACTTAGATAATTCCTTTTCTGTCTTGATATCACATGAGACAATATCTTCGTATGATGAGAAGGGTTGTGAGACTAATGCTCGATAGAGAAATGGTTTTAACCCATCAGATAATTGATCAATCTTACTCATTGGGTTATATATATAATTTGTTGCATGCCTTGTTAAATTTGTAAAGTTATCCTCATACTTTACAACATTCTCATCTTCCTTTTTCCTCGGATTTAGAAATTGTCTTTCCAAATTCGCTCGATGGTCATGAGGAAATTATTTTTCTATAAAATATCTTTAAACTCCCTCTATTATATATTTTATACTTCTTTATCTTCCTTTGTGTTTTTAATTAATGAGCACCATTGATTTGCATCTCTTATGAGGTGATAAACTAGCATGAAAATTTTTCCCCTTTCGCTACTCCCCAAAGCACGAAATATTTTCTCTAATTAACTTATCCACTTCTCATCTACAAATGGATTTTATGTCCTATTGAATGTTAGTGGTTGTTTCCTCATGAAGCAGTCTAACATTGATCCTCCATGTTGTGGATCAGGTTGCTCCATACAGGTAAGGTTATTATTCATAACTTGAGCGAGTTTCCCCAGTATGGTAATAATTTGTTCTGCACCAGTTCCATCACCAGTTATACTATAATTATCATTAGTAGGATGGAAATCCATACATGGATTACATGTGTTAATATGGTTTACATTCCTTCCACTATGTTCCATTTCTAAACAATGGCATACGGTAGATTAGTTTCTGAATCAAAATAAATAATTTCAAACTTGTAAAACACTTAACATAAATTTAAAAGTTTATGGATATAATCAATAATCATAAAAAAATATGAGGAGGTATATACTCGTAAATCATTCATGGTGGTTTGCAAAGAAAATGTGAGTTGTCCTAAGTGTATCCCTCTGGAGTGTCGTAACCAAGAGTATAGCAAGGCAAGTTGTACTGTACCAGGATACCCTAGGTAAATCCCAAGACTCCATGTCAAAGTTATCACTCCTAGGTATATCTGTACTAGAGTTGCCTCAACCTACTCATATCCATACAGGGATTTATTTCTTGGAAAACTCACAAAATCTCTAAATTATTAGAATTTTGTAATGTTCTTTTAACCTAATCCTCAATTCCTATATTAGGGTAATGTTATCTAATAAGAGTTTTCTAAATCTAGTTTCAAAGTTTTGTACTAAACATTATTTGATACCAACTGTAACACCTCGAACCTAGTTACACAGAGTCGGTGCATTCTTACATAACATTTTCATGATCACAAGGGATCAAATAATGAAATACCAATCAATTTAGTAGCCTTGGAAGTACTAGATACGAACATAATTTTTACATTACATTATGAAATGAAAAACAAAAACATTGTGTATCCTTTTAACACATTCATCTCCCTTATATTATCCCATCAGGTTATCATAATATACTTCTTCACATCATGAGAAAAATAAAACATTGAAAGGAGTGATCTCAGGTGCTCAGTAAGGATAACAATATAGCGGAAACTTTAATAAATAAGAATAAAAATTTAAGGCATTGTATAAGACTAAACCACAAGCCTCTTAAATTTAAACTTCAACATAATATGGCAAAGATAAATCAAATAATGCCATTTACTTAATCACATGTATATTATACTAGTCAAATAATCACATGTAATATCAATATCCAATTTCATAATGATGGAATGCATATTATCGGACATCATAACCACATAGTAAAGGCCTCGTTCCAAGACTACAAATAAAATTTTTTCAAGGCCTTGTTCCAAGACAATAGTTTTTCTCATTAGACCTAATAATGCATAGAGAAGCTATAGTGGGCTCCACCCGTCACTTATTAATTCCAAGGCATTCCTCATATTAAAATTTTGAAACATAACATAAACATTAGTATTAAAACTAGCATACTACATGTCAATACTTTAACCATAAACCATGAAGGTATAAAAATATCACATCCACAATCAAACATATCACAAAACCTTCAATATAATATGGAATATTTTATCATAATAAATTAACTTCAAATAAGCGTAAAATCCATCAAAGGATGATGACATTGATTAAATCAAAACTATTTGAGAGAAATATTTGTTTCTATTTTTAAATCATTTAAAAGTAATGTAATTTTAAAAGAAAGAATTTATTTTGAAAATATTCTTATAAAATTTTAAGGGAATATTCAAAGGTGTTATAATGGTGTAAAATAGATGCACCCACCATATTAGTTAAAAAAACAGTTTTTCCTTAATTTTGTCGAAAATGTCTTAAAACCATGTTTGAAAAACGATGGAATGATTTATTTATAAACATTTTATAAAAAGTAAAAAAAATTGTATTAATGACTTTAAACCATATTCTAAGAAATAGTAAAAATGTTTTGAAATAAATTTTTAAGAAACACAGATGTGGATGATAAAGAGATCCCAGTAGATACTCACATATAAACAACCTCAGATAATGAAGAGATTGTAGAATTAACCCTTACCGTGTACATTTCCTTGATTGAGGGTACGTTAACCTCCTGTATAATAGTTAAATAATTTTTATTAATGTAACACCCCAAGCTTCTACGGTACGTTTCCCTTCGAATAATGCGATAGCGTGTGTTGTACGCAACCTTGAGTTCTAACACACGCCACAACCAATCAAACTAGCCGTTATGAATAGTAATACCTAAATTTTAAAATTATATATATTTTATATTTAAAAATGGACTTCATTTTTGGATTCGGAATATCAAAATTAGCCTAGGGTGAAATTTTGGTACATTTCGGATAACTTTCATATTTTGATGAATAGTGAAAATTTCTAAATTTTAATTAAAAACAACTTTTTTAATCAAAATAATTAATAGTGATAAATTATTAATTTGAGTGGTTTTAAAGTATATTTAGAATATATTTTTACCATTCAATTTAATTTTTATCATTGGACATAATTTTACAATTAAATCAAACATAAACAAGTGTCAATCTTTTGATAGTTATTACCTCTTAAAAACACGCTTTTTGTTTTGACAGCGGGAATTAATTTTAAATTAATTTCTGCCACTTATATGTTTTGAATTTAGAAAAATGGATTCCATATTTGGAATCAGGATGTCCAAATTGTGTAAATAGGTAACTTTTATTTTTAGACATTTTGAATAATTACTGCGGTAAATATTTTATTTACCATGGTTAAAGGGTAAATCCGGTAAATAAGGGTTAACAAATAATATTATAATAATACAAAATTACCCTAAAACGTGTCCAAACCTTATTGGTGGACACATACCCGACCATGATCATCCTTGGGTCAATTTGGGGACCCCTTGGAGCCACTTGTATGTGGTAGGGACACATTATATTAATAAAGTTAAAATAAAAATAAAAATGGCATAAGCTTACATCTTTTAGAAGAACAATTTTTACATAGGGTTATACATGTTGGATTTTCGATTATAAATATTCATTAGAAAGATAAAACGATTTCCTACATAATGATATTTTATTTTTAATTTTTAGACATCAAATAAATTAAATTATTAATGACACAATAATGATGCAATGTTTACCTCATTAATAAATCATTTAAATAAATAAGATTATAATGATTAAAATATTATCTAAAACCTGTCCAATTCTTATTGGTTGATGTTATTTAGAATATTAGTCATATTATCTTCGACCTCAATGATTTTTGGACCATTATAAACCGAATACAAATATATTATAAAGTAATACTTTCACACTTTCCTAAAGAGCCCCTCCTCTCCCTTATAAAAGGAGACCACTTCTACTCATTCCTCACACCTCTCAAGCCACTTGGCTCGTCCAAACTCTGCCCAACTAAGCTCCCAACATCCCTCTCCTCCTCCTTGAAGCTTCCCCTTAGGAAGAAAGAATTTAGAGAAGTCCTTTGGTTCCAACCAAAGTGAGTTACCTAAATTAAAGGTAACGATTTCTCTTAAATTATTTTCCTTTATTTTGCTTCTCCAACCCCCAAACTCTTTTTATTTACTTTCTTTTGTAACAACACCAGTATCCTCAATATACTAGGATGTTGTTATAAGAAGGATTCAAACTACACATACACACAACTCCATCTAATGGATGATGAACATAATGTTTCTGTGGATGGAAAACGAACGCCTCACGAAACGATGATTGTTCAAATACATCTTACCGCCTCTCATGGTGGCCATTATGATGGAACTGTAATTAAATATGATATTAATGATATATATTTTATATATAATCTTCTTTAATTCCATTTTATTTCATACCATTATTCGTTTCATGTTGTATATACATACGATAATTTCATTTGAGGAAGTGCGGACTACCGCCCCCTTAAAATGATATGACTCGTTCATACCACACATGGAACGTATAAAGGATGGTGTTAATGAACTTAAGTAACATATATAAAATATTATATTATACTGGAATAGTAATATACCTATGTATCATTTGGATTCAATTCTTTTAAAATAAAAATTAAATGGAAGTAGCGTTCGTGCGTACGTACGGACTACCGTCTCCACGAACGCGGTGAGATTCATTCTCCATCGTATCCATTCAAGTATAATTATCATTTAATGATTTAAAAATGATGTTTAAGGACTTGATATCATTCTGGATATGAATAAGATACAACAAACATTACATATGTAACAAAACATATAAAAGAGAATGAGTAAGTTAACACACGAAACGGCGATAATACTAAGATATTATTATCAAATCAATATTAAAAGATCATATATGATATCATATTAATATATATGATTCTTGTATAATTTAATAACAATTACTTCACCATTATACAGGAGGTTAACCTACCCCAACCAAGGAAAAGTACAAGGTAAGGGTTATTTCACAATCTCTTCATTATCCGAGGTTGTTTATACGTAATAATCTACTGGGATCTCTTTATCATCCACATCCATGTTTTCTTAAAAATGTATTTCAAAACATTTTTACTATTTACAAGAATATGGGTTAAAGTCATTTATACCCTTGTTTGACCTTTTTATAAGAGGTTTATAAAGGAATCTTTCCGTCGTTTTCAAAACAATGTCCTTTTTAACTTTTTCGACAGAATTGAGGTAAGAATGTTTTTTTTAACTTATACGGCGGGTGCGGTTATTTTCCTCCATTATAAAATCGTCGAAGCTTTCCATACAAGCTTATAAGAATATTTTCAAAGAAAATGTTTTATTTTATATGGATCTTAAATGATTTCAAAATAAAAGGAGATACTTCTTTAAAAAGAATTTTTATTTCATCTATGTCAACATCCTTTGATGGATTTTAAGATTATTTGAAGTTGATTTATTATGATACAAAACTTCTATATTGTATTGAAGGTTTTGTGATATGTTTGACTGTGGATGTGCTATTTTTATACCATTCATAGTTTATGGTGAAATTATTGACATTTCGTATGCTAGTTTTAATACGAATGTTTATGTTATGTTTAAACCTTTTCATATGGGAATGCATTGGACTTAATAAGTGACGGGTGGAGCCCGCTATAGCTCCTCGATGCATCGGTAGGTCTCATGAGACAAACTAGTGTCTTGGCACAAGGCCTTGACAAAATCTTATTTGTAGTCTTGGCACGAGGCCTTGGCTATGTGGTTATGATAGTCTGGCATTATGCATTCCAACATTATGAAAGTGGTTATTGATTTTTGCATGTGATTATTCGATTAGTAGAATATCCATGTGAATAAGTAAATGACATTATTTCATTTTACTTTTGCCATACTATGTTGAAGTTCAAGTTTAAAAGGCTTTTGTTTTAGTAATTCATTGCCTTAAATGTTTACGCTTATTTTGAATGTTCCGCTATATTGTTATCCTTACTGGGCATTTGAGCTCACCCCTTTTCTATGTTTTATTTTTTCCCAGGTAGTGAAGAAGTAAATTATGATTGACTTGCAGGGATATTATGAGGGGTTAATAGTGTGGATATGAAGACTTTGTTGTTGTAGTAGCTTTTCACTTTGAAATGTAATGTAAAACTTTATGTTTATATCTAGTGTTTCCAAGGCTACTAAACTAATCGGTCTTTCGAGATTTGATCTTTCTTGTGATCATGCCAATGTTATGTAATTAATGCACCGACTCTGGGTAACTGGGTTCGGGGCGTTACAGTTGGTATCAGAGGAAGTTTATTACAAACCTTGGAAGCTAGATTTAGATAAACTCTGATTAGAGCACGTAGACCTAAGATGAACTTTGAGGATTAGTATAGAAGAACTTCCTAGAATTTTGGTATTGTAGAGATTTTGTGAGTTTTCCGAGCAATACATCCCTGTCTGGATACGAGCAGGTAGAGGCGGCTCTGGCACAGATGTACCTAGGGGTAAAACCCGAAAACACCGCTTTGAGCTAGACTCGAACGGGAACTGGTGCACGACAACGGGCCTTGCTGCACTCTTGGTTACGACACTCCCGGGGGATATGCTTAGGATAACTCTCATTTTCTTTACAAATCATTATGAAGGGTTTATGAGTATATACTTCCTCAAAGAAAACATTCTTATGATTATGGATTATATCCATAAATAATTCAATTTATGTTAAGTGTTTTATAAGTATGGGATTATGTATTTTGATTCATAAACTGATCTAGTTTATGCCATTGTTTAGAAATGGTGCCTAGTGGAAGAAATGGAAACCGTATCAATGCACGCACTCCATGTAGGGATTTCCCTCCTGCTCAAGATAATTATAGTGGGGCTGGTGATGCAACTGGTGCTGATCAGCTAATCACCATACTGGGACAACTTACTCAGGTTATGAATAATAACCTTACCCGTATGGAGCACCCTGATCCGCAGCGTGGATGATCAATGTTAGATCGATTCATGAGGCAACAACCACCAACGTTCAATGGGAATACAAATCCCTTAGTAGCTGAGCAATGGATATTTTCCCTAGAGAAAATATTTCAGGCTTTGGGGAGCAGTGAAAGGGAAAAAGTTATCATGGCAGTTTACCGCCTCACTGGAGATGCTGATCAATGGTGGTCATTGATTCAAAACATGAAGGAAGATGATGAAGTATCAAACATGGAATGGAGGGAGTTTAAAGATCTGTTTTTAGAAAAATACTTTCCTCACGACCATCGAGCGGATATGGAAAGGCAATTTTTGAGTTTGAGACAAAAGGAGGATGAGAATGTCACAAAGTATGAGGCTAACTTTACAAGGTTAGCGAGGTATGCTGGAGATTATATTCGTAACCCAAGAAGTAAGATTGATCGTTTCTTTGATGGGTTAAAACCATTTCTCCATCGAGCGTTAGTCTCACAATCCTTTTCATCGTACGAAGACATTGTCTCATGTGCTATCAAGACCGAAAAGGAATTATCTAAGTCTTATGACTTTAAAGCAAAGCAAGAGAAGAAGAGACCTGCTGATCAATCTGGGAATGGAAATAAGGGGAAGAAAGGAAAGGTTGAATATCCATCTTGTGGTAAATGCGGGAAGAAACACCCTGGTACTTGCTTGAAGGGAATGGGAGTATGTTACAAGTGTGGTGAAAAAGGCCACCAAGCTCATGATTGCAAGGGGAAGAAGGAAGCTACCAACGTTCAGTGCTACAATTGCAGGGAGATGGGGCATTATGCAAATGCATGTCCTAAGCGTCAGGAGGACTTACCTCAGAAAAGGCCAAGGGATCAAGGCAAGGCTTATGCTATCACTACTGCTGAGGTAGAATCTCCGAAAGACGTGGTGGCAGGTAATTTAATGGTTTCCTCAAGTTTAGCAAATGCATTATTTGATTCTGGATCATCGCATTGTTTCATATCTTCCCAGTTTTCTAAGAAAATTAGATATTTCCAATTTGATTTAATAAGGGAGTTGTCAGTTAAAACTCCTAAGGGAAGTATCATTGCAACAAAGTTTTGTGAATCAGTCCCCATTAGAGCACATAAATTTTCTTTATCTGCTGATCTCATCGTCATACCTATGATTGAGTTTGATATAATCCTCGGTATGGACTGGCTTTCGGACTATGATGCGAAGATTTATTGTAAGAATAAAGAGGTTACGATTCTTGATGATAATGATAAGGAACACCTTATTTTTAGAGCAGAATCGTCACCACCTAATTCTTATTTAGATCCACCCCCAGTAGCTCAACTTAATTCAATTATTGGGGAGGAAGAGAATGAAATAACTATCGGTGAGGAAAGGAATGTTCAAATGGAGGATGTACCTGTTGTGAAAGAATTTGTAGACGTATTTCCAGAAGATTTACCTGGACATCCTCCAGAACGAGAAGTTGAGTTTTCCATTGATTTGATTCCTGGATCAAGGCCTATTTCAAAGACCCCTTATAGAATTGCCACTGTAGAGTTAGTAGAACTAAAGAAACAACTAGAGGAATTGAGTAATAAGGGATTTATTCTCCCTGGTGTTTCTCCATTGGGAGCCCCTGTTCTTTTTGTTAAAAAGAAAGATGGATCTATGAGGTTATGTATCGACTACAGGGAGATCAATGCTATAACGATAAAGAACAAGTATCCCCTACCTCTTATTGATGATTTATTTGACCAACTGCATGGAGCTCAATACTTTTCAAAGATTGACCTTCGATCTGGATACCATCAGTTGTGTGTGAAGAAGGAAGACATTCCGAAAACAGCATTTCGAACCAGGTACGGGCATTACGAGTTTACTGTAATGCCGTTTGGATTGACTAATGCACCCTCTGTATTCATGGATCTAATGAATAGAGTTTTCAAGGAGTATCTCGATGAATTTGTGGTGGTATTTATTGATGATATCTTGGTATACTCCAAAACCTATGAAGATCATGAAAATCACTTGCGCATTATCTTGAAGACTCTGAGGAGGCATGAATTATATGGAAAGTTTAGCAAGTGTGAATTCTGGCTTCAGGAGATTTCTTTTCTTGGCCATATTGTCTCTAAAGATGGAATCTCTGTTGATCCTTCTAAGACCAAGGCAATCCAATAATGGACAGCACCTACGAGTATAACTGAGGTACGTAGTTTTATTGGTTTGGCAGGTTATTATCGACGTTTCGTCCAGAATTTTGCCCGATTGGATAACCCCTTAACGAAGCTCACACGAAAAGGGGTTAAATTTGTTTGGACAAAAGAGTGTGAAGAATGTTTCGAAGAACTGAAGAGAAGATTAGTCAATGCTCCTATATTGACTCTACCATCGGGGAATGATGGGTTCGTTATTTATAGTGATGCATCGAAGAAAGGACTTGGCTGTGTCCTTATGCAGAATGATAGAGTTATTGCCTATGCATCACGATAGTTGAAAATTCATGAACAAAACTATCCTACTCATGATCTCGAGTTAGCAGCAGTGATCTTTGCTTTGAAGATATGGAGGCACTACCTCTATGGTGAAAAATGTGAGATTTATACTGATCACAAGAGTTTGAAGTATATTTTCTCACAAAAAGAACTCAACATGAGGCAAAGGAGATGGCTTGAATTACTCAAGGATTATGATTGTACGATACACTACCACCCAGGGAAGGAAAACAAGGTGGCAGATGCTTTGAGTAGAAAAGACCATGGAGTTTTGAACAATATGAGAATTAAAAGGGATCCAATTTTTATGGATCTAGTGAAGATGGACATGGGAATAACTAGGGAAGGTGAAACATCAATGCTTTTTCAAATGGTTGCCAAACCATCTTTACTAGAAAGGATTAAGAGTTCTCAGACCAATGATGAATAATTCCAAAAGAAGATTAAAGCTGTGAATGATGGGAGATTGAGAGACTTTGTGTATGAAGATGGAATTTTGAAATTCGGGAAGAGACTTTGTGTTCCCAATATACCTGATCTAAAAAGGGAATTGCTGGATGATGCTCATAGTTCCAATTTCTCTATACACCCTGGGAGCACCAAAATGTATAGAGATTTGAAGGAACATTTTTGGTGGGACAACATGAAGAGGGAGATTGCTGATTTTGTGTCAAGATGTATGGTTTGTCAACAAGTGAAAGCTGGAAGGCAACAGCCTGGAGGAGTCATGCAACCTCTTCCCATACCGGAGTGGAAATGGGACAATATTACGATGGACTTTGTCATGGGGCTACCAAAGACTCCTAGAAGGAACGATGCAATATGGGTTATTGTTGATCGTCTTACCAAGTCAGCACATTTTCTTGCTATAAGAGAAGATCTACCCCTGGAACATCTAGCAAGACTATACATTAATGAAGTTGTGAGACTTCATGGAGTACCCCTATCGATTGTTTCTGATCGTGATCCCCGTTTTACTTCAAGATTTTGGAAAAGTCTTCAGAAATCCCTGGATACTGAACTTCATTTGAGCACTGCTTACCACCCTCAGACAGATGGACAATCAGAACGGACTATTCAAACCCTAGAAGACATGTTGAGATCTTGCTCACTTGACTTTCAGGGTATGTGGGATCAATATTTACCACTGGTAGAATTTTCCTATAACAATAGCTTCCATTCGAGTATACAGATGGCACCATATGAAGCATTATACGGAAAGAGATGTCGTACACCAACCTGTTGGGATGACGTTGGTGAAAGAAAACTTGTAGGCCCAGAACTGGTGGAGGAAACGGTGGAAAAGGTGAAAGTAATCCAAAATCACATCAAAGCAGCTCAAAGTAGGCAGAAGAGCTGTGCCGATAATCGAAGGAAGGATTTGGAATTTCAAGTCGGTGATCATGTTTTCCTAAAGGTATCTCCATGGAAGGGAGTCATACGTTTTGGTAAGAAAGGTAAATTGAGTCCCAGGTACATCGGACCTTTCGAAATTCTAGAACGAATTGGGACTGTAGCTTACCGATTGGCAATGCCGCCAAGTCTCTCCAAAGTTCACGATGTGTTCCACGTATCTCTGTTGAGAAAATACATACCTGACCCAACGCATGTACTCACCTATGAGGAATTAGAACTGGAACCCGATCTGTCTTATTGCGAAGAGCCCGTCAGGATTCTTGATACAAGAGAACAAGTACTGAGAAACCGGACGACGCGTCTGGTAAAAGTTTTGTGGAGAAACCATAAGATGGGAGAGGCAACGTGGGAACCCGAGGAACTTATGATGAAGAACCACCCGAGTCTTTTTATGCAGTAATACCCTAGAAATTGCGAGGACGCAATTATTTGAAGGAGGGGAGAATGTAACACCCCAAGCTTCTATGGTACGTTTCCCTTCGAATAATGCGATAGCGTGTGTTGTACGCAACCTTGAGTTCTAACACACGCCACAACCAATCAAACTAGCCGTTATGAATAGTAATACCTAAATTTTAAAATTATATATATTTTATATTTAAAAATGGACTTCAATTTTGGATTCGGAATATCAAAATTAGCCTAGGGTGAAATTTTGGTACATTTCGGATAACTTTCATATTTTGATGAATAGTGAAAATTTCTAAATTTTAATTAAAAACAACTTTTTTAATCAAAATAATTAATAGTGATAATTTATGAATTTGAGTGGTTTTAAAGTATATTTAGAATATATTTTTACCATTCAATTTAATTTTTATCATTGGACATAATTTTACAATTAAATCAAACATAAACAAGTGTCAATCTTTTGATAGTTATTACCTCTTAAAAACACGATTTTTGTTTTGACAGCGGGAATTAATTTTAAATTAATTTCTGCCACTTCTGTGTTTTGAATTTAGAAAAATGGATTCCATATTTGGAATCAGGATGTCCAAATTGTGTAAATAGGTAACTTTTATTTTTAGACATTTTGAATAATTACTGCGGTAAATATTTTATTTATCATGGTTAAAGGGTAAATCCGGTAAATAAGGGTTACAAAATAATATTATAATAATACAAAATTACCCTAAAACGTGTCCTAATCTTATTGGTGGACACATACCTGACCATGAGAATCCTTGGGTCAATTTGGGGACCCCTTGGAGCCACTTGTATGTGGTAGGGACACATTATATTAATAAAGTTAAAATAAAAATAAAAATGGCATAAGCTTACATCTTTTAGAAGAACAATTTTTACATAGGGTTATACATGTTGGATTTTCGATTATAAATATTCATTAGAACGATAAAAAGATTTCCTACATAATGATATTTTATTTATAATTTTTAGACATCAAATAAGTTAAATTATTAATGACACAATAATGATGCAATGTTTACCTCATTAATAAATCATTTAAATAAATAAGATTATAATGATTAAAATATTATCTAAAACCTGTCCAATTATTATTGGTTGATGTTATTTAGAATATGAGTCATCTTATCTTCGACCTCAATGATTTTTGGACCATTATAAACCGAATACAAATATATTATAAAGTAATACTTTCACACTTTCCTAAAGAGCCCCTCCTCTCCCTTATAAAAGGAGACCACTTCTACTCATTCCTCACACCTCTCAAGCCACTTGGCTCGTCCAAACTCTGCCCAACTAAGCTCCCAACATCCCTCTCCTCCTCATTGAAGCTTTCCCTTAGGCAGAAAGAATTTCGAGAAGTCCTTTGGTTCCAACCAAAGTGAGTTACCTAAATTAAAGGTAACGATTTCTCTTAAATTATTTTCCTTTATTTTGCTTCTCCAACCCCCAAACTCTTTTTATTTCCTTTCTTTTGTAACAACACCAGTATCCTCAATATACTAGGATGTTGTTATAAGAAGGATTCAAACTACACATACACACAACTCCATCTAATGGATGATGAACATAATGTTTCTGTGGATGGAAAACGAACGCCTCACGAAACGATGATTGTTCAAATACATCTTACCGCCTCTCATGGTGGCCATTATGATGGCACTGTAATTAAATATGATATTAATGATATATATTTTATATATAATCTTCTGTAATTCCATTTTATTTCATACCATTATTCGTTTCATGTTGTATATACATACGATAATTTCATTTGAGGAAGTGCGGACTACCGCCCCCTTAAAATGATATGACTCGTTCATACCACACATGGAACGTATAAAGGATGGTGTTAATGAACTTAAGTAACATATATAAAATATTATATTATACTGGAATAGTAATATACCTATGTATCATTTGGATTCAATTCTTTTAAAATAAAAATTAAATGGAAGTAGCGTTCGTGCGTACGTACGGACTACCGTCTCCACGAACGCGGTGAGATTCATTCTCCATCGTATCCATTCAAGTATAATTATCATTTAATGATTTAAAAATGATGTTTAATGACTTGATATCATTCTGGATATGAATAAGATACAACAAACATGACTTATGTAACAAAACATATAAAAGAGAATGAGTAAGTTAACACACGAAACGGAGATAATACTAAGATATTATTATCAAATCAATATTAAAAGATCATATATGATATCATATTAATATATATGATTCTTGTATAATTTAATAACAATTACTTCACCATTATACAGGAGGTTAACCTACCCCAACCAAGGAAAAGTACAAGGTAAGGGTTATTTCACAATCTCTTCATTATCCGAGGTTGTTTATACGTAATAATCTACTGGGATCTCTTTATCATCCACATCCATGTTTTCTTAAAAATGTATTTCAAAACATTTTTACTATTTACAAGAATATGGGTTAAAATCATTTATACCCTTGTTTGACCTTTTTATAAGAGGTTTATAAAGGAATCTTTCCGCCGTTTTCAAAACAATGTCCTTTTTAACCTTTTCGACAGAATTGAGGTAAGAATGTTTTTTTAACTTATACGGCGGGTGCGGTTATTTTCCGCCGTTATAAAATCGTAGAAGCTTTCCATACAAGCTTATAAGAATATTTTCAAAGAAAATGTTTTATTTTATATGGATCTTAAATGATTTCAAAATAAAAGGAGATACTTCTTTAAAAAGAATTTTGATTTCATCTATGTCAACATCCTTTGATGGATTTTAAGATTATTTGAAGTTGATTTATTATGATACAAAACTTCTATATTGTATTGAAGGTTTTGTGATATGTTTGACTGTGGATGTGCTATTTTTATACCATTCATAGTTTATGGTGAAATTATTGACATTTCGTATGCTAGTTTTAATACGAATGTTTATGTTATGTTTAAACCTTTTCATATGGGAATACATTGGACTTAATAAGTGACGGGTGGAGCCCGCTATAGCTCCTCGATGCATCGGTAGGTCTCATGAGACAAACTAGTGTCTTGGCACAAGGCCTTGACAAAATCTTATTTTTAGTCTTGGCACGAGGCCTTGGCTATGTGGTTATGATAGTCTGGCATTATGCATTCCAACATTATGAAAGTGGTTATTGATTTTTGCATGTGATTATTCGATTAGTAGAGTATCCATGTGAATAAGTAAATGGAATTATTTCATTTTACTTTTTCCATACTATGTTGAAGTTCAAGTTTAAAAGGCTTTTGTTTTAGTAATTCATTGCCTTAAATGTTTACGCTTATTTTGAATGTTCCGATATATTGTTATCCTTACTGGGCATTTGAGCTCACCCCTTTTCTATGTTTTATTTTTCCCAGGTAGTGAAGAAGTAAATTATGATTGACTTGAAGGGATATTATGAGGGGTTAATAGTGTGGATATGAAGACTTTGTTGTTGTAGTATCTTTTCACTTTGAAATGTAATGTAAAACTTTATGTTTATATCTAGTGTTTCCAAGGCTACTAAACTAATCGGTCTTTCGAGATTTGATCTTTCTTGTGATCATGCCAATGTTATGTAATTAATGCACCGACTCTGGGTAACTGGGGTCGGGGCGTTACAATTAAATTATAAAAGAACCAAATACATAAATATTATATGATATATGATCTTCTAATATTGTTTTGTTAACAATATTTCAGTAGTATCATCATTTTGGGTGTTAACAGATTTGTTTTCCTTTATAAGATTGGTTACCTAAGACATGTTTGTTATGGATAGGATTTATTTTATTCATATCCAGAATGATATTATGTTCTTAAACATTATTTTCAATCATAAAATGAAAATTATTCTTGAATGGTTATGATGGGAAAAGAATTTCATCATGTTCGTGGAGAGGGTAATCCGTACGTACGCATGAGCGACAATATCATTATATTGGTGGTGAAATCTTATGTAATTCGATGTTATATCATATATACAGAATTAGTGACATGTTATATTTATTATTTAAATCAGTTATACTCATTATTATACCCATCCAAATAATGAAGGGTTTGAATAACAAACTACACCACGACGTGGAGACGGAAAGTTGTATGTATGCACATATGGTGACTTGTCATTCATAGGATGGATTGAATAATGAATATGGTTGTAAAATATTTATAATAACACCAATGTTTTTATAAGGTACATGAGATATTATTTTGGTATGGAAAAAAAAGTGGAAGTGGAAGAAGAAAATAACTGCGAAAGAGTTTGTGAAATTATTACCTCTTCTTTGGGTGTTTCCTTTTGAATTGATCCAAAGGGATCCTTGTGTTGGCTTTATGATCAAAGTAAGGCCTCTAGGTATAAGTGAGGTTATTTTGGAGTATATTCGAGTAGGGTTTGGCTGAGCCAAAGGGATTTGGAGGTGTTATTTGGAGAGAAGGGAAGTACCCTTTTATAAGAGAGGTGATGGTCACTTTAAGAAAAGCTTGATATATTATTTTATTATAAAATAAAATTTATAATGGCTCCAAAATGATTTATTTCTAGGATAAGGTGGGTATGGGTATAAAACATTTCAAACAATAGGTTTTATATAGGTTTAGGTCACCATATTAACCTTTTCTTTTAGATTTAACTTTTAGTTAAATAGTTTATCTTTAACCATATATTCTTGTATTATTATAATAAATGGTTAATAAACTTACTATTAGAAGCCAAGAGAACCCCAAGTTGTTCATTATTGATATATATAACCCTATCTAAGTCATTTTTATGATCCTCAGATTTTTAGGAATATTATATAAATTAATAATATAGTATTTGTTTTAAAAACTCATTTATTTCAATTTTGACACTATTTGGTATTTTGTTTTTTTGAAAGTCATAAAAAATTTATCCCTAAGAAAAAAATTTATCTAATCAACCATAACATGTAATATTAACCTATTATTTTAGTGGAATTCATCAGAATTCTCCATTTATATTTATTAGGATATTTATAATATCAATTATTTTAATCTTTCATTAATAAGGTAATTATTGCATCATCATTATGCCATAAATAAATTTAATTATTTAATGTCTAAAAATTATAAATAAAATAATATTATGTAGGAAATATTTTTATATTTATAAACAATATTTATAGTATAGTTTATCTTATGTACAACCCTATATTAATTTTTTTGTCGTTATTAAACTTTAAATTTAACTCTTTTAACTCTTCTTTAAATAAAATAATAATAAATGTCCTAATATAATAAAAGTGGACGAAAAGTATCATATTTTATTCCTAAGGTTGATTTTGGTCAAAATACACTTATCCAATAGAATTAGAACATGTTTTAGGGTAATTGTAATATCATTTTATACCTTTAATTACCCTATTTACTTTTAACCGTAGTAAATAAAAGTCAAAAATTACTATTCACCAAAAATTGTTTTCATCATATTAAATAACATTTTAATTAGTGATTTCAACCATGTGTCTCAGATTTTTGAAATTCAATTCACAGAAGCGGTAAAATTACATTTTATGCAAATTTGAAAATGCACCTAAAAGGTGGGTAAAAGACTGTAAAAAGTTCAATAAAATTTTATATATATCTAATATTATTATAAAATAACTCCAATGAATTTCATTGAACATATATAGGTATTATGTGTATATTTTTACCTAATATAAATTTAAATAAAATCATTAATTATTTCAATAAAAAAGTTAATTTTAAAAAATAATGTAGTGTTTTTCACTATTCATAAAAAATTGAAAGCTTTCAGAAAAATACCAAAAAATCATCCTAAGCTAATTTTGATATTCAAAATCCCAAAATGAAGTCCATTTTGAAAAAAAATTATAAAATTTCAAAAATTGGGTATTTCTATTCATAAGGGCTTGTTTGATTGGTCGTGGTGTGTTCGAACTCAAAGTTGGGTATAACGCAAGCTATTATATTATTCAAATAGAAGTGTACCCTGGAAGCTTGGGGTGTGACATTTACTTAATGTTTATTAATAATATTTTTTTAGGTTTTTTTATTTGTAAAAAAATTGGGACATCATATGTGTGCCACTGAGGCTATCCCTAAACCACTCTTAGGGAACCCAAGGGGGTCAACCCTGTGGGAGGGTCTTCCACATGTAGCTCGCATAGAGGCTGATGAGAACTATGGAATGTTTAGTTTTAGGGAGACCTTTCACAGGTATAATGCCCACAAAGTTCACCCAAAGAGTGCATGGATTAGGCTAAAATCTTGTTGGGTCATGGCCCATGTAGATGTGACTAGGGTATGAGTATTAATACCCTACTAAAATTTTTTATAGGGAATGGAATGTTATACCACATCATTACAACATCTTTGAACTGATGTGGGAAAGTGAACTAACTTCACTTTTCATCTATTCATAAAATCTTGGACACACATTTATTTGTTCGATCAATTTCACACTAACTGTTCAGTCACCTATTTGATCTTACACATTTTATTAGATCTCTCTTACATATCCTATTAATTTTTAGTCATCTTCTTCCTCTAGATACTTGAGGGTATCTCTGTTCAATGGTGGTATCCATTGTAGTGTCATGGCATGGATCATCTTTCATGTAGGTTGCCTTCATCGGTTGATATTTCAACTGTCACATGAAGTCATGACCCTCCTTCTTCAAAGGTTGTACCATTAATAAACTCAATGATATCATCTACCATTCATCAAATTTTAGATATTTATACAATAGTATCTCACCTTTTACCTGTAGATCACTCCAACGGGTTCTTATTGTCTCCTTCCATGGTTCTATGAGATTTTATATAATCTAGATCTCCTTCATTATGTCAGTACAATACATTCAAATCTAATTTTTTTCCACCTACTTCCTGGTCACCGATAGATTATTTTTCAATGGTCAACCATTGAAAATGCACTAATAGATCATCATGCACTGGTATATATCTCTTACACTAGTAAATTTATCTTCACAAGTACGTCACTCCAATCATAACTCATTCTTCAGTGTATCATCTCCATAAAATTCAATTGTTCTATGTATCCTTAACTGGTAAATCTTATTTCTCAATAGTAGATCTACCGACCATTGGATATACACTTATAGATATCCTTTAAACCACCATTGGATACTTTTTTATTTAACTCCATTGATTAATACCTCTTTATAGTGGAATGTCAGTAGCTTTCCTAATAGTAGGATCTCTTTACAATGGTTTAGATGTTTTCTTTGATACAATAGTAGAGTTTTTTATATTTTTAAAATGTTAAACCATATTTGTACCATGCTAGATCAATCCACCATTATACATAAATGGTAGATCAATCAACAATTGGACAAAAACTATAGATCAAAATACTACAAGGAATTTGAATCCAACATTAGTTAAACAATTAATTTTTATAAAAAAATATATTTTTTCGTTTATTTGATGTAATAAAAACAAATATTATTAAAAAATTTATTTATATTTTGTTGAAATAAAATCATAAGTTTTGTAAAAACCATTAAAAGAATATTTTAAGTACATGTATTCATGAGGTTGAATTTTCTATGATGATCTATTTTTTAACATCACTTAATATCTTAATAAACATAAAGTTTATTATTTTTATTTCAACTATTTTATAAATATGAATTGTATATATATTTTTACTTATTATATTAAATGAACGAGGATTGATTCATTAGATATATCATCAATAGATAAAAACAATTCTATTGTAGATCATTGGATAGATTCTTTGTGATAAAAATTTGAAATAATTATATTTTCTCTCATTCAATCAGGAAAATACTGTGAATTTTGTTCCTTTTTTATGATCACAAAATAACTGCAACATTCAACATTGTTCCACTCAAGTGATCAACCATCATCAAGATTCATCTTATTTGAAATTTTTTCATCATATTATGGTTTATCTCTATTTGTTTTTTTCCTTTTTTAATCTCTTGTTATTCTGTTTATTTTTCTTCGAATCTGGTCTATGATTTTCCCAGTCAAAATAAATTCTTGCATTGTGTATTTATTCCACCACCAAAAAGGAAGTTTGGGTTGTGAAATCTGATCTAAATTTATTTCAAAAACTAAGGTATGTTATATTGTAAAATAATTGGTTGTGCCTTAAGGTTCTTGTAAAATTAAATGTTTTTAACAAAGTTCTCACACCATTAAAAGGGACTTTCTTAGTGGGTACAAATAATCTCATGCAGTAGAGAAGGTTGAGGTGTGGACTAGGATCTTTGTGATCTAAACCACTATAAATCTTTTTATTCATTCATTTTACTTACACTACACCTCATTTCAAGAATAATTCAATCCCTATATATCATTATTCTACAAACTCTAATTGTTTTTCTTTACATTTTTTAAATGACTATTCATACCACCCCCACCCCTCTAGTCATTATTTCCATCACTATTTATCCAACACACTTGTATTCGGATAATCCAAGGAGCATCCAATGACAATTTTACAAATTATCAAAATATACTAAATCAATTTCAGTGGTGGGTTTATCCAAGGGAACTCTTGGAACACCCATAGATTTTGTGAAAACAAAAATGAATTAATTTATTCTTTTTGATATTTTTCAATTCACACAACACTGAATATAGATTTTTTATATGAAAAAACTATGTTTGTCTTTTATTATATGCAACACCAAGATAATCTTGAACTACACACAAAACTTGTTATATCTTGTGGTATACACAACATTATGTTTTTCTTATGTTACACACAATGCTGAGTTCTTTTGATATCTTGCATTACACATAGGAACTACTTTTACCAAAATATAATATACTATAAATATTACTATTAAAATATTATTATTTTTTTAATCTAGCCATTTAAAGGACCATAATGAATAATATTAATAAAATTATGAAAATATGGTTTACACATTTATATAAGAAAATCTTTTGGAGGCCGATTAACTAGAAATGAATATATAACCCTTTTGAAAACATTGGAAACTTTTTGCTGGAAAACAATGTTTATGCAATCAAGTTTTTAACATTAATATATTAATTAAAAACCTTTTAAAAAATATTTTAATTATATATATATAATATTAATTAAACCATTTCACTCTCATAATATTTTTTTTCTAGATAAGAGATAAGAATAAATCTAATCTTATAAATAAGCAGATATATTTTTCTAAAAGTTAATTGTACCACCTCTTAATATTGAACCTATTTAAATTTTATTTTTGAAGATTTAATACTTTTTATTAGAATGAATAAAATTAATTTTTGAAATTTTAATATCAAAATTTACTTTTGGAGAATTTTTTGTATTATTCTCAGGAGGTTCATTTTTTGATGAATAGTGAAAGATAGTGAATTTTAATTGAAAAATTATTTTTAATCTAATTTTTTTATACATTTAAATAACTTTTTTTATTATAAAGTGTAATTAGATGATTTTTACATGAATTAATCAAATTTAGATCATTTTAACCAATTTCACTATGAAATTGGATATAAAAATATTTTTAACTTTTTAACTTTTCTCCTTAAAAACACGATCTCACGCAGCGGTTATGGGGTTAATTTTAAAACAATTTAATAAATTCTATGAATTTAATTTGGAAAATGGATATATATATTTTGAATCATTATGAAATTTTTGCTATAATAATATCAAATTAATTTTTTGACAAAAATGATTACTGAAAACAATTAAAATTAAGTGTAGTTATTAATGTAAGAATAAGCATACTTAATTATCAAACATTGAATGTAATGTGTATAGAAGACCCTAAACTTGTCTGAAACCCATTGGCACGAAATATTTTACCCTCAAAACCTTAGGATTAATTTTTATGAGTTATTGGGAAACTATTCCATGAAATTGACTTGTATAATCAGTTAAGTAATGAAAAAGACAAAAAATAGGAATTATACTTGACTTTAACACTTATAAAGATCTAGAGTAGGGAAGAAGCTACATAGGTTTGGTTATAAATATTATTTTTTAAGATAAAATATTTATTTTTATCATAATAATTTATATTTAATTTCTATATATGATATAATTACATTAAATTCTTATGAAATACCAACGCTTGGATTATTTAGTTAATAATTAAATAAAATAAAGGATTATTTATTAAATATTTTAAAATTCAAAAAAAACTTATACTATGACAAGTAATTTTAAAGTGTTATTCAATATAAATAATGGTCCATTCATGGGCCAATTTCACTTTTATAATGAACATATTGACCCATAAATAGTAACAACATTGTTAGCGTAGTTAGGATTAAAGTAGTGCTTTTTGAGCATTACATGTGTTCCAGTTAAAATTAATTTCCAACACATATGGGATTTTTAATTTTTAAATTTTATGTAATATTTTATAATAATTGTTTCTAAATTTTATAATAAGTCTGAATTTAATTTGTTCATAATGGATAAACTACATAGGTTAGAAAAATAGTTACCAGAATGAAAAACTAAAATAAAAAAATAAAGAAACTTAAAGACAAGTAGAAAATGATAAAAAGGATTTTATTTTTGTGTGGGGTGAGTTTTTATATACCTTAAATCCCATTTAATCCATTAATTTTAATTTGTGAATCACATTAGGTAAGTTATATTTCAAAATCATGTTTACCTTTTTATATTTACAAGAATATCACTCGTCCTCCACTTTAAAAAGGCACTCACCCTACACACTTATTCACACCTCTCAAGAAAATCATCTCATAAAAAACAGAACAAATAATCTACCAATATCCCTCATCTCATTCGAGAAGCATCACTTTGGTTTTAAATAAATCCAAAGAATTAATTTGGTGTAAACCAAAAGGAGTTACCCAAAAAAGAGGTAATATTCTTCAAATATCACTTTTTTTTATTTCTTTCTAAACCCACATTAATTTTTCTTATTCAATGATTATATAAAAACCTTATTATAATAAATATAATTATATTTTTTTTATTTGAACAATTTTACCTACACTTACACACCCTTCTGCAAAATGGGATAAGCAATCATCATTTGTGTGTATAGAGGACTACCGCCTTACAAAATGATGTCATAAGTTCTTCCATTACCACCTATCAAGGTTAGAAATAATTATGGTATTTATGTTTTTATATGATTTATATTATATTTATGATCTATTTATTCTTATATACTTATTATATTACACCTATATTCATGCTTTCCATTTTCTGGGAGTATGATAACTTCGTTTGTGTATGTGTGGACACTCGCCTCCTCCAAGCAATGAGATTCATTAACACTTTACATGGAATGAATTAAATATTAATTTAGTAAAATTATATGATAAATATAAAATAATAATTGTACTGTAATTATTATATTTATACATAAAATTCATTTACATACTTTCTTTCAATATGATAAAAAAAAAGAAAAAACATTTATGCATACATACGAACTACGGTATCCATGAACGGTGTATTCCATTTCATATTTATATCTATTATAGATTATTATTTAATAAATATATATGATATTTATTTTTATTTTTTAAATTATTTAAATAATAAATTCATTATCTAATTAATTTGATCAAGAATAACATGTCAAAACATACAAGAAAAATAAGGCGGTTATTACACGAAACATAACATTAACATAGAATTGTTAATAAACAAATTATATAAAGTCCTAATAAAATCATATATGTTATGAAATATAATAATATGGTAATTTTTAATATTTATGATAAACCTATATTTATTATATAAGTGGTTTGAATGTGTACAAATAAATTCAATACTTACGGTAAGGGTTTTCTCGTTTCACTTTTACTTTTGTGGGAAACATGCTATATTCATCGCTTATTATTATTGTGTGGTGTATATATTGACCAACTACATGTTATATCATGAACATAATTTATTTCAAGATATTAAAAGTGTTAATTTATTTTATTATTTCATTTTTACTATGATTTAAAAGTTACTCATGTAATAAGGGGATGTCTAGTATCACTTTTATTTTTGTGAGACTTATCCCATATTCACCACTTGTTTATTTTGTGTAGTGTATATACTTCCAAAGAATGTATTCATTGATTATTATCCTTAAATTAATGTTTATTTATAAATCTATTTTATGACCTCTATTTTATTGGGAGTATGGTTCAAAAGTTACCAAATCGGTAAAGTAATTTTATCTCAATTTGTCTTCTTTGAGACACATGCCATGTTATGCACCTATATTCTTCTTAGATGTGTATATAATTACCTTTTACATGTTATAAAATGAATATAAATTTAATAATATTTTAAGACTAATTTAATGTTACTATTTAATGGGGATTATGATTCTATATTACCAAAAAGTTAATATTGTATTGCTACAATCACTTAATTTATCCTGATTGTTTATGATTATGCTTCTCTTCATCAAATATCATGATCCATCTCTCTAGAAAAATCATAAAATTTATTCTCTTATAGTTATTAATTTTATCTTTATGTATTTGTACCATTTTTCCACTCTTTGTTACTTTATATGATTGAGAAATGTTTTTTAGGAAACTAAATATGTATATCTTTCTTCAATCAGAAATTTGTTTTATTCAAAACCCATGTTTTCTAAAAAAATATTTTTAAATTTTTTTTTAAATGAACTCTTAATATAATTTTCATATAAAAAATTTTTATTGAAATTTTTTATTCTTTAAAGTGTTTAAAATGGTTTTAAAAGCTTCCTTTATAATTTTTTAGGGTTATTTTCAAAGAAAAAGGTTTTCGTAATATTTTATGATTTAAAAATAGTTCTTCAATGTGGAAAGGATATTTTCCTCAAGAAATGTTTTAAATTATCCATTAAAAATTATTTTCCTTATAAGATAACATCTATTGGTGTTACTAATCTTTTAATAGGGTTATTATCTAATGATATCATCCTTATTGTTTCTTTTAATGGTTTATGCTTTTGATTACATATTTTTTATGAAACCCATTTCTCTTCCACGGGTCATAACTTGATAAATTCTTATGAAATTTTCTTACTTTAATGGGATATTCTAAGATGAAATGATTATTAAAACTATATATTTTCCATAGTTTATTATATGATGAAATTTTTATGTTACCAATTTCATGTCATGGGTTATGATAGGAATTTTATTAAACCCATATCTATTTATGGATCATTATATGATTATTTTTTATGATATTGTGGAACATATATGTATGATTTAATTATATAAAGGGGGCTATATATCCTTACGATTCATTGGGTAAAGATTAATATCTCATGAGATAATGATGGGAAACAAGTCGGATGGCTTAATCCATGTTGGGAAATAGGTTTATACTGATCCAAAATGGTAAATAGGTGCGTCCTTATCTACAATGGGAAACAAGTCGGAGGTCTTAATCTACATTGGGTAATAGGTGTATCCTGATCCACAATGGTAAATAAGTGTGTCCTTATCCACAATTGGAAACAATTATGCCCTGATCCACAATGGGAAATAGTTTTTTACAAATGTACAATGGGAAATACATATTTCCTTATCCGTAATGGGAAATAGGTGACTCCATATCCACTATGGGAAACGGGTATGCCCTGATCTAGTATTTGATGATCATGGTAGTTAACATTGAAACATGGAATGGTTTTCTATATTTTTTGTGGTTCCAAAATTATGACATTTTCTTATGGCTCATTTATTATTTATGATGATTCATAATCAATACGATTCTTGTATTATGAACTATTAATTTTTATTCCATGATTCATGTATACGATCTTTGATATTTCCGGTATGCTCCTCAAATGTTATTTTCATGTTCACTTACCCTTATTCTCAGGTTATAATTATTTATCTACTTTATTTACCATTAATGAACATTTAATCTCACCCTTTTGAATGTTTCCTTTCCTTAGGTTATGAAAAAAGGTTTTATGTAGTAAAACTAAAGGAGGAGATCTTTATGGGAGATGCAGATGATCTCTCCCAAAGATAGAAGATTATGTTTCAATGTTTATAAAGACATAATACTATTATGGTCCTCATGCATATAATTTTTTAATATTCTGAATATTCATCTCAATTGATGTAATATCCATGTATATTAATTATGTGTCACTATAGTTGATATCAAAGGAAATATTTATCAACATTTAGAAACATGGATGAGAAACCTTCAGTGAGATTCTAAGGGATATTTATTAGGATATGTCAGTGGATGAATCTAAGGATAAGGTTGATATTCCATAGATTTAAAAGAAGTTGTCACAATTTTTGACATAATATAAGTGATTTTTCAATATTATGTGGTTTTCTTCTATGATAAGATCTACTCACACTATGCTTTTTGGTCTTAGTCAATAGTTAGAACAAGAAGGAACTCGGTTGGTATTTAATGTTTCAAATGTGTAAAGTATTGGCATTATGAAAATTGGAGTAAAAAAGTGGAAATATCATGAATAAACTCAAGAAGGTGGCATGAGTATTGGTTATACTACTGAGGATAAAGAGATCTCAAATGATATGTGAAATGTATGGGATAATCTTAAATTATTTTTTTTATTAAATGTAAGAATCGTGATTTTATTGAGGTTGTGGAACCATAAGACATGATTCATATTTCATACTCTCATAAAGGGGTATTAAGGAATAATATGATGGATCATGATAAATGGTTTAAGAATAAAGTTGTATGATTTAAGTATATATGTTTTGGAATTCAAAGATTATATTATAATAATCATTAAATATTTTAGTGTTTTCAGTATAAGGTTTTTATTAAGGATTTAAAACTATATATTGAATGGTTTTGAAGATATATAAAAGTGTTTTAATGTAAATTTTATATTTTTTATATGGGAAGCTAACCCTTAATGTGTTACTGGTGTTAAGAAAGTTTTGTTTATCTAGGATAAAGAGATTATTGATATTAATAAAGTAAATTTGATAGTATAATGACCATGGAACTATTTATTTATTTTTTTTTGACATATTATTCTATGTTATCATGGATTAATTTTGAAAATTTTTATATTTGGATTTAAGTTATATAACTACTAATTTATGTCCTATGTGAAAAATTGAAGAAACATGTATGTTTTCAATAAATATTTATGGTAATTAATATTATTACCATGTTTCAAGAGAATAGATGATGAAGGTATTCACAGGTATTTTATGTGACAACCAAGAGATAATTTATGATATATGGGGTCCAATGTTATGATTATTTTGAGGAATTTAATTACCTTCTTTCTAAAGTTTTAGATTTTTATCTTTCAGTAGGGTTATAAGGTTAACCATTTATGGAATGTTTTTTGTTAAACATCTTTTGTGGTTTTAGAGATTAAATTACTATCTCACCATAGGAGGATTTATGCATATTTTATAAATTATTATAATTTTTTTTGATGATAACAAAACAGAGATGGAATTACATATTTTTATACATATGGATCTTATAATCCATTAGTACTTCATCCATAACCAATTCACATTTATTTTTTGAGTAAGAGATGAAGTGGAAATTTGTTGAGACACAACCAAATGGTGATATTTATAATATAAAAAGTAATTAAATAAATTAATTATTTCTCCTTGTGAAATTTCTTTAACTTTAGGAAAATGGTATTGAAATAAAATGGTGTCCTGTTATCATCATGTTTTATGATATCAAAAACCTTTTTCACTCTTATTTGATTTATGTATTTTTTATTAATAAATTTCACTCTCCATAAAAAGTTTATAGTTTGATTTATCTTCCATGCCAATATTTTCACTTATCACATGTGTTCTCCTATGTGGAAACCTAGTTATGACTTAATTTTTGGGTAACTATTATGGTTCCAATTTTCCCTTTTTAAGGTAATTTCTCATATTAATTTTTACGATGTGGGTTTCTAAGAAAATAACTTTCAAGTTTTAAACCCTTGATAACTTAGATCAATTTCATTAAAAAATTAATTTTATGGGTTTAGAATGTAACCCCCTGAAATTTTGTGAAAAAATTTAATTAATTTAATATTTTATATATTTTTCAATTCACACGACATTGAATGTAACTTTTGTTATATGAAATTACTAATTTTTATGTCCATTATACAAAACAAAAATTCAATCTTGTGATACAAAAAAACAATTAGGTTATCTTGTGGTACATGATACACTTTGTTTTGATTGTGTTAGATACAATTCTAAGTTCCTTTGATAGCTTTTGTTACACACAGGACCCGGTTTTACCAAACTACAACAAATTATTAATATTATTTTTATATTATTATTATTTTAGTTTTCACCTAGATATTGGAATAATTTTTATGAATAATACTAAATAAATAATGAAAATATTGTTTACATGTTTATATAAGAATAATTATTTGGGGACAAATTAACTAGAAATGAAAATAAAACATTTTTGAAAATATTGGTAATCTTTTACTAGAAAACAATATTTATGAAATTAAACAAGTTTTACCTAAATAAATTAATTAAAACATGTTTTATAAAATATTTTAATGAAATTTATATATTATATTCATTCAAATATTTAATGTTCGTATTATTTGTTTTCTTGGAAAGATATTAGAATAAATCCAATTTTATAAATAAAAAGATGTATTTTTCTAAATGGTAATTATACCTCCTATTAATGGTGCATCTATTTTAAATATAATTTTTCAATATTTAGTAATTTAAATTTGAAAAAATAAACTTTATTTTTAAAATGGGAATATAAAAGTTTACTTTGATTGAATTTTTTGTATTTTTAAGAGAAGTTTCATTTTTATGAATAGTAAAAAATATGGAATGTTAATTGATAACTACTCTTTTGTATAATTTATTTATATTGTTAAATTTTAATTACATTTTATTTTAAATTTTAATTAGATCAATGTTACATCAAGTAATATAATTTAGGTCATTAGAACCAATTTCAACTTGAAATTGGTTATAAAAATATTTTAAACTTTTAAACTTTTCTCCTTAAAAACTTGTTGTCTCATAGCATCTGTGAGATTAATTTTATATTAATTTTAGCCATATATATGAATTGAATTTTAAAAAATGGATATAATTATTTATAATAATTATGAAATTTTTGGTCTAATAAGATCAACGTAATTTTTGGACTGAAATGATTTTTGAAAATAATTAAATTTATTATAGTGATAAAGGTAAGATCTAGATTACATAATGATTAAACTTATAATATAACCTGTATAAATGACCAAAAAATTATCCAACACAAATGTTATTGAAATATTTTGACTATAAATACATTATTATTTATTTTTATGATTTATTTTTGTACTATTCCATGAAATGTACCTATTTAATAAATTAAGTCAGGTAAAAGACAAAAATAAATAACATTTCTTGCCTTTAACACTTATATAGATTCATAGTAAGGAAGAAGCTACATAGGTTTTGTTATGAATGTTATTTTGGAATATAAATTATTTATTTTTATCAAAATAATTAATATTTAATTTTTAGATATGATATAATTACATTAAGTTCGTAATAAAATCCAAGACATGGATTATTTAGTTAAAAATAAAATAAAATAAATGATATTTTATTAAATAATTTAAATTTAATAAAAAACATATCTTACGCCAAGTTATTATTAAGAGTTACTAAATATAAAATATCGATCATTCATTGGTCAATTAATATTTTATAATTAACATATTTATCCATAAATAGTAAAAACATTGTTATCGTGGTTTGGGTTAAAGTAGTTTTTTTACGCATTACACGCATTCCTATTAAAATTAATTTTCAACACATATAGAATTTTTATTTAATAAAATTTATGTAATATTATAGAATAAGTGAGTCTAAATCTCTTAATAACTATCACTTTAATTTAGTCTTAATTTATGAATTACATAGGTTAGAAAACTAGTTACATAAATGAAAAACAAAAATGAAAAAAAAAATAAAGTTAAAGACTAAGGAAAAAATGATAAAAATGGTTTTTTTGTGTTGTGAGTTTTGATAGACCATATTTACCCTTTATGGAATTAATTTTTATTTTTTAAAAATGTTATTTAAGGGAGACCTCCCAATAGTGTTTACCTTTTTATATTTACAAGAATGTCACTCCTCCTCCCCTATAATAAAGAACTCACCCTACCCACTTCTTCGAACCTCTAAAGCACTTTGGATCATCAAAAACTAGAAAAAATAATATACTAAAATCTATAATATCATCGTGGAAGCCTCACTTTGGTCATAAATAAATCCAAGTAAGTCCTTCGGTGTAAACCAAAAGGAGTTACCCGAAAAAGAGGTAACATTCTTCAAAGATCATTTTTGTTTTATTTCTTTCTAATACCACTTTAATTATTATTGTTAAATTATTATATTAAAACATCAAAATACTAAATATAATTTAATATTTTTATGTTAATGGTTTTACCTAAATATACACACACATACATCAAATGGGATATGTAATTTTCATTCGTTTGCATGGCAGACAACTACCTCACAAACCGATGTCATCTGTTCCTCCATTGCCACATATCAAGGTTGGAAATAGTAATGGAATTTATCTTTTTATATGATATATGTGATATATATGATTTATTTATTCTTATTTAATTATTATATAACACCAAAATTCATGATTTCTATTTTTTGGGAATACGATAACTTCATTTGTTGAAATGTGGACTACTACCTCCTCAAAGTAATGTGATTCGTTCACACATTGCATCGAATTCATTAAATATTTTTTTGTAACTGTATATGATATATATGAAATAATAATTCTAATAAAATTATAATATATATATATACTTAATTTAATTTATTTCATTCAATATGATAAGAAAATGGAAACAGTGTTTATGCTTACACACAGCCTACCATCTCCATAAATGGTGTATTCCATTTCATGTTTATATATTTTATAGACTATTATAAATTATTATTTAATGAATATATATTATATTTATATTTTTTACATCCTTTAAATAATAAAATCATTATCAAACTTAGTGGATCAAATATAAAAAGTCAAAACATATTTGAAAAAAAGTGGTTATTATACAAAACATTATATTAACAACTTATTATTAATAAAAAAGGTAATATGAAGTTATAATAAAATCATATGTGGTATGATATATAATAATATTGTCATTTTTTATATGTATAATAAAATTATATTTATTATATAGTTGTTTTAATCATTTACAATAAAATTCAGGACGTAATGTGAGGGTTTTCTCATTTCACTTTTATTTCTATGAGATACATCTTATATCCATCACTTATTATTGTTTTGTGGGGTATATATTTACCTAAAACCTGTTATATCATGAAATTAAATTATTTCACGATATTAAATGTTTTAATTTATGTTATTCATTCATGTGTATCATGATTAAAAAGTTACTCATGTAGTAATGGGATTTCTAGTTTCACTTTTATTTCTGTGAGACTTATGCCATACTAACTGCATGTTTCTTTTATGTAGTGTATATAAAACCCATAAATTTATTCTATGAATATTATCCTTAAATTTATTGTTATTTATATATCCATTTTATATCCCTATTTTATGTGGTATATGGTTTACAATTTACCAAATCGGTAAAGTAATTTTATCTCAATTTTCTTTCTTTATGACACATAACATGATATACACATATATTCTTATCTAATGTGTATATAATTCCCTTTGACATTTTATATAATTAATTTTATAATTTTAATTATATTTTAGATTAATATAATTTTAATATTTCATGGATATTATGATTCAAATTTACCAATGTGGTAACAGTTTATTTCTATAATCATATCATTTATCGGGATTGTTTATAATTATGTTTCCTTTGATGAAATATCATGATCTGTATCTTAATAAATCTCACGAAAGTTAATATAATATGTTTATTAATGTTATATTAACTTATTGGTAACATTTTTACACTATTTAGTACTTTATATGATTAAGAAATGTTTTTTAATAAAATCAATCTATATCTCTCTCTTAAGTCAGAAATCTATTTTATTCAAAACCGATGTTTTCTAAAAAAATGTTTTCAATTTTTTTTAATTGATCACTTAATATAATATTCATGGAAAAATATTTTATTGAAATTTTTTATACTTAAATTTTTTTACATGGTTTTTAAATATTCTTTTATAAGTTTTGAATATTTTTTTCTATGAAAAATGTTTTCAAAATGTTTATGATTTAAAAAGAGTTCTTCAAATAAACAATGATATTTTCCTAAAGAAATGATATTAATTGTCCTTTAAAATTTATTTTTCTTATGGGATAACATATGATGGTGTTACTCATGCCTTAATGGGTTAATAATCCATCGACACCATCCGTAATCTTTCTTTTGATGGTTTATGCCTTTGATGACACATTATTTATAAAACCCATTTCTCTTTCACAGGTTATAACATGATATATTATTATGAAACACAATTCCTTTAATGGATTATTATAGGATGAAAGGACTATTAAACCTATATATTTTACATATTTTATGATATGATTAAATTTTTATGGTACTCATTTCATTTCATGGGTTATGATATGAAGTTTATGAAACCCATATCTTTTTATTGGTTATGATATGATGATTGTTTATGATAATGTGGCACACATATGTTTGATTTAATTATTTGAATGGTGGGACCTACATATCCATCCAATTAATTGGGTTAAAATTTATATCTCATGAGATAATTATGGGAAACAATTTGAAGGGCTTGATCCACATTGGGAATAGGTGTGTCATAATCTACATTGGGAAACAGGTGTGACCTTACCCACAATGGTAAATAAGTGCGTATTGATCCATAATGGGAAACAGTTGGGTCCTAATCCACAATGGGGAATAGGTATTTCCTGATTCACAATGTGAAATAGGTGACTCAAAATTCACTTTGGGAATCTAGTGTGTCTTGATCTAGTATTTTGATGATCTTGATATTTAACCTTGAAACATGAAATGATTTTTCTATATTTATGATGGTTTCACACATATATGACATGAGATTATGGTTCATGATTGATTTATGATGATTTTACATGGATATTATTCATGTATTATTAACTTACAAGCATTATGAAATGACTCATATAGATGATATTTGATATTTTAGGTATGATCCTCAAATTTTATTCTCATATTAACTTACCATTATTATCATGTTACGCATATGTATCTTCTTTTTTTACCGTTACTAAGAATTTTATCTCACCCTTTCTTATGTTTCCATTCCTTGGTTTGTGAATAAAGGTTTTATGTATGAGTTTTAAAGGGGGATATATTTAAAGTATATGTTTAGGATCTTTCACCAAGATAGAAGAGTGTGTTTCCAAGTTTCCAAAGGCCCAAAACTATAATGGTACTTGGGCATATACTTTTATAACGGGATTAATATTATTTTAAATTTATGGAATATCCATATTTATAAAACCTAGGTTTATATATTTGGTATCAAATTAAATGTTTAGTCAACATTTAGAAACATGGATGAGAAAAAATTAGTGATATCACTAGGGATATTTATAAGGATATGCCTGGGGGTTTATCTAAGGACAAGGATAAGGTGTCATAGATTTAAAATAATGTGTCATAATTTAGACATCCTATAAGTTATTTTTCTTGATTATGTTGTTTTTTCTATGATAATTATTGCTCACATTATGATTTATAGTTTTAGTCAATAGTGAGAACTAGATGGAACATGGTTAACATTGAATGTTTCAAATGTGTAAAGTATGGGAATTATGAAAATCGATGTCCTGAGTGTAAATATCATGAAGAAACTGATGAAGTTGGTACGAGTATTGGTTATACAACAAAGGATAAAGAGATCTCAAATTATATGTGAAATGTATGGGATATTCTAAAAATATTATTTACATTAATCGTAAGAAGAATGATTTTATTGAGGTTGAGAAACCTTAAAACATGATTAATTTTTCATATTCTAGTAAAGGGGTATTATATAATTAGATGATGAATCATGAGTAATTGATTAAGAATAAAGTTGGATGACTGAAGTGTATATGTTTTATAATTAAAATATTATGTTATATTAATCAAGAAATATATATTTATTTTCAGCATAAGGTTTTTATTAAGGACTAAATATCATATGTTGAATGGTTCTAAAGATATAAAAAAGTGTTTTAATAGAAATTTTAAATTTTTTTTTAATGTAAGGTTACCATTAATGTGTTACTGGTGTTAAGAAAGTTTTGTTTAGCTTGGATAAATATTTGATTAATGCGGATAAAGTAAACTGGATAGTATTGATGACCATGGAACTAATTATTGATTTTTTTAAAAAGTGTTCTACATTATCATGGTTAAAGTTTATAATTTTTTTTATATAATAAATATATCCAATATTTTTTTATGTAAAAAAATAATGAAACATGTATGTTTTCGATAACGATTTACGGTAATTCTGGTTATTACCATATTTTAAGAGAATTCATGGTGAAGGTATTCATATGTCTGGTATGTGACAACCAAGAGATACTTTATGATATATATATGGGATCAATGCTAAGATGATTTTGAGAAATTTAGTGACCTTATTTATGAAGTTTTCATTTTCCTTATTTTGAAAGGGTTATAAGGTTGACCATTTATGGAATGTTTTAAGTTAAATATCCATTGAGATTATAGAGATTAAAGAATTATCTCACCATATGGGGATTTATGAATATTGGATAACCTTTTCTAAACTTTTTTCTATGATGATAACTAAATATAGGTGGAATAACTTATCGTTCAACAAAAGGATCTTATGATCTGTTAGTACTTCAGGCATAACCAACTCACCTTCATTTTTGGAGTAAGAGATGAAGTGGAAATTGTTCAAGACACAACCAAAGGGTGATATTGAGCATATGAAATAGAATAAAATCAAGAAATTATATCTCCTTTTGAAAAATATTCAACTTTAAGAAAAGGGACTTGAAATAAAATGGTTTCCTGTTATCGTCATTTTTGATAATATCAATAGCCTTTTTCACTCCTATTTGGTTTATGGATTTTTATTTGTTAAATTTCACTCTCCATAAGAACATTATTGTTATATTTATCTTACATTTCCATATTTTCGCTTTTCAACTATGTTCTCTTATGTGGAAAATGAGTTATGATCTACATTGTGTAACTGTTATGGTTCCAAATTTCCCTTTTTAAAGTAATTTTTAGTATTCATTTTTATGATATGGGTTTATAAGAAAGGAACATTAAAGTATTAAACCTTTGATAACCTTGTTGATTTTTTAAGAAAAAAATAATTTCATGTGGGGTAGAATGTAACACCTGATATTCTATGAAAAAAACAAATTAATTTAATCTTTTTATATTTTTCATTTCACATAACACTTGCTGTAGATTTTATTATATGAAATCACCAGGTTTGTCTTCCATTATACACAACACCAAGTCAAGCATGTTCTACACCCAACACTTAGGTTATCTTTTAGTATATGAAACACTAATTTTAGGTTGTGTTAGATACAATTATGAGTTCCTTTAATAAATTGTATTACACGGAAGTCCTAGTTTTACCAAACTACAACATAATATTTATATTATTATTATATTATTATTTTAGTTTTCACCATATTGTTTGAATTATGGTTATGAATAATATTAATTAAATTATGAAAATAAGGTTTAAAAATGTATATAAGAAT
This sequence comes from Viscum album, assembly GCA_963277665.1. Classification (NCBI taxonomy): domain Eukaryota; kingdom Viridiplantae; phylum Streptophyta; class Magnoliopsida; order Santalales; family Viscaceae; genus Viscum; species Viscum album. The sequence continues at coordinate 93,561,555 of OY728155.1, forward strand.
AATTCTTTGGTGACCAATTAACTAGAAATGAAAATAAAACCCTTTTGAAAACATAGGAAATATTTTACAGGAAAAATATATTTTTGCAATCAAACAAGTTTCACCTTAATAAATTACTTAAAATATGTTTTATATATTATTTTAATGATTTATATATATATTATATTAATCAAAATATTTAATATTCACCTTATTTTTTTCTATACAAGAGATAAGAATAAATCCAATTTTATAAATAAATAGATTTATTTTTATAAAAGGTAATTATACCACCTCTTAATGGAACACTTATTTTAAATATAATTATTGGAAATATAAAAAATTTAATTCTAAAATATAAACATCATTTTTTAAGGAGTAATATAAATTTTTTCTTTGGGTTAATGCTTGTTATTTTTATGAGAAGTTCTTTTTTTTATGAATTGTTAAAAATACTGAATTTTAATTGATAACTACTTTTTGTCTAATTTATTTATATACGTAAATTGTAATTAAATTTTATTTTAAATTTTAATTTGATCTATTTTACATAAATTAATCGAATTTAGTTCATTAAAACCAATTTCACTTTGAAATAGGATATAAAATATTTTAATCTTTTAATCTTTTCTCTTTAAAAACTCGTTGTCTCGCAACGTCTGTGAGATTAATTTTACATTAATTTTATCCACTTATATGAATTTAATTGTTAAAATTGATAGAATTATTTGGAATAATTATGAAATTTTTGTTCTAATAAGTTCAAATTAATTTTTTGTCATAAATGATTTGTGAAAATAGTTTAAATTAATTGCAATGACTAAGGTAAGAGCAATCTTACATAATGATCAAACATAGAATATATAGTGTATAAATGACCTAAAAATGGTTCAAAACCCCTTTTATGGACATATATAGACCCTAAAAACCTTATTATATATTTTTATGAGTTATGGAGATATTATTCTATGAAATGGACCTATATATAAGTTAAGTAAGGTAAAAGGAAAAAAAGAAACATTTCTTTCCTTTAACAATTATAAAACATGGGATTAGGGAAGAAGCTACATTAATTTGATTATAAATATTATTTTTGAATATAAATTATTTATTTTTATCATAATAATTTATATTTATGTTTAGAGATGATATAATTACATTAAATTCTTAAGAAAATTTGACACATGGATTATTTAGTTAATAGTTAAATAAAATAAATGATATTTTATTAAATAATTTAAAATTAATAAAAAAACTTATCTTATGAAAAATGAATATTAAGTGTTTATAAATATAAAATATGTTTCATTCATGGGTGAATTCATATTTTATAATGAACATATTTACTCATAAATAGTAAAATATTTGTTAGCACGGTTTGGGTTAAAGTAGTGTTTTTTACTCATTACATGCATTCATGTTAAAATTAATTTCCAACACATATGGGTTTTTTATTTTATAAATTCGATGTATTATTTTAGAATCAGTGGTTTTAAATTTTCTAATATTTATCAATTCAATTTAGTCTTAATTTATGAAATAGATAGGTTAGAAAACTAGCTACCAAAATAAACAACCAAAATGAAAAAAATAATAAAACTTAAAGACTGCAGAAAAAATGATAGAAATGATTTTATTTTTGTGTGGTGTGAGTTTTTATTGACCATATTATCTATTTATGGAATTAATTTTCATTTTTTTAATCATATTATTTAAGGGATGCCTCCCACTAGTGTTTACCTTTTTATATTTACAAGAATGTCACTCCTCCTCCATTATAAAAAGGCACTCACCCTCCCTAAATATTCACACCTCTCACAACCTTTATCTCATACAAATCCTAGAAAAATAATCTCCCAAAATGAATCATGTAATTATAAAAGACTCTATTTTGTATAAATAAATCCATGTAATCGCTTTGGTGTAAACCAAAAGTACTTACCAGAAACGATGTAACATTCTTCAATGATCACTTTTTTTCATTCTTTCTCAAACCACATAAATTATTCTTATTACATGATTATATAATAAACTCATAACCATAAATTTAATTATATGTTTTTATTATAACTTTTTTATCAACCCTTGAACACGCTTCTATCAAATAGGATACGCAATCATCGTTTGTGTGTACGGCGGACAACTGCCTCACGAACTGATGTCGTTCGTTCTTCCATTACCACACACCAAGGATAGAAATTATGTTATAAATTATGTTTTTATATGATATATATTAAATTTATGATTAATTTATTCTTATTTAATTATTATATAAAACCTAAAAAATTGATTTCCATTTTTTGGGAATACAATAACTTTATTTGTGGACATGTGGACTACCGCCTCCTCCAAGTGATATGATTCATTCACACGTTACATGGAATTTATTAAGGATGAGTTTAGTAAAATTATATAATCTATATAATATTAAATATATTTTAATTATAATATATATATATATACTTCATTTAATTAATTTCTTCTAATACAACAAGTAAATGGAAACAACGTTCAGGCGTACGTACGACCTACTGTCTCCATGAATGGTGTATTCAATTTCATATTTATATATTTTATAAATTATTATAAATACTTATTTATAGAATATATATAATTTTTATATCAATTTTTACATTATTTAAATAATAAAATTATGATCTAAGGAATTGGATCAATAATCACTAGTCAAAACATATACAAAAAACAAAGCGATTATTACCCAAAACATAACATTAACATGAAATTGTTAATAAAATGGTAATATAAATTCATAATAAAATCATATATGGTATGATATATAATAATATGGTTATATGTAAGATTTATAATAAACTTAAATTTATTATAATGGGGGTTTTAATGGGTACAAATAAAGTCAATACTTAAGGTAAGGCTTTTCTCGTCTCACTTTTTTTTAGATAATACATGCTATATTCACCACTTATTCCTATTGTGTGGTATATATACTAACCTATGAAATGATATATAATTAAATTTATTTATTTAATGATATTAGAAAATTTAATTTATGTTATTCTTTCATGGGGATCATGATTCAAAATTTACTCATTTAGTAAGGGGATTTCTGGTCTCACTATTATATCTATGAGACTTATGTCATATTCACCACTCATTTATTTTGTGTTTTGTATATAATTAACATGAATGTGTTATTTATTATTATCCTTAAATTTAGGGGTTTTTACATATCAATTTTATGATCTATATTTAATGGGTTTTATGGTTCAAAATTTACATAATTGGTAATGTAATTTTGTCATGATTTTCTTTCTTTGAGATGCAAGTCATGTTATGCATCTATATTCTTCTATGAGGTGTATATATTACACTTTGACATGATATATAAAGAATATATATATTTTCATGATATTTTAATCTTTATGTAATGTTATTATTTCATGGGTATTATGATTCAATGTTACCAAAGTGGTAATAGATCATTACAATAATCTGATCATTTATTGATATTGTTTAGGATTATGATTCTCTTGTTGAAATATTATGACCAATCTCTCAAAAACACTCATGAAATTTATTATACTATGATTATTGATGATATATTCATGTATTGGTACCAATGGTTCCACTATTTTTTACTTAATATGATTAATAAAATGTTATTATGAAAATCCAACTTTATTTCTCTGTTTGATCATAAATTTGTTTTATTCAAAAATCATTTCTTCTAGAAAACTCAATTTTTTTAAATGATATCCTAAGATAATTTTCATAGAAAAAGATTTTAATGATATGTTTTATGTGTTATAGTGTTTAAAATTGTTTTATAAGCTTCCTTTATAAGTTTTTAAGGTTTTTTTCAAATAAAACGTTTTTCAAATGGTATTATGATTTAAAAAGATTTTTTCAAAGAAAAATGGATATTTTACACAAAAAAGTTTTAAATTATACATTAAAAATTATTTTAAATATAATATAACATCCATTGGTGTTACTCATGCCTTATTGGGGTTATGATCCAAGGATACCAAACTTATTCTTTATCGTAATAGTTTATGATTTTTATGGAATGTTTTTTATGAAACTAATTTCTCTTTCATTGATTATACTATAATAAATGATTATAAAAACCACTTATATTCATAGGTTATTCTAGGATGAAATGAATTTGAAACCTATATTTTTACATATCTTGTGATATGATGAGAATTTTATGATACCCATTTCGTTTCATGGGTTATAATAAGAATATTTTTAAACCCATATCTTTTTATGGTTCAAGATATGATGATTGTATATGATATTATGGAACACATATATATGATTTAATTTTTTGAAGGATGAGACCTATATCTCCCTCTAGTTCATTAGGTAAAGATTTATATATCATGAGATAATTATGGAAAAAAAGTTGATGGGTTTGATTCACAATAGGCTATAGGTGTGTCCTGATCAACAATTGGAAACATGTGTGTATTAATACATAATGGTAAACAAGTGTGTCCTGGTCCACGATAGGAAACCAGTGTGTCCCGATTTATAATGGGAAATAGGTGAATCTTAATTCACTATAGGAAAAAGGTGTATCCTAATCCACTATTTTGATGGTATTGGAAGTTAACCATGACAAATCAAATGGTTTTATATATTTATGAAGGTAAAACACTTTTATGACAAGATATTATGATTCATGATTGATTTATGATGATTCATAACCCTTATGATTCATGTACTATGAATTTACAATATATATGTTATGACTCATGTATATGATCTTTGATATGTAGGGTATGATATTCAAATGTTAATCTCATGTTTTTTAGCCTTATTCTCATGTTATGTTTATATATCTCCTTTATTTACCCTTATTAAGAATATGAGCTCACCCTTTCTTATGTTTCCTTTACCTTGTTTATAAAGAAAGGTTTTAATTAAGATTATTAAAGGGGGAGATATTTAACGTAGATGTTAAAGATCTTACACCAAGATAGAAGATTGTGTTTGTATGTTTCCAAATACACTAATATATTACAGTCCTCAGGCATATACTTTTTTAATGTGTGGTATATTCATCTAAATTGATGTAATGTCCATGTCTGTTAAGCTTGGGTCACTATAACACTAATACTTGGGTCACTCCTGATAAACAGGTCATTCCCTCACTTTTATATCAATGCACAATTATTCAAGAAAAGAAAAGTTCATTGGTATACAAGTGATGTGTATCATGTCACAAGGATCCTATAAAACATTTTTCAACCTAAGATAAATGTATTAAAATAGGGGGACTATGGTTTTCTATGTAGAGGAGGGTATTTTTTGTGTTTTTCTATTTTTTAATGGATTATTTATGTGTGAAAACAGTGATTAAATTTTATTGGTAATGTAGTTATACTGGTTTTAACTTAATTTTTTAATGATATTGGTCCAACCTCAAATTATACCCTTATCCTCATATTAGATAATTTTTAAATTGGTTTACCCTATTCTCTATATAATCAAATGAGATCTCACTGAACACCATCACCTAGTAATTTTACCTTGAATAAGGAATTACAATAATCGATGTATCTTATAATCTTTCCTAGCCAATGATTGGATATCTCTAATCACTCTCGGATTAACCCACTACTCACCATTATAGGTAGTGAAGTCACTCTAAGTGGTGTATGTGAGAAAATATGAGAATGAGAGAAAAAGAATTTAAAAACAAAGATTAATATAAATATCCTACAAACTAAGAAATCAAATACTTCCTGAGAAACAAGAATAATATGTTGATCATTGAAGAATATAATTCATTAACAATGAATGGGGATACTCTCCTTAGCTTGACCACTAATGTCCTAGAGTGACATCATTAGATATATTATAGAAAAATAGAAGAAATAAAATAATATTAGCAGTATATCAGCTTCATCAGCTACAACTACCCTCCCCATATTTAAGTGAATATAATTAATATTAAAGTTAGATTAATATATTCATGTGAATAATTAGATTCTTATTCCACATGAGTTACATAGAATCCCCATTACTACTTTTTCATGTGTATTATCTTTGAGACCCTCTTGGAGTTCATTTATTCTCTCTCATTCATTGATTTCCTCAACATGTTCAACTTGAGGGAGAAGAATTATTCATCTAATCTTGATTCAAATATTCTAGATTCTCATCAATCCTCCCATAATCTCTACCTATTTATTCTATTTAATGAGCGATACATAGATTGTGTGTTGAAGTTGTTCCAAATTTTGCTAAATTGGAGGAATGGAATTTTATATTTGATCAACCTTTTAAATATAGGTACATCTTGTGTTTAATATACCTATGGGTACCATTACATAGCTACATTTCCTTGATATAACCCTAAAATATCCACATCATCTTGTGATTACCTTGACATGGTATCTTGGATACCCTTTTATAGCTTGTTTATAACATCCTTACCCTTTACACAGTGTGATTAATCATGGGGTACCATGATGTAGGATCGTGTGTGATCTTTATATGGCTTCACTAGTCATGGTGATACCTTTACATAGCTATATTTACACCTATTTTTTGATTGATAACACTTACGACAGCTACATCATACAAACACAATGCATGGATGACACCTACGTTAGTTGGAATTTGAAGATTTTAGACCTCTATGACACATGAGTGTTGGATCACACCTACACTAGTAATAATTTCATAAATTTCAGCCTCCATGACACATATAATTATTGATTCAAGGAACTTACATTTACTACTAAATGACATGTATTCTCATGTTCCATTACCATTTTTTATCCACATTCTACACAGAGGAAAATAGAATAATAGTGTATTATCATTAAAATATTTAGATCAAAATGAATTAAGATAATTGAACTAAAAATTAAAATCCTCCAAACATTTCAATTCCCAAATTCTAAATCAATTTCTAGGTCCTTTAATAAAATCCAAGAAGTAATAATTGACTAATACCATATCTTAATCCATTTAACAAAATAATTATAGTTTTGCTAAAGTAACAAATATGAATGATTTTATCATATTTCAAATCAATTATGGGTTAATTTTCATTGAAAATCAATTAAAATTTAAAAACATTGATTCTCGTCACTCCCTAACATTTATATGATTGTGCTCTCAGAAAATACAATGCACTCCATTTATTTGAAAATATCATTCATATAAATACATGAAAATACAACCTAAAAAAGATAAAAAAACATAGATATAGTCATTATTTAAATTATTAAATGAATTATATGAATTTGATCCACCTCTGTCACTTCAATTGAAGAAAAATTTACAGTTCTAGATTTTAAAACATTTTAGATCATAGTGGAATCGAGATTGTACCTAGTAGAACTTTCCTAAATCTTGTTCCCCTAAGCATTAATTTCCAAAGTTTATTTTCACACTTTCTTGAGACTTTCTCAATGAAATTAAGATATATCATTTTCCCCTTCTTTCTCTAAGTTTATAATTCTCAAATATTTTCATCCCATTTTTCAATTAGAAAATATTGACTTTTTCTCACCCTTGTATCTACAAAGAACTTATTAGATGAGTGTATCTAAACTGGTAACTAAACTATTATAGGATATTAAATATCCACCATGAAAAATTTTAATATTCAATTAATATATGAAACTATTGGAAAAATATATCTCATGTCACCCTAACTTTTATTTGATGTATAACACATATATATGTGTTTTTATGTTGACTTAATAAAATTTTTAGATCAAATACCTTTATCTTATTTTAATCTAGTTCATATGAAATATCCAAATGACTTCTCAGGAGGCTCCTTGATGTGTTAATTAATCACTATGTTTTTATTACCAAAGTTTAATTTTACCATTATTGTTTTCTTATGCTTTTATATTTATTCAACCATTATCTTTTACATTAACAACCATTTGTCAATTTCTAAAGCAATAATATCCATGAAATCAGTGGTATAATTCACTTAGTAATAATCTAATATTAATAATTTCATAACCAATGAAATCATTTTGACACTTACATAGTACTTATTTATAGGGAATATAGAAATGGAGCTCATGTTTTAATATCTTAAAAAAATCTAAAAATATAAAAAACCGAAGAAAAAAATATGCATAATTTAAAAAAAAAATATTTTAAAAATATATTTTTGATCAATTAAATTTATTTTATTTCAGAGAAAATTTATTTATAAATAGATATATGAAATCATTAAAAAAATTACATCACAATTTAATTTTCCTATAATACCCTAATATTTTATTATATAGTTCTCCATAAATAAATTTGAATTCTTTGATAGCTAACTTTACACGCAACACCAAGTATAAACGAACCGAAATACACTACTAAAATATTATTATGTTGGACTGGTGGGTGTGAATATGATTAACAAAATTATGAAACTATTATGTTTTAAACATGTATAAAATTAATTCAATGGTTATTAATGGATTATAAATGAAAATAATAACCATTTCAAAGTAAAAGAGATTTTTTTTCTAAAAAATGTTGTTAATTCATGCAATGTGTTTTTATTTTAATAAATAAAATTAATAACTATTGGTTAATATTTTTAATAAAAAAATTATATTATATATTTATTAAAGAAAATTAACATTCATATATTATTTTTTTCTAAGCATTGGATAAGAATAAATCTACTTTTATGCTCAAAAATGTTTTTAAAACAGTTTCATCACGTTTTATACATTAATTTTAAATCAATTTTAACCACTTATATAAATTTAATATTAAAAAATAGATTCTAAATTTTGAATTGGGGTGATAAAATTTTGTAAATAGGTCTCTAATTTTTTTGACTATGAATAGTAACCTTAATCAATTGTTTCTCCTTGAAAGGGGTAAAACTGGTAAGATAAGGTTAAGACATTGGGATAAGTCTTTAAATTTTCTAAAAAAATCCATTATCTGATTATATTAGTGTATTTTGTAAATTTTTATCCATGTTTCAAATATATGGTATTTTGGTGCTATGTTCCCTTGATAATGACATTTATATTATTTAAAGTTAATAAAATTTGAAAATATCACTCTCTTGAGTTTAATATCACTAAAATTTTTACATAAGGTAAAAAAGATAACAAGTTTGATTCTAAATGTTTATTTGAAATAGGATTTAATTTTTTTATCTTATTGGTTTATTTTTAATTTTTAGTGATCAAATAATTAACTTAAATTCTTACACACCACCAACGCAGTGCATGTCCAAGTAGTATAAAAATCATATAAATGGTTTTAGAAACTCTAAACATAATTTTAATTGAGTGATTTATAGTTTAAAATTTATTTTATATATAAATATATCATATTCTTTAATTTTTAAATTAATTTATTTTAATTAATTTTTTGTCATATTATTTACAAAGTCAAAATAAATGAATATTTCTAAAAATGGATTTAATGATAATTTATATTAATTTATATTTTATTAAATGATTAAGAATTATTAATAATACTATATTCATCCAATTTAGTAGGATATAGTTTAAAATATAAACCATCGTACATTTAAGGGTCAATTTTTTTTATGGTGACATTCCTAACCCATAGAAGATAAAAAACTTCGATATTTTGGAAATTGTTAAAAGCGGTAGCAGGGGGTTAAAACAAAGAGTTAATGGTTAAAATATAACCAAAACCTAACCAAATTTTATTTTATGAAAATAAGTAGAATAATTTTCTCTATATATTCAAAATATAACATTTTGTTTTATTTTAAGTGGAAAATTTATTTATAATAATTGAATAATTTATGTAATTCCAAGAGTGCCCCTCTCCTCACTTATAAAAGGTTTTTGCTTATCCTCTCTTCTCCACACCATTTCAATCATATATCTAGACTAATCCTAGAAAATACTCTTCTATAATTCTCTTTACATGAACTTGATATTTTTCCTCTTAAAAAATTATATGGGTCCTTAAGAAAGGTTCTAAAGGTGGCCTATTAAAGAAGAGGTAATCATCTTACCCGACCACTTTCAATTTATTGCTTCTTTTAACGAATATAAGTATATGGTATTCATCATAAAATAATAAAATAAGTATCATCAATATACTAAAATTTTAATATGGTTATGTAACTATGAATATCCGCCCTTTATTCTATCAAATGGGGAGTGAAGGTATCACATGTGCGTATGTGTGGACTACCACCTCCACATAGTGATACAACTCATTTTCAATAACCATCTTTTATGAATAGTTATTATGATGTTTTTAATGTTTATATAAAATATTTATGATATAATTATTCTTATTTAATTATAATATTATATCCACCTTCTTACGTACCTTCCCATCTATTAGAAAATGATAACATTGCTTAGGCGTACGTGGGGACTACCACCTCCACGAACCGACGTGGTACAGTTTTTATTTCCACTTTACATGGATGGTAAAATTGATATATTTAATGAATATATAATGATTAAAATTCTTGAAATTATATAACCATGATAAAAGTATAATTAATGGAACTATATAACTGATATTCTCATGAAAAAAGAAACATTTAACACTCAAAATGATGATTTTAATTATAAAGTATTGATAAATAGGTACTAAAATGTTATTAGGTGGTCATATATGATATTATAAGTATTTAAATAATTTTTTTATATAATTATAATAAATTTAAATTTATTATATAATACTTTAGAATTCTTTAAAAGCTAGTATAACTTGGGTTATGGGATTTATATTTCAATCTCATTTTAATCAAGATTGTTTACACTTGACTTTCCATTGAAGGAAGTTTTATGATTATTTAATAATGAATCCCACTATTTTTTATCCTCTAGTTATTTATGTAGAATATATTTTTTCCATTTATTTTCCTCACATTAAGTACTTATGAGACTGATACAATATTTTTAATGAAAACCAACTTGATTTCTCTCTTCTTTCGAAAATATTTTTTCTACCATGTCCATGTTTTATGAAAACACTTTTAAGAATGTTTTTACTATTCTCCAATGACTATAAATCCTTTTTCACCAATGTTTTAATTTTTAAAAATGGTTTAAATGGAATATTATTATTATTTTCTAAAAGTGTTACTTTTTAATTTTTACGAAAAATTTAAAAGTAATATTTGTTTTAATGTACATAGAATGAATGGAATTTCCTACCATCATGACCACTCAATTAATTAAATATTCTTTTACTATTTTCCAAGGTTATTTTTTAAAAAAAAATCCTTAATATTTGGGAAATTATTAAATTTTAAATATGTAATTTTAAAGTGAAAAGGGTAGTTTCTTCAGGATATGTTCCAATGGTATTTTAGAGGAATTTTTCATTTATGATAACATCATTTGATGTTACATATTCTTAAATGGAGATTTTATCTCAATATACCATCCATAATCATTCTTTTTATGGCTTATAATATTGATCTATGGATGATTATATGAAACAAATTTTTTCCCATTAATTAATCATGTTATGATGAAATTTTTTTGAAAATAATTTATTTTCCACAGGTTATACTATGATGAAGTAATGAAATGTTTATAAACCAATTTATTATCTTTAGGTTATGATACAATGAATTTTTTATCATTTTTTGGCACACATATATACAGTTTGAATTATGTGACTGTTGGTCCCAAAATTACACAGTCCTCCAATGTATTGGGTAAATATTGATATCTCGTTATATGGTAAGGTTCATAATTGGAAGTGAATCCCGTTTAGTAAGGGAATATTTACACTATGATAGTCTTGTGAGTGAAACTTTACTAATGATATGATGGAATGGGGAGTAAAACAAGTCTACTATGATAATCTTGGTAATGATTCTTGACTAAGGAACTAATTTTATATTTTTATATATATTCCAAAAATCTACGTCTTATTCCAATGTTATGCCCTCATAGATCATTTTCTTTGATTATTTTATGATTCGTGTATGAAGAAATTCCAATATTTATTATATGAATCCAGATTATGATCTGTGATATTAAGGGAATGATTTTTAAATATTAAACTCATGTTCTAATACCCTTATGCTCATGTTATGTTTACATGATCATTTATATCTCTCTTATTTACGCTTAATGAGAATCGGATCTCTCCCCATCTTATTTTTTTCATCCTTTGTATATGAATATATATTTTAAGTATGATACATATAGTAAGTGTTTTAATTGTGAATAACTATTTGTGAGATGATATATATCTCTTATGAATAATTTTTTTATATATTGAAGTTCCCAGAGACTCTAGTATTATAGTATTATAGTGTGGATTGTAATGTTATGTATTTAATATTAACTAATTAAGGTGTGATATTTTTGTATGAAAAGTGTGGGTCTCTATAAATTATATCAAAGAAAGGTTTAGTTACCTTTGGAAACTAGGATGAGATAAACTTGGTGAAACCCCTATGGATAATTCTAAGCATATATGAACATTCTAATGTTTTAGTAATTATAATAGATAACCTAGGTAAAACCTAAGGTTCCATAGATTGGAATAAAGTTTCATAATTTAAACAAACTATAAATTATTTTTTATGATAATTTTTTATTACACTATGATTATTTTTTCTCACACTATGAATTTTTGTTTTAGTTAGTGGATGGAACTCATAGAAATCATGTTAATGTTAAATGTGACGAGAAATTAAGTGATTTTCCTCCAGAGGAACCATATTTTCTGGGACCCAGAATGAAAAAAATTATTATTATTATTAAAATTTCTCAAAATATGATTCCTATTGAGCCTCTAAATAAGAAAATCTTATAACAACATTTTTTTGGGTCCTTCAAGGAGAATCATACACCTTCGTTTAATGGGTCCACCAATTCACTAGTTAATGAGAAATGTATTTGTACTACAAAAAAGATATTTCTCATGATCGAGTGTTTGAAACATGAAAAAATTATTTTAACTATTTATTATCTATAAGGTGAATAATATAAATAGTATATTCTAATCAAGAACATAAGGAAATATGAAGAAATTGACTCCATGGAGTGGGATGTTTTTATGTTGGTAAAAAATACCCCAAGGTAACATTTTAGTATTTGTAGGATGATTATGTTTGTTGACAAAGAATATTTCTACAGATATTTTTATATTTCTAGCATTATTATTGACTAGGTAAATTCAAATTTATCCAAGATAGAGGAATGGATGCTCTGGAGGCGGTAGAGACAATTTTCTATACTATGTGATGTCATTTTATAGTGTTTTCCAAATTTTTGGGGATGAAAATTTGAGGTTTCCTCAATCATTATGAAATATTTACTTCCATGAATTCCTTCTAAAAATAGAAAAAATACATGAGTTTTAGTAAGATTGGAGTTTTTAGAAGGTAAATATATTTGTAATGTAATTTGGTGTCGTGAAGGCTGGGTTTTGCGAAGTTGTAGAGCATCATGTATACATGATGGAAAGATGAAAACTCTCTAAAACTACAAAAAGTAGAGTATTAATAATTCATGAAGGGTTGATGGTGATTCTCTGTGACTAAAATAATCTTTTCAGATGGGAAATTTCCTAGGTGCTTTGAAAAAATAGGGATCTTCATGATCGATATTAGAGAGCTTTGTGAAAAAGGTGAAGAAGATGATATAATCTTCTAGAATAGGAGGAAACACCTATAAATAATCCTATTCCTATATTAGAAAAGTAGGGAAATAATTAATTGAGATACAAAGGCTTTGAATTTATGAAGGTGATTCACAAAGGTTGTTCTTGTGAAAAAATTCAGGAAGAAAGGAATTTTGTAAAGGCTATAAAAATCCAACTAAAATTTGTGAGATTTGTAAAGGCTATGTGATCTTCACAAAAGTGATTTAAATTCATGAAAGGGTGATTCTTAATGAAGCTTGGTTGTTATTCTTGAAATATGTGAGCTTTATGGAAGTTTTGGGGTTCATGAATGTAGTAGACACTTGTGAAAAATTGGGTAGTTTTACAAATGATATGTAAGCTTTGTAAAGGTAGTGATCATAGATAAATTATTAAAAAGGGATTAGCTAGTAAATTTTGGTAATGTGTTATTAATCAACTTGGTGAAATTGGGACTCTAACAGAGAATCAATGTACAACTGTGTATGCATTTATTATTACAAATTAAGGGACCTACATGTCCATAAACTGTGTGTGAATTCTTTCTAGAGCACTAAGAAAAGGGAAGAATAAGGTGATCATTTTCACTGTTAGTAATCCATATAAATAAATATTTTGGTTTTGACCCTTATGAAGTTGTGATTTGTCCCTAAAAACTGTAAGGTAAGTAGTCCTAGGTATAGAAGTGATGTATCAGAAACTTTGAATTTATCATTGAGTCTTAGTGGATTTTGTACATCGGTGCATTGTCGTTGTATGATCCTTATATGTATCCTAATGAGGGTGAATCGAGTAAAATATTTGTGTATCATTCATTATTTTAATTATATTCATACAATTCTATGGGAATGGGAGATAATATTGTTTTGTTTAATGATAAAATGTGATCTGAAGGGGTAGTTGTTTTATTCTTTCATACCCTGATTTACCCCCCACCCTAGTGTATTTAACCTAGTTGGGATAATAGTTTAGGAGATTATTTTTCAATAAAAATTTTCCTTGTATTCTTTACAAGTAAATAGAAAATTAATTCCTTGGGATAAATTTGAAGGGTGATGAATCTATTAGTACCTAAGAGGAAAACATTACAATACTTGTGAGGTACACTTCTAGTATTATCATTTAACATGAAAGTATTGTTGAGAAAATATTCAATGAATTTAAACCAAGACATTGGAGGTTGTTAGCCACAAGAGACTTTATTAGCTATGAAGAAATGGATTTAGGTGATATCAAGGTGGAGATGGAGATTTGAGTTACCCATCAATCACATGGTTTTGATATGAAAATAAATATGTAATTGAACGGAAATTCTAAAAACCCTGGAGAGAAAAAGATGATATTTTACTTTTTCTCTAAGTGTGGTAGGAAACATGGATGAAATTGTATTAAGGGGGATAGTAAATGTTTTAAGTGTGGAAAGGAAGATAATCATGTAATAAAATACTGAATTTATGGGAAGAATCAGTTCAATAATGATGGAGAGAATATACCACAAAATGCACCACCCACACTCATATGTTTTGAATGCAAGGATTATAGGCATTATAATAACCAGTGCTAATATATTAAGGTTAATGATGATGATCAGCATCAACAAACTCTTAATCCCAAAGGAAAATGTAAATATCATGTGATCACTATTTTTAGTGTGGTCTATGATAGTTAACTGGTGAAAAATACACATACCATCCACTTTAGGACTACTAATGGATTATTTGATTCTAGATATTCCAACTATTTTATATATAAAGGATTTTTTAAGGGTATCACAACACCAAAACAATAATTAGAAGTTGAATTATCATGAAAAACCCATAATGGTATGATGATCACATCTCAAGTCTATGATTATTCTCTGATTAAATTTTGTGGGAATGAACTTCTTTAAAATATTGTTATTATTCCTCCAGTTGAATTCAATATTATTTTGTCCATGTATTTTATTTTTTATATATATTCAACATTAATTTATTAGGAAGAGAAGCTAACTATATATTTCAAACAATCCTATGATCTTTTATTAGTGATATGATAAATATGAACTTTAATTGAAAACTAAATCCATTATATTCATTTTTGTCCTATTCAAATGGGATATGGTTGGGGATAAGATAAACATAGAATATATACCTAATTTATGGTAGTTTGTTGATATATTTCCTAGATAGATTCCTAGTCTTCCTCTGAATTGTGAAGGTTAATGTTACACATAACTCATATATCAGTATGCACCTATTTCAAAGACTTCGTATAGAATGCCCATTATTGAGTTGTTAGATTTAAAGAATAAATAATATTATAAAATTGATAATGGATTCATTCATCCAAGTACATCACCATGGGGTGCACCTGTTATTTTTTAGAGAATTATGGATCTATGTGAATCTTTATTGATTATTAGAAATTAAACAAGATCAAAAGCATGAACAAATATCATCTACCCTGAATTGATGACTTATTTGATCAAATGTGTGGAGGTCAATACTTTTCCAAGAATGGAATCTGTTATGCATATCATCAATTGAGGTTCAAGAAAGAGGATAGTCCCAAGATATCATTTTGTACAAGGTATGGGCACTATGAATTTATAATGATTCCATTTGTTCTTACTAATGGACCCTTTATCTTCATGGATTTAATGAATAGATTATTTATATGTTACCCTGATCAGTTTATGGTAGTCTTAATAGATGACATTTTTATATATTCAAGAGAAAATAATATGAATAATATCCCTTGGTAATTTTACTAAACACCATAATAAAGGATAAGTTGTATGAATAAATTATCAAGTGTGAATTTTAGCTATTGAATGTTTCATTTTTTATTATATAATCTCATGTGGTGGAATATCTATGGATCCATGATAGAAAAAAGTTTTTAAATATTGGATCAGACCAACCCTATTGATTGAGATCCATAGTTTTCTTACTTTGGCTTGATACTATCATTGATTTCTGAATAATTTATCATATTTGTCTCATCCACTCACCAAGTTAACATATAAGAGATCCAAGATACTTTGGATAAATGAATGTGAAGAAAATTTTAAGTAACTAAATATAAGTTTATTTAGTGCAACTATGATTACAGAACCTTGCAGTGGACAAGGTTTTTTAATCTATAGTGATATAATAAAAAAGATATTGGTGTGCGTCCTCATGTATAATGATATTATGATATCTTGTGCCTCATCAAAATTAATGTTTTTTAGAAGAATTAACCAACACATGATTCAGAGTAAGCTATGGTAATTTTTCATTGAAGATATAGAGTCATTATGTTTATCGAGAAAGGTGTGAAATATGTACTAATTATAAAATCTTAAAGTAAATATTCACTCAAGAATAGTTGAATATTCATCATAGAAGATGTCTTGAGTTGATTAAATATTATGACTACTCAATACATCTTATATATGATGAGGATCACAAAAGATCTAATATTTATGAATTTTCAAAGGATGGACCTAGAAATCTTGACATAAGGGGAGTAATCTCATCTTACCCAAATGAGTGTCCAACTATAAATCTATGTGAGGATTAAATATGCAAATAAGGAATATTATGAGTTCAAAAATAAGTTAAGAAATGTCATTGAGTTTAACCATGATTATTATGGAATGATAAGGTTCATGAAACATGTATTTGTTCCATCCAAACCATATTTGAAGGAGCTATTGGATGAAGATCATAGTTCACCATTCTCAATTCATACTGTAAGTAAGAAGATGTATTGATATATGAAATGGTATTTCTGGTGAGATTACCAAAAGAGATATATTTAAAATTACGTATCTTGGTTCTGGGTACGTCATAAAGTTAATTTTGGGAAAAATAATTTTAAGGGTATTCTACAACCATTACCCATATTTTAATACAAATGGTAAAACATGAACATATATTTTTTCATCAGAATCCCCAAAACATCTAAATACCATAAGTTTAATTGGTCTATAGTTACTCACCTTACAAATTCATAACATTTTGTTGTTATTAGAGAATATTTATATCTTGATTAACTTCCCAAAATACAAATTAAATAATTTTTATGGGTTTATTAAGTACTATATTATATTGTATCTATCTGAGATCAGAGGATTACCTTGATGTTTTGGTGATCTTTTCAGCAAGCTATATATTTATAGTTTATTTTTGGTACTGTTTATCATCCTTTGATAGATGGTCATTATTAGAGAATCATTAGAATCCTAATGGATATATTGACATCATGTTTTGAGGATTTAAAAAGTTTTTGGGATCAACACCTTTCTCTATTCTATTTTTATTAAAAATAATATATTTCACTTGAGAATTAATATGGATCATTATGGATTAGTATATAGAAATAAGTGTATAAATCCAATGTTATTGGATAAATTTGGTGAAAAAATATATTGGGACTTTAAGTAGCTGAGAAAATATTAGATAATTTCATATCCATTTAGCATCACATCAATGTATCTTATAGTCGATAAAAATGTTATTCTAATAATTTTTAGAGAAATATGAAATTTGAAGTTAGTGAAAATGAATTCCTATGAATTTATAAATGGAATAAGTTTATGAGATTTATAAAGAAGGTAAATTTGAGCCCCAGGTAAATTGCTAACTTCGATATTCTTGATCAAGTAGATATGGTAGCATATCACTTGGCACTTCCAAAAAAACCTCTCTCAAGTTTAGGATGTGTTCCAAGTATCTATATTGAGGAAGTACATACTTGATAATTCAAATATATTGAAATCATATATTTTTTCACTAGATAGTGATATTTTCTATGAAATAAACCATTAGAAATATTGGATCATAGAAATAAAGTGCTACAGAATAAGATTACTCACTTAGCTAAAGTTCTCTAGAGAAATTAAAAATTAAAATAAGCTACTTTTAAGTCCTTATTTTTTGTATCAGAGTTATGTAATTTTGAGTGATAAATTCATTTTAAGTGGGGTATATTGTAACACCTCTAGATTTTATGATATGGTTTGCTATAAATAAATTTGATTTCTTTAAAAGCTTTCATTACCTGAAACAGTGATTTAAAAAAATTGTTGTCTACTATTGAAATATTATAATGTTTGATTAGTGAAAATTAATAGGAATAAATAAATTTTAAAAAATTTATGGTTTAGACATGAATAAAATTAATTCATTTCTTATCAATTATTAAAATTTAAAATAAATATCATTTGAAAGTAAAAGAGTTATTTTTCTTAAAAAAATATGTGAAAAAAGTGTTCTCGTCATAATAAATTAAATTTATCACTTTTGGTGAATGATTTTAATGAAATTTGTATATTATATATTCAATAAAATGTTTTAAAATTCATATAATATTTTTTCTAGGAAATGGATAATAATAAATAAAGTTTTATACATAACAATTTATTTTTCTAAAAAATCATTTTAGTTTCATTTTACACACTTATTTTAAAATTAATTTTTGACGCTTATGGAAATTATAAATTTTAAAATTTATTCTATATCTACAATAAAAAGGATAAAATTTGGTAGATATGAATCTTATTTTTAGTCATTATGAATAGTAACCTAGGTAAATATTTTTCACCTTGTTGAAGGTAAAATGGGTAAAACAAGGTCAAAAATTTTGGATAGGGAATTAAAATTTCTCTAAAACAAAAATTTATCCTATTGGATGAGGTTAGTGTGTCCATGTCTATCCATGTATTTAATATTTGGTATTTTGGTTCCATTTTCCCTTGATAATGAAATTCATATTATTTTAAGTATAGATTATTCCAAAAATATCACTCTCTTGACTTTAATATCAATTTATATTTTACATAATGATAAAAAAATGATAGGTTTGGTTCTAAATGTTTATTAGAAATATGAATTAATTATTTTTATCATAGTAATTTATTTTGAGTTTTTAGTGATGAAACAATTACCTTAAATGAACACACTATACAGACGTTATACTTGTGTAAGTAGTAGAGAAAAAATTAAACGATTTAAAAACACTAAATGAAATTTTATTTTAATTATAGTAACATTATTTACCCTGAAATAGTAAAAAACATTGATATTGTAGTAATTTTTAAAAGGGGAAACGAGGGGGGGGTTAAAACAAAGATATAAGGGTGAAAAGATCACTTACACTTATTCAAATTTTATTCGATGAAAGGATTTCAACTCATCCCCACAATATATTCAAAATATATCAATTTTTATCCACTTGAACTTGGAAATTAATTTATATTAATTTAATACTTTACATAATTCCAAGAGTTCCCCTCTCCTCACTTATAAAAGGAAACCTCTTATACTCTCTTTATCACACACATTGCGCTATTTATCTGAAACAAAAACTACCAAATTATATTATAAACTTACCTATACATTAATTAGAGGTTTTTTATCCTTAAAATACTATTCCAAGGTTCTTTAATAAGGAATATAAATGAGGACTGCCGAAGAATCGATAATCATCTTACCCTACCTCTTTCAATTTATTTATTATTATACCCCATATAAAATAGGGTTATTCATCATAAATTAATAAATTAAGTATCCAAAATATATTAATATTTTATTAATATTATTTAACAACCAATATAAACCCTTTGTTATATCAAATGGTAAGTGAAAGTATTTCTCTTGTGTATGTGTGGATTATCATCTACACGTAGTGATACAATTTATTTTCCATAACCACCTCTTGTGGATGGTTATTATGATGGGTTTAATATTTTTATTTTATATTTATGATATAATTATACTTATTTAATTATAATATTATATCTACCTTCTTACCTTTCCAAACATTGGAAAATGATAATATCACTCATGTGTACGTGTGGACAACCACCTCCACAGAGTGATGTGGTTCATTTTTCCTTTCAACATTACATGGATGATAAAAAGGATGTATTTAATTAATATGTATTATATATTATATAATAATAATTCATTAAAGTTGAATTATTATTTACCTTTATTTCATTCCATCCTTTAAAAAGTGAAAGTAGCGTTCATGCGTACATATGGTCAATCATCTCCAAGAACAATGCAATTCATTTTTCTATCTATAGCCTTTATGGATGACTATAAATATATATATATATATATATAATAAATATTTACGATATTTATATAATGATTAAAAATATTTAGATAACATAACCATCATCTATTTATAACTAATATAACTTCCATATTGAAATTCTCATTAAAAATGAAACAATTAACACTTAGAAATGAGGATTCTCAGAAATAATTATTAATAAATAAGTGTTAAAATGATATAACGGGAACATATATGATATTATAAGTATGTAAATGATTATCTTATATAATTATAATAAATTTAAATTTATTATACATGATTTTATATCTCTTTTGAATAAATTCAAACTTGAGGTGAAAGAATTATGTTTTATTGTCATTTTAATAATGATTGTTTATGTTTAAATTTACATTGAAGGAAATTATATTATTATTTCCTAATGAATCCATTTTATTTTATTATCCTATGTTTATTTATTTAAAATTCATATTTTCCTCTCATGTTCCTCAATTTAAATATTCAAGATACCGAAAGAATTTTTTTAAGGAAAACTGTCTTAATTTCTCTCTTCGACCAAAATTACTTTCTCTTCTATGTCCATGTTTTCTAAAAATCTTTTGAATAATGTTTTTAATAATATAAATTAATTTTTTAAATTACTTTTCACCCAATTTTTATTCTTATTTTTTTTAAATGATTCTTCTTATCATTTACATAATGAGGTTCTTTTTACTAAAAATATGAAAGGAATATTTGTTTTAACATACACAACACAAATATAATTTCCCACTATTATAACCACTAAATACATTGAATATTCATTTATAGGTTTCAAAGGATATTTTTTAATAGAAATTCATTAATATTTGGGAAATTCTTATATTTTAAATAAGTTATTTTAAAGTAAAAATGGTATTTTCCACAGGAAATCATCCAATGATATTTTAAAATAATTTTTCATCTGTGATAACATCCCATAATATTAATTGTGATTTAATGTAGATTTTATCCCATGATACCATATATTTTCATTAATTGGATGACTTATGATGATGATTTAAGGATGATTCTATGAAACTTATTTCTTTGACAAGAATTAATCAAGTTCTGATGAAATGTTTATGAAACTCATTTCTTTTACATGGTTTATGATAAGAATTTGTAATAAAAAGTTTATGATCCCATTTATTTTTCATGGGTTAAGATATGATGAATTTTGTATGATCTTATGGAACACACATATATATTATTTTCATTATGTTATGTGTTTTATTAGAATTATATAGACCTCCAATTCATTGGGTAATTATAGATATATCATGAGATTTTAAGGACTGGAATGGGGAGTAAACCCAATTCAGTAAGGAAATTTATCTACTGTGATAGTTTTGGTAATTAAACTTAAATAAGGTTATTATACAACAAACTTATCTCTTGTCCAATGTTATGATCTCATGGATAATTTTGTTTAATTATTTTATGATTAATTTCTTAAGAACATCCAAAATTTAGGTCATGATTCAAGATTATGATCTACAATATGTAGGGTATAGTTTTTAAATGTTAATCTCAGGTTCTCAAACTCTTATTCTCATGTTATGTTTAAGTGATCATTGGTATCTCCCTTGTTTAACCTTAATATTCATATGAGCTCACCTTTTCTTATGTTTCCCTTCCCTATGATATAATGAAATATTTTAAGTATGACATGTATAAAGAGGATGATATTTGTAAATAACTAAGTGGGATATTCTATAGATCTCTTATAAATAATTTGTTTATTTATCCATTTTTCCAAATACACAAGACTTATATGATTTTGGTATGGATCGTAATGTTATGTATTAAATATTCAACTAATAAGATATAGTATTTATGAATTAAAAGTATAGGGTTTCTATATATACCGTCCCCCACACATATCTCAAAACCCACTTCAAAAAATTTCATTATTCATTTATCAAGAAATATCATTCTTAGAAAGAGATATAATGATTACTATGATGTAAAGATACAACTTGGGGTTACTTGGTAAATGTAAAAAAGGATGATCATGGACTCTTCTATTAGTTCCTTATAAAAGTATTCATGAATATGCTTTAGTTGTTTTCCATTCAGTTTAAAAGGGTATTATGGTTCAGTTCCTTTAATCTCAATTGTTCCAAATGTAAATATATTAGTTACTATAAATAATAAATTACATTTAGAATTAATATTATGAGACATGATCTTAATCCTAGAATAGAAAAACACTTTATATCTAACTTAAAAGCCTTTTTCTGGATAATTATATCATAGAAATATCTAGACTTCTCTTTATAAAGTAGGTAATTATCATAATCGTCTCTATTAAGTTCCTTTAGTTATATAATTTAGCGATTTATTTTCTCTCTATACTTTATAAACATTAGTTTCACTCTCTTTATATCCCACTAATATTTTTATTCCAACTCAATTGGATGTATAAAATTATTTATATAAAATATTATATAAGGGGACATTCCTATAGAGGTTTTTAAAGTAGTCATGTATTCCCAAAGTGCATCTTCAAGGTTTTTACACAAATCATTTTGGTTAGGATGCACTAAATTTTATAGAATTATTTTTATCTCTTTGTTGGTGACCTTGACTTTCCCATTTGTTTTTGGGTTATATAAGTTGAGGTCTTATGGTGTACTCTAAATTTCTTCATAAGGGATTATAAGTTCTTGTTACAAAATTGTGTGGATTGGTCACTGATTATTACTCAAGGAACTCTAAACCAAGAAATAAATATTTTATCTTCAAAACTCAATGACAATGTTGGAATTATCAGTTTAGGTTTATTTTTCTTCTATACATTTGGAAATATAGGTCATTTCTAATAGGATATAAAAAATTGACCAATGATATATAATCACCATACACAAAGTATTTCAAACAAAATGAAGGTTTTTGGGTTATTTCCTACCTTTTTAAAACTCTATCCATAAATTGAAAATTGGTACATGCTCTAAAAAATCATGTGATTTTTAAAATTTAGATATAAAAACCATCTTAAATAACTTTTATGACTATTATTTGATGTATAAAATTGTCTCTATATGTAATTTTATGAAAAAATGAAAGTACAAAGATAACCTCTTCTTCTGGGACACACTTACTAATCACATGGTCACTACATATCCACTATAAATAAGGATCCTTGTAGACATGAAACATTGAATATGATTTTAATTTAAAATCATGATTCTTAATAAAGAATGAGGTTACTTTAGTATGACAAAATAATTCACTATGTTAGTATAAAAGGGCCCTTGTGTGAATTTTTATAGCTTCTCACAAAGTAAAGAGTTATCTAGGGTCTTTTCAGAGTCTCTACCTTAATAGTGTGGGTCAACCTACTCATGTGGTCTGCTACTAAATTCTCAATTGCATTTTATCTTTTATCTCCAAGTTTAATTCTTATATAATTAACATATATCTCACCAATCATGGTTCTTCATCAGCCTTTTTGACCAAATAATTAAGTTTTTTATTATTAGCATAAACAACCAATTTATTACCAAGAAAATATGAATAAAATTTATCTAAAGAAACAACAAAAACCAAAATATCATTATATATTTTTTATAATTAATTTGGGTTGTGTCTATGGTGTTTTAAGTATAGGATATCATATGTTAATACCCATTGATCTTTTGGGATAGTATAGCTCCAACAGCTTAGTTTCAAGAACCATGTAACACTTCAACTAGGTCCTCTTATCTTGGCGGGTATATCACATCGGTTGTAATCAAAATTTCCTTAGGTTTTTCAAAATATTCCATGCATAAACCATCGAACACAAAAATAATTTCCTTTTTAATAAGGTTAGTAAAATTTTATCCAACCTTTCTTAAATCATTAGTAAAGCTCCTATAAAATCTAGGAAGACTTGAAAAATTATCTAATATGTCTCATGGTGGTAGGGTAAGGTAGTGTAGAAATTATATATACCTTATAATTATGTAATTAAATTACATACATATAAATTATGTTTCTAAAAACTTTTCCCTTCTACAGGATGAAATTATGTCTTTCAGAGTTTAAAACCAAGTTTTTCTAAAAAATGTATTTAAAACGTTTTCTAGATTTTTAATATTCATTTCAAATAATGTACCATAAATGGTAAAATCATCAATAAATTCCATTAACAATATTTTAATAGGGTCTGAAAAGATAATGACCATGAAATTTTGAAAATTACTAAGGGTTCTTTATAACCCTCGGTGAATCCTTATGTATGAAAACATACCAAAGGGACATGTAAATTTGGTTTTATCTTCTCCTTCTAGACCTATAATAACGTAAAAATAACTGGGGAATCCATCAGTAATATAGTAACAAAATTTCCTAGATAGACTCTATAACATTTGTTTTTCAAAATAGTTTTGGAAATTGTATTTTCTTATTACATTATTAAATCTCTAATAGTTAATACAGACCCTCCAACTATTCTAAATCATAGTGGGAACTACCTCATTATTCTCACTTTTCTTAATAATGAATCTAGTCTTCTTAGGTACAATCTAAATGATACTTACCCATTAGGATTATAGTACATGTTATATGATTCTATCTTCTAAGAGATTCTGTACTTGCTTTTTTTAAAACTTCCATGAGTGTCTGATTGGTCCTTATTTAAGGTTGTTTCACTAGTTTTGACTGAATTTCTAACAAAATTTAGTGCGCATATTTTATATGGATAATACCTAGAATTTATTTTAATGTCCAACCAATATCCTTCACATTTTATTTCATAATTTCTAGTAGTTGAATCTCTCTATAGGGATCTAATTATTTTGAAATTAAGTAGTTTTTTATTTTCTTTTATAAAAACCATTTTTAATTTTAGAGATAAGTATCTTCAATTCTCATTTATATAGGTTCTCTAGTGATGATTTAAACATAGTATTATCTATGATTGAAGCCTGTAAATGTAAGGTAAAATTGTTAGTGATATATTTGAGTAAATAATCAAAATATATTTCATATAATTCCTTAAAATATTTAACCTTTAAAAATATTTCAATATTTAACTCATTTTAAAAAATTAATTCGTAAACAAATTCTGGTGATTATAAAGCTTCTCAAATTAAAATTATGTCCTTATAAATTTCTAATTCTACTTTAAAATAATAATAAATATCATAATTGTTAATTTTTAGAATGTATTTTTCATCATGAGGGTAATTAATTGAATCTAAAATGTTAAATTATATAGTCACTTCCCTAAAATTATATAAAAATTTTACTTTATTTACATTTATTATGGTTTAAATATTTATAATAAATTTCCTAACTATAATAACAATGGAAATATATTTACCTATTTCTTCTTCTATGTTTAGAATAGAAAACTCATCAAGGAACAACGATCATTTCACTATTACTAGAATATCCTCTAGAAATCCAATTAGGTAAGGAGTACCTTAGTTGGGTAGCTATATGGAAACCCTAGTTATCTGGTGCTATTCTATCTAAAATAAATAATAAAATGAGTGATTCATAGAATTAATTGATGTACCCAATTCAAATAATTAATTTTTATGATTAACCTCTCCTATGGTGAAAGGGATAGTGAAAGTACCTAGGTCATGAAATTTACAAGGTAGTTGCAGAGTAAATATGGTAAAAACATTCTGTCCACCATACCTTTTCAATTCCTTAATGTTTCCTCTTCTTAATAAAAATATATCTAAGAATCCTTTCATACCTTGGGATTTGTTGGGTGGCCTCTAGAAAAGGAATATTTATCTCCAATCTCTTGAATGTTTCTAGAAAATATTGTTATAATCTTTATTCAATGGTATGTTTTTGTGGTTTTATTATTTTCAGAAAGAGAGATTGGGGTTGATATAGGTCTTTCATCTAGGCCTTTATCTTGTCTTTATTCATTGTGGGTATCTCTAGAGGTACTTCTTATTTAGGGTTTTTAGGGATAGATTATTCATTCTCCTTAAGATTACCACTTCTAACATCAACTCCTTGTAGTGGTTATTCATTTATTTTCACCTCCTTACCCCTAAATAAAGTTATAAAAATTATATTATATTTTGGGATAAAAATTTATTGGGTTGGGAATTTACCAAGACTTTGGTTTACCATGTTATTGAGGGTGTAAATGATTTTTCCAAATAATCCTTTTAGCTTTGTCAACTATGATCTACGAGTTGTGAGATTAGTTTACTAGTTAGTTTGGGACTCCATAAGCCATTTCAGCAGGTACTTCATATAGATTTCATTATATTTTTGTTGTTAGAAACTTGTAAAGGGATTAGATTTATGTCTCTTGAATGGTTGTGGATATAGTTTTATTATAAAACCTATAAGAGAGGTTTCCTTTGAGGATATTAGTTTATAGATACATGCTAAATGTTTGGATACTATTTAAATCTTTGGATGTTAGTTGGTTTTTTTTTTGTACATCATTTGGTACACAACTCCACAAATTTTTATTCCTTGACCTTGATGGAATCCATATTTTTAGTATTATAAGGTGTTCCTAAGCAGGCACATTCTTAGGGGTTTGTTAGGTGATACTTCCTAGAATTTATTCAATGTTAATTGTCTCACAAGAGAGGTTAATTATTAAATTTTGGCTTCAAGTAAATGAGAGTTAAAACTCTTTACCCCATGAAATCCTCTGGTTATAGATCTTGTGTCAAATTTTTGGTAATTTTGGGAAATCATATGTACCAAATCTCTAAATTTAGCAGGTGACCATTAGATCAGCACTCATATAGAGAAAGTATCCATTAATTTCATATCATTATCCATCAATATTTGGTAGAATAATATTTGGAAATAAAGGAATTCAAAAGTATAAAATGGGGAGGATGATTTCAAACACTTGAATGAATCACTAAACTCATAGAGTGATTCTACACTTTCTTGCTTGATTCCATAGATCTACTTTCCAATTGTGTACTCCTCAAGGAAGGGAAAAATTCCAGAGAAAACCCCTCTATATTTTCTCATGGGTGATGACCACTCTTGGTTAAAGATTATATATATATTATTTATTCAATCCTTCAAGTGAAAATGGGAAGACCATTTAGTTGATCTGAGATTTTGAGAATCCTCTAGGTTTGAAATTATGACAAATACTACTAAACTCTCTCAAGTGTTGATTAGGATAATTTCCTTCCAAGTGATGAAACATAGGTAGGAGTTTGATCCTTCTAGTATTTAGATCAAAATAAACATTACTATTTGGTTGTTGGAGCTCATTTTTGATATTGAAATTATGAGAATATAATTCTATTGAATCCTTATTCTATTGAGCTTAATTATCCTTGATATTTTAATTGCCTAAAGTAACTATGGTGGAGGAATATGATGAGGGTGGGAAATTTTCCAATGATACTGTGACAAACTTCCATTCCTATTATTTAGTGGTCTTTAATATGTTTTGGGACTCCTATCAACCAATTTTAAATCTAATATAAATAAAAATAAATATTGGGATCATGGTTTCCTCCAGAGAGGAGGGTTTTTTAGTGTACTTTTTTACTTGTTTTATGGGTTTAATATGTGTGAAAATAATGATTAAAATTGGGTAATAATTCAATTAGATTGGTTTTAACATTAATTTTTAATTATAGAGGTATAACCTTAGATTATTACCTCATTATTCTACTAAATCAGTATTCAATTTGTTTCCCATTCTCTCTATCTAATCAAATGATATCACACTAGTCACCCTAACCTGGAAGTTTCAGATTGAATAGGGAAATAAAATAATAATAGTATACCATAATATTATCTATCCTAGTTATCATATATTTCCAATAACTCTTTGATTAACCCATTTCTCGCCATCATTGGATATAAAGTAAATCTAAGTGGCCTATGTGTGTAAATTTTAGAATGAGAGATGAATATTTTTTTGAAAAAGATATATAGAAATACCCTACTAAGTAAGATATCAAACATATCATGATAAATAAATTGAATATATTGATTATTAAACAAAATAATTCATCTATAGGGAATGGGTAGACTACTTATATCAACCAATAATATCCAATATTACAATTATAAGATAGATTACAACAAAATAAAAAGAAATAAAATAATAGTAGTGGCAGCTCATCTCGATCAATGGAAGAACCCCCCCTCCCTTAAGTGAATATTCATCCTATTAAATTATGATTGGGATATGCATTCACACATCATAATATCCTTATTAATTTTTAAATGCACTAACTCCTCCTTCATCGCATGTAGCATCTTTGATATCCTCTTAGAGTTTAGTGCATCTCTCTCATTCTTCAATTTTTTCCGCATTTTTATCTTCAGGGTGTTGACTTCTTAAGATAAGCTCATCTTGAATATTCTAGTTTATTGATATTCTTCTAATGATCTATACCTTATTCTTATACTTAATTATCACTATATTAATCATCTATTGAATTTCTTCATGATTTGGATGAACCAGATAAATGAATATTTATTTTAGGATAGCTATCTATATTTTTGGGAAATTTAGTGTTTAGTATCCCTATGGGTTCTTTTCTGTAGCTTTTTTTTCATAAGATTAACCTCACTTATCCCCAATATATTTTTAGAGCCTTGATGTAATGGATTCATTACCCTTCTGTATAATTTATGGAGTGTCCTTCACCTTTATGTGATGTGTTTAATCATGGTGGTGCCTTAATGCAACAACTTGTGTGATATTTAAATACCAATATTATCCATGGGGATACCATTAATCAGCTTTCCTAACACTCATGTTGGGAACAATAACACTAAATTTGGCTTCATCACATGTACACAGTGCATGGATAACACCTATGCTAGAAAGAAATTTTCAAATTTTAGACTCCATGACACATACATTGAGTGTTGGATAATGCCTATGCTGGAAGGACTTTTTCAAATCATATCCTCCATGACACATATGATGATTTCTAGATGCCACCTATGTTTTCCACTCAATGACATGTATGTTGGTTCTCCTTTTCAATTTTTTGGCCTCATCCAACACAAATGAAAATACAATATTAGTATGGGATTATTCTAATATATAGATTAAATAGAATTAAGACAATAAAACCTCGAATTAAAATCATTCAAAAAATGAAATTCATGGATTCAAATTCAATTTATTTGATCCTTCAATTAAATCCAAAAATTAATTCACAACTAAAAATCATGTCTTAATCCATTTAACACATTAATTATAGTTTTTATAAAATAATTAATATGAATTATTTTTTAGGTTTTAGATCAATTAGGGGGATAAAGTCCATTTAAAATTAGTTGAAAATTTTAAAAAATTGGCTCTCATAAATAATCTTGAATAATAACAATATCTCAAATTTTATGCTAGTGCATCGAGTATAGATGGATAGGTACTTGTTTACCTCCCTTGATACTTCTGTACAATATAGTTTTGAATACCAACATGAATGTAACTTGAACTTCCATGAGATTTCATAGAAACTCAACCATCATTATTTTGAAATATATTTAATGATTTCATACAGTTTCATCTTATTCAATCTCCATAGAATTATATTTCCTCTATTATCTATCTATATAGATCATATTTCATAAATTTTCACCATAATAAACTCCTATATTTATTACTAAATATATCTAAATAATTCTATAATTTCCATTATTTATTTAAATATAAATTCAACTTGTTTTCCTTGTTAAATATGTACAATTATCCATGAATATGTAGGGAAAATTAAATTGTTTATCTTCTTAAAATTCAAGTAAAATTCATCCATTAAAGCCTTCATAGTTCCCTCTTTAATGATAGGAAACTTAAATATAGAAATATGTTTAACCTGAAACTATTGTGCCATGGGACCTATGATTATAGCATGATACATGTTAAAGACTAGATCCACCAATTTCACTCTATAAATACCTAAAATATAGAAATAAATCTCCATTATATTCTCCTATAAATATCTTCACATAAGTCTTCAAATATGGAAACTGATATTTATATTAAATCTTCTAGAAAAATAATATTCTAAATTTAAGCCCATAAAATCTAAAATATTTCAAATATTTTAATCTTATATAAGAAAAAATACTTCTTACATATCACCATGAAACATTTTAATATCTTATGTAATCTAATTAACATCTTATGTGGGACTTGGAATATATTATGTATCATCATATGGATGTTTTGTATCACAGTGATACCTCTAGAAATTTGCTAATTATTACCTATAGAATCTTATATATGCTTTTTAAAACATTACAGATCACTTTTAAAATATTACATATCATCTTATTGATGTTACATATCACAATGAGACCTCTGTGTCTTTTCCCATTCTATATACTCAATATCATGTGTATCCCTCTACTACTTTTCTCATTAATCATCTAACTATCTTTTCTCTAAATATCCTA
Organism: Viscum album; assembly: GCA_963277665.1. Classification (NCBI taxonomy): domain Eukaryota; kingdom Viridiplantae; phylum Streptophyta; class Magnoliopsida; order Santalales; family Viscaceae; genus Viscum; species Viscum album. Next base: position 93,592,575 of record OY728155.1, read on the forward strand.
TGATTCCTTGAACACTCATCACCTGATTACCTTGGTGTGATCCTTCTACTTTATCATAATGAATCCATGAATCCTCATTGAACTAATGATCCTTCAAATGATATGATATGATTCCTATAAAATATGATCGAAAAATTCTCCAAAACATCTTATGCAATTTTTATAACATCTTACTCAACAGTAAAACTCCATAATATATTTTGTAACATTGGAATATGTTATACAACCTGCTAATATCTTATCTAAATTATTTGATATCTTTAGTGGATAGGAAACTTCATGTCTTTATTATTTTTCTATAAACTCCATGGCTTGGCTAAATTATCCTTCCTCCACAACTATGACCTTCTATACATCCAAAATATTTCAGAACAATTTCTTTCTTCATAGTTCAATTCCACCCTTCTTGAATTCTAGAATAATACCATCACAACATAAGTTTATATAATTTTTTTCAAAATATCTTAAAAACTTTTGGAATGATACTTCTATACCTTTACCCTTGTCTAAATTAATGACTCAACCAGCCGTATTCATTTCCAAATCTCCTCCAGAACCTATTTAAGAAAGACATCTAAAACAAATCAAATTATATAATGGTTTCCTCATAAATATTCTTCTTTATTATAGTGATGAAACATTATGAATAGATACCATAAATCTAATACAAGTTTCCTTACATTGGTTTCTAAAAATACAATACTTCATTAATTCTCAAAGGGATGCTAATAGTCTCCCCTTTTGGATTTTTTGGAAACTCTATCATGAATACAATACCAATAAAATAGAATGAAAACAAACACATACCTCATAATATCTATGATGTTTCCATTTCTAAAGACTATAGATTCATGATGCTCTCTATAATGACCTGGTTTTTTGGGAATGGGTCAAAATCCCCACCCGATTTGAATTTATTTTCAAATATTGGCTATGATACTTTTTGATTCATTAATGAGAACTTGATTCTGAGAGTTTAATTTGACTTAAATGGTGTTTTTATGTTCTTTCAGAGGCTATGAGAGTGAATCAAGTGTTCAGAAGGGTTTTTGGGTGCATCAGAGACCTTGTTTTTTGGAAGCATCTGTAGGCACTCTGTTTAGAGAAACTGTTCCAGTTAGGGCGCAGAGTCGTGCGGTGGTGTCTGCAGAATTACCAAGGGTTTTAGCACGATTTTAGCATGGTTTTGAAAACCATGTGGGGTGGTTGTGTGAGGTTTTGTTCTTAGGTAGTGGTTTCCACATGGTTTTTTCACGGTTTGTAAAACTGTGCGGGTAAACTATGCAGCCTATGCATGTTTATTTTTTAAAAAAAATCTCTTTATTTTCTTTTTCATATTTCTTTTTTCATCTCATTATTTCATCTTCCTTACTTGCACATAGAAGGATGTGATCCACCCATCTCTTAATTCCACCGGATTTAATCCAACTCCTCCATCTGACCTTCTTTATTTAATCTATCAGAATTGATAGGATCGTATCGGTATGTCTAACCCCGTCCATAACAATTCTTCCTTTATTATTCATCTTATGGATCGTTGTTTCTATCTGAGCCAATTTTAGGGATAAATATGGAAAATCATATCTACATCGATCGTTTTTGAATTGTAGCATGATATAGGACGTTCTTATGTCTATGAGTCTAAGGTAGGTGTTGCATTCTTTTTTTGTGTTTTTTTAGAATTTTGGGTGGTGTGACCTTGGGTACATTTCTTGGAATTTTGATCAAGACCCCGTTATATCTAATATTTAATATTGAAATTATTTTGAGATATGTGGGATGTCATTGGGAATTCCCATTACCTTTTTCTCTTGAGAAAGGCCGGCTTAGAGGTAATTTATCCTTGGGGTATTTTGGACGGGGGTTCCAAAAGTGTTTAAATTGAATTTTGGTGGTTTGAAATGATTTTTATAATTTAATCTGGATTGATTAAATGAATTTAAGGAATTTAAGACCTCCATACTGACTTTCTATATTGGATAGTTTGTGCAATTAAATCATTTTAAATTGAGTTTCTTGATTAAACTAAATTTTTTGAATTCAATATATATGTAATTTCTAAATTGCATGTGATGAGACCCAAGGGTCATAATAGGAATGGCTAGGTATGTATTAGGATGGTATGGCCATTGGGATTGAGTGATACTAATCACTGTTTGGGATTGGATTGAATTTTCTAAAGGGGTTTTCACCACAGGATTGGGATATCATGGACATCGGTTTCAGGAATTATGAATGTTAGGTTGGGAATTCCCCTAGATACTTGGATGTAAAGTCCATTGGATTTGAGCGACATGGTAACATGGGCATGAGGTTCTAAAGATGGTTTGTCTTAAGTTTTTATTTAGTGATTACTACTCACCCGTTATGGACAAAATTCCAATTGAGTCATGTGCACACTAGTTGACTCTGTGATGAAGTTATTTTGACCACTCATGTGGGTAGAGTCCCTCAATAGTTGTGTCTTAGGTATTTATGGTTTGGGGGTTCATGTCATAGAATTCCACATAGAATATGAGGATACTTCGGTTGGTAGCAATGAGGCTATTGGGTTGGGAGTCGAGGTTTTCTGTGCATGAGTCCAGGGGTTGAGATATTTATTTGCAAACAAAAAATTTTGTTCCTCTTGTTGTCATGTCATGGGCTGACGTGAGCTTTCATGCAGGGGTTTTTAGGACCAGGACACTTTTGTTTGGGCATGCCTTCGGTACGTCGGTACTTTGAGACCCGAGGTGTTGGGAGTCATGTAGTGTAATGCTATAAGATTGAGGTGGAACATGAGGGTTCACTAAGACTGTGTTTATAGGGGTACCTTGGGCCATGGGACAAGGACCCTCCTTTCTTCTAGGATTCCAGCATTGTCCAAAGAAGGTGACACTCCCTGGTGGCTACTGAGCACTTGAGGGGGTTGTGTTTACTTATTTCATTGTATTGTTTACTTTTCTTAGATTTTCATGTCTACTTAAAAACATATACAAGGTATACACTATTGGATTGTATCTTACTAAGATTCATCACACACCCTACACGGGCCCTTTGGGATGTGTGTAGACTATAAAAATTTACGTACATGTAATGGATCAGCCTTAGGAGCTAGATCATAGTTCTGTTTGGAATGGATATTAGAATTGACCTTGAGGTCGTTCCCAGCTTAATTTTTTCTTTTGTTTAGTTTCCTATTCAGTTTTAGCATTCTTATTATACATATTTATTATGGTATTAGATGGTAAACACCTTGGATATTTTATTGTATGACCAGACATGGAATTCAGGATTTGTTTGTTTTGTTTTGAGTGTCTATAAGTGATTTGATGGAATGTTGTTCTATTTACATTCTTTTTTACTTGTTTCTATATTTCTTTTGTTGTTTATTGGTTTTGGATGTGTTCCTCTCTACAGTCCTGGTTCAAGTCTACTGAGCCTTTATTTATTCCACTTGTTATCTTATTATACTCAGACCAGTATACTATCTATTCTTATAGGGTATAGCCTCTCCATTATAACTTTTTACACCCTCCCTGCTAGTTGGAAACCATTTTCGTTCAGGGAGGTGGAACTAAGGCCAGTGGAAATTGGCCCATTAGCACTATTCATGTGGATGTTAGGGTTGGGGATTATAACAATGGTATTAGAGTATTTTTTTACCACTTTTCATGGTGTTACTATTTGGTATTATGGTAGACTAGAGATAAGTTGTTGTCAGAATTGGGTTTCAAACTCATGCTTTGGTGCATGTAGCCCCATGTACGATGGATGGATTGGGTTACCTTGGGTAGGTTATGCTGTTTTTAGTTTGCTCAGATTAAATTTTATATGATTTCCAACTTGGTGGCTCACATGGTTTGGGATGATTATTGGTCGTGATATGTGACCCTTGACCCGGTGTGGTAGGGAAGAATTGGACCTTGGACCAGTAAGTCAAGGTGTGGCTGTTGGATGTTTATAGGAATATTTTTAGGGTATTTAAATTTCATATAAGCATGTATTCCTTGTGAAGGGATAATACTATGTGAATAATATCAAATTCCATGTGTAAATGTGAAACTCCATGATTCAAATGCTTTTGAAATGTGAACTGTGATATTCCATACTTTATATATATATATATATATATATATATATGTAAGTGTGGAATTTTATGTGGCATGAGGGTTAGGGTTGGCTCTAATAAGAGCTAGTAGGTATTATGGATGAGGTGATTTTGATCACCATGACTGGGTGACTAAGTTGTCGGTTTAAGGCAACATGGTTGTCAGGGCGGGCATGGCCTATGGTTATTGTGATACTTGGCTCTTTTGAGTGTGGGTAAGGAGGCCATGAGGTTGGGATGTTGTGGGGCATGGTTACGATAGGGGAGAGTAAGGTTAGTTTTTATATGATAAAGTTTTACTGCTTTCCCTATCTGCAATATATATTTATATGTATATATGGGCTTTCTGGCCATTTTATGGTATTCAGTAGGTTCCTCCTAGATGGCTCAGATGGAGCATCAGGTGGGTGATGTTAAACTGACTTTAGAGTATGATTTGGTTTAGAACCCTAAGGGGTGGGCAGAGCATGAGACATAGGTATAGGACCAGGGGCAGGATCAGGTTTAGGATCTAGTGCAGGCAGGGTAGCTACCAGGTTTGACATCGTTCAGGCCATGGCTTGACGAGCAGCTTTGGTCTAGTGTGGTACGTGTCTTGAAGGGGATCAACATAGGTTATCAAAGATCAGATACCTCTATGTCCTATTTGAAATGTGAGTTCCAATCATAAGACCCATCACTTTTTTCAGGATAGGGTGGTCTGCATGCATCTGGGAATTGGTTAGAAATCAAGTAGATTATCTTTCAGAAGCTGGAGGTGCCTCCAGGATGGAGGGTCAAGCTGGAGGCATATATTCTTAGAGGTCCAGCTAATCATAGGTGGGATGTGTAGGTGAAATATCATAGACACAAGGGACTATCTTGGAAGGACTTTGAGGATAGGTTCTTTGAGCACTTTTCCCTAACAAAATTGGAAATAAGCCATATTCCAATAGTTTTGGGAAAACTGTTAGTATAGTTCATTTATATGGACCTATACAAATGGTTTGGCCAAAATTGTTAGTATAGGTCACTAATTTTGACATATACCAACGGTTTTCGACAAACCTTTGGTATAGTTGGGGACCTATACCAACGGTTTCTCTAAACCATTGGTATAGGTCGCCTATATGGACCTATGCCAATTGTTTTGGCCGAACCGTTGGTATAGGTCCATAATAGAGATCATATACCAACAATTTTCCCCAAGACGTTGTTATAGGTCCCCCCTATACCAACGGTTTGTCCAAAACCATTGGTATAGGTCCAAAAATCAAAGAATCTATACCAACGGTTCTCAAAACCATTGGTATAGTTACCTGTATTTTTTATGGAATCTTCTTACAGAAAACAATAAATAAATCAAATTTTAAAATATTTATGATAATAAAGATATATATTTATGAAATTATATTCACAAAAGTCATGTTATGTTAGTGGTTAGGTCATTCAATCATAAACCGGAGGTACTGGGATCAAAACCAATAGAATGGTTTTTTTGAAATACATATACCAACGGTTTTATGGAACCATTAGTATAGATTTTTCATATTACTTATACCAATGGTTTCTAAAACCTTCGGTATAGGTCTATACCAATGGTTTTTTCAAAATGGTTGGTATATAACTATCCCCGTGACTTACTATCCAATGATTCTCCAAACCATTGGTAAAAGATATACCAACGGTTTGGAGGCCTATACCAACGGTTTCAAACTGTTGGTATAGGGTATTTTTCTAGTAGTGTAAGACAGAGAGGATTGAGAGAGCTCGGTAGTTCGTGAGCCTTCAACAAGGTGACATGTCCATCATGTATTATGCAGCTGCTTTCACTATGTTGTCTCTCTTTGCGCCAAGTATGGTAAGTAATGACACCTCAATGGTGAGGCGCTTCAAAGATGGTTTATGGCACGCCATATGGGTGTAGGTAAACATCTTTGGGCTAGCCTCATTCTCATATATGGTGAATCATGCACTCATAGCCGAGGGAAACCTAATGTATAGGTCTCATTTAAGATGGGTGGTGACTTTAGGTGATGGTTCATATGATAGGAAACAAGGTTAGGATGATTTCCAGGTGGGTGGTTAGGCCAAGGACCCAGCTAGACCACCTCGTGGTAGCTCAGCGGAGTTTATCCTTCAGTGTTGGTAACTAAGGCATGTCTGGACTCAGTGTGAGAGGCCTATAAAGGAGTGTAAGGCATGTGGGTAGGTCATTCATCCTAAGAGGTTCTGCAAGTATCCTTCTCAGACAGTCGGTAGACAGGTACTGAGGCAGTTGTAGGATTCAAAGATCCATTCAGGATCAGTACCTGGCGAGGGTAGCTGAGGTTTAGTTACACACGGAGGATGTGGAAGAGATAGTGGGACCTAGCCATGGGGTCATTGTTCAGTGACCGAAGCATCACTGTAGGGAGGATAGGCTCCAGGTATCCATGAGTCAACCCAAGTTCATGTTGTGGAGCTTCTAGGGGTGGAGTAGGTTGGGGAGCTGATAATGGTCAAAGGTACGCCGCAGGTGAGGCCATAGTTTTTTTTTCTTCTTTTCTTTGGTATGGCCTATTGAGGTGTGTCCATTTTTTCATGGTCATTGATCCATGTCCTTTTTGAGTGCATGAGGTGCACAAGTTTTATATAGACTAACCAAGTGCTAGTCAGTGGGTAGGAACCATCTCTGATGTGTGATCTATATATATGAGGTACTTGGCATTAGGAGAATCATTGGATGCGTATTTTGAGGTGCTTAGACATTGGGGCATCTGAGGGATGTGGGATACATGAGGTTCCTTGTCCATTACAGCATTGAGGATATGGGTTTTTTATTAAGGTTCAAGTAACTGGGTTTTTTTGATAATCCATGGGATGCAGGACCTAATTGTGACATGGGTGTCATGGGCATGATGCGGGAACCAATGTGGTGTGGGATGTGATTGGGTGTCGGGAAAGACACGGGAGCACCTGGTGAGGTGCAGGGGTGAAGATGTGTCATAGGAAGACCTTGGGTCTAGAAATATGTCATTGTACCTTGATTGAATTGAGATTTGAGTCAGGATTGATCGGGATAAGAAATTCATAAGGTGGGGATCCCCTTCAGGAAGTTGGCCTATACCCTTGAGACCATGGTTGTTTAGGTTTCTGGGATGGGATGGGAATGTTTGGTAACATATCCATGTTTTTTATAGCTCAAGGATGATATATGTTAAAGGGGGGAGATTGTAATGACCTAGGTTTTTGGAATGGGTCAAAATTCCCATCCGGTTTGAATTTTTTTTCAATTAGTGGCTATGGTACTTTTTGATTTGTTGATACGAACTAAATTCTGAGAGTTTTGTTGGCCTCAAATGGTTTTTGGGGGTTTTTTTGGAAGATAGGAGAGTTCCTCAAGTTTTCATTAGGGTTTTGGGAGCATCGCAAGCCTGAAGGCCTGGATTTTGGGAATCAGCTATAAGTGCATTGTTTAGGGAAACCGTGCGAGTCAGGGTGTAAGGCTGTGAAAATGCGTATGCATAATTTCATAGGGTTTCCACATGGTTTGGAAAATCATGTGGGGTATCTATGTAATCCTGGGTCCATAAGAAATGGATTCTGTATGGTTTGTAAAATCATGTGGTTAAACCATGCGTCCTGTGCAGGTTTCTTTTTTTAAAATTTTCTCTTGATTTTCTTTTTTCTTATTTCTTTCCTCCTCTCCCTCTTTCTTCTTCCTTATTCGTGCACAGTAGGGGTGATCCACCCTTCTCCTCCTTCCACCATATTTGATCCAACTCCTCCATCATACCTTCGTTATTCAATCCATCAAATGTTATAGGATCATATCTGTAAGGCTAACCCTGGTCATACCACTTCTTCGTTGATATTTCATCTTACCGGGCATTATTTCCATCTATGCCAATTTCAAAGATAAAGATGGAAACTTATATCTACGTTGATCAACTTCGAATTGGATCTCGAAATCTGATGTGCCTACATCTATGATTCTATGGTAGGTGGTTCATACATTATTTTATGTTTTTGTGTACTTTTGGGTGGTGCAGCCTTTGGTGTGTTTTTTGGTATTTTGAGCAAGAATTTCTTATATCTTATATTTCATATTGAAATTATCGTGAGACCAATGGGATTTCATTAAGAATTCCCATTAACTTTTTCTCTTGATCAAGGCTGGGTTAGAGGGCGTTTCTCCTTGGGGTATTTTGACTGGGGGTTCCAAAAGTGTTTAAATTGAATATTTTTTCTTTGAAATTATTTTTTTTTAATTTAATTTGTATTGATTTAATGAATTATAGGAATTCAAGACCTCCACACTAACTTGTTATATTGGATAGTTTGTGAAATTTAATCTTATTAAATTGTATTTCTTGATTAAAGTAAATTTTCTAAATTAAACATATATATAATTGCTAAATTGCATGTGATCAGACCCAAGGAGTTGTGATGGGCATGGACTAGGGTTTATTGGGATGGCATGGCCATCAGGATTAAGTGATGCTGGTCATTAGCTAGGCTTGGCCCAAATTTTCATGAGTGGTTTTGGCCATTGGATTGGGCATTGTGGACGTTAGTTTGAGGTAGTTTCACTATCAGGTAGTTCATGGCCCGGGATACTTAGATGGAAAGGCCATCAAATTTGATTTACATGGTCATAGGGGCACAATGTCACAAAGATTGTGTGGCTTAGATTCTTTTTTGGTGATTTATGCTCACCCGTGATAGCCAAAGTGATGATTGAGTCATGTGAACATAGTTTGACTCTGTGATGAGGTGGTTTTGACCACTAATGTGGGTAGAGGGCCTTGATAATTGTGGATTATGTATTTATGTTTTTGAGGTTGTTTTTGTAGAAATCCATGTGGAAGGTAAGGATCCCTTGGTAGGTAGCAATGAGGCTATCTGGTTGGGATCTAAGGCTTTCCATGATTGAGGCCATGGGTCTGGATATTTATTTGAAGATGGGCATCATTGATCCTCTGGTTTTCATTCCATGGGATGATGTGTCCTTTTGAGCAGTGGTCCTTGGGATCCAGACACTATTTTTTGGGCATGCCTTCGAGACATCAGTATTTTGAGACATGAGGTATCAGGAGGTGCACAGTTCCTAGCTATATGATTGAGGTGGACTTTGAGGGTTCACAAGGACTTTTGTGATTATAGGGGTAACTTGTGTTAAGGACAAGGACTCTCTTTGCTTCTAAGATTCTGGTGTTGGTCGAAGCAGGAGACACTCCTTGGTGGCTGTTGAGCACCAGTGGGTGTTGTGTTTATTTATTGCATCGTACTATTAAATTTTCATAAATATGTATGTTTTCTTAAACATGTATACTAGGTACGCACCATATGGTGGAATCCTACTAAGATTAGTCGCACACCCTACATGATCCCTTCGGAATGCGTGTAGACTTTATGGATTACGTATAGGTAAGAGATCATCCTCAGGATCTAGATCATAGTTCTTTTTGGTATGGATATTAGCATGGACCTTGAGGTCATGCCTAGATGGATTTTTCTTTTGTTTAGTTTCCTTTTCAGTTTCATCATGCTTGTTATACATAGTTACTATGTTCTTACATGGTCAACACCTTGGATATTGTATTGTATGGCCTGGAATGGAATGTGTTCTTTGTTTGTTTTATTTTGAGTTGCTATAAATGATTTGATGACATTATATTCTATTTACTTTCCTCTATATTTGTTTCTATATTTCCTCTGTTGTTTATTGATTTTAGATGTGTTCTACTCTGCAGGTCTGGTTCGAGTCTGCTGAGTCTTTATTTCCATTTTGTGTTATCTTATTATTCTTGAACAATTATACTATCTTTTCAAAGAGGGTATATCCTCCCCACTATAACTGTTTACACCCTCACTACTAGTCAACATACTTTAGAATTTGGGTATGTGTGCCTAAGGCCAGTGGCACCCATCCCGTTAGCATTGTTCGAGTGGCTATTCGGGTCAGGGATGCTACACTCTCTTATCCCCCTTTTTCATCAAATCTAAAGAAAATATTCTACTAAAAGTAAAAAATTTAAAATATTTAGAAAACCTTTACCTAAAAAATGGGTAATATATTCATATATTTTATCATAATATTCCTATTTTCTTAACATCAGACAACACGATCTCCAATTCTTTGATATCAATATTTTCATAAAAATATTCTCCTTTATCATTGAATAGAATATAAGTATTTTTTATAAGACTTATCCCCCTTTATCACTATGGTCCTTTCATAAAATTTGAATATACACGGAACCCTATCTTATAAAACACCTCAAGGATCCTTTAGTTTCTAGAAAAATCATCATTTGTTCATATTGATTCCATATTTGAGCATCAAGCCCAAAAGCTCCATCCAACTATAGCGTCATTCTAAAATATTTTCTGTGAGGGAACTGACCACTTATGAAATATTCATCAACAAAACCCCTAATCCTACCAATTCTGAACTCAATGTAAGAAACAATTTTTTATGTCAATAACTCCAATATTATCCATTTCACTAACTTACTTCCATAAGTTTCAAGAATCCCAAGAAATTATCTTCTACCAAGGAACCGCCATTCTAACTTAATTACACATTCACAAAACTATTAATGAATAAACCATGAATCATTGTGTGTGTGTGTTATACTATATTTATTTTTCAAATATTAAATCCAAATATTTATTTCATATAATAGATTCTTTAGTTCCTCTACTAGGTGTCTTTTCATATTTTATGAGTAATACTGTTCAGGTATTTGTGTCAAAACACCCCCTGAATGTCTCATCTCTGTTACCAAATATATAATTGAAATTTAGTATGAGATTCATCCATATCTACAAGTCCTTATATCCTAAAAAAATCAGATGATATAATATACTATATTTAAAAAAATAAAACATGTAAACTCTTTTTTTATTTCTTCTTTATCAAAGTGTTATCTTCCATCTTCAAGGTCTGATTCTTATTGATTAATATGTTCTATTGACCCTAACACTTCAATTAGACATTGATACCAATTTTAATTTATCTTAAACCTCTTTATCAACTCATGTACTAAAAATTATATATTCAAAAATATATAACTTGTATTACTATAATATTAATTGGATCTTCGGATGATGCCCTGATACCACTAGGGTTTTTCAACACAATCTCCCCATGGATAATATCTCCCTAAAAATCCAAAAATACATCAAAAATAGTTATATAATTTAAATACATTGAGAGTGTGGATATTATAATTTCCTCATATTGAGTAATATGGTATCACCATGAACTACCATAGTTCCTTTGTCCTCTAGTTTATAATCTGTCTTTAGATTTGAAATAGTTTTGATAGAATCTAACTTCACTTAACTTTCCTTGGGATTTTTCTTTTCTTATTGTACCAAATCACAATATTTTCCTCCTTGTAAACTCTTTAAAAAAATATCTCTTGATACATCACATATTGGGATATTATTTTCTGAACCTTATTACTACCTTTTTTATCCCAACATGAATCATTAGATGTAAAAAACACATACTTTGTTTTGGAATAATTATTTCACATGAGAAGATTTTAGAATCCTTTTGTTTTTATAAATATTTCTCTTATATTTCTAAGATACTTTGTTAAATAATAAATTTTGGAAATCCTCTTAAAACCACTTTAATCTTAGATATCTTATTCAACTATCTCATAAAATCCATTTTTCAAAAGAATATATTTCTCATTGAATGCACATTGATTTTAACAATTCATTCAAGGTTATATTATCCATAAATATTAACTAGAGACTTGATTATAATATTAATAATTATTTGAATTAAATGTTTACCTTCATTTTTATGTTTGTTAAATCCAATTTGAAAAACCTTTATCAACTTCTCAATAATTAATATAATTGAATACTTTATAATAAAATATGTAAATATGGCCATACACTCTATAATAAATCACATGACTTCATACTTTCTCCTGAAACACATCCTTTTGTATTTATCTATTGTAGGTAACTTCTTGGGATTATTTTAATTGAATCCATTATTTTCAATTTTATTTTTAATCTTCATGGATTTCTTCATCTTAATCTTTATAGGGGTTCTATCTTGGACAATGTCATGTTACTATGGAATATAGCCTTTGTGATATCAATGTTTTTTATTATTCTCCTATAATTTGACGTACTTTCACTTAATATTATTTTAACATTCCAATAGATAATCAAATAAAAAAAATATATCATATTTTATAATAGTATTACCCTTAAAAATTGGTTATTCCACTTGATTATTAATCAAGATCTACTCTTTTTCAAGTTATTAGATCTTTTTTTATTCTTGATTCTTAGTGAGAATCCATGTATTCCTTGATAATTTTTCCTTTAGAAACTTTATCCTCCTATTTATTGTAAATATTATCCAATGTGACAATTTTTTCTTTCATTTTGGTTTTCATCTAAGAAAATGAATCCTTAAGGATTTCCTTCTCTTGTTTCATCCCTTGTTTCTCCAAAAACAATTCTTCCATGTATGAAGCAAGTTCATACTTCTTGGCCTTAAAATTTTGAACTTTTTTGAGACATGAGCCTTCTTTTTGCAAATGGTTTTAATATTATGGATCTTTGAGGACACTTCATCCAATTATTTAGTTTAGGTATCATTCTATTCTCTGAGATCAGTGAAAACTTCAATTAATCTTTTCCTTCAAATTTTTCAACCTCAATATTTAATACATCAATATAGATATCATGTTCCTTATTCTTTATTATTAACTTTATTACTTATTCTTTCAATACTATATCTTTTTCCTATGATAAGTAAACAGATTCCACCTTTGGACTTCTCGATATCTCATCAGCATATATGGATCCAATATTATCCATAAAATCAAGAATGCACACTAATCATATCGAAACATTGAATGAAACAATAAATTCACAATAAAAAATATTCACACCTTATTTTTTAAATGTACTATAATACTTTGATTGAATCTCACAATCAATGAGAAGTTTTCCAATATATAGAATTCCCTTGGATTTATTCCTCTTCATGATATTCTTTCCCTTTACCATGTCACCAAAATATTGTAATGGAAAAAAAACATAACACCAAAAAATAATTAAATCAAATAATAAGAAAAAATTAACTAAGAAAAACATATGCTTTGATATAACTTTTTATCCCCACATGGATCTTTAGTGATAGATACACTAAGATTGGGGGAATCAAGGTATGAAAATTATTCTAATTTAAACCAAGTAGTTCTCAAACTCTAATCACCCTAAATTAACTTTTCCATATTGTTATTAGGTTCACCCTTATTTTATTATTTTTATGATGATCTAATTGGTTTTATAATTATTTATTCCTTTGATAATTTGGATCATTGATTTCTTAACCCACACCCACAAATTTATTTATTATAGGATGTAAATAAAGTATGAACAAAAATCATAATAATTTTACTTGGTTCACTTACACTTGGATAATCTAAAGATCAAAAAACAACAGTATTAAAAAGTACCAAAATCTAATAAATCACGTTTTTGCTAGTTTAGTTTAGTTAACTACAAGATTTATGTCACTCCCCATACAAGGGCCACTCCCTAACTCCTCTCTCAATTCTCACTACTTTAAAAAAGGAAAATTATTTGAATGAAGGTTTGAATAAAAAAAATATCACCATTGTTGTGTTAATGTACATTTTCTATATAGATAGGTTCTCATTAATCTCCCCTTAAGTCTCTTCCACAATCTAGTTGTGAAACCCACCATGAATACATCTTAATATTCCATAAAATTTAATAGAAACTCAACCCTAGCTCTTTAGCAATACCTTCAATGAGTGTAAACCCTTTTATATTATTTCATCTATATGTAATTATCTTTCCTCCCTAATCTTTCAATATATATTAGTTTTAATTAATTTTAAAAATAAAAAAACTTGTCATGTTTACAGAGAAAGATATCTCCATAATTCTATATTTATAGAAATTCATTTTATATATTTTAAAATAAATTCAAATTATTTCCATCTCTAAAGATATAAAATTAACTATGAGTATGATTGAATTTTTTTCCATATATCTTATTCAAATAATCCATTAAAATACTCATATTCCCTACCTTAAATATAGGAAACTAAACTATGGAACTCTATTTTACCCTATATTATTATGACATGGGACCTCTAAGTGTAGTGTCATTCATAGTCAAAACCATATCCACTAATCCCACTCCTTTAATATTCTCACAAAAATATTTATATAAATCTTCAAATATGGATAAATTATTTCCATTAAATCCTATAGAGAATGTATCATCTAATTTTAAGCCCCGAAAATCTAAAATTTTACAAAAATCTTGATCTTATATAAGAAATATTAAATCATTCATATCACCTTGAAACAATATAATATATTATGTATATAAATTAATATCTTAAATACCATTATTAATATATTACATATCATTGTATGGATGTTATTTATCATAGTGATACCCCTATAAATATGTTAATTATTCCATATGGGATCTCACATGTGATTTTGAAAACATTATATATCACTTGGAATATATTACATATAATCTTATGGATGTTATCTATCATATTGATACCTATAGAAAAATTTTAATTCTGAATGTTTAATATCATATTTATCCCTTTACAATTCATCTCATAAATCATTCAACCATCATATCTCCAAACATCCAACAATTCCTTCCACACTTATAAATTGATTAGTACAATGTGATCCTATTTTGTCTTTTAATGACTCCATGCATCCTCATTGAAATAATGATATTTCATAGTATATGATATGATTCCTCAAAAATAAATTTGAAAAAACTCCAAAATATCTTATGCATCTCTATAACTCTATAATATCTTCCACAACTCCACCATATCTTATAAGACTTTTAGAATATCATTTGTATACAGGGAGATTCATGACTTTGTTATTTTTTATGAACTCCAGGGCTTGAATAATTATTCTTCCTCTAAATATCCAACCTTATTTACTTGTAGAACATTTCAAAACATTTATTTTTTTAAAAATCAATTTTAGCATTCTATACTTATAGAACACCTCCTTTACATATTAACATTAACTATATTTTAGATCATATTAAAAACATTGTAAATTTTTCTTCAATAACTTTATACTTATCCATTTTCAAGAATCAACTTGAATTCTTTATTTCCAAAACACCTCCAACTCATCTTCCAAATTTACTTATAGAAAAAAAACATCAAGAATAGTTTAATCATCAAGATTCGTATTTTTTATAGTGTTGAAACATTATGGATAGAAACCACAAATCCAATAAATTATAAATTAATTTAGTTTCTGATAAATCCAAAACTTTGTAAATTATAAATTTGATTATAAAAATATACTCCTTTTTATTTGTTGTCAATAATATAATTAATCCAATACCAATCAAACATCATGAAACCAAAAAAAATCATAAGATTCATGGTGTTTCCACTTTTAAAGATTTTAGATTCATGTTTCTATATTATCCACCTATGAAATAAAATCCAAATAATATCCCCAACCAAGAAATGTATATTATTTTTAAAACTTATACCTTGATAAATAATTTAAATATATTTAGATTTGTTACCATACATCCCATATCTACTCGATAACAAATAACACAATCTCCAATCCTTTGATATATATATTTTCATGAAAATATTATCTATTGTCCCTGAAGAGAATAGGGGTATTTTCATTAAATATTCCCCCCTTTATAATAATGTTACTTGTATAAAATATAGATAAACTAGGCTCCCACTATTGTAATACACTTTAAGGATACTTTAATTTATATCTCAATATTCACTTGTTCATAATTATTGTAGATTTAAATTTCATGCTCAAAAAAATTTAGACTATAAATTCATTATCAAATATTTTTATTGAGTGAAATTAACACTTAACAAGGAGTTATCAAAACAATATCTAATCCTATTGAGTTAGAACTCGTTTTCATAATAAAGAGTTCAATTCAATAATAGAAATTTGGTCCATTGTACTCACTTGATTACATAAATTTTAAGTTTCCATAGAAATTAACTTCTATTAAGGAACTCCCCTACTATCTCAATCACACTTTCACAAAACCATTATTTAATAATCTATGAATAATTGAGTGTCTATATAAATACTTGGCCTTAAACATTACATAATATATTTATTTCAACTAGATTTAACTTCCTTACATTCCCAAAGATATTTTTGGTTTAGTGTTTTATAAAGTAAGGACATAACTCATACATTTCAACCCACACTCATAAAATGTGGGTACCATTAAAATAGTATCCTTTTCTTCCAAAACATAATATTTTTAACACAAAACAACAACATGTTTTCATTGAGAAAACTTCATAAAATTTAACATGACTTCCTTCTTTCTCTTACACATACTTATAAATTGTGAAAAACATTTAAAAAAATGGGATATGAATAAAAATCTCAGTAAGGGATATAAAAATAAGGAAATAAACCATTATTTCATGAATACTTATAAACACATGAAATCATTTTCATAAAGACATACTTCTCACCTAAATATACTTACTTTCTGAAACATGATACTTATTTAAAACAATAAATAAAATATATAAAACCATAAGGGTATATTGGGGAATTAATTATATTGTAAACCTCATAGATACATTATGATTTAGAACCCTCGGTACTACCTTACAATGTAACCCTCGTGACTACCATATGGTATAACCATCACAGTTACACTTAGAGTAACCATAGGGAAGACCTCCAACATACACATGACCAATGAATTAAAGGGAGATATAGGCCCAGTATTCATAATAAATAATTCCCATGAACCACAAAAAAATCATAAAACATTATAACTTTAATAAAAACCATTCCTTTCGAATTTTGAAAAAAAAAAATCAAAGATGGTTTTTAAAAAATAGTCCCTTAAATATACCATATCATTTAATCAATAATTAATAAAAGTTGTTGAATATGTATACTCACTATAAATACACATAATAAAACATAATATAATATTAATTCATTTCAAAAATAATCTGATTAGGACAAATTCAATGATGTAGATGGATAACCCAAAGAATTGAAATTGGGTTAAGAATTCCCTTACCTAGTGTTCTTATTACTTAAAACTTGTTTAAGCCTCATGTATAATGGTTAATAGAGTAATATTAATATTTTATAGAAAAATATTCATGTTTATAATATGTTATATGATCATTTTATAACATAATTTGACCCATTTATAAATATTATTTTGTTATTTCCATTGTTTCATGTGCATGCTTCACATGATTTCCATGGTCAGTTCATAAAATATTTTCTTGTCGAATGGAAGAGAAACTCTAAAAGTAGAACAAAATAGTTTTAATATATTTACGTAATATTAAATGATGTCATAAATAATTTTGGTTATATTGTATGATGATTAATCATTAGATAATTCATTATTGATATTTTTTAGATCATTTCGGAAGTTCTTCGATAATCATGAACTTGTTTCATCATATACCTTTAATATAATTCATAAACGTTAATTCCAGAACATAAGAGAGGTCATATCATACACAATAAAAAAATTCTAACTGATATAAATTTTTTTACAATGATCTTTGAAGGATGTAAAGGAAATTAGAGGCACTACTTCCATGATGTTGGTAAATTGACACATCACGGATGGTGTTTTTATTTTTAGAGTAAGAGGAACAGGAGAGGAAGAATGATGATGAATTTTTCTATAAACTTGATAAAAATAATTCATATATATAATACTATATTTTAATTCCTCATGTATAAGGGGTGGATAATAGTGTATTATAAAATAAAATAATTGAAAATAAAACACTAGAAAATGAAAGAGGATCTTTACCTCTTGATCTCTTCTCCTTGATATCCTCCTTAAGGCCTTTGGTTTTGGCCTTTTGGTGAGACCAGTAGGTCTTGGACATGAGGAAGAGCCTTGGGAAGGGTATTGGGATGAATTTATACAATACTCAAATCTTTAGAGGTGTGAGAGGAAGAGGGGGTGAGGGTGGTATGCATTGTGAAAGTGAGAGAGTTTTTAATTAATTTCAAAGGACCCTTCATTAGTGGTATTTGCAGCACCATGGTCTTGCCCATGGTTTTTTACCATGATATTGTCCAATTGGGAAACCTAATATCATATTTTAATCCTCAAGAGTATAACAGAATTATTACATCATTATCACATCATTATGATGTTATTAAACACCTGAAAACTTAAAACTGTATTTTTATTATTCACTGAAAATTCAATTATCTCGTAAAAATCCCAAAAATTCACCCTAACCATTATTCAATTTGTATAATTCAAAAATTAATTCCATTTTCTAAAAAAACCTTTCTAAATATTATTAATTTAATTTTTAAATAAAATCATAATTTATTCAAAAAATGATAATTTTAAAACTATAACTCATTTTATATCACCTTGAAAAATTAATCAACATCTCATTATCTTATAACCTTAAGAAAATAAAATAATAATATGATTTACTATTCACAAGGGTCATATTACTATTCCTATTACTATTCATAAGGGTATGTTACTATTCACCAAAAAAACAATTTGGTTTTGTTAGACTCCAAATAACTTAGTGATCACAACCATAGATGTCCATTTTAGAAAATTAAAATCATAAAAGAGGAAAAATTATGTTTAACAGGTAGTTTATAACTATCTCCTTAAAAAAAGTTTAATTATGCAGATATTTAGTGTTTCATTCATTTTAATTTATTTTTATAACCTTGGGGTGTTATATTCTCCCCACCTTTTAGAAATTACATCGAAGCAATTTTATTTAATTATTAAACAAGTGAGGGTACCTTTACCTCATAACATTTTCAGATTCACATGTTTCTTATTCAACCAAGTGGTTTCTCCACAATACCTTTACCTGGTGGATTAACTTATTATATAGTACTTTTTCTCTTCAATCAAGAATCGGAATAGGTTTCTCTTTATAAGAAAGTTTCTCTTCCACTTGATCTTCATATGGGCTTGAAACATGAGATGAATATATCACATAATTTCTCAACATCAAAACATGAAAAACATTGTGTACCTGAGATAAACATGGAGTCAAAGATACTTTGTAGGTGACTGGTCCAACTTTCTCCATGATTTCATAAGGTTCAATGAACCATGGGCTTATCTTTACTTTCTTACTAAAATTTATAACACTTTTACATGGTGAGTTTCTAAGAAAAACATGATCACCTACCTCGAAGGAAAAGTCTTTCCTCTTGTTATCTTTATAACTATTCTACCTACTCTGAGCTATCCTCATGTTTTGCTGGATTATCTTCACTTTCTCTTCTAATTCCAGTCACATTTACTTCTTTTCCCAGACTTCATCTCAAAATACTATATTTTGACACTGCATCCCATATAATGCCTCAAAAGGTTTCATATGTATACTAGAATGAAAACTATTATTATAAGAAAATTCAACTAAATAATTATGATGATCTCAACATCCCTAGTAATCCATTGAACAACCTTGAATAATATCTTCCAATGTTTGAATAATCCATTTTGAATGCCCATCTTATTGAGGATGAAAAGTTATGTTAAATTTTAATTTTGTTCCCAACAACTTTTGAAGGCCTTTTCAAAAGTTAGAAGTGAACCTAGAATCATGGTCAGACACAATGGAAAGTGTAACTCCATGTAACCAGACTATCTCTTCGAGGTATATTCAATAAAGCTAATCCAAATACATATTATCTCCAATATGAAGGAAATGAGAATATTTAGTTAGTAGATCAATGATAACCCAAAGTGAATTGTTACCTCAAGAATTCTTTGGTAGTCCCACAATGAAGTCCATGGATATATTTTCCCATTTCCACTCTGGCACTGGTAAAGTCTGAAACATCCCCTTCGGTAACTTCCGCATTGCTTTAACATGTTGACATGTCAAACATTTTATGATAAAATCTGTTAAATCTCTTTCTATTACATCCCACCAATAATACTCTTGATGTTCTCTGTACATATTAGTACTGCCAGTATGAATTAAAAATAGAGAAATAAAATCTTCTCATGAGAACTCTCTCTTTTGATAAAAATCACAAGGCACACACAATCTTTTTCCAAATCCCAAAACACAATCTTTATCAATGTTAAATTCTAGAAACTTATTGATTTTAACTAATTCTATTTTTTTCTGTTTCTCCTTGTCTGCTTTATATGCTTTCTTAATTCAATATGACAAAGATAACTGCAATGAAACCTGAAAAACAGAGGAATTCCCTGCCCCAATAACTTTCATGAAAAAATTCTCTAAATAATTAATCAAAGGGTCTTGTTCCATCCATAAAATATTTAATGATGCATGATTTGTTTTACTCAATTCATCTTCCAGTTTGTTTTCTTTTCTAGAATGGTAATTGATCATGCATTCATAATATTTTATCAATTAAAGCCATCTTCTCTACCTCATGTTTAATTCCATATTAGTGAATATACACTTCAAAATTTTATGGCCAGTATATTTTTCACATGTGGATCCTTATAAATGATGCCACTAAATTTTCAAAGAAAAAACCACAGCTTCAAATTTCAAATCTTGTGTGGGACAATTTAACTCATGAGGTTTTATTTGGATTCAAGATTAAGAAATTACTTGATCATTCTGCATAAGAACACAACCAAGTACATTTAATTAAGCATCACTATTGTTGAAAAACACACTATTTCTATTAGGTAGGGTCAAAACTGAAGCATTCGCCCATATTTCTTTCAATTCCTAAATACAATCATAACATTCTTTTGTCTAGATGAATTTAACTCCTGTTAGAGTTAACTTAGTCAGTGAACTATATAACCATGCAATATTTTAAACAAACCTCTGATAATAGCCTTCCAAACCAAGAGAAATATGAATCTCAGTTATATTTTTGGGACTTGTCCATTAATCAACAACTTTATTTTTAGCCGGATCAACAGTTATGTCATATTTAGAAACAATGTGACCAAGGAAATAAATTTGTTTCTACCAAAATTTAAACTTTCTAAATATCTTATATAGTTTATTTTATTTAATGTTTTGAAAAAATACCCTTAGATTTTTTTCATTCTCCTCTTTACTTATAGAATATAACATAATTTCATCAATAAAAACAACCACAAACTTATCCAATAACTCATGAAATATTCTATTCATAAGATCCATTAATACAGCATGTGAATTAGTTAACGAAATGGTATATCAAAAAATTCATAATGACCATATATAGTTTAAAAAGTTGTTTTTGGAAAGTTATCCTCCTTTACCTTCAGTTTATGGTACCCAGATCTCAAGTCAATCTTTGAAAAAAATTGAGCACCCTGAAGCTGATCAAACAATTCATTCATGTGAGGAAAATTATAATTATTCTTAATAGTAATTTTATTCAATTCTCTACAATTATTTAAAAGTCTCACGAAACTATATTTCTTTTTAACAAACAAAATAGGATCTCCCCATTGTGAATTTCTTGGATGAATTAAGCCTTTTTCAAGGCACCCCTACAACTAATTTTTCAATTCATGAAGTTACATTTGATCCATTCATTAATGGGGATTTGAAATTGGATTAGCATCAGGAACTAATTCAAATGTGAATTCAACTTCCTAGTCAATTATAACAATAGGTAACGTATTAGGAAAAACATCAAGGTATTCATTTTCTACTCACACATTATTAATATGAAAAGTTCCCTTGATTTCAATAATATGATCAAGATAACTTTCATTTCTATATTTCAACAGTTTCTCAGCTTCTTGATATGTTATCAATTGTATAGGTCCATTCTTTTATAAAAACTAAAACTCTTTCTAAAAATCAAAATATTTATCTCTACAATCAATCTTACCATGATAAACAAAAATCTAATCCATACTCAGAATGAAATCAAACTCTAATAATGGAAAACAACAAGGTTTGTAGGTAATTTCTTTCTATATATAACAATAGTAAGATCCTTTAAATTACATTTTTCTGTAACATTTCCACTGGTGATTTAACAATAAGGTATATTCTTATTTCTTGAGGTGATATTTCAAATTCACCAGAAAATTTCTTAGAAATAAAGAAATGTGTAGACCCTATATCAAACAAGACTTAAGAAAAATATGAGTATCCAAAAAAAGTACCTGATACTACTTTATTAGATGGATTGACATCTGATGAAGTAGCCAGAAAGGATTTCACTGCACCTTTTTGCTTATAGTCTGGCTACTTTCCATCACTCAGATCTTTCTTTGAGCAGGCATTTGCATAATGACCCACCTCACCACATTTGAAACACATTACAGTTTTCTTATAAGGATTAATATTAGGATCATTTTCATTAAAATATCGGGCCATATGTCCAAACTTACCACATCGAAAACACTTCTTGGTTTTTTTAAGGAATTCCCAAGGGTGATTTATACCACACTTTTCACAAACTAGAAACTGAACATTCTTACCATCAGATTTATTTAATTGATTCTTAACCATCAATTTTCATATGGGAATATTATTCTCTTTGTTTTCAAATTACATGTGATCATAAGAAAAATTCATTTATACCCTCTCATCACATTGTACATGTTTCTCGTAACTTTTGAATTCTTGGGAGGCCAATGCCCTTATATATCTTGTCTTTAATACTATGTAAAAATGGTTGATTTTTCTATCAAGATCCAAAATAATATTTGGGGAATATCTCACCAGTTGGGTGAAGTTTTATTCATACATATCCATTTAATCTTCCTCTTTTTTCCTTAATTCAAGTAATTTATTCTCTATCCTAAGATGAACCACCTTCGGAAAAAAAAATGCAAGGAAAACACTTTTAAATTCATCCTAAACTAAGGATTCAATCTTTTCTCTATCCATGATATTATTGACCATTGACCACCACTAATTAACTTCACCATAAAAATGATAAATGAAAAGACTAAACTTTTTATTATCTAAACATCTCATAACATCTAATATCTTTTCAAGATCATTAATCCATCCTTCAGTTGCTACTGGGTTAGAAGATCCTCAGAAAGCATGAGGGTGTTTCCTCATAAAATGTTCCACTATAGTCATATTACTTTTTGGTAGCTCTGGTTGTTCTCTTGCATGTATTCCACCTCTATTTATTTATTTCCTCATCTAATTCATTCCTATCAAAAACTACTCGGTTCCATTTCCCTCCACTCATAGTTGCAGATTCTGAAATATATCATCCTCTCGGTTCTTTCCAACTTCAGCTTCCCTATTTCTTCTACAGAAAACCAATCAGAACAAAAATATCATAGGTGAATCAACATGGTGGTATTTAAATTCTATACCATTTCAATATAAACATTAGGTAAAAATCATTTATGGTATTATATTAACATCATTATAAACCTTAAATTTATCTAAATTGTTTTCTAATACCAACTATAAGGACCCACCTTAAACATTACATAATATAACTATTTAAACTATATTTCACTTCCTTACATTCCCAAATATCATTTAAGTTTTGATTTTTAGATTTTTAATACATAACAAATACATATCAACCCACAATAATACAATGTGGGTACCATTAAAACCCCATCCATTCTTTCTAAAACATAAATTTTTTAATACAAAACAACAACATGATTTCTTTGACAAAACTTCATAACATTTAAATTGAGTTCCATATTTATCTTACACATCTTTATAACCTATGAAATTTTTAAAAAAAAATGGTATGAGCATAAAAAATCACTAATGAACATAAAAAGAAGGAAAAAAATCATTAGTCCTTGAATACTTATAAACATATGAAATCGTTTTCACAAATATAATCCTCTCACCCATAAATACTTACTTTTTTAAACATGGGATTTACATAAAACAATAAATAACATATATAAAAACATAATGGTATCCTGGTTAATTTATTACTTATATTATAACCCTTATGGATACCTTATGATTTTTAACCCACATGGCTACCTTGTAATGTTACACTCACAGCTACCTTATGGTGTAACCATCACAGTTACACTTGGAGTAACCATACGGTCAACCTCCAACTTACACATACCCAATGCATTGGAGGGAGATATAGGTCACACCCTTCATCATAAAAAATGCCCAGTAACCATAATATTATCAAAAAATATGAACACTTGCATAAAAACATTCCTTTTGAGTTTAAAAAAAATAAATTTAAAAGAGGATTTTTAAAGAAGAGTCCCAAACATATACCATATCATTGAATCAAGAATTAATAAAATGAGATGAATATGTATACTCACTGTAAATCCACATAATAAAAAATAATATAATATTAATTCATTTCACAAATTATCTTATCATGAAAAAATCAATGAAGTATATGGATAACCCAAATAATGGAAATTGGGTTAAGAATTCTCTTACCTCAGGGTCGTCTTACTTCAAACTTGTTTAAACCACCAATATAATGGTTAAAAGAGTGATATAAATATTTTAAATAAATATATTCACGTTTATAACACTATATATGATTATTTTATAACATCATTCGACCCATTTATAAATATTATTTTGTTATTTCCATTGTTTCTAGTGCGTGCTTCACATGATTCCATGGTCGGTTCGTAAAGGGTTTTCTTATCGAATGGAAGAGAAACTCTATAAGTGGAATGAAATGGTGTTAATATGTTTCAAGAATACTAAATGATTCCATAAATCATTTTTCTTATATGGTATAGGGATGAATCATTATATAAATCATTAGTGATATTTTTTTAGATCAGTTTTTTGGTTCTTCAATAATCACGAAATTATTCCATCATATACCTCTAATATTATACATATGATCTAATTACATAACATAATAGAGGTCACATAATAATATTTAAAAACTTTTCTAACCATTAAAATCGTTTTACAACCATCCTTTATGTATGTAAAGGAAATTTAAGACATATTGTCCATGATTTCAGTAAATCGACACATCATAGACAGTGTTTTTATTTTTGCCTCTTGCTCTCTTCTCCTTGAGATCCTCTTTAAGGCCTTTGGTTTTAGACTTTTGGTGATACCATTAGGTCATGGACATGGGGAAGATCCATGGGAATGTTATTGGGCTTAATTTAGAAAATTATCAAATCTTTAGAGGTGTGAGAGTAGGAGGGGGGTTAGGGTGGTATTTATAGTAAAAGTGGGGGGAGTTTTTAATTAATTTCAATGGACACCTCATTAGTGGTATTTGAAAAACGATGAGCTTACCCACGGTTTTTACCCATGGTATTGGACACTTGGGACACCTCATAGCATATTTTAATCTTAAAGAGTTGACCAAAATTATTACATCATTATGATGTCATTAAACAACTGAAAACTTAAAACTGTATTTGAACTATTCACTGAAAATTCAATATCTTAGAAAAATAAAAAAAATCACCCTAACCATTTTTAGATGTGTAAAATTAAAAAATTAACTCCATTTTTTTAAATAATTTTCTATATTTGATTAATTTAATTTTCAAATAAAACCATAATTTATTCAAAAAATAAAATTTTTAAAACTATAACTCATTTTATATCACCTTGAAAAAATTAATCAAGATCTCATTATCTTATAACCTTAAGAAAATAAAATAATAATATGATTTACTATACATATGGGTCATATTTCTATTCATATTACTATTTATAAGGGTATGTTACAAATCATCAAAAAACTAGTTTGTTCTATCAAACTCCAAATAACTCACTGATTACAACTGTAGATGTTAGTTTTTCAAAACTCAAATGATAGAAGCAGAAAAATTATGTTTAATATCTAGTTTATGACTATATCCTTAAAAAAGTTTCATTATGTAGAGATTAAATGTTTCATGCATTTCAATTTATTTTTAAGACCCTGGGGTGTTATAGTCTGAGTCATACCAAATTAATTTCTCAAATATCATATGTAGAACCAATTTTATAAAATAGATTCCTTTATTTTTACATCATTATTATTTTGTAGTTAATGGGGAACGCCTTTTGGATATTCAAATCAAAACTACCCCTGAATATCTCATCTCCACTACCAAATTTTAGGGGTTCTTAATAGGCCTCAGGCCCATAGACCAGACCCAAAAATACACATTTATGGGGTGAGATAGAATAGAAATAAATGCATCACATTTTAAATGGATTAAATGAACTAGGGAAAAAATACATTGGGATTAAGTATATCAACCCCCAAAAAGGCAGGCCAGTGAGTAGGCCAGAAATAAATATTTTTTCTTTTTTATTTTATTGTCATCTCAATTTAATGTAGAGTTTTTTTGAAAGACATCTACATTTATATATTATAATGAATATATATATATATGTGTGTGTGTGATAACTTTTATGTGATTAATATTCACTAATCCTTGATAAGAAATGTTTCATATCATTTTATAAATTATTTTTAAACATGATTAAAAATGGGGTTCGACCTGCAAACTAATCATCATGAAATGTGTCACAGACCAAACTTAATTTTTAAATCCCATATTAAATATAGTCCTAAATATACTAGGCATATTTAGGCCTGGTTCATGTAGGCTTGTCCCACACCATCCTAGTATATCATATTAATCACCCCTTCCAAATATATAAGTGATATTCAAGATGAGATTCATCTATCTCTAAAAACTTTTTATATTTTATGAATAATCAGATGATATTAAATTTTATATTAAAATAATGAAATAATGAAAACTATTTTATTTTTTATTCTCCATCAAAGTGTTCTCTTCCCTATTGAAGGTCTTATTCCAATTGATTAATAGTTGATCATGAAACCAACACTTCAATTATACCTTTCTACCAATTATAATTTCTATAATTCCTCTTGTTGCAGTCATGTATTTACCATTCCATATTCAATAAGATACCACTTCTATTCCTCTAAAATAAATTGGAAATTAATTTCATTCCTCAGTACCACCTGAATTTTTAAATTCATTCTTCTCATGGATCATATCTCCCCCAAAACCTACAATAATTAAAAAATAGTTATAAAATTAAAATACATGTAGAGTGGGGATCTTCTAATTTCCTAAAGTTGGGATATATGGTGTGTCGCGGTAGACCATATCTTTTCCATTATACTTAAATTTGGAATTCATCTTCAGATCTATTTTTGTTTTATTATAGATAACTTCTCTTTACTTTCCTTGGCCTTTTTCTTTTCATAATGGCCCAAATCACAATCATTTCCTTCTTAGGTACACATTCCAATCAGGATCTATCATCATGTCACTAATTGGGATCTTCTTTTAAAAAACCTTCTTGTTTCCTTGTTTATCCCTACATAAATCATTAACTTTCAAAACATATACCTTTTTGGGATAATTCTTTCATAATGATCATTATTTGGAATAAATTCATTTTTCTAAATCTTGTCCTTGTCTTTCCAATACACTTTTTATTAAATAACACATTTGGAACTCCACCTAAAACCAATTTCATCATGTTGATCATCTCCAACTAGCCCATAAAATCTATTTCTCAAAAGAAAATATTTTTCAGTGAATAGACACTGATTTTCATGATTTTTTCAAGCTAAAGGTATTGTAAAATCTCTACTAGATACTTTATTTATATGGTAATAATTACTATAATTATATCTATACCTTACTTATAATAGTTATGAACTATAATTTTAAAATTTTTCATCAAATTTACTACAATTAATCAATTCCAATGCTTCATAAAAATAGATCAAAATATGACCATGAATTCCACAATAAAATTACATGTCTCCAAAACTTATCTTGAAACACTTTTTTTCCTTACATCAAGTAAATAACTTCTTGGGTACATTTTCATTTTATTCACTATTTTCCCTTTTTTTATAAGCACCCGTGGTTTTCTTTATTGTAGACATTAAAGGGGTTTTATCACGGTCAATGCCGGGTTTCCCATTAGAATACGACCTTTGTGACATTATGATTTTCTCATGATTCTCCTTTGATTTGGAATCCTTTCTCTTCATATCAATATAACCTTCCATGGGATAATAAAATAAAAAATTAAAATCATATTTTATAATATTATTAACATTTGTAATGAGTTATTCCACTTTATTCTTAACCAAGATCCCCTTCTATTCAAGTTAATAGATTACTTGGATTCTTGTTTCACGTTGGCCAATAATGACTTCCATGAGCATTTTTTGTTTATAAATTTCACCCTCTAATGCATTATAAATCTTATCCACTATGACACTATTTTTTAACCATTTTTTTCATCCATGAAATGTAATCCTTAAAGATCACTTGTTCTTGTTTCATCCTTTTTTTATCCTCAAACAATAATTTTATGTGTGAAAGAATTGTATTCTTATTGGCCTTTAAATTTTGAATTTTTTTTGAGATAAGACCCTTCTCCTTGGAATCAACTTAAAATTAGGTATCAATGAAGTTGTATTAAAATTATTTAGTTTAGGTATAATTTTTTTTCTTCGAGACTATTAAACATATTAACTAATATTTTGTTTAGAATTTTCAAATTTTCAACATAAATTTTAAATAATCTAACATGGATCTCATGTTCCTTATTCCTCTTTATTAACTTCAATACTTATTTTTTGGATACTTGATCTTTATCCTCTGATAAGTGAAAAACATTCAGATTTTGACTTCTTGATATCTCATCATCATATATAGATCCAATATACTCTAAAAAATCAGGATCATCTTCTAATCATGTTGAATAATTGAATAAATAAATAGATTAATAATTAGAATAATTCATAATTTCATTTTTAAGATATTGAGATGTTTTTTCTGAATATAAAAATCACTAAGAATGTTTCCATTATATGTAATTCCCTTAGAGTTATACTTATTCTTCAGATTATTTCACTTTTTCATGTCACTAAAAGATTTTATGGGATGAATGAGACTTAAATCCAAGAAATAATCAAATAAATTCAGAAAAAAACAAATCCAATAATAAAAATATATGCCCAAATACCACTTGTTAGGCCCACAAGGGTATTTAGTAACAGATAAACTAAGTGATCTTGATCTCATTATTAGTAGTGTCACTATTATATTCTTATTTTGTTGATAATATAATTTTTTATCCATATTCTTACCCTTAATCATTTTTATCAATGAATTATTAACCCATACCCAACAATTTATGTCTTATAGAAAGTAAATAATGCATGCACAAAAGGAATAAGAATTTCACTAGGTTCTTCCACACTAGGATAAAACAAGGATCATAAAAAAATAGTGTGTAGAAGTAATATAATAAACTAAAAAACTTTTATTGGTGGGTTTAGGTTTTTCCACTCCAAGAATATAGTCACTTCACAAATAAGGGTCACTCCCTCAATCCACTCTCAATACTCAATACTTTAAGAAAAGAAAACTAATTTGGAATAAAATCTTTAATAAGATAAATATCCCCATTGTTGTGTTGATGCACTAAGTGTGGGTTGATAAATTCTTATTGATATCTCCTAACTCCTAATTCTAAATACATTTTTTAATACCACTAAAAACATAGCTTCACATTCTATGAGATGTCATATAAACTTCAACATCATTCTTTGGAAATTTATTAAACATGTGACAACACTTTAATTTTCTTCTCTCTCTATAATTATCTTTACACTATGATATTTCAATATATCTCAGTTTCAATTATTTTTACACATCAAAAAACTTCTAATATTTATATTGAATAATATCTCTATAATTATATAATTCAAGAATTTCATTTTTTTATATTTGAACATAAATTCACTTCTTTTTACTCATTAAAGTTCTAAAATTACAAATGAGTATTATGGAAAAATAATTATTCTATATTCTTAAAATTTGAGTCAATTTTATACATTAAAATATTAAGACTTCACACCTTAAATATAGTAAAGTTAAAAATATAAATATGTTTGACCTGACACTATTATGGTGTGGTATCTTTGATTATAGTGAGATACCTGATCAGAACTATATCCACAAATCTCACTCCTACAATACATTAAATATAGAAATAAAAATCTTCCATATATTATTTCCATAATATTTTCCAATATATATCTTTATAAAAAATTTAAAATATAGAAATAAATATTTCCATTTAATCCCCCATAAAATACATAATCATAATTTAAGCTTCTAAAATATGACATTTTTTAAAACATTTGATCTAATATAAGTAATACTAAATCTTAAACATCAACTTGAAACATTATAATATCTTATGTATACAAATTAATATTTTTTTGTCACTTATAATATATTACATATCATCATATCGTTGTTACATATCATATTGAGATCTCTTGGACTTTTCCAATTCTTCCATATTGGATCTTATGTATGCTTTCAAAAACCTTATGTATCACTTGGAATATATTACATATCATCATATGGGTGTCACATATCATAGTGAGACCTTCAAGAATTTTGAAATAATATATCTTAAATATCATTGATATCCCTTTATTATTTTTTTAGAATTTTTTGGAAATTTTCAATTCTACATCTTTAATATCAAACATATCCTTTTACATTTTGTTGTTAACAATGTAACCAAATTATCTCTAAACATGCTATAATTATAGAAACACTCTCTTAATTATCGTGGAATGATCCTTATAATATTTATCATTGAATACATTAATCCTAGTTGACATAATGAGACAACAAAGGATATGATTTGATTCCTATATAGTATGATCAAAAACTAGTCTGAAATATCTTATGTAATTTCCAGAATATATTATGAAACTATAGAATGTCTTCCACAACTCTGAAATATCTTACACAACTCCAGAATATCTTATTCCACTTCCAAAATATCCTTTTTATACGTGGATCTTCATACCATTTTTTTCTATGAAATCATGGTCTTGGAATAATTATTATTCCTCTAGATATTCAACCCTCTTAACTTCTAAAACATTTATAAACATGTTCTTTCTTCACAATTAAATTACACCTTTATATACTTTCAAAAAACCACCTCCACAATTTATAATTATCTTATTTTCTTCCACGAAGTCATAAAAAATTCTAAAATTATTCTTTCTAACCTTTTTCTTTATCTACATTCAAGAATCGACCAGCCTTTATTTCCAAAACACCTCCAGCTCCTATTTTAGAATGAATTTTGAAACAACTCCAGTTAGAGAACAATTCCCCATCAGGAATCATATTTATTCTAATGATGCAATATTATGGATAGAAACCATAAATTAAATACAA
The DNA here is from genome assembly GCA_963277665.1 of Viscum album. Taxonomy (NCBI): domain Eukaryota; kingdom Viridiplantae; phylum Streptophyta; class Magnoliopsida; order Santalales; family Viscaceae; genus Viscum; species Viscum album. The sequence goes on from OY728155.1 coordinate 93,623,870, forward strand.
AATTCATTTCATTGTTTTATAACAAATAAAACTATATATTATTTAACAATTAGATACTAATAGACTTGAGGTTTGTATCTTGTTTATGAAAAGGCATTCAATGAGAATTTGGTTCACATGTAAAATTAAGTATTATTTTCCACCCAAAAATTGATGGTTAATCTAAGTGAACTATCAACATTCTAAGAGATATTAAATGATCCAATTGAAGGAACCATATTTTACATTTTTATTTTAATATAAAACTTATTTTTTAAGCACATTAATTGATTAAACATTCCTATGTTTAACTATTTTGTCATTTTTTTGGAAATAGTGTTTGACTAAAAAATTGATTAAAAGCGCTAAATTCAGGATGATGATGATTTCACATGACAAATGATAAGTAAAGTCCAAATATCGAAGCTCAAAACTAAAGATCTATGTTGAAACATATCTAAATTTTCAAGAAATGCACAATTCACATCTTGAATCTCACATTCATGATGTGAAATAGTTTGATGAATTGAGGTAGAGGAAGAAATGATGAAAAAATAAAATATGGAACAAAGAATAATGTTTCATTATGTGAAACATACGGTCATGTCAGGACACATGTAAATAATTACTAGAAAACTCATAGAGCATGAACAAAGTAATGAATGTGTCACCCCCTCCATTTTACATTGTAAAATCACTATTCCATATGTGAATCAATTGAACAGACCAAAAAATGAGAATATTCAATGTAATAAATAACAGAAAACCCTTTTAAATATTGAGGTAGACCCATTATTTTTAAAGACCCATTAATTGATCTACTTATAATAGTCTGGGCATCATTTTGGCCGATAAAGGGAGGATAGGGGGATTGGAATTAATAATAAAATCAAAAATTCTAATATTCTGCCATTGTTATAGGATTAGGATATTGTTTATATTTTCTTTTTTGTTTTATTTTTTAATTTTTTTACCATGTTACCGGAATTTATATTTTAATTTAGTGATCCATTTTATTCCAATATATTTCTCTCTTGCCTCTTTCCTCCATGATCTCTAATGCTCAAGATAATGAGTGACTAACCTAAGGCTTGGCCTTAGAGGAGGTTTTTCAACATTCTAAATTATTTTTCTTCAAATTATTAAATTTTTTAATTCTATTTTCATTTCATGATGGATAAGTTCAAGAGTAAGGTGGCCATCCACTACGAAATTTTTTTAAAATTCACCTCTTCTCTTAAATTTACAATTTCTCCCTACCTTCCTTCAAGTAAACTCTTCACATAGTGGAGTTGATGATAACAGAAGGGATGAAATGACATACAGTGGAGCCAATTAATTTAGTTTATTACATTCTTGGATGATGTTTTTATCTTATTTGGCTATTGGAGGAGGTGGGATTTGGTAAATTAAAGGGGTTTCTTAGAAATGCTAAAATTTTATACTCAATAAGAAAAATAAAATTAATTCATTTATAAAGATTTATAAAATGAATTATTTAATAGAATTTAAAAAAAATTAATAATGAGGGAACCCATGTAAAAAAACCCTAAAGACTGAGACATTTCTTTCAGACTTCATCTTGTTACATCCACATGTTTTATTTTTAGTTTTTCATTGCATTGTTTTTTCAAAACAGAAAATCCATTATTTTATTTAAATAAATAAAATATAAAAAAATAAAAAAAAATATTTATGATTAATGATTGGTCGACTGTGAATCTCCTCAAGTGATATAGACTTCATCATCCATTGTTCTGAAATAAGAAAATAAATTATCTTTTGTACCACCCTATAATAAGCATGTCAAAACTGGCATCGTTTCTAAGGAGTAAAGTGATCATTCTCTCACTAATTTCCTTCCTGAATTTTGTATAAAATTCCCATTGATTTCATAAAAACATAAACTAAAAAATAATTAAAAATAATTAAGAAATAAAAAAATGTTTGAATCATTATTGTATATGGAATATTGTGTTTTTATTTTTGTTAGGAAAGTGATATTATTCTAGAAATCAAATTTTGGGGAGCATGAATTCATAGATTTTATAGCTATCTGAAGAAAGGATATGAAAGAACCAATTTTTGAATCCATTTTTAGGGAACTTATTAAGTTCTCTAACTACTTTCCAAAATTTTATCAAGAAGTGGAAGAGACACATCAATATTGCTCTTTTTCTTTTCAAATTTTTCTAAATACATGCAATAGGTTAAGGCCATACTTGAAGACTATTCATAACCCAATTATTTGGATATCTATATCAAAAACTACCATAATGAGCTAGAGAGTGATGATGTAGATATTTATAATAATAGTCATATGGGAGACCAAAAAAATTTGGATAACTTTTGGAATGAATATAACGTGAAATATGATTGTCCCAACCCATAAAAAGAATAAGAATCAACACGTGTCTACCAATTATTATCTATAGAAAAATGCACTACCTAAGAGGTGGAATTCAAAGAGAGAATGGAAAATCTTGACTACCAACCTTTACTGATAATTATTCAATTATAATAGGTTATTTCCACTTAAAAAATAATTAAATTGAAACCATATTAGGGAGATAATATTTCCCAAAACTACATTCTATTTAATTTTTCTGAATCTAAAATGAACATTACCTCTCCTTGTTTAATTTTTAGAAAATTAGCCAACTCTTATTTTTCCCTGGAAGAAGATAATGAAAAATATGACTCACCAGTTGAGGAACACATGAATATATTTAAATAAATTGAAAATATATTAGAGGAATCCCATGAGAATATCCAAGTTTTCTTACCTAAAAGACCATAGACACATGTTTTCCTACATAAAAGGGGAAGGATTTAATATTAATTCTTTATGTTTAAATTTATTCCCAAAAAAAACATGAAAAATTTTCCATTGATTATTACATTCATGATGCATATTTATAGTATCCATTGGGAATTGAAGGTTTCACAAGTATCAATCAAAGAGAAGTATGACTCAAACTTCATCCTTCCCCTACCATGTAAATTATAACTCATTTCAAAGGGGGGTAGATCTAGTGTACTTTGTCAATTGATTACTCTAAAACCAAGAAGAAGAAGTGGAATTAGGGAGAATTAGAAATTGATGGTTTGAATTTAGAACACTTTCCCTACTATAATATTATAGATGAAAATTAGTACCTCCCTTTTGGAGGAACTAAAAAAGTGAGGGCACGTATGGGGGATAAAAAAAGGCTTATCCTTCATTGATTTTTAGTAATTTATACAAATTTAAATTTAAATTTATAGTTTAGAAAATAGTTATTAGGATGTATCCTTATTATAATATATTTCTAACTTACATTATATAGTCCTTACAATTTGATGATTGATTTTTACCGGCCCATACAGATGACACAAGAGACAGGAAGAAACTGAGGAGGCTTTCTGCACACTATTCACAATGTAAAATTTGAATTCACGTCATTAATTTAATTCTCATCATAAATGGAATTCACAACATGAAAACGTTATATAATGGATATGTAAAATTAAAACTAATGTTATTATAAGGATCCACATCGAGAACTATTGTAAAACAGAACTCAATATAACTATGCAACCGGAAATGAAACATCACTGTAAGGGGAGTATGAGTTTCAATTATTTATTTATTTTACTCTCAGAATTTTAATCTATTTTAGATATTTAAAACAAAATTGTATACCCCACTGCGAACCCTTAAACCCAATCATTAATCTAAGAGACATAATTTTATTACGATAATTATTCTTCCATGTTATTTTTTGACATGATTAGATGAGTGAAATGGTAAAATAAATCATTAAAGTTAAGCATGATGGGATAAATTTGAAAAATCATGATTTTCATAGATGAGTTTATTTGTGTAAATTAAATTCTTCTTATATTTGGAATGTTTTTACTTTCTGAAATTGACATTGATTGGTTTATTATTATTGTGCATTTCAATGACTAATTTCCCCAGAACATATTATCTAATTCTAGAGAAACATTCTAAACAATTATTTCCCATATATTTCTATAGTATATTTCTTTAGAGAAAATTTCATTCTATAATATATAAATTTCTTGGAATATTATCGAATCTATAGTTGAACAGAATTATTTTTAACATTATTGAGTCACTTTTATTGTTTATCGTATTTATCCTTCGACCCACCATCATAGAAATCCACTTTTTCCTGTAGAAGAAACGAATGACATTGTTAGGAAAAGATACATGTTACATGAAAATTATATCCATTCCTACCCTACTCAAAATATATTTCATGATATTTAAAACACTAAGTGTGGGGGGAGGCTATCCATAGTGGATAAGGATACACTTCATTGAGAGTTTTTTTGGTTTTCTTATGATTTAGGGTAAGGGCATGTAATAATTTATTAAACATTATTATTCTCCTAACTTGATAAAAAATATAAAAATGAAAAAAATAGGTTATTTATGGGGAGAATCAAAAATAACCATTACAAAACTGATGATTCTTATTATATGTGGTTAGGGATTGGATGTGATATTTTTCTAAACACAAATCCATACAAACAAAAATATATATAGAATAAAAAATTAAATTAAATAAATAAATAAAGGGGGAAAAATAAATGGTGATTCATTAATTATGATTTCTTATATCATGTTCTTATTTGGAACTATGGGAAATGGGGAGATGACATAATTACCAAAGTATTTCATTGATCTTACCTATTAATATCATGTAGTATGATAAATATTCAAACCTCATTTTTTATCTTTATTTCATCCATTACCCACCTACCTTAAACATTAGAGGAATATGATCTTTGATGAAAATTCCTCAGGATTAATTTTGATTTATGAATTTACATGATAGAGATTCTAGATGAATTACAAGGATATGGTAAGTTATATTCACTTAAGGTATGATAATAGATTCACAACATTTATTACCATGATGGATGAGTATAAATAATTCAATGTGAGATAAATTTCAAGTGGCGTTCACATTAATAATGAATAGAGAAATAAAAATTGAAAAAATAGAATTTTTATTTAAAAAGTGAAAAGTAAAATGCATGATTGGGTTTATTTCTTTGAATAGTGATACATTGGATGAATTCTTTTGGGTAAATTTTGAAATTTTAATTTTATTTACATGAATTTTGTTTTTTTCTCCAAAAATTTAATTATTAGTAGAATGAAATTCTTATACGACACTTTTAAGATTATATTCTAGAGGAAAAGAAAGTTTTAAGTGTGGGGGAATTGACATAACAATATTTTTCATGTTTATTTTACCATAAAACATATTATTTATGCACATTAATAGATTAAACTTTCCCATTTTAACTATTTTATAATTTATGGATGGAAATAGTGTTTGATTTAAAAATATATAAAAAGTGTAGAATTCATGTTAAAGATAATGTCCTGTGAAAAAGGGATATTACAAGGATCAATCCAAAATCTCAAAAAATTAATATATAGGTGGAAGCGGATCCAAATATACTAGAAACACATAATTCAGGTTGTGAATCCCACATTCACGATGTGAAATACTTTAATGAAGTGAGGAAAAGGAAGAAATAATGGAAAAAATAAAATTTTTACCAAATCATCATGTGTCACAACATAACACATATGGTCACTTTGTGACACATCCAAAGAAGTCCCAAAAAACTCTCAAAACACTAACAAATCAATGAATGTGTCATCCCCCACATTTCATGTTGTGAAATCACTATCCATGATGTGAATCACTCATATTGACATATAAATGAGTATATTCAATGTAATTAAGGATGAACAACCCTTTTAACGCCTGAGGAAGACCCATTATGTCAGGATACCCATTAATTGGTCCATTTATGACATATTTAGTGTTAATTAGACCAATAAAATGATGTCAGGGGGATTGGAATCAAGAATAAAATCAGAAAATCTTGGATTTTTTCACTACATTAGGATTAGGCTTTTGTTTAAGTTTTCTTTTATATTTTAATTTTTAATTTTTTTTCTCATGTAAACTTAATTCAAATTTTAATTTAATTGTTCCATTTTCATCCAATATGACTCTCTAATTTCTCTTTCGTCTTTCTGTCCTAATCTATTATGATCATGATCATGAGCGACTGATCTGAAGCTTGTTATTGGGGGATATTTTTTAGAGTTATAAATTATAGCACTTTAAATTATAGAATTATTTAATTCTATTTATATTGGATGTGATATAATTACATGGGTAAAACGATCATCCACCCTGACATGATTTTCAAATCCATATATTTTCTTTAATTTACAATATTTTCCAACCTTATTTTGAGTAAACTCTTTATATGGTGGTGTTGAGGATAACCAAAGGGATGAAATGGAATATAGTGGAGCTAGTTATCTTAGGGTATTACATTCTTAGTAGATGTCATTATCCTATTAATATTTTGGAGGAGGTGGGATTTGGTATACCAAAGATGTTTTTAATCATGCAAAAATTTCACACTCAATAAGTTAAAGAGAAGTAACTCATTTATGAAGTTTTATAAAACTAATTATCAATTTGAATTTAAAAAACAAATGAATAATTAATGCACCCACGTAACCAAACCTTAAGGACCAAGACCTTTATTTCTTACTTCATTCTATTGCATCCACAAAATTTATTTTTAGTTTTGCATTTATTTTTTTTTTTTAAAACCCAAAAACAATATTTTTCATTAAATAAATAAAATATGAAAAATATAAATATTCATTTAGGATTATTGATTGATCGAATATGAATCCCCTCAATTGAGATGACCCTATTCATCCATTATGCGGCATTAGGAAAATAAATTATCATGTATACCACCCTATGATAGGTTAATCACCTATATTCTAGACTTTGGTGTCTTGTGGGAGGATCTATTATACTTGGTGGAATTATCCTACCATAATAGTTTCCAATATTATATTCAAATGGAATTTTTATGAGATATATAAATAAAGTCATATCATTACTTTATTTGTTGGATAAAAAAAATAAAATCCTTGGTGATCAGGCCAATCATTATCGGAATGATTTTTGAGAAAGTGAAGATGATCTGAAAGCAAATTTCAATCATATAAAGTCACCAAAAATTCCATGTTGATCAAAAAATGTGACCAGTAGAATTCCAATTGGAAGAACATGTTTTCTATTAGTTTTCAACAAGTAGGGATCATGATTGAATGGGAATGCATGGGAAGATGAACCAAAGGTATATCAGGCCTTTTTAAATCTTGTTCAAAATCAGGGAACCTACTTATCATCTATAATTACCTTTAAAATCTAGTTCCATGCATAACACCTTTCATATCTCTTAATGATATAGTATGTACTTGGCCTCTCACACATGATCAGATGTGAAGATATTCGATTGGAGGTTGATGTTTCCTACAAATAGAATCCAATTTGTATCATATATTAGATCCATTTGGTGATATTAGATTATTTTATGCCTATGTTTTAGCTCATACAGTAATATGGTAAGCTCTATGATGAAACATGAGAGTGAGAGGCTTAAATGAAGGATAAATGGATGGAATTGTTTCCTAAAGAATTTAGTTAAAACTTGTCATGGATAGTAATCCCATTAGTGGGTAGTCTATAAATACTATGGCCCTATAGACAAGTAATTCCCCTTAATTTTCCTTCATTATTGTTAATGTTTGGTATATTTTCAGTAAAATAATGTATTAAGGGGTTTCATGATAAATTGGAGGGAAAGTGGGATTGGGTGAAATGAAATAATCACAGAGTACCTAGTTTCATAGTATCAGGAACCCATTAGCGGTCTTCAGGTTACAGGTTTCTATATCAGGGCCACCAAGTATCCAATGACATTGTACCAGGTACTATTTGATATTTTAATTTAATTTAATTATGTTTTAGTCTTTCTTAGGCTTTTACACCCATATCCTCTCCTCTCCATCTATCCACCTATAAACCTTGGTCTTGGAAACTCCATTTGGTCATGGGTTCTCCTCCTTATCAAGGTAAGGTTGTGTATTGCCTCTAACTTCATCCTTCCCTCCATTTATCTATATCAATAGGTGTGATTTATTTTTTATATATTTATGAATTGTTTATATACCCTTATCCTTAAATATTATTTTGTTTTGGGGTTAGTTAAGGGTTTTATTGGGCAATAAAATTCAAATTCTATTGGTTTCTTTAGTGATCTCATGTTTCATGTCAAATGTGGTCAGAACCCTAATTATATTTTAGTCTTAGGTTGATCCTATCCTTTAATTGGTGGATTAATCATCTTACCTAGACCCAAAGGAAATTCTTCATGGTTCAATTGGAATTAAAATACCTTCTTTATCTCAAATTATTTAAGATTTGGGATATAAGTGATGTTGGGATGTGTGAATTCTACTAAAACCAACTAGTTTTCCATTAATAAATATTTCTCAAATTGTTTTCTATAAAACCTGATGTGGTTTTAGATGATTAGTTATATTTACATATTTTCATTCCATGTATTCCATTTATTTACATTATTCTGCATTGGGTAACTGGTGGATCATTCCTTATAATTGATTTGAGTGAAAGATTTAATTACTACTTAAGAAAATATATTTCATTGATCATTGTATAGTATACTTAAGATATATTACTTAGTTCATTGTTCATTCCATATTCACATGTTGTATTTATATTTGGAATTAATATTTTATTCATATGTTAGTTTAATATATTACTTTTCCAATGGGAATATTATATATGACAATCCATATCATTAATATCCATTAATTAATGATTTATTACAAAGGACAGAGATAATACAATCCTGAAAGATTGAGAGCTCCATTATATTTGGAAAAATAGATACATAACATAATATCCTAAAATAATGATACAATTGAATTATTTAAAATATCGACGGCATGCCCTTAATATTAATTGATCTTCTGAAATTGTACGAGATAAACTTAGGATATATATAAGAAAAGGGACTGCTATAAAGCTCGGTAAGAGAATAATCGAAGTAAAACTTTATAAAAGTGATATATTTTAGTAAATAAGAAAATCAAGGTGATATTGAATTTCTGAGAATCATAATCATGAATATAAAATAATGATATAATATGATAACATCATGAAAACGTTGGAATATGAAAAAAACACAAAACATTATATCATAAGAATAATTTAGGGCTTTCCACCAAGAAAACAAAACATGGTGTACTTAGGATAACATCTCATACACCATAAATGGAATATCATGATATTAAAACATTAACTAATTCATTAGATAGATATATAATTCTTGTCCCACCCATCACATTCATATCGTGTACATGAATTTGTGCGCCACATAGATCATAAAAAATAAGAATGTATATCGTTACTTTTAGTCCCATGATTAAAGATTGTGAATTAAATACATGTAATTCTCCTAGAAATTAAGTATAGTTTTATCTATGATAATACCCTTGAGTGAAATTGAGGATGGGTATTCACAATGCAAAAGTTTTTCATGGAAAATCACAGGATAATTTCACCAACATAACATGTGTACATAATGGTTCATGGAAGGGGTTAATGATAGTGAAATGTGTTATCTAATTATATGATAATCATAAGTATAGTAAAATGGATATGTAAAAACACATTAAAACATACAAAAATTTGGAAATAAAAAGGATTATTTCAAAGATAGTACTTAAAATAAAAGGGAGATGAGAGGATTCCTTACCCTGAGAGGGTGCTTATAAAAGCTTGATAAGATATTATTAAGATCGTGGGAACACCATGAGAGGTATTTAGAGAGGGATAAGAAGAGTAAATTAGGATAAATGATTTTTTAGTGAAGAGGAGTGGGAGTATGGGTGAGTAATTATATCAATATTGGGGGGAATTCATTATTAATTTCTAAATGTAGGTTTTGGACTCTATATAATAAAATAATCAAAACCAAAAACTATATAATGTTTTTACCGTGGTTTCTAAAAAATGGAAGTTTTTTTAAATATTTCATAACTCTATGAACTGAAATAATTAAAATAATACCTTTTTATGTGTAAGTGAGTCATGTTTATGAAGAAATAATTTTAAAGCCTTAAAATATAATATAAGTTTTAGAGGAATAATTAATGGTTTATAAAATTAATTAAATAACTTAAAAACATTATTTTAAATTAAAATGTATATTTGGTTGCGTACGACTTTTTTTGGAATTTATTTCATCACTTTTGGTCCATTATGATGTCATAATACTGACCGTATATTTATTACATACTTAATTTTTATCCAAAAAATATAATGTCTTAAGAAATTACGAAACATTCACCAATGCATAATTTTTACATGATAATTACAATAATAATATTTATTTTATTAAAATAATTCTATAAATATTAGAATTTTCACTTTTAAATAAAAAACCTTATTGACTAAAAAATACTAGTTTTTACGATATTAACCTTTTTGTGACTTTTATAAAAACTATATTAGACTTCATTAAATTATTTTATCATTTATATTTAAATAATTTTTATATAATAAAAACATTTTAATAAAAAATAATTTATTTCAAAAATCCTTGAATTTATCAAAAGAGTTTCTTGTCAGAAACTATATATTTCCCAAAATTAAATTTTGATTTCTTCAGGTCAAAATATAATTGTTGTTAAAATAATTATATAATCATTGATAAATAAATGATAAAAAGTTATAAATATAATAATTATTTAATTAAAAATAATCATATACAAATTACTATTAATATGGTCTAGATACATAAACCCTTATTACACTAATGTATGACCAAAAGGTAAGGTGTGTGATGGTGACAATTTCTTGGGGTGGTTAGGTGAACATGGTTTGGTTTGTGATCTCAATATGCTTGAAATTCTGCCATAAACAGTTTCTCTCACATTTCATTTTCATGATCTCATATTGGGATTGGTCAAGGGAAAATCCAAGTGTTTCATCTCCCTCAAAAGCTCCGATAAATGAGCTTTAGATTGTATAATCCTATAGATCGACATTTTCACTTCTTCTATCTATTTCAATTAGATTTTATCATACTATTTATATATAATAATCATAAAATTGAATCTATAATGTCTATGTTATCAAAATTTGTGATTCTTAATGGTCTATTAAATCTGACATGATATAACTTATAACGACCCAAAACAACCAAAGTATTGCATGTGTATTCTATAACTTCATTTCATAATATAGAATTTACTCATTTATAAATTTATTTACATTTATAAATGTTAAATTCATTACATTATTAACCCATTCATAAATTTCACCTTCAGAAATTCATTTTACACACTAAAAAAGATGATGGTACTTCTATTTCATCACCTCTTCTAGTTTTCATGTTGCATCCTAAAACCTGTGGTTCCACCAAAACACTTTGACCAGGTATGTTGTATTTATTTATAGAACTTTGTCTCTAAGATATAATAGATTCACTGGATACTCCTCCTATTAAAGATTTTTATCCAAGTATACCACCTCTATATTCAGTGCATGTGAGGAGTCTGGTATGTACTTCCTCAAGATAGATACGTGGAACAGATAATGTACTTGAGATAAGTTAGGTGGGAGTTCTAGTGGATAATTCATAGATCCAATGTGATCAATGATCTCAAAGGGTTCGATGTATCTTGGACTAATATTTCCCTTCTTCTCAAACCTGTTAAAATTATTCCACACTAATATATTAAGGAACACGGTATCTATGACCACAAACTCTAGGTATTTTAAATGATTGTTAGTATACCTTTTCATTCCAATTTTTATATATTTAATATAACTATGAATGGTGTAAATCTTATCTATTATCTCTTAAATAAGTTCAAGTACCATAAGCTTCCACTCTCCATCTTTATCCTAGTATGTTGGAGTCTGAAACTGATGTCCTCTACACGGTTGTGTCATTACATCCTATGGAATGAATCAAATTTGAATTTATAATTTGTCCCAAACATTCACCAAATACTAATACATAGTGTAGTGGGAGTACGGGGTCGAATCCACAAGGTGACTGCTGTTAGATTTCAAGAGGATCTGGTTTGTAAACCTATAAGGGGGTCTTTTATAGAAGTCTTTTTTTGGGTAGTCTGGTCTATGTTCTATTTTGGGATGACTTTAAATGATAAATTATGGGTTGGGATTAAGTCGAGTGTCTGCGTGAAGGATGTCCTTTAATTATAACCATGTTAAGATATGATGTCTTAGTCTGCAAAGAAAACTTGGGTCATTAGTTGACTTTGTTCTTAAACTCTTTGTCCTGCCTAGGAAGTAGTTATTCCGTGGTTGGGAGATAGTGACATCCTAAGTGAATTAAGTTTGTCTTCTTTAGGGAATAAATATTATTAACCTAGTGTTCTTAGATCAGTGTACTCCAATTAGGGTAGGGTTTTTTGTTTTATTGTCCCATGTTTAGGGACGTTCTCACAAATGGGTTTGACCTTAAATTAATATCCTAGTTACTAATTTAATTAGACTTTCCAAGTTTATACTTAAATGTTTATTTAATTATTCAGATACATCGATATTGATCCCTACCACTAATAAATTTATATACTCACTAGGGATAGTGTAATAATTAAATAAACTAGATAAATCATGCTTAACAGAATTATAAAAAAAGAGATTATAGGATTACAAAGAAAAAACATGCATAAGAGAATTAGGAATTAAACTGAATTACTTACTTGAGACAAAAATCAGAATTGAATTTTAAGCATGTAACAGGGGAAAGAAGATGTGGAAGTAAGTAAGCTCAACAACTCTTGAATCGATAAAAATGTGAAAACTAGGAAGAAATTGGTTTTCAAAAGGGAAAATACTAACAATGGATTACAGTGGATCGATATGGGAAATTGAAGAAATCTCTTTTTCATTGTAAAATGATCTTCCACTCCACTACATATATAAGAGTTTTTGGTCATGACGTATACCGATGGTAAATGATGTGTACCCTTCATCTTCATCATTTTCCATTGGATCTTCAGAGTGGCATGTGGTTCTAGTGGATAAAGATGTTTGACTAGGTACACAACATGTATAAGTGGTTCATGATGTGTACTCTTCATCTGGATGGATTTTTCATGGAATCATTGTGGCTTTCTCGCTAACTATTTTGATTGGTGTCAGGACGTGGCCAGTCTAGAGACGACATGTAGTATATTTTTCTTTCTGTCTTTGTGGAATGGTTAGGACTTTGCTTCATATCTTGGGTTAGGTTGTGATCCTCAGGTACATTATGTAAACTTTATCATCATGACTGGTACTTGGATGGTTTTTCACTTTTTCTACCTTTTCTTTCTTTAAAAATTGTGAATCTTTTAATCCTGTAAAATTAGACACATAACGCATGAATTATTGAATAATTAAATGAAAAGAAATGAATAAATGGTAGAAAAGTATATATAAAAATTAGGCTTATCAAATCCCCCCCCCCCCCACACACACACTTGAACAATTGTTTGTCCTCAAGAAATACGTATCAACAATGAATTCATAAAGGATAAAAAAATTTAAAATAATAAATATTCATTTTTTCCATGCAATTCAATTTAGGTGTAAGAAGAAAAACAGAAAAGTTCCAGATTTATCCCTACATAAAAAGTTAGTCATGCCTCATAGCCTATCTTCTCAAAACAAAATGTAATCTTTTAATTAAAACCTTTTAACTGTTCAATAATCTATATACCCAATTGTAAATTATATCACATTCTTTTCTCTCATCACTCAGGGTAGAAAATGTAAGTAGAGGTATGTTCATACCCTGAGTACATCTTCCTGACCATAGGCTTGCACTGGTTCTATCATCTCTATTTTGTAAAGACAAGCACAAGATTAATATTAAAGAATTTAATCAATTGGGTTCTGATGACACTGTATCTGTGGGTAGGTGGGTAGAATTTGAAAATTCAAGCTTAAAAAGGTAGGTAATCTCTATAGTACATTGTATAAAGTGAAAGAACAAGTGTAAAAAGTTCCTCTTTATGGCCGGTCAAATTCATACTCCATCATCTCAGGTTGGATCCATATGTTTATCAAGTATATAAATAAAAATTATTTCTTTCCTATTCCTTTTTCTTTTTCATTTTTAATTTTTGAAATTAATTCCTAGGATAGATCTCACATCCCTCAACTAACCACATAGGATCCTTCAAGGTATTTATCGGTCTAGAAAATGGTGATTTTTGACCCTCCTAGTGCACAAACCATGTCAATTTTTACTTTATTTTTATATTTTTCAAAGGAATAGAATACGAATGAGTTACAAAAATGGTATATGGATCACAACCTCATAGTCAGGTCAGCTCATTATACATCTCTGAAATTGGAAGTATCTCATGCTGTCTGAATGTCTCCCCCACACTTGTTCAAAGATTTCCATATGCATTGTACCAGAGTAGGGTAGGAAGGGAAATAGGATTGGAATAGCTTAAATCTAATAGATCATTCATGGAAACTATGGATTAATATAAGGAAATATATCATGTGGGTCTTAGGGAAAGTGGCTAACAAAGAATGCCTCAATCATTTTAAATCCATACTTGTTCAATCATCATTTTGATAAGATATCAGTGCAAGTTATAGTTGGTTTACATGCCCCAGGTATCTCTCGAAAAATATTCTTAGATAAGAGTATGAAATTGAAGTCTTAGAGTCCTCTCGGGTAGTGAGAATAAAAAAACTGGAAATCACAAAGGGAATAAATCCAAACTAATAGGTCAATAAGTCATTATTTCAATGATTTTGAATTTGAATTAATTCCCTAAACCCACCGATCATAATAAAAAAATCTATGCAGGAGTGAACCATGGTCCTTGTCACTTTTCAACTTAAATTTTTATTGAATTACAAGGGAATAATGATTCTCAGGTTTAAATCTTGCTTATTATTCAGAAAAATGTTTCCAAGATAATTGAGAACAATAAAAATTCAAGTGTATAATTAGTAAAACTCTAAGAAGATCCCCCCATAATTAGTAAGAGACAATGTCCCCACTATTAATAGAATGATTGTGGGAGTAGTATGGAAGTTTATTTTTAAAGTATTTTCTGTGGATTATTGGGAAAAATTAAAATAATAGGGAATCGAGAGCTCCTTGATAGAAGTGGTATAGCATGAGGGGTTTTAAGCTCTCATATAATGAACATCCAATGTACCATTAAAAGTGTTATAAGATAAAATCATGCACTAGACAACAAATGTAAGTTCATAAGAATAAACAAGTGGAATAGCATAGAAAACAAGCAGGCAGACATAGTGGGAAAGTGGGATAAGCATTTTATTCAAAATGTGATTGTTTTACAAAGTAGCTCCATGAAAGACACAAACTGAATAATGTAAAGGAAATGAAAATGACATGGTCAGGACAGCTCGACAATACAAAAAACAAACTACGAGTTTCATCCCATAAAGTGCTAACTAAAAGTTTTCATCTAGATGGATGGACAAAGATTGTTTTCATAAGTTCCACAGGCTCAGTTGCTCCTTCACCTTTTATGGTTTCTAGAGACTGCATCTGTAAGCTCGCATGGTTGTAGTGGTGGGTTAAGCACTTAACCTGCGGCTGCGTGAGCATGAATGTGGGGTGGTAAGAATGAAATCATTGGTCGTGCTGGATATTGGTGGTGGTGAATTGTGAGTGAGAGGTCGTGAAGATTTTGGGAAACATCAAGGATGTTCTCGAGTACCCTTTGTTCTAAGACCGCTGGTGGGACTAGACCACCAAAGATGGTAGATTATTCTGAGGATATTTACATGATAAATATACAAGAAAAAGAAAATGGAACTGAAAATAGAACCTAAAAAATAAATTTTATGAATATAAATATATCAGAAGTACATATAAAGGTGGGAGAAAAATTTAAAACATTAAAAATCGCACCAATTACATGAAAAGGGTAAAAAACCCAAAAGATATATGAAAATCAGATCATATATCCACCCCAAAAATCTCCTCAAGCATTATCCCACCGTATGGTGTCTTGATTGATTGGATGGGTGTCTGTGCATTAGTAACAGTAGCAGTAGAGGATGGAGGTGTAGTGGCAGTGGGTTGTGTGGCATCAGAGGTATGGAGGTGGGAAGGGGTTGTGTGTAGTGAAGTACTGGTCCATAATGGGGTCATGGGTTTGGAAGTTGGATCAAAAAATGGTACCTTGTGGATGGCCTCGGTGGCTACTCACTTTCCCCTACGGGCCTGCTCTGCCAGGAACTTCTGCAGGGTGGTAGGGTTGGTGAGATCGGGGAGGAGGTATGGCTGGGTGGAAGGGGGTGGTGGAATGGTAGAGGAAGAATTTCTAGCTGGGGAGGTAGATTTTGAAAAGGAAAATGAAGTGCGCTAAATGAATTAGATATGGAGGTGGGATGATATTGGGCGCAGATTCGCCAAAACGCACTGGATATCGGCATATAGCTAGGGGAGGGTGTGAATTTGTTTGGTCTAAGTTTTATTTTGGGATTACATGAAATGATAAACAAGGGGTCAAGATCATGTTTAGTATCTAGGTAAAGGATGTTCTTTAATTCTATATTGTAAAGATCTTATGTCTTAGCCTGTGAAGAAAATAGGGGTCTATAGATGACTTTGGTCTTAGCCTCCAAGTCCTACCTAGGAAGTAGATATTCTGCGGCCGAGAGATAGTGACAGCCTATGTGAATTAAGTTTGTATTCTTTAGGGAAGAAATATTCCTAAGCTAATGGTCTTATATCAGTCTACTCCAATTAGGATAGGGTAATTTTTTTTATTTTCCCATGGTTAGGGACATTTTCATAAATGGGGTGGCCTTGAATTAATATCCTAGTTACTACTTCAATTATACTTTCCATGTTTAGAACTAAAGGTGTATTTAATTATGTAGATACATCGACCTTGATCCCTACCCCTAATAAATTTATCTACTCATTAGGGATAGTGGAAAAATTAAATAATCTAGATAAATCATGAATAATATAATTATAAAAAAGGATATTCTAGGATGACAAAGAGAAAACATGCATAAAAGAATTGTGAATTAAAATGAATTAATTACTTTAGACAGAAATCATAATTTAATTTTAAGCATGGAATGAGGGAAAGAAGGTGTTGAAGAAAGTAATCTTAATATCTCTTGAATCAAAACAAATGTGAAAACTTTGAATAAATTTGGTTTCAAAAGGGAAAAGAGAAAGAATAAATTATAAGGGATCGATAGTGGAGAAGGAAGAGCTCTATTTTTTTTTAAATGATATGTAGATCCACTAATTTTATAGGCATTTTTTGGTCACAACGTATACCTATGGTACACAATGTGTACCCTAGATCTGTGTCATTTTCCTTCAGATATCCATCATGGCACATATTTGTCATGAATAAGGATGTTCTATTAGGTACACGATGTGTAGAAGTGGTTCACGACATGTACTCTTCATCTAGGTAGCTTTTGTGTAGAATCCCTGTGGCTTTCTCACTAATCAAATTGAATGGTGTCATGACATGGTCGGTTTGGACATGACGTGTAGTAGCTTTTCCCTTCTGGATTTCTGGCATGGTCATGACTTGGCTTCACATCTTGGGTTAGGATATGATCCGCAGTTACACGATGTGAACTTCATCATCACGACGTGTACTTGGCCAGTTTTTCACTTTTTCTGCCTTTTCTTTCTTGAAAACCTATGAATATTTTATTCCTACAAAACTATACACATACCACATGAATTATTGAATAATTAAATGAAAAACTATGAATATATTATATCAATGTATATATAAACATTTGTCTTATTACACACCTCATCCTAGATAGAGGCTCGTAAGGTTCCATTTGAATATTAGAATGGAAACTATTTTAATATGGTGACGCAACTAAGGGAAGGTGGTGATATCAAAATCCTTGTAAATCTATTGAATATGATCTCAACATATCCTCTAGAGTTTTAATGGTTCACTCATACTAATCATCCTTCTGATATAATAAGTAGTAATGAAACTCAGCTAAGTATCCAACACTAGTTGAAGGATTCTCTAATCCCTTGAGGTAAAACTTAGATCATGATTTGATACAATAGGGAGTTATACTCCATGAAAACATACCACTTTCCTTATTTATATATTTTCTAGTCGTTTTGAAGAAAAAATTTCCTTGATAGCAATGAAATGCATTGAATTTATTAGGTGATCAACTACCACCTAGATGGAGTTATTGTCTTTAGATGTCCTGGCCCGTACTATGATGAAATCCATGGTTATGTTTTCTAATTTTCATACTATTATAGGAAGTTGTTTCATCATATCCTTATACTTATTTTATTCAATCCTGACTTTTTGGTATACCAAGCATCGAGATAGAAATTATGCAATCATTATCTTTATGTTATCTGACCAAAAAAATTCATCAGTTCTTTATACATCTTATTGCTTCCTAGATGAATAGAGAAGGATGATTTATACATGTAATCCATAAGTTCTCTCTTTAGTTATATATTTTATGGGACACATATCCAGGTTCCAATCCTTATAACTCCATATTTAGAAAATTTGAACTCCCAAATATTCACTACCATTTTATACACTACAAGAAATGGTCCAAGTAGTGGTAGTTTTTTTTATTTGGCCGTGATTTAAACCACTGCTACATGGTTCTATGATGGTGTCAAAAACCATCGGTAAATCATGTATCAGTATCCAATACATGGTGGTTTCTTCCATTTAGTGGATGTTTCTAGTAAGCATCATAGAAAGCATATTTAGTGGTGGTTATTTCCGTTTTCCCAGTAGTTTTTTGGGGGAATGAGTATTTTGTGGCAGTTAAAACCACCGCTAAATCCAAAAACATTCCCCCACACAAACACCACTAAACCAATTTTACCGCTGCTAAATAATAGTGCGTCATATTTAGTGGTGGTTTTAAACACTGAAAAAAATATAAATACATTTTATAGAGGCATTTTTAACCACCATGAATAATAATATTCCATATGTACCTATGGTTTTAACCTCTGTGAATAAATATTTTCCATATATAGTGGCGATTTAAACCACCGACAAATGTTGATTTACAAAAAACATCCAACTGTAGATTTTTTAGCCCCATAACTACCCTGAAAAAAAATGAAAACCAAGTGTATCGTCTATCAGAAGCACACAAAATCTCTATCAGAAGCATCAAAAAATCACACGTACATAACAAATATGGCATCAAAAATTAAATATATTGGTTCAAATCCAACCATAAAATTTTTAGGTATGCTTTACAAATAATAGATCAACAAACCCTCTCATTACATATTAGACCAAAACATAAAAAGGTCCACTAATAACTTCCAAATGAACTCTTCTCGTCACCCTCTCAATCTCCATATTCATCTTCATTTCCATCTCTACTTCCTACTACCAACACCTATAAGAAAATTATATTAAAAATTAAATATTGTTGTATATTTATATTTAAACTTAAAACCAATAAAAGTTTGTAAACTAAATTATTTTGAAGTGTTTTGATTTACCTTCTCACCACTAGTCATTGATGCAATATCACTGGGGACAAATCCATTCATCTTATGATATAAATCAACTAATGCTTCCAATTTCAACTTTCATTCTATAACATCAGTAATGAGAAATTGAAAAAACATATATACAAAGAGATTAATTTTAAAAAATATGATAATTTAATAACATAATGACATTCAATTACCCCATAATTTATTAAAATTACCAAATGTGAATCAAAATATTTATTTTTCAAAGATAAAGGAATATGTCTCCAATCATCATATGTAATTGGAAGGGTAACTAGCTCCACCGCCAGTTGACCTAGAATCTGACCTAATAATCATGTGTTATCATCTGTAGGTACCCCATAGCAGTCAAATGGGACAACTATCTTTAGTCCGTTCAAATTCCAAACATCAAAAATTTTCATATTTTTCTTTATACTGGAATTGTTTCCATATTTTATGAAAAAATAATTAGTAGTAAAAATAAATGCAATAACTTTATTCATATTATTTTTTTATATATAACAGTCACCCTCCAATATCCTCATAAAGAACTAGGATCAACATGTTGCCTCCCTATTGAGGGTCGACTGGTATCAATATAATGCTTCCTCATTGAAATTCCTTTAATCTAATCAAATAAAAGTAAATTTAGAACATATATTAAAAAAATCAAGAAGAAAAAAATATAAATGATAACAGATTCATAGTAATAGAAAACAAAATGTACATAACTATGATAATGAATGACTGCACAAAAGACATAAGTGGTTGATAAATGAATGGATGACTACATACACAATCATTTTCTCCTTTAATAATATCATTTTCTTGCTCAATAATTAATTCATCCACCCTTTAAAGAATAATATTTTTAATATCATGATGGAAAAATAGGTTTTCTTCTTGCTATTGATGGGATTTATTGTCAGAGGTCAAATCTTCAACTTCATCATCCATATAAGACAAGTCTTTTTGTTTTATGAGAGAAAATTCACTCCACTGTTAATCTGTGACATCTTCCACATAATATACCACATTCACTTGTGATTATAAGATATATAGATCATGTAATTAATATTCACCAATATCCATCAAGTGAGAGAAGTTCCCAAAACTAAATTTCAAGGAATCTCTTTTCAACATCCCTGATAAAATTGACCCAATTTCATTTGAATAAAACAATTGAAAAATGCCCAATGTAGATTAATTAAATAAAATCATTCAAATTTCTATAGTATCCCACTTCAAAAAACATAAATATACCACTGTTATATGTTTTCAAACCCTCTTCCCAATCGACTATAAGGAATTTTATGTTATTCACATTGTAAGCATCGAACTTTCTAGCCTATTTTGGAGTACCTCAAGAAAGAAACTTCAAATATTCTAAAAAATAATATCGAGTATCAGTATTTATGATATAAAAAAATTAATATAATTTATTATATTTAAAAAATATATTTTTTAACCTAATATTTATACTGATTGTAATATTTATGAACTTACACGTCATGAAAACTATTCTACAAGTTCTTTATTAACAGCTTTTGTTATATCTTTATCATTTTGTGTTCAGCTTCTCATTTTTCTCCTTGTTTTTATCTTAAAATATTCAATAAATATATATATAATTTCACTATTCAGCAGTACATATCTATGTTTCTGCAATAATTTCATTTCTTTTAGTGTAACATTTGAGCTCCTCCTAACTGATCGACCAATAGCAGGAAAGATTTTTTATTACCCATGTAGTTGAGAATGAGTTGATGTGTTTTCAACATGTCCAAATTGATTGAATATAGTATAAATATCATTAAAGTATCTAGAATAAAAGGTAAGATACTCCTCATCCAAATATCCATTAGAAATAGATCCTTTAGGTTGAGCTTTATTTTTCACGTATGATTTCAAATACCAAAGATATCTGTGAAATAAAAGAAAAAAATTGTGTATTTAATGAAGTTACAATATTTGATTACATAAATGTAAAACATATAAATAAAATACTTATTAATTGGATACATCCATAGATAATGTATGGGGCCTCCAAATTTAGCTTCCTTAACCAAATGCATAGTTTAATGTATCATGGTAGTAAAAACGGTGGACGAAAGATCATATCCATTTCACAAAGTGTCAATACAAATATCACATTAAGGTTATCAATCTCAAATGGTTGTAATGTTTTCTCACATAGTTTTTTGAATAATGTGAAAAATTGGAGTACAACAGTAGTAATCTTTTCAGTTAATAATGTGTGAAATGTCAATGATAGCAACTGTTGTAACAAAATCTGTCAATCGTGACTTTTCAATCCATGTAACTTGTGATGATTTAAGTCAACACACCTTTAGATGTTACTTTAATACCCATAAAATACCTTGAATTATTTTAAAATTCAAAGTAATATATCTTTATCCCTATTTTTCATTGAAAAACTTGTTGGGGTATACTTTCCATTCTCATTTGGAAACAGATCACACTTTATGTTCATTCCTCGTAAGTCCTTATAATAATTGAGATGATCCTTCAATTTTCTATGCTTATTAAGCAATGTGAATAAGAAATTGTTAGAAACATTCTTCTCAATATGCATCACATCAAGATTATTCTGTAAAAAATAAAATTTCTAATTTGGAATTTTGAAGAATATACTTTTTTTCTTCCATTGTTCCATTCTGATTTCACTTGATGATGTACTTTGAAATTGATTCCCATTATCATTCAAATGATACACCTTCCCAGTTTTTATTTCAAAATTTCCATGTTCTTCCAATATTTTAGAACCTATCAAAAACATTGGAGGTGGTCTAAAATCAATAGAACCATTGAATTTTGACTTGTTCAACCGAAATCTATGAGATGCATTGAGAAATTTGTGATGACACAAGAGGCACAATTTTCTACGGTGAAATATTCATTTGGGCATAAAATCAAAGTTACAAACATGACAATACAAACATTCATAAGTGTTTTAACTAGCTAAATTACCAATTCTAGGGAAGTCATTAATGGTCCATATTAGAGCAGCTTGCATTTTGAACATTTTTCTAGAATATGAATCATATGTCTCAAAACCATTGGTCCATAACTCCAATAATTCTTCAATTAAAGGATGAAAGTATACATAAATATCATTTCCAGTCATTTTTTCAAGGAATAATCATAGAAGTGATAAAAGATGTTTGTTGAATACACATCTATGGAGGCAGATTGTCAGGGATCAAAACAACCGGTGAAATTTTATAACTAGCGCTCAAAGTACCAAATGGGTTGAATTCATTAGAATCCAATCCCAATCAAACATTCCTAGGATCAGATGGGAAATCTAGATGTAATTGATCAAATTTCTTCAACAATTGTGAATCTTTTGGATGTCGTATTAACCCATCATTGTAATTTTCTACAGAATTCCACTTCATGCGTTTGGTGGTTTTTTATGAAATGAATAATCTTTGAACTAAAGGATTTAAAGGAAAGTAACGACAAACATTTTTAGGTGTGTTCCATCTCTTATTATTTATAGTAGAATGTGGGTTTAAACTTCAAAAATCACTCATTCACAACCATATAGATGGATAAATTCTTTTTTCAATTCTATCTACTTGAATCCACTCCCCAATAAAGCGTACAATCATTGGGACACCCATGTACTTTTGTATAATTTATATCAAGATTGTAAACACATTTTTTTATATCATAAAAATTCTCATAAATTTTTTCTTTAAGAAATAAATGATGCTACAATTCCAATATCATGGACATTGTCTTATTTGTAATTCCACATTGGCATTTGATATAGTACAAATTCAGCAGAAATGAATGTTTCAAATATTTCAAAAATCCACTATACAACTCTTGATTTCCATTATCAAATAAACCATGAAATTCATCTATCTTCTCAGTTAAGATTTATCTTACATTAGTCTTCCCAGAATCAAGAGGAAGATTCAATGACATGTTACAATATAGATATGATTTTTCTATCTCACCCCGACTCATTTATTTGGTTTATTTAATTATTTTCTTGCCTTTAAATATTTTTGTTGTGTTCAGGATGAGTCCCGAACGAAATTTTTTAGTTATGTCAAAAAGTGCATGTTTTGGGTTGACGTCGTTGGGAAAATAGGCGAAGCGCCTTTTGGAAACCCTGTGCGGATTCTCCCACGAAACTGTACGACCTATCTATCTTCAAAAAAATTAAAATAAGTAAATTTTACGATTAAAAATAAATGTTACAAGTTAATAATATTTTTAAACCCAATATACAGGAGTCTCGGACACATACGAATGAAAATGGACATAAGGTATGGGATAATTTTTCAAATCTCATTATTATCCAAGATTTCTTATACGTAAGTATTCACTAGGGTTATATTTTTCATCCATGTCCATAAAAATGTTTTTCATAAACATTTTAATATTCTTCCTTGTATTTTTAACGTCATTTTTACCCCTATTTGACTTTTACATTATGTTATGTAAGGAATCTTTCTTTTTTTTACCATAGGATGAACTTTTTGACTTTTCCTGCAAAATTATAAGGATAATGTTTTTTTAACTTATACGTCATGAATGGATTTTTATGGTTTCATAACGCCTTATTTTTATGAAGCTTACTCTACAAGATTTCATGATTATTTTCAAAAAAATACTTTTCCTTTAAAATTGCATGGTATTTTGTGAAAAGAAAATGAATTTGGAGAAGAAAGGATATTTTCCTCAAGAATTCATTTCAAGTGTTTTATCAAAACCATTTTCCATCTAAGATGACATTATTTAATATGTTTATATTTTTTATGTCTCTATTATTTACATGGTTTGATTCTTCTTATGATGAAATCATATCCATTTGTTTTTTATGGATTATGTTATGATGGGATAATGTTTATGAGACCCATTTTATTCTTTGGTTTATGATGAATGATTTATGTTTATTTTGTGTCATAAGTAAGAATGATTTAATTATGAGATGGGTGGGACCTATATCTACCTCCAATGAATTGGGTAAAGAATTATATCTCATGAGATAGATATGGCTGGAATGGAAATTTAATCTGGTTCAGTAATAAAGGGCTGGAATGACAAGTAAACCCAGTTCAGTAATAGACTTTGTCCACTATGATGGCCTTGGTAGAAATGTCTTGGCTACTATAGAAATAATAAAATGTGATTAATGGTTTCCACAATTACATGTTTTATTCCCATGCTATTTTATCATGATTAATGTTCCTTTATGATCTATGACTTATTTACTTCCAAGATTTGTGTCATTGCTCAAGATTTTGATGTTTTATGTTCATGTTTTTACGTTAAAATGTTTATGGATTATTTTTAAGTTCTCCATGTTTACCCTTACTGAGCATTTGAGCTCACCCTTTTTTATGTTTTCTTTTCCCCAGGATATAAAGAAAGGTTTTAGGTAGGAAAAATAAAGGGGAAGATCTTTATGGGAAATGTTTAAGATCTTTCACTGTGATTGGAAGATTATGTTCCGAGTTTCCAAAGTCATAAAACAAATACAGTCTTCGGGTGTCTGTTTTTGTATTAAGTATTCTGAAAAATTAATGTAATGTCTTTGTATGTCAAACTTTGGGTCTCTACAATGCGGTCAATGTTTGAAGTCATTTTTGATATGGTCTTGTTGTGTAGTTAATTTTAAAGTTGTATTTTTATGTAAAATTTAATTTATTTTGTTGTATAACCTCATTGTGCCTCTTTTTGATGTTTTATAAATTTCTTAAAAATTTATTAAATTATTTGGGTAGTACGAACTATGAAAAGTATTGTTTCTAGGGTGAGTTTTATTTTTAAAATTTATTTTTAATGTGTTTTTTGTTTTTTCAAGTTATGAACACTGGGTGATTTATGCACATGGTTTGTAAAGTTTAAAACAAGGTTTATAAATTTAAATAAATTTATGGCATGAAAATTGGTGTTCATAATTTGTTGAGAGTAAAATAGAAATTGTTTTATTAAACATTCCATGCCTTGTGTTCTTTATAAAATGTCTGTTTGGATGTTAGGAGTAAAGTGTGAAGTAAAATGATTTTTTGGGTTTAAAAATGTATTAGCATCATGTGGAATAATGTTTTAGGTTCTTTATGTGGTTTCCTTAGTTTTTTGGCTTTTCAAAAAGTGTGTATTGAGTTTTAGCATGTTTTGGCATTTTTATTAAAAAATATTGGGTCTTGAGTGTGTAATATGAGTATATTAAAAAGTGTTTTATCAATTTTTTGATCTGATAGATGGTGTGTTTACACCTCTTTTGGAAATGTGAAAATTGTACCATTGATAAAAGTGGGTTTTGTAAATAGTGTTTAAGGGCCATTTTTTCTACTTTGGAAAAATGATGTAAAGTGTTTTTCATAAAACCCTTGTTGGATATCCATCCTACCTTATTGACATGGAATGGTTGGGATGTCCTTTGTATGTAATCCTTTGGTTCCATTAAATGGGTCCCTCGGTTGGGAACCCTTGGAAATCTATTAACATTAAGGCATGAGAGTCATCCTTGGGGAGACTCAGGGTGAATCCTACTATGAATTATTATTATAAATATAAGTTGTGATTCGATGCTCGGTGGCATATGATGGATCATCCCCTTTAATACTTAAGACATTGGTACCATGAATATTGAGACAATTTTCTTAGATGAGTACTGCACTGATAGGTTATGGTACTGACCAGTGGCCCATAGTATGCAGATATGTTCAGCTTCATTGCTATGGGATTTTTCCTCTTCCTATCCTAATAAAGGTTGGTTGATCATTTAGAGTGTTATTTTTCATCATATGTGGCATGCTATTATAGATGGTCTCGTTGGTATTAGTGTCTTCTAAACTATTCCCGATCTCCTCGGTTCACCTATGTCTAGTGGCTTTTTTCTGTTTGAACTATTGTTGAGATGAGTGCATACCTATTTACATTGCCCTTTATATATCTACCCTAGTACTCTTGTGTGGTTTTTATTCATGAATAGTGAATTTTTAGTTTCCTAAGTCTGATGAATTTTGTTTTTAAATCAAAAATGTTTCAAACTCTTTAGAGCTAGTTCTAAATTTAATCATCACTTTCCCTTGAAATAGCATGGTAATACATAAGGTTAGAATCTAGTTTTTCAGATGAATAAGGGAAATGGATTGTAATTTGGTTTTATGTAAAAACTATAGAAATGAATACTTTAATATATTGTATTTCAAACTTAGAATTGATGTTTCTTTAAATTTAAAGGCAGTGCACTAGAGAATAGAATATTGGGCTAGCCCACTGAGTTCTAAACTCACGCCTATAGTTTGTTTCTATTTTTAGTCCATGTAAAGGTTCTAGCTTGGGTGTGTTCACCTAAAATGATTTTTGATCTTTGAGTTGGAGATTGACCCACAAGGTCTCACGATGGTAGTGGTTGTCTCATTCAGTTAGTTTTATTTTTTTCAGTTCTTTTTGAGAATTTTTGTTTGGTTTATTTATTTTGATTTGATCTTTATTATTTCCACTACTTTGAATTATTTATCTTTGGATAAATTTTTCGCATCGTCGATCTATCGATTCCTTGGTGCTATTCACCAGCCTGGGAGGATTGGGAATGCCTCTCGGGCCTTTCTGCGGATTGGTTCGGGTGATAGGTTCTAGGTCATACCAGGATGGTTCGTGAAAAAATGGTATCATAGGAGGTTGGATATTATCTGACATCACTTTTCAGATCTCCCTGTGTTATTTGGTAATATCAGGGCAGATGGAGTAGGATCATTGGGACTTGAGGGGTAGGTGCGGGAAGAGTATTGCGAACTCTTTCTCATTATAATCCTCGTGTTTCCATGGTAAGTTCAGTTTTGTTAAGTTTTCTGGTTCTTTAGGGGATGTTTTTTCATTGGGATATGACAAGTGGAGTGGGGATAATAGTCCTCATGATCCCTCATGGCCTGAAAATCCATGTGGAGCAAGGGGAATAGTCCTAGAAGGCTCTCTGTTTCAATGGAATTTTTGCCATATGGCCTCAAACCATATGGTCAAGTCATCCACTGACACTAGTTCCCTTTTTGAGTTTATTTGGGTCTCTTATGACTTCTAAAAGGTGTTTGAATAAAACAAATTGTTTGGAAAAAAATGGTTGTTTGAAATAACATGTTTAAATTGGGGATTGTTCTAAAATAAATGGGAGGATTTTTAAACAAAATGAATTTGGACTCGGTGGTTAGTGTTCCTTTGGAAGGTATATGATTTTTGAAATGGGATGAGTGATTTGTTTTTGGAAAATGAAGTTGTTTTGTTTTTTCCTTGGTTTTTCTATGGGTTTATACATGCATAGTGGTATGTGGGAATATGAACGGGTGTCTGGTGTGGCAGATGGTTTCTCGGGGTGGCACAGAAATATACATGTGAGTGAGACTCTAAATAATACCAATGGATGGGGTTTAACCCACCTATCTTGTTTTTAATTAAATATTTTTAAAAAAAGAAAAGTTTTGATGTTATAATAGCTTGTTTCCATGTGTTTAGAGCTTGTCACCAATGCGGTGTTTGATCTTGAGGATTTTATTTATTGAGTTTTCTTTGATTTGGTTCTTGACTTTTAATTTTCTAGTGGTTGTCCCCATAGAGCTTCAATGGTTTATTGTAGTGTAGTTTATCAACCTAAGGATTTTATGCTTGAGTTTCAGAAGCTAGATCCTCCTCTCTTTTATGGTCAAGCATACCATTCCATAGCATAGGAGTGGATGAAAAAGATCAAAAGAGACTTTAACATCATTTATTTTCCTGAGTCATTGAAGTTCAAGTTTTCAACCTTCATTCTTAAAGGTTCACTGTGGAAGTTGTGGAAGTCAGTGTCTCTTTACAAGCCCTGTCAAGAGCTTACCTTGGAGTTTTTCGAGGCTTTGTTCATTCTTCAGTATTTCTCTGAGAAAGAAAGGGTGAAAAAGGAGATAGAGATATGTTGTCTACAGAGGGTTGATTGATCAGTTTTGGAGTATTTTCAATGATTTCTGGAGCTAGTCCCTTATGATTCAGGGTATGCCTTAGATGACTCCATGAAGGCTCGGCGTTTCGAGGTGGGAATCTGCCCCAATCTGGTATCAAAGGTGTTAGCGTCCAACCTAACTTCATTTTCCGATGTGGTGAGACAAGCTTTTCAGGTCGAATTTGTGATGGTGAGAGTGCTCAAAGTAGTCCTCCCTCCTTCAAAACCTAGGATTAGTGGTGAGGATTCTTGAAAGGAGATATGGAAGTGATTGAAAGTTGATTGACCAAGTCATGGAATCAAAATGCCTAGGGGTATTTCATAAAACTCTTTGGAGTGATAAATCCATGTGTGTTATCAGTGTGGAAAGTTGAGTCATGAAAATTCATCATGTACAAATGATCTAAATCCATACTAGTATTGTGGATGTTTGGGTCACTTGTAGTGATTCTGTCACGGCGATTCTAGGAAGAATTGTAGAGGAAGTTCTCAAAAGTGATATGTTGTAGGGTTTTTGTTTAAAGTTTCTTTTGTAAGTTTCCTTCTAATGTAAGGGATATCTTATCCTGTAAGGTGTACTAATGGTGTTTTGGGTTTTTAAATGTATGGGAATGTCATGGGTCTTTTAATGAACTCTGTTTTTCAATGCTATGGTAGTTTTCAATTCAAAAAAATTTCATTTACTTTGTCTAATCAAAATATGTATGTTTTTTATTTGTATTTTCAAAATTTAATTGTGAGGTAAGAGATGCTTCATCCATAAAATCTCCAGCCAAAGGCCTCGGAGTGAAGCTAGCGTGTAGTCAGGAACCACAGGGGGGTTAAGAGGTTTGGTTAAGGTTGTGCCCCTACCATTGTGGTGAGATAGATCTATCATTTTTGCTATGGTTTCTCCACCATTGTAAATTTCCACTTGTGGCAAAGATTGGGGTAGACTTACCCCACACGCATTGTATATGGTTATACATTCTCAGATGCAGTTTTCTGGTCAGTTCCCTTGTGTGGACCACCCATCTGAATCGAGTGTGGTCTTTTTTTTTAATTCATCCTTAGTTGAAAAGTGTGGGTGGTTGTCGGTTGTGGTTCCAGGGTCCAATCATTGGGGCCTTCCCTCCCCACACATTTGGTGAGGGTTTTTAGTCTACTCATGAGGTTTCAATGTAGCTCTTTTTCCCACCATATAGAAGTGGTTGATTTAAGTGTTCTTATTGTTTTCCTTTATCTTGGGAAATGCGCATATTCGTGTTCAAGTTCAATTTTCCTCTTAGTCATTTTTAGTTTGGTTTCTAATGGTGGGGAGACCCACCATGGGTCTCATTGGGTTTTCTCTTAAGACGTTATTAGATTCTAGTTCAATTCTTTTTGTGGGGTGTCCATTCAGTCCCCCCCCCCTCTCCTGGTGATCTATTTCAGGCAATGAGGTTGAGTCTTGTTGGTGATCTATGGAATGTCCTTGGATTAAGAGGTTAGATTATGTTGATATAAATTCTTAGGTGTTGATCAATAGATTTGAAGTGTTCTGGATTTCTGTGGGTGGAAATCATTATAGTGGGTACAATTGTCACACCTCGGGCTATGTATTTGGTTTATTTAATTATTTTATTTCCTTTAAATATTTTTTATTGGCATAAGGGTTGAGTCCCAGACAAAAAAATTTAGTTTTGTCAAAAAGTGAGTGTTTTGGTTTGGATTTCATTGGTCGCACGAGCGGAGCACATTTTGGAAAACTAACGTGGCATTTTCCAAGAAACTGCATGACCTATCTGTCTTCAAAAAAATTAAAACAAGTAAATTTTGGGATTAAAAATAAATGTTTACTATTGTGTTGTTTAAAATCATTATTGTGCTAAGAATTTTATTATTATTAAAATGATATGAATAATTTTATTATTTTCTTATTTTATCATTATTATTATTATTATATTATAATAATTTTAGTTAGTTTTTTATTTTACATTTGTTTTATTTTTATTTTTTTAGGGTTCCTAGGTCGCTACCCCATCACCCCCTTGCTCTGCGTGCAACCGTTGCAAACCCCCTCTACCCAATCATGATCTCTGGCCTTCCTCCTAATTAGCGCACCCAGGATCCCTCCCCATCACTACCTCCCACCGCCACATACGATGTCTCCTTGACCTCTTTCTCCTCCCTGCACGACAACCCAACCCTCGGATTCTCCTAGTGGTGAAACCCTTGAATGTGGCCTCGTCCTCCTACCCAGCATCCGGTCGGGACCCCTCAGCCCTCCTTCTCTCCAGCGCCTCCCCCTCTTACCACAGGTGAGTCCAGCCAGCACCACACCCCTCTTTCGACGAGTCCAGCAGATGCCACAACCCTCCTGCTCTGGCTCCTCACCTTTTCGGCATCGCCCGGCCGACACGCACCCTTCTAGTGACCTATCTTTCCAGCCCCACTCCCCCTTAAAACAATATTTCATCTACTAGATGCTTCAGGTGACTTCCTCCTAGCGTGCACATCCCCTTTCGGCGCATGTTCTGCTAGCGACCCCCTTTCAGGCATGTGCATCCCCTTCGGTATACCCCTCTTCATTTTATTTTCACTTTTACTTCATTTATGTTGGATTTTTTTCTCATTGGGGTTTTTTTGTAGAGTTAGGGGTTTTGAAACCCTCTTCGAGTAGTCTTTTGTTTATCTTTGTCTTCACACCTTGTATTTGAGGTAGTCTCTCCACACGCACTTTCCCTTTTAATTTAATAAGCTCTAATTATTTATTTTTCACACTTCATATACATGTTAAATATTTTTGTGCAACCTTCTGGTTAGTCTATTGGTATGTTGTCAATTTTTGAATTCTTTTTTGATATGGTCTTGTAGTTTAGTTAATTTAAATTATTATATTTGTGTAAAATTGGATTTGTTTTAGTGTAGAACCTCATTTTCCCTCTTGTTGATGTTTTATAAATTTCTCAAACATTTATTAAATTATTTGGGTAGTGTGAAATATTAAAATTAGTGTTTCTAGGGTGTGTTTTATTTTAAAATTTTATTTTGAATGTGTGGTGTGTTTTTTCGAGTTTTTAACCATGGTTGTTTTACGCACATGGTTTTTAAAATTTAAAACAAGGTTTATCAATTTAATTAAAATTATAGCATGCAATTTTTTTTATAATTTGTTTTGTGTTAAACTGAAATTGTTTTATTGAACATTGCATGCCATATGTTCATTATAAAATGTATGTTTGGATTTTATAAGTAAAGAGTAATGTAAAATAAATTTTTGGGCTTTACAAATGTATCAACATCATGAGGAACAATGTTTTTGGTTATTTATGTGGTTTCCAAAGTGGGTTGTATTTTAAAGAATGTGTGTATTGTGTTTCATCATGTTTTGTAATTTTTATTCAAAATGGATGGGTATTGAGTGTGTAATCTGAGTATATTAAAAAGAGTTTTATTTATGTTTTTATGTGATAAATGGTGTGTTTACACCTGTTTTGGAAATTTAGAAATTTTTCCTTCGATAAAAGTGGGTTTTGTAAATAGTGTTTGAAGGCCCATTTGGCCACTTTGGAAAAATGATGTAAAGTGTTTGTCATAAAACCCCTGTTGGATGTTCCTCATGCCTTTTTACATGGAATGGTTGGGATATCCACAATATAGAATCCTTAGGTTCTGTTATATGGGTCCCTCGATTGGGAAACCTTGGTAATATATTAACTTTAAGGCATGAGATTCATCCTTGGGGAGATTTAGGTTGAGTCCTACTATTAATTATTATTATAAATATATGATGTGATTTTATGCTCGGTGGCATCTAATGGCTCACCCCATTTAATACCTAATACATTGGAACCTTTCATACTGAGATAATTGTCTGAGAAGAGTACTAAACTGGTATTTTATGGTACTGACCAGTGTCCTATAGTTGGAGAATATGTTCAGGTTCATTTTTTATGGGATTTTTCCTCAACCTATCCTAAGAAAGGGTGGATGAGTGTTTAGAGCCTTAGATTTCATCGTATGTGGAATGCTACTGTAGATGGGATCACAGGTATTATTATTGTCTGGACTATTCTTGATCTCCCAAGTTCGCCTATGTATAGTGTCTTTTTATTATTTAAACTGTTGTTGAGATATGTTTATACCAATTTGCATTCACTTAATATTTCTTCATTGGTAATATTGTGTGGTGTTTTTCATGAAAAGTGATGTTTTGGTTTCCTAACACCTATGAAAAAAAATTTCAAAAGAAAACTTGTTTTAAACTCTTTAGAGCTAGTTTTAAATGAAATCATCACTTTCCCCTTGAAATAGCATTGTAATACTTGTGGTTAGAATCTAGTTTTTCAAATGATTAAGGTAAATGGATTGTACATTGATTTTAATTAAAATCTATATAAATTTATAATTTAATATATTGTAGTTCATACTTAATATTTATGTTTCTTTAATTTTAAAAGTAGTGCATTGGGGAATAGAATACTAGGATAGCCTACTCAATTTTAATAATCACACCTATAGTTATTTTCTATTTTTAGTACATGTGTTGGTTCTAGCTTGGGTGTGTTTTCCTTGGGCGATTTTTGATCATTGAGTTAGAGAGTGACCCGCGGGGTCACACGGAGATAGTGTTTGTCCCATTCGATTAGTTTCAATTTTTCATTTCTTATTTAGTCATTTTGTTTGGCTTATTTATTTTGATATGCACTTTATTATTTACACTACTTTAAATTATTTATCTTTGGAGAAATAGTCCCCATCGTCACTCTATGGATGAATTGGCACTAGTCACCAGCCTGGGAGGATTGGGAATTCCTCTCAGGCCTAGACACAGATCGGATTGGGTGTTAGGTTCAAGGTCGACCCGGGTTGGTTCGTGACATGTCCAATAGTCTCAAAAACATCAGTTGTCACGTTGTTATATGTAGAACCCTCAAATATTTGTTCTAATATGTTTTGATGTTGATTTTTTTGTCTTGAAATGCCGAATGCATCATTAATGAGGTTTTTCATTTCATTATCCATTGTCGACAAAGTTAGGGGATCATTCTTTTGATTGCTGTTAGTAATCAATGTTTATGTAATGTTTGATTCTCTGTACCAAATCCAACACAAATATTGATTTGAAAATTTATTTAATATCAAGTGTTCATAAACTTCATCTCTCTTCAACCATATTCTAAATTTACATTTAGGACATGGACATCTTTTTCTCCCATCAACGGATTGATTGTAAATTGAAAAAATCTAAAAACTTCTCTAAACCCTTAGCATACGGAGGTGGGTTCCTTGGTAATTTGATCCATCTTTTATCCATATAAATCAAAATTTTCCTACACATTATTAAAAAAATTAAAACACATAACTATCACTAAATAGAAAAAAAAGATAAATGGAATTGAAAAAACCACGACCCAATTAGTTATAAGAAGATTCATATAAGAATATTCATATAAGTACTAAAGGGTATTTCACATAATTCTTCACTAGCATTTCTAATGGTATAGGACCTCATAAATAAATCACTTAAATTTTCTTGTTTAACAACTTACTTTGTGTTATTCATCATTAAATTTCCTATAGATGTAACTATATATTCTACTAAATTTGTATTACTAAATGTTGAATTTATCGTAATATAATAACTTAATACTTAGTAAATTAATCTTTGATTATATTTCATGCTTTTAAAATTACCCCTATCAATATAACTATTCCAAGATAATTAATGTAGGTTCAATGATTAAATTGAAATATATATAAAAATGTATTCTATAAATTCATGCCTAAACTGATGAGTTTTCTAAATCTCCTTAATTAACCTCTCCTAGAAGAAAAGTAATATCAATAATATTTGAGAGAAAATCATGTTAAAGAATAAATTTCAATAATTTTTCAAGGTAATCAAATAGATTCACCTAAACATACATAAAAATGGGATATAATGTCTAATGTCTATTTAATGATAAAATACTTTCAAGATAATTGAATATACCTATTCCAAAAACTATACATAGTACTATGTGATCCTATTCCAGAACTATACATGGTACTATGTGATCATATAAATACATATGGTAAATAATGAAGCATTTTAAAAACGATAATCTAAATCTATAAAGTATAGTTGCAAGGAAAATGGTTTGTAAAAGAGTTATTTTTTTATTTAAAAACCTTTAAGAAATCCAAGAGAAAAAATACATGTTGAAATCCATTTTTAATAAAAAAAATATTTTAACAAATCATTGAAAAAAGTATCACAATACAATTTTAATCATTTATATTGAATCTATGAGTATGTACCATGTACCTATGAGGAATACATATATCAAAGAAGAGGCATTGGTAAAAAATGTACTTCATAATAATCAAAAAAATATAATAAACGAGTTTAGATGTGGAAATTCTAATATTGAGTAACTATCAAGTGATCAGAGATACATAAAAACTACCAACTCCAAGTTCAAGGTCATATATCATTGGATAGTCCTAGGTATATTAGTGATACCATCAAAGATAATTAAAATATGACAATGAATTTCTACATTCAAATTTTTTATCTACTATGTACACAAGATTACTAACTCAAAGCACGCCAGCTTCTTCATTGCATGTCCCTAGCATAAATTCAAATTTCTAGGTAGACTATAGTTGGAGTGTGGGTCTGTAAAATCCTACAATACGTGCCAATCATCATATGTATGGGGATATTAATCATACCCAATACGAAATCCAACCAAAATATTACCACACATTCCACTAGGAATAGAACTGCTTAGCTCACAGTTAAAAATATAAATACAACTATAGGGATAAAATCCAAAACCACATACTAATTTGTTTAATTAAATATATACATTAGAAATAATTTATCCATTTCATCAACTTGGAATATCAATTCCACATTCCTAAACATAAATAAAAAAATGCATGCATCCAACTATGATAATTCTTAAATCATGATAAGAGTCTCATCCAATAGGTCAAGTCATTGCATACATATGAATCCAAGGTTCTCTTATCTATAAAATACTCATGCTCGAACCCAGAAATTATATAAAATCAAAAAATATATAATAAAAGGGTGAATTACCTTAAACTAGGGAGTTATATTGCTCCAATGTAGAAATGAATAAGGGGGCTGACGGTGAGGGGGAGAAGGGGGCTGACTGTGAGGGGATAGGGTTGGAAAGGGGATAGGGTTAGGAAGAATATGATTTGATGGGGACAGGGGCTATCAGTGAGGGGATAGAGTTTGAATGGGTCATAGGCTAGTGGGGAGGGGCCAAGGATCAACAGGGTGAGGGGTTCCGTAGGGTCAGGGTCGGCAGTGAGGGGTTCGACAGGGTTGGGGGGAGGGGGTGAGGGTGTTAGACTCGAGTGGGGGAATAAGTGTATGTTTAAAAAAGACGTGTTAGTGATGGTTTTTTTAAAACCAATTTTATATTTTGGAAAAATAATTTAGCAACAATTTAATAAACATCTGCTAATTACTAAATTTGGTGTAGTGTTATAGCTCCACATCCTATTTTTTGGCCTTTTTAATCCACTCGAGAATGGATGATTGAGAATTTATTTGAGAAAGGAAGATTAAATATCCTTTTATCGATCCCATGTTCATTATTTTAATGTCTAATAAGATTGGATCCATTTCAATCGTCATATGGATGGGGTTACAGGATCATTTCTACTCAAATCATTTGTCACAATGTCTACCTTCCCAACACGGTAATGGATTAAACAATCATAATCCTGGATTATATCTAACCACCTTCATTGGTACATATTGATATCCTTTTGTGTAAATGTATACTTTAGTCTTTAATGATCTATATATATGTATCGATTTTTCCTATAGACATAATGTCACCAAATATTCATCTTAAATATCACTATATCCAATTACAGATCATGTGTTGTGTAATTTTACTCATGGATATTTAATTATAAGGAGTAATAGAATATCACTTTGTTATATTTCATGAGTACACAACCCAATCCCTTTTTCAAGGAATCATTTTAGATCACAAATCCATCCCCACTGGTGGATAATGTGTGTATAGCCATTGTTATTATCCTTTTATTTAACTCTTTCAATATTTTCTCAAAGTCATCATTCCAGGAAAAAATTACTCCCATATAAGTTATCAAGGTTAGAAGATTTAAAATAATTATAACTTTCTCAAAAATCAAGGATAGTACTAAAATAATCTGAGTAAAACGTGGATCTCCATTATAAATGTTGGTCAAGGCCATCCTTAAATTACCTCTCTTTTTTATGAATCCACAAAAATATATTTTCTAGTTATCACATGACCCAATAATGTAACATTCTCTATCCAAAATTATAATTTACTATGCTTTTCATAATGATTTTCCTTTTGTAAGGTATCCAGTACATCATTCAAATGCCTCTCAGATTCCTCCTTTCTCTTCGATTTGATAAAAATATCATCTATAAAGACTACTTAAAATTTTTTCAAGGTAATCCCAAAATACTCTATTAATTAATTCCATGAATATTTATGGATCATTAGTGATTCCAAATGGAATTATTGTGAACTCATAGTACCCATACCTTGTACGAAAAAAAAGTCATGTCGATATCCTCTTTCTTCTCCTTTAATTGAAAATATCTCAACCGAATATCCACTATAGAGAAGTATTTTAATACATATAGGAGATCAAACAAGTCATAAATCCATGGAAGAGGATACTCATTGTGTATTTTGGTCTTATTGATCTCAGCATATCAATACAGACGCACATTGACCCAACCTTCTTCTTGATAAAGAGGACTGGTGTACCCCATGGTGAGGCACTTGGGTGTATAAACCCTTTATCTATATTATCCTATATTTTCTTATTCATATCATCAATTTTAATAGTTTCCATTATATATAGAGTCTTAGATATTGGTAAATATTTGGGTATAATCTTGATAGATAATTCAACCTCATATCTTGGAGGAAAACCAGAAAATTCTTCATGAAACACATCAACATATTCCCTTACAATGGGAATTTCATCAAGTATGATATTTTCATTAATCTCAATCATGTTATCCAGATAAATTTGATCATAAGGAAATAATATCAATTCCTTATATGATGTTACCAAATTATAATCATACACTTATTTTCACTTTTAAAGAATTAAAAGGTGATTCGTGATATGGAGGGTGATTTCATTCTCTTAAAAATTTATGCCAGTTCTATATAAGTAAATCAAATCCATACCTAGAATTGCATTGAATTATTATAAATAGAGTATCACAAGGTTCACTAGAAATTTAATCCTACAAATATGGATATAGAATAAGTTATATTCTTGGGATGAAATAATTTCCCTAGTTTATGTTTGCATGGATAGCTCCACTTCCATGTTTTGATGTGGTTCTTGAATAGTCCTACTAAACTTTCATGATATAAAATAAGGCATAAGACCATAATCAAATAGTATGTTTTCTATTATTGAATTAATAACTAGCATACCTATCACCACATCATTATCAGGATCCACCGTATTATTTGTGATAGCATAGGATCACCCTTTCTCTCTAAGCCTTGGAGGTTTTTAGCATCAGTTATCATCGACAACCATTGTCTTGTTACATTGATTTTCATAGTGTTCTTATTCCTTGTAGTTGAAACATTGGATAGGAGGCTGAGGGTTGATGAGAGAATTCCTTTCCTCCATCACATTAGTGGATTTCCCCCATCAGTATTTTTTATCTAGGTGCCCTTCTTTACCACACCTAAAGCATTTCATTTTCACCTTCACGTAATTTCTCATATACTTCTTCCCACACTTTTTACAAGTGGGATGCTAGACTTTATTTACCCTATGATATTTCTACATCACTTCTCCATAATTAAAAGACATTCTCCACTTCCTATCACCAAACACTTGAGAACCTTTTGATTCTATAATCTACATTTCAACTTTGAGGGAGCATTGTAAAATTTCTTCCTTGTTTTTAAAGTCTTCAATTGCTAAATATTTTCATAGACTTGGATTTATACCAATAAAGAATTGTTCAAATTTAATTTTGGGGGATATGAAAACGTTGAAGGCATATAGTGAAAGTATTATAAAGTTCACCTCATATGCTTCTATAGATTCATCATAATATTTCTTAAGGATAAGTAAATACCTCTCAAGTTTAATTTGGAAATTGTGATGAAAATATTTATCAAAAATCATTTTCCAAAATTTTTTCCACACTATCACCTCGATTTCTTCCTTGATCTTTTAATGTCTAATCAATATACACCATTGATCAACTTCTAATTCCATATGATAAACATCAAAACTATACATCTCTTACTCATAGAATTTATATATGGATAATATCTTTCCATTGGAGTTGATACATTATTCGGTGATTAAGGGATCATAAGATCCACTGAAAGTTGGAGGAATTTGTCACATAAAGTTCTCAATTTCAAATTGTTGTTTATTAGGGGGTTTTTTTCCCTAATTCAAGTTTCTAGTCAAAAAATGAGTTCATTTATAAATTATTTTTATGAAGTTCTTGACTCCTTCTCCCATCAGGTTGGGAATCTTGTTTGGTTATCTATTACATTTATCATCATATTGGTTGTTGACTCAATTAATCATATTCCCATCAATTCACTAAAAAAGTAGAAAATTAGGAATGATAATTTTCAAACTATTACACACATAAAAGTTAAACAATAAACATTTAGTGGATAACTCATAAATTAAATATATTCCTTAATCAATAAATTTATAGTTTTTAATCTAATTTATCCATGATCTATTTCATAAAATTAAATATTATGGGTTTTTTTGTTTAATTTATAATATTTTGTAAGGGGTTTGTGAATTTACCAAATAATATACCTCAGGAGTGTTAAAACATGTTTGTATCATGTCCTTTTTTCATTCACTAAGTGATGATAAAGTTAAATCCCAATGCACTTATTTTTTTTTTATTACCCCTCGGTACAACTGTTCTAGATTCACATCCACTTATAGTATCCATACATATATTTGGTTTCTCAAAATCTAGTTCCTATATAATTTTAAAAAAATTAATGGAATTTTACTAAGTTTAGTCTTATTACTAAGTCATTCATTAAGGTTTTCTATTCCTAATTCCTAAAAATTACTAGACTTTCTAGTGATACAAACTATGATAACCCATATTGTTAATACAACTTAATTCATTATTTATTACATAAGTAAACACATAATAAAATATCTAGAGATCAAGAGCCCTAGTGTCTTTGGTAAATTATCCACATAACATAACAACAAGAAATAAGGGTACATTTACATTATTTAAAAACTAACAACATGTCATTAATATCCATTGATATTCTAAAACTACACGAGATAACCTGGGGACATACATAAGAATGGGTGAGTTATAAATCCTAGTAAGGGAATAATAAAATTATCACATGATGAAAGTAATACATGTTAATTAAGATTCATTTCAAGGTAATATAAATGGGTGATAATCATAAACATGAACATTGATGCATGATATAAGATAATAATATCAAGGCAATATAAGAATGTGGTGACAACATAAAACATGATATCGTAAGAATAAGTCAATGATAACTTCCAGTAAAACATAACATAGTGTACTTATAATAACATCATGTTCACCACACATAGAATATAATGATATAAAAACATTACCCAGTGCATTTTAGTGCTATATAATTTTAAGACCACCCATCACATTCACATTATGTGCATGCATTTGTGCACAACATAGATCATACAACATAAGAATGTATTTAAAAATAATAATCCCATGACTAAGGAGTGTGGGTTATGTACATGGAATTCCATAACCACTGAATTATAAGTCCATATAGGTGAATACCTTTGAGTAGAAATGTAGATGGGTATTTATAATACAAAATTCTGATGTGGAAAATCACAAAATAATTTTGGCAGTATAACGGATGTAAATAAAGGTTCATGAAAGAGATTAATGAGAGAGAAATGTGTTCTATAATAAAATGTAATCATATGTAATGTAAAAATTATATTTCAAAACGCATTAAAACATGAAAAATTGAAAATAAAAATTCATAGTAGAAAGAGAGTATTTGAAAAAAAAGGAGAGGAGAGGATCCATTACCTTGAGAGTGTGCTTCTAAGATATGGGGAGGAACTTATAAAAATATTGGGATCACCTTATGAGGGATTTAGAGAGGGATGGGGAGAATAAATCCCTGATCCATGGGTTTTTCGTTAAGATGACAAAGATTATGTGTGGGTATTTATAACAAAATAGGGTGGAATTAATTGTTATTTTTTAAACTTAGGTTTTGGAATCTATATAGAAAATAATAAAAAGAACAAACCTTACTATATTTTATCCAATAATTTCTTCTAACTAGGAGTTCTTTTAAATATATCATAAGGCTAGGAACCAAAATCAATAAAATAATACCCTTAGTGATTTTGAAGTGATTCATGTTCAGAAAGAATTATTTTTAAAGCCTTAAACTATAATATATGTTTTAGAGGATTTGTTAAGGGTTTATAAATTAATCAAATAACATTAAAAAATATTATTTTAAAGTGTATATTTATATATTCTCTTTGATCCCTTTTATGTAATTCATTATAACACTTTTTAGCCATTATGATTTCATAATAAATACTGTATAGTTATACCAAATTTAATTTTCACACAGAAAATCAAATGTCTCCGAAAATTATTAAAAATTAAACATTGGTTAATTTTGAGGTGCTAATTTTAAAAAATAATATTAATTTTATAAATATGATAATTTTTAATTTTAAATAAAAATACTTATTTTCTGAAAAATACTAGTTTTTATAATATTAACCACTTCATAAATATTATAAAAATTGCATTGGAATTAATGAAATTATTTTATCATTTATGTTGAAATATTTATTATATAATAATAATATTTTAATAAAAATTCATTTATTTCAAAAATAATTTAATTTATCAAAATAATGTCTTATTTGAAGCTATACATTTCAAAAAATATATTTTTATTTATTTATATCAAAATTTAATTTTTATCAAACTCATTGTATAATCATTAAAAAAGTAATGATAAAAATAGATAAATATAATAATTATTTTTAAAAAGAAAAATATAAAAATTTGTATAGTAGGTTATAGAAACATAACTCCTTATTACACTAGCATATTCCCTAAGGGTAAGGTGTGTGATGGTGACACTTTCTTGGTGTGGTTCCACAAACAAGGTTTGGGTCATGAACTTTATATGATTGAAATTTTATATTAAAATATTTTTCTCATGTTTTAGTTATTGGATATAATCTTGAAATTCATGAAGGTCAAATCCTAGTGATGTCATCTCCCTTAGAAGCTCTAATAAGTGGTCTTTATACGATGTGATCCTACTAGTCGAGGTCATCGCTTCTTCCATCTGTGTCAATTGGAATTTATCATAACCCTTAATATATAATAATCATAATGATCATAGTATAATGTCTATATTATCAATTATTTTTATGTTTAATAGTCTTTTAAATCCTACATGATATAACTTATAATGTTGTAAAAAACAAAAAGTAATGCATGCGTTTTCTATAAATTCATTAATTAATAAGGAATTTACTCATTTAAAAAGAGAAATTCAATTATAAATTTTTGTTTTGTCACATTATGAAAGAACATAAGGGTTCTCACTTACACTTATTATCATTGAACAGATTGATAAAATGATATGGGTTCATAGCACCATAACTCTGTTATACCCCTTTCCCCTATCACTAAATTGGAAGCTTATTTTGTCTTTTTGAGATCTATTATACAGTATTCCCTTTCTACTAAATAGGATGGGTGGTTCACCCTAACATAATTATGGTTCATATCAAATATTGAGTTAATCCTAAAGACATTTTGATAGGTATAGACCTTACCATTATAGGGATATACCTATTTTGGTTATAAGTGCTAATTTTCATGACATATTAATGATTTTTTTTACTTATTTATCTATTTTTATGGATTTTCTCTATTTCTATATACACTTTATTTTATGATAAGCAGTTTGGGGATGGTGATCTCCTGTTGGGGATATCATACTCACACCCTATATGGTCCCCTCTCAGGACACGTGCAGACCTGATTGTACAAGACCTAGGTAATTGTAAATCACATTAGAATGGGAATTATCAACATTTAAACTCTAGAGCATGGGAAGTACCTTTTTCACTTTGGGGAGGTTGTTCAAGACAAATAAAAAAGGTTTTACCTTAATGTTCATCATAAAATACATCACTTATAAGATCCACCTTTTGAATAATTATGCCTTATTTGGATTACACGCCCCCACACACACACACACACTTGTATATCTAATTGTTTTAGTATCCCATTATGATGTGGTGTTTGTATGTTCTTGTACTGATTTAATTTATATGGGTGTACATTCCTATTAATATGAACCCTTATAGTTCACCTTTCCACCTATCTTTTCATAGTTGATCAATTATTTCTCAGAGTTATTAGGACTATTTATTCATTTCAATTCATATATGAACCCCATTGAAATTATATTATTATATTAATGGGTAATAATATCCCATTTATTTTAATCAGAACCCTTGGAATTTATTCCATACTATAGTGATCAAGAGGTGTTTCTGCGTTTTTATGGTTACTCAACCGGGTATTGTTCAGAAAATCAAGACACAGTCATTATGTAAAAACTCCATATCCAAACCTAAAGATAGTGTTTACATTATTACAATAGTAAAGGTAAAAAATATCACATCCCAAATGATCAATAAATTTAATATTCTTGGGAGACTGGATACATATATAATTCCTCTAATATATTGTAAACATAAATCATAGCTTGTAAAATTTATAAAAAAAATTATTTCCTTTCGTACATCCTTGAAATTATTCAAATATCCCTTCTTGGTACCTTGGGAGAGTAAAAAATAATAAATGTTTAGTTTAGATACACAGTAAGGGAGTATATAGTAGAATATATCATGAATACATAAGAAATAAACAATATCAAAAAATTTATAATTAATAAATAAGTTATATAATAAACAACATGATAATTAAATATATCAAAGGATAGAAATGTAAATAATAACATGTACAAAAATAAATGATTTAATGGTGATGAAATTAATAATTCTAATGATATATAATAATGGATATATGGTTAAGCCAATAATGGAAATGACATAGTATAAATCCAGGATATTAAAGATAATTAACATGAAAGACAAAAAATAACATCAAACGATAGATGAAGAGTGATACATAACATATATTAAAATACTTCATTATGATCCATAAAGAATAAATTGAAATATAAAAACCATATCTCCTAAGAGTTTCAAACCAGTTGTACATCTAGTCCCACTAGTTGTTCACTGAGTGGTGATCGATTTAATACTCAATCACCCTTTTTGGGGTGGTTACCCCAAGGTGAATATATAAAATATACTACATACACTTGTTTTTATCAAGATAATGACATAATTATTAATAAACCATCACTTTTAATTAAAATTTATGATTTATACATAGATGAAAAATAACTTTAAATGTAAATTAGTAAGTAGCTTTGAAAATAAGAAGAAATATTCATTTATTTTGGATTTTTTTAAAAACTAAAAATTCTCAATAAAAGGGGAATAAGATTTTTTTTAAAATTAAATAGAAAATTTTAGATATATATTGATATTGAATAATTTTCATTAAGGTTATAAAATTTGGTCAGTTTGTAAACTTTTAAAAAACATTCTTTTCTTACATTTGAAAAAAGTCAATTGTGACCCGTATGGAAAACATTAAGAAGATTATATTTAAAACATTGTAAATAAAGTCAAATATAGTTGAGAATTACATTAAAAATAATTTAAAAATATAAAATATCATTCAGGAAACAATTTAAAGAATATGTACATTGAGGAAAAATATTCCTGGCCTAAAAGATGAAATGAGACAGGTTTTTCTTAAAAACATTCTTTAGGTATTTTGAGTACAAAAGAGGGGGGAATTTGAAGAATAATTAATAACATATAAAATTACCATAGTAGAATAAAATATATGGGTTTTAATATAGAAATATCATATAATTATGTGAATGTAAATTTAAACATAAATAGTCCTGAGTAAAAAATATATATTGTAAAATAAAATCTAGCAACTTTGGTAACATTGGAATTAAAATAATTTGAAGGATGTATCTTTAAATGGAAAATTAAGCACCATTAATGAAAATATAATAATTATAAAATATTTCAAATAGGTATTACATGAATCATATACACAAAAATATGTATA
Source organism: Viscum album (assembly GCA_963277665.1). Classification (NCBI taxonomy): domain Eukaryota; kingdom Viridiplantae; phylum Streptophyta; class Magnoliopsida; order Santalales; family Viscaceae; genus Viscum; species Viscum album. Next base: position 93,668,557 of record OY728155.1, read on the forward strand.
TAATATAATACATGTCTCAAAGAAGGAAATTTGAGATAGTAAACACTTGCCTTAGATTATCTCTTGGTCGGATGTGTTCTCAAATCATGTATAAAAAATTATATTTGTTATTAATTTATATCATATCCATATTTGTATCTATATTTCTATATATTATTTATTTGTAACTTATTTTTACCCATTTACTCATATTTATTTGTTAAATTCAATTATTTAGGTTTTAAATGCTTTGTTTCTCATACACGTTTTGATTCATCAGTTTTGGTTCTTGCACATTGGTAATAGAATAATTAGATAAATAATTTTAATAATGTAATATATATCATATTAATAAATTAAATATTTTTTTATAACCATCCATGTAAGTTGGTTATGAAAAATTAATATGTTGTTTATGGAGGTTGTAGTCTGCACATACACATGGGTGACATTTTAATTTTTGAACATATCAGAGGGAAAGGAATTAAATAATATTTTATGTTTAAATAATCATAATTATTTCATAAATATAATATAAATCCATTAAATCCATCTATATAACCATCCATGTGAGGTAGTGATGAAAAATGAAATGCATCTCTTCATGGAGGTGATAATCTACGCATACACACAAGCGGCGTTTTTCTTCTACATTGGATGGATATGAGATAGAAAATGGGTGTACTATTAATAAAAAAATAATTATGGTAAATTTAATTATTTAATAATGTTAATATGGTTATATAATATTTTTAGGAGGATTTAGAACAACGAAACATGAAAGAGATTGGTAGAACATATACCTCTTCATTGGAAAATCTCTTTTTGAAATCACTGTAAGACATCTTATATGGTCATTTTGGGAATAAAAAAATCTATAGGTAATATAAAAGGATGTTTTTAAAGTATTTTGGTATATATTTATTGATATATGGTACTCAAGTGGTGCGTATAGGTGGGAATATCATGTTCCCTTTTATAAGGGGAGTGACACCCTTGTAAACACCCTTAACTTTAAAATAATATAAAGTCATTTTCATGGGAAAGTGTAGAAAAATGGAAAAACATTAAAGTTAAGGGAATTTAAGATATAAATACAATCAAAAAAATTAAAATTATAAAATTTTTAGTGATATTTTAAGTCTTATCTCTTAGTTTAATGCCCTCATGGACCCTTTTAACCCTCACCACGATGACACACTTTTTATCATGGAAACTATTAATTATGAATAAAAAATAAATGTTTTTTATTTAATAATTTTAATATTATGATTAAAAATATGAAACTCATTTTTTTTTAAAAAAAATACTATTCTTAGATTTTATAAAATTTAATTTCAATAAAAGTACCCAAAACGCAAAGAAAAATGATGTTTTAGAAAAATATATTTTTAATCATAAAAAATATACAAAAAACATATATTGAACCTATTATCATGATATTTATTAGTTTATAAATAAAACATTATAGTTATGTGACTTTAAAATAAATTAAAAATTGAATTTAACATTATAATTTCTTATTTAAATAAAATTATCAAAATAGTTCTTTTACTAAAATAAAAATTCACCTAGGTTTTAAAATGTAAAAAATAGGTTTATAAATTCAACATAATATTTTTTTAATGATTTTTTTACTTATATATTATATATTTGTTCTATCAAAAATGATTCAAAAAACATCCATTCCATCCCTATATCATAATTATTCCTTAAAAGTGAAGGTATTCTGTAAAACTATATTTTTCACTATTCACCAAAAAATATACCATTTACAAAAAAAAATCTAAAAAATTAACACCATGATAATTTTGAAATGTTAAATTAAAAAATAAAGTTAATTTTATAAAATTAATATTATAAAATATATAAATTTATCTTTTAATTAAAATTTTAAATATAAATAAAAATGGATTTTATAAAAAATGACCCTTTCAAACTTCAACTGTTCTTAATATTATTTAATATTAATTTATTATTGATTTTGTGTTAATATATTAGTTAATACATTGATATAATTTAAAAGTTATTAATTTATTAAAATACACAACAGTTCAAAATAATTCTTTGAAAAATACCCCTTTAAAACATTGAATGATTTTAATCATATCACATTAATTAATTATTTTCCAATCATTAATTTTCATCAATCAAAATAAAATAATATAATATAAGTATCATAATTTTTACTATATTTATATTTACAAATGGTTTATTCTTCTAGTAATTATAATATATAGAAATTCATTTTAGGTTGGTGTTGTGTGTGATATAAGAAATTCAAAAAAGTATTTTTTTAAAGAATGATATGTACTAAAATGTTACGATGTTATATCCCCCCTAAATAAATTTTTTCCTCGTAATTTAATTTTTCAAATACCAAAACCAATTTATTTTGACATAGGTATAATCTCATATGTTGATTTTATCTTGATAATTAATTCTTAAGTTACTATTAGGAATCTTAGTCCTCCTGATAGATAACTTGGCTTATTATTGTCGGGGATCGTTTAAAAAAACTTACTAAAAAATGAGTGTGAGTAAAAACAACAGTCAAAGAAATTCTATTCTTAAAACTATTTATTTTAAAAAATACCAAAAATTCAGTATAAATTATTTTATAATTTATCTACTAATCCCCTAATCCAAAAAATTAATCATACCACAAAAAAAGGATTATTTCAAAGTTAATAATAGTTATAAAAACCATGTTTACAAATAGGTGATAGTTATTCATCTTAACAGTATATTCTCATTGTAACCAAATTCCCATTAGGTTTCTATATAGAAAAGTCCTTCCCTGGAGTGGAAAGGTATGATTTGATATCCATGAAAAATACAAGATTTCATAAATTTGGAATCAAATATAGCATGATTTTATGATCAAGGTATTTGTTATCACAACATAAGGGACTTAAACATTATAAATAGAAAATGAATAATATTTTCATTACTCTATCAGCCTCTTGTTAGGTAAATTCCCTTGATGATTGGGGTATTGGTTCAAATAGTTCCCAATATTCTTATAGTTTACACATTGGATATCGATGGATTATTTATTTCTCTTACAGTCATAAAATTTGTGGACTTTATCTTACCACCATAAATAAACTCTAATTACCTTTAAGAAATTACCAAGGTGTTTCAATCCACAACAAGAACATATTGGATGTTTCCTCCTTCCCTTATTCTCCTTCGCCTCATTTATTTTTCCTTGATGATTAGTCATCCTTTTATTCTCTTTATTTCCTTTGAAAGTATAAGAATTTTTTAATTCTTTATCTATTAGGAGGGAAATTATTATCCCAACCCAATTAAACACCCTGAGAGGGGGGAGAGTGAATCATGGTATGATAGATTAAAACTATTTCCCCGTCAGATCATGTTTCATCATTAAAAAACATTCTTATCTCATTTTCATAGAAATTTATGAGAAGAAATGAAAGCACAAAAAATACACAAAAATTTTACATGGTTCACCTACACTAGGATACATCCAAGGATCATACAAAGGTAATGTTCCTATATACCAAATCCAATAAAATGCACTACTATTACAATTTTTGAATCATGCTCATTATGTCTCCTAGTTTACAACCAATAACAACAAGAAATCTCACTGCTCTTTCAACTAAGTTGTGTCCACTAATTGTTCATCATATTCTCCTTTTCTTCTAAAACACATTAAAACATTTTGACACATGAGTGTACCATAAACCTCTATTTTTACCTGGTAGATGAAATACACTCCACCAAAAACTATTTTTGATCCTTCAGGAACTACCTTAGAAACTTCACAAGCTTCCTTTCTCCTTTGCATACTACCTCCTTCACGAAACACCTCATTTATGGAATTAATCCTCTAAAAACCAATTCCATCATGTAATTAATCATTTACAAAACCCCTAGCACTGCATAGTGTGAGTGCTTCATAGGCCACATCCCCTTTGCAGACTGCAGTGTCCTACAAACACCTTCCACAAACTAATTTCGTACTGAGATGAATTCTCCCAGTGATAATATTCTCTGATTAAATTCACTATAGAAAAAATTATCTGATTAGCGGTTCTTTATATAAAAAAATATATCTTAAAAAACTATTAATCCTAATTACCAAAAACTCCTTTTTTGATATTCCAATTACTTCATACTTCTCTCACTATGTGGTTCACATAGCGCATTATTCCTTTTCGGCACCTCTTAAACATCACCTTTATCCAAAAATGAAATATCCCTTTGTGGTTCCCCTTTAAAACACATCCTTCACCCAAAAATAAAAAAATATTTTTGATACTTCCACAAACACACTACCTTCAATCATAAAAAGCAATCCTCCTAGGTGGTTTACATAGTGTATTAGCTACTATTCAGAAATATTGTTTTTACTGATTTTTCTTTGCGGATCCACAATCTCCCTTTGTGATTCTTATAGTGATTAATTTTACCACGAACCCCTTTAGGCACTATGAATTCCACCCATTTTCTATGAGGGACTCCATACTTTTTTCAAAACAAAATTCCTAAATTTGAGGCCCAAAAATATGGAAAAAACTAGGAAAGGACTCCACCTTATTTACGAAATTTTCTATACCACTTCCAGAGAATTCATTCCTTTGCCTTGGATCTTGGTCAACATATCTTGCCATCAATCATGATATAACTTCTCAACTGAACTTTTCAAAATTATTTTTTAAAAAATAGAATCGATTCAAAATCACTGAAAATTTAACTTGAGGGATTTTTTCCCAACAATCTCCCTCTATGGGTTTGTTGACAAATCTTCTCTCTTTGATACCACTTTAAAGATTCTTCTATCAACCAAAATTACTTCTTATGATTTCATAAATTGGCCAATTATTTATGCAAAAAACACTCAAACCCTCAATATCCATGATCTTCATGAAAAACAAGAGTAGAATGAAAAGGTCACCAATGAATAACTTCATTCTCAAAGTAGTTAACTTCTTTTATCATGAACCCCATCTGTCATGATATATAGACTTTGATCGATCATCTTTAGCATAATCCTATTAAAAAATCCCCTTACTTCATTGATCCCCATATAATATTACCCTATCTGGATCAAGATATTTTCTCCCATTTTTTCAATGAACCTAATGGTTACTCCTTTGTGGATTTAACATTTTAAATAACACAAATCAACATATTAGGGGAAAACACCCCATACCTTAGAGAGAGAGGATCCCACATACACACTTTTTCAAGTGTGGGAATACAAATGAACTCTAATATCTAGTCCATACCACTTAAATGCTTCTTTTTTAAGGCATTCATCATAATTTCTATAACCTATAGTTTTGTAAGCACATAATCCAACTTAACAAGCCCATGCTCCACCTTTTCCTTGATAAAATGATACTTTATTTCAATGTAATTCATTCATGAGTGATGGAATGGATTTTTTTTAAGATTTATAGAATGTGAATTATCGAAATGGATCATGATCAGAGACTTCACTTCAACTACCATATATTCATGTTGTTTTTCATCCAAAATAACTACATTCATGCCTGAGAAACCGAAATATATTCTCCTTCCGTGGTGCTCAATAAAATGCAATCATATTTTTTTTAGGAAAGAAATAAAAAATCCCCCATGATAAAATGAACCAAATGATGTTGATTTCTATAATATTCTAAACCATCCTAATCTTCATACATATAGCCCAATAACTCTTTCTGATATTTTTCATTATACAAAAACCTAAAATAAAATGTTCCCTTGACATAACAAAGTATTATTTTTTCTACTTCAATTAAGTAGATTTATTTGGGATTATACTAATACAATGATATTTGGAATATGAAAAAACAATATTTTTGTATGTCTCTATTAAGTACAACTGACTAACCATCATGTTACAATATTATGTGATATTAACTACATTGCCTTCATCATCTTGTGATAGTTTCATCTGGATATCCACAAGAGTTGTCATATCCTTGGAATTATCCATTCCAAATATTCTCATAACTTCCTTGTCACATATTAATTAAGGGATGAATGTGTCATTCCTTCATTATATAACCTAAAATCTAAGGAAAAATCTAAATTCACCAATCATTTACATTTCAAACTATCTATTTATAAATTTTGTGAACTATTTCCACTATGCTTTATCTAATCCACTAGAGATTATGTCTTTGACATACATTGAAACCATAATTCTTTCATTACTGTCGTTTTTGACATAGAGATTGTAATAAACTCCATCATGATAAAAACTAAGCTTCTTTAAAAGTTTATTAAGTCTTGAATACCACACTCTTAGTTCTCTCTTTAACCAATATAGATCTTTTCTCAGTAGAAAAACTTTGTTCTCATCTTTATGAATGAGAAAACCATAGTGATTTTTTTTATAAAATTCTTCTTCCAAAGCCACATTTATAAGCATTTACTTGAAATAAATTTGAAAAAAGAAATTGAACTTTATTTTCACTAATATGGAAAAAAATAATTCAATTATCTCTATCCTTGAAATGGGTGAAAATGTTCCATCAACATCGATACCCTCTATCTGGGAGTAACCTTTGAACACTAGTCTTTATTTTTTTTGAATCACTATTTTGTATTCATTTAGTTTATTCCAGAATACCAATTCAATCCTAATGAAATTCTTATTTTCCAGTATTGAAACAATCTCTCATGTCTGATTCTTCTTAATTTGGTCAATATCTTCATTTATAGAATAAACCCAGTTCTCTTCTCCAATTTCTTCTTCAAAACATTTAGTCTCTACCTAATATAGGAAGGATGTCTACTATAAATAATTAATTCTCCTTTTTTGAACCGAAACTTCCTAAACACCAATGATGTTTTTCCTATCAATTTAAACCCCACTCTTCTACTTTTATGCAGATATAGATTTGAATCCATCATGCTCATAATCAGTATCTTCTTCTGATTCATCATTGGTAAATTTTAATCCATCGGAATTTCTTAGAACCACATCGCTATCATTAGAGAATTGGTCGTTATGTTGTTGAATATTTGTTTTATTCTCTACATTAGTGAAATCATTATTTTCATCCACTTTTCCAAGAATTTTGTAAAATCATTCATATGGTTTGATTTTTTTAGAGTATCCAAGTAATATCACCTAATCTTCATGAGAATCAAATTTCCTATTATTATCCTTGTTGAGAATAAAACACATAATGCTAAATATTCTAAAGTATTTAAATGTTGTCTTATTACCATACCATAACTCGTATGGTGTATTTTATTCTTTTAGATACAAAAAATACATTTTCGATATATAGACTGATGTCAAGACTACTTCCTTCCATAATTCCTCTGGTATGTTCATTTTAATAAGCATTGTTTTTTCTATGTTGTTTATGATATGATTTCTATTCTCAATGACTCTATTTTAAAGAGGCGTTATCACTCCCAAAACATGATTCCTTATCCTATTTTTACCGAGATAATGTTCCACTTTACTATTTGTAAATTTCATACCATTATTAGTATTAAACTTCATAATCTTCTGTCTAATCATCCTTTCATATTCCCTATAATATTTTTTATGCAACTGAACATGTCCTACTTGTGTTAAATGAAAAAAAACCCATTCCATTATGTTGAAATCATCAATGAAAAGAACATAATACCTCTTCCCATCAATGTCTCCTGGTGAAATAGGTCCACACATATTTTCATATACCAATTCAAGCACTAGTTGAATTTTTCTCTTTTTTGTATGTCTTTTTTATAATATTACCTTGTTTAAAAGAGTCGTACATATGAGTATGATCATGTGATAGCTTGGAGAGATCACGACCAATATCACATATCACCAGATCTTCCAGGGATGGTTGGCATAGATGGACAATTTGTTTATGACACAACCATATTTCTTCCTCTTTGGATAGAAAGTAAATTTATTCTTCTCTATTTAAAAGGTATAGATTCCCCTTTATATTACCTCCTTGTAAAACAATTGTACCATATTTTATCTTCATGATATATAACTTCTTGGTAAATATTATAGCATGGCCTAAGTCACATAATTGACTAACACTTAGTAAGTTGTGTCTAATACCTTTTACAACAAAGACACCATCACATCTCATATCTTTGACCCCAAATTTGGCTTTTCACAGGACAATAATATTTAGTACTTCATCATTTCCAAATTTAACAACACATTCCTTATAATATATGAAGTCCGTAATAACATACTTATTTTTTATCATATGGTATGTGCATCCACTACAAGGATCTATACACCAGCATGATATAAATCTTTACAGGAAATCTCTATAACCAATTCATACTCAGCTCTTTTCTTTTTGATCCACTTCAGTGACTTCGTACCTATTATAGACTTATATTATTGATCCTCCCCATAGTATGTTTGACCAAATTCATCTTATCGAGTTAACAATAATATTTTAATTTTCATATCACTTTATAAATATTTTATATACAACTTATGACCAATTTTGGTCTACTTCAACACATTCCTCTACATTATTGATGAGAAATATCTAGCCATGTTTCCAAATCCTCTATAGTAGAAATAGTGACCATCAAAATCATTCTTGGAATATTGAAATTTTTGTGTCTTCCTTTTTTCTCTCGTTCCCTTTGGTACCTTTTGTCTGTGAAACATACATTTTGAGAATTTCCTATCTTTCTATAGAAATAACACCTATTACAAGATGTATTCCTATACATTACAATAGGACCGATTCGTTCTTGGTTTCTATGAGTATTATGATTCAAATTTTTATCCAAATCAATTTTTAACCTTAGAGTGGGAATTTGAATTATGATATCAATCACTATATATATCTTTTTTAAATCAAGAAACATGCCATCATTATCATTTGGATATGACTCTTTCTTATATCTTGCTAGATCTCTATTATCCACATTCATATTTCCTATCACCTCAGTGATATGCTTTCCTAATGTTATAGCATGAGTCAAGAGTCTCTCCTAATTTTTTATTATTATTCTTTGTTTGAAAACTTCCCCTTCAAGTTCTTTGATATGTTTGATTTTATCTTCTTTTTTTTTGATTTCCAAACAATCGATCACTCTTTTATATTCTTAAACTTTGAGATTTTACTAAATGAACTTTTCTAAGTTATCTAGCATTAAAGACTTAGGATTTTTAATTTCTTCCTGCATCTCAGAATTCTCTTCTTCTTACTACTACATATAAATGTTGGCATCATGAACCACCCTATTTTATTTCTTTATTTTGTCTCTCCAAACATTTATCTCTTCAAGAGACGATTCAAATTCAACCTAAAGATCAACTCTTCCTTAGACTTATTCTTTATCATTGTCAGTTTTTTACCTTGTATGGGAGCTAATTACAACTACCACCATGGAATTTGCTTCATGATCCTTATAGTTATCCATATCTTAAACCACATATTATCCCATGTTTTCATTTTCTTGTGAAATAAGATTATTATTTATGAATAAATTTATCGTAAAATATTTACTACCTTTCACATAGGATGAAGACTTATTTATGTGAATTTTTACTTCACCGTCAGCTTCATATTGAAACTTCTTGGGGAACCTTGCTGCAATATTTCCAAAATTTCCACATAGAAAGTAAGTGAGTGGGAGTTTCCCTTTGAACTTTATTTTCCTCTTTTGTAGATTTGATGAAAGGAATAACATGACCTCATCTTTATCTTCTTCTTCATAGCTAAATTCAATAGTGAGATTATTTATGGCCTTTAATTCCACCTTTTTGGACTTCCCTTTTTCCATTAACTCAATATATTCATTTCTCATCTCGTATGCTACAATATTACTATGTAAGGTATCCAATGTCACCTCCTTTGAATATTTATCATTCAGTATAGAGAATTTTGTATTGAACCATGGTGGAAGTCTTATCAAGATTTGAATGTCTTCCACAACAACATTTACTTAGTCAAAAAATACATCGACAAACTCATTGGGGTTTATTCGCCAGTCCTCATATTTGTTCCAAAGAACCTATAATTTTGCTACTATAATTTAAGTATCACCTTAAAAGATATTTAAAATCTTTTCCCACATGGTATTCATTTAATTACATGACATTACATTTTTTTAGATTATATTGGAGAATGCTCCCCCTAATGAATTAATTAATCTAGCTTTGGTATCCAATTCTATTTGGTCATCTTTTGATAAATAACCACTATCTACACTAACCAAAATACCATGTATTTCTACTATAAAAACATACACACTTAAATATTAGAAGTAGTATTTCATATTATTCTTATATAATTGAAAAAAAAATCCATCAAATATCATAATTCCTTTATGTTTGAAAACCTCCATTAAAACCCTTGAGAGAGAAACATCAATATTTAACCTTTGCCTCTAATACCAATAGTTAGCTCAACCATGTTAAATACCCTGATTGTGGGTGAATTGGGGTATTCTAGATTAAAACTATTTCCCCTTTAGATCTTGAATCATTTTTAAACAAAATAATCTTATACCCTTTTCGTAACAATGTTTGAGAATAAATAAAATCATGAATGAGACACAGAAAAATTAATCGTATCACCTGAATTGGGTTATATCCAAGGAGCATAAAAAAGGAAATTCCAGTATGTATAAAATCTAGTAAGGAACACTACTATTACAAATTTGGAAGTGGAATCACTGTCCCTCATAGTTTACATCCAATCACAATATGAAATCTCACTACTCTCTCAACAAAATTGTGTGAACTGGTCCTTCATAATATTATTCTGTTGATCTAAAAAACCTCAAAAAAAATTCACACATGAGTGTGCCATAAACCACTATTTTCACCCAGTAGGTGAAATACACTCCACTGTGAACTATTTTTTATTATTCATAAACTTCCTTAATCCATTTACAAGCTTCCTTTCTCCTTTTTGGACTACCTTCTTCATGAACCACCTCCTTTATGGAATTCCTCCTTCACAAACCAATTTTTTCATGGAATTACTTCTTCTTAAAAACCCTAGGATCATGTAGTGTGAAAACATATAAAGCCTCTTCTTCTTTGTGGACTACATTTCCCCATAAAAAACTTCTGAAAACTGATTTTGAACTAATCCAAATTCTCCCATTGATAATCTTGTCTAATAAAATTAACTTGCTAACAAATTATGTGATTAGGGGTTCCTTATAAGAGAAAATAGATATGAAAATCTTGATAATCATAATTACCAATAACTCCTTTTTGGATCTACCATCACCATTTACTTCTATCACTATGGGGTTTTCATAGCACATTATTCATTTATGGCAGCCTATTATACATTTTCTTCATCCACAAAAAAAAAATTACCCTTTGTGGAGCACCTTTAAAGAAGCATATTCACCCACAAATGAAAATTAACTTTTTGTGTTCCTCAAACACACCACCTTTAACCACATATTATGATTTTCATTTGTGGTTATCATAGTGTAGTAGTTGTTATGTTGATATCTTTCCTTTGCTGGTTTTTCTTTGTAGTTTTGTAGACTCCCTATGTGGTTCGCATAGAAATTCATTTTATCATAAACCCATTTAGGAGAAATAAAGTCAACCCATTTTCTATGAGGGAATACTTTATTTTTCTATAACACAATGCTATATTTTGAGGCCCAAATATATGTGAAAAACTAGGAAAGGAATCCACCTTGTATACACAATTTTCTCTACCACTTCCATTGAAGGACCCTAGACCACCCTGAGAGGGGGGTGAATCAGGGTGTCAACTTTTTATCTTCTTTTCTGGATCATGTTCCCACATTGGTAGGAACTTATTCAAACATGTATGATAGATATGTGCAGTAATTAAAACACACAGAAGGAAAACACAACACTTTTTACTTGGTTCACCACTAAGGGCTACGTCCAAGGAACATACACCGACAGGTTTTCGATCATACCAAATCCCACTAATCTTCACTAGATGTAGATTAAAAATGTTAGGTAATAGTAACTATTTCCTAGTATCACTACCTTTACAAAGGTTCAAGGATAGATCAATGTGTCCCTCGGGTCACTCCTGTTGACTCCCCCTAGCTCACTACCTTGGGTGAAGTCCCACTCAGTTTATAGACATGAAGGTCTCTTCAACGGATTTTCATTGAAGTATTTGTCTCAGTCCAGCATGATACGCTGATTTAATTGAAGTCCTATATTGATTCACTTGAAATCACTGAACACGCAGACTGGATACTCAAAACATCATCACAATTGTACTACCCTAAATAATTCACAATCTTCAGTTGGTCACACTCTATTCCTCTTCTTCCTCTCTTCCTGTAATTTCCAATACAAACACATAACTATATCGGTATAATTCCTTCTTTTAGTGCAGATCTTAGTTTAGTTGCACATATCATTCTTCTTCTCTTCACAATGCACAAAGAGGGTGTTAACACCATTCGTGTGTGTGTGGTATAGCTTCTCTTCATAAAACTGAATAGTTCACGGTACTTCCTTCTTCGCAAAGCCTCTTTGAGAGTCCTAAGCACATGTCAAAGGCCTGCGGGATCCTCAATTTTTTTTTCACCCTTCTAGGTGTCTTGTGCGTAAAATTCAAACCTTGCACATAAAAACACCTTTTGGCTGGAAATATCATTTGCGTGTAACTCTTCTTTTTCATGCAGAACTTCCCTTTTATGCGTAACACTTTCTTTTTCTATGCAACACTTACTTTTTCCACGCACCACTCTATAGTTCAATTTTTCCATGTGTTAGAGCTCAAGATATGTCTAAGTGTTGAGCCTTAATAAATTAGAGGGGGTCACCACATATTTATAGGAATTTTTTACCCTTTGAGGAAAATAAAAAATCATGTGTAAAACCCTCTTCATGCTCGTAAAAACTCTTTCACACAACATCACATTTCACACACTTTCTTGAGTTTTCCGCGTGCTTCATGCCTTTTCCATTTTTCTCTGTTCTGATCTCAAAACACCAATTTCACAAAACAAAAATAAAACAACATTATATACTATTCGCAAAACCAATCTTCCATGCTGCTTTATTTTTCAGGCACTTTTTCAAATTTTCTGTGCACTCCATGACTTTTCCAATTTTTGATGTTCTGGTCCTGAAATATCAATTGTGTGCAAAAACACCCTTCAACTTATTGCACAACTTTTTCTACCAAAAACACTTGTCTTTCATCTTTCGATTTTTAGGCCCAAAAATTTGGCAAACACTGGAGAACAGTTCCACCTTCAATATATGCTTCAGCCATAACCTTAATGCTTCTTTTATGTGATTTGGATTCTTCAACACCCTTATTCTTTCATCACAAACTCCACTATCATGATATATATCTTTTGATAGTTCATATTTTATAATCACCAGGGTTTCCATGGAAAGTACTATAGCTTCCCTATCTTCATTTAATCCTCATTCTTCTTCAATCATCCTTAGATGGATGATACCTCACCATTACTCCATTTCATTGGAGTTATTATTGATCTCCTTCATTTTTATCTTCATTGACAGCTATTTAAAAAGAGTAAAACCTTATACACAAAGTGGTCCCAACAATCTCCCCCTTTGTATTTTTTTGTCAATACCTTAAAAGTATCCTGAAATGAATACATCAATGTCAAAATGAGAATATTCTCTTTTCTTTACTTTTCAAACTTTCATTTCACTTTATCTCCCCCTTATTTACAATAAATACAAATTTCATTGTAGATAGGGTATCAATCTATACTTAGGAAATGTGTCATCAATCGTTACACTCTAAGTCTACTTGAGAAATTCTCTTTATAGAAAACAAGAGGATTTGATTTAGACAACAAGGTTGTCCATTATTCACTGGTCATGATACCTCATGAGATGAGAACTCATATACTTTGTCTTTAGGGGTTTTACACTTTCATTCCAGGATGAAGAAATATAATGTGATAAGAAATATTCAACATGAAACTCCTGCACTCATTTCAATAAATAGATCAAAAACATTCAAGTGAAATTTGAAAGATAAGTGGCCTTAGAGCACATCCATTCTTCTTATGTCACTGATTAATTTAGTTACTCCCCCTTTGTCAAATTATCTTTGTTCTAAGTAAATAAGGATGAGATATTGAGAAATGACATAAATTTTCCGATGACATGTTCTTCAAGAAATTTCTAGGGTAATTTCATTTAATACCAACTGAAGTTGATACTGATCAAAATAATAATTATGGAAGCTTCTTCATTTGTCTCCCTCTCAAGAAAAACACTCCTCCTCATCTTCATAAAGGGTGATACTTCACCATTTTAATCTTTAAATATCAATTAAAGAATCTTCCAAGGATGGAAACTTCTTCATATTAGCTATCAAGAGTTGACAGCATTCACTAACTCTCAAGTTCTCCCCCTAAGAGATTGCATCACCTTTCATCCATTCAATGGCCCAAAGGCCTTAAATGTTTTTTATTATTAAAAAACACCCTTTCAAGGGAAGTAGAGGAAACCTAGACATCATAGAAATTAGAAAAATCACAACCTGAAGGTGGGAAAATATACCCAGACTGACAACATGGATAGGCCCCTCCCCAATGTATGAATCGTGTTGAAGCTCTCCAGCATTAAAAAGTTGTTCATCTAGCAAGTGTCCTGTGTCAAAGCACAGGCCTGATCTGATGGCTATTTTCATACCCTCTCAAACATCCAAATCAAAACAGCTTTGCAAAGATGATCCACAAACTCTAAACCTCCTCTAAGACTTTCTCCAAGTGATTGAGTCCAACAACTGCATTAAAACATCATAAAAACATCACCACTCACCATGCATAGTCCCACCCCACCGTTTCCATGAACTAATCTCGACAACACATCGACAAGAAACCAAAGGGAAGTCATTCCATGTTGCAGAATGCCAGGCCAGCACCACCCAGGGCTGGAAGGCACAACAACTACTCCATAAAACACCACCAGAGAAGGGAACCAAGAAGACCTGACCTATAACGCCACTCCGAGCTAGAATTGATAAGATCAAAGTAAGAGCAGAACCCTCCTCTGATGCCAAACCAGATGAACATTTCCAGAGGTAGGAGAGGATCCCACAGAACCAAAAGCATGGAATTTCCATCGAAATCAACACCACAAACCACCTGTATCAATCCAGATTCCAAAACATCTCGAATCCACACAATGAAACCATCGCACCGTAATAGAAAATCCTCCACCGAGAAAACAAAAACAGATATCCCCCCTCCCCCGAGCCACGCTGGAACCTATAACTAAGCCCAACAAAAACATCGGAGACGCCGCTGAGCCATGCCAACCCTGTCGCGCCAAGATCCAGTCCTGAATCGAACATGTCATTTGGAACTATTGCAGCAGGTTTGGATCTTATTCATGGGTTCATCTGAGTTTAATCCCCCTTATTTCCTCTTCTTGATGAATTTCCATTCAATTTCATGGATCTAAGATCCAGGGACATCTCAACTTCCTGACTTGAGATCTTCTTAGGGAATTATGTGTTCACAATACTCTTCTGATTTCTTCTCAAGGTAGCTGCTTCATACTAGAATCGAAGGTCTTATTTACTTATCAATAGTGAATGAATGTAGAGTTGGGTATGTACCTATATTGTGAAAATTGTCGTTGTATACATCACAGATGTTATCAAGCATTCCAAATCTGTTTGTGGTAAACAGGTGATTTTGGACCTGCGGATGTTGCTTCTTCTTCTCTGGCTTTATTCCCTTTGATACAGGCTTTATCTGTGCGATTTCATTTAACAGATTGTACCAACAATCTAGTGCACAATGCCCTAATTTGTTGTGGCACCAACATTAACCCACAAATCTTGTCTTATTTATATCTTTTTTATAATGTAGTTAGGTCTTATTCTTAATGTGTTTTTCTATATTTGGGGAACCATCTTCCAACATTTTATTACTATACACCCTATCCATGGTGGTAGGTTTCTTCTACTCACCTTTCGTCATCCATACTTGTTTTGAATTTTTCTTCTAACCTGCACTTTTTGTAGAAACATATTTAGAAACAATAGTATAAGTTGGTATGGATGGTAAATTCACTTTCTCAGATGCTTGTGATAGATCATGGAGTGATTTCATGATCTTCTTATCACATGTTGGATGTATTTTGATAGTAGAATACTCCAATGAGAATTGAGTACTAGCAGCAACTGATTCCTTATTTTTTGAAGTCTTAATATGTGTCTTCTCAAAATTATTCAACTGAGCATACAGTTTTAGACATTGACTATTGTGAATGACCTTCTCATCTTCAATCATAGTCATATTTTCTTCACAAGCCTTCTTTATTCTAAAAAATTCTTCCTCATGCAACATCATTTTATTCTAAATAAAATATCCATGTTCCTTGATCTTCTTGGATATACCTTCCAATTGTAGACCCTTCACATCAGTGCAATTTTTAAATTTCCCTTCAAGAACATAGATATTTTCTTCAAGATCCTTTCTGACTCTTTCTTCCTCATCAACATATTTGAACCATCTTGATGTATTTATTTCATGTTTTCTCCTTGTCTCTAAAAAGGATTAAATTTGTCTAGAGATATTATATCATTATAATACTTTATTTACTAAGACTCCCTCCATATTTTCAACCTCTCTTTCCAGTTTGGTGATCTCAGCCTGCATACATTGAAACATTATACAAATATCAGTAACTCTTTCTTCAGTAATATCATGCAAATAAGTTCTTAACTTCTCCTGATTAATTAAAAATGATATAAAAGTGTCTTACTTTATTTTGGTAGAAACCTAAGCTACCTGCTCTTTACTTTCCAAGCCTGTAATTATTCATTATTAGAAGTCCATGGAGAACCAGACACTACATCTTCTTTGGACATGACGGACTTCTTCAACTGCTTCTTCTCTTTCTTTTTATTATTTGTCATGGTCTTGATAGATGTATAATTCTACTCAGAAATGAATGAATCTTCATAAATATTGCACTTCATTTTTGACTTTCGGAAAGAAACTCAAATACTTTTCTGAATAGAATTATTGTAGAGTATCCAACATATGTAAACCTTTTCCCTCTGATACCAATTGAAGGACCCTAGACCACCCTGAGAGGGGGGTGAATTAGGGTGTCAAATGTTTCTCTTATTTTCTAGATCTTGTTCCCACATTGGTAGGAACTTGTTTAAACCTGTATGATGGATATGTGCAGTAATTAAAACATGTAGAAGAACAACACAACACTTTTTACTTGGTTCACCACTAGGGGATACATCCAAGGAGAATACACCAACAGGTTTTCGGTCGTACCAAATTCTATTAATATTTACTAGATGTGGATTACAAAGGTTCTGGAATAGTCACTCTATCCCAGGGTCATTGCCTTTACAAAGGTTTAGGGATATCTCACTGCATCCCTCAGGTCATTCCTGTTGACTCCCCCTGGCTCACTACCTTGGGTGAAGTCCCACTCAGTTTATAGATGTGAAGGTATCTTCAACAGATTTTCATTGAAGTCTTTATATCAGTCTAGCATGAGACACTACTTTCATCGAAGTCTTAGATTGATGCACTTGAAAGCACTGAACACAAAAATCGGATACTCAAAGCATCATCACAATTTTACTGCCCTGAATAATTCACAATCTTAAGTTGGGTACACTCTGTTCCTCTTCTTCTTCTCTTCATTTAATTTCCAATACCAACACCTAAGTGTATCAGTATACTTACTTGTTTCAATGAAGATATGAGTTTAGTTGCACATATCATTCTTCTCCTCTTCGGAAAGAAAAATGAGGGTGTTAAACACTAGTCGTGTGTGTGTGGTACTACTTCTCTTTATAAAACTGAATGGTTCACAGCACTTCCTTCTTCGTGACTCTTCTTTGAGAGTGCTAAGCACCTATCAAAGGCATGCATGATCCCTAAATTTTTTTCAAACCCTTATAGTTGTATTTCATGTAAAATTCAAACCTTTCACATAAAAATACCATTTAGTGTGAAAAATCCGTTGCACGCAACTCTTCTTTTTCACGCTAAAATTCCCATTTTCACACAACACTTTCTTTTTCCATGCAACACTTCCTTTTTCCGCACACCACTCTATACTTAATTTTTTCTATGAGTTAAAGCTTGGGATCTATCTGAGTGTCGAGACTTGACAAATGAGAGGGGTTCACCATGTATTTATAGGCATTTTTTACCTTGTGCGAAAAACACAAATCCGCACGTAAAACCTTCTTCATGCGAATAAAAACTCTTTAATGCAAAATCAAATTTCTCACACTTTCTTCAGTTTTTTGTGTGCTTCATTCTTTTTCCATTTTTCTTCATTCTGATATCAAAACACCAATTGCGTGAAAAATTGTAAACATCATTCCATATTGCGTGAAAAATCAATCTTCTGCACTGCCTCATATTTCGTGCACCTTGCCCAATTTTTCGCACACTCTATCCCTTTACTAAATTTCTATGTTCTGATCCTGAAACATCAATTGTGCGCACAAACCCCCTTGAAATTTTCATGGAACTTTCTCTACTAAAAAAATGTCTTTCATATTTTTTATTCTTTTCTATGATTTGTATTCTTCAACAACTCTTCTTCTTTCATCACAAACTCCACTATATTGATATATATATTTTGATAGATCAAATTTTAGCATCATCAGGGTTTCCATGGAAAGTACTATAGATTCCATGTCTTCACCAAATCCTCATTTTTCTTAAATCATCCTTAGATGGTTGATACCTAAATATTCCTCCATTTCATTGGAGTTATTCTTTATCTCCTTCATTTTGATCTTCATTGAAACTATTGACAACAAATACAACCTTATACGCAAAGTGGTCACAACATCCAAAGCACCCATTCCTTTTTCATATATCTTTCTCAACATACCTTGTCCTAAATCATACTGGAACTCCACAACTGACTCTATCAAACTTATTTTTTAACAAATAAGATCAACTCAAAAATATTTCAAAGTTACCTTGATGTATTTTTTACCAACAGAACCTAATATCATATCATCATATGATAAAATTGTTTGAAAGACTAATCCCCTTTAGAGTCTTGGCTTAATCCCATCAAAGAAATCGTCAATTATACTTTCTAGATTACACACATTGTCTGTATCGTGCCTTGATAAATTTTTCATCACACTCAGTAACATTTTCCTCTTCATTCTATCTTAAATTATGGAATTTCCTTCCCATATCATATCATTTCTATTGAGGAAAATATTTTTTAATGAATATCACCTTAAAAGTCTTACATTACATTATTTATATCTCCAGATACTCTTTTTTATTTTAAATCAATGACCACCATTGATAATTATATATCTATAAATAACAAAATGATAGAATAACCTTCTCCATTTCAATACTTTTCAAAGAAAAAAAATATCCTTTCAAGGGACTTGATCTATTGTTCAACAGTCAATGGATTAGTAGTTTCATTAAAGGATGGATTTTTTTTCCATATAAATTCATCAAAAATCATTGTATCATATTATATAGAAATATCTTGTTCCATGTGATTAATATTATTAGTCATAACATGTGTCAATTTTCATAATATAGCCATAATATTCTTAGCTACAACACTAACAATATTGACTTCCTCGGGAAGAAAATCCCTCTATTGATAAATGTGTTGATACATTTTTTATTCCTTTAACTAAGAGTCATCTCTAAATAATGGAATACACTTAATTAGCTCAAATCATTATGAATATTAAGCCATAACATAAAAATCTCTAAAAATTTATTGAACATTATAGGGGTTTATCATAATACTCATGCTAGCTATGTTCTTATAAAATATATTTTCCAAGGGTCTTACTAAACTTTCTTAGATAAAAATGTAATAAACCTGACTCTAGTAACATAGTGTTTATTTTATTATATTGGTATAAGCTACAAAATATCATATCACAAATGATCAAGTAGTTTAGCATTCTTGGGAGACTAGTTATATACATGATTCCAATAATATATTAGAAACATAAATCATATCTTATAAATCTCTAAAAAATATATTTCATTTAGTACATACTTGAAATATTTCAAAGATCACTTATTAGTACCCTAGTAAAAGAAAAACATAATAAAGGGTGAGCTAAGATGCTCAGTAAAAGTGCATAAAGTAGAATATATCATGAATACATATGGAATAAACAATATAGAAGAGTGAATAATCAATAAATATTCCATATAATAAACAACTATAGAATGAAATATATCCAAGGGTATAAATTAAAATAATCACATGGAAAACAATAATTTATTTCATGGTAATAGAATTCTTAAATTCAAACATCTTAATCTTACCTTCAAGGTATCTCAACTGAGAAATATTAAATGTCGTAAAGTCTTCTCAGCCAACACATCTTATATATTATCATGACCTCTCAATAAAAAAATATTATAGACTTCCAAGACCTCTCAACCAAGATATCATAAATATATGGGATTGCATACACCAAGTGATACTCATTCTTGTTTGTCTCATGAGACCTACCAATACATCAAGAAGCTATATAATTTCGGGGTCCACCTATCACTTTCACACATCCAGTGAATTTCTCATAATTAAATGATAAATAAAATACATAATAAATATTTCCTTGAAATCAATAAATATATTTATTGAATCAAGTATATAGAATGTTAATTGTAATGCCTTAGATTTCTAAAGCCCTTTACTTTGTGTTTTCTAGAAATTTGGAGGTGTAAATAGGGTTATCATTATTCAATTTCCTAGTTTTTTACCATTATTGGTTGTATGATCATGCAATTAGTTAGTTTATTCATGTGTTTTATTGGTTCCTTTGTATAGTTTCTTTGGTTGTTCATGTGTTTTATTAGTTCCTATATGTAGTCAGTCAGTTCCCTCTTGTAGCCATTTGTTCCTTTATGTGGTCTCTTAATCCTTAGTGTAGTCACTTGGGTTATTTGTGTGGTATATTAGTTCCTTCATGTGGTGGTTTGGTTACTTAGTGAGGTAGGTTGTTTCCTTCTTTTGGTTAGTTGGTTCCTTCATGAAATCAGTTGGTTTCTTTATATTGTAGGTCAGTTTCTTCATGTGGTTGGTTGATTCCTCATGTGGTCGCTTGGTTTGGTTATGTGGTGGTCCAGTTTTTTCATACAGTCGATCAATTCATTCATGCATTCAATTGGACCCTTTGTATAATCTATCTATTTCTTATTTCATTTTATCCTTTTGTTTATGTGGTGAATTGATTCCTCCATGTGGTCGTTTGACTATATGTGGTTGATCAGTTCCTTTATGCGATCAATCAGTCCCTTTATGTATTTGGATGATCCCTTATTTTGGTTGATTTATTTGTTCATGTGGTAAATTATTTCCTTTATTTGGTTGGTCAATGTAGAGACTTAACTTTGTACAGACGATCCCTTCTAACATTCGGTCCAATAGTTTTCAAAAATTCTATTTTTTCAAAATACCTAGATTTTCTAAAATAACATGAAAAATGATTTTAACATAAAATAGGGAATTTAAGTCTCAAATTTATGTTTTTAAATATATTAATTAAGTTTTTAAATGTAACTTTCAATTCATTTACCTTCTAGGTTTTAAAATGGTCCATTTCATGTGTTTTTAATGAAACTAAATTAAATATGGAAGATAAGGAAAGTTGACCATGTTAATCTTTAGAATGAATTCATGGATCTATATCTGTCATTTTAAAATATGAAATTCTTTATGTTTGAGTCCTTCCTTATTTATTTAGATTTTTATTGATCCAAAATGTTGTTTCATGATTCTTGGGAGTTATCAGTCTTAACCAACACTCCCCTTGCTCGTGATTCTAGGCATGTTCAATAACCCTTTCATCCTTTATTTTTGGCAGGCTTATAACATGCATGAGGTAAGAGTTTGTTCCTATTTCATTTTACTTCCTTCTCTTCATGTATTTTTAGGTTCATCAAACCCATTCCTTTATGATATCCAAGTCACAAAATTATCCCTCTTTCCCCCCATTTTTAGTGTAGCGCGACATACGTCAGTTCCAAGTAGAGGATCATTATTCTCTCTTCTTTCATGCATCTTCTGTATTAGAATGGTTTTTTTCTACTGGATGGGTTGTATAGATTAACTAACAAAGATAATTAACTATATTAAAATTAAAATAGAATGGAATAGGTGTTTTCTCATGTGTTTATTTATTTCCTTTTTTTATGTTACTTTTTTTCTTGAGTTGGAAACAATTATTGAATGCATGATTTTGATATTATTATACTATGAAAACTTATTGTGGGATGATAACCCTTATGTTAAATTGTTTATTAAACCCACCCTTCATAAAATGTTAACCACTTATATATTACTAAATAATCATTTTTGTTTAAATATATAAGTTTTTAATAAATACCCTTATAAGAGAAGATGTAATATTATAAAATCCCCTTTAGATGAATTATGAAATTATGTGAACTAAAATATACTATTGTGTTCCACTGGTATGTATTTTTCATCATTGGGGTTGTGTAGTCCATTTGAAGTTTATATGGTGATGGTGGTGACCAGTTATGATATAGGATATGGTGGGGGTTTCCTGTAGTGGTTGGGTTATGTTGAAGTATTCTATTTAGTATGTGGTTGTTATTGTGAGAAGGTTTTCTTATGGAGTTGGATTTAGAAGGAGATGAATTAGTTTTGATAGGGAGTTGAATAAGTTTTTAGATGGTTCCTTATAGTATTTTCTTGTTGGCAATGGAATATGAAAGTGTCAACATTGAAATTGAAAAGGGCATGGATGGAAATTAAATAATGTGGGTTGGAATCGGTTTTGGGAAACTAAATTAATGTTTTAAATGTAAATTAATTGAGTGGACTTAAATGGGAATAGTTATAGTGGTTTGTCATTAAATATGAGTTTAAATGGATTAATTAATAAGAATTTTATAGTAATGTAATAATCTAGAAAAATGATTTAATCTATAATTTAATGAAAGTAAATTGTGGGTTGTGTGGGGGACTTCAGTTTGGTGGAGTTGAATTTAGTAGTGTTAGTGTGTGGTAATGATAGTATGGTGTTGATGATAGATGTAGATGAGAGAGTATTGACATTAAACCTTTAGATTAGTCTTTTGTTCTTCCTTTTTATGTTTATATGTGTGGGTGTGTGTGCGTTTGTGTACTTGTATTTTCTTTTTACTTTTATACACACCCCATCTATGTCTAGTACTATATACTAACATTCAAATGTTTTGGGGGATATTTTACCCAACATTTGGATGGTGAGGAATAGATGGTTGATTAACCCCTATTCCCTGTACTTCCTTCGGAAATGGTATATGGATATAGTACCCAGTTGGTGAAAAGTACTAACTAATAATGTTGCGCCTTGTGGAGATCTCTTATAATGAGAGGATGTGATATTTATTTGGGGTCATTTGTGGTTGGAGGAGGGAATGAGATTGATGTCCTTCATGTCTATGATACCCTAATACCCTATTTTTGAGGTTATGGATGGATTTGTGGTGATTTAGAAACATAATATGATATATAGATGATGAAATTGATGTCAGCATAGGATGTTGGGCCCTAAGGGAGTCTAGGGTGGGTAGGGTGATGACCCAACCCACACCAAAGAGGGTCAGATACATGGTGATTATATGGAATGGAATATATGAGAGCATAGTACGTTTGATTTTAATTCATGAGAGAAGTAACTTGGAGGGGGAGTGAATGTGGGGTTCCTTTATCAATGTTCTGTTGATATTATATCACTATTTCTTGAAATATTTATTGAGTGATCCATGGTGAGGTTGGGATGAAAATTTGACCTTTCTAGGTGCTTGTTGGTTCTATTATTTGTTCACTAGTGCATTAATGTGCTCTTTTCAAATTTTCATAGAAGATCTTGGGTATGATCCTAATGAGAATACAATTTATACTCACCCTACATATATATAATCTATTTTTTATATTTCTATGGAGGTTTCGAAGATTGGTCTACATATTTCTTGATTAGAGGTTATAGTTTTTTTGGAGTAACTATTATAGGTTTACCTTGGTAATATTTCGGATAATTTTATATGTATTTATGAACATAAACATGTGGGATATTTTTTTATATTACGTGATGGAGTTTATTAGTGTGTGTTCATCCTTTTCCAACAATCATTTTCATATACTGAGGGTAATGCCTCCCATTTGATTATTTTACTCCCTCGATGCAAGTAGGCAACCCAAGGCCTACTGGAGGTGGGACTCAATAGGCCACTCCTTATCTTCACTGCCAACCCAAAAGAGATAATAATGGACGAGTTTCATGATAGATTGGTATCAAACCAAGGCTTATAGATAGAATGGAGTTTACAGTGAGGCATTGGTGAGGCTTTCATGGGAATGGTAGAGAAATAGTTATTATAAAACTTAGTGTGTGATGTAACAATGGGTATTGGATTGGAAATAAGCATTTAGGTCCCCTGTAATTGGACACATGGAACATAATCTTATTGAACACCCTAGGTGAGATAATATTTATTTTTTAGCTGAGACCTAGGATGGGTACATGAATTATGCTTGTTTACATTTGGGATGTAATGGGGTGTTTTTTGAATTAAAATGGGTTTAATTAAATGGATTGTGATAAATTACATACTAGAAATCTTAGTATTTATTCCCTTGTGTTTTTCAGATATGTTTCCCAGTCATCTTCTGTATAAAGTTAATGAGATATAGGTTTGGTAGGATGATCCAACTGATCATCTTAGGATCAATCTGATGGAGGAGGATGATCCATGGAAGATGGTGTTACATTCCTTACATTATTAGGGTATGTAAAATTATGATGAAACTATATCTAATATATATATAGAGCATTTTATAGAGTAAAATGAGATACCCTTTAGTCTGATTCAGTCCTGAAATCAATATTGGGTTCTATTGGCAGTCAGTCAGCTAATAGGGGTGGTGCATCAGTGGTGGACATTATATCTTGGAGAGAAAAAGGAGAAAATTTATTGGGATAACTTTTAGAAGGTGTTTCATCTTGATTTATTATCATCAATGATGAAGGTAGAAAAGAGTTATAAGTTTGTCTCCCTTTAGTGAGGGTGACTAAGCATGTAATAGCTCGGGATCACATTCAAGGAACTCCTATGTTTCTCTCCTGGTCTCTTTCCAAATGAGGAGTCTGGAGTAGGAAGTATTGAGGAGTTGTTTTGTCTAGCGATCAGATATGAAATAACCCCATTTATGATTCTTGCATATATGGTGTTGTAGAAGAAGGTGGAATTTATCAAGTGGATGTACTTTCAGGGAAGAGTTTCTTTAAAGGGAGGTCATAAGAACTTCTCGAGGAGTAAGGCTTCAGGTGGGGGATCACGGATGTTAGGGAAGTCAAAGTTCTGATCAGTGGGGAGTCGATTACAATAGTATAATTCATGATTTTCTATAGTATATGTTTATTGAGTGTATACTAGGGGGTCTCTGTTCACATGTTATGTCTATGGATGTCATGATCGCCATTAGGCTCAATTCCCAACCACTCAGGGGTCAGTTTAGTTTAGATGGTCAAAGCCCTTTCTAGTAATAGAAGTATTAGTAGAGGCTTCCAATATTTATCCAGTGGCCTAGGGGAGATGGAGTTGATAGAGGTCAGCTCTACAATGGTCCTCATTCTCATGGACTCAAACCTAAGCATTTTGATAGAGTTCGTTAGTAGTGAGGCATATGAACTAGGCATGGGAAAGTTCATGTTATGGAGATTCCAGCACAAGAGGGACAATCAATTACTTTAGGAGAAATCATTTTATCCTTTACCATAGTTAATACATTGTTTGATTATGATGCTTCACATTCCTTTTTTCACTAACCTTGGTCTACATGTTAGGGATATACATAGAGTGTTTTCATGAAATCCAAGTGTTATACACACTAATTAGAACCCATTATTACATGTATGATGTGTGCTGAGGATGTAGACTGATTACAAGGAATCATCGGTATGTGGGGGACTTCTTCTTATTATATATATACCCATATGATGTCATTTCTATATGTATTGGTTATACTTCATGTGTGAAATTGTTGATTGTTTTAGGTGGAGTGTCTCATCCTATAGCATGGAAGGTTAGAAAGCCATGTTTTCTAGCGAGAAAAGTTATTAGATGGATTGTATGTGTATAGAGCCTCTATTATCTAAGTTGGAGTAATTTTTAGTGGAGAATCGAGTGGCATAGTTTTATATAGTTTTTTAAGAGTTTCTCA
This sequence comes from Viscum album, assembly GCA_963277665.1. Lineage (NCBI taxonomy): Eukaryota > Viridiplantae > Streptophyta > Magnoliopsida > Santalales > Viscaceae > Viscum > Viscum album. The sequence goes on from OY728155.1 coordinate 93,694,718, forward strand.
ATGTCTTTATGGATGAGGTCCTGACACTACCCCCTCAATGTGACATCATGTTTAGGGTAGATTTATAGTTAGGAACATATACTATATTAATGGCCTCTTATCACATGGAAACTATAGAGATACATGATTTGAGGATCTAGATTGATGATTTATTATAGAAAGGATTTATTTATCCCAGTGCATCTCCTTGGGGTTCACTAGTGTTGTTCTCTGATAAGGAAGATGGTAGTTTGAGGCTATACATGTACTAATAGAGGTTGAATCAAGTGATGGTTAAGAACTTTTACCCCCTTCCAAGAATAAATGATCTCTTCAACTAGATTAAGGGAGTCAATTGGTTTTCAAAGATCGATATTTAGTCTTGATATCACCAACTGAGGGTAAAGGAGGGGGATATCCCAAAGACTACCTATTTTTGTAGGTATGGACGCTTCATGTTCATGGTCATGTTGTTTTGTGTCAAAAACACACTAGATATTTTCATGATGATCATGAACTCTATGTTCCATGAGTTTTTGTACCATTTCATAGTTGTTTTCATCAATTAAATCCTTATATAATCTATGTCGGAGGAGGAGAATTTTTGGCATCTTAGAGTTTTCCTATAGGTTCTATGACACTTTTAACTCTATGGGAATGTATACATTTTCAAGTTTTGGACATGGTAGGTTCATTTCCTTAGATATGAGGTGTCTCGATAGGGTATAGTTATGGACCCATCAAATATAGAGTTAGTGGTTTCATGGGTAGCACCCAAGAATGTTGTATAAGTTCTTATCTTATTTAGTCTTATGGGTTGTTACCATATGTTTTTATCCAATTTATCTCATAATTAATCCCCATTAAATTCTTTTATGAGAAAGGATTATGAATTTATCGGTACTGATTAGTGTTAGGTAGGTTTTGACTACTTGAAAGAGAGATTGATTAGTGATTTAGTATCCAGATAAATGGGTACTGTCTAGGGTATTTTGTGATGCTTCTCATCTAGGTTTAGAATGTGTCCTGATATAGAAAAGGGTGGTGATATATTATGGGTATATTAATCTATGTACCCATGAGTGTAACTATGAAACCCATGATATAGAGTTTGAAATAGTGGTGTTTTCCCTAAATCAAGGGAAAAATTACCTCATTGGATAGTGCTTTGTGGTCTTCACCAATATTAAGGGTTTGAGGTGTGTTTTATCTCCATGGGATCTGAAACTACATCAGTGGAGGTGGATAAAGTTTTTTTGTGGCTATGAATTTTAGTTATTTTATACTCCATGAAAGGGAAATCTGATTATTGATGCACTGACCAGGAATTCATTGGGAGATGTTGTTTGAGAGTTTAAGTATGTTTTGAAATATATTTAAGATTTTGTAGCAATGAATATTTATTTATAGGAAGTAAGTGGCAGATTTTTTATCTATCATATAATAGTTTAATAATCCCTAGTTCATTAGGTGGAGGAGTATTGGTGGGGAGAATCTGATGTCGGGGTGATGTGAGGTTGTTTCAGTCAATGTGATTCTTTAGAGAGGTGGTCTAAGGATGGTCAAAATTTAGTGTTGTTTCATGGGAGACTATTTATGCTATTGGCCATGTGTGAGAGAGTTATCTGTAAAATTCATAGCTCACCCTTTGTAGTGAATCTATGTGTTTCCAAGATGTAATGTGGTTTGAGAATTTAACGTTAGTGGCCTAGGATGAAAAGGTCGGTAGCGGATTTTGTGGCATGATGTCTAGTTTTTTATCTACTGAAATTGGGGAATCATGTTATAGTAGTTTGGTTACAACAATTGGATGTCCCTAAGTGGAAGTGGGAGGACATATTGAGGGATTTTATCACCAGGTTTCCTTATGATCAGGGATTTTTTTATGTTGTTTAGTTGATTTTGAACCGACTGAAGAAGTCAACACATATTTTGCCGATCAGGGATTCAAGTGATATGGTTGCTCTAGCAAGGTTGTAAATGGATGAGGTGGTGAGACTCCAAAGGGTACTGAAGACCATTTAATCTGAATGGGATGCTCATTTTACCTTGTGATTCTATAGAGAGTTTCAACATTCTTTAGGATCTAAGTTATTCCTTAGCACTAATTTCCACCCCCAGACAGATGGGCAGACAAAGTGATCTATCCAGACATAGGAGGATTTATTATGGGCTTGTATTTAATAATTTGGTAAATCATGGGAAAAAAACCCATCATTGGTTGATTTTATCTATAACAATAGCTACCAATCACCTATCATCATGGATCTATTTAAGGTATTGTATGGGTGACCATTTCATTATTCATTGGGTTGGACTGAGGATAGGGAGTTAGCAATCCTTTTTCCTAATGCGGTGAAGGGAATTATGGAGAATATCTTGTTTCTTTAAGAGTGTATAAAATTACTGAAAGACCTCCCTAAGGACTATAAAAATTTTAGGTGAAGGCCCCTAAATTTCATGGTCAAATACCATATGTTCTTGAGGGTTTCCCCTTTTCTAGGGAAATAAAGGTTTGGTTGATGGAGAAATCTTTATCAAAGTTTCTTCAAATATTTTGAGGTGTTATAGTGCATTGGTGAGTTAAATTATTGGATTTAACTCCCACCATAGCTAGATAGGGTTTACAAAATCTTTTACATGTCCTATCTCCATCAGTATCTTCATGATGAATCCCATGTCAATAATTTAGGAGAGTTATACATATAAAATGATGAAATGTTTGTGTAGTAGTTAGTTGAGATCTAATTTCATCAGGATAATATTCTATGTGAGTGAGTTATCCCACTACTTTGTGTGTTGTGAAGGCATGGTGGCTTGGAAGAGAGCACTTGGGAATTAGAATCATGGATTTTTTCTCAATACTCATAGTTTTTTAATGTTTTTATTCTTTCCTTTGTGTTGAAATGATTTTTTTATTTTATATTGTTATATGATTTTGGTCCTCTTACTTGGTTGATTATGACACCTAATTATTTATTTTATTCCTATGATGTGTGGTTGACTTCTTGTTATACTGATATCCTTGAGAGGTATCTTGTGATTGATTGTTGGACCACCTTTCTCGTTTCTTTTTGGGTTCTATGTTGATTATTGAGGATGAGAATTATTTTATTGGTATCTGATGTAATTCTCTAAATTTCAAAATCCCCTTCATTTGTTTTTTCTAAGACCTAGAAGTGTTAACAGGGTGCTCAAAGTCATGAATTCCCCAATTTTCTCTCATATTTAGTTGACTAATCATGCATTCAGTTAGTATTCTCATGAATTCAATAGGTTCCTTTATAATTTAACTTAGTTTGGTCGTGTGTTCAGTTGGTTGCTTCATGTGGTTGGTTATGTTTCTCATGCGGTCAATTTTTCCTTTAAGTAGTCACTTCTTTCTTCATGTGTTCACTTGGGTTAGTTGTGTGGTAGGATGGTTTCTTTGTGTGTTAGTTTGGTCTTTCTATGTGGATAGTTGGTTCCTCTATATGATTAGTTGGTTCTGTTATGTAGTTGGTTAGTTTCTTCATGTGTTCGATTGGTTCCTTGTAAAATCACTTAGTTTGGTTGTGTGGTTGGTCAATTTGTTCATGTGGTCAATCAGTTCCTTCATGCGATTGATCAGTCCCTTCATGCAGTCGATTAGGCCCTTCTTGTGGTTGATCAATTTGGTTGTGTGGTTGATTTCTTCGTTTATGTGGTTGTTCTGTATGGTCACATGACTCCATGTGTTCAATCCCTTCTCAATGTTGGTTCAACAATTTTTAAAATTTCCAATTTCTCAAAATACCCAGATTTTCTTGAATGATATAAAAAATACTTTGTAATTTAAAATCAGGAATTCAAGTATTAATTAAATTTTTTATTATGTTAATCTGGTTTTAAATGTATATTTTAATTCCATAACCTTTGGTGTTTTGAAATGGATCATTCCATGTGTTTTTAATGAAACTGAATTAAATATGGAAGAAATGGAAATTTGACCATGTTAATCTTTCAAAGATATTCAGGGATCTATATCTGCATTCTAAAATATGGGATTTCCTCTGTTTGAGTCCTTTCTTGTTTCCTTTGAGTATTTATAATCCAAAAAGATGTTTTTTTATCTTTTGAGTTGTCATACTTGACTGGGAATCCCCCTAATCTCAATTTTATTGGTTTTAAAAAACCTTTCTTCCTCTATTTTTTGTAGTATTGTGCCACATTTTAGGCAGTAGTTTGTTCATCTTTCATATTCCTTCCTTTGTAAGTGTTTTGTTGTTGATCATGACCACTACTTTTTGGTATCTAGGTCGCAACATCATTCCTCTCTCCCCCTATTTTTTGAGTAGAGTGTAATATAGAAATTCCAAGTGGGGGTCCTTGTTCTCTATTCTTTTATGAATCTGTTCAATTTGCATGCTTTTGTTTTCCAATCGGTGGGTGTTAAGAATTAACTAATAAAGATAATGAACTATATTAAAACTTAACTGAAAGGGAAGGGGTTTCTTCGCTTTTGTTTATCTATTTCCTTATTATTATTGTTACTTCTTTTCTTGATTTGGAAATTGTTTTCATATACATTTTGAGGCTATTATGATATTTTGAACCCTTATTTTGAATCATTAATTAATCCCACCAGTCGTAAAAATTTTAATCACTTATATGAGGTTAAATAATCGGTTGTGTGTAAATATGGAAGTTGTGTGAAAATACCCATGTAAGATATGATGTAATATTGTGAAATTCCATTTAAATTAATTATGGAATTTATGTGAACCAGAATCTATTTTTGTGCGTTTTTGGTATGTTTATTATTTTCTTTCTGGTTGTGTGGGCTGTGTTGGGTTTTTACAGTGATGGTGGTGATCATTTTGGATGTAGGTTATATTAGGGGATGCCTGTAATGTTTGGGTTATATTGATGTTTATTGGTTGGTTTATGATTGTTATTATGATAAGGTTTTCTTTTGGTGTTTAATTTTCTAGGAGATTTGTTGGTTGTTTTTGTAAGGTGAATGGGTTACTGTGTGGTTCCTTGTGGTAGTTTACTAGTAGTAACAGAATATGAAAGTGATAAAATTGAAGTTGAAAATGGAATTGGTGGAAATTAAATAATGTTGTATGGAATTTATTTTTTATACTAAAATTAAAGTTTCATATGATAATGAATGGATAAGTCATAAAAAAATAATGTTTAGAGTGGTTTGTTATTAAATATGAGGTTAAATGGATTGATTAATGAGTGGTGGATGGTAATGTAATAATATAGAAAAGGGTTGAATATATAATTAAAATAAAGGAAATTGTGAATTTTATATGTTTGTTTGGTGTAGTGGAGTTTCATTAATAATAGAATCATATGGTAATAATAGTATGATGAGAATGATAGATTGTGATGATGAAGTATTGATGTCAAACCTTTATGTTGAGCTTGTGTGTTTTCTTTATATATGTGTGTGTGTTGTCTTATTCCAAAAACTCCTTGTTTTAATGTTCAAAAATCATGATTATTTTAATACAAATGAATTATATTGTGTTTGATTGTAACACCCTATTTCCTTCTATGGTATGACTTGTCCTTTGTTTTGGTATCCTTTCTTTTCATTTGGGACTTTTTCTGAGGAGATGAGAGAATAAATATCTTTTTGTAATTAAGACATCATGTAATATGATTTAACATCATTTAATTTTCTATTTTTAGATGTAATGAATTTGGTTCATGATTTTAAATGGTTAAATTAGGTTTTAAAACAAAATGTGATGTGTTTTTTGACATCATTTTACTTGTCACAATTAAATTACCTGAAAGAAATATGAATTGTGTATTCCCAGGACCCAAAATTTTTAACCAATTGGCTTGGATGATTTCCTTTTGTTTTGACCTGCATCCTATCTCTCTCAACCTAGATCCATCCCGAGGTGATCTGGGAGTTCTCTAATACCTTCGGATCATCTATTCGATGATTAATCATCATGTTGGTTGCGGTGCTTCTCTTCAGGTAAACGATCTTCCTATCTCTTCCATTCATTGTTTCCTTCCTCCATAGAGATTTATATATCATCTTTTAATTGATGGATCTAAACTCCATTTAAATGGATCTTGATTCTGGGTGGATTTCCTAGATATTTTGCACTTTCATCCTTCATTGATGAGTCCCATTATAGGTATTCTGATTTTGTGATAAAGGTCGGTGGTTCAATTTAAAATTATACAATTAATTAAACCTTGAATTAATTATTGTTTGATATTGCTTTCAATTGATTTTTGAAAACCCAATTTGAGTCGGATTGTAATTAAAATGAATGTGGTGTAAATTTTGTGGAAACCCCCCAATTCCAATGGAATTAAAATTTGGGGTGTGAATTAAAATTGGTGGAAATTTTGAATTAATTTGAGAATTTATTTTAGAAAATGGCTTAAATTGAATTGATAAAATCCTATTATTGGTTTTTTTTAAAAGACATGAATTGATGAAAAACCTGTGTTTTGTTTTTCAAATTGAATAGGAATTTTGAAAAGGAAAAAAAATATTTGAATTGTGTGTGATGATTGATTTTAAATGAAATGATTTTCCCTTTTTAAATTTATTGATTGATTGAGAACATGAAAACCTGGGTAGTTAGTGGGTTATTTGGGACAATAATTCTAGGTTGGTAATTCCCTATAAATGGATTGATGTCTAAAACTCTAAAAAAACTTAGGTGGATCTTATCCTTGAGGGGATTTTGATGAGTCTAATTAGGCCTGAGCCTGAGGGACAAGTGTACACAAATTTCCATGATCCCTGATATGAGATATGTGAGGATCCTATAACAAGAAACTATCATAACATGGGAAAGATGACGATTTTGTTTATTGTGATGATATTTTATTATAAATTTAATTTATATAGAACTATTTTACTCATGACTACTGATTTATATAAAAAAATTTGTATTAAATTTTTATTTAATCCTTGTTCCAATGTTTTTACATAAAATTGAAATTAAATCATGTTATGCTTTAAATATGATATTGTAATAAAAATTCCCTATTTTATTAACATTTAAAGCATACTTTTGTTTATTATTATATAATCTTTTTATAGAACACTTGGTGAGACCCTATTGGTATTTTTAGCTCACACCATACCTTTTATTTAGGGTGTTTTTAGATTTTCTTCTACTAGGTATGATCAAAGAGAAAGTTCCACATTGAGGTGGTGGATGTGCTTTATCTTTTGGGCTCAGAGTGTTGATTTCTTTGGGATGTTGAGTTTATATTTTTTTTTAGTACAATTTCTGACGCTTTCTTCAGGGCACATGCATTCCTCTGTCGAGGACGCGCTGTTTGTTACCCCGCATTCCTGCTTTCCAAAGATGGGCGACATCCGTCACTTATTCAGGGATGTTTACTACTTGATCGAAGCAAGATGATGGGATGTCGATTCCTCCTTCTTTGGATTCCTCCTCAGAACTCGTTACCTAGTCTGGGTCTCCCTCATAGATTAAGACATTGTTCATGAAACTCTTCCCAGTGTCATGTCTTCATGGATGCTGGTTAATTACATTGCTTCTGTCCGGACATTCCAAGGTGTTCGGTTAGGGAATAAACCTTTGGTCAGGGGAGTAGTCATGTTGGACATCACTGGCATGTCTGGACACTGGAACACTGGCGCATCTGGGTTTCTTCCCCTTATAATAGGGATTATCGAGGGTGTAGAAGCCCGAGGCATCCCATGTCGAATGTGGGGAATTATATGCCATAGGCATGTCTCTGAGGTTTTTCTCAGCTTCCCATGTTTGACCTAGGTTATTCCACGAGTTTAATTCCTAGAGGCAATGGGTCAGACTGATCAGAACATGGATTCGACTGAATTATATGGATGCAACCCCTAGAGGGTACACTGATGCTGGAGCAGTGAGAAAGTGGGAGACATGATTCCACCAGGATATGGTGGCACGGGTGAGAATCAGGATGGATGATGGGGAGTTGAATAAAGTGGTGGGGGTGTGATGAAACTATCATGAAGGTAATTATATATTCTAATTACACTTTATTAACAATTAAAAATATAATCTAACCATATAATTAAATTAGATGAAAAAGAAGTTTTGATGTAAAATGCAGTATTTTTCACTATTCATTAAAAAATGAACATTGTCATAAAAATACCAAAAAATTATCCAATGTAAATTTCAATGTCCCAATACTAAATAATAAGTTTATTTTGACAAATAGATCTTATAAAATTTTCAAAATATAGATTTAAAAATGGTTCCCCATCAAAAGGCGGTAAAACAATCTTTTAAAAATATTAGAGTATTCCATGCTTAAGATTGGATTTATTCTCATTTTAAACCTCTTAAAAAACTATCTAATTCATAAATAGACATAGATAAGAAAATATATTATTCATTACTTACTTGGGATGTTACATAAACATACATGTTCTTGGTTTCTCTAGTAGTATGACCATTGTTATTGATGTAATATAGGGGGAGATCATCCTCGTGGGTCACCCATGACCATGGTGTATCAACTTCAAATCCCGACACATGTACCACCTCTAAAATACTAAAGTTCTATATCAGTAGGTTTTTAGACAACACATAATCCTTGTGGGCTGGGATTAACATGTTGAAGAGAGTTTGGTTGTTCAATAAAACTTTCTAGGCACCATAAAACTTAGGGTTCGCGACCATCTCGACCCTTCTAGCAGAATATGTAGCTTCTCTCTTAGCCTCACCCCAATTAACATCCATCTTCTTTCAGTAAAGTCTGAAGAAGCCCACGCGAACCCTAAGTTTTATGGTGCCTAGAAAGTTTTATTGAACAACCAAACTCTCTTCAACGTGTTAATCCCATCCCACAAGGATTATGTGTTGTCTGAAAACCTACTGATATGGAACTTCAGTATTTTAGAGGCGGTACATGTGTTGGGATTTGAAGTCGATACACCGTGGTCATGGGTGACCCACGAGGATGATCTCCCCCTATATTACATCAATAACAATGGTCATACTACTAGAGAAACCAAGAACATGGAAGTTTATGTAACATCCCAAGTAATTAATGAATAATATATTTTCTTATCTATGTCTATTTATGAATTAGATAGTTTTTTAAGAGGTTTAAAATGAGAATAAATCCAATCTTAATCATGGAATACTCTAATACTTTTAAAAGATTGTTTTACCGCCTTTTGATGGGGAACCATTTTTAAATCTATATTTTGAAAATTTTATAAGATCTATTTGTCAAAATAAACTTATTATTTAGTATTGGGACATTGAAATTTACATTGGATAATTTTTTGGTATTTTTCTGACAATGTTCATTTTTTAATGAATAGTGAAAAATACTGCATTTTACATCAAAACTTCTTTTTCATCTAATTTAATTATATGGTTAGATTATCTTATTAATTGGTATTAAAGTTTAATTAGAATATATAATTACCATTTAATCCAATGGTGGTCATTATAATTAATTTCACTTTGGAATTAGGCATAAACAAGTGCCAAACTTTTCCTAGATATTGTTTAAAAAAACCCGCTATTTGTTTTGACAACGGGAATTATTTTTAAATTAATTATTTCAATTTCTATGTTTAGAATTTGGTAAAATGGATTCCATAGTTGGAATCAGAAGTTAAAAATTATGTAATTAAGACTCTTTTGTTTTTGGACATTATGAATAGTAACGACGGTAATTATCTTTAATTATCTTGATTAATTAGTAATCTGGTAGTTAAGGATAATAAAATAATATCATAATAATAACAAATGACCCCAAAATGTGTCCTAATAATACTGGTTGTGTCATGGCCGACCATGGTATGCCTAGTTCCGAACTTAGGGACCCCATGGAATCACTTTTTGGTGATAGTGACACTTTATCATTTTATTTTTAAAGAAAGGAGAATATCACAAAAGTATGTAACACCTAAGTAAAAAACATTTAATTTTGTCTACATAAATGATATATTAGACTATAAATATTCATTGTAAAGATAAATCTATTTCCTAAATTATAGTATTTTTTTTATAATTTTTAGACATTAAATAAATTAAATTTTTTATGACACCGTGATGATGCAGTGATTACCTCATTAATGAAAGATTTAAATAAAATGAATAGATAATGTAAAATTTAAGACTTACACTTATAAAAGACCTATTGTATGAGTATATTTCTAACCCTTATTACCTTATCCTAAATATATATCAATGTGGGACCTTTAAAATCCGAAACACATTTTAATATAAAGTAACATTTCTTGACTTTCCAAGAGTGCCCCTCCTCCCTCTTATAAAACACCCCCACCTATACCTCCTTACCAACACTTATCAAGCCATTGGATAGGCCAATATCTGCTCATTTCATCTCTCCATGTCCCTATATTCATCCTAGAAGCCTTACCTTAGGCTGAAGGCTCTTCAAGAAACCCTTTTGTTACAAACCAAGAGGAGTTACTCGATTTAAAGGTAATGTCTTCACTTGTGTTCTTTTGTTTTATTTTTATTCTCCAACCCCCTAAACTCTTTTAATTACTTTATTTTGTAACAACAACAATATCTTAAATATACTAGGATGTTTTTATGATAAGTATTCGAGATACACTTACACACACCTACGTCTAATGGTTAAAGAATATACTATTTCTGTAGATGGTGAATTTCTGCCTTACGAAACGATGATTGTTCAATCATCTTTTAACAGCTTTCATGGTGGCCATTAAGATGTCACTATATTTTTATATGATATATAATATGTTTATGTTTTCCTTAAGCATCTGTGTTTTTACATTTATGGCATACCTTTATGGTCTCCATTATAGGTAAACGCGATATCTTCATTTTAGGAAGTGCGGACTACCGCCCCCTCAAAGTCATTTGATTCGTTAATGCCATATGTGGGACATATAAAGGATAGATTTAATGATATTATATATTATATTATACTGGAATTATAATATACCTTTATATAATTATGATTACATTCCATAAATTACGAAATAGAAATGAAAGTAGCGTTCATGCGTACGTATGGCTTACCGTCTCCATGAACGGTGCATTTCATTTGTTACCTCTAAATGTTATGTAATATTATAAATGCATGTATATACTAGATATATATGACATATATGATATCTACATCATGAATATGATTATGGATATAGTGGATATTTTACCACATGAGCAACTTGTAATTATAAAGAGTTTATTTTTGACTCAAGTACCAATGATCGACAAAACGACCATTATTAACATAAATAATTACATAGTGTTCATAACATGGTAATAAGTGATATAAAAGAAATAATGAACTTGAAAAAGGTTCTTAAGAAAGTATAAATTAAATCAAGTTTATTATTCAGGAGGTTAAAGAACAATCGAGTCAATTCGGACACAAGGTATGGGACTTCGTCTCAATCTCCTTTCATTGAGGCATATTTTGTTTTATACCCAACTTTATTTTATACGGTTTATAAACCCCTTTGAATTTTACGTCTATTCAAAAGTAATCTTTTTTGTATGAAGTTCTTTACTAAACGACAAAAGGAATGTTTTTTTCTCATGCGTATGTAGCGACAACGACTTCTCCACCGTCGTGACCATTATTTGAGTTTCGGCTTCCTCTACAAACCATAACTTTTTTTAAATGAAAAATAAATACCATGTTTTACTTTTATTTTATTTTGGTATTGAAAATGGTTTTCATAATGTTTTTATTATATCAATGTGTTGTATTGATATCTTGTGATTGAAATGTGGAAATGTTATGTTTCCTTTATACATGTTTTATGTGATACGATTATGTTATGGTTCTTGGGCATTGTTTATGAAGACGGGTGGTTCCGTGATAAACTAAGGGTGGGTGAGCCTGATATAGCTCTTCAATGCATTGGGTAACACGAAGGGGTTAAACGTTAAGGTTTCTTCGAAGATATTTAGGAAATATAATGTGATGGGTATTCCAAACGTAACCATGAGGGTTACTCCCTGTGTAAGAATGTTATGAATGCCTCAAGTTACCTTTATGTCTTATGATTTCTATGATTTATTCATGATTTGATGAGGTATGTTAAAATGATTATGTTTTATGAGTAAAGTATGATTTCATACATGGACTAATGTTTTCATTTCGTACTTTTATATCCCTTACTGAGCTCTTTATGCTCATCCCAAGTTTTTGAAATGTTTTTCACAGGTCAAGGGAAAGGTACTGATGTGATGATAGTGTCAAGGGAGTTTCAAGAAAGGATCCATGTTTTATTTTAAATATGTTTCCGTTGATGGGAAGAATGATTACTATCTTTTATGTAACCACTTTGTTTAAATGTGGAATGTAATGTATGATTTATGATCTAATTCTCTAAAACTATAAACCTGAAAAGATCCCCAATGTGTATTCTTGAAATAACTCAAGATTAAGTAATGTTTAAGGTTGGGGCCTTATAGTTTATGTCCTCAACCCCAGGACCAGAACCATCTTGGGAAATGAGACGGTCACTGAGGATTCTCCGGCCCATTACACAAGAACCTTCTGAAAGAGTATCAATGATGAGACTAAAGGATAGCTTCAGGACTGGGACTTGATTTCTAGAGGTGATTTTACAAGTGATTAGGCCTAGGCATATTGGGTGTGCCAATAGTGCAATCAGTTTGGGGCAGAACTATAACACGTCGGGCTGTTGGAGGCAGTGTGGACATCGTTGTTCCATTTCTACCACCAATAAGAACTTAGGCCTAAGATGTTTATCTGGTGGTCCCCTGATACCAACACCTTACATCTATATCATGGAGAGTTTGGAATCAGTCTTTGGGATGTCCATTGTATCGGGGGTATCCCTTTGGACAGGCAGCAGTACGATGAATTTTTTCTGACAGGGAACATCTGTGGAGACAGGTCCCAAACTCCCATATTAACATGGCCCCTGCTGAAGCTAGCCAAGGAGAGACTGGGGGTCAAAGAATTTCTGAATAAAATTTCCTACTCAAAGTGGTTCAAACTATTTCTGAAGAAAGACCCAAATATCAAGATGTTGGGGTGAGGAAGACGATGTCCGACCACGACATAGAGGAGAAAAAGTGGATCATACTGGAAGATCCTGGAGGTGGGGGAATATCAATCCTGGGGATTTAGTGTGGATGAGAGCCGAGACCTGAACGTCCAATATTCCGGATTTCTTGCAACCTTTTTAAGCGGGTGACTATTACCAGTAAGGAACACAAGGATGGGAGTCCATCCCGCAATATTGGTGATGGTCGGCATTATGGAAGCCAACCAGAGGTTCAATTTGCTGTCCCTGTACTGGCCTGATTATATGCCATCCTGGGTCATATTTCGAGAGGGGTATCACCGAGGAGGATCTGTGGCTCTTTCCAAATCCTTCCTGGTTTGATTTAGGCTCAATGTGGGGGGTACACCTTCCCAAATTCCATTAGTCCCCTAGGTAATGTTCTGTGGCTTTACTTATTGAACATTGTCAGGGTCATGCAATTGATGCTCAACGAAGATGGGATAAGGATCAAAATTCACAATCACACTAATTTTACCTTTAGTTTCTTACCTTCCCCGACTATCCAGATGATAGACAATGGGAAAGGCTCACTTGAGCAAAGGGAATACTTCCAGAGAATCAGAGGTGGTGTGCTTATAGCTCGGGTCAAAGGGAATATTTTTTGTGAGACTTATGTGACATAAAGATATTCCAGATAGTTTGGATACATCCATAGGATGCCGAAGAAAGTGTATACAAATGTCATGGAGGAGAGTAATCCCTGCGTTCTTCACCAAATGTGGCTGATGTTTACAACTTACCGATTTGGTGAAGTCATTACCTTTCCCTTTGTCGAAGTTTATGTTGGTCTTCCAATAAAATATTTCAAACATTGGGTTGTGGAATACCATGAAGGGGTCCTGTGGAAGCGAGTTTGACAGCTCAATGTGTCCAGTGTAAAAAATGGGTGGCGAGAGAGCATACAAGGCATTGTCGGGGAGGAAAGGCTGGTAACAAGTCGGGCAATTGGGCTAGCGTAAGTTGGGACTACAGCAGTGGGAACGTCACATGGTGTGTTTGTGACCTCATCGTTCGAGGGGATAGGGGTGATTGAACAACCTCACAGAGTAGTCAGAGAGCTTCCTAGGAATAAGAAAAGGTATATGCTTCAACCTTTCAGTGATGCAATCTACCCCACATTGTGGTCATCTCGGTGGACCCTACGATAGTCTATGGGCACTGAATCCCTTTGGAAAAAGATAACATGATATGGAATCCATCTGCCAAAGGTTAGACTTATTTGGATTGATGAAAAGGTGTAATTTAATTGTCATCATGCGTATTTGACTGCCATGGATGCATATGAATGCCAGCAGGGTCGGCGTGAGGAACCACTTCTCTTGGTGAAGGAAATGCTCGACCAGGAGCATGATCCAGAAAAAATGTCGTCTGAGGATGACGACAGTGATGATGAGCTAGAGTGTAGTGAGTCAGGAGAAGAAGAGGGAGAAGAAAGGGAATAAGAAATAGGGGAATCCAAATATGAGCTTGGAGGTGGGGCTCTTAGGAGACAGCCTACCAAGGGATTCCTTGAGAGAGCGGAAAGATTGACGGCTCTGACAAGGAAATAGCTAAGCTACTCGAGGTATGCCTCAATCCTTATCATAGCCATTCCTATTTTAATCATTCCCAATAATCGATATGATTTATTTATCCTGCTCAGATTCATATTGGTTTCAGCCAAGAAGATCCATCCGGAGGTGGGGAGGACTCGCCGATAGAACAAGGTGGGGAGCCGACACCCATCATTGAACTGACAAGCACTGAAGGATCTACTACAGTGACGGATCCTATATAAACTAAAATTATATAGTATTATGCATTGAGATCTTGTAAGTTTCGTTACTTAGATGCATGTGTTTGTTGTTAGAGATCACAACTGATCAGGGCGTTCATTATTTGTGTGGTAATCACAACATTTGAGGCTAAAAGGCCGCTGAATATAGACCATCTATGGATGAATCATTGGAAAACGCACCGACCCACTCAGGAAACACTTCTCAAACTGAGCCGGCCTAGGCACTTGGTGAGAAAAGGGATATGGAAACTAGTGATATCAATGCCCGATTGGGTTTAGAAGTTGGCGGGGGCGAAATTGGTGAGGCCACGATGAGAGGGGAAGGTCACCCACATGTTTAGGAGCCTAATACCTTGGGAGGAATAAGATAAAGAAACCATGCCATTGATATTTGGGATGATTTCCCCAACTATCGGCTTGCAGCCCCTGAGAAGATAGATTACTTTGATTAGAAAGTAGCCTATGAGAGATGGATGACAAACGAGGGCCAACCACTAACCATGTTTGAAACACGGGGCCTGACTCAAAATGACACCTTTTGGTTTTCCAGAACTTTAGCCTGAGTTAGTAAGAGATCCATAGGCCGAGCATTCGTACTATTAAGGGGTCCATTAAACATGAAAGAGGATAAGGATCCAAATAAAGGGTACACAAAGCATGGAGGGTGGAATTATTGGTTGTTTTAATGGAGTCCAAAACTCTTGAAATTATGTCGTTGTGGTGGAAACATGTTAGGTAATCTCATTGGTATGACCAAGGATAATACCCTCTTCTAAATAGGACCTCTCTAGTAAGGATCTGGAATTCCTTTTAGTTTTATTTCATACTAAGGATGACGATGAAAATGTATTTTAATGTCTCACAGTGTAGACGATGCTCATAGTTTTAAGTTCATTCTGCCTGGACCGTGATTGGGGATCAAGGGGCCAAAAGGGTTAATGACCTTGGGGATGATCCTGAGGTGAAATTCTTGGGTGTCACTACATATCTCATGATAATGAGAATCAATCCAAACGTAGTTCTTAAGCGTGGAGTGGCTGGAGGCCAACGCTGATAGGGAAAACCTTCTCTGGCGTGGAGGCTGGCGTATCTCATAGTTATCATGGGGAATTCTAAACATGTTTAGGGTAGAACCGTGGTTTAATGTCTTGTTTCAAGGACATATGGGTTGGTGCAGTTTAACATCATACAATAAGGTGAGGAGTGAAAGGGGAGGTTCCAAGAAGGGAGTATGTGATGTAGTAGCTATAAACCCAACGTGAATGAGGACATATGGAGTCCGCACCACACCACATATCCCCAGTGGAAGTTGATTAGGTCAAGGGACCAAAAGTGAAAGTTGGGTTGGGCCCAAAGTAAAGTGTTCGGGTGTTCCTACATATCCCATCAGGATGGGAATCAAGCCGCATGTAGTTCTGGGCATAGTGTGGTCAGAGACCAATGCTGGTAGGGGGAATCCTCTCTATCGAGGAAGTTGATGCATCCCATAATTATCATGGGGCATCCTGAACTTGTTCATGGTATGGGATGTAGTTTAAATTTAGGCACCATAGACATGGATACCCAAAAAGGAAATGTGTGGTCTGGTATATACCTCAATGTGAATGAGAATCCCAAGATTTCACGCCAGACCACACGCTCTCATGAGGATCCTTTGGTTAAGGGACTAAAAGTGAAAACTAGGCTAGGCCTGAGAAAAGTTGTCTGGGAATTCCTACATACCCCATGAGAATGGTAATCAAGCCACATGTAGTCCTGAGAGAACAGTTTAACGTCATGTGGGATGATGAATGTCATGTTTGACATGGCTACGCCAGTACACGTCCTACCAAAACTATTAATCCCATGTGAGTCGTGCTCGATTTGGAAGACACGGAGTAGTGATGGGACTTTCCTAGTACTAGGAGGCACACATTAGGGGCAATGGGACACTAGGTGAATGGCGTCCATTTAATTTTGACCCACCTACTTAACACACCAACATGCGTGAAGGGGTAAAGATGAGTATGTTGGAATTCCACTTGAACATAAGGAAGTGAGAAAATGTGAATCATGATGCTCGAGATCTGGACCACAATGATGGTGGCATGATGATAGGGGATAACTTTTGGCCATGTTCGAAACACATCACCCATGTCACGTTAGCCTGGAACAGGGACAGACAAATGGGGGTCGACTGCTCACCATGTTCGAAACATGGGACTTGTCGCAAATGTCATATGAGGTCCTTAGGGACGTTGGCCCAAGACGGTAGGTAAGACAATGTGGAATGAGAATAAGCCGTAAAGGGGGTACCTTCAGATGTGGAAGAGGATGAGGATCCAAATAATGGGCTCGCGAAGCTTGTACATGGAACGAGGGAATGTCCCTGTGAAAATTCCACACTTCAGGCTCTTTGTCGCAATGCATATGAGTAGGAAAATAAGACATATCAGATAGAGTGAGTCGAGTCCCTTTCTAAGAAAAAGGGTCATGGGGTTGCATGATTCCATCTTAAGGTCATAGGACGGTCCATAAATGGGGTATTGATTTAATGGACTGTGTATAGGGCAGCGAAGTAGCCAAACCTGATGCGTAGTTCCCATAGGGATATCTTAGTTTAGGGTCATAGAACTCGGACCAGATTAGAAAAATACAAGGGAGGAACATGGTGCGGCTGTTGAAAACCCCGATGTGAATGAGAACCAAAGAGATACTCACTACACCACATGTTCCCAAAAGAGTTCAGGCCAAGGGGATGAAGAGAGGGGGCAGGATTAGAGATTCCTAGGGCTGGACCCGAAGACATGATGCTTGGGTGTTCCTACATATCCCATGAAAATGGGAATCAATCCATACATAGTTTTGGAAGATGTCGTGCAGTTTAATGTCTTGCAGCAAGGACATGGAGTGGTCTTAGTTTATGGCCATAGAGCTCAAACCATAGATGGAACTGAAGGAGGGAGACACGTGGTGAATTAATTACTAAACCTGACATGAATAAAGACAATAGGAGTCTGTATCACCACAATGTGCTCCCTGGGGAAATTATAGGTCAAGTGACCAAAAGTGAAAGTTAGGTTGGGCCTAAGGCAAAGTTCCTGGGAATTCCTACATACCCCATGAGAATGGGAATAAATATATTTGTAGTTATGAAAGTGTCATGGTAAGGTACCAGTGCTAGGGATAATAAGGTCATGTGGGTCTGGCATCCGCACCAAAAGAAGCAACATTTGATAGATCTTGTTTTTCCTTTAGGATGAATGTGTGTTTTTTGGGTGAAGAGTGGCATGGTAAGGTACTAGTTCCAGGGATAATAAGGTCATGTGGGTCTGGCCTATACACCAAAAGAAGCAGCTTTTGATAGATCTTGTGTGTCCTTTAGGATGAATGTGTGTTTTTTAAGCGATGGACCTAGGATGGAAATACTAGGCATCTCTACAAGAATCAAGCCATATACAGGCGTTAACAAATGGAATGGTGGGTAACTGATACCAAACACGATGTCCCCTCGAGTGAGGATATCACAACGTGGAGCCGTTTTTCATCGTGTGACCAGGAAGATAATGTCATAGTTTAGGGTCATGTGATAGGACTAACCCCTACACTTTAACATATCGTAGTACAGATGCAATAATTTAAATTCATATGGGACTAGGCAGCATAGTTTAATGTCATATGGATCCGAAATATACAGGAGAAATTAGATTTAGGGGGGTATGTGCACAATGTGATAAATCATACCCAACATGAATGAGGACGAGGTCCACA
This sequence comes from Viscum album, assembly GCA_963277665.1. Taxonomy (NCBI): domain Eukaryota; kingdom Viridiplantae; phylum Streptophyta; class Magnoliopsida; order Santalales; family Viscaceae; genus Viscum; species Viscum album. The sequence continues at coordinate 93,713,260 of OY728155.1, forward strand.
TCACACCGTGCATGATTCCAGGAAAGAAACCTCGGGCTGAGGGGCCAGAAAAGGTTGGAGAATATGGGGCCGGAGAGACTATCCCTCATAAGGGTAGTACATGGTGCAGCTCTTGAAAACCTGACATGAATGAAGACATAAGTATTTACCACACCACACAATCCTAGATGAGAACTTCGGCTAGGGGTGGCAAAAAGGGTTGGGGGACCTCAGACAAGGGTGTCTCGGCTGACTATAGACACATGACCCTTTATGCGGGTAAAGCCCTACCAAAGATCTTAAGACCACATGAGTAATTCTTGATGTGGGAAAGAAGGAATGGAATTAGGATATCCCTAACATATTAGAGTATGGAAATGAGGGAAAAAGATCAGGCAAGGTCTGTTCTGACCATATAAATACTCCTGTCCTAGGTGGACGGATGTTTGAAGAGGTATCAGGACAAAACAAAATCAATGCACCCAACATTTGGGACTTATAGGGGTGGCGAAAATGATGGAGGAAGGCTATTAACCATATTTGGAACATAGAATCCATATCATGTGACCTGAAATGGGAATGATAAATGAGCATCAACCGCCAACCATATTTGCAACCCAGGACTTGAATCAATTTATCGTCCTAAATCCATGAGGATATTGGCCTGAAATGGTAGGAGATACCTTAGACCAAAAATTCATTCCATTCGGGGGTCCTTTCAGATGTGAAGGGTGATGGATACCCAAAATGGAGGGGATGAGAAAATCATGAATATGCTTATGCAGTTTAATTTCATGCAGTACAAGACTCGAAGGGAGACCTTGGAGTTTAGTGCTAGGCCTATAGACAAAATGTATAGGCAGTTCTACGTATCCCATGAGTATGGGAATCAATCCATACGTATTTCTAAAAGGGCCATACAGTTTAACGTCATATGGTAAGGATGTGGGAGGATAGAAGAACAAGGAGGGGCATAGAGCGCAACCTCCGTAATACTTTCATGAGTTGGTCCAAAGAGTCTTAGGCTGAACCACATGGGACCCTCCAAGGGAACTACACCCAGGAGGGCCAGTCAAATGAGAAGAGTTTGGGCTGGAATCAGGATAAGGTGTCCGAGCATTCCTACATATCCCATAATGATGGTAATTAAGCCATATGTAATTATTGAAATACGGTTTATTGTTATGCGGGATGACATACAGTTTAATGCCATGTGATACATAACAGTTTAAGGTCGTGCGGGACTGAACAGTTTCAGATCATATAGGACCGTTTACAGTTTAATGTCTTTTGGGACCATCTACAATTAAAGTCATGTAGGACCATCTATGGTTTAAGGTCATGTAGGACCCTCTACGGTTTAAGGTCATGTAGGACCCTATTCTCTCTTTAAAATTATTTCTTGAGGAACTTGGAATTTTTTGGAGGATTTATACGCTTTCCATCCATGGTAACCAAGGAGTATGCACCATTAGGGTAAACCTTATGAATAATGTAAGGTCTTTATCATTTGGGATTCATCTTTGGTGGCTTCTGTCAATGTATAATTGGTGTTCTCAAGGCCAAAACCATGTCTTCTTTCAAGAAGGATCAAATTTGAACTTTCTTGTTGAAAGATCTAGATATCTTGTTATGATGCCTTTCCAGATTTTGCAGGGCACGAAGCCTATTCTCGTCGAATGCTTCTAGTTCATCCAGACGAAATTTAGCAACTTTATCTGGTTATTTCTGATCATATACAGTTGTTCGTAATGAAGTCAACTAAATCTCAATGGGTAGGATGGCCTCTGTTCTGTACACTATGGGGTATGGGGTCACCTGTGTGGAATTACGGGTTGTCTTCCGATAACCCAGAGGGTGTTGGGGGGCTTTTTTGGCCAACTCTTCTTATTCGGACCAACCATTTTCTACATAATGTTAGAGATGGTTTTTTGAACACCTCAATCGGTCCATTTACTTATGCATGATAACGGGAGGTATGGTTAGAACGAATGTTGTACTTAGCGTACAATTTCTTCAGCTCAGCTTCTAGAAAGTTCGTTCCATTATCAGTGAGGATAGAATGAGGGACTCCAAATAGGTAGATGATATTTGAGCTCACAAAGTTAGGGATGTAATGGACCTTGACCTCCTTGAGTGGGACTGCCTATGCCCACTTCGAGAAGAAATATATAGCGGTCAGGAAGAACCTGCACTAGAGAGCTATCGCTGGTAGATTTGGTCCCACAACATCGAGTCCCAAGACCACAAAGGGCCAAGAGTAATTGGTAGTGTAGAAAGGATCTAGAGCTTGATGCATAAAGTTTCCATTAATTTGGCATGAATGGAACCTTTTTGAGAACTCTATGTAGTCATGGATCATGGAGGGCCAAAAATACCCCAGTCTCTGGATCTGATGAGATAGTTCTGACCTGGTCTGATGATCCATGCAGGAATCGGCATGAACCTCCTTCATGACTTGAGAAATCTCAAATCCTTGAATAAAATAGAGGAGAACCCCATCAAACTCGTGCTTGTAGAGGATCTTCTCATGACCAGGAACATCCTAGAGGGTAAACTATAATGTGCAGCGTCAGATTCTCTCACGCTCAACTGGATCTGTCAGGAGATTTCCATTTTGAAGATACTCGACAAAGGAGGTTCTCCAGTTAGGATTCACCTCAATCACTGCATTCGAGGGACCTGGAGGTCCTGATATAGAGGTGTCAATAGTATTTTGGCTTACCAGTGAGTTTTCATTGTCATCTAGAGTGACAGGTTCAATGACTCTTTGGTGTGACATGTGGATAATAAAATCATCTTGTTCAAGCTCTACAAGTGATAAAGCTAGGATGGACAGGGCTTCAGCTCGACCATTCTAAGATCGAGGGACATGAGTAACTTCTGGATAAGATGGGAACTGGGCCATCAGCTAGAGGGTGTGTTCCAACAATGGTACGAGCTCTTGATTTCTGACGACATAGTCACCGTCGATATACTTGATGACTAGTTCAGGTCCCCTTTTACTTGAAAGTGGGGAACATCAATATGAAGTTCCAGCTCGAGGCTAGAAATGAGAGCTTGATACTATGCCTCATTGTTGGTGCAGCCTTATAACAACAGGAATGAATACAGAAGAATAGATTGTGTTGGGGTAATGAAGACAATACATAGGCCTACTCTATTGAGCCTAGGGTCATTGAGCCTTCTGTCGGTGGGGCTCTGGGATGCACCATCAAAGTTCATTTTCCAGCATGGAATGGCTTGGTCTACCGAGAGGATTGCCTCATCAGAAAGGTCAAGGTCTAGAGACTGGTTCGTGGGAGCTGGATGAGCGGCGAGGAAATCTGCCAATGCTTTCCCCTTGATATCCTTATAAGGAATGAATTTGATGTAGAACTACTGGAGAATCACTACCCACTGAGCTAGATAGACTGTAAACATGGGGTGGTTCAGGATGTACTTCAATGGATCTACCTGGGACACTAGCTGTACCTCGTGGTGTTGCAAGTAATGTCACAACTTCTGTACTGTGAATACCAGCGCAAGGAAACTCTTCTCAATAGGATAATATCTAGTCTCTGTATCAAGGAGTATGTGGATTAGACAATAGAGATGGTTCTTAGTACCCTCGTTGTTCTTCTAGGCGAGAAGGGCACCAAGAGATCATTCTAAGGTGGTCACATAAAGGACCAATGTCTTTCCAAATACATGTGGCATTAATACTAGAGGCCGAATCAGACACTACTTGATTTCCTCAAAAGTAGTCTGGCATTCTTCATCCCACTAATATAAAGTGCCTTTCTTTATGAGCTGAGAAAAGGGCATACACTTTTTAGCCAAATTCCCAATGAATCGTCGTATGTAGGCCAGGTGGCCTTGGAAACCTTGAAGCTCTCAAAGGTTTCTTGGGGAGACATCTGTCAAATGTCCTTGATCTTCTCTATGTCGATTTCGAAGCCCTTGTATCTGGAAACAAAGTTGGGAAACTTTCCAGAGGTGAACTCGAAGTCACACTTCAGTGGATTCATCTTCAGGAGGTAGGAACGAATGAAGTCGAACACTTTCTCATGGTCTTTGACATGGTCCTGAAACTGGCGAGATTTGACCACCAAATCATCCATGTAGCATTCCACTAGTGTCCCAAAGATCATCTTAAATATGCGATGCATAGCCCATTGATAGGTGGAACCTGAATTCTTTAGATCGAAGGGAATGACTTGGTAAAAAAAGTACCTTGTGGTTCCCTAAATGTTGTATAATCCTCATCCTAGCAAGCCATTAAAATCTGGTTATACCCGGAGTACCCATCCATGAAGGAGAGGTCTTGGAACGCATATATAGCATCGATCAACAATTCAGTCACAGGAAGGGGAAAATCGTCTTTCGGACACTAACGATTGAGATACTGAAAGTTGATATAGACACTAATATGTCTGTTCTTCTTCCTGAACGGCACAATTTTGGATAGCCATCTAGGGCACTAGACCTCCTTAATGAAACTTTCTCTAATGAGCTTATCAACTTTGGCCTCTACCATGGCTCCATGAGAAGGGTTCATCTTTCTAGGAGGCTACTTAAACCCGTGATGATTTTTTGGGAGGCCAAGGCGGTGGATGGATACTTGAGGATCTAGTCCTGGTATCTCATCATAACTCCAGAAAAATATGTCATGGTGTTTTTTGAGGAAGTCCACATACTGTTGTTTCTCCTCGAGAGGCATAGCGGTATTGATCAATATGGGTTTCAGATCTGCCTCACTACTGAGGTTCACCTGCACCAATTCATCGACTATGGTGGATATTACCTCTTCAAAGGTGAGGGGATCATTGTCTAAATTCTCTTCTTCACTTATGGAGGAGTTATCATCAGTGGTATAGGTTTCCTCTAATTTAATAGATCCTAATGGGAGGCTGGTACCAGCCTGAGTGGGAGTGGACACTACATCAGGGAACTCTCGTGTTGTCGAAACTATAGAGATGAAGGTTCTTGATCTGATCCCATATGGTCTTCAGCCCAAGGGGCCACTCTTGATGGTATCAAATAAATAGTGGTGGGTCGACATGAGCTAGTTTATCTTAGCCTGGTGAAAGAGGCAAGTATTTCCATGGTGCGAACATCCCGATACCTTATGAGAGTAGGGGCTCTGGGATCACCCGAGCCTGATTTGTGTAAGAGTATGAGGTGATCTTTAGGCGTCGCTTAGACTTAGGAATGTGCTCCCCCCTCATTCCAGAAACAACAAAGCATTGTCCCATGTTTTGGGTTATAGCCTCCAATAGGTGGATTGGAAAGATGTAGGCATCATCCATATCTTTCCATAGGTCGGTTACAGTAGTGGCATGCTTAACCTCATTAGCCTAAATCTTCTTGTCCTTGCGCTTGTAATAGTCGACATCTAGGTAGAAAGATTCACAAGAGGAAAATGGAGATGAGTCACCTTGGAGTATGCCCACTCAGCCATTGAGGGAGTACTTAAAGAAATGGTGATATGATGAAGGGACCGTCGCATGCAGGTGGAGCCATGACCTACCCATCAATACATTGTAAGCAGTGTCCTGCGAAACAACTATGAACTCAGTGCTGGAATCTAGGCCACTGAACTGGGTATTCAAGTAGATCTTGTCAACTGGTGTTTGTTCCATCCTGTCATAGCCTTATATTTTTAAGTCAAAGGGACTCCAGACCTCCTCAGACAACCCCAGTTTTCACAGTGTTTTATTTGGGATTAGGTTGATCCCAGAGCCTGTGTCGACAAGAAAGCGACAAACCTCCACACCATTAAATTGGCTGGTGATGTACATTGGGAGAATGTTCCCCCACATAGGAGAGATTTCATATTATCCATAGATTGAGATGATGTCTTGGAATTCAGCATTCTCGACTGCCTCAGCATGGAAGGATTCTATGGCTGCTACCTCCGTCTCGAACTGGAGGGGGATTTATAAGGCCTTGGCGAGGGCCTCATGCATATTTTCTGACATGAGAAGGGCCTCAAGTATGGAGATCATTTCTGGAATATTCAAAAGATTTTTGAGGAAATCTTACTTCCATACCATGCATGATAATATACTTATAGGAGGTCGCTCTTTGATAAGAGGTATGTCTGGCCCTATCGATTGGATTGGCGGCCGACTGGTGATGGGAATATCATGTTGCTCGCTAGTCGAAACCTATGAAGTGACCATTGGATGAGAACAAGATGACTGAGACTAGTTCATAGCGGAGCATGGTTGATCATAGTGCGGTCAAGGTGCCTCTTCCTGATCAAGAAACACAAACAGGGGAAAAGGCAGATCTGATGAAACCAGATGAGAAAGTTGTACGTGCTAAGATCTATGCTAGGTTTGTTGCCTGATTTCGGTAGTATGCATAGTCTGAATGGAAATACTGACCATGGAACTCCAACGACTCATATTTTCTTGGATCTATCAACCCTGGCGATGGTTGGGAACATTGGGAGGATCTGTCTGGCACTCCTCGCCCTCAAAAATCATGTAGGGGTTTACCAGCTCTATGATGTTAACCGAGGCATACCCTTGACTATCACTTGAAGAGTCATCCACTACTGGGCGGATTCTAGGATAAATCATCATCTCTGGAGGCATGAAGTCACTAAGAGTATAGGATGAAAATTGAATTGATGGGGGACTTTTTTCCCTTTTGCCTCTGATGCTTTCTCTTTTGGGAAGAGGACAAATGAGATGATGATACAGAAGTAGTAGTGGATGACGCATCAGGTTCTGCATGCTTAGGCCTATTCAGGCATGCACTAATTATACCATGAGCATGGTAGACGGTCTTGAGATCCATCCAGTCATCATACTTTTTTGAACCATGGTTAGAAACTGGATGCCACTCACCCTTGTTGTCATTGTCGTTGTCTGGTTTTTTGGAAACACATGCTACCTGGTCTGGAGCTGGACCTAACATGACTATGTTGTTGCTGAAATAATCCTAAATCAAGTCCTTAAACAGATAGAACTGTTTGAGGGTGTTCCCCAGGATTCGGTGATAGGATCATTAATTGGGGAGATCGGTGAGATCTACCTCTTCTGGTCTCCTGCATTCAGGAAAATGATCAATTCCCTATTCCAAGGAACTGCGGAAATAACCGGTAAATTGAGCCTCATTGAAAAAGTAGGTTTGGTTCCTCTTGTTCGGTAAGGGGACCCAAGGAGCCTGACCCTGATGAGGGGATGGAGGAGCCTATCGAGGAGGTGGATCCCTGTTGTCTCGCATTGGTGGTGGCGGCACATTATGCGGGGGCACCTACCGATTTTGAGGTGGGTGTTGTTGGGCCGGAGGTTGCACCTGTGGTGGAGGGCATCTACGAAGATGTGGAGGCAGCTCCATCAGTAATAATTCTAGCTGTCTGGGGTCTCTATTTGATCCACCATAGAAGGCATAGCCCTGGAGGCCATTTTCATGGGGATTATAGGAGGCAACGGACATGCCTAGCTAGCATGTTTCAAGGATTCTTCTAGGTGTTGGGCTTTATTGGAGAAGTCTCAAAATCCCTTAGGGTAGTTTTGGGTGATCAGATATGGGACATGTTCTGTCTTGACATTCCCTAAACACATCATCAATAGTTTCTTTTGAGTCAGTGGCATGTCAAGGGAGTATGTGAGACCTTTCCACCAGGCGAAAAAGTCTGCGAAGTGCTCTTCAGGCCTCTGTTTTCACTTAGAGAGGTATGAAATACTCATCTTCCAAGTTATGGAACTGAACCGGTAAATAAATTTCCTACAAAGATCTTACCAACTGGATACTGATCTGATGGGTAGCTGGTTGTACCAGACGAATTCAGGCCCTTCTGATGGTTGTACGAAGCATTGAAGTTTAGAAGCCTCCTGCTGTGCTGGAGTTCCAAACATGGGCACACCCTTAAAATGAAGTGGTCCAAATGATGCAATAGTTAAACCTTCTCATTAAAGGTGGTAAATGTGGGATTTTCGAAACCCGAGGGTGCTGGAATATCATCCACCCATGCCGGATATGGCTTTCCATCAGGAGGGATGACCACATGTCTCATTTCCAATGCCTCGAGGCGGGCAATGAGTGCCTCCATGGGATCATCTAGTCGGGGATTCTTGACTTGATTGAGATCCTTGACCACCATTGAGTTGGCAGGTTCTTTGACATGATAAGCAGGCCCAGCGACTCATGGAGCAGCTGGAGGAAGGACATGTGGGGAAGCTAGGGGAACCTGAGCTGGGTCCCGAGGATTTTCATGCCACTCGGGAGGATTGGGAGACACATATTGCACCCTCTTTCCGTAAGTTCTAGCCTTAACCCTGTCTACGTGGGTAGTATGGTCAGGGTCACTTGGAGGAAATTAACCGGGGGGGATTTCTTTCTTCCCTTGCTGCCTCGGTCAAGGATCACCGTAGTCCGGTCGTCACTCCACAACGCATTCAGTAAAGAGGTCATCAACCGTCTTCTTGTGTTCGGTGAGTTTCTAATGCAGCGCAGCTTTTCCGGATCGTCTTTTTCCTTTTGCACTAAGCCAAATGGGTTAGAGGGTTTGATGGATCCAAGGTGCTCCTTAACCTTGTTGGGATTTCGGATAAGGGCCAATGCCTCGGTTGGCACGAGGATACCCAATAGATTTCTCTATTGATAATTAATCCTTCCCAATGGATTTAATAGGTGTGATACTTCCTCAGGGGGTAGGTACTCTCCAAGAAGCTCTAACTCATTCTCACCCCCCCCCCCGGCTAGTCGGCCATGTTAACTGCAACCCTGCCTGGAGGCATATCCTCTATGTTGCCTGAAAAATTGGGCCGGTGCTAGATGCAACTGAAATGGAGGTCCGCGTACTGTACCCAACCATGGACTTTCACATGGGGAGAATCCACCTTGATTATCCTGCGGATCTCTTTAAATATCTGGATGCATCGTTGTTGGAGGGTCATATGGAGACCTGGTGACTCAGGGCGCTGGGCCATGGGGAGTGCAGCCAAATCAACCAAACAACATTGTTGATCGATGTATTTAAAGTGTTCCTAAATCTTAGGTTAGGATACCCATCGATAAAGAATATAGAAATGAGTCACTCAGAGGGTTTGGTAAAAGCATCCAACCTCCTCTTGGGTGAGTGATTTCAGCATACTGAAATTCGGTGATGCAATTGGCCAAAACATTTCTGAGAAATGGTCTGCTGTGAGAATATCCCACAAGATCCTTGGTCCAGACTCGGGGTCTGGCCCTGAATTTCCCCACTTTTCAACTGGAGGCTTCTAGGGATCCAGTACCGGTACTAAATAAGACCACTGATATGGTAAGCTGGCCGGTGGACAATACAGCGAGCAGGTTGACAAACCGCCGCATCTTGGGCTATCCTCCAAAGAGTATAGTGACTTGGCCACCACATCACGATAATATGGCCTGGAGATTGTCGTTTTTGGTATAGGGTATACAGATTCTATCAATGGACCATGATGTTTCTCATTCACCATCGGCCCACAAAACAACTCTCTGTGATATCTAGTCAAGGTAGAGAATACTCCTAGTGATGATGGTGGCGATTTCATGGTCGGAACCTAGGGAGTTTCAAAAATTTCATCCTATTGGATGTATCAGTGGAGGTAGGTAGGGATCCTGTGGACCTTTCATTCTAGAAGTATGAGGCTAATGTTCCTTGTTTTTACCCCATCCCTTGACACGGATGATATAGGTGAGGGTTCCATTGCTGAATCATATTCTACCTCAGAATCTGAGAAGCAAACGGATTTAATCTCAATATAAATCTTCCTGGTATTCTTTTTGTGGTGGTTATGGCCTGTCTTCCTACCTTGGGATTCCTCTTCGATATAGGATATGTTTCTAGAATAAGGGGGGTCCTTCAGCCAAGATGGTGCTAGCGTGGAGAGGACTTCCGCCTGAGTGAGCTGGGGTGTGAGGAGAACCTGGGGAGATATCAAAGGGAACACGGTGATTACCTCTGTATCCACTAGCTGGTGCATGAAGAGGATCTCTGTGGGAAGTTCTGGAGTGGGTAGACACATGGGTAGGCCCTCCATGCTTATTTCCCCTAGTAGCGTCAATGCGAGGAGGGTCCTCGAACTGGTCAACCAGAACACGGGTAGGACCTCCGTGTTGGGTGTCAATGAAGCAAGGCTAAACTTCACTCCTTGGATTTTTGGGGTGAGGAGGACCTTCATCAGTCACTTTAAGGACATGGGGAAGTCCCCCATGATTAATATTGACCGGATATGTAACATCTCCATGCCAGCAGCCTATGACAGGAGGAATGACTCCATACCCGATGTCATGAGCACAGGATAGGCTTCTGTACTGAGTGTCACTATCATAGGGAGGACCCTCATTTGGAATGAATTTGGCATGAGTCAGACCTCCACGTTGACCTTGGATGTGGGGAGGACCCATATTCTCCATGGTGGTGGTACGGGGAGGACCTCCATACTGGGTGTTGTTGCCGCGGGTCGGTCCGCGACGGGTACTCCATGCATCAGAAACCAGGATAATCAACCTATCTTGCCCTTGGGGCAGTTGGGGCCTTGATCCTGGTCGGGTGTATGAGGAACCCTACTCAGAATACACAGGGGGATGATGATATACGTCGGTGGTGGCCCGATCCATGGTAGTTGCTGCCTTTGATTCCCCTTGGTGGGTGTCCACCTCGGCCTACACCCAGTGCTGGCGTCGGGTCAGCTGGACTAGGGTCGGTGGTATATTCACATACCTTACCTACTCTTCAATTTGTGGGGTTGGGTGGCGTTGCTAGCGTGGCCTGGTGGGGTCCCTCCTTGGGAACCCCTGAAACAGGATCCTCGTCAGGTTATCCCGAACATCCCCAACCTCATCGGCGTAGGGGAGGGAGTCATCGAAGCATTCCAGGGATAGGCTCTCAAAACGGTTGTACTTCGGAGTTGGGAGTAGTGGCTCCATGCGTGGCCCTTGGGGTTTGCGATGGTGATGAGGCACAGATGCCTCTAAATCCTGGCAGGCCATATCCCAAGTCAGGATAATCCCCTCTTCCTTGTATTAGCAGACGAGGTTGTTTATCACCCTTCACTGAACGAATTCATATGGGGAGATGGGGCATGGGCGCCTAGTAGCTGTGGATGTGGAGACCATTGTAGAAGCAGTGGAGCCACGTGGGACTGCCGCGTTGACATTGCCCATGCCCCTACGCCGATGGATAGGCGGTGATCGGTTTCCTGTTATGACATCTTAGGTCTTAGAAGGTAGGGAGATTAGACCATTAGTACTAAAACAAGGAAATAAACATATAGAGCCCCAGTTTCATTCCATCTTCCATGGTTGGTAATAATGATCCATGCTGACAACATCATAGACCAGGATTTCCAATGTTCAACTGCCCCAACTTCTGGTGAGTTTCACACCAGGCCCACTATTTTCTTGGCGGGACTCGACACCGGATAACTGGATCTGGTGACACGCTAGTCCAATGATGTATCGAATGATACTAATATCCATGTTGAGGAGAATAAATTCACATCATATTTACCATTTATATTTCCAACACTTTTGTCGGGGCGTGTGCATCCGTCTATCAAGGATGTGTTGTTTGTTTCCCCACATTCATGCTTTCCAAAGGCAGCTGACATCCGTTACTTATTAAAGGAATTTTTCTCCTTGATATAAGCGGGATGATGTGATGTTGATTCCTCCTCCCATGGATTCCTCCTCGGAACTTGTTACCTAGTACGGGTATCCCTCCTAGATTAAGACGTTGTTCGGAAAACTCTTCCTGGTGTCATGTCTTCATGGATTCCAGTTAATTACACTGCTTCTGTCAGGACATTCCAAGGGGTTTGGTTAGGGCAGCAACCTTCGGTCAGAAGAGTAGTCAAATTGGACATCACCGGCCTATCTGGACACTGGAACACTGGCGCGTCTAGGTTTCTTCCCCTTATGATAGGTATTTTAAAGGGTGCAGAACCTCAAGGCATCCCACGTCGAATGTGGGGAATTATATGCCATAGGAATGTGTTTGAGGTTTTCTTCAAATTACCATGTTTGACACAGGGTATGCCGCGAGTTTAATGCTTAGAAGAGATGGATTAGAATGATCATAACACTGACTGGATTAGATCATATGGTTGCAACCCCTGGAGGGAACACTAGTACTGGAGAAGCGAGAAAGTGGGTGACATGATTCCACCAGGATGTGGCGGCCTCAGAGAGAATCAGGATGGATGATGAAGAGTTGAATAAAGTGGTGGGGAATGATACAGAACCGTCATGAATCTGATGGTAATATTTGTCTTGATCCTCAAATAAACTTTCTATATATCTCTGTGGTAGGTAATCGAAGTCTACGTAGCTCGATGAGGTGATGGGACACCTAAGGAGGTGACCCGTATGGATGGTACCCATAGGAAGTAGAACCTCCAGGTTGGGGCATGACCATCCCGAAACACATAGGCTCGACAGAAAGACTATTATGAGACATGGGTGATGGGATTGAACCTTCGGGAGGTGTCCTATGTACCTTGCATTGGAAAGGATCAAGGTCCTTGTAGTTTAGGACGGGGCATGGAATCGGGGTGTGCATGGGGGATAGAGACCTGATGACATACTGGGGCTTATGCATGGTTAAAATCCTAATTTTGGTTTGATGCTCGAGGGTTGACCAGATATGTGGGTCCCAATAAAGGATACTACAACATCTTACCATCGATTGGGGAACACGGAAGTTTACCATTGATTGGGGTTGACAACGGCTTACCGTTGACTAGGATTGACAACGGATTACCGCTTATTGGGGGACAATTTATGTCTTCCAGGAAAAAAGGGGAGTACAGTTTTAACATCATGCAGGATGGGGGTGGACTGACATGGAGTGGTCAGGACCAATGGTTGTTGGGCCTGAACCTCGGGGAGGCTTCCTACATACCTTTCCTTGTCAAGGATCAAAGTCCTCAAAGTTCGGGATGGTGTTGGGGATTACACGCTAAGGCGTCCTAGAGACGATTTCATGGTCGATGCTTACTCTAATCCCACGTGATTCATGCTCAGTGTGAGAAATAAGATACATCAAAGACCTAATGACCACATCAAAAAAGGTGAATCCAGGGAAGTGAAGTTGGGCTTACACGTGGTTAGCGGCCCAAAAAGGAAATAGGGGCTCACACGTGGTTCATAGCCCAAGGAGATAGAGATTGGGAATTACTCCAGGATGCAGGCCAGAGTGGTGAAAACGCCCAATGGGAGAGGGATTTGGCATGGAAGAGAGGAGGATTCTTGTGCCCATCCCCCCCCCCCCTCTAGCCTTTTTCCAAGAAGAAGATAGGAGGATTAGGGATTATTCCTCCCCCAAGAAAGGATAGGGGCTTACAATAAGGTGGTTTCCCTTTCCCCATAGATAGAGTCCGCTCCAACAAAGAGGATCTCATTCCTTTGAGGAATATTCCACTCTTTTGGAGATGAGCAGGCTTAGAGAATTTCTGAGGTGGGGCTCCCCACATGTAATGCATGGGGAAAGGCTACAGTTTAACATCATGTGCTGAGGATGATGGTTCTTGAAAGTTTAACTTCTTGTAGCTTGGATGGGGTGAGTTCACTCGGCACCCCCTAGGACTTACATGACTGATACCCACCCACCATTGGGGAATGGAAGGCATCAGTAATGTCATGGTGAAGGGGTGTCGTGGAGTGATCTAATGAGGGGCCCACATTAATGTGGATATGTGAAGAATCAATAGTCACTAGTGTGCCTATACGAAGAAGCATGAGGTGAAGCAACGCAATGGGAAGTTCCACCAAAGGGATTTTTATGTTACTTCATATTAGCCTAGAGGGATGTATGAGAGAAGGGTGTATAAAATATATGTTTTGGGCATAGGAATCACCCAACGATAATTCCTAGAAGAGGGACATCGAACACATGCAAAAGCATACACACAAAGAGGGAAGTTTTCTCAAAAATGGAGCAGTTACACACATAAGGTCGGGGTGAGAAGAAATGAAAGTTTGCACACAATAGAGGAGGTTTACGTGAAATAGGCGCACAACTGTAAAAGTTTCATTCAAAATGATGGATGAGTGGAAAGGAAGGTGTGAGCGTAATAGAGGATATTTGCGTATAACGGGGTTGAGGTTTTGCATGCAGGTGGAGGGGTTTTTGTGAAATAGGCCTAGTACGTGAGGACTTGGGTGAGGGTCAAACCTAGTGGTCCCGTGTGAAGGCGGACCCCCAGGAGACCTATCGCGAAAAATACCACACCTAATAGTAATCTTTTTCATGTGGAAGAGTTGAATTCCATGTAGAGGAGATGGTTCGGATTCTTCATCCATCAGAAGTGGAAGGGGCACCCTTCTATTTAGAGGCACTTGGGGTCATCAAGTTCGCACGGATGTCAACCGGCACGGAAAACCCGGTCCTGGTGTCGGTAGAATGGAATTTTTTGCGCTCACTTGTAAAAATCCTTCTGGTCCCGGTGTCAGTGGTGTGGAAGTTTCTACACCCATGCATAAAACTCCTTCTGGTCCCACTATGTTTTGCAAAGGAAAGTGTTTTTTCGTACATTACTTGTACATTTCACGCAGCCCTTCGGTTCCTCCCGGAATTGGTCACTGAGTTAAAATATTCCTTCGTTTTATCTAAGGATGTTATCTTTAGGCATTAAGAGTATTTTTGTGTCTAAAAGTACATTTATTATGTACTATTTGGGTTTGGATATACCTTTTTTTCTGGTATTATCACCCTTCGGATTTTTTCACATAGTGATATATATCTTTATCTTCTATTGTTTGGTGGTAAAAATTGTTCCCTCTTTTATCTTTCAGAATTCAAAGTTATAGTCACCAAAATATGGTTATTGGGAACTCCCTTCAATCTATGTTGAGATCCGCTCGATCATCAAGGTAACAGGGTATTCAAGATGGTTTTTTATAGAGTTTTATCAGAGGCACAGGTTGATCATTTTTCCTAGATATAAGTATGTAGTTTGGAATATCTTATTGGGAATTGGGTGGTATTTTATAGTGATTTCATGGATATATTTCATTATAATTATACTTAATCCTCCATGTGTGGTTTTTGAAATTCATCTTGATGAATAATTCTAGTCTTTTACCTACTTTGTATTTGTATAGTTGAGATCCAAATCTTGTTATATTGTCTGGTGGGATTAATTTTCCCATTTCTCTTGATTGAGTTGTTGATCTGAGTAACCTTATGATGTATTCAATGTTTTTAATGACGTTTTTTAGCATCATTCCTCTAAAAATGTGTGTTAATAGGATCCAGGAGGAAGCTTCTAATGAACCATAGTGAGAAAATCCTCCCATGGAATAGAACCTTGTTGAGATTATTGTGCATTTTTTCTAAACTCTGGGACAGGAACCTGCACCTACTTCCAGAGGATCTTGTTTTGGAATCTCATAGGGATAAATCTAATAATCATTATTAGGAGTTCCTTCTCCAGAATCCACCAGTGTTCCAAGGCTCAAATAATCCTCAAGCGGTTGAGGATTGTTTGTGGATGATAGATCTTTTATTTGAGTTCTTGGAAATTCCTAATTCAATTAAAGTGAAATGTGCCACCATTAAGTTTGAAGGATCTATCAGGAGATGGTGGGACTCTATGATGATGGAGAATAAGCATGGGGGTTTAGATTGGAAGGAATTAGTGTTCTTTTAACTGATTATATTTATCTATATTCTATGGTGCTGCCTAAGGATATGGAGTTTTTCAAACTCAAGTAGGATTATAAGACCATGATGGAGTATGAAAACCACTTTTTAGAGCTTATTTATTATTATATTGTATCAAATGAGAATATGAAGACTCAAAAGTTTAAGATGGGCCTTTTATATGATATACATTCTTGTGTTTTTTTACCGAATCTATCTTATTATGATGACATGTTGGATAGGGAATTAATGGTTATGCTTGACCTAGTAGGTAAGTAAGGGTTGATGGGAGTTCCTTTGTCTTATGGTGGTGGTTTTATGAGTTTCCATAAAGGGGAGAGGATTTTTGATGAGTATCATAGTGGTTCTCGGTTGTAAGGTTCTTCTAGAACTTCTGTAGTGCCTAGTAGAGGACCTTTGACTTTATTCCAGTGTGGAAAGATAGAGGATTCAAAATGGGTTTGCATTGAGGCACCCATGGTATGTAGTTCATGTGGAATCTCAGGACACCTCTATTATATATATTTTATTCCCCATTTAGTTACATAGTCTCATCAACACCAAAACATACTATGTCAAAATCTCATGCTTCAAGATCTAATGGGCTCCATCCACAAGAATTCAGAATAAAGCTTCTTCACGCAGTGAAAGAGTCTCAAGAGGAATTAGATACAGGTCTAGAAATTGTGAAAGGTACCATCAATATAGCTCCATATCTAGTGACTTATTTATTTCATATCTCTGTATCTAATTTTTTCATTTGGAATCACATTGCAAACTTGTTAAATCTTTTTATAGATATTTTTTCTTATGTGATGGATATTGCAACACCCCTCAGAAAGAAAAGAGAGAAGGGTCTCTTTTGTCTTGTTTATGTTTTCTCTTTATCAGAAATTACTCCTTCTTGGTATTTTTTGTTTCTTGACATGAAACCACTTTATGTTATTTTTAGGATGGATTGAATCATTTTCAATAAAGAACATATTGATTGTTATCTTCAACGAGTCTCCTTTACTATTATCTATGGGGTGTGTCGTATCTTTTAGGGGAAATGGGACCTAAGGTTGAGAAGATATAGACCTTCATATCCATAGTTGGGGAAAATAATAATAATTTTTTATTTTGATCTAGAGAGAGAATCTTTGAGAGATGATCTCCCTCCAGTTTTCATTGAGTTTCCTAACGTTTTTTCTTCTAACTTCTCTAGTTTTCCATCAGTGATGGAGGTAGAGTTTTGTATTGATTTAGTTTCTGGTACTCAACCAATATCTATTCCTTATTACTATATCACACTAGCTTAAATCAAAAAATTTAAGACTTATTTGTATTATATTTTAGAGAAAATATTTATACTCCTTAGTGTTTCACCTTGGGCGGTGTATATTCTATTTTCTAAGAAAGCTGATGGAACACTTCAACTTTTTATTGATTACCAAAAACTCAACAGAGTTATGAGAAAAAAAATCATATGTTTCCATGGATTGATGATCTATTTGACTTGTATAAAGGGTTGAAGTGGTTCTTGAAGATTTATCTTTTATCTAGTTATCACTATTTGAGAATAAAAGAATCTTACATTTAAAACACCATATTCCGGAAATGGTATGGCCATTATGAGTACCTTTTCATTCTATTTGGTCTAAACAATTATACGGAATAATTTATGGATTTGATGAAAATGATTTTCCATCAGTATCTTCATACATTTTTTTGGGTATTTTGGGATGAAATCTTAGTTTACTCTAAGTCTAAATAGGATCATGTGTGTCATTTTAGAGCAGTTATGGAATTTTTGAGAAATCATCAAATTTATGCCAAGCTATAAAAATGTGATTTCTAGATTCAGTAAGTGAACTTCTTGTAAAACATTGTCTCATAACATGGTATCTTAGTTGATCTTGAGAAGGTAAAAGTTTTTATGACATTAGAGGAAGCAACATAATATTTTTGAGATTATGAGCTTCTTGGGTTTAGTGGGGTAGTATCACTAGTTCATAAACGATTTATTGAAGTTGGATTATTTAATAACTAATATCACTTAGAAGGGGGTGTATTTTGTTTAATATGAGATATGTAAGAATTATTTTGTTGAGATGAAATGCCTTTTTACTTTTTTCTCGATATTGACTCTTCAAAATGTTGGGCAGAGATATTTGGTCTTTTGCAACACATTAGATTCAAGTTTGGGTTGTGTTATTATGCAAGGTGACCATGTAGTTCCCTATGGATCTTAGTAGATTATGATATATGATAAGAATTAACTTCCTCATGAGATTGAACTCACATTTTTGATGCATACACTTAATATTTGACGACATTATCCATTTGGAGAAAGGTTTATCATGTATTCTGACCACAAGAGCTAGATTTATATCTTCTCAAAAAAATTAAATCTATACTAGAGGTGTTGGTTGGATTAGCTTCAATATTTTTATTTTGATATTTCTTATGACCTGGGGAAAGGGAATTTCATTACTGATGCATTGAGTAGAAAAATTATTACCCAGGCTGTGAAAGAATCAATAGAAGAGTGGAACTCGATGGCTCTTTTTAGGCATTTTCATATTAGAGTTCTGGAAATAGGGTCTGAGGTTGTCTTAGATAGTGTTCAGTTGACCTCCCCTCTTCTAAATATTATTCTTTAGGAACAATAGTTTGATAATGAGTTCCATAGAATTAGAGACTCTCTTAATGGTGGGGGAGACCATTTCTAAGTGTTTTTTATCCATAGAGGGTATTCTATGTTTTTTGAATCATTTTTTTTATCATTACCTATGAGAAAATTTATTATGGTGAGTTTCCATAATTCCATGTGTTATGTGCACCTAGTAACCACAAAGATGGTCTATGACATGTGGTGATGATTCTATTGGTTGGGTATGAGATAGGGCATTGTTGATTCTTTACCAGCAGGTCAAGGTCGGTCACTAGAGACATTCAATTTTTCTTTACCCGCTTCCAATATCGATTTAGAAGTGGTATTATATTTCAATGGACTTTATGGTTTGGTATCCATGTAAAAATATAAATAATAATGTGATATAGGTTTTGATCAATAGGCTGACCAAATTGTCTCACTTTACGATCATTTGTGATACAACCAAAGTTGAGGAGATGGGAAATATTTATGTGTGATAGATTGTTCATTTTTACTATGTTTCATATGTTATAGTCTCAAATAGGGATCCTTATTTTACTTATCACTTTGGGAGAGGTCTCAAGGAAACACTGGAATATTAGCTTCATTTGAGAATGGAAAACCATCAATAGACGGATGGCAAAATTGAGAGTTTTATACATACTCTTGAGGATGTAATTTGGGCCTATGTACTCAACTTTGGTGGATCTTGGGATGACTATTTGGTACTATTTGAGTTTTATTACAACAATAGCTACAAGTATTTGATCAGAATGGATCATTTTCATGCTTTGTAGGTTTGGACTTGTAAATATCCATTACGTTGGTCAGAGATTAGTGAAAGTTACTTGGTTGGACCAAGCTTGGTTTAAGAAATGAGAGTCAAGATTTATTTTATTCATCATAGAATGTTGAAATAATATATTTTGTATAAATATTATGATGATCATCATAATATATTTTTTTAGTTTTTTGTTGGTGACCGGGTTTTCTTGAAAGTTTTATCCTTTTTGGTCCATTGATGGCTTGGGATGAAAGGGAAGATTGCTCCTCGTTTTTCGGAGATATATTTCTGATACATATTAGGTTTTGAGCTGCAATTATCTTAACATTGAGCCTAATTTATTCTTGAATGATAATCTAGTCAGGATTGTTGATTATGAGATAAAGGTACTTCATGGGAGGATGATACCTTTGGTCTATGTTCTATGGAAGTATGGTTGTAATTCATATGAGATGTAGAATCATGAGTCACTGATGATAGAGTAGTGGCCTCATATTTTTTATATGGAATCTTCTTGATAGTATTTATGAGGAAATAATGTTTTTATAGTGGGGAGGTTGTAACACCCTGTTACATTCTAAGGTATTCCTTGTCCTTTATTTTGGCTTCCTTTCTTTTTGTTTGGGGATTTTATGCAGGGATCTGGGAGAAACACTATCTTTTGGGAATTTACACATCATGTAATTTTCTCAGGGAAGATATATTGAATTTGGTTCATGGTTTGAAATGGTTAAATCAGGGTTTAAACAAAATGAAATGTGTTTTTTGGTACCATTGAACTTCTTGGGATTTCATGATGTGAAATTAATACACATCATATATCACCCCAGCCTAACATTTTAAACCAAGTGGCTTGTATGGTTTACTTTTTTGACCTACATCCTTTCCCTCTCAACCTAGAGCCATACCTAGGTTATTTGGAGTTCTCAAATACCTCTATATCATATATTCAATTATTGATTGTCATGTTTGTTGTGGTGCGTCTCATTATGTAAGTAGTATTCATTTATCTTTTGTTCTCACTTTCCCTCCCCCTTAGATTTTGATAGATAATCTTTGGATTGATGGATATAAACTCTGTTTAAATGGATCTTGATTCTAGGTTGAGTTCCAAGATCTTCTTCACCTTCTTCCTTCATTAGTGAGTCCTGTTGTAGGCATTGTGATTCCATGATAAAGGTAGATTTTTCTTTTTAAGATTAGTAAATTGATTAAATGTTGAATTGATTATTATTTTAAATTGATTTCAATTGATTTGTGAAACCCCAATTTAATGTAACTTTGAATTGAGATTGATATGGTATGTATTTTTGGGAAAACCCCCCAATTCAAATGGAATTGGAATTTGGGGCACGAATTGAAATTGATGGAAATTTTGAAATTATTTGAAAATTGATTTTGGAAAATGGATTAAATTGAATTAATAAAAAAAACCAATGATTGGTTTTGTTTTTAAAAGGAATAAATTACTTAAAACCCCATGTTTTGGTTTTGAAATTTAATTGGAATTTTGAAAATAAAACTGGTCATTTGAATTTTGAGTGATGATGGATTTGAAATTAAATGATTTCCCCTTTTTCAATTTATTAATTGATTGAACACATGTGAGCTTGGGAAGTTAGTGGGTTATTTGGGATAAGCATGATATGATGGTAATTCTATATCAATTTAAACAAATATGTAGTTAGGAATAACTTATCCTTGATGGAATGTTGATGAGTCATATTTGTTCTGATCCTAATGGATGTGTGTACACATATTTCCATGATCACTGATATGAGATGTGTGAGAATCCTATAACTAGAAACTATTGTACCACATGGAAGATGAACATGGTGCTTATTGTGATGATTTTGAATATAAATCCCATTAATATAAAACTTGTTTACTCATTCCTACATATTTATATAAATTTTTTATATAAAAAAGTATTTAGTCCTTGTTGAAATGTTTTTCCATAAAATTGAAATGAAATCGTGTTTTTTTTAATATGAAATCGTACTTACATACCTTATTTTATTAATAATGAAAGCATGATTTAGTTTATTATTATATAATTTTTTATGGAACACGTAGTGAGACCCTAATGGTATTTTTAGATCACATCCTAGATTTTCCTTGGGGAGTTTATATATTTTCTTCTATGAGGTTTGAGAAAAGGAAAATCACCACTTGAAGGTGGTGTATGTTCTTAATCCTTTGGGGTTAGAGTGTTGATTACATTGATATGTCGAGTTTATATTATCAGATTTTGAGTACCTTGATGATGTACTATTTGGTTTTTAATATACCTATTTAGTTTCTAGTACTATCTCCATTTGTAGTTTTGAGCATACTGATATGTATCTTTATCTTTTATTATTTTTTGGAAACAATTGTTCCCTATTTTATCTTATATGATGCCAGATTCTAGTCACTAACCCATGGGATTGGGAATTCTCTTTGGGATATGTTAGGATTGGCTCAAGTATTAGGGTATTAGGTTATTCGATCTGATTTGTGACATTCATAAAAAATTATATTTCCAAAAAAAATCATGAAATTATGCTAAGTATACAATCATCTTTTATACAAAGAAAATTATTCATCTATAAGAGTATTATTATTTTGTGAAAAGGAAATATCATTTGTAAAAAGTAAATATTGTTCATATGAAGGAAAGATAATCCATGAAAGGGAACCAGGTCATATTTGGGAAGGAAATATCTTCCATGTAGAGGAAATTTCATCTATAAAAAGAAATCATATCTTTTGTGAAAAGTATGGATGTTTCCATGTGAAGATTTATTATTTTTTCCTTATCTGATCAACCATTTATGCCATTCCTTTCATGCCTCTATGCAACCATACTTATGTGAATCTATGAGGTCAATACTTTTGTGTCTAAGTTGATACCTTATTCTATTGTCTCTATCCCAAAATAAAATATTATTTTATTATAATTGAAATTTTTGATCATTTAATGAAGTTCAAACCCATTTAAATTTTCTAGAGAGTTGGCATGAGGAATTAATAATAATTATTACTTAATAGATAATTTGATAATAGTTTAGTAAAAATCTAAGGAGGTTACATATATAACTCAAATGTGTGTAACAAGTGTGAAAAACACATGAGGATACTATATTGATCACTTCTCTATGTGATAGTATGTTTTTTTAACATTACTACCACATCTAAGTAGAATCTTCAAAGGATAGTTTACTCTTATTTCAAGAAAATATTTAAAGAAAATTGATCAGCTGAAGTTTATCAGATATTAAGATGCATCAAAAACACTCTTTACAATTTTCCATATCTATTTTTCTCTATATTTGAGTTGTGCTTGTATTTCTTGTGTATTTACCAATCACTTCTCTTGTACTGTAAAGAGGAGTACTCTAATACTTCTTATTTATTCTTTTTATACCATTTATCCCATGAATAACTATGGAGGAGGCTAGTTATAGCCTAGAATTCCCTATAATAATTTTTTATATGTAAAACTCGATCTAGGTTGTATATCAGTTTATTCAAAAACATTCTTGAAAGTGGGGTGTTCTCAAGTGCAGAGGACTAGGTTCCAGCTTGGAACTAAACCTCTTGGTTTATTAAATTCCATTATGTGTAATATCCTATTTTTTACTCCATATAAATATCTTCATATTGAAACAATGTTTTTAAATTTAAATTTCAATCATATCCTTCAATTATAATTTTCAATAATTATCTACAAATTTTGTTTGAAAACCATACTCTGATAGTTAGCTTTTATTAGTGATATATATATACATATATTGTTTGGAGTGAGTATAATTTTCTAAAAAGTTAGAGTGATTTAAATTTTTTTAACTAGATTTTTATCATTACCTTGATAAAATATTTAAAAATACAAAAATATATATATATACCTAAAATATTAGTTAACTAGGTTGTTTTAAATTGGTGATTTTGATTTAAATTTGTTTTAAAACACAAATTTTTATTGGGTGCTCAAATCACCCCCCCCCCCTGAGTACTCCACTCCAACCAATGTTTAGTATTAGAGGAAATATTTCTCTTTATATTTCATTAATTTTACCTTGATCAAGTATTGAGAACTATATTTCTATTTATTTTTATTTAAGTCCTCAGTTATTAGGGATAACTCAAAATTGGAAGGAACATATACTAACATATCTACCTTATTTCATAGTCATATTTATGTTCAATGGAAAATAAAAATGAATATACATCCAGAGAGAATGGTTTTTGAAATATTGGGAATGATTGAAGATAAATATGAAAAACCAAAAACTTATAGAAAATATTGGAGTGATTCTACTATGTTTGTATATGATTGTAACTATGAAGTCATGAATTCTTTGTATTTTGAATTAAGAGAGGATGAATTTAATAGAATTTTTACTTTTTATACTACTTATCTGATTTGGGATACTCTTATTGTGTCTCACAAAGGCACATCCAATGTTAAAAAAATTAACTTGAATAATTACACTATTAAATATGATCCATTCAAGATGAATCCTGAAAAATATATTTAGGAATTATATCTCAGGTTTAAAAAAATAGTAATACTATACATACACTTGGAAAAACCATGTAAGATAAATCACAAGTGTTGAGGGTATTTGATTAATGGAGAGTATTTTTTGTCTCCATATGTGATTCATGTGATGTTAGTAAGCTTCTAGTGAAGGAACTAATTGGAAAATTTATAATGTCTGAGGAGGAACTCAAAGTTAATGATGAGGATGTTGAACCCATGAAATCTATTGTCGTTAAATAATCTCAATCGAATCCTAAATAGGATATTAAAGATGAAAACACAAGTGGAAGTAATGGTTACACTAACAGTGATGATGAAATGACCCAACTGTCCAGATGATTCAAGAAATTATACAACGAGAATAATTTTTTCAAAAAGTCAAAATATAAAGGTAAATATGATAAAAAAAGGAAACTAAAAGAAGGATGATTCATTTAGTTAGGATAAATTTTATGAGTGTAAAAAAAATGACATATTATGACAGACTATAAAAATAAAAAATACAAAATGAAATATAATAAAGAATGGAATAAACCCAAGAAATCCATGAAAGAATCATTGAGTTCTTCTGAGGACAGCTCTATTGACTCTGACTCAGTCAAGGTAGATTCTAGTGAAAAAAGTTAATCTATTTTTTATAGAAACTAAACATGAGGTAAAAAAATCCCCCTCTTCTTTATCAAAAATTGAACTTCATGATTATTATAATATGATTAATGAAGATAAATTTGTGTTTTTCTCAATGCTTGAAGATTCCATGAATGAACTGAAAGAAAAATACAATAATCTAAATATGTAGTATGCTCAAAATGTTTCTATAATTTTTGATCCAAGTATTGAAAAATAAAATTATTTTAGGATGTTAAAATAAAATAGTAATTTGAAATTATTTAATGAACAAATTAAAAAGGATACTGAAGGTTTCACAGAAAGAACTGAAACTTTCAATAGAATTTTGGGAATTCAAGTTTTATTTAATCTTGAAACTAGATTTAGTTATCAACCAGGACAGAAAAACAAACTATAAAGAAATTATTTTATTCTTGGTTCTAATCATGTAAAAAGACCTTTTTTATATAACATAGTGATAACATCTAAGTATGCGTAAATATACTCTAGACCTAAAAAAGGCCTATTTTTCTTATTCTTCTAAATATTTAAATCAACCTTTTAATAAGTTTGTTAAAAAAAATTGGATTATAAAGGCATTTTTTCTAACTTCTATGGACCTAACAAGATACAGGTATAAAAATATTCTCTTGTTAGAATAATTATAGGAAACCTATTTGAAAATCTCCAGTAAGGGATTATGGTATATAGATAGTGGATGTTTCAGGAAAATGACTGAATATTACTCAAACTTCACGAATTGAAAAAAAAAAGTGGATAGTGGGAATGCCACTTTCAATGACAATGATAAAGGGAAAATATTTGGCCTTAATCAAATTAGTCATTCTGAAATGGTTCTTATTTCGAAATTTTTATTTATTAACAGTTTAAAGTATAATTTTTTTAGAATTTATCAATTATGTGATGATGGTTTTCATGTTGGATTAGAAAATAATTCCTTTAATATTTATTATTGTAATTATAATTTATTTTCTACTTCTTTTAGAAATGATAATGTTTATATTATTGATTTAAATTCTTTATTTTCACAAAATGTTTTTTTTTAATTCATGTCATTGAAAAATTTGGTTATGGCATAGGATAATAGGACATTGTAATGTATACTCACTTAATAATATAGTTAGAAAAGGGTTTATTCAAGGATATATCTAATCTATAATTCCAAAAAGATAAAGTGTATAATCATTATTAAAAAGATAAGTAACACAAAATTTCTTTCTAACTAAATAAAGAGGTTTCTACCTCTCAACCCCTAGAGTTGGTTCATATGAATTTATTTGGACCATATAGGGTTTCTAGTTTAGCAGGAAAGCATTATGATTATGTGATTGTGTAATAGTTGGTGTCCTATAACCAACTAGTTTTACTTTTATTACATGGATATTTAATGTATTATTACATATTGTTCATTGTTCTGCATGATTATGCTGTAATAATGTCATAGAGTATTTGTTGCATTGATAAGGTCATGGAAGTTCCCCGCTATGATGAGAACCTTGAAATTCTATAACAATATTCTTAAATATAGTTCTATGGTTGGATGACATTCTATGTTGGGACACATAGCATGCAGACCATCAGGTGTGAATACTCGTAAGCAGATGAGACTTCCTCTCATGAAGTTCACACTTGGTAATCTCTAAGATAGGAGATCTTGAGAATAGGCCCACTAGTAGAAATTCCGCATGTTTTGGTGTCATCGGATATTTCTATCTGAGAGAATGTGTAATGATCCTTAGACTTTAAGATTATCATTAATACATGTCATGACTTATGCAATTTGATTTACTGAAGAAAACTGTTACGCAGACAGTTGGCAGGAAGTAGGGTATGTTGGGTGCGTCACGAGTGGCATGTTATTAATGGATAAGTTGAGGAAGTATTTTTCCCTTCCATTTATGTAAGTTAATATCTTATCCATTTGATTTAAATAGAACAATCACATGAAATTCCATGGAAATTGTGTAATGACGAGTTTATTTTAGGTAGTCAAAGAATGACGTATCAAGCATAAAAGTTAATGACAAAGTCATGAAACCTCCTTGATGATATATTGAGACAAAGGAATTATATTGTATAGTGAGTGTTCATATGTGGATGTCATTATTTCTACTTTACTTTCTTTCTCTTTGGTGCCTTGACCTATTGCTAGACAGTACTCTTGGACTTTAAGCAAGACAACATAATACCAATGAGAAAGAATCCTAGAGGGTCACACACTAAGTGTTTTTTGTGGTCTCGGTTAAATTCTATTTGAATTTAATTAATGAAATAAATATTATTCTCAAGACCATGGAAAATTTTTATTCAAGTTAAAATGATGGCATAAATTAAATAAAATGTATTTATTTATTTTATTGAATATTTATTAAATATTTATTTACTAGTTTGTAAATAAAATATTTATTTAATAGAATAAATTATTTATTTATTTATTCGAGTGTTCAATAAATGGAAGTGGAGATCAAGTGGACCAAGGTTGGTCCGGTAGTAAAATAATTATTAACAATTCAATAAATAATTATTTAACTAGTTGGAACAAATTAAAATAATACTACTATTATTTTGTGATGAAAAAATTTATTTATAATTCTATTTTGTGAAAGTTGGCACACCATAAATAATGATTTGGTATTAATATTAAATTCAAGGGTTTTCTCTAAGCTCATGAATGTATTTAATTGTTGATATATAATTAAATATTGTAACTGAAATTCCATGTATATAAATAGGAAAGTACGTCTATTGTTCCATATACCCCACCACACCACACGCCGGGTGAATTGAGAATTGTTGAGCCAAACAATTTCTCTATCAAATCCTCTTCTCTCCCCTCTCAAGAATGAGATATGTTCTTCAAGTCCTGAGAACAAGCGATCAAGAATGACCGACACAAGACACTCGATTCGCTGCGCTAGCACACGGAGAACGAGCGGTGTTGATCAGAGTCCATCGGAGCATGTGTAGATCACCGCTAGAGGGATTCTAGTTTAGATCCTTACAAGTGAAATGAGATAATATGAAATGGTCATTCTGAATGATCAACATCATCAACGAAGAAAAATACCAAATATTTAGGTATTATTTTTCTTTATGAAATTAATTAAATTAATTATAAACATGATTTGCAAGATCCTCTTTAAAGGTTTTGTGCCTCTTTCTTCTTTATCAAAATTTTTTATTATATTCCATGGAGACTAGAGTTCATCATCATATTGATCCAAGAATAATCATTTATCACGGTAAAAATTAAATTGGGTCACATCCCAACCACGCTTTCACTGTACCTGGAACCTTCAAGTGGTATAAAAGGGGTTACATCATAGTTTATAATTATTTAAATATTTTATTGATGAATTGTGCATTTAATAATTTAGTTGTTTCAATTCAAGTTAATCGTTCTAAAAATATGAATCTCGAGATCTATTCCTCCTCTTTTGTTTCTTGTTCACCTTTAAAAAATGATCTTTTCTTTTAATTTTGATTAAAATAAAATATAGGATCTCATCCGGAGGTTCCAAAGCTTCATGGTCGTACAACACTAAAACACATAGTGTGTATTCAGTATTACATGTCTTGTAGTCAAGATTCAATGCATCGGACTGGTCTTCCAAACCAATTTGTGTGTTGGAGACTTTCTAAGTCTTAAATGACTCTATGTGTTGACCGAGAATAGGTGTCCCACTGTTTTTGGATTACATGCTATGTGGCCCAATGGACACAGCGTGTAGTCCCTTCAGGTTAGGGTTAGACCATGTACCTCATACACAACATTCTCGGTTGGAGACCATGTAATGAGTAACTACACGGTGTGTGGCCCACTGGACACGCCGTGTACTCCAAAGATTTTCAAAGTATACTCACACGTTGTTTCCCCGGGCATGTACTTTGGATAGATGGTGAAAAATAATACATGTCGTGTAGTTGGAACTACATGTCGTGTACTCATCTAAATTACGCAGATTTAGTAAAATTTATTATTCTATTATACAAACTCTTAAGACATGTACCATCGTACAGGCATAAAGCTAAGGCACAACATGTGATAGGTTTTTTATATATAAGTGTTTAATTTAACATTTGTGTAATGTTCATTTCTACTCATTGGGTAGTAATGAATAGGAATTCACTAGGTTTCCTCCAAGGTAGAAGTTACGTATAAAGATAATTTTAAATGCATTTATTTGTTTAAAATTATGATGGATGATAATCTCAAGGAAATTCAGAAAAGGTTTTAAGATTAAATGATTTATTAATTAAATATTATAATTAATTAATTCAAGTGCGATTTATCTTAAAAAAGAATGATTAAAGAGTTGATTGCTAGTTTTATTTATGCTTAAATATCATTGCATGTATGAATGATCATGAAATAGACCAATACCTTTTTATGTGAATGGTTTCCTTTAATTTATTTATTTTAATTAAATTTTTTGGCCTTCAAACCTTCTCCTCATTAATATGTAGGGCCTACATGCCAAAAGTTTCTTTTATGTAAAACCCTTTTTTACCCCTCACATACATGTGAGTTAAAAAAAGGAATATGTAATGGATGGAACTCCCAAGATATTGGAGGTGGTTCA
This sequence comes from Viscum album, assembly GCA_963277665.1. Classification (NCBI taxonomy): domain Eukaryota; kingdom Viridiplantae; phylum Streptophyta; class Magnoliopsida; order Santalales; family Viscaceae; genus Viscum; species Viscum album. The sequence continues at coordinate 93,742,012 of OY728155.1, forward strand.
AACTATATTTCAGATGAAACAAATCCTAGGAGATACAGAGGTGGACAGGTGGAAGCTGTAAACACGAACCGAAAAGGTTCAAGGTATTTCTCCCTTAGGTCAGGGTTAGTTTATCAACTATTGGACAAAATGACCATTAGAAAATCTCGTGATCATTCCATTTACTTTATTTTATTTCTGTCAGTTGCATGGTTTATCATTATGGATGTGTTTTCACGATCACATAATTAATTAATTAATTAAACAAGCCTGAAATATGGAACTAAAATAAACTAGACTTATGCATAAATATTATCAAATCATGGTTAATCTATTAAGTAAGTTCCACTTAATATTAACAATCATGTGATAATTATAATAATCAATTCACATATAAGAGATAAAAAATCCCTCAAATAAAATATTACATCATAACAAGCCTTTAATTACTTGATTAAAGGAAAAAAATCAATAAAACTATGTGTTTGACCAACCACTATTGGGACACTTACTTTTATAAAGGAAGCCCTTATGAAAGGTTTTGGGTTGACTTAACCATATCACATCAAGAGGAGTATCCCTTTCTAGACTTGGTGTAATATTGGAGGCAAGAGTTGAGGAAATCCAAAGTCATGATTTCAGGATTGGGGAGTCCACTCAACATATCAAGGATCTGCAAGCCTGCAGTTGGCAAAGATCTACCTACCTAAATACCTTCTAATAGCTTGACCAACCCTTGTTGGGGTTATGCGAAGGGTAATATGGATCCCTTCCACTAGAATGTCTTGGAAAATGGACATTACAAGTTCAATGGTGAGTGTTATTGGGAAATGATAAAATAGTGGGAGACTTACTAAAATTTATTATTTCTTATAAAATGTAATCAAGAAAGTACTAATGATATGCTCTTTTAATTGTAGAATAAAAATGACACACTCGTTAACCACACTGTCCCTATGATCAATTCTAGATAAAGACAACATCCTCACCTGCAGTAACTTCTAGGAATGATTTAGATGCCTTCATGTTATCCTACACCATGAATATAAGTCTTACATGATGGATTCAACATCACCTGATCTGCCTACCAAAGAGGCGAGTGATGAGGATTTTCTAGTCTATGAGAAACATATGAACGATGCGGTCGATGTTCAATGTTTGATGCTACCATAAATGTCTAGTGAGCTCATGAAGTCTTATGAAAACATGGATTCTTATAGCATGGTCAAGTACCTCTGTGGTCTTTACTAGGAGAGATCAAGACAGGAAAGTTTTGAGATCTCTAAGGCACTCTTTCAGAGTAAGCTTGGAGAAGGTACCCCAGTCGGGCCTCATGTGGTCAATCTCATTGGCTACATTGAGCGCCTATAGGTTCTAGGGATTAAACTCCCCAAAGAACTGGGCACTGATCTCATTCTTGCATCACTCCCTCAGAGCTTCTCTAACTTTGTTGTCAATTTCAATATGAACAACATTGAGAAGTCTTTATCTGATCTTCTTATACTCATTCGACAAGTGGACAAAGATATGAAACGTGAAAAGCCTTATGTCCTTATGCTGAATTAGAGGAAAGCTAATGCGAAGAGCTTTAATCCCAAAGCTTCTTCACAGCCTTCCAAGAAAAGGAATATTAAAGGGGAGGTAAGGGAACAAGAGGTTGTTTGTTTCACATGTGGAAAGAAGGTCCACTGGAAGAAGAATTGCACCTAGCCTAAGAATAAAGGAGAAGCTTCAGGTGCATTTTTTATCGAATGAAATCTATCTATTTATACAAATTGGGTATTAGATACAGCTTGTGGTGCTCACATATGTATCAAAATATAGGAACCATGTAGATTCAAGAAGATTGATCGAGGGGAGGTAGATCTATGAGCAGCCAATGAAGTCAGACTTGCTGTTGTAGCTATCAGGTACTGCCATCTCATGTTTCCAACTGGGATGATCATGGTATTAGAAGGTTGTTATTATGTGGCTTATGTTACTAAAAACATTATTTCTATATCCAGATTATACACATATGTATTTGTTTTCAATTTTGGAAATTAATGTTTCTTATTTTACAAAGATAACATTTGTTATTGTAGGGAACATTTATACAATGGACTTTACGTGTTGGATTACACAAACCAAGTAATGGAAATCGATAACAAAGATACTTCACATGACTCATACCACACCCAAATTTGGCATCACCAGCTAGGTCATGTAAATGAGAAACTCTTGACAAAGTTACATCAAGATAGATATTTAGATTCTTTCAAACTAAAACCACTTGGCGTATGTCATGCATGTTTATAAGGTAAAATAACCAAATCCCCATTTAGTGGGAAAGGTTGAAGGGCTAAAGAACTTCTTGAATTGGTTCATACTAATGTGTGTGGACCATTTCCAATTAAAGTAAAGGGAGAGTACTCATAATTTATAACTTTTACTAATAATGTTAGTAGATATGAATATATCTGCTTAATGAGGTATAAGTCAGATTCTTTTGATAAGTTCAAAGAATACAAGAATTAATTTGAGAACCAGCTTGGTAAGAAGATTAAGAAACTCTGCTCACACCATGGTGGAAAATATCTTAATCAAGACTTCATTTATTAATTACAGGAGTTTGGGATCCTATCCCAACTCACTCCTCGAAACACACCCCAGTGGAATGGTGTGAGTGAAAGGAGAAACTGCACATTGTTAGACATGGTGAGATCAATGATGAGTCATGCGCGTCTTATATTATCCTTTTGGGGATATGCATTACAAACAGCGGCACACATACTAAACCAAGTACCAACTAAATCGATAAATGGTATTCCATATGAGTTCTGGAGTGGAATAAAAGACATGTTATCAAATTTACATGTGTGGGGTAGCGAAGCAGTTGTTATGGCCTCTTCAGGTAACAAACTCACACCCTGAGGCACAAAGTGTACCTTTTTAGGATACCCTAATGAAACAAGAGGATATTACTTATAAAACACCTTGGAAAAAAACTTTATAGTGTCAATACATTCCATATTTTTTGAGACAGATCACGTCTCTAAGAGATAGTGGGAGCGAGATAGACTTCGATGAAGTTGAGGCTCAAGGTACACAAGTGTTGGTACAGGAACATATTCCACAAAGCCCCGTAGAAGAAGAATCTTTTCTAGAGACAAAAGTACTGCGTAGAAATACAAGAGAGGTTATAGAACTGGAATGGTACAGCTTTCTAGTTACCAAGGATGGTGACTCCTTATTATTTGATAATAATGATCCTCTAACCTACAAGGAAGTAGTATGTGGAACAGACATTTCGAAGTGGAAAGAAGCCATGAATTCTGAAATGGATTCCATGTTCCAAAACCAAGTCTGGATTTTGGTAGATCCTCCAGTTAATGTAAATAGTGTTGGTTTTAAATGGATATTCAAGAAGAAACTGGACATGGAAGGACAATTCAGCACCTATAAGGAATGATTGGTTGCAAAAGGTTTTAAACAGCATCAAGGAATTGACTACGATGAAACCTTCTCACCGGTTTCAATGTTGAAATCCATCAGAATTATACTTGCCATTATAGCTTACCATGACTATGAGATTTGGAAAATGGATATTAAAAAATCATTCCTTAATGGGAACCTTCAGGAATATTTCTACATGACACTACCTAAAGTTTTTGTGACTCTAAAAGATTCCAATAAGGTGTGAAAATTACAGAAATCCATTTATGGATTAAAGAAAGCATACAGGTTATAGAACATTCATTTTGATGAATCCATAAAATAATTTGGTTTTATCAAGAATGAATTTGAGCCTTGTGTCTACAAACGGTTTAGTGGGAGTGCAGTCATTTTCCTAATAGTATATGTTGTTGACATTTTACTTACTGAAAATGAGATACCATCCTTACAGTTTGTTAAGGCATGGTTGAATCAATGCTTCTCCATGAAAGACTTGGGTTAGGTAGTGTAAATTCTTGGGATCAGGATACATCGTGATAGATCTAAGAGATTTTTGGGCCTAAGTTAAAGTAAATACGTTGGTAAGATACTAAAGGGATTCAATATGGAACAATCCAAGAGAGTATTGTTGCCAGTGTCACATGGCATTCATCTTTTCAAGAAAATGTGTCCTCGGACACATGAGGAAAGAAAGATAATGGCAAGGACTCTATATGCATCAGTGATTGGTTCAGTCATGTACGTCTTGTTATTTACTAGGCTAGATGTCACCTACGCATTGAGTGTGGTAGGCAGATATCAAGCTGACCTAGGTGACCACCATTGGATGGCAGTCAAGACTATCCTAAAGTATCTATGGCTTACTAAGGATATGTTCCTAGTTTATAGAGGAGATTAGGAACTATTCATAATATGATATGAAGATGGTAGTTTCCAGACTGATCAAGATGACATGAAGTCACAAATGGGATAAATCTTCACTTTGAATGGAGAAGCAGTGACCTGGAAGAGATCAAAGTAGTGTGTGGTCGCAGATTCTATAGAAGATTCTGAGTATATCACAGCTTCAGAGGCAGATAAAGAAGAAGTTTTGATGCGAAGCTTCATCCAGGATCTAGATGTGATACCTAGTAGTAAAGATCCCATCACATTGTACTGTGATAATACTATAGAGGTGGATCTCATAAAAGATCCAAGGAAACATCAACAGACGAATTACATACTTTGGGAGTATCATATCTTGAGGGATTTTTCCCAGAGAGGTGAAGTTGGAGTGAGAATTATTTCCACGGAAGACAACGTGGAGGATACCTTGACTAAAGCCTTAACTCAGCAAAAACATGATCATCATGTGAGGTCTAGCGGACTAAAAGTCTTAGGAAGTTGGATCTAGTCCAAGTGAGAGTTTTTAAGAGTTGGTGTCCTATAACCAACTAGTTTTACTTTGATTACATGGATATTTAATGTATTATTTCATATTGTTCATTGTTCTGCATGATTACGATGTAATAATGACCTAGAGTATTTTTTGCATTGATAAAGTCATGGCAGTTCCCTGTTATGATGAGAACCTTGAAATTATATAACAATATTCTTAAATATAGTTCTACGGTTGGATGACATGCTATAATGGGACACATAGCATGTAGACCGTCAGGTGCGAGTAATCGTAAGAAGATGATACTTCCTCTCATGAAGTTCGCACTTGATAATCTCTAAGATAGGATATTATGAGAACAGACCTACTAGTAGGAATTCTGCAAGTTTTAGTGTCATCAAATATTTATATCAGTGAGCGTGTGTAATGATCCTTAGACATTAATATTGTCATTAATATGTGTCACAACTTACTACTTTGATTTACTGACGAAAACTGTCACCCAGACAGTTGGAGGGATGTAGGGTATGTTGGGTGCATCATGAGTGGCATGTTATTAATGGATAAGTCTAGGAAGGATTTTTCCTTCCATTTATGGAAGTTGATATCTCGACCCTTTGATTGAAATAAAACTGTCTCGTGAAATTACATGGCCATGGTGTAATGACGAGTTTATTTCAAGTAGTCAAAGAACGACGTATCAAGCTTAAAAGTCAATGACACAGTCATGAAACTTGCTTGATGAGATATTGAGACAAAGGGATTATATTAAAAAATGTGTGTTCATATGGGGATTTCATTTTTATGACTTTATGTTCTTTTTTCTTGGATTCCTTGACCTGTTTCTAGATAGTACTCTTGGACTTTAGGCAAGCCCACCTAATGCCAATGAGAAAGAATCCTAGAGGTTCACACACTAAGTGTTTTTTGTGGTCTCAGTTAAATTATATTTGAATTTAATTAATGAAATAAATATTATTCTAAAGACCAAGGAAAAATTTTATTCAGGTTAAAATGATCGCATAAATTAAATAAAATTTATTTATTTATTTTATTGAACATTTAATAACTATTTATTTAATAGTTTGTAAATAAAATATATATTTAGTAGAATAAATTATTTATTTATTTATTTAGGAGTTCAATAAATAGAAGTGGAGTTCGAGTAGACCAAGGTCTAATTGGTAGTAAAATAATTACTTGCAAGATGGTAAATAATTATTTAACTAGTTGGAATAAATTAAAATAATTCTACTATTATTTTGTAACGTGGAATTTTATTTATAATTCCATTTTATGAAAGTTGGCGCACCATAAATAATGACACGGTATTATTATTAAATGCATGGGTTTTCTCTAAGTTCATGAATGTATTTAATTGTTTCTTTGAAATTAAATATTGTAACTGAAATTCCATGTATATAAATAGGAAAGTACGCCTATTGTACCATATACCACACCACACCACACGCCTGGTGAATTGAGAATTGTTGAGCCAAACAATTTCTCTCTCGAATCCTCTTCTGTCTCCTCTCAAGAATGAGAGATATTCTTCAAGGCTGAAGAACATGATATCAAGAACAACTGACACAAGACACTCGATTCGCTGCGCTAGCACCCGGATAACGAGCGGTGTCGATTGGAGGCAATCGGAACACATGTGGATCACCGCTAGAGGGATTTTAGTTTTGATCCTGTAACAGCCCAAGATTTTATGAAAAATATTCTTTTTAATTTCACTAATGTATTGTGTTGTACGCAACACAAAAAGGAGCTTGGACAACACGCATCCTTGACTTGCCTTGCATTACACGCAATCACAACCTTCCTCGATAATGTGTGTAGTACGTAATACTGAGTTTCACGAAACAACAATATGCTATTAAAATATTATTAAAACTAGCCGTTATGAATAGTAATAACCACTTTTTGAAATTTTTTAAATTCTATTTTTCAAAATGGACTTCATTTTTGGATTCGGAATATCGAAATTAGCTTAGGGGGAAATTTTGGTACTTTTCGGATAACTTTCATATTCTGATTAATAGTGAAAATTACTAAATTTTAATTAAAAACAACTTTTTTAATAGAAATAATTAATAGTGATAAATTATTAATTTGAGTGGTTTTAAAGTATATTTAGAATATATTTTTACAATTTAATACAATGTTGGTCATTGGATGTAATTTCACATTTAAACCAGACATAATCAAGTGTCAATATTTTGATAGATATTGTTTCTTAAAAACACGCTATTTGTTTTAACAGCGGGATTTAATTATAAAATTAATTAATGCAATTTCTATGTTATGAATTTGGTAAAATAGAATTCATTATTGAATTCGAAATATGAAATATAGCTTAGGATGAAATTTTGGCATTTTTCTGAAAACTTTCAATTTTTGATGAATAGTGAAACCACTAAGTGGTAGGTTAAAAACTGAATTTTGCATAAAACATAATTTTAGCGCTTCTGTGAATGGAATTTCAAAAATCCGACAGACACGGTTAATATCAAGGACTAAAATGTGGTTCAATGAGATGAAAATAATTTTTGGTGAATAGTAACTTTTTACTTTTTTTACCACGGTTAATAGTAAATAGGGTAACTAAGGGTAAATATGATATTACTATTACCCTAACACATGTCCTAATTCTATTGGATAAGTGTAATTCGACCAAAAACAACCTTATGAATATAATATGACCATTTAGGTCCACTTGGATTAGATTATGACATTTAATATTATTTTATTTAATGAATAGTTAAAATAGTTAAAATCAAAGTTTAATAACTAAAACATTTTTAATATGGGGTTATACATAAGATAAATTCGACTATAAATATTCATTATAAAGATAAGAAAATTTCCTACATAATGATATTTTATTTATAATTTTTAGACTTTAAATAAATTAATTTATTTATGACACAACGATGATGCAGCAATTACCCTTTTAAGGAAATATTAACATAATTGATGTTATAAATGCTCAAATGAATGTAATTTGAGACTTTTTATGAATTACACTAATTTTATAGGTTACTATGATATATTAGTGTTGGTTTAATCAACTAGGTTCGAACATATAATTCTGTTATGACTTTCACAAAAATCATATATCAAATAGTGTCAAAATTGACACAAAATAGTTTTCAAATAAAATATTATATTATTAATTGTTATTTTATTCCTAAAAATCTAAGGTTCGGCCAAATGACTTAGATAAGGATATATATATTAATAATAAACAATTTGGGGTTCGTTTGGCATGTTATAGTAAGTGTATTAACCATATAGTGAAAGAAAACAAAAAGACACGGTAAAAGTTAAATTATTTAACTTAGAGTTAAATCTAATTGATAAGGTTAAAATAATACCCTAAACTTGTCTAAATCCTATTGGATGATAGGATTTTGACCCATACCCACTTTATCTTCTAAATAAGACCCTTTGGAACCATTATAAACCGATTTTGACTTTAATATAAAATAATATTTTGAGATATTCCTAAGGTGCCCCTCTCCTCCCTTATAAAAGGGCACCTCCTCCCCCTCCTCCTCACACCAATTTGAGCACTCAAGCTCGGCCAACCCCTGCCAAAATCCCTTCTCCACTACCCTATAATAATCCTAGAGTTCCTGGTCTTCTTCAAAAACCAATCTTAGTTCCCTAAGTGGAGGATTCAAAGAGGCGTTTCAAAGAAGAGGTAATATCCATTACCGGTCTTTTCAATTTCTTTCTTCTTCAACTTATTCTTATTTAGTTGTTTCATGATAAAGAAATAAAATCAGTATTACTTACATACTGATATGTTATTATAAATATGAAACAACTCTAATTAACCTTCTATCCATCCTACGGAAAAAGGAAATCACCGCGCGTGCGTACGTACGGAATACCGTCTCCACGCCGTGGTGTAATCTATTTTCCGCCACCACATTAATTGGATGGGTATAGTGGTTTAATGAGTAACTATATATGATTATTATAAAGTGATATTGATACTGAAATAGTATACAAACACCTCAACACAATTCCACGAACATGGAAACGATATCATCGCTCGTGCGTACGTACGGACTACCATCTCCACGACGCGATGAGATTCATTCTCCATGTTAACCATTTAAGAATGATTATAAAGTATATATAAGAAATAATAATGAAATATATGACATTATAAAGCTACTTGATTTATGTATATATATATATATATATATATGTCATCTACTTACTTCCATTCAAGACAATAAGGAAAGGAAAACAGCGTTCATGCGTACGTACGGACTACCGTCTCCATGAACGGTGTTCTTCATTTCATTTATCTATCTATTATATATATATATATATATACTGAATATATATGATATATAAATCATATTTTATATTCTGGAAGTAAGTAAATCATGATATAAGTAATAATAATGTCAAGAACAACAAGTCAAAACACCTACGATAAATGAAACGATTTTACCCAAAACGCTTCTTTAACATGGAATTTACAAAAGAACGGGTAATATAATGTCATAAGTGAACCATATATGATATCATAACAATGAATATGATTCTGTAATAATTCAATGACATTATTTAAATTATTATACAGGAGGTTCGGACACATACGAAGCAAGTCGGACCTAAGGTAAGGGAAATATCACAATCTCATTTTTATGCGAGATTGTTTATTCGTAAGTATTTACTGGGGTGTATTTTATCATCCACATCCATGTTTAATAAATATGTAATATTATTTCCATCCAACTACAATTTTTAAAATCCAATTTTACCCTTCGGTGAGTTTTTAGTAAAAGAAATGAAAGGAATCTTTTGTCGTTTTCCGTACGAGGTACTTTTTGACTTTTCCGACAAAAGTACGAAGAATGTTTTTTTTAACTTATATGGCATGAATGGATTTCTAAAACATTATTTCCAAGAAGCTTCCCTTACAAGTATTCAAGTTTATTTTTAATCAACTTCTTTTAGTTTAAAATTGTATGACATGTTAAGAAAGGAAAAGTGTTTTTGAAGTAGAAAGGATATTTTCCTCAAGAATGAAGTTCAAGTATTTTATCAAAATTATTTTCCATCTAAGATAATAAAAGGGTTCTGTTTTTATCCCTATTATTACATGGATTTGATTATGTTGTGATGGAAACATTTTTATGAATTCCTTTATCTTATATGAATTGTTTTATGATGTCATGTTGTTTAAGAATCCCATTTTTATTACATGGGTTATGCGATAATGTATGTTTTATGATTATGTGGCACACATAAGAAAGGATTCATTATAAGATGGGTGGGACCTATATCTCCCTCCAATGCATTGGGTAAAGATTTTATATATCATGAGATAGATAGGGCTGGAACGGTAGGTTATACCGGTTCAATGAAATAGGACTGAAACGAGGGTTACTCGATTTAGAAAGGGACTTTGTCCACTAAGATAGTCTTGGCAATGAGTTTTGACTAACAAGAAATGATTCTCTATGATTATGTGTGTATGCCACAAAGTTTCATGTTTTAAGTTATGATTATTGTGATTACATTTCACTTCCATGATTTATCCCATGTTATGAAATTATGATCTCTTTTGCAGGTTAAGATTTCCAAAAGTTATGTGCTTGTGTATACGATGAGATTTATATTTCTTTTGTTTACCCTTACTGATCATTTGAGCTCACCCTTTTATGTTTTCTTTTCCCCAGGATATAAATAAAGGTTTTAGGAAAAAAAAGGGAATATCTTTATGGGAGATATTGGAGATCTTTCACCACGATTAGAAGATTACGTTCCGAGTTTCCAAAGACACTAAACTATTACGATCCTTGTGTGTGTATTTTTGTTATGTACTAAGTATTCCACAAATGTAATGTAATGTCCATGTACGATAAGATTCGGGTCTCTACAGTTGGTATCAGAGGAAAGGTTTAGTCAACCTTTGGAAACTAGGATGTGAAAACGTTAGTGAGATCCCTAGAGATATTTCTACGGTATGTCTAGGGATGTCCCTAAGGTTAAGTATACGTATAGGTTATAGTAATAGAACTACGCTAACGATCATAGAATTAAACCTAAGATGTTAGATATTGAAGGTACTCCCCCTTTATTATGTTGTTTTCCCTAGCATTATTTTTTCCTCTCACACTATTCTTTTTGGGTTTTAGACGATGGCTGGAACCCGAAGGAACCGTGTTGATCAATGCAATGGACAATGCAATGATTGACCTCCTGAACAAAAAAATGTTATGGGAGATGGAGTGCAAAATCTTATTGTTATACTTACACAAGATATGAATCATTCTGGACTTCCAAATGAACAGAGAAGGGAACAATATTCTATTGAGTCCTTCATGAGGCAACGCCCACCTTCTTTCAATGGGTCTTCCGATCCACATGTTGCTGAACAATGGATCAGTACCACTGAAAAGATATTTTCATTTCTTCAATGTTCTGAACATGATAAAGTCATCTTAGCAGTATATCGTTTGGAAGGTGAAGCTGATCAATGGTGGAATCTTATCAAGAATACGAGGCCAAGAGATGAAATTGAGTCCATGGAATGGGACGAGTTCAAGAACTTGTTTTTCAGTAAGTACTTCCCTCGTATTCTTCGAACAAAGATGGAAAAGGAGTTTCTTGAGCTGAAGCAGAAGGATGATGAATCTGTTGGTATATACGAAGCGAATTTTACAAGACTTGCAAGGTATGCATCTGGCATTATCATCCAACCTGAAAGTAAAGTTGATCGATTTTTTAGTGGCTTAAAACCAAGTCTTCGAAGGGCATTAGCTATAAGAGACTTCAGTAGCTATGAAGAAATTTTGCGTTGTGCTATAAAGGTAGAAATGGAAGTTGGTGTTACATATCCATCTCATGGTTTTGACAAGAAACGAAAGATGGAGTTCAAGGAGAAATCTCAGAATAATGGTGAAAAGAAGATGAATGTTTCCTTATGCACAAAGTGTGGAAAGAAGTATGGTGGAGATTGTCTTAAAGGGACTAGAAAATGTTTTAAGTGTGGAAAAGAAGGTCATCGAGCAGCTGAGTGTCGAAGTAATGGAAAAAGGGTTTCTAATGATGTGAATAAAGCAAACACTGCAAAGAATGCACCACCAACACTTCAATGCTTCAAGTGCAAGGAGATGGGACATTATGCCAATAAATGCCCTAATCCAAGGGTTAGTGATGATCAACATGAGAAACCACTGAAGGCAAAGGACAAAGGGAAGTCACATGTGATCACTATTGGAAATGTTGAAGATGACAACGATGTGGTGGAATGATTAAGTGTTTATGTAATGGGATTCCAAAATAATGTTGTATCATTGAGTATTGCAATATTTATTGATGTGGTATTCAAAGTGATTGAGATATTTTTTGGAAATAAGATGATATGCGCATAATGAAGGGAAAACGAGAAAATTAAATGTTTAATAGTATTCATGAGATCATGATTGATATAAGGACAAAGTGATATCATGGTTTGAGTATATAGAATTTTGAGGATTTTGGTATGTGGAAAGTGTTAACTTTAAACTGCATTCATGTTTTCACTAAGGTATTCAAGAGAATACATGGTTAAGGACTTTGAATGTTTGGAATGTGACCAACAAAACATATCTTATGATATATGGGGATCAACGATGGTATTAAATCTCTGGTAATCGTTTTCACTATGTTATGAGAGTGGACTGCAGTATTATGGATAAGCCTAAAGATTGAAATGGATTATGTTGGACATAAGTGAGTATTGTTTAAGGATAGAAGTTTTTTTTCGATATTATTGATGGGATGTTATAGTAATGTAATTTTAGAAAAAGGACAACCTACAGGACGGGCGACAGCCCATCGCTTCGGACAAGGCTGTGGGAATCGAACCCACAACCGAAGTGCGACTGGCCTTTATCGCCTACCACTGGCCTACAGGAAGTCCCTGTTTAGTAGAAACTAGTTTTATTATATTAAGCAGTATGATATATGAAGTATAAGTCCATTTTAGGAACCATATGTGATTAATCTCACTATAGATCGACTTATGTATATAATTTTTGCTAACCTTTTGTTTGAGACAGATGGAATGACCCGTCATTCTATCACATGATCTGCTAACACTTCACGAATAACAAATTCAACTTCATTTATTTAAGAGATGAAGTGGAAATTGTTCAAGGCATGAACAACAGTGAGATTGTACCAAAATAAAGAAAGTATTTATTCTAATTCAAATTTTTAACTTTAGGGAAATGATCTTGAAAACCAAAAATGTTGTCCTAGTGATCTTATACCTGATGAATCGGATGGTACCTTAGATCGTCACAAATTTATGGATTTTTGATTGTTGGCTTTTCCATAGCCATGTTCTCTACCACTCTCCATCAGAACATGATGGTTAGATTTTTCTTCCATATCCATATTTTCACCTATGTGGAAACCCAGTGATTAGTTTATTTGGGTAACCGTTAAGTTTCATACTTTTGTTTTAAAATATTGGTTTTGGTATTCCTTTTTACGATGTGGGTTTCTATTAAAGAAACTTTCGAATAGTAAACCATTTATAACCCCGACGAATTTCGAGGGCGAAATTCATTTTAAGGGGGGTAGAATGTAACAGCCCAAGATTTTATGAAAAATATTCTTTTTAATTTCACTAATGTATTGTGTTATACGCAACACAAAAAGGATTTTGCACAACACGCATCCTTGACTTTCCTTGCATTACACGCAATCGCAACCTTCCTCGATAACGTGTGTAGTACGTAATACTGAGTTTCACGAAACAACGATATGCTATTAAAATATTATTAAAACTAGCCGTTATGAATAGTAATAACCACTTTTTGAAATTTTGTAAATTCTATTTTTCAAAATGGACTTCATTTTTGGATTCAGAATATCGAAATTAGCTTAGGGGGAAATTTTGGTACTTTTCGGATAACTTTCATATTCTGATGAATAGTGAAAATTACTAAATTTTAATTAAAAACAACTTTTTTAATAGAAATAATTAATAGTGATAAATTATTAATTTGAGTGGTTTTAAAGTATATTTAGAATATATTTTTACAATTTAATACAATTTTGGTCATTGGATGTAATTTCACATTTAAACCAGACATAATCAAGTGTCAATCTTTTGATAGATATTGTTTCTTAAAAACACGCTATTTGTTTTAACAGCGGGATTTAATTATAAAATTAATTAATGCAATTTCTATGTTATGAATTTGGAAAAATAGACTTCATTATTGAATTCGGAATATGAAATATAGCTTAGTATGAAATTTTGGCATTTTTCTGAAAACATTCAATTTTTGATGAATAGTGAAACCACTAAGTGGTAGGTTAAAAACTGAATTTTGCATAAAACATAATTTTACCGCTTCTGTGAATGGAATTTCAAAAATCCGACAGACACGGTTAATATCACGGACTAAAATGTGGTTCAATGAGATGAAAATAATTTTTGGTGAATAGTAACTTTTTACTTTTTTTTACCACGGTTAATAGTAAATAGGGTAACAAAGGGTAAATATGATATTACTATTACCCTAACACATGTCCTAATCCTATTGGATAAGTGTAATTTGACCAAAAACAACCTTATGAATATAATATGACCATTTAGGTCCACTTGGATTAGATTATGACATTTAATATTATTTTATTTAATGAATAGTTAAAATAGTTAAAATCAAAGTTTAATAACTAAAACATTTTTAATATGGGGTTATACATAAGCTAAATTCGACTATAAATATTCATTAGAAAGATAAAACGATTTCCTACATAATGATATTTTATTTATAATTTTTAGACTTTAAATAAATTAATTTATTTATGACACAACGATGATGCAGTAATTACCCTTATAAGGAAATATTAACATAATTGATGTTATAAATGCTCAAATGAATGTAATTTGAGACTTTTTATGAATTCCACTAATTTTCTAGGTTACTATGATATATTAGTGTTGATTTAATCAACTTGGTTCGAACATATAATTCTGTTATGACTTTCACAAAAAACATATATCAAATAGTGTCAAAATTGATACAAAATAGTTAATAAATAAACTATTATATTATTAATTGTTATTTTATTCCTAAAAATCTAAGGTTCAGCCAAATGACTTAGATAAGGATATATATATTAATAATAAACAATTTGGGGTTCGTTTGGCATGTTATAGTAAGTGTATTAACCATATAGTGAAAGAAAACAAAAAGACACGGTAAAAGTTAAATTATTTAACTTAGAGTTAAATCTAATTGATAAGGTTAAAATAATATCCTAAACTTGTCTAAATCCTATTGGATGATAGGATTTAGACCCATCCCCACTTTAGATTCTATATAAGACCCTTTGGAACCATTATAAACCGATTTTGACTTTAATATAAAATAATAATTTGAGATATTCCTAAGGTGCCCCTCTCCTCCCTTATAAAAGGGCACCTCCTCCCCCTCCTCCTCACACCAATTTGAGCACTCAAGCTCGGCCAACCCCTGCCAAAATCCCTTCTCCACTTCCCTAGAATAATCCTAGAGGTCCTGGTCTTCTTCAAAGACCAATCTTAGTTCCCTAAGTGGAGGATTCAAAGATGCGTTTCAAAGAAGAGGTAATATCCATTACCGATCTTTTCAATTTCTTTCTTCTTCAACTTATTCTTATTTAGTTGTTTCATGATAAAGTAATAACATCAGTATTACTTACATACTGATATGTTATTATAAATATGAAACAACTCTAATTAACCTTCTATCCATCCTACGGAAAAAGGAAATCACCGCGCGTGCATACGTACGGAATACCGTCTCCACGCCGTGGTGTAATCTATTTTCCGCCACCACATTAATTGGATGGGTATAATGGTTTAATGAGTAACTATATATGATTATTATAAAGTGATATTGATACTGAAATAGTATAAAAACACTTCAACACAATTCCACGACCATGGGAATGATATCATCGCTCGTGCGTACGTACAGACTACCATCTCCACGACGCGATGAGATTCATTCTCCATGTTAACCATTTAAGAATGATTATAAAGTATATATAAGAAATAATAATGAAATATATGACATTATAAAGCTACTGGATTTATGTATATATATATATATATGTATGTCATCTACTTATTTCCATTCAAGACAATAAGGAAAGGAAAACAGCGTTCATGCGTACGTACGGACTACCGTCTCCATGAACGGTGTTTTTCATTTCATTTATCTATCTATTATATATATATATATATATACTGAATATATATGATATGTAAATCATATTTTATATTCTGGAAGTAAGTAAATCATGATATAAGTAATAATAATGTCAAGAACAACAAGTCAAAACACCTACGATAAATGAATCGATTTTACCCAAAACGCTTCTTTAACATGGAATTTACAAAAGAACGGGTAATATAATGTCATAAGTGAACCATATATGACATCATAACAATGAATATGATTCTTTAATAAGTCAATGACATTATTTAAATCATTATACAGGAGGTTTGGACACATACGAAGCAAGTCGTACCTAAGGTAAGGGAAATATCACAATCTCATTTTTATCCGAGATTGTTTATTCGTAAGTATTTACTGGGGTGTATTTTATCATCCACATACATGTTTCATAAATATGTAATATTATTTCCATCCAACTACAATTGTTTAAATCCAATTTTACCCTTCGGTGAGTTCTTATTAAAAGAAATGAAAGGAATATTTTGTCGTTTTCCGTACGAGGTACTTTTTGACTTTTCCGACAAAAGTACGAAGAATGTTTTTTTTAACTTATACGGCATGAATGGATTTCTAAAACATTATTTCCAAGAAGCTTTCCTTACAAGTATTCAAGTTTATTTTTAATCAACTTCTTTTAGTTTAAAATTGTATGACATGTTAAGAAAGGAAAAGTGTTTTTGAAGTAGAAAGGATATTTTCCTCAAGAATGAAGTTCAAGTATTTTATCAAAATTATTTTCCATATAAGATAATAAAAGGGTTCTGTTTTTATCCCTATTATTACATGGATTTGATTATGTTGTGATGGAAACATTTTTATGAATTCCTTTATCTTATATGAATTGTTTTATGATGTCATGTTGTTTAAGAATCCCATTTTTATTACATGGGTTATGCGATAATGTATGTTTTATGATTATGCGGCACACATAAGAAAGGATTCATTATAAGATGGGTGGGACCTATATCTCCCTCCAATGCATTGGGTAAAGATTTTATATCTCATGATATAGACAGGGCTGGAATGGTAGGTTATACCGGTTCAGTGAAACAGGACTTAAACGAGGGTTACTCGATTCAGAAAGGGACTTTGTCCACTAAGATAGTCTTGGCAATGAGTCTTGACTAACAAGAAATGATTCTCTATGATTATGTGTGTATGCCACAAAGTTTCATGTTTTAAGTTATGATTATTGTGATTACATTTCACTTCCATGATTTATCCCATGTTATGAAATTATGATCTCTTTTGCAGGTTAAGATTTCCAAAAGTTATGTGCTTGTGTATACGATGAGATTTATATTTCTTTTGTTTACCCTTACTGAGCATTTGAGCTCACCCTTTTATGTTTTCTTTTCCCCAGGATATAAATAAAGGTTTTAGGGAAAAAAAGGGAAGATCTTTATGGGAGATATTGGAGATCTTTCACCACGATTAGAAGATTACGTTCTGAGTTTCCAAAGACACTAAACTATTACGATCCTTGTGTGTGTATTTTTGTTATGTACTAAGTATTCAGAAAATGTAATGTAATGTCCATGTACGATAAGCTTCGGGTCTCTACAGATCCTTACAAGTGAAACGAGATAATCCGGAAGGTTCATTTCAGACGATCAACATCATCAACGAAGAAAAATACCAATGATCCAGGTATTATTTTTCTTTATGAAATTAATTAAATTAACTATAGACATGATGTGCAAGATCCTCTCTTAAGGTTTCGGGCCTCTTTCTTCTTAATATAAATCCTTGATTATATTCTGTGGATACTAGAGTTAATTTTCATATTGATCCCGAAATAATCATTGATCGTGGTAAAAATCAAATTGGGTCCAATCCCAAACACGCTTCCACTACACCCAGAACCTTCATATTTTTTATCACTATTCAATATTAACATGGGTATATTTTATATCTCATTAAAGTGAGGATTTTAAAATTTTTAAAAAATATAAAAATCTATTGATAACCTTAGTAGAATTACATTAAAAATATGAGAAGTTTACATGGCCATTAATTTGAAAATAAATATATTTAAACCCTATGTTAAAAACATGGCTATAATAACAAAATTTATGCCCCTTTAACACCTAAATAAAATGGGGTTATTGAGAGAATAAAAATAACTCTTCAATAAATTTTCCAAACTATGCTTAGTGAATATGGCCTACCTATATATTTTTGGGATGATGTTGTGAATATAGTTTTTTATATAATTAATAGTCTTAATGAGGCCTCTTTTAAAGAAAATTATATATAAGTTGTGAAATTTTAGAAAACCAAAAGTGAATTACTTCAATGTTTATGGTTATAATTTTTTTTCTTAATTCAAAAGATAATCTATAAATATTTTCACCCAATATTGATGACTGAATTTTCCTTGGTTATTCAACATCCAATAAATCATGTAGAGTGTTCAATAAAATAACTAATGTAACACCCCAAGCTTCCATGGTACGCTTCTCTTGGAATAACAGAGCAGCATGTGTGGTACGCAACTTTGAGATTCTAACACACCGCAACCAATCAAAATAACCGTTATGAATAGTATTATCCACTTTTTAAAATTATATAAATTTTATATTTCAAAATGGTCTTCATTTTTGGATTCGGAATATCAAAATTAGCCTATGTTGAATTTTTGGTATTTTTCCGAGAACTTCCAATTTTCGATGAATAGTGAAAAATACTTAAAAACAACATTTTTAATCAGAATAATTTATAGTGATAAATTATACAATTGAGTGTTTTTGAATTATAATTAGAATATACTTTTACCATTTTATCCAATGGTGTTCATTATAATTAATTTCACTTTGAAATTGGACATAAACAATTGTCAATCTTTTGATATACATTGTTTCTTAAAAACACGCTATTTGTTGTGACAACGGGAATTATTTATTAAATTAATTAATTAAACATATATGTTTTGAATTTTTTAAAATAGATATCATTTTTGAATTAGGAATATCAAATATATCTTAGGGTTAATTTTTGGTATTTTTCTGAAAAGCTTCATTTTTTGATGAATAGTGAAACCACTAAGTGGTAGTTAAAAAACTAATTTTTCATTTAAATGAAACTTTACCACTTATGTGAATTGAATTTCAAAAATTCAAAATACATGGTTATCATTAGTAAGTAAAATGTGGTTTAATGGGATGAAAATAATTTTTGTTGAATAGTAATTTTTAAGTTTTATTAATCGTGATTAAAGGTAATTAGTGTAATTTAAGGTAAATATAATATTATAATAATATGAAATTACCTTTACACTTGTCTTACCCTTATTTTATGAGTCATGTCCGACTATGAAAATCCATGGGTCAACTTGGGGACCCCATGGAGCCACTTGGGTAATAAAATGACATTAATAACTTTTTATTTAAAGTAAAAATAAAATGGTCACAAACATGTGTTGTTTTGCTAAAACAATTATTACATGGGGTTATATAAGTTAACTTTTCAACTATAAATATTCATTAGAAATCTAAAAATATTTCACACATCATGGTAATTTTTTTATAATTTTTAGGCATTAAATAAATAAATTTATTTATGACACCATGATGATGCATCGATTACCTCATTAATTAACGATTTAAATAAAATGAAAAGAAAATGTAAAATCTAAGACTTACACTTGTCAAAAACCTATTTGATGAGTATATTTAGAACCCTTATCATATTATCCTCTCAATACATAATTGTGGGACCTTTGAAATCCGAAAATCACTTCATAATAATGTAACATTTCATGACTTTCCAAGAGTGCCCCTCCTCTCCTCTTATAAAAGGCCCCCACCTCTACCACCTTATCCACACCTTCAAAGCCATTTGGCTCGGCCAAAATCTGCACAAATACTCTCTCAACTTCCCTCTCTTACTTTTATAAGCCTCACTATGGGTAGAAGTCTTCCCAAGTAAGCCTTTGGCTCAAATCAAAAAGAGTTACCCGATTTTAAGGTAATGTCTTCTCTTATGTTATTTTGTTTTATTTTGCTTCTCCAACCCCTTAAACTCTTTTTATTCCTTTATTTTGTAACAAAACTAGTATCTTAAATATACTAGGATTTTTTTGAGAAGTATTTGATTTACACTTACACACACCTTCATCTAATGGTTAAAGAACATACTGTTTCTGTGGGTGGCGAATTACTACCTCACGAAACGATGATTATTCAATCTTCTTTTAACGCCTCTCATGGTGGCCATTAAGATGTAACTATATTTATATATGATATATATTATGTTTATTTTTTCTTATGCTTCTGTATTTTTCATTTATGGCATACCTTTATGATTTCCATTATGGGTAAACGCGATAATTTCATTTTAGGAAGTGCGCACTACCGCCCCCACAAAGTGGTTTGAATCGTTAATGCCAAATGTGGGACATATAAAGGATGGAGTAAATGATATTATATATGATATTATACTAGAATTATAATATACCTTTATATCATTATGATTTAATTCCATTAAATACGAAATAGAAATGAAAGGAGCGTTCATGCGTATGTACGGCTTACCATCTCCACGAATGGTGCATTTCATTTCTTACCTCAAAATGTTATGTATTATTATAAATGCATGTATATACTGGATATATATGATATATATGATATCTACATAATGAATATAATTCTGGATATAATGGATATTTCACCACATGAACAACTTGTAATTACAAGAAGTTTATTTTTGACTCAAGTGCCAAAGATCGACAAAACGACCGTTATTAACTTAAATAATTACATAATGTTCATAACATGGTAATAAGTGATATAAAAGGAATAATGAACTTGAAAAAGGTTCTTAAGAAAGTAGAAATTAACTCTATTTTATTATTCCGGAGATTAAATAATGATCGAATCAAGTCAGACATGAGGTAAGGGACTTCATCTCAATCTCCTTTCATTGAGGCATATTTTTGTTTTATACACAACTTTATTTTATACGGTGTATAAACCCCTTTGAATTTTGCTTTTATTCAAAAGGAATATTTTTATACGAAGCGTTTTCACTAAATGAAAAAAGGAATGTTTTTTCTTACGTATGCAGCGACAACGACTTCTCCGCCGCCGTGACCATTATTTGAGTTTCGGCTTCCTCTACAAGCCATAAGTTTTTTAAAATGAAAAATAAATACCAAATTTTACTTTTATTTCATTTTGGTATTGAAAATGGTTTTGATAATTTTTTGATTATATTAATGTGTCGTATTTATATCTTGTGATTGAAATGTGGAAATGTTATGTTTCCTTTATGCATGTTTTATGTGATATGATTATGTTATGGTTCTTGGGATTTGTTTATGATATGTTTAAACCTTTTCATATAAGGAATGAATTGGACTTAATAAGTGACGGGTGTAGCCCGCTATAGCTCCTCGATGCATCGGTAGGTCTCATGAGACAAACTAGTGTCTTGTTACGAGGCCTTGACAAAATCTTATTTGTAGTGTTGGTAGTTATGATAGTCTGGAATTATGCATTCCATCATTATGAAAGTGGTTATTGATATTGCATGTGATTATTCAGCTAGTAGAATATCCATGTGAATAAGTAAATGACATTATTTCATTTTATTTTTTCCATATTATGTTGAAGTTCAAGTTTAAAAGGCTTTTGTTTTAGTTATACACTGCCTTAAATGTTTATGGTTATTTATGAAAGTTTCTGTTATATTGTTATCCTTACTGAGCATCTGAGCTCAACCCTTTCTATGTTTTATATTTCCCAGGATGTGAAGAAATATTTTATGACTGACCTGCAGGGATAGTCTAAAGGGGATATGAGTGTGGACTATGGATACCAAGTTATTGTAGTTTTTCACTTTATGATGTAATGTAACATTTATGAATGTATCTAGTGTTTCCAAGGCTACTAAACTAATCAGTCTTTAGAGACTTGATCTTTTGTGATCATTCCAATGTTATGTAATAATACACTGACTCTAGGTAACTGGGTTCGGGGATTTACAGTTGGTATCAGAGGTAGTTTAGTACTAACCTTGGAAGCTCGATTTAGAAAAACACTGATTAGAGCACATAGCCCTAAGATGGACTTTGAGGATTAGTATAGAATAACTTCCTTTAATTTTGGTATTATATAGATTTTGTGAGTTTTCTGAGAAATACATCCCTGTCTAGATACGAGTAGGTAGAGGTGGCTCTGGCACAGATGTACCTAGGGGTCAAACCCGAAAAAACCGCTTTGATCTAGACTTGAACGAGAACTAGTGCACGACAACGGGCCGTGCTGTACTCTTGGTTACGACACTCCCGAGGGATATGATTAGGATAATTCCCATTTTCTTTACAAACCATTATGAAGGGTTTATGAGTATATACTTCTATAAAGAAAACATTTTTATGATTATGGACTATATCTATAAACTGTTCAATTTATGTTAAGTGTTTTACAAGTATTGAATTATGTATTTTGATTCATAAACTGATCTCGTTTATGCCATTGTTTAGAAATGGTGCCTAGTGGAAGGAATGTAAATTGTATCAATGAACTCACTCCATGTAGGGATTTCCATACTTCTCAATATAATTATAGTGGAGCTGGTGATACAACTGGTGATGATCAGCTTATCACCATACTGGGACAACTCACTCAGGTTATGAATAATAACCTTACTCGTATGGAGCACCCTGATCCGAAACGTGGAGGATCAATGTTAGATCGCTTAATGAGGCAACAACCACCAACATTTAATGGGGGTACAAATCCATTAGTAGCTGAGAAATGGATAAGTTCCCTAGAGAAAATATTTCAGGCTTTGGGGTGTAGTGAAAGGGAAAAGGTTGTCATGGAAGTTTACCGCCTCACTGGAGATGCAGATCAGTGGTGGTCATTGATACAAAACACGAAGGAAGATTATGAAGTATCAAATATGGAATGGAGGGAGTTCAAAGAGATTTTCTTAGAAAAATACTTCCTCATGACCATCGAGCGGATATGGAAAGACAATTTATGAGTCTGAGGCAAAAGGAGGATGAGAATGTTGCAAAGTATTAGTCTAACTTTACAAGGTTAGCGAGGCATGCTGCAGATTATATACGTAACCCAAGAATTAATATTGATCGTTTCTTTGATGGGTTAAAACCGTTTCTCCATCAATCATTAGTATCACAATCTTTCTCAACGTACGAAGATATAGTCTCGTGTGCTATCAAGACAGAAAAGGAATTCCCTAAATCTTATGACAATAAAGTAAAGAAAGAGAAGAAGAGATCGGTGGAAAAAGAGATAGATAAAGGGAAAATTGAAAGAAGGATTTTCCATTATGTGATAACACTATAACACAAATAGGGTTTAGCGGCGGTTTTGTGGTGGCGGTTCACAAAACCACCGCTAAATGTTTTCCGAAAAAGGTTTCGCGGTGGTTTTTAATAAACCGCCGCTAAACCCATATTTTTTTAAAAAATTCCTGACCCTTCCCTACCCCGACCCCCGTTTTCCCCAACCCTCCCGACCCCATGCTCCCTTCTTCCCACAACCACCCCCCCCCCCCAACGGCGACCCCACGATGACTCTGGCGAACGTGCGAACTCCGTCTCCGGTGACCCCACGACCAACGCCTACGGCGGAGCCCGTGACCGGCAACCCGTGACCCCCCTTCTCCCGGCGACCCTTATCACTGCGACCACGACCCCAAAGTGCATTTTACAACATTTTGCATCTTTTTTTACAAGATTATGTGAAATATATTTTTATTATTTGATTATAATGTTTGTTACTTTAAGTTTTAGCATGTTAATTTGAAGAAAATTGTTAATTTGATACCTAATTCATGTTTAATTGAAATTGTTATTCCATGTGTTAAAGTAATTGGATAAAGAAGATGAATATAGAAATACTTATATATTCTTTGTTTATGGTATTTCAAAACATTTCTCCTCTATGATTTATTTGATGAGTAAAGGAATTCTATAAAATTGGAATGATGAATTACATAATACTTGTAAAGAGTTGTCAGTTCATCTTATAACAACACCCCTCCTTACATTGAAAAAGTCAGAACTATCATATATCGTCTATTGAGATTCATTAGGATTTGGTTTGGGATGTATTATTATATAAGGAAATTATGTAATTTCTTATGGATCATGTTGATAATGATGACCAGATAAAATTTAGCTGATTCAAGACTTTGAATTTGATACTGAGGATCATTCCTTGAATACATGTCATCATTATATTTTCTGTGAGAAATTAACAGTGTTCAAAAATCATAAGTATATGAAACACATTTTATCATAAATGGATTTTAATAAAAGGTAATGAATATTAATGTATTATATATAGATGTTTGAATTTTAATTGATTTATATACATTGGGTATAGGTAATTTTTTTATAGATTAATTGATTTTGAATTTATATAATCAGTTGGATAAATAAGCTTTAGGATAATGAAATATGATATTTCATATAGTTGATATTTATTTGGATTGAGTTTAAAAAAGAAATTCTACTATTTTATATCATGTTTATCTCACTACTGATTTGAATGATATGTTTTTTGATGCTCAGACCACTAAACCTAAAATGATTGAATAGTTGGATAAAATTAAATCATGAGGAGAACATTGAGGGAAGGTGGTTATATAAGAAATATTAATTATAGTTTATATATATAATATTTGTTCTTATAGATTATTAGGAATAGATTTTTCATAGCTACAATTATTTTAGATGGTTTGTTCATCTAGGATTCCAGAAGGTGTATAAAGGGATTAAAACTGAATATTGGTGTGATGGTGAAATGTGGAATTTTCAAGGGTTTGTATCATGATTCCAACCATGTTAATATTTCATGGAAACAAGCCAACTCACAGTGGGTACATTCATCTCCTTACTATTTCTCAGTTGGACATGGGATCATATAACTATGGATGGTATCATTATTCTACAAAGAATAAAATGAAAACAAAATTACATATGGGTGACTATGGATTGTCTCCAAATGGTGTCCCACCACAACCCTATTTTTATATATATTACAGTGGTAGATTTTTAGAAATTCAATATTTTAGAAATTAATTTACCCCCATCAATTATGTTTAACCATGTTCCTAGGATTATATATCAGTTTTGGTATGCATTAATGTAATCTTAATGTGCATAGTATTCAATGGAATATATTAATCATCATAAATTGTATGTACAATCGAAATGGTTTATCCAACCATTATAGGAAATGATAAAATATTTTGTGATTTATTTTAGAGGCTCATGTAAAGATATTTTACTACTACTTGTGTCTTTATACAATAAATGATTTTGATACAGTGATGAATATGGATATAATAAAACTATTTTATGGATTTACTTCATGTTCAAGTCATTTTTGTGAGAAAATTTTTGATAAATTTATTATTATAACTATTAGAGTTTTAGAGACAATGACAAATATTCATATCATTAAAATGAGGTTGTTGATGGCTCAATGTTATCTAAAATCATATATAGATCATCTATGATTACCATTATCATTTGAGGTGGCTAATGACATTATATTAATAATATCTCCATTATTTGGAAAAGAAGATTTTTATTACTATTAAGCGTTTCTCCCTAATATATTATCTATTTTTAGATAATTGAACTATTGAATATTGTGAATTATTAGTTGTCTTCACCACCAAAAACCAATTTTCTACACAATTTGTTTCATGGATCTCAATTGATGATATTCAATCATGATCTATATAATGAAATTAAAAGGGAAATCTTCCGAGAATACAATATTATATCATACTTTCTACTCAATTAGTCTTCAGATTTTACGATGAAACCATACTTTGATGAATAATATAATGGAGGTGTTTTTTTAGACACTCGACAATGTTTCTTAGTGTACTTAATGATCTCCAATCGTCCAATTTCTTATGGAACCTATGGTAACATGCTTACATCAATGTTTTTCCTGTCGAGTTCTAAATGTTGTAATGAATGTATGGAGTTCGGTTAAATCATTGAACCATGGGTTGTATTTAAGGTGTCGGGTCATCTACGAAGTTGAGTGACCTATGAATTAAATAATCAACTATGTCTCAAAGCATTGGAGGACTTAAATAATAATAAGGTGTTTTGGCATGCTGGTCAGTTTGGTTTTGGC
The DNA here is from genome assembly GCA_963277665.1 of Viscum album. Taxonomy (NCBI): domain Eukaryota; kingdom Viridiplantae; phylum Streptophyta; class Magnoliopsida; order Santalales; family Viscaceae; genus Viscum; species Viscum album. The sequence goes on from OY728155.1 coordinate 93,768,210, forward strand.
CCTCTTTATGATTGTTATGACGTAATGAGTGTGATTGAGGGGAGAATAAAACATATGTTTGATGTGAATATGATATAGATAACTTATTAGTGGATGATATATCACTAATTTTGATAACTAGGACACTCTATAAGTGGGGAGAATATTGTCATTTTTGTTAAACATGTGTCATTCCCGGTAGAATGAACACAACCTAAGATGTCAATTGAAAAATGGAAAAAAATCTAGAATTTATTTTGAGCTCTCATGTCTTAAATCTCTTCGGTTATTGCTTGGAAATACGACTTTGATATGGTTGGTTGTGTGTGAAACCATTGAGAAACATCATTCCTCTTGGAGGACATATAAGGTCAAGCCTAAACAATCACATAATGTCTCAGGTTTAAAATTCATTATTATCGGTTTCGATCACACGTCAATGGGGTGTTGTTTGAGGAAACATAAATGTGTGATCGACTGTGTTATGAGATGTTTGTAAACCGATATTCTTATATCTCCTCAATGAGGTGTTGACGTTGTCTCCTATGGACCAGACTTGTTCAGTTGGTCTAAATTGGTAAATGTGATCAATGAATCAACTTTATTATATTATGCATACTTTATGATCAATGGGTCATCTTTATTATATTATGTTTCTGTAATCTTACACTGTCGTATATTTTTGTGTAGGCACATTTTGATATACATGGATAAAAGATGGATCACATTACTGAGGAATACACCTCTGTATGTTAAGGGTTTGAATGAGTTTTTAGATTTTGCAATTTCTAATCAATCCGTTGAAGGGAGAATAAAATGTCCATGTCCTAAATGTAAATTTAGAACATGGTTGAAGAGAGATGAGGTTTATGAACATTTAATACTGAAGCAATTCCCTGCTCAATATTTTTGTTGGATTTGGCATGGAGAATCGAATGTTACAGAAAGATTGAGCATTGAAGTTAATCTGCAGAATGAGGTCCTAAGTTCATCAATAATGGAAAATAAAATGAAAAACCTAATAAATGATGCATTCGGCACTGCAAGACACCACTATCAGCATCAAAACATATCAGAACAACCAAAAGAGGGTGCTACAAATTGCAACATGACAAGTGATGTTTTTGAGACTGATAAGTAGATCAATATTTTCACATATCATTGGATCCTCCTCTTGATTCTGTGGAGCCAAATGTAAGAGAAAACTTCACTGAGTAAAATGCATTTCATGATTTAGTTGATGATGGAAATCAAGAGTTGTATAGTGGGTGTTTGAAATATTTAAAGCTTTCATTTCTGATGAAGTTTTACCATATCAAATGTCTATGTAGAATTACAAATAAGGCAATTTCCATGATATTGGAATTGATTCTTGATGCATTTTCCTGAAGAAAAAATCTCAGATTCTTTTTATGATATGAAAAAAGTTGTTAACAAGATTGGTCTGAATTGTACAAAAATACATGCGTGTCCCAATGATTATATGCTTTATTGGGGAGAGGATTCATGTAGACAGAATTGCAATAGATTTTCTTCTTCTAGATGATAGGCAAATGGTGATGTTAGAAGTCTGAATGAACATAATTTCATGGAGAGGAATAAAAGGAGCACACCTGCAAAGGTTTTTCATTACTTTCCTTTGAAGCCTCGATTTGCGAAGATTATTCATGTCATTGAAAATCGCCGAACACATGAAGTGGAATTCTGTAGATAATAACAATGATGGGTTAATGAGACATCCACAAGATTCCCAATCGTGGAAGAAATTTGATTCATTACATATATATTTCTCAGATGATCCTAGGAATGTTTAATTGGGATTGGCTGCCGATGGATTCAACCCATTTGGGACTTTGAGTACCAATTATAGCATTTGGCCAGTTGTTTTGATCCCATATAATCTGCCTTTGTGGATGTGTATGAAACAAACATATTTTATCCTTTAGATGATTATTCTTGGAAAAAATGCATGGAAATGATATTGATGTATACTTTCAGCCTTTGATTGACGAATTGTAGGAGTTATGGAGCAACGGTGTTGAGACATTTGATGCTTCTTCTAAAACAATGTTCAAAATGCATGCTGCTTTAATGTGGACCATTAGTGACTTCCCTGGGCTTGGGAATTTATCTGGTTGGAACACTTACATGGGTTTGTCTTGTCCCGTTTGTAACTTTGATTTTGAGACCAAATGGCTACCTCATAGTAGAAAATGGTTCTTCTTGTGTCATCGAAGATTTCTCGATGCATCTCATAGATTTCTGCTGAACAGATCAAAATTTAATGGTTTCATTGATCTTAGACCACCTCCAAATTTGTTAAATGGTTTTGAAATATTGAAATAGCTTGAAAATGTTGAAACAGAATTTGGGAAGGTTCATCATTTGAAGGATAGTGGAAAACTGGCCCGAAGTGCATCGTCAAGCAAAACCGGAACGCAACAATGGAAGAAAAAATGTATATTCTTCAAAATTCCATATTGGGAATTTAATTTGTTGCAGAATAATCTTTATGTGATGCATATTAAGAATAATGTATGTGACAATTTGATTTTCACATTGCTTAATGATCATGGAAAGTCGAAGGATCATCTCAATGCTCGCAAAGACTTACAAGAAATGAACATAAAACACAATCTATGGCCAGATGAGAATGGAAAGTATCCTCCGGAAATTTTTTGCAATGAAAAATAGGGATAAAGATACATTCCTTTGAATGTTAAAGAATGTTAAGATATCTGATGGGTATTCAAGTAACATCTCAAGTTGTGTTGAGAAAAAGAATCGTAAGTTACATGGATTGAAAAGCCACGATTCACATATTTTGTTACAACAGTTACTATCATTGGCATTGCGTATATTATTACCTGAAAAAATTACTATTGTTGTACTGCAGTTCTGCACATTTTTCAGAAAACTATGTGAGAAATCTCTACATCCATTTCAGCTTGACAACCTCTAGGAGAGGTTTGTATTGACCCTTTGTGCAATGGAGATGATCTTTCCTCCATCCTTTTTTACTGTAATGATGCATTTAACTGTACATTTGGTTGAGGAAGCTAAATTATGAGGCCCTGTTCATTATTGATGGATGTATCCAATTGAGAGTTACATTATTTATATGTTTTCCAGTTAAGTAAAAAAAATTTGGTACTTAATTAAATTCATAATTATGTTTAATTTATTTCACAGATATCTTGGGCATTTGAAATCATACTTGAGAAATAAAGCTAAACCAGAAGGCTCAATTGCTGAAGGCTATGTGGCTGAGGAGTGTCTTACCTTTTTTTCTCGATACTTGGATGATATTGAGATAAGATTTAATCGAGTTGGACGTGTTGAAGAAACATCGACTCAATCTCAAATACATTAGAAATCCAAAATATTTCCTGCTATTGGCCGATCAGTTGGGAGGACCTCAAATGTGACACTAACTGAATTGGAATTATTACAGGCACATAGATATGTGCTGCTGAATAGTGAAATTGCAGATCCATTTATTGAAGAGTTGAGGATACAAAAAAAGAGACAAATGAGAGGCCAAACACAAAATGAGAAAGATATAATGAAATCTGTTAATAAAGATCTTGTAGAATAGTTTTCACGACGTGTAAGTTCATAAATATTACAATAAATACGAATATTAGTTTGACACATACATTTTATAAATCTAATAAAGTATATTTCTTTTTTCAGATCATGAATACTGATACTCGAGCAGAGGTGTCAGAATATTTGAAGTTTCTTGCTAGAGGTCCTCTAAAAGAAGTTAGAAAGTTTGACGCTTATAATGTGAATGGATTTAGATTTCGTACAGTCGATCGAGAAGTGGGTTTGAGAACACAGAATAGTGGTATATTTACATTTGTTGAAGTGGAATAATATGGAAAGCTGCATGATATTATTGAATTAAACTACCACGGACATTTTTCAGTTGTTTTATTCAAATGCAAATGGGTCGATATTATCAGAGGTGTTAAAAGAGATTCCTTGCAATTTACTTCTGTGAACTTCTCTTGCTTGATGGATGTTGGTGATCGTGAACTGCATGATCCATATATCTTAGCATCATAAGAAAAAATGGTATATTATGTGAATGATGTTTCTGATGAAGGGTGGAGTGTAGTTCCTCACGTAATACAAAGAGATTTGTATGATATGGGTGATGAAGTGGAAAATTTGACCTCTGAAATTGAATTTAATCTACAACAGGAAGACGAATTATTTTTCCATCATGATATTGAAAATATTAGTCTAGCAAGGATGAATGAAGTGGATGAAGCAATGGAGTAGGAAACTAACATGATTGAAGAGGAAAATGATTTTATATACAATTATTTATTTATTCATCAACCACTTGATTCATTTCTACAGTCATTCATTATCATTGTTATATATATTTTGTCTGTTAGTACTCCATCTATTATCATTTTTAATTTTTTTCTGTATAATTGTTTTGAAATATATATTCTGAACTTATTTTTATTTGATTAAATGACAGGAATTCCAAGGAATAAGTGGTACATTATTTCATCCATTTCTGCGACAGATGACGATCCATCTGGATCCCTCCCCACGACATCTGAGGCACCAGCTGCTGACACCCCTACACCATCTACCCCTGCACCATCTCCCACACCATCTGTTGATTTCCTAGTAGAGGGTGAGTTGTCGACTCCCCCTTCAGGAGCCTCAGCAGTGGGGCAGCGACGTGCCCCTTCCAGTTCATCCTGGACATATTGGAGTGTCACTGTCATAGGTACAAATTTTAATTAAATAAATTTATTGTATTTTGTTTATACTGATCGTTTGCTCATTGAATATGACAAAAATGAAACTGTGGAGAAAAACATAAAAAGTTCAGATGTTTGGAATCTGAATGGCGAGAAGATTGTTGTGCCATTTGATTCTTACGGGGTCCCTACGGATGATGTCGCAGGGTTACTTGGCCAGATTCTAGGCCAGCTAGCAGCGGAGCCCATTTTCCTTCCCATTTCATATGACGATTGGACAAATATGCCTCCAAGTTGAAAAAATGAAGTGTTTGATTCTCAAATCAGTGTAAATTTATTACATTATGGTTTAATTGAATTACATGTTATTAATATATTCAAAATGAATTTCTGTATACAGATGTTCTTCCACATTACTGTTGCTGATGTGATATCACAGAAGTAGATGTTGAAAAATCTAGGTAAGAAGTGGAAATATTTTAAATGGAGATTGTGGTGTGATGTCAACGATGCTTCATTGACAGTGCTGAAAATGAATGAGAAGCTACCCAGTGGGGTACCAAAAGAGTAGTGGAAAGTGTTTGTTGACATGCATCGGGATCAGAAGCAGATGGTATTGAAATATATATATTATTATATTATCCTCATTTTACATTTATACATGTATATGAAAAGGACATGACATTCAATACATCAGTATTAAATTTCATTTTATTTATTTCAGGATCTCTCAAGACAGGATGCGTCAAACCGAGTAAAGAAAGTCACCCTGCACACCGCGGGCTCAAAAAGTTTTTCTAGAAGTCGAAAGACATTGGTAATCTTTTAATTAGGTTAAATATTTATAAGACAATATTATCTGTTTAATATATTGAATTTTTGTTTTATCTTTGATTAATGCAGTCACAGAGTTTAGGCCATGAAGCATCCAGAACTGAACTGTGGTTGGATGTTCACAAGAAATCAGATGGATGTTTTGTTAATGAGCCTACTAAAGAAGTTGGGGTATGAAGTCAATTTTTTTATCATAATAACTTATTATCAGTTTTTACTATGTTAATATATATTGATATTTGATTTATAGTTCAAAATTAAATAACTATGGGATGTCAAACCTGCGCATTCCTACTTTGTCTCCCAGGATAACCCGGTTGCTAAAGTCCTTGGGAAGGAGCATCCTGTGAGAGTGCATGGGATGGGTTTGGGACCCGTGACATCTGAGGTTTTTAGCAGGCCACCGGGGATAGCTGCTGCATCTACTCCTGACTTTAGTCATCCCATACCCGGAGATTCTAAGAAATAGATTGTTTCTTTACAAAACACAGTTCACCAGCAGGGGGATCAGATATCTGCATTACAGAAATAGTTGACTGAAATATGTCAGCAGATGAGTAGATATGCCCCCGGTGGGAGTGCATCGATTGGTTGTATGCAGGTAAATCACATAAAATCAAAATAATTTAGTTTTCTAACTTTCATTGGATTTATGTTTTAATATAAATATGCAACCGTATTTAATTTTTAATATAATGTTCTTATAGGTGACTGTTGACGCTCCTTTCGTCACAGAATCTAAAAATCGGAAAAGGGGAATATCTGAGTCCAATGTGATTCATCCTTTGAATAAACATCAAAAATCGACAAAGGGATGAACAAGGAGAACATTGCCCATAGGTTGCGCAAGTTCCCTCATGGTTGCGCAAGTACACTTGCGCGCCACCTAGTGGTCGTGCAAGTACTTGCGCGATGCCTTATGGTCGTGCAAGTGACTTGCGCGACCTAAGTGATAACCGCCCGGTAACCACCCAGGGTCTTCTTTTGCCTATAAATAGACCTTGTGGGCCCCCCATTCGGGAGGATCTTTTTCCAGAAACTCGGATTGAAGCTCCCGACGCCCAAGTCTCTTCTCAAAGCTTCTGGAACACTTCTAAGGTAATTTCTTACCTAGAACGAAAGATCTAAAGAGAAGAAGGAAGGCCTAAGTGTTGAAACTGATCAAACACTTGCGCGCCGACTTATTTCCTTCAATATAACTTGCGCGTCCCTTCTTTGGAAGAACCTCGAGAACATTATAAAGGGTTTAAAAAAGAGTCGCTCAAGTATTTCAAGGCTGGTTGAAAATCGCGCAAGTACACTATGTGTCGCGCAGGTATACCTGCGCGACCAATACTTGCGCGCCCACGGAAGACTTGCGCGCCTTGCAAGACTTGCGCGCCCCTATCTTTTTGGGTGCCCATCTTGCCCATTTTTACCCCTATTAAGCCATTTCACCTTTCCTTTTCAATATTCAGTCTTCAAGACACTCTTCAAAGCCATTTATGGCATGATTTCTTGATTTGACTTTCTTATCTGAAAGGAATTCTGTGGAATCTCTCTCAAAGTATAGTGATTTAAATATCCTTATGTCACTAAAATACGGAGAGTTCATTCATTCAACCTCATCCTTTAAGATGAGAGAATCCTAACCTGGGTCTCCTTTTCAGGAATAATCCCCAGTGATAAAACCTTTAATCTAGGCATCTTCCTCAGGAGTAAGCCCCAAATTCTTAAAGTTCCCAATCTTGGGCATCCTCCTTAGGAGTAAGCCCCAATCAAGTCCTTTAATCTTGGGCATCTTTCTTAAGAATAAGACCCAAACCTTAATCCCTAACCTGGGTCTCCTTTTTCAGGAATAAGACTCAGTCATAACCTTGGGCTTCCTTTTAAAGAATAAGCCCCAAGTCTCCTAACCTGAGTCTCCTTTTTCAGGAATAAGACTCAGTCATAACCTTGGGTCTCCTTTTCAGGAATAAGCCCCAAGTTTCCTTAAATTTCTCTTAACCAGTTATAATTTACCTTTGATTTGGGTTTCCTTTTCATGAGTAAAACCCAATCATAAGTCCCCTCCTAACTTGGGCATCCTCCTTAGGAGTAAGCCCCAAGATTAGAGTATTCAAATCTCCATGAAACACATATAACATTATGGACCCTGTTCATGGATTTTCTCCCTAAAAGTAAATCCTAAACCTTCATCTATCTGGTCAGTCATCCATACATAAGCCCCAAACAAATTCTTATGATTGCATCTTTTATGGCACAATTGTCTAAATTTTTACCAATACCTCTTGTTTCTCACACCGAGCATGACTCACGTGAGCTTAGAGTGTAAAAGTAATTATGACATTCATCTTTGAGCCATCAATCATAAACATCATACTCCATAACTCGAACTACGTGGGTTCTGATTCCTTTTCCAAAACAAAGGATACGTAGGTAGCCCATTTATGGGTTCGATCCCAACTTTGAAATAATCTCTGTCCTTCTGAATGACGATAAACTTCAAGTGCCCCACTGAGTGGCTTTAAAACCAGACTGGTCATCATAATGACCAAGAGACTTTTATATAAATGTTTTGAAGGATACCATTGACCAAGAATCTCTAAACAGATATAGATGATTCTCTATTGATGAAGAACCTCGAATACATATAAAAGATTCTCTAAATTTCTTGCATATTTAATCATTGATTTTTAAAACTAAAGGAAAGCACATTTTATACTTGGTAATGTAATAAGGATTCACGAACATAACTTAAATCTATAAAGAGAGTCCCGGAGTAGACAATAATTCCCCTCAAAAAGGTGTGATGAGTCCGACCTCCCATCCTCTCGACCAATGAAAATTCCTAAGCCTCATTAGTCCACAAGCTAATGAGTGCCTGCCTTTGGAAAGTAGGTCCAAACGGATGTGGAATCATTGGATGTTTCCGGTTCTACGAACAAACCCGTTAGAAACCGATCGGAACGTTTGAATCTCCCGTCCAGGAGGTCATCCCCGGATTCCATGTGAAACAAAAATGGTGAACCCGACGTGAATCCTTAACCAAGTTAAAGTGATGTTCTTCTTATTTGTTAGGCCCCTTGGGCCAACAAAGCAATCATTGACATGTGATCATCCAAAAGATGCAGTGGCCGGATTCATCTTGATTATGTCTGTTACATGGAACAGGAACTCTTTTCTCAAGATCTTCTGCAAAATGGCTTTCCTTAAATTCACCCCTGTGAATACTGCTGCTGTGAACACCTCTACTGTGAGGTCTGCTGCTGTGAAAACCAATGCTGCTACTCCTGCTGGAACGTCATCCGCCCTGAGGATGACATCACCAACTCAGCGTCTTCAACGCTGGGTTTCTAATGCACTGGTTAAGGAGTATCGTCGCAATGGTACTATCCCAACTCTGGAGGCCGCTCGTCAAGCCCTCCAAGTTAACAACTCTACCTGGTCGTCCGGACAACGGCGGCCAGCAATCAAGAAGCAGGCGGTGCTGACTACCGTCTCTAACCGTTTCGGGTCGTTATCCCCGGAACGCAATTTCCATTCACTCCCTTACTCTGAGGAAGTGAATGAGCAGGTCCCGCAGGACCTTAATTCAAAAAGACAAGAGTCCTTCTCAAGAGCTCCCATCAACAATCGCCGCCAGACTCGTGCGGTAGTGCGCCCTCAACATGATGAGGGTACCGACTCCAGGCATTCAGCTCAGGTTCCTCGAACCCGAGCAGGCAAGATGAACCGCCAGAGACGGAATCCGGTTAATAATAAGCAGGTTGTCATCCCTGCCATCTCCGGAGAAGTCCACCAACCTAACTTGGTGGCAAACAACGAGCAGGCATACACACCTGTTCGTTTTAATTCCGCTGTCCAGGAGGCTCGTCTGACAGCATCAAGCCTATCCCGCTAGGCAATTCCGGCAGAGTACCATAGGCAGGAACATACACCTGCTTATACATCACCAGTTAGTCAGCAGGCTCTTCTGACTACATATGATGGATCTCGTCAACCGCGTTTGGCGAAGTGTAATCAGCAGGCACATACACCTGCTAATACTAATCAGGCCTACCAACAGTCTCGCTTGGTAGCGCCCGGAGAAGTCAGTCGGAAAGTCCCGACGACAAACAGGAGGCAGACTCAACTCTCTGCCTCCACACTTGAGTACTGTCAGGATTCACTGACAGGAAAAGGAGGACAGGAGAAGGCACATACACCTACTCCAAGCCTGGAATGGACGTATATCCCCGTTCCGGCGGCTGAAGTCACCAAACATATTTTGTCAATGGTGAAAGAACAAAAGCAAATTCCTGCTCATATTCTGGATGCTTGCCAGGATATTATAACAGCTTCAGCATCATCTCAGGGACAGACACATAAATCTATCCCTAGCAATGGAGTGACACATCAACGATTCACTCCAGAACAGACACACACATCTGTTCCAGTCCAAGAGGGTTATGGGGCATACTCCCCCATATCATACGGACAACCAAGTCAGGCACATACACCTGATTTGAGTGGAGATCGTCAGCGTAACCTGACCATCTTTCCTGATCAGGCACATACACCTGCTCAGAGCAATCACTTTCGTCATCAAGTGGTTTCTAAAGAGAGTAAGAAGGCATCTATGAAAAAGATTCGCCCAGCACAGTCAGAAGATCAAAGGCCAATCTGCAACAAGGCCTTGCTCGATGCTGGAGTTCTTGAAGCCCTCAGACATTTATCTGTTGGAATTCAAGATTCTACTCCCTCAGTTCCCAATAACGGGAACATTAATTCTGAAGGTTTTCAACAGACACTTCCTCATGAAGACTTGCTTCATGAAAATTCGGTCAATCTTGAAGTTTCTTCTTCAGATGAGAGCCATAGGAACCCTCTGTGTGGTCAGAAGACCAAGGAGCAAGAGATTTCATCTTTTGTTGTAACCCATCATGACGGTCCTCCTCATGGTGATGAACTTCGCTGCGAAAGTCCTCTCCGCAGTAGTGATTCACGTTGTCTCGAAAATTCTTCAGAAGGCAATGTAGTGACGAGAAAGCCCTCCTATCTCGAGGCACTTGCAAACGTAAAACCAGTCATGTCTGATGCTTTACTATCGGCAGGTGAAACTCTTTCTCCATCAGAAGATAGCCTGGGGTTCAGGTTATTCTCCGAACCATCCCTGGGTCATTCATCTTCCAGCATGAATAGTGATTTCTCTACCAATCTTGTTGAATCCGATGAAGCAACAAGGAAACACCAATTCTGGTCCAAACAGGTAGAAGAATCTTCATTTAATGATAAAGAGGAAATGCTGAACATGAGGAAAAAACTGGCAAAAGGTGAAGTACCAGTCATGTTTTGGCCTTTGGCTGACTCCCAGTACGACATTCCAAAGATGTTGACGGATGATGGAATCCATGATATTCGTCTCAACATATGGAAAACTCTTTGTCAATTAAAGAAGAAGGTATTATCTTACGATGAATATGAAAATCATCTTAAGATAATAGAAGGGTTACAACGCCAGATTGATTTGGCATCTCTATCAGTCTCTCGGTATCCGAAGGCTGAAAAGCAACAGAGAACCCTTCAACGTTCATGCCTTGGCGCACTAAGAAAATTGCGTCAGTTAATTGCCAATGCTCCATCTGATGTTCATATCAGAGGATGGGGTGTTCACGGAGCACTACATTTCACAGTGCTTTCCAGTCAGCAAAGCCCGCCGAAAATGGTCTCATGCAATGTTATTGCCCATGGCCGGCCATAGTCAATGGGCTTTGTTCATAATCAAAAGCTTGCTAAAGAACAAGCTTCAACTAGTTCCTCTCAAAATCAAGTATATAGAGAACAGGTTGTTGAATTGCTCCTACATCAAGTAGGAGAGAATATTGCACAAGCCTCTCGTCTGGAGCAAACACGTCATCAAATGACAGAAGTTTCGGAAATCATCCAACGGTCTATTGAACCAGGTGATAAAAGTGGATACAAGTTAATGTATCCAGCTAATTTCCGAACTAAGATTCGCAAGATCAAGAGAGATTTTAAGAAGATCTCAGACATAGCATGTCAAGATACACCCCAGCTTGCTAGACTGGGGACTTCTCTAACCCAACCCTCAGAGTCAACAAATGGGATTCGAGGAGTTGAGCGGAAGCAGCAGGAACATCCCCATTTTACCGGACTGGGGACTTTTTCAAATCCTCAATCCATCCCTTAGAGAAAGTCAGTATTCTTTCGATTAGGGAATAAGCCTCAAGAGGAACGAAGAGCCAAGCTGTCAGGAGATTCTCTCCAAGTAACGGTTCTCCAAGAAATTCCTGAGGGATCAAGTCAACGGAATGCCATGTCTCATCATGGACATGGAAGGAGACAATATCACAGAAATGTTGATAGAAAGGATTCCATGCAATATGCATCCATTAATGTCATCAATGTCATTGCTGCAGATTCACCAGATGAGGCTCAATCAGAGGGATCAGACGAAGAGGTTCCTGCTCAAGAAGTCGCGCACACAGACCTAAATGAAGAAGGTGTGTGCACACGTAATCAAAGGATTACCCAAAATCTGGGTATTCCTTCAAGTAACCCACTTCTCCCTCTCCGAAAAGGATCTAATAAGGGGAAAGGAAAGAATCAGGTTACTTATCACCCTTTCTCTGAAGGAGGTCAATCGCTCTCATTAGAGCAAAGGTTTGCACAACAGGAGGAAGAAATGAAAGAATTAAGAAGGTTGAATGCAGAACTACTTCAGAGTAGTCTTCTTCTTAAGAATGCTGAATTCCGACAGCTGAAGGAATTTGTTGTAACTACTGAGATGGATCAAGAATATCCTCCTTTATCAGTACACCCACAGAGGTCTAATCCTACGGGTCAAACGCAACAACGGTTGGTAGCACTACCATCAGTTGCAGCACCAACCACCACGTCTGTCCAAGCTCCATTCATTGCACCTACCCAAAACCAAGTTCAACCTGATGTTTCTCAAAAGTTAATAACTACTATTGAGTCATTAACAGCTCGGTTAGAAACTATGGAAGGGAAACGGGCGCAAGTTCAACCTGAAAAGAAAGTTTACCCTGAATGGGTAGATTCAATTTCTCCTCCATCCAGTTTTGGAAACCCTATTTTCCCTACTTTCAATGGATCAGGCGACCCTGAACAACATTTGACGCATTACGTGTCTTGTTGTGATCCTATGATGGGAACTCCAGAGCAGCAAGAAGCAGTGAAACTCAGATGCTTCGTACGAACCTTGCAAGGACCAGCTTTTGTCTGGTATACAAGCTTGCAATCCCGGTCAGTCATCGGATGGGAGGATCTTCGTCAAAAATTCCTTCTTCAGTTTAGCTCAACTTTGCCAAAAACGACAGTTTTTGATCTTACAAACTGCAAGCAAAGGTAAAATGAAAGAGTCTCTGATTTCATTGCTCGTTGGAAGGGATTAACGTATTCCTTGAGTTTAGCACTCCCTCGGGAGGAACTGTTGCCAATCTATGTGGCAAATTTGCGTGACGAATTACGCACACCATTGATCCCTGTGAAATACACAGGAGGGTTTCGAGACCTTACTTCAATCGCTCAACAGATTGAAGATTCCCTTATACAGGCTAAGGTTAAATCTCGTGTAATTCCATCAGCTCCAATAAGAAGAATGGGTAAAGCAGAAACTGCTACAGTTATGCTTAAACAGGCACTTGTACCTATTTCTACTTCAAATCCTTCATCTTCTCGAAGGGCTCCACCTCCTGAACGCCAACAACAAAGGCTGTTTCGTCCAAATGATCAAAAAGATCAACGACGAAAAAAATTTGAGGATATGAAGAGTAAAACATACTCTTTCCGAAGTGAGCAAGTTCCTGGTTACTTCATTTCAGCTCTGGAAAATAATTTGGTTCAATTACCAGTGCCGAAGAGGCCAAACAAGGAAGGAGATGAAGACCGTCCCAATTATTGTCCCTTTCATCAAATGTTGGGGCATCCCATCCAGGAGTGTTTTGTCTTTAAAGACCTCCTGCAAAAGATGGTCGACTTGGGACAAGTCAAATTGAAGGGTTCTTCAGCTCATGTAGCGTGTATTACCGCTACAGATCCAGAGGAAGGAGGTGAGTGGCAGGAAGTCAAAAGAAAAACTACGAAAAAATATGATGATTGGATGGTCAGAAAGACAATCAATCGGACCCATTCCATTTTGTGAACACAATTGAAGAAGCCAATTGTGTCTCCTAAAAAAGCTGCAGTAAAGCCTCCATCAAAAGACAAATCCTCAAAAGGGCAGTGCAATTCAAAGAAGAAAGAGGAATCAGGAGAAGATGAGTATGTAGTAAAGCCTAAATTGTCTTTGACTCTGGCAGATTTCATGCCATCTACTTCGAAGCCACGGGCACCGTCCCACCAAACGGCACAGCCTAAACAGGCTAACCAGGCAGAGTCTTTATCAGACGAAGAGTTAATCTTTAGTTCTGTTAATATGATTCAATTAACAGATTCATATTCCAGTCTTGATGAGCCTGAATTCCCTGTATCAAATAAGGGAACCCGAGGAAGTTCTAGAGGTTCAGGATATAGGGGAAGACGTGGATCTTTCCGAAGCCACTACTCTAATTCTACCCCTGCTAGCACTATATATGCAGCAGAAACTCGTGGTAGAGCCCTTCAGCGAGCTCAAAAATAACAAGCAAGTTCTTCTGCCAATGGCCAACTCAGCTTCGGCACAGTTATTTTGGAAGACCGATTAAAAGTTCCATCTTCTTTATCTCAGCAAGTAAATGGATCTAATCAGTCTAATTTTCCAAAACCAAGGATGTTGCCAACTTCAATACAAGATGCATCAGCTTCCAAAGCATCTGCTTCCAAGTTACCTGCTAAACCACATATTCCTATTGGTAAACGCAGACCTCTAGATCAAAAATATGATATATTGAAACACTTGGCCCAAGTACCAGCCAAGTTATCAATTTTGGATGCTTTGAATCTGTCAAGAGATCTTCGGGAAGCACTCATCGAATCTTTGTCAAGTCCTCAGGAGTTTGAAGCTGAAATTGCTGCAGCTGAAATCTATCACATAGAGAATAATCCTGCAGAATTCCATGCAGTAATATCTTTTACTGATAAAGATGAAGATGATGTTGTGCATGGGCACATAAAACCTTTGTACTTATCTGGAAAAGTCAATGGTATAGATGTTCGAAGAGCTATCATTGACAATGTTTCAGGAGTCAACCTCATGCCCATTCGTACACTTCGTCGATTGGGCCTCACGGAATCTGATTTATCTCCTTCTACGAGGATGTTGCAAGGATATGATAAAAATGAACAAGAACCACTGGGAGAAGTTACACTCAGAACTCAATTTGGAGATCTTGTTTCCAATTCAGATTTCATGATTGTTGATCAAGACTCAGCTTTCAATATCTTGCTTGGAAGACCCTGGCTACATCAGCATGCAGCTATTCTGTCATCATACCATCAATGTCTCAAATACTGTTTCGATGGTCAAGTTGGAACATTGTATGGTGATAAGGCCCCGTTCAAGACAAGTGAGTCTCACTACATTGAGGAGGAATTTTATCACATGAAGGGAAGAGAAAAATCTACAATGAAGGAAATTACCAAAGTTAATGCTCCATATGGTTTGGAAAAAATTCCAATAAATCCATTTTCACATGTGAGTACAGATTATGTGTTACCTATCAGTCAAATTGACAAAATAGGCCCAAATCAAAATACTCTTATGGAAAGATCCATAATGTCAATTACGGCAATCGATCCAGACAACATGGGAGAAATTGGTAACTTACCAAGCAGTGATGAAAGCATAAGTGGTGACGTTTTCATTTCGTCTGCTGAAATCCAACAAGTCTATACTTCGCTAATCAGGCCATAAGAAGTTATAACAACACCAGAGGTGAATATTGATGTCGATTCTCAATCCATCATCTCCTCTTTATTTCCCAAAGAAGACCCTTTATCATCAATAGGGTCGGAAATGGAAGCTTCTTCTTCAAAATGTGAAAATTTTGACATCTCTTATGATCATGAGAATTTCGTTTTTTCATCTACTTTGCAAGTAGAAACGGAAGAAATAACACATGATGAAGAGGAATAGGAAGGTCTTAGAGATGCTCCTCCAGCATTTGAAGAGGGTATCTCTACCACTGTGGATGAACTCAGAGAAGTAAATCTGGGTACAGAGAAAGATCCACGCCCCACTTTAATTAGTGCGGCCATGACCCTTGAAGAGCAAGAGATGTATATTTCTTTTCTAAAGAAAAATAAAGATATTTTTGCTTGTAATTATACAGAGATGCCTGGCCTTGATCCTGATGTTGCCACCCATCATTTGGGTTTGCCAAAAGAACATCGAGGATTCAAGCAAGCCGCGAGAAGAACACACCCAACCTATGCTTCCAAAATCGAGGCTGAAGTGGATAAGCTTATCAAAGCTAACTTCGTCAGAGAAGTTCAATATCCCAAATGGTTGGCTAATATTGTCCCTGTAAAGAAGAAGAACGGACAAATTAGGGTTTTCATCGATTTCAGAGATCTTAATCGATATTGTCCTAAAGATGATTTCCCAGTTCCGATTACAGAACTCTTAATTGATGCGACGGCTGGCTATGAAGTACTTTCTTTCATGGATGGATATTCTGGATATAATCAGATCCGAATGGCCCCAGAAGATGAGGAATATACAGCCTTCAGAGCTCCTCAAGGTGTGTTTTGTAACCGGGTGATGCCATTTGGTTTAAAGAATGCAGGTGCAACATACCAACGCGCCATGCATCGTATCTTCAAACCTTTTCTAGGGAAGTTTGTTGAATGCTTGTAGATGATTTGGTGGTTAAATCCAAACAACGTTTTGATCACTTGGCTGATTTGGAAGTCATATTCCACAAGCTTCGACAACATAATTTGAAGATGAACCCCTTAAAATGTGCTTTTGGGGTGACCTCAGGAAAATTCCTTGGCTTTGTTGTACGCCATCGTGGTATTGAAGTCGATCCTGAGAAGACCAAATCAATCCTTGGTATGTCACCTCCTCAGAATTTGAAAGAATTAAGAGGACTTCAAGGACACTTAGCCTATATCCGGTGTTTCATCGCCAATTTGGCAGGCAAAAGTTTACCCTTTACCAAATTATTGAAGAAATGAGTCACTTACCAGTGGACTGAAGAATGTCAAGAAGCATTTGATGTTCTCAAGAAATACCTCTTGAGTCCACCAGTACTCATGCCACCTGTGGAGGGTAGGCCTCTTATCCTCTATGTGACAGCTTTAGAGCGATCATTGGGTGCCTTTCTCGCTCAAAAGAATGATGTTGGGAATGAAAATAGTCTCTACTATCTCAGTAGAACTATGCTTGAAGCAGAAACCCGGTATTCGAGTATTGAAAAGTGCTGCCTAGCATTAATCTTTGCAGTTCGGAAACTGAGACACTACCTGCAACATCACGAGGTCCAATTGGTATCTCGTAATAATCCACTCAAATTCATCCTTAGTCGTCCAATGCTTACAGGACGTCTGGCAAGATGGGCGGTTATTCTACAGCAGTTCGACATTCAGTATGTGTCTCAAAAGGAAATTAAGGGCCAAGCTCTGGCTGATTTCCTGGCTGAACATCCTTCAGTGGAAGACACGTGTTCAGATATCGAACTCCCTGATGAGGAATTTTTCTCTATTCAAGAGAGTCCTCAAACATGGGAAATGTATTTTGATGGTGCTTCTAGAAGTCCAACAGGGAAGAAAATGGAAAATCCTAAATTCAACAAAGTTGGTTTAGGAATTGTGCTCATTTCTCCAGATAAGGCAGTGTTACCTTATTCCTTTTTGTTGTGGGAAGGTGGTACCAATAATGAAGCTGAATACCAAGCTCTCATTACAGGCTTGGAGTTAGCGCTTCAAGCATAAGTGAATCACTTAAAGGTGAAAGGTGATTCAGACCTGGTAATCAAACAAGTCAATGGGGATTATGCCATCAGAAAACAAGAATTAATCCCTTTGTATGATTACGTCAGAGAGTTAATGTCAGAATTCCCTTCAGAACCGACATTTTCTTATGTCCCAAGATCACAAAATGCTCAAGCTGATGCACTGGCTAATATAGCCACAGCTTTAGCAGATCCAAATCGGGACGAGACAACCATCTGTATTGACCACCGTCGTGCAATTTCAACTTATGTTCAAGTCAGAACAGAGGAAATTAATGAAATTAGTCCCATTCCTGAACCGTATGGTCATACTATAGGATGGATGTCACCTATCAAGGAATACCTTCAAAATGGAACACTTCCACCTGATAGAGCCGAGAAGGAACAAATTCGGCGACGTGTGGTAAATTTTACTATTTATGATGGTCCAAACCACCTCGAGAAAATTCTCTACAAACGTGGTTTTGATGGAGTTCTCTTCAGATGTATTGATGGTGAAGAGACAATGGCTGTCATAAAAGAAGTGCATGCAGGAGTCTGTGGTGCCCACCAGTCTGGACATAAACTGTCTGATCAAATTCGAAGGCTTGGATACTTCTGGCCTTCAATGATACAAGATTGTGTTAATTTCACAAGGAAGTGTCATTCATGCCAAGTATATGCCAACTTCATTCATCAACCTCCAGAGTTGCTTCATACAGCTAAATACTCATGGCCATTTTCCACATGGGGAATGGATGTGGTGGGACCTTACCCTTCAGCTACGGCCAAGCAGTTTAAGTACATTCTTACTGCTACTGATTTCTTTTCCAAATGGGCAGAGGCAGTACCTCTCAAAGAAGTCAGTTCTAAATGCATTGTTAGCTTCATCAAGTCAAACATCATTACTAGATTTGGTGTCCCTCATGCCATATTGACGGACAACGGCACCAACTTCTGTTCTTCTGAGGTAAAGAAATTGTATCAAGAATACAACATTAAGTCCAACCATTCATCTCGATATCATGCAGCGGCTAATGGCCAGATAGAGGCCTTCAACAAGACTCTTTCAAATATACTGCAAAAGATGGTGGATAAAGATAAGAGGTCATGGCCTGATAAACTCTTTCATGCTTTATGGGCTTATTGGACTACCACTCGCAATGCAACGTGGTCTACTCCATATTCATTGGTATATGGAACAGAAGCAGTCTTGCCAATTGAAGTTCAATTTCCCTCACTCAGAATAGCCATTTGTGATCAGTTATCAATAGATGAGCAATCCCAAAAGCGGTTGAATGAATTGGAACAGTTAGATGAGAAAAGATTGTGCACTTTGCACCACTTGGAAATCTATCAGAATCGGATAGCACGAGCTTTTAACAAAAAAGTTCGTCTTCGTTCATTCATTCAGGGAGAATTGGTATTGGTTCTCAGAGCACCAATGATACCAGGAAAGAAGCCTCCCAAGCTTGAACCAAAATGGGAAGGACCTTATTCAATACATAAGGTCTACTCTAATGGAGCGTATTCTCTGATCTCAAGGGATGGAGAACACATCACGACTCCAACTAATTCCAGATTTCTGAAGAAGTATTTTGTATAAACACAAAATATTGTTCCCAGATCCAAAACAATCACATTAGATCATACTTTTGTCCTACATGACATTAAACTGTTATTATGTCCTATCTACATGACATTAAACTGTACAGAAGATCCTATATTTTGTCCTACATGACATTAAACTGTTATTATGTCCTATCTACATGACATTAAACTGTACAGAAGATCCTATATTTTGTCCTACATGACATTAAACTATTATTGTGTCCTAGAAACATGACATTAAACTGTGTGGCACTTCCAACGTCCAGCATGACGTTAAACTGTAAAAAGTCCCCAGAACTGATATCCTCATATTGGTTCACCTTAGTCCTAACTACATGACTTTAAACTGTACAGCACCAGATCGTCCTTGCTATATGACGTTAAACTATACAGCAATGGTCCAGTATGACTTTAAACTGCAACTTCGTCCCACACGACATTAAACTGTGAAAAAGTTCCCTAAACTGTCCAGCATGACCTTAAACTGCATCATCCCTGGTCCATGTATATGACCATAAACTATTTGCAAATCCCTTATGTCCAGCAAGACGTTAAACTGTGACGTCCTAAACTACATGACGCTAAACTGTATAAAAGTCCCTCACGTCCGGAAAGACGTTAAACTATATAATCATCAAAGGTCCAGCATGACATTAAACTGCACCATCCACGGTCCATGCATATGACCTTAAACTATTCGCACTTTCATCCAACATGATATAAATGGTGTGTTATTTTGTCCTTACGGCATGACATTAAACTGCACAGTCCCCCTTTCGTCCAATATGACGTTAAACTATTTTATCCCCATCGTCCTAACTACATGACGCTAAACTGTACAGAAAATACTTGATAGGTCCTGCATGACATTAAACTGTATTTTGTCCCTGCTACATGACACTAAACTGTGCAGCACCAATAGTCCTAACTGCAAGACTTTAAACTGCATAGTCCCTTTTTTAGGTCCTACATGACATTAAACTGTATTTTGTCCCTGCTACATGACACTAAACTGTGCAGCACCAATAGTCCTAACTGCAAGACATTAAACTGCATATTCCCTTTTTTATGTCCTACATGACATTAAACTGTACATCGTTAAGGTTGTTATTACCTCTTGTTTCTCACACCGAGTATGACTCACGTGAGCTTAGAGCGAACATCAACCATAACACTCCCTTTGGGCCACTAACCATGTGTAAGTCCCAACAATATTTTTTATTAGATCATTGACCACAAGAACAACTTGATCATTGATTCATTCTTTAATTGAACTACACGAACTTTGATCCTTGCCCTCCAGGCTGGGTATGTAGGCAACCTCACCAGGTTCAAGCCCAAAAACAATCTCTTCACATTGGTTCACCACCATCTCATATGATGTTGATTCGTGAAACCGCCCCTGGAATCAATATCTTTACATTGATTCACTTTCGTCCTTGTTATATGACGTTAAACTATACAACACTTTTGTCCGGTACGACAATAAACTACAATATTCTTTGATTTCCTCATTTGAGAGAGAACTATTATTGACATTGATTTTTCAATCATGGTTTTCATTTTCAAAAGACTACGTGCATACATGGTAATGCCTGAACTTTTTATCTTAGGTTAAACCATCATTGCACTAAAGTCCCCTTTCACCCTTCACATGTACGAACCAAATTTGTACTAAGGGTAATTCTAGAACTGCGTGGACTTGATTCCCATCCTTATGGGATACGTAGGAACATTCGAGTATCCCTCGAATCCAGTCCCAAGTCTTTTGGGCCTAACCCCAAATTTCACTTTCAGTCCCTTGGCTGAAAAGTCCTCATGAAAACACACACTGTGTATTCATTATTATGGTCCGAATTCTATGACCCTAAACTAAGATCACTCATACTTTCGTCCTGCACGACGTTAAACTGCATTTCAAGAACTACGTATGGCTTGATTCTCATTCTTATGAGATACATAGTGAAGTCCAAAATTTCAATTCAGGACCCAGCCCCAACATGATTATGCTTTTCATTGACCTATGTATCTCTATATACATTGGAAAATACCCATCTTTATGTATTATAATCCTAACCTTAAATATTTTCAGATCTTCATAACCCTTTTCATGACTTCTAGTCACAAAAATGTCAAACTTCTGAGAATTCTTTTGCCTGACTATGCAGCACGTGCCCATAGGTGGCCTTGCATAAACAGTCCACATAACAGACTTGTCAGCCGAAAGATGCTATTTATTTGACCATGCAGCCAATTCCCTTAGGTGGCCCTGCATATTTCAACCCCTTAACGGGTTTGTTAAATAATGGTAACTTCATTCTTGGGAAGAATGCCTCTTTTGTCCTTATTTGTCTTAAACAACAGTATGTAGGGATCCGCAAAAAAATAGCCATCCTTAACATATTTGTCCCATATCCTTTTTCATGATATGAAAGTATTCAAGTCTATGGTTTATTCTTCTTCCCTACGTTTGGGTCAGACCTTCGTAGGAGTGATATTCATCCGGTTCTTCAATATTCTTGTTCGGAAATATCTTCTCCATATTCAAGTACCTCTTTCCATACAACAAACTCTATACTTTAGAAAATTTGAATCTCCATAAACTTTCACTGGCTTTTAGCACTAGGAAAGTAAATTTTTGGGAGTTCTTTTTCCTGACTATGCAGCACGTGCCCATAGGTGTCCTTGCATAAACAGTCCACATAATAGACTTGTCAGCCGAAAGATACTATTTATTTGACCATGCAGCCAATGCCCATAGGTGGCCCTGCATATTTCAACCCCCTAACGGGTTTTGTTAAATAATAGTAACTTCATTCTTGGAAACTACTTCTTCTAATGCCTTTTAGCTCTTTTTCATATCATTCCTCAGATTCAAATATTCTTAAGCCATAGTTTACATATTTTCCCTCATACTGGAGTATGGTAATATGTTTTCAGATGAACTTTCAAGTAATTGTGTCAATTCTAATCCATTTTGGTCAAAGCTATTTCGACCTTAAACATTAGCCCCTTTATGTCCGGCATGCATGACTTGAAACTGCCCACAAAAGACAAAGGAACTCTGAATAAAATTCAAGTTCAAGCACACTTGCACACTGCCCTCTGTGCCCTAAAGTCTTGTGCGCCCCCTTTTCCTTTGGATGGATTCAATTTCCTCAGAGTCAAATCCTCATTTCTCTCCGGATCCAACTCTGAGGGGGGACTTTTGTTGACGCTCCTTTCGTCACAGAATCTAAAAATCGGAAAAGGGGAATATATGAGTCCAATGTGATTCATCCTTTGAAGAAACATCAAAAATCGACAAAGGGATGAACAAGGAGAACATTGCCCATAGGTCGCGCAAGTTCCCTCATGGTCGCGCAAGTACACTTGCGCGCCGCCTAGTGGTCGTGCAAGTACTTGAGCAATGCCTTATGGTCGTGCAAGTGACTTGCGCGACCTAAGTGATAACCGCCCGGTAACCGCCCGGTAACCGCCCAGGGTCTTCTTTTGCCTATAAATAGACCCTGTGGGCCCTCCATTCGGGAGGATCTTTTTCCAGAAACTCGGATTGAAGCTCCCGACACCCAACTCTCTTCTCAAAGCTTCCGGAACACTTCTAAGGTAATTTCTTACCTAGAACGGAAGATCTAAAGAGAAGAAGGAAGGCCTAAGTGTTGAAACTGATCAAACACTTGCGCGCCGACTTATTTCCTTCAATATAACTTGCACGTCCCTTCTTTGGAAGAACCTAGAGAACATTCTAAAGGGTTTAAAAAAGAGTCGCTCAAGTATTTCAAGGCTGGTTGAAAATCGCGCAAGTACACTATGTGTCGCCCAGGTATACCTGCGCGACCAATACTTGCGCGCCCACGGAAGACTTGTATGCCTTGCAAGACTTGCACACCCCTATCTTTTTGGGTGCCCATCTTGCCCATTTTTACCCCTCTTAAGCCATTTCACCTTTCCTTTTCAAGATTCAGTCTTCAAGACACTCTTCAAAGCCATTTATGGCATGATTTCTTGATTTGACTTTCTTATCTGAAAGGAATTCTATTGAATCTCTCTCAAAGTCCAGTGATTTAAATATCCTTATGTCACTAAAATACGGAGAGTTCATTCATTCAACCTCATCCTTTAAGATGAGAGAATCCTAACCTGGGTCTCCTTTTCAGGAATAATCCCCAGTGATAAAACCTTTAATCTGGGCATCTTCCTCAGGAGTAAGCCCCAAATTCTTAAAGTTCCCAATCTTTGGCATCCTCCTCAGGAGTAAGCCCCAATCAAGTCCTTTAATCTTGGGAATCTTTATTAATAATAAGCCCCAAACCTTAATCCCTAACCTGGGTCTCCTTTTTCAGGAATAAGACTCAGTCATAACCTTGGGCTTCCTTTTAAAGAATAAGCCCCAAGTCTCCTGACCTGAGTCTCCTTTTTCAGGAATAAGACTCAGTCATAATCTTGGGTCTCCTTTTCAGGAATAAGCCCCAAGTTCCCTTAAATTTCTCTTAACCAGTTATAATTTACCTTTGATTTGGGTTTCCTTTTCAGGGGTAAAACCCAATCATAAGTCCCCTCCTAACTTGGGCATCCTCCTTAGGAGTAAGCCCCGAGATTAGAGTATTCAAATCTCCATGAAGCACATATAACTTTATGGACCCTGTTCATGGATTTTCTCCCTAAAAGTAAATCCTAAACCTTCATCTATCTGGGCAGTCATCCATACATAAGCCCCAAACAAATTCTTATGATTGCATCTTTTATGGCACAATTGTCTAAATTTTTACCAATACCTCTTGTTTCTCACACCGATCATGACTCACGTGAGCTTAGAGTGTAAAAGTAATTATGACATTAATCTTTGAGCCATCAATCATAAACATCATACTCCATAACTCGAACTACGTGGGTTCTGATTCCTTTTCCAAAACAAAGGATACGTAGGTAGCCCATTTATGGGTTCGATCCCAACTTTGAAATAATATTTGTCCTTATGAATGACGATAAACTTCAAGTGCCCCACTGAGTGGCTTTAAAACCAGCCTGGTCATCATAATGACCAAGAGACTTTTATATAAATGTTTTGAAGGATACCATTGACCAAGAATCTCTAAATAGATATAGATGATTCTCTATTGATGAAGAACCTCGAATACATATAAAAGATTCTCTAAATTTCTTGCATATTTAATCATTGATTGTTAAAACTAAAGAAAAGCACATTTTATACTTGGTAATGTAATAAGGATTCACGAACATAACTTAAATCTATAAATAGAGTCCCGGACTAGACAATAATTCCACTCAAAAAGGTGTGATGAGTCCGACCTCCCATCCTCTCGACCAATGAAAATTCCTAATCCTCATTAGTCCACAAGCTAATGAGTGCCTACCTTTGGAAAGTAGGTCCAAACGGATGTGGAATCATTGGATGTTTCCGGTTCTACGAACAAACCCGTCAGAAACCGATCAGAACGTTTGAATCTCTCGTCCAGGAGGTCATCCCCGGATTCCGTGCGAAACAGTGACAACACAAAGTGGAAATGAAGGTGGAGATGGTGACGATGCATCATCAGACCCTGAGTAGTTGTATTGTTGATGTGTTAAACAAAAATGGAAACCATTGGTTTGTATATGTAACATGTTTGGCACGTAGTTTCCACCACATATTTTCATGTCCTAAAATTTCCTTGATTTCTCATGTTTCTTTTTATTTATTTTATTTATTTCTGATGTTTATTTTTATGTATTCATTTCTTGAGTGTGGTATAAATCATTCCATTTAGGTCTATGTTTGAATTGGTAGTCAATATTTTCAATGATTAGGAGTTAAAACCATTGTTGATGTGTTGAACAAATTGGGTCATTTCATAGTGATCAAGGGGATAGTGTTGTGGAAACTTTGGTGAGGCCCATTATTGATGTGTTGAACAAATTGGGTCATTTCTTGTTAAATATGAAATTATAAATAGTAATGAAAGAGTTCATGTGGTATATAGTTAGATTTGAAATTCAAGTGGTGTAAAATCCTTATATAAAGTATTCAATGCTATCAATCAAAATATGGTGATAAAAAGTGGCATTAGAACATATAAAGTGGTACCCAATTGAGGATATGGAAGAAGATAGATTGATGGATACCACTGGAGTTATTAACTTAAGTTCTTGTTTCTTATAATAAGTTCTAGATCATTAGGTTTAAGGGATTTATTTATAACTAATTTCCAAGTTTTAAATTCACTCACTGAAAATCTATAATAAAATGAATCTATATGTGAAATAGGGTTTGAGATTAAAAGAAAATTTAGATTTTTTAAAGACAATTGATATCAAGCATGGAGATATAATGAGGAGTAAAGGGTGAGGTTAAACTAATGTTAAACAAAGATAAAAGTTTAGTGATAAAATGAAAACTTAGTAGCTGAATACAACCCTCAAGTGGTGAACAGAGTCGAGATGTTTGGAGGATAATTTATATGCAGTTGTAAGAGATCAAAGGTTATAAAATAAAATCAACAAGAGGATGATGTTTTATGTAGAGTTCCTTCATAGAGTGGTACTTTATTGATATGACATGGTGTTCAAAGGATGAATTTAGAGTTCTTTCAGTTGGTTATTTATGGTTTGTCTGCCTCTATCATAACACAAGGACCTAGAGGTCAATTTATATTGGTTCTTCCTTGGGTGACGTTATGTTGTAGTTCATTTTTCATATTGCGACCTTCTTCAATGATATTGATTTAAATATTTTTAACCATGTATCAGAGGGGTTGTACAGTGGATTGGATTTGGTTTTTATGGAAAATAACTATGTTTTAGGTTGATTAAGGCTCCCCTCATGTGTTTTAGGTCACCATATTATTTTTATCCTTCATTACACAATAGGAATCATATATTTGGTTGAGGTAGAATATTTATAAACTTATCTTCTATCTTTAGAAATAAATTGTTTGACTAGCCTACTAAGAACTTTTCCAAGGGTCCTATATTATTATTTTTATATGTGTTTGGTTATGAATACTTTATCACCCATGTTTATGAGGAATGGGAACATGGTGGAACACTCTTTAAAGAAGAACAAACTAAATAAAGATAGTAAACTAGTTAAGAGTAAATTAAAAGGGAAAAGTGAGTCGCTTGTACTTTATGGATTTTCATGATATTACTATTCATTGAATCTTATTGATTGATAATTGATGATATGGATTACTTCTTGTTTTTATCATTTAAGAAACTCTCAACCATTATAATAAGATAATTTTTTAAAGATGGCAGTAAAAAGAAATTTTTTGGAAACTAGAATATAATAATTTATATTACATACCAATGAATTTCATATTTATGTATCAGTGTATAGGTATGAGACTATACATGTTTTAGTATATAGAAATGGAAATCCATGGTGGAACTTTTCCAATTGAAAGGGATTACGTACCCTAGATTTGACAGTCATCTCATGTTTGGTTTACTACCTTTGTGGGTGTGTTTTAGCTAAGATGATCAAATTGTTTTTTATTACACTTTTAGCGGAACAGTTACAGGTTGTTTGTTGGGGTGTCCTAATGAGATTATTTATCACTCCTACATGTACACCATGGTGTATGTTTAGCCCTTATTTTTTCTTTTCATGTTGATCATAAGTATCATGGGGGATATGGATGAGGCCCAGTGTTGCATGATTGAGCAGAGCTACATGAGTGGTTCTACTAATCGGGATAGTGCAGTTCGAAAATGTATGGAGATCAGGTATGTTGTCTAGAATAGAGTTTGGAGTGGATCCATGTACATTTACATTGATTTTATTGCGTACTGTTTTATTTTTATGGTCATCCTAGTGGGTCACCAGTGTTGTATCGTGTTGTGTTGTTGTTCAGGATTTTACATCAATATATTATTGAAGATTTTTATTTTTTATTTGTGTACATCTTCTGAATTCATTTACTTTCCCTTTTTCATGATAAAATATATATTTTCTATTGTTTATTAATTTTATATGAGGTCATAGTTCTCCAAATATCACCACTTGGGTCCTCGCTACTATTTGGTGGCATCTAGCATACAGGGAGGTGTGCTTGATGCCTAGTATCCCATCGGCTCAGAGCATCAGTTTAGTGTAATCCAGTTTGGGATGTTACAATGTTGTATAAATGGAGTTTTATCTTCCTAGTATTTACTATTTAGGATATTGTATACATGAGTATGAGGAATGTGTTGGAACCTTTGATGGATATCTGACTGCTGTGTTAATAATACTTTCTCTAACAGGAAGTCTTATTTTCCAGGGTTTCAGATTTTTGTTCTATTTTTAAATATTAAAGTTGTATATTATTTCTCATTGAGAGAAAAACATGTTTTTTGGATGTTGTGATTTATTCTAGATATTCATCTCTTGGTCATTGGTGGGAGGCCAGGGATGGTTTTTGACTCTTGGGCGGGGAATAAAAAGGACTCTCATGCATCATATTTGTCATGTAGGATTCACGTCATATATATTTTCTAGTGTGTGATTTTACTGAAAAAGGAGTCCTTTGAGCCTTCATAAATAGATAATTAACTTTCATGTAAGGTTATGTGGGCCTATGTTGAAACATTTTTTTGTGAGGCTGATGACTTTTTCCTCCTACACAGGAGGTGTAGTGACCTAGTTGGTCGATATGATATGTGATTCCTTCTTATTGATCCCCATGTTGGGTGTTGTTTATCCGGTTGTTCTCAGTTGGTTTATATTTATGGTCTTATTTTTTTCAGGGAAGTGGTGCAACAGAAGCAAAGAATTTTTTTTTATTCTGGGCAGCTTTTCACGGCGGTTTTAACCACCGCTAAATGTATATTGGTGGCGGTTTAAACCACCGCTTAACGATGAAAACCACTACTAAACGTAAAATAAAATTTACGTTTAGTGGTGGTTATAACTACCGCTAAATAGGATCATCGTGGATGCCTCATTCCACGGCGGTTATCATGACTTTAGCAGCGGTTTTACGACCACTGCAATTTGAGCTTATTAGTAGCGGTTATAACTGCCACGAATAAAGTGATATCCAGGGCTCGTAAAACTGCCGCTAAATTCCGGAAAACCACTGCGAAATGAGGCATCTACGACGCTTTTCTGAAACCGCCACTAAACGCAAATAACCGCCGCAAATAGATTAGTGACGCCCTATTAGGTGGCGGTTTAAACCGTCACTAAAGGCAAAAAAACCGCCGCTAAACGGCGATTATGTTGTATTGTAATTGTGGGAAGAATCACCCCTGTACTTGCCTAAAAGGAATTGGAGTTTTTTATAAATGTGTAGAAAAAGGTCACCAGGCTCGTGATTTCAAGGGAAAGAAATATGTTGTCAATGTTGAATGCGATATTTGTAGAGAAATGGGGAATTATGCAAATGAATGTCCTAAGCGTCAGGGAAACTTACCTCAGAAAAGGACAAGGGATCAAGGCTAATCTTATGATGTTACTATAGTTGAAGTGGAATAATTAACGTATTGGTGCTTTTGTACTAAAGGATTATATTCTGGTTATAAGAATAAAGTGGTATATATAAGGATTGTACTACAGTACCTGTTGTTTTCTTTAAGGTTTTAATATGATGATGGTAATCATATTTTTAGTATGTGACAATAAGAGAAACTTTACTTTGTTTGGGGAATCTGATGTTACAATTGATTTGGGAATTTAGAGACCTTTTAGAGAAAGTCTGGTAAAGAGCGCTGTCGTGGGCGCCCTCAAATGATTAGTGTGATTTGGGGTACTTAAGTGCAGCAGAGTGGCTGACCAAGGTCGTCTCTCAAAGGAGGAAGTGAATTTAACAACTTATTAGAGGTATTCTAAAAAATAAAATAAAATAGAATAGAATAAAAACACTACTTTAAAGGATTGGGGTTTGTTGTAGTTTATGAATCTAGAAGAAGTTTGCTAGAAGAAGATTGTATAATTTTTTTTTTTGTTTTTAGTTTTGAAATGAATTTCAATTTAAATGACACAACAAGAAGATGTTTTTTTTAGAAATATATTTAAAAAGCGTAATCGATCTAACTATACCTCTTCACTTTATTATTAATCATTATCATTTAAATTAACATTCACTTAATTATGATCCCTTAATTTGTTAAATCCCGAACCCTACTAGAATTAACTTTACCACAAAGATGATGTGAATTTAAACCTAGGCTAACTTTGGAACGTGCAATCGCAGCACCCTGCTTTGATTGATGTTCTAAGATTAGCTTATGATCAGTGGTAAATTAAGGCACATATCCATTCTGGAAATGAGGATGAATTGTGTTTAGGGATTTTATTTGAACTCTACAAATTTATCCCGTGTGGTCTTGTATTACCGATTAAGATCGCGCTCTCACAATTTACACAAAATCCCGACCTCGCGTGTTTTTGTGTTAATTGTTCAATTGCTTGCTTAGTTTCTTACAATTTAAAAACACAATTCATGGATCATATTAAGTGAATTACAGTAGCTCATTGATTCAAAATAATTAAATGAATAGGGTAGAAGATAGATCGATTACTAAAAGACTACTCTTCCATGGGTGGCGTAATCATCGTAGAAGCGTTTTGCATGTGCAAAGGTTTAAAATGGGTATAACCCAATAACGCTTCTGCTCAAGAATTCCAGCCCAATTAGGAAGATTAAGAGAAGAAGAAATTTAAACAAAACAGAAGAAAAGAGAAGAAATATAAGAAGAGCAATGAAGTTTATTACACAAATGAAAACATTACAAAATGAAGAAGAGAAGGAGGCTTCGATGAGGGGATCCTTGCTTCAAGAGCTACCCCTCTTACAATGGTTGGAGAATTTGGGTGAAACAAATTCTCCTCTGCCTCCAATCTCCCAATTCACGTCCCAACCCCTCCAAATGAGAAAAACTCCAATTTATAGAGGGGAGGGGAGGAGAGGTTACAAGTGGTTTCAAGTGTGAATGTGGAAATTCGGCCAAATATTTTATGCCAAATTGCACCGCCAATTTGACCACCAAAACGCGTAAATTGGCCGGCCTTCCAGAAGGCTTATTTGTGCCACATCATGTCCCCGAGCTTTCATAAAAATGTGGGCTCAATCCAAGCTCGTATGTAGAATATATGGCCCAAATACAGAACCTTCTCCATTCTGGCGAGCCCAGCCCAACTTTGACTTCATGGCCCAATTTCAACAACCAAATGAACTCTGTAGCTTTAGTGTCCTGAATAAAAGTTGTAGATAATTAAGTTAGGAACACTGTTACAAAATTTCAAATTCAAATAATAAATATAAAAATATATATCTTCGAAATACTACAGTGCACTATTAAGGGTAAAACTGGAATTTTCACCAAATTTTCAAATGAATGATAAAATCCCAAATATTTTATAAATAAACATGTTTAACACAATGTGAGGAAATTATATCATTTATTATCAATAAAATATTCAATAAAATAGTGTTTTATCATCTGGACAGAGGTATTTTGGATAAATATAAAGGTTGGAATGGATTATGTTGAACTTTGGATAGTATTGTTTAATGTTAATACATTTTTGAAGATTATCTTTGGAATATTATAATACTATAGTTTTCGGAAAAGGACAACCTACAGGTTGGGGGATAACCCGTCGCGTCGGACAAAGCTATAGGAATCGAACCCACAACCATAGTGCGATACGCCTTTATTACCTACCACTAGCCTACAGGAAGTCCCTAGTTATTACAAAATAGTTTTCCTGATCTAAATAGTATGTGTTAATATTTGGAACCTTGTACGATAAGGATAAATATAATATTTTTGAGTTCTATTGTCTTTTTGAGTGAAAGATGAGTTTGTGGTAGAAATTAGTTGAAGGTTGAAACTCTACTTGTCAAGTATATATATATATACCTCTCTCTTATTCTATGAATAAATTAATTCTTAAACATTAGGAAAGGGATATTAAAAAAAATGTGTTATCCTAATACCGTATGTTTTGTTGAACTGATGATATTTTAAATCACCATAGATTGAAGGCTTTGAGGCCCTCAATTTGACACTTGTTTGTGATTGATGACATCAATCACTCCCTACAAATATTTATGTTTTTCCTCTAATTATATGTCTCTAATTTCCACCAATGTTCTTCTAATTGAGATCATAATTTGGTGGTGACTTCTTCATTTCCCTTTCCCTCTTATTAAGGCTAAATTTTATTAACCTTATTTTCGATGTGGGTTTTCCACAAAGGTATTTTCTATTTTCAACCTCTTATTTTCGAAGAACAATTTCAAATTTCGAGGATGCAATTTTTTAAAGGAGGGAAAAATGTAACACCCAAAGCTTTTATGGTACGCTTCTCTTGGAATAATAGAGTAGCGTGTGTGGTACGAAACTTCGAGATTCTAACACACCGCGACCAATCAAAATAGTCGTTACGAATAGAAATACCCACTTTTAGAAATTATATAAATTTTATATTTCAAAATGGACTTCATTTTTTGATTCAGAATATCAAAATTAGCCTATGTTGAATTTTTTGTATTTTTCTAAGAACTTCCAATTTTCGATGAATAGTGAAAAATACTTAAAAACAACTTTTTTAATCAGAATAATTTATAGTGATAAATTATACTATTGAGTGGTTTTAAAGTATAATTAGAATATAATTTTTCCATTTTATCCAATGGTGTTCATTATAATTAATTTCACTTTAAAATTGGACATAAACAATTGTCAATCTTTTGATATATATTGTTTCTTAAAAACACGCTATTTGTTGTGACAGCGAGAATTAATTATTAAATTAATTAATTCAACTTATATGTTTTTAATTTTGTAAAATAGACATAATTTTGGAATTAGGAATATCAAATATATCTTAGGGTTAATTTTTTGTATTTTTCTAAAAAGCTTCAATTTTTTATGAATAGTGAAACCACTAAGTGGTAGTTAAAAAACTAATTTTTTGTTTAAATGAAACTTTACCACTTATGTGAATTTAATTTCAAAAATCTGACATACATGGTTTTCATTATTAAGTAAAATGTGGTTCAATGGGATGAAAATAATTTTTGTTGAATAGTAACTTTTAAGTTTTATTAATCGCGATTAAAGGTAATTAGAGTAATTTAAGGTAAATATAATGTTATAATAATATTAAATTACCTTTACACTTATCCTAACCTTAATTGATGAGTCATTTATGACCAATAAAATCCATGGGTCAACTTGGGGACCCCATGGAGCCACTTGGGTAAGGAAATGACATTAATAACTTTTTATTTAAAGTAAAAATAAAATTGTCATAAACATGTGTTGTTTTGCTAAAACAATTATTACATGGGGTTGTATAAGTTAACATTTAGACTATAAATATTCATTGTAAAGATAAAAAGCTTTCCTACATCATGCTAATTTTTTTATAATTTTTAGGCATTAAATAAATAAATTTATTTATGACACCATGATGATGCAACGATTACCTCATTAATTAACGATTTAAATAAAATGAAAAGATAATGTAAACTCTAAGACTTAAACTTGTAAAAAACCTATTGTATGAGTATATTTTTAACCCTTATCACCTTATCCTAGAAATATATAATTGTGGGACCTTTGAAATCCTAAAATCACTTCATAATAATGTAACATTTCATGACTTTCCAAGAGTGTCCCTCCTCTCCTCTTATAAAAGGCCCCCACCTCTACCACCTTATTCACACCTTCATAGCCATTTGTCTCGTACATCCTCTTCCCAAATAATCTCTAAAATTTCCTTTCTTACTCCTATAATCCTCACTTTGGGAAGAAGTCTTCCCAAGGAATCCTTTGGCTCAAATAAAAAAGAGTTACCTGATTTTAAGGTAATGTCTTCTCTTATGTTCTTTTGTTTTATTTTTATTATCCAACCCCTTAAACTCTTTTTATTCCTCTATTTTGTAACAAAACCAGTATCTTCAATATACTAGGATGTTTTTATGAGAATTATTTTATTTACACTTACACACACCTTCGTCTAATGGTTAAAGAACATACTGTTTCTGTGGGTTGCGAATTATTGCCTCAGGAAACGATGATTGTTAAATCTTCTTTTAACACCTCTCATGGTGGCCAATAAGATGTCACTATATTTATATATGATATATATTATGTTTATGTTTTCCTTATTCTTCTTTATTTTTCATTTATGGCATACCATTATGATTTCCATTATGGGTAAACGCGATAATTTGATTTTAGGAAGTGCGGACTACCGCCCCCTAAAAGTGATTTGAATCGTTAATGCCAAATGTGAGACATATAAAGGATGGATTAAATGATATTATATAAGATATTATACTTTAATTATAATATAACTTTATATCATTATTATTTCATTCCACTAAATATGAAATAGAAATGAAAGTAGCGTTCATGTGTATGTACGGTTTACCGTCTCCATGAACGGTGCATTTCATTTCTTACCTCTAAATGTTATGTAATATTATAAATGCATGTGTATACTAGATATATATGATATATATGATATCTAAATCATGAATATAATTCTGGATATAATGGATATTTCACCACATGAACAACTTGTAATTATAAGAAGTTTATTTTTGACTCAAGTACCAAAGATCGACAAAACGACCATTATTAACTTTAATAATTACATAATGTTCATAACATGGTAATAAGTGATATAAAAGGAATAATTAACTTGAAAAAGGTTATTAATCAAGTATAAATTAACTCTATTTTATTATTCAGGATATTAAAGAACGATTGAGTCAAGTCGGACACGAGGTAAGAGACTTCGTCTCAATCTCCTTTCATTGAGGCATATTTTGTTTTATACACAACTTTATTTTATACAGTGTATAAACCACTTTGAATTTTACTTTTATTCAAAAGTAATATTTTTATATGAAGCGTTTTTACTAAACGACAAAAGGAATTTTTGTCTTACGTATGCGGCGACAACGACTTCTCCACCGTCGTGACCATTATTTGAGTTTCGGCTTCCTCTACAAGCCATAACTTTTTTAAAATTAAAAATAAATACCAAGTTTTACTTTCCTTTCATTTTGGTATTGAAAATGGTTTTGATAATTTTTTGATTATATTAATGTGTTTTATTGATATATTTTGATTGAAATGTGGAAATGTTATATTTCCTTTATGTATGTTTTATGTGATATGATTATGTTATGGTTCTTGGGCATTGTTTATGATATGTTTAAAACTTTTCATATAAGGAATGCATTGGACTTAATAAGTGACGGGTGGAGCTCGCTATATCTCCTCCATGCATCGGTAGGTCTCATGAGACTAACTAGTGTCTTGGCATGAGGCCTTGACAAAATCTTATTTGTAGTCTTGGCACGAGGCCTTGGCTACGTGGATATGATAGTCTGGTATTATGTATTCCATCATTATGAAAGTGGTTATTGATATTGCATTTGATTATTCGACTAGTAGAATATCCATGTGAATAAGTAAATGGAATTATTTCATTTTATTTTTTCCATATTATTCTGAAGTTCAAGTTTAAAAGGCTTTTGTTTTAGTTATACATTGCCTTAAATTTTTATGTTTATTTATGAAAGTTTCCACTATATTGTTATCCTTACTGAGCATCTGAGCTCACCCCTTTCTATGTTTTATTTTTCCCAGGATGTGAAGAAATATTTTATGACTGACCTGCAGGGATAGTCTGAAGGTGATATGAGTGTGGACTATGGATACCATGTTATTGTAGTTTTTCACTTTATGATTTAATGTAACATTTATGAATGTATCTAGTGTTTCCAAGGATACTAAACTAATCGGTCTTTCAAGACATGATCTTTTGTGATCATGCCAATGTTACGTAATAATGCACCGACTCTGGGTAACTGGGGTCGGGGCATTACAACTAAAGTGGTGGATGAATATGTTCATGTCACTTTTTATAAAATAGATCCACATGAACCCAAAGCTTCCATAGAAAATATAGAGGATGATATATCTAATTTGAACATCAAAAATAACTTTAAAACATTTAACTTTTATATTCATTTACAAGAAAAATCAACCAGTGAAGATCAAATTGACCAACCTGACCCTAAATAAGACTTATAAGAACTGAGTAATTCAATTCCCTTAAGTGTTAGAACCCTTAAATTACGTTATAGTTGTAAAAGATCTTGAAAAAGGGAATCAAATTCTATATTCACTAAGAAATGGGGTTAAACATCAATCCTTATTATATGAATTTAACCTAAGAACATAAATGAAGAAATCAATGATGAAAATTTGGTAATGGATTTGTAATAGTAATTGAATCGATTTGAAATGAATTGAGTATGGGAACTAGTTGAAAGACCCAAAGAATACCTGGATATTAGCACTGAATGGGTATACATAAATAATGTCGATACTATAGAAAATTATTTAGAAATAAGACTATACTAGTTCCATAAAGTTATAGTTAAGAGAAAGGTATTGATTATGAAGAGACCTTTTCTCCAATAGGTAGTCATGCAGACATCATAATTTCACTAGATTATATAGATCATATAAATTTAAAACTTTATCCAATAGATAATAATAATTCTTTCTTAAATGGTTACAATATTAAGGATTCTTTTTTTAAACCCCCTAGATTTTCAAACCCTCATTTTCCAAATCATGTATTCAAATTGTCAAAACCACTTTATTGTTTAAAATAATCTCCAAGATCATGGTATAATAGAATTATACATTTTTTAATTAATAATAGATTTTATAAATGTATGATCCTACTTTATTTATTAAAATAATTTCAAAATACATTTTAGTTACACAAATATATATTTATGACATTTTTTTGGTTCATCAAGACATTTAATGTATTTAATTTTCTAAACTTATATAAAATGAATTTGAAATGATTTTAATGAGGGAATTAAAAATATACATTGGTTTTCAAAATTTTCAAAATAAATATGAGATTATTTTAAATAAAATTAATTATACAAAATACCTTTTCAAACGTTTTGGAATGGATAGAACTAAAGGTAATGATACTATAATTATCACAACCTACAAATTGGATTTTGATGAAACTAGGAAACCAGTTAACCAAAATAGTTATAGAGTTATAATTAGGATCTCACTATATTTAACTACTATCCGGCCAGAAATTATGTTCAGTATAAGTTTGTTTGATCATTTTCAAGAAAATACCAAGGAATCACATCTTAATGTTGTAAAAATAATTTTCAAATACCTTAAAAGTACAACTAAATTTTATACTATTTTAATATCATGACCCACTCAGTCCAAAGGTACCCCTCTCATGTTAGAAAAGGATAAATAGAAATAATGACACATGGGGACCTCCTCCAATTTTCCATGGGTTGGTGAATTGAACTAAGGGTATATAATCACACACATGGAAAGAATTACCCTCATAAATATTTGATAAGTAAGATATAAGATGAGAACAACCACCAAACAACTCCTACTAAAAATAAATAATGAATAAATACTAATATATGATGTGGTGTCATACATAAGTGGATGAAATTTAATGAAAAAAGTACAAAATAGATAAATCCTCATTAGTGGCCATTAATATCTAAAACTCTCTAGATTTATTTCATAGAAACTCTTATTAACCTAAAAAATATTTTTTCTATATATAGGGTGAGCATAACATTTATAATCAATTTGATCCTCCCTAAAACCTCTCATGAAAAATGTAAAAGAAGCGTACTAAATTCTAGTGAGTAAATAAATAAAACTAACTTGTGACTTAAACTAGTATACTATTATTTTACCATTCTCACCATGGCCCACTCACCAAATAACACATTGAAGTATAAAAACAATATTGAGAACATAGATATATGTGTGTGTGTGTGGGGGGGGGGGTAACTGACAATCAATTCCCCACTGGTTTTCCGATCACAAACCCCAACATCACACATTATGATCCCCCATCCCTTATATAATAATCATTCTTGAAAATACATAGGAAACTATATCATACCATGCACCTCATGCAACACATCATCACATTCGTATCATCTATATAGTAACTGAGATTATTTTTAGAATCCACCACAGCCTATG
Organism: Viscum album; assembly: GCA_963277665.1. Classification (NCBI taxonomy): domain Eukaryota; kingdom Viridiplantae; phylum Streptophyta; class Magnoliopsida; order Santalales; family Viscaceae; genus Viscum; species Viscum album. The sequence continues at coordinate 93,805,255 of OY728155.1, forward strand.
TATTATGTTTTATACCAAAATCCATCACATCCTATACATAAAAACATGTATAAATCCTTCGGATACTTCATCTAGTATACATGAATGTGAAATAACCTCAATCCATCCCAACCTTCAGCACACATGTATGGTAAATCACCCTCGTTCATACTCGCACATGATACTACAGATGAAGAGAGATCAGGGGAGAGGGGGTAGTCATCCATCCTTATCCTCGCCAATCTAGATATTGGGGAAACACCCCCAAAACCTATTGTTTTTTATTTCCATTCATACATGGGTGGGGTGTGTATGATATAAAAAAACATACATAATATATATATCTCAACACCAAACAAAGGGAAACAACCTAACCATAAATTCATTTGGATCTATCATCACATAGGACACATGACTGCCACCGCTAAGGTCTATATATCCTATTGTTCAAGTTGGTTCCCTGGAAACCAACTTCTTTGTACTTTATGATAAACATGTATTCATTGGATGAATATTAATAAAATTATTATCATCTCATGATTTTTCTTCTACATGAAATAGTATGAGATAATTTCCTAAGAATAGTTGTCGCACTAAATGGTCATAGTGGATCCCTACTTTGAGGAGAACCCGAAAGTCCCATGATACTATTTTTGAATATATGTTCTATGGTTGGATGGTATAATTTTAAGGGACACAAATGATACAGTCTATCATGGGTTGGGACTCATGAAACTTTGAGTCACCTTCTCATGGTGTGCGCCCTTGGTAATATCTTGGAGGATATTATGAGAACAAGACCCGCCTGTAGGAAATCCACATTCATAAGTGTCATTATATGTTTCTATCTATATATGTGTGTATTGATCCTTAGACATTAATAATATTATTATTGGTTATTATGAATCACGCACTTAGATGTACTGATGAAAACCATGATGACAGATGTTCTCGGTGAGGTAGGATATGTTGGGTGTATCATGAGTAATACTACATTAATGAATAATGTGAGAAAGGATTTTTCACTTCTACGAAATTATATATCTCAGTCCCTTTAATGGAAATTATATATCCTAACTAAATCCATGGTCATGGTGTTCACTAGGCAAGTTCAATTCTGGGAAGTCAAAGAATGATAAATCGATCACATGGGTTGATGGAACTTGCATGCAACCCCCTATATTGGAGATATCGGGACAAAGGGATTATATTACATGGTAATTATTCGTATGAGGTGACATGTCATTGTGATATCAAATTATTTATCTTGGGTGGCTTGACCCGTTGCAAGACAGTAATGTTGGACTTTAGCAAGCCCTCCTAATTCTAACAAGAAAGAGGCATAGAGGGTCACACACTAAGTGTATCCATTATCTTTTTTAAATAATTTATTATTTAAAAAGTTGAATAAATATTATTCCTGATATTGGTTTATTAATTATTCAAGTATGCCTGATCGCATTTATTTAGTCGCTAGTTATTCTAGAGAATATATTGTGGATGAAAAATTTATTTATCAACTAATAATGTAGTTATATTTATTTAATATAAATAAATAGTCATTATTCAAGGCCTGGTAAATATTGAGGAGGATTGGTAGACCAAGTTATGGGTCTAAAGAGAAATAATATTAAATAATATTTAGTTAAATAATATTTAAATATAACATGCAAGTTAAGAAAATTTCATCAAAATAATAGCTTAGATATTATTATTTAACATGGGGTTTCAAATGGAATAATAAAATAAGTAATGGTACTTGTTCTAATTATTTATTATTAACTAGTGAATTAAATTCCCCATTATTTTATTATTCTCTAATTATCCAAGGGGTCATCCCACCAGTTAACTAATGGTTGTGTATACAAAATTCTTGGAGAAAATATCTCAAGCCTAGAGAACCCTTCCCTCTACAAGAACTCTCTCTAGAATGAGAAATATCATCCTTTACTGAATCTAGGAGAACGCTTTGGAAGCATTTCTCAAGGAGATCAAAGGAGGAAATCTCATGCGCAAGGATCTTCCATGATAGCACCCGGAGACTCCTTCGGTGGCATTCAAAGATATGTGGAGCACAAGTGGATCACTGCTAGAGGATTTCTATACTTGGATTATACATCATAACAAAGCCACACCTCGTACCTATGGTCAAACACATAAACAAATAAAGAATCAACTTGGAAGTAATTATTTAATTAAATTAAATTAATTATAAATAAAATATATCAATCATATCTTCTCGGTTCTGGGTTCTCTCCTTTGTCTTTTATTTTTGATTCAATTCTATGGATACTGGTGTTTATTGTTTTATTGATCCCAGATTAATCACTGATCATGGAAATTTTCAGATTTTGGTTCACGCCCATCTTGCACTTCCACTGTGCCTGAAACCTACAAGTTGTATCAGAACAGGTCATATTTTAGTTTATAATTATTTAAATAATTCATTGATGATGTAAACCTTAATAATTTAGTTTTTCAATTCATTTTTAATCATTCTTGTAATATGAATTTAGATATATATTATACTTATTTAATTTCTCATAGATCTAACAGAAATGAATAATATTGGATTAAAATTACATCGAGGATCTGATCAGGAGGCACCGATGATTCTATCCATGTAACACGACAGTACACAATGTGTATTCAGAATTACACATCGTGTAATCCGGATCACAGACAATGTAGTTGTGCTTAGTTCATTAAGAGTAATTTGGAAATTACTCAATCCATGTGCATTAATGACATGTGGTGTAGTTAATTCTTACAATGTGTGTTGACGAGGACAGACGGGTGCATGGTCAAGTCGTGTATCCCATACATGGCTTGCCTTTCTAGTGACCATGTAATGTAGAGTCAACATAGTGTGTGTCCCACTAGACAGGTTTTGTACTCCAAATATTTATGAAGTACACCTCACACACCATTTCCCCAGGCGTGTACTTCGGATGGATGGTGAGGAGGGTACACGCCATGTTGTCAGATATACACACCGTGAAATTTTTTCAGATTACACATATTTAAAAAATTATTATTATATTATGTATTTCTTGAGACATGTACCTTCATGTGGGCCTAAAGCTAAGACGTAGCATGTGATAGGTGTTTGATATGTGTGTGTGTGTGTGTGTTTAATTAACATCTGCATAATTTTCAAAGATCTGCACATCATGTATGAGTTGTATTAAAATTATAATTCTAATTGAAATCTACACCTCACAAATAATAAAGTGTATACAAGTATAAATACATAGTGTGTAGTTTTGGATGGGTATTCACTGGGTTTCCGACAAGGTACAAGTTATGTACAAGGTTATGGATGATAATCTCATGGAAATTCAGAAAATAATTAAGATAAAAAGGGATTGATTAATTAAAGATAATGATTAATCGATTCGAGTGTAATTTATCTTAATAATAAAGATTAAAGAATTGAATTCTATATTTATTAAGTACATAATTCTTTGAGTGAATGTGTATGAGAATGAGATAGACTAGAACTTTGTATGTGATTGGTTCCCTTTTAATTTATTTATTAAATTAAAATTGTTAGTTTGTGTGACTTCTCCTCATTAATATATATGGACTTCATTCACATGGTTTATTTTCTGTAAACCCCCCTTTACCCCTCACTTGTGTGTGGGTTGAAATCATATTTAATTAATGGAGCTCCCAAGCTAGTGGAGGCGGTTCAAGTTAGGAGCTGAGGCGATACCAATCCAAGGAGATACAAAGGTTGACAAGTGGAAAGCTGTAAACACTAACCTTAAACGGTTCAAGGTGTTTCTCCCCTAGGCTAGGGTTAGTTTATCAACTGATAGATAAACTAACAAATAGTAAATCCCATGATCATACCCTTTATTTATTTCAATTAGTTGTATGGTTATTCATTATGGATGTTTGATGTTATCACATAATTGATGAACTAACAAGCAGAAAATATGGAACTAAAAAATGGATTACGCATAAATATTATCTATACAAGGTTAATCACTTAAGTATATCCCACTTAATATTAATAAGCATGTGAAAATATAATAAGTGGCAATTTACGCATAAAGGATAAAATCCCTTAATCAAATATTAAGTCAGTATATCCTTCTATTACTTCGGTTAGAATTGAACCAAAGTTCAAAGTGCTTGACCAACCCCAGTTGTGGTACTTTCAATTATAGAGGAATTCTAATTTTTGGTTTTGGGTTGACTTAACTTAGTTTACATCAAGGGTTGACTACCCTAGCAAGACTTGGTGAAAATAAGAGTCAAAGGTTAAGGAAAACCAAAATTAAGGATTTCAAGATTGGGGAGTCCACTCAATAGATCAAGGAGTTGTGAGTTATTGCAGTTGGAATTTGGAATGCCTGCCTAAAACCTTTCAAGTTGTTTGACCAACCCTAGTTGGGGTAATGATAAGGTAAATATGGATCCTTTCCACTATAATGTCCAACAAATATGATATTCTAAAGCCAATGGTGAGGGCTATTGGGTTTTGACAAAATAGTGGGATACTAATAGATATTTATTTATTTATTTTATATATTCATCAAGATAAAGTACTAAAACTTTGTTCATCTTATTTTTAGAAACAAAAATAACAAATGAAATCAAATATATCATTGTGATACATACTTGAGGAGGAAAACCTTCTCACCTGCACGAATTTCCAAGAGTGGAAAAGGCACCTTCGAGTTATCCTTTTCCATGAGAGGAAACTTTATATTCTAGAAGATATTTTACCAGTTGTGCCTAGAAATAAGGCAAGTGATGAGGAACTCTCTGTGTATGAGAAACATCTTAATGATTCTATGGATGTTCAGTCCCTCATGTTATCATGCATAACCAATGATCTCTTGAAGAAACAGGAAGAAATGGTTGGTAACAGCATGATGCCTCACCTTCAGGATCTCTATCAAGGGAAGGTGAGACCACAGAGGTATGAGATCTCCAACTCTTTGTTCACTACTAATATTGGATATTTTAGTCTAGCTAGACCACATTTAGTCAAGATTATTGTCTATATTGAGCATCTGAACATCTTAGGGATTAAATTCTCATATGAGTTGCATATATGTCTCATACTATTATCACTGCCAAAGTCCTTCTCTAGTTTTATTGTGAATTATAATATGAGAAATAATGAGAAGATTCTATCAGAGCTTCTTACCCTGATTCTCCAAGAGGATAAAAACATGGGGCATGAAAAACCTACAGTCCTTATGGTGAATAGGAAGAGTAAGGACAAGGAAAAGGGGCCTAAGATTTATGAACAATCTAAATCCTCCAAGCACCTTCTAACTATGAAGAAGATATAGAGGTAGGTAAAGGAAAAGGAGGTAGTATTATTTTCATGTGGAAAGTCAGGCCACTGGAAGAGGAATTTCATACAAAGGTAAGGGGGAGCCAAAGGTACATTCGTTATCAATTGAAATATGTCCATTTATACACATTGGGTATTAGATACAGCTTGTGGGTCTCAAATTTTTATTAAAATGTTGAAACCAAGTAGATTTTATAAAATTTCCAGAGGAGAGGTGGATCTATGAGCTTCTAATGGTGTGAGGAGAGATTTTATTTCCATTGGTGACTACCACCTCACATTGGAAATGAGAATGATTTTGGTTTTACATGGATTTTATTATGTACCTAGTGTTACCAAGAACATAATTTATGTATCATGTTTAGATATATATGGATTTATTTTCAATTTTAGAAATAAAAGTTTTTTCTTTTATAAGGAAAACATATGTTATGGTATGGAACATTTAAATAATAGTCTTCATGTATTAAATTATGATAAACAAGTGTTGTAAATTGATAATTAACCAAGTTCACATGGCTCATACAACACCCATTTGTGGAATTACTGTCTTGGTCATGTAAATGAAAAGTGCCTGACAAAGCTCTATCAAGATGGTTATTTAGACTCTTCCAAAATAAAACCACTTGATAGATGTCACTCTTTATTAAAAGGGAAAATAACCAAACCACCATTTGGTAGATAGGGTGAAAGGGCCACATAGATTCTAGGATTGTTACACCCTGATGTGTGTGGATCATTTCCAATAGAATATAGAGGTGTATATTCTTAATTCATTACTTTTACTGATGAATTGAGTAGATATGAATATTTATACTTAATGAGGTATAATTATGAGTCCTTTGTGAAATTCAAAGATTTCAAGAATGAATTAGAGAATCAGCTTGATAAGAAGATAAAAAAGCTTCAATCAGATCTAGGTGGATAATATCTTAACCAAGAGCTTATCGAACTTTTATGGGAGTCTGGGATTCTATCCCAACTCACTCCACCTTATACACTATACTGGAATGGTTTTAGAGAAAGTATGAACCATACCTTGTTGGACATGGTAAGTTTGATGATGATACACGAAGATACTTCATTATCCTTTTGGGGAAATGCATCAAAAATGGAGGCATACGCATTAAACCATGTACCAACTAAGGTGTAAAATGGGATTCCATTTGAGATATGGAGTGAAAAAAAACTAATTTTTCACATACACGTGTATGGGGATGCGAGGAATTTATTAATGATTTCTCAAGAAACTGACTAACACCCATAGGCACGAAGTGTGTCTTTATAGGATATCCCAAGGAAACAAAGGGATACTACCTATACAACCCCTCGGAAAATAAAGTTAATTTTTCTAGACACGAAATATTTCTTGAGAGGGAGAACATCCTCAAAAAGGATAGTGGGAGAAATATTGACTTCAATGAAGTTGATTCTCAAGATACACAAAAGTTAATATAGGAATAAGTTCTACAGGTCCCCATAGAAGAGATAGTTCCTGAAACAAAAGTACTACATCGGAGTAAAAGAGAGGTAAGGGATCCATAGAGATATGGTTTCCTTGTCACCAAGGATGGTGACTCATTATTACTGTATAATTATGAACTTATCTCCTACAATAAAGAAGTAGATATCTTAGAAGCTGTAAGATGGATAGAAGCTATGAATTATGAGATGTATTTCATGTATCAGAACCAAGTTTGGGTTTTGGTCAATGATCCAGTTTATGTAAATCATGTTGGGTGTAAATGGGTATTCAAGAAGAAACTGGATATGGAAGGTCAAGTTAGAACCTATAAAGAAAGGCTAGTGGCTAAAGGTTTTAAACAGTGTTAAATAATTTACTGTGATGAAACATTTTCTCATGTTTCCATGTCTAAATCAATAAGAAACATACTTTCCATAGATGCTTTCCATGAATATGATATTTGGTAGATGGATATAAAAATTTAATTCCTTAATGGGAACCTTCAAGTCAATGTCAAATGACACAACCATAAGGGTTTATGACACCATGTGATGCTAAAAGGGTATACAAGTTATAGAGATTTGTTTATGGATTAAAGCAAGCATCCAGGTCATGGAACATTTGATACAATAAATCCATAATTGAATTTATTTTCCTTAAGAATGAATGTGATCCATGTGTTTAAAATTGTTTTAATGGTAATGCAGTCGTTATCCTAGTAGTGTATGTTGACAACATATTGCATATTGGAAACAACATACCAGTCTTACAGTCAGTCAAGGACGGGTTGAACAAGTTCTTCTCCATGAAGGACCTAGGTGAAGCATCCTACATTCTAGGGATCAAGATCATTCATGATAGATCCAAGAGGTTTTATGGACTAAGTAAAAGTACATACATTGACCAGATATTAAAGAGACTTAGTATGGAACAATACAATATAGGATTGGTTCCAATGTCACATGGTATACATATTTCCAAGAAAATGTGTCCCCAAACACAACATGAGAAAGATAGGATGAGTAAAATTCCATAAAATTCAGTGATGGGATCCATCATGTATGTCATGTTATGTACCAGAATTGATGTTTACTATCCGCATAACATGGTAGGCAGATATTAAGAATATCTAGTAGAATAGAATTGGACTATAGTCAAGACTATCCTTAAGTATCTGAGAAGAACTAAGTATGTGTTCTTGGTGTATGGATGAGATGAGAATCTTTTCATTAGAGGGTATGTTGATGCTAGTTTTCAGACAGATCATAATGATATGAAGTCAAAATCATGATATCTTTTCTATATCAATGGAGGAGCAGTGAGCTGGAAGAGTTCAAAATAGCTAGTTGACATTGTTTCTATAGTGGAGTCCCAATATATAGCAGCTTCTGATGTATCCAACGAAGTTGTTCAAATTAATAACTTTTTCCATGAGATTTATGTGGTACCTAGAAGTAAGTATCTCATTACATTGTATTGTGATAATACTACAATGGTGGATCTTGCAAAGGAGATAAGGTCACATCAATGGAAAAAGAACATACTCTGAAATTATCACATCTTGGTGGATTTCTATCAAAGGGTTGAAGTTACAGTGATCATAGTTTCCATAAAAGATAATGTGTTAGACTCCTAGAATAAAGGCATATCTTAGTAGAAGCATTTATATCATGAGATAGATAGTGGAATAAAGGTTGTTAGTAGTTGGATCTAGGTGAAAGTGGGAGTCTGTTGGTGATGGTTCCCTAAAAACCAACTTATTTTTCCTTTATGATAAACTTGTATTCATTATATGATTATTAACAAACTCCTTATCACATCATGATTGTTCTTCTATGTGACATAGAATTTGATAATGTCCCAAGAATATTTGTCACACTAAAAGGTCATAACGGATCCCTACTTTGATGAGAACTTGGAAGTGTTATGACACTATTCTTGAATATATGTTCTATGTCTAGATGATATCATTTTAAGGGATATAAATGATATAGGCTATCAGGGGTGGGGACTCATGAAACTTTGAGGAAAATTCTCATGGTGTGCACCCTTAGTAATATACAGCAGGGTATTATGATAATAAGACCCACCAATAGGAAACCCAAATTCATAAGTGTCATTGGATGTTCCTATCTTTGGATGTGTGTATTGATCCTTAGACTTTAAGATTATTATTAATGGGTATTATGACTCGTGCAGTTAGATGTATTGACAAAAACTGTGATGACCGATGTTCATGATAAGGTAGGATATGTTGGGTGCATCACAAGTAATACTTCATTAATAAAAAATGTGAGAAAGGATTTTTCACTTCTACATAAGTAGATATCTCAGGCCCTTTTATGGAAATGATATAGAAAAACTAAATCCATGGCTATGGTGTTCACTAGGAAAGTTCAATTCTGATAAGACAAAGAATGAGAAATCGAGCACATGAGTTGATGGCACTTGCATGTAACCCTCTTGATTGGAGATATCGGGACAAAGAGATTATATTACACGATAAGTGTTCGTATGAGGTGACATGTTGATACGACATCAACTTATTTCTCTTGGGTTCCTTGACCCATTACTAGATAAGAATCTTGTACTTTAGGCAAGACCACCTAATGCTAATGAGAAATATTCCTAGAGGTTCAAACACTAAGTGTAGCAATTATCTCAGCTAGATAATTTATTATTCAAAAATTTCAATAAATATTATTTTCTATTGTGGTTTAATAATTATTCAAGTAATTCTGATTGCATTTATTTCATCGCTAGTTTTCGAGAGAATATATTTCTAATGGAATATTTATTTATTGGTGAATAATTCAGTTATATTTATTTAATATAATTAAATAGTCATTATTCAAGTCCCAGTAAATATTGAGAAGGATTGGCAGACCAAGTTATGGGTCTGATGAGAAATAATATTAAATCTTATTTGGTTAAATAATATTTAAATATAACATGAAATTTAGGCAAATGTCATCGAAATAATAGCATGACAATTATTATTTGACATGGGGTTTCACATGGAATAAAAAAATAAGTAACAAAACTTGTGCTAATTATTTATTACTACCTGGTGAATTAAATTCCCCATTATGTTATTATTCTCTAATTAGCTAAGGGGTCATCACATCGGCTAACCAATGGTTGTGTTCATGACATCCTTATAGAAAATATCTTGATCCTAGATAACTCTTCCCTCTCCAAGAACGCTCTCAAGAACAAGAGATATCATCCTCCACCGGATCTAATAGAATTCTTTGGAATGATTCTCAAGGTGATCAAAGGCAGACATCACAAGCACAAGGATCTTTTGTGCTAGAACTTAAAGACTCATTTGGTGATGTATGGAGATACATGGAGCATGTGTGGATCACCACTAGAGGATTCTTATCCTTGGATTCTAAATCACATTGAATTTCCACCTCGGACCTGTGGTTGAATGCATCAATGAAGAAAGAATCAACTTGGAGGTAATTCTTTAATTTAATTAAATCAATTATAAACAAAATATGTTGATCCTCTCTTCTCAGTTCCAGGTTCTCTCCTTTGTATTTTATCTTTGATTCAATTCCATGGATATTTTCATTTATTGTTGTATTGATCTGGATTAATCATCGGTCATGGAAATTTGCAAAGTTGGGTACATGCCCATCTTGTGCTTCCACTGCACCTAAAACCTACACCAATAAGCATATAAGCATTAATTTCAGTATTAATTAATTCATTTTCCATTAATTAATATTATTACATTTTAATTACAAGATTAACAGTTTAATATTTTAATTCATGTAATGATATCATTATTTATTCTTTTTTTTATTCTAAATTATTTCATCATCATAAGTTATCATTAATAACTAACTATGTTCTTTTATAATTTAATTTATCATTTTATAAACATTAGGGTACTCTATAACACATCCTAAGTTACCACTTAAAAGATGTAATCACAGTAGATAACATCAAACTATATCCCATAGTTGGAAAATTGATCATATAAATAACATTTGGCTATTGATCCATTAAGAAAACTTCAATTTGGAAGTAGGAATCGATGAGAAATCCTCGCTCTAAACACGACCTGACTGCCCCAGTGCCCCCACAATTATGTATAAAATCACATATAGAATTTCATACCAACATCATCAACATCACTGACACCCCATTCCACTATCATCATCATAACCATCACCCTATGACACCATCATCATCATAACTGGAACCCTATTCCATCGTCATCATTATAACCAACCATATTAGGTTAAAAATCAATCACATCAAGGCTCTAAATACATATATCATAGATACATATCAAATTTATTATTCCACACATAATTTTAAATAAATTTGTGACTATAAAATCAATTCATTCAAGTAGCCTACAATCAAGAATGGACTCACTCATACCTAATCAATTTATCTTTGAGGAACAATCATTTTAATTCTATATTGAATTAAATGGTTAATTATGCATAGTTTTTACATGTTAACTAATCTATATCAATATCTAGATGTTGTTAAAATCAATATAAAATGATTCAACAATTATTTAAATGTTTAAAAAATTCTAGTATCAATGGTAATTATTTTTCTCAGGACACTTTAATTTATTTAATAATAACATTCAACTTTAAGTTGTTTATCTTTTTCAATCATTAAACAAAGCTAAAAAATAAAAATAAAAACATGTTATTTATCATGTAAATATCAAGATGCAACATAAAACACGTTCAATCAAAAATTCCTAGCCATTAATTTTATATTTCATTATGAAATATTAATTAATATAAACATGAAATAACTACTATTTAAATTTTATAATATCCAAAATTATAAAATACTTATCATTATAATTTATTAATCAATTTCACTCTATAGTATACTATCATTTTAATATTATCAAAATAATAATTATACAATGACATGAGATTATTTATATCCATATCTTAAAAAATTTCCAAAATAATCACAATTATTTTACAACTTGAAATTATTTATTTTCACTAATATTATAGACTATAAAATATTGTTATCTAATACATGTGATAAATCATTAAATTCCATTGCTGAAAATATTGTCAAAAATATTAAATATATATTTAATCATTCCATTACCAGATTCAATGATAATCATAATTATGCATAGCTTGCAATATTATTTCTAAAACAATTCTGGAAATAATGAAAAAATTAGGTTAACCATAATCTGTATGAAAATATATATTCTTAAAGATACTAATTTTTATATATAACATGTCATTACCACATTCCTTAAAATTTCTAGGATAGGGGAAAAATTAACATGTGATAATTATTTCTCTTTCTATGATAATTCTGGTTTGTTATCCAATAGTAACGATTTTTATGTGATACTGTATTCTATATCTTATGATAATTTATAGAACATGAAAATAATAGTTTATAGTTTTTAGAATTTCATAATCTTCCTCAATCTGAATTCATTAATTCTTATAATTAATTAATTAAAAATAATTAAGAGGAGAATTATCCTATAATAATATCAACTAATATCATGTAATTTTCAGTTTATTATTAGAGAAAATAATCTACTAAAAAAATTTATCTTCTATTTTAATTCTTGAAATAATAAAATTTCATCAATAGTAATACACTCCAATAATTTTTTTACCTCTCTTTTATAATTCCATATTATCATATATTCTTTCTTCAAGTGATTTTTTATAGATTATTATCTGATTAAGTTTAATCATATTAATCTAAACAAAGGAGTCAAAATCATGTTAAAATCACACTCATAGTATAAAAGAGTGGTTAAAAAATTCCCTACCCTGAGAAGATGGATCTTTCTTATTATACCCAAAAAAAGGAGAGAGATAGAGAGAGAGGGTATGTGTAGTTCTAGAAAATTGAGAAGGGATCCATTCGATTTGTAGAATACCCTCTATACTAAAATGGTGAATCTTGGATCACTCATACTCAATGTAGAACTCAATATACTCGAACAAGGATAAATATATGATTTATATTTATAATAACTAAAATGTATCTTTAGATATTTCTTAGAAAACTTGTTAATGTTTCCGATATAATTTTCATTGAATCCAATTTTATTTAAATTAACATAAAATATATGTTTATATATTCTAAATTTAAGGGAGGTTAAATGTTGTGTTTAAAACCCTTAACAGTTTCAAAACCATCTTATTTCCAAATTTTATTACTTAATTTACATTAAAATTATGTTACGAGTCCAACTGGGAAGAAAATATGGAATTTTTAAGAAAAAATCACAAACCTTGTGTGATACATATGTGTTGTGTAAGGATAATAGGTTTTTACCCTTATTTGGATATCCACCTTTATGTAGGTTTCAGAATTCATGGATAACACTTATATGAGATTTAGGATTTGTGTATTACCTTTACAAAACTAAGGGACTGCCCTTACATGTGATTATGAAACTCAACTGAACCCTTACATGAGACTCAATTTACCTATATGTAGATAATTAAAAGAGTGATCTACCTATACATAGCTTGTTCGAAACACAAGCTACCTGTACATAGCTTTAGAAAACTCGAACCTACCCTTATGAAAGCTAGGAAAAACCTTTACATGTGATTCAAAAACATTCAAGGGCCTTTACATATTAGTGGATCTACCCTTGAGTAGCCTTTATAAATTGGGTACTACCCCTATATGAACTATAAATAAACCACATTTCTCTTATGCAAGCTTCAAAAATCTCAAAGTACCCTTATGTTGGAAACAAATGGAATGAGTTACATTTGTATAACTAAAGAATTAGAAGTTCATCCTTACACAATCATGGGAAAAAAAGTTTACCATTATATAGGGTAAGGCTTAACTTTATAAAGGAAGAATAAACTAACCTCACCATTATGAACCCTTTTAAAAAAATCATTACCTTTACACAGAAGTAAGGCCATGTTTAAGGGTAAAAATAATTATAAAAATATTTAATTTCCAATTACAAAAACATATAAATAATTACGATAAGGATTCATTATCAGTATAAAAATCTCAAAAACACTTCTAAAATATTATAATCAATTTAAAAACTTCCAAATTAATTTCCTAACAATCACTTACAATTTTTAAATTACTTTCATAATTTGAAAAACCATTTTAAAACCACTTATTAAAATATGAAAGAAACTCTTCCAAACTACCAAACACCACAGAATGAAAAAGGAAGGCTTGAGGATGTTCTATAACTTTAAATTATATACCAAACAATTATCATCCTCGAAAATTAAAAAAAATTAGGAGAGAGAAAGGAAGGGAGATAATTCAACCACACCATGAGATTCCTCTCAATGATCTCGCAATATTTGGAACACAAAAAACACACTAGAGGGACAAAGCATATAACTATGCTACATATTTATAATAGTCTCAAAAGAATCTCTTGAGATGATAAGTTTCAAATATGGACAAGGTTATTAAAAAAACATTGCATCAAGATGATAACCAACTTGATATGTCAACTTGAGATTAGATATTTCATCCAAGTGAAAACAAATATTAAACAACTTGGTATATTTAGCATATATCCATTACTATCTTTCCCAATTAAGGTCATATAATCAAAATAAGATCCACATGGATATCTATAAGAAACCTAGAAATCGATTCATATCAATCAAACAATCATTACAAAAATAAAATTCTATAGATGGAAATACCTTCAGAAAAAAATCACTTCACGTTGATTTAAATAGAAATCATAGTACATCATGTAAGAGAAAACATCATTATATATTGAATTTCAATAATTTTTACTTAATTATGAAATAAAATGAAAATATAAACATATATTATTTTCACTTATTGTGATATAAAATTTAAATTCATAACATTTGTAACTTATTATGCTTAACATTTCATAAACAAAATAGATAAGCATGCTTTCCTAGTAATTTAAAAACAATCTTATATATGCTACTTACAATAGTTCATTAGGCCTTGCTGGTTAAGGAGTTCAAAACATACACATTTTTTCCAAAAAATTCATACTTTCTAGACATTTATCACAACATTTTATATTAAAACGTTTTAGATTCAAAATAATGGTGATAAAAACTTTTCACCAAGTATCTTATATTCAAAATATAACAGGATAAAAAAAATTAAATGAAAACCTTTTAATCCTTCATTATAAAAACTTATTTATCAAAATAATTATTTGGAAAACATTTCCAATTCATTATCAAAAACTAATTTTAAAATAAATTCAATTTTCATGGAAGAAATTAAATTGTATATTTAATAAAACATGTTACTAAAAAAATTCCAAAAACATTTTATTTTTAATCAAACAACTAAGTTGACCAATAGATCAACCAATTTAATTAATTATGTATCATATGACTTAATTTATCCACCCACTTAATTGTGATAAATTTAAAATATTTTGAGTAGGGTATCTAATGTTCCAAATTTAACATGATTTCTATGATAACTCATATATATATACATGTTATATTATTTCATAAAATTATTTTTATTCAAATAACACCACTCTACCATGATCTTTATCAAGTTAAAATAAATTCACATAAATTCATAATTACATAACATAATTTAACATATGGCATACATCCTAAACAAAAAATGAGGTTGGAATAATCTAATTGGTGTGTTATAATTTTTTTTCAAATTTGTTATTTTTTTTAAACAATCATATTTTTCCTTGTAATAGCATGAAATATATCTACATATATTTTCATATCTAGGTGTTCAGATGGCATGTGATTCCGAGGCTCAGTGTACTTGGAATTAATTTTATAAAAATATTAAAAATATTTTATATTACATGAACGATGTTTCTTAGAGAAAATGAGATAAATCTTAAAAATGAGATCAGATCAGAAATCCAAGACCATGGTTGATCACAAAATGTAATTTTTACCCTAGGTGTGACCTAAAATGGGTCTGTATAGGGAGTTTATAAATAGAGACCATTGGTGGGTGTGTTTAGTTAAAATAAATAATAAAATTTATTTATCTTAATTAAATTTACCAAATATAAATTCCTATAAATCCACCATTATGGAAAATCTTCTAGGGTTATCCATATAAACCCTGGGAGGATCAAGATACATTCTACCTCCCATCCATTGGTGAATCAATATCCTACAATGATTAGACTCTATATAGAATTAGATCGAAGTGAAGTGAACAAAACGACTCCTCTCAATCATTGGAAAGCACGTTATTCGATGAAGAATGATCCAATCACCAGGAAGGAGTTTTAATTTTCGATTTCACCTCATTTGATTAAATTATTGAGAAATATCATCTCCCCTACCTTTTATATGTTCCGATTGTAGCATTTTCATGTTCCCAAGTATTGAAATTTAATTGGTTATTCTTTCATTTCTCGCCCTGGATATCCCTGTTTATGATCATTGTCCAAGAAAACTTGGAAGAAATCAATAAACCTTTGTTTTTATACCTTTCTACCAATATTTCTTCATGTTAGTCATCATTAGACCATAAGGTCGTGATTCTACAGTTCTGAGTGGGTACGAGCCCAATCATACCCCCATTTTTAGAATGGTTTCGTGTGTGATGAATGGATCAGTGATCAAAGATATATTTGGGGATTACTCATGGAATAATGAGTGTTTATTTTTGTGGATTTGAGATCTGAGGCCAATGGCGATGAAAAAAATAAAGTGGAGGTGTGATAGTGTGTACAGGTTTGCATGGGAAGTATTGGAATTCAATTTTTGGATACTAAAGGGCCATAATCATCGGCTGGAGTATAGATCCACCATTTTTTGGGAGCCAAAGAGGCCATATTTGAATTTATAATGATTGAATATAGTGTGTGGATATCAGATATAAACTTCTGTGAAAATATTAACTACATGCCCTATAGTCTAAAGAACACATGGCATGTAGGGCCCTGGCTGAAGAAGCTAGGGTCCCAGATGAGATAAGTATCACACCCTGAATGAAAAATGTTTTGGAGAATCAGCATGTACTCCAAGAGTACATGGTAATGGGAAAATCTGGGCACATGTCATGTGCTTAAGTACACTAACATGGAAAAGTATAAGGACATGGTGAGAGATCACATCCAGGACCCTAGGTGGCTTTGAAATGTCATGTATTATTACAAGGTAAGTGAGTCATGTACCAGTAGGGATAGGGATAGGTGATGGAGTGGGACAAAACACTATGTGGGACACCTCACATTTTGTGTACCCCCTTGAATCAATTGGAGAAAAGTTCATCCTCCCATATATCCTTTGTTTGGACTTGGATTTTAGCCCATGAGGAGCCCATCCTGTGTATTTTTCTGAATAGAATGTGATGGTGGCCTCTATAGTGGATTTTGAGATATAGTGAAATATTTTTTTTACATGATTCGAATTTAGGTAGTTCTCAACAATGGTAGTGATCAAGAAGGATCCTTAGAGAGATCTAAGTGTAACACTCTTGTAGGGTAGGGTATGTGTCCTATATCTATTATTAGAGTGTCACCATTCTATTGGGATAGGGAAGGGGTCATTTACCAATCCACTAAGTAGAACCCTCCTATGTAGATATGACATGAGTCATTTACTACTATAATAGTTCCCTCCAGTGAGGCTGGGCATGGGTCCTCTCCCGACTAATGGAGTGATACCCTCTAGTTGGGTTGGTCATGGGTCCTCTACCGACTTCTTGAGTGGTACTCTCCAGCTAGGCTAGGCACGGATCCCCCACCAGCTACTAGAGTGGTACCCCCTAGCTGATATGGGTATGGGTCATATACAAAATACTAGAGTGGAACCCTCCAACTGGTCAGGGCATGGGTCCTCTACCAACTACTAGAGTGGAACCCTCCAACCAAGCTAGGCACAGGTCCTCTACCTACTCACTAGAGTGGCACCCTCCTACAGGGATAGGGCATGGGTCCTCAAGCTATCTACTAAGTGTAACCCACCTATTATACCAAGGATTGGGTTTCTTAACTAGATATTATTCCCCTCGACTATGTGGTACTATGGTGAGGTGTGGCTTGACTTGGATGATTTCTTTTCGGAAGATGTGTGGGATGATGGGCATCATTTATGGACTTCTGGAACTGATGGCACTCTTTCTTGGGTTGGGCTATGAGATAGAGATATTCTTCTCTCTCATTTGGGTTTATTTGGTTTGATAATATATATATATATATATATATATATATATATATATATATCCATATCCCTGGATCTTGTTTACTCTCTTGCTTTGGGTTGAGCTATCTACTGTCTTATCATGTCTCTTAATTCTCCCCCTTAAGATTTTGGGGGATCCCATTGGATATGTATATACTCATGCATTTATGGGATTTTCCCATACGTCTCGTGTCTTATACAGATGATGTATGGGTCGGCGGTGACTATAGAGGAACTTAGAGATACTTTGTGCATTGGACCACGTACAATAGTTAAATCTTAGAGATCAGGAGTTAGGCTCTCTCAAGAATTTTACTTTCCAATTTTTTTAGGTTGGGACATATTTTCTATTTGGTCATTTATTTTTCTCCTTTACTTCCCAATTTACAATGTTGTACTCTTATAAACCCTAGAGTTTTGTAATACATGGTTTATATTCTAGATATTGCATCTTTTTATTATTATTTCTATACACTAATGCATTGAGATGGTCAGGTATGTGTGTATAGAAAATTTAGGAAAAGGACTATGTTGTTATATATTCCTTTTTGCACTTTTCACCATCTCCTAGACTGTGAAGGTGGTCTTGGGGTAGTTACGGCTTGAGCCCCAGTTTGGGTAACGTCATGAAGGATTGGAATCATAGGTGATTCGATCCTTAGGAAAGTTTTTGGAGTAGTCCCCTTATAAGGATTTAGTTGGGATTTAGGGAAGCAGTGTCAAGGTGTCTTGAGTGTGTCTCTTAGGCTGAGGAATGTAGTGTTGGTACAGCTGGCTGACATATCCATTCACCAAGACCTTGACTACCTGCTCGTCGACTCATCATACTGAGACATTGGTTACAAGGATCAATGGTACATGCATTATATATGATTGAGTCTTTGAATCTCCTTATTGATTCAGATCCCCATTGTGTGTGTGTGTGTATATATATAAATATATTATCATCTAACTATGGTACATCTTGATTGAATTTACAATATTCCTTTATGAAAACAGCTAGCTAGTATACCAGTTTTATATCGTGATGATGATCTGATGAGTGATGAGGCCTCAGTTCAGGGTCCATCCCATGAGATCCTTCTTCCATGTGAATAGATGGAAACACCCCCACATATTGAATAGTATATCATACCAATAGGGTAGGTTGATAATGTCCACAATCTTAGAACACTCCATAAGTTCCAATGCCATAGGCCACTGATGTTCTGTGGTAAACCAGATCCCTAGGAAGTAGAGGATTGGCAAGAGTTGATGGTCCATGTTTTTAGGTTGATCTGGACACTGAAGGATCATGTGGTTGTTCTAGAATCTATCTTTTTTTCATGGAGTATATGGTTTCTAGTAGAGGCTTGTTACCCAAATGCACGATGAGTTGACACTATCATGGGCTTACTTCTAGTAGTTATTCCATGATGAGTACTACCCCAACATTTTGTGCTCAGTTTGGATATAGGAGATTCTAGAGATACATCAGGGAGGGATAATAGTTACTGACTATGCTTTGAGGTTCACATAACTTATGCAGTACTCCCTTGACATGATCCACGATGGCCACTTTCGAGTACATAAGTTTTATTAAGTACTCTATAGAGAGATCTGGGCCAGTGTGGTACCCTTGTGAATTACCATCTATGTTGGGATGTTGGAGAAGGCACTAGTGACCAAGAACTTCATGTCCGAGTGATTATAGAAGGTTGGGGCTAGTAGTGTCCATCATAGGGATAATCCATCTACAGTAGCTAGTAGATTCCAATCTATAGGATCTTGGCACACAAGACCTTCCTAGGATCAGTCTCAGGTATTTTTTCAGGGGAGTCATAGAGGAACAAGGTATACCATAGAGGTTCAGTGTTATTATTATGATGGGAGAGGTCACTTGGAACCTAACTTCCTGACTAGACGTGATGAGGAGAATAGGTAGATAGCTGAAGGACCGCTATAGTAGAGGCATCACCATGATCTGGTATCTCCTAGGTAAGGTTAGGGTGGCCCCTAGGGAGGTGGAGGTGGAAGTGGAGTAGGTGGAGCTATAGGATGAGGATATATTGGTGGTGTAAGATCTTATGAGATCTTTCAACCACCACCACTAGGTGGCCAACGTTAGGCTCAGGGAGATGGTGGTTGGAGCTGTGGATAGCTGCAGTCTATGAAGTCATACTACCCAATGGAAAAACAGATGATTATAGGTACAACTTGTGTTTATTATACTATTTAATTAGTATTATTAGACATAATTGTGATTCATTATTTTATATCTACCCTCCTAGTGTGATAGATAGAGAACTTAGTTGAGGTGTTGGCCCAGAAGATTTTCATTGAGGTTCATGTGGGGAATTATTCTTCTATTTCATTTATATTTCAGTAGTGTGAGCTAACACTTGGTAGAGATAGGTTCACAGGAGACATTTTGGTTATTATGATGGAAATATATTATATCATTTAGGTTATGTATTGGTTTTCTATGTTCCGAGCCTAGATTGACTGTCACCACAGATGATTCAGATGCATTCACACTGATGGAAAGAGATTATCCTTTATGGTTGAGAGAGATATCATGGTAGGATGAGTGTGTTCTATGAGAACGAAGCTACAATCCATAACCCATCATTTGGAGATTATATCCCTTTGTTTATTAAACTCTTTAGGAATTTGGATCCATTCATTCATGGAGAATTTCATGGATTTATTCCCCGAGGACTTCCTGGGACTACCTCTAATGTTGGAGATGGAGTTTTGTATTTAATTTCATCCCAAGACCACTCTAATATATTACACAGCATATTTTATGTCCCCTACTGATCTCTAGGATCTATGGTTGTATTTGGAGGACCTTCGAGGGAAGGGATTAATCAGGCCCAGCATGTCCCCCTGGCCAGCTTCAGCCTTTTCCAAGAAAATGGTGGATGGGAGCTTGCATCTTTGTGTAGATTATTGTTGCTTGAACTAGGACATGATAAAGAACAATTAACCCTTTATGAGGATTAATAACCTCTTTAACTAGTTGTGAGGTGAGATTTGTTTTTAAAATATTGATCTTCGATCTAGCTACCACTATTTGAGGGTTTGTGAAGTTGATATTATGAAGCTGGAATTCTGATGTCACTACAGACAATATGAGTTTCTGGTGATGACCTTTGGTGTGAGTAATTATCCCACCATGTTTATGGATTTGATGAAATATATCTTACAGCCATAATTGGATAAGTTTGTGGTTTTCTTCATCGATGAAATACTCATACACTCTGTATTGGAGGAGAAGCATGCAGAGCACTTCAAGATGGTGCTAGATTTACTTCAGGGGGGAACTAGATTTATGTTAATATATCAAAGATCTAGTTAAAGATTCATGGGGTTCACTTCCTGGGGAATTTCATTTCAGGGCATGGTTTGTGCATGGACCCAGTTAAGATTGATGCAATTATTTCCTAGGGTCCACCCAAGAGAATGTCATAGTTGTGGTGTTTTCTTTTCTTGGTAGGGTAGTATATAAGGTTTTTGGAACACTTCTCTATGATTTCATCCCCTTTTACCACTCTGATGTGTAAAGGGAATCCTTTTACCTATACTGAGTAGTGTCAGAGTAACTTCGAGGAGATAATGTTGAGGTTGATGAGTGCTTCTATACTGAGACTACTAGAGGCCGGTGTCGAGTATGTAGTGTATTGAGATTCCTTGGGAGCCGGGTTTGGCTTAGTGTTGATGAAAAGGTAGGAAGATATCACATAAATGTTGTGGCAGCTCAGACCCCATGAGAATAACTACATAACTCATGGCCTATAGCTGGCAGTGTTATTCTTTTCCCTGAAGATGTGGAGGTACTATCTTTTAGGATATAACATTTTGGTTTACTTAAACCATCAAAGTGTCAGGTATGTATTCACATAGAGAGACTTGAACAAGAGATAGAGACTCTAGTTAGAGTTCCTGAAAGAATGTGACTTTTAGATAGTCTTTAATTGGAGTAAGGGAAGCACGGTAGCATATTACCTTAGCAAGAAGCCTCGTTATTTCTTGTTTAAGGAGGATTTGGAGAAGGTGGATTCATTACAGTTGTCCCTGTTGGAGCATAAGGGTGAATCTTTTCTTCAGTTGATGTTGTTGACTCCTTCGCTTCTTGAGTGTGTGAGAGAGTCCCTGCTGGGAGACATCAACTATGAGGTATTGCGTGATCAGATATCCTTATGGGTTTCACCAGATAGATATTCTGAAGTAGGGAATCATGTCATCCTCTTCTAGGTATGGATGGTGGTCCCAGTCATAATGCGGGAGGAGGTGATTCAAGAGTTACATACATCTCCTTTAGCTTTACATCGCAGTGTAGGGAATAAGTATAGAGACATTCAATGGAATTTTAGTTGTCCTTCATGAGATGGAGTGGGACTGAGTTTATCTCACAATGCCTCACCAATCAATAGGTGAAGGCCAAGCACCAGATTCTGGTAGGATTTTTTCATCCCCTTGAGATCCGAGCATTTAAGTAGGATGGCATGTTCATGGACTTTGTGATAGGGTTTACACGGACATCAAAAGTCCACAGGGATATATGGGTGATAGTTGACTGAATCACGAAGTCAGAACACATCCTTGCTATCAAGGAGTAGAGTTCGATGGAGATTTTGGTGTAGATGTACATATGGAATATTGTTCACCTTTAGGGGATTCCCTTGACTATTTTCTTCAACAGTGATGAATGGTTCATGTCACAGTTTTGGAGAGGCCTACAGGAGGCATTCAAGGCCCAAATGAAGATGATTACAACCTTTCACCCCTATACATAGGGGAAGAATGAGCGCAATATCCAGGTGTTGGAGGATATTTTGAGGGATTTCATGTTGGACTTTGGCTGGAGCTTGGAGGATCACTTTCCCTTGGTAGAGTTTGTGTAAAATAGTAGATACCACTCTGTTATCGGCATGTCACCTTTTGAGGCCTTGTCCGAGAGACCATGAAGGTCACCCTTGTGCTGGATATAGATCATTGTGGCATCTCTTGTGGGTCTATAGTTGGTGTAGGTGATAACAGAAAATGTCTAGGTTATCCGTGAGTGGATAAGGAAAGCCTGGAGTATGAATAAATATTACACATATCATCATAATGGGACCTTAGAGTTTGATCAGGGATACCACAATTTCCTAAAATTCTCCCTTTGATGAGTATTTTATAGATTCCTCGTAGGAGGTAAGCTATATATGAGGTTCATCAGGACTTTCTTAATCTTGTAGAGGGATGGTAAGGTTTCTTACCACCTCACCCTACCACCACAGTTAGAGCAGTTTCATGACATCTTCAACATGTCATGGTTGAGGAGATTAATGAATGACCCCATGAACAATATTTAATAGGGTGAGATGTACATCAAGTATAGAACCACTTTGTCTGGATCACTCGATGGACATCAAGGATCAGAAAGATAGGACCTTGTATGAATGGTCTATCTCCTTGGTTCATGTGTTGTGACAGCACATAAACATATAGGAGAGCTCCTAGGAGTGGGAGATCTAGATGATGGCTCAGTATCCTAATTTTTTTATTTAGTTTTACTTGTTAAGGATGAAAATTTTGACAAATCTAATGATGTAGAGACCCAGTTTTTTCCTTGTAAGACTTTGAAATATTTTTACATATATTTTCAAAACTAGGCGTTGAGACGACATGTGATTCTGAGGCCTAATGCACCCAAAATTAATTTTATAAAAGTATTAAATATATTTTATATTACACATGTGTATTTTCTTAAATAAAATGGGATATCTCTCAAACGAGATATTAGATCTGAAATCCAAGACCACAGTTGAGTCTAGAATGCAATGTTTACCCAAGGCACGACCTAAAATGGGTTGGCATGGGGTGTTCAGAAATAGTGACTGTTGGAAGGTGAATTTAGTTAAAATAAATAATTAGGTTTATTTATTTTAATTAAATTAAAATAATATAAATTACTATAAATCCATAGTTATGAATAATCCTCTAAGAGTAACTGCATAAACCCTAGGAGGATCAAGATATGATCTACCTCCCCACCATTGGTGAATCGACATTTGATGATGATGAGACTCTATATCGAAGCATATCAAAGCACAATGAACACAATGACTCCTCTAAATCATTATTAAGCACGTTCTTTAATGAATAACTATCTAATCTCTAGGTAGGACTCATTATTTTTGGATTCCACCTCATTTTATTAAAAAATTTAGAAATATCATCTCCTTAAATTTGATTTGTGCCAATTATGGCCTATGCATGTGCCAAAGTATTAAAATTTAATTGGATATTATTTCATTTCTCCATTCAGATATCCATGTTCATGATCGTTTTCTAAGAACGCTTGGAAAAGATTGATAAAAAATTTGTTACCTTTCTCCCAAAATTTCTTTGTGTTAGTCATCATTGGACCATGAGGTCACGATTCAACATTGTCAGGTGGGACTGAGCCCAATCATACCCCTAGATTTGCAACAGTATCGCATTTAATGAATGGATCAGTGATCAAAGGAAGATTTGGGGATTAATCATGGAATAATGGTTGTTTATTCTTATAGATTTGATATCTGGTATTGATTATAATGATGAGATCAAACATAGGTGCAGTGATGCATACAGGTTCCCCAGAAAGAATCAGAATTCAACTTCTGGCATCCAGAGGGGTGGAATCACCAGATACATATCTATGTATATCTGTATGTACGTATGTATGTATGTATGTATGTATGTACGTATGTATGTAGGTATGTATGTATGTATGTATGTATGTACGTATGTACGTATGTATGTATGTATGTAAGTATGTATGTATGTATGTATGTATGTATGTATGTATGTATGTATGTATGTATGTATGTATGTATGTATGTATGTATGTATGTATGTATGTATGTATGTATGTATGTATGTATGTATGTATGTATGTATGTATGTATGTATGTGATTATAGAAACCCCTCCTTCCATACTATATCTTCAAAACACTGTGCTTTAGGTGAAGGTTATAAAATGATATGAACAAGGTTAGAGAAACCTCTTCCCTAAACCATATCTCCTTCTCAACACCAGGCCTAAGGAATGAGTTATACTTATCCTATTTGAAGGAAAATATTTGTGAGTTGGAAACTAAATTTTTAATTGTTGCAAACAATCATGAATCAAGAATTTAATAGGTGGATTTCAATTATTTGAATAAGTATTCTTACCTTTACTCATTCTAAAGTGATAGTAATAAAATGATGATGATGATACTTGGCATTCACTTCATGGGTATAATAATAAAATGTTTCCAGATTCAACAAGATGAAACAAAGGTATCACAACATATCCATAGAAAAGCTCAGAAATTATCAAGTGAATGGAAAACATCACTGACTGAGAATCCTCCCCATATAGTTTAAGAAAGAAAATCATCCAAAAATTGATCTCAAAACTCCCCCCACAAAACATCCAAATCCTTGCAAACCCTATAGAACGACAACCACCACTGTTGAACTATTCTACGCAACATTATCAAATTCAATGAAATCCTATTCTTCTCCAAGCATGATTAAAATTGAATGATATCACTACCCCTTTATCAAAACCTTTTTACCATGATCCCAAAAGGATCCCTTAAACTTCTGTAGCCTCTAGTGATATAATACTTAGAGTATCCTCCTCTATGAATTTTCATCATAATCCTCCACACTGGGGTGATTTTATGACACATATTAATGAATTTTTTTATAAAAAATCTTATGGGGACATCAACCTAGACCCATTCTAAAAAAAGTTACTTTTAATTGAGACATAGGTTTATTTTAGATTAATTAATTTAATTCAATTTTAAACTATTTATCATTGTCTACCCAGTTTGAACATAGGTGCATACAAGTATGATGCATAATCCTTTCCTAGGTCACTACCCCACAAGTAGCATCACTTTGCTTATCATGTCCATAAAACTTGAAAATGCTTGTGTTATATCATATGGGTGTCTAAAATCCCAAATATCTATCGGTCTCCCTTGTTTACAATATGTACTAATCTTGAATGACATGGTTTCCCTACCAATACATGAATCCTCACCAGTTCCTAAAAAAACTCTACTCTATCTCTCAATCAACACCTTTGATACCACTTTTTCATGAACAACTATCTCTAAAGGTACCCCTCTTAGTTTGGAAATGGAGAAAGACATGTAATTATTCCCAAAACTCACCTCCAATAGTTCTTGGGTTGGCGACTACTATCAAGGGTATATAATCACATAAATGTGATTAATTTCCCTCATAAAAATTTAAGAAGTAAGGGATAAGATGAGAAAAATCACCCAAAAATTACTAATCATAAAAAATAAATAAGAAATCCCAATACATGATGTGATTTCAATATAACTAGATACAACTAAAAAGAAATTCTAAATGGTATAAATCCTTGGAAATGACCACAAATCTTCACAACTCCTGAAAAACTGCTCAAACTATCAATATCTAGCTCGATCACCTACCATCCCCTACTAACGTTAAAAACAGTTTGTTTATACATAGGGTGAGAATAACATGAATACTCAGTAGGATCCTCCCCAAAACCTCTCATGAAAAATGTGAAATAATAATACAGAATCCCAATGAGTAAATAAATGAAACTATACCATCACCTACATAGGTATACTATTCTTTTCCATCCTCACTATGGATCACTATTCAAATAACATATAGAAGTATAACCACAATATTGAGAATATATATATATATATAAATGGGTACCTCGCAACCACTTACCCACTTGTTTTCTACTCTCATACCTCAATGTTGCATGTTATGAGATCTCATCCCTTCTATAATAATCTCCCTGAAAACACCTAGGAAACTATATCATAACATGCACATTATACAATGCATCATCACATCCACATCCTTTTTATAATAACTAGAATTATTTTCAGAATTAAAAACATCCTATGTATTATGTAATATACCTCAATCCATCACAACCCATACATAACACACCTATAATAATCCTTTGGATACTATATCTAGTATATATGCATTCACAAAAACCTCAATTCATCACAACCCATAGAACACATGCATGGGAAATCACCCCTATGGATACCCACATGTAATACTATGGCCAAAGAGAGAGTAGGAGAGAGTGGGTAGTCATCCATCTATATCCTTGACAACCTGGGTATTGGGGAAATACCCATAGAAAATATGGTTGTTGGTTTCCTTTCCAACATGGGTAGGGTGCGTGTGAAATGAAAAAACATACATAATAGATATATCTCACAACTAAACTAATCGAAACTAATTGTTCTGGGACTCATATATCGCTATCATCACATAAGACACTCAGCTACCATTACTAAGATCTAGATATTCAATAATCATACAATCATTAAGTTCAATATTAATTAATTCATTATCCATTAATTAATATTATTCCATTTTCACTCCTAGATTAACATTTTAATCATATGGTCCAAGTGTTGATGGAACTATTTATTTTTTACTTTTATTCTCAAGTATTTCATCATCATAAGTAGGCATCAAGAACCAACCCCATTATTTTATAATTTAAAATATTATTTTGTAATCATATGAGTACTCTAGGAATCATCCTATGCTAACACTTTAAATATTCACTCATAGTTTATAGTATCAAACAACATATCATAGTTTGAAAAATGATCATATAAATAACATCTCGCCATTAGGCCATTAAGAAAGCATCAAGATAGAAGTAAGCATAAATAAGAAAGCCATGCTATGAACTTGTCCTGGATGCCTGAGTTTCCCACACCAATTCATATAAAATTACATTTGGAATCTCATTCCAACTTCATCACCATAACTAGTACCTCATTCCACTATCATCATCATAATTGGAACCAGGTGTCACTGTCATCATCATAACTGGAACCTCGTTCCAACATCATCATTATAACCAAACATATTAGGTTAAAAATCAATCACATTAAGACTCTAAATCTATCGAGAATAGATAAATTTTAAATATATTGTTCCACACATAATTTTAAAGGAAATTATGTCCATATAATCAAGGAATTCAAGCCTCTTGTAATCAATAATCCTCTCTCTCTTCCGTAATCAATTTATCCTTGAAAAACAACCACTTTAATTCCATCTTGAATTAACTAATTTATTAATCATTGATTTTCTAAATTAATCAACTTATATAAGTAGATAAAATTTTTTACAATCAACATAACATTATTCCAGAATTATTTACATGTTTAAACAATTTCTGGATGAATGGTAACTATTTTTCTCATTCCTATTTAATTTAAATATTAATAACATCCATATTTATGTTGTTTATCCATTTCAATCATTCAATCATAATAAAAAAAAACAAAAAAAATATAATTAGATAGTATGGTATCTAGTAAATATCAAGAGGAAACATCAAATAAATTCACTCACAAAGACCCAACTAATAACTTAATTACCATATCATGAAATATTAAATAATCTAAACATGTGATAATTCCCATCTAAATTCATTAATATCAAAAAATTTAAAAAAATCCCATAATAATTTGTTAGTAATTTTAACATTTTATCATTATATTATTTTGATATTATCAAAATAATAATTATACAACAACATTTGATTATCTATTTCTCTCTCTTGAATAATTTCCAGAATAATCATCATTATTCTACAACATACAATTATTTATTTCCAATTTCTTCCAATAGTCTTATATATTATCAAGTAATATTATATATTTCATGTGATAAATCATTAAATTATATTTTTTTAAATATCACCAATAATATTAAATATATATTTTTTATAATATGACTACTAGATTCTAAGATAATTATAATTATTCATTATATGTAATATTATTTCTAAATAAATTCTAGAAATAATAAAAAAAGGGTTAACCATAATCTTTATGAAACTCTAGATTCTTAAAGATAATAATATTTATCTAAAACATGTCATTAACATATTTATTTAAATTTTCAGGTCATGGAAACAATTTTTTAACATGCAATGATTCTTTCTCTTTCATTATGATAATTCTGGTTTTTTATACAATAGAAAATATTTTCATGTGATTATATATAATCTAACTTCCAATAATTTTTGAAACATGAAAATGATAGTTTATAGTTTTTATAATGTGATGATATTCCTCAATATTAATTAATTAATTCTTATAGTGAATTAATTAACAACAATTAAGGATTCAATTATCCTGTAATAATATCAACTAATAGCATGTAATTTCTAAGTTATTATTAGAAGAAATAATATAATATGAAATTTTATCTTATATTTTAATTATTAAAATAATAATATTTTGTTAACAGTAATAAATTGAATCTATTTATTTCCCCCTCTTTTACAATTCCATATTATCATTTGATATTTCTTTATACGATTATTTTCCAGATTATTATATGATTATGGTTAATCGTGTCTAAATAAATATATGATTCTAAAGCATGTTAAAATAAAACTTCCATGGTATAAAAAGAGGTTAAAAAATCTTTACTTAGAGAAAAATAATCTTTTACATTGTACCCAAAATAGAGGTTAGAGAGAGGGTATGTTCAATTTTGGAAACTTGAGATGGGATCTTGTCGATTTAAAGAAGACCCTATATACTGAAATGGTGGGTCTTGAATCACATAGACTTGAAAGAGAACTAAATAAAATAAAATTAGAATCATTACTTGGTTTTTTAAGAAAAACTGAAACATGTCTCCGGATATTTCTTAGATAACCCATACAAGTTTCCAATTTAATTTTTATTTAAACTGGTTTGATTTTAATTCTCATAAAATATTCATTTAAATATTATAAATTTATGGAAGGTAAAATTTTGCATTTAAAACCCTTAACAAATTCAAAACCATATGATTTTAACATTTAATTACTTAATTTGTATTAATATTATGTTACAGCTCAAACTGGGAAGTAAATATGGAATTTTTAAGTAAATCTCTCTATCCCTATATAAGAAAAACGCATTATGTAAGGGTAAAAGGGTTTTACCCTTACAAATATCAACACCTTTACATGGGATTTATAATTTGGATATGACCCTTACTTGAGATTTAAGATTTGTGTCTTACCTTTATGTGACTAAGGGGTTACCCTTATGTGAACTAATGAAACTCAGTTGAACCCTTAGACAATACTCAGGTTACCCTCATGAGGGTAAGGAAAAGAGTAAGCTACCTCTAGATAACTAATTAAAAACACAATTTACCTTTATAAAAATTTACAAAACTCTAACATACCCTTAAAAAATCTAGGAAATACTTTTATTTGATATTTAGAAACTCTCAAGGACCTTTATGTAGTGGTGGATCTACCCTTACATAGACTTTAGAAATCTAGTGCTACCCTTACATGAACTATAAAGAGACCACACTACTCTTATGCAAGATTCAAAAATCTTAGAGAACCCTTATAAAGGAAACAATAATACTAACATACCTTTATGAAACTAAATAATCTATATATGACACTTATTTTATCATAGGAATTACTATATGACCTTTACATAGGGTAATACTTACCTTTATGTGGGAAGAATAAACTATCATCTACCTTTACACAGCCTTTTAAAAATAATCATTGAACTTATGTAGAATAAATTCCATGTGTAATGGTAAAAATAACTTTAAAAAATCAAATTTATACTTAAAAACTAATAAATAATTAATATAAATATGTATTATCATTATAAAAAACCCAAAAACACTTTTAAAATATTATAATTACTTTAAGAAAATCTAAAATTAATTTCCTAATAAAAATTTTAAGCATTGAAATTATTTTCATAATTTAAAAAAACCATTTTAAAACCACTTATTAAAATATAAAATAAACTCTTACAAACTATCAAACACCCTATAATGACAAATAAAGGATCAAAAATATTCTGGGCCTTTGCATTTACTCTAGAGGGCATGCTTTTGAATTAGTTAAATTTTTCATATGATGATTTTTGTGGTTGTAAATTATATCAAAAATAACCTTTGTAACATTTCACCTTTTAAGAAATTCAATAGTATCATGCTGTAGTAATAAGAAAAAAAAAATTCTATATACTATTGAAGAAAAATACATAGCTGCAGGAAGTTGTTGTGAATTGGTTCTATAGGTGAAGCACGTTTTACTAAATTATAGATATCAATTCAGATATGTCCCTGTAAAATATAAAAAATAAAAGTGCTATTAATATTTCTAAAAAACATGTACCAAATTCTAGGATAAATAATATTGATGTAATACATCACTTTTTGAGAGATCATTTTCAAAAAAGTGATATTACTCTTGAGTTCATTGGAACATAACATCATTTTGCTGAAATTTTCATAAATCTATTAAATGATAAGAGATTTCAATATATCATATATGAATTAGGAATGATAAATTACTATTTACCTTTTATTATATTATTTTAATATTCTATAATTATTGAATACTCTAATTTACTTTCATGAATTAATTTTGGACAATGTTCAATAACTCTTTTTTATGATTGTCTTATTGAGACCAATATGCTTTGAGATAATGTCTTAAAAAAATCCAGGAAGAATAATTTTTAGGGTATCATATTTTTTTCAATTTAAAACACTTAACATTATTGAGAACATAAATCAATTAACATTTTTGAGTTAAAAATGTGATCAGACACAGTTCAATGGCTTGAGTTTAACAGATCAATTACCAAGGAAGGACTTCATCTAGCTTATGTAATTGGATAGATTATATCACAGAATGTTTATATAAATTTGGTCACAAGTTATATCATTTAGATATGATCAATAAGTAAAATCAGGTGATGCTATAATATTATTCAAAGTACTAAACATCATGACTACTAAAATTTCTCATGATCCATACTTAAGTCCAAACGGAATATTGAGGTATGTTGGTGTAAATTTATTACTATAAATAATTATTAATTTTATCGAACTAATTTTATCAGAAGAAGGTGTGGATATGAAAACTTCAAGATTTTAATCAATGAATTTGCATGATTTAAGTTTGAAGTTTATGATTACAAGGATATTTTTTGTGGAAAAAAATTGTTCTCGTTCAGACATTTATGAAGTCTTCTAATTAAAGAATAATTGAAGAGGTTTTAAACAAAGGACTTTTGGAAATTTTATCAGATGGAATACATTAAAAAAAACCTTTACAAAAGAATCATAAATAGTTCCCTAGATGTACCAAATTGTATGAATATCCTCATTCAATGAAAATTTTGAGATTCCATCGAATGAAATTTTATATATTCATTAGAAAGAATAATTTTTTATTAGGTATAAATTATTTTGAGTAGACTTATAAAAGAGTAAGTTGTGAAGTGATGAAGTTATAAAATGATCATATAGAAGTATCTAAGTCATGGTATGAATAGTTCTATATGAGGTTAATTATATATAGGTTTCCAATAAAAGTAAATAGATGAAGGTTTTCGAAGAACGTCATATGTTGAAGGAAGAGTCTTCAAAAAAATTTCAAGGTGTTTCTATGAAGTTGTAAAGGAACACTAGATAAAGTTTCACCATATAGAAGGGTGGTTTGGAAGTTATATCAAATTTGAGTTTTGAATATATTTATGATGATTTTATAATTTATTTAATATGATGATGTTTAAGTAGATATTCAATTCCCTAATAATCAAAAAGTAAAAAATTGTGATTCTCACCAAGATCTAAAGAAGGTTTAACGGAGTTCATTGATGTCAAGTTTTAAGGAAAGTTCATTTATTTAATTAAGATTAAAGGTGGTAAAATGAAAATATTTTGGGTGATATGTTCAATGGTTTAGTGGGTTATTTGAGTTTTAAGCTCGTATATCACTCTTAATTCTTAGAGGAACACTTCCAATATAAAGGAGTGAAGATGTGTTTAGAAGGGTGTATCGATTTTTGGTAGATGGGAGAAGTACTTAATATGTAAAGAGATATTGAGAAGAATAGTCTGAAGAGGCATTGGTTAGATGGATATGATAAAAATTTCAAATCATTTAGTATTACACAAATAGTTTGTAACATTGATTGGATGAATGGGTTGCAGAACTGATTAGACAAAAAAGGAATCAAACTAAGTTTCATCAAACTGAGTATATCAGAAGAAGAATTGATCATATGGAAAATTTCATATATAAGTACAGGAAGAATTTATTTATCACTTTTTGTGAAAGGTAATTAAAATGAAAAAGATCATTCAAAAAGTTAAAGTTTGGAGAAGGTTCAAGCATTATGGTGACAACGTATCAAAGCCTGTTGGTGAAGGTTCTTATAGTTTCTATAAAAACATTGTTATATCATTTATCTTTGGGAGTACCACATGCACTATTTATTGAATATATTGATACATAGGTGATAGGATATTTACTACTTATTATAACAACTAAAAGGATTAATTTATAGTTGTTTTATGGCATTTAATTACTTCTAAACCATGCTAAGTATTAACTACTCTTATTGAATAGTGAACCTTCTAAATTATTGTGTTACTATAATTATGCTTGTTTTTTGTTTTCTAGAACATTTTATTCTCACTAATTAGAGGTGATTATTTTTTCTTATTTAAGAAAACATAAAAAATAAAAGTTCACCAATTCATCCCCTCCCCTCTCAATGATCACACATATCCTGATTGGTCCTTTCAATTGGTATCAGATCAAAAGGATTCCTTAGTTGACTCTTTACTGAAGTTCAAAGAACAATATGGTTTCAACATATGTTCATAATTCTATTAATAGTAATTTTATTCCTATATTATATTTAAATAACTATCATATCTGGAAATAAATAATGATACCTTATCTTATATCTATTTGTTATGAAGTTATAGAACCTACTCTAGATGGTTTCCCTACTCCAACTAAGGGTGATCCATTAATACCTTATGAGAATAATAACTTAGATAATGATGGGAAAGATAGAAATTATATACTTTCTAACATCTCTAAAATTAAATTTATAAGGATTAAATTTATTAAAATAGATAAATTCATCTAGGAAAAGTTGAAGAAAATTATGATAAAAATAAACAAATTGAAGAAATCCAAGTTAAAAATATAAATATTAAAGTATGAAGATATTAAAATGCACAAAGATGAATATTTTGGTAAATTATTTAAAATATTTAATTACATTATAATCACCATAGGATGTTTTAGTTATAATTTGGAATATTTAGATATTATTGAAAAAACTTTAAGAATTTTTATGGATAAATTTGATGTTAATGTATCATCTTTAGAATATAGAGATCCTAAAACAATATCATTGGTATATATGTGTATAGTTATCATCACTTGTGAAACGATAAGTTAAAAGGTTAGAAATAATAAAGAAAAGTTTGATCGGGAAATCTCTTTCAGATCTTTAGAGCAATAAAAGTACAAGAAAATTCCCAATGAAAAATTCAGTGACTCCGATACTGAGATGATATTTGTAAAATATTTTATGAATTCATGTATTTTTTCTAGAAAGTTAAAAATAGGTATAGGTAAGTAAAAAATGGAAAATTACCTTTTAATTTCTTTGGTTATGGTGTTATTATAAATTTTTCTATAAATTTTTCATGATTAAAGGGAGATAAGGATAGTGATAAAGAAGATGCAGAGTCAATAAGATATATGAAGAAGAAGGAATACAAATAAAATTCCTTTTCTAATTAAAAGGATAAAAATTTATTTAAATATAATAAGTTAATATTTCTATCTAAATTTGAGGAAGATAATGATAATTAAGAGGAAGCTAAAAACTCTAGTGATGATGTTGTTGGAAATTTACTTATTGAAAAAATTAATGTTAAGAAGTTTACTAGTTATGAAAGTAGCATCTATAAAGAAGAATAAGAGGAGACTCATATAGATTTTATACTTAAAAGAGAACTGAGGGAATGTCCCTAAAATATTGTTATAATTGAAAAGGATAATAAGAATTTAAATAAATATTATCTATAAGAAATAAATCATAAATATACTCTAAATGAAAAATAAAAAATATTAAAAGATAAATATGGTCTAAAGAAGTTACTTGATGAAGAGAGAAATATCAATATCAAACTTAAACAAAAGATAAAGGATAAGTATAAAGAACTTTATCTTGTTAAATATTATTAAAGTTGATAAAGGAATTAAAAACTTCCAAAACATAGTTTTAGAAGTTGGTGAAATTTATAATAAGAGTAAACCTAAAAATGTTGAATAAAAAATATCCTAAAATGTTAACAATAAGGTTAAATATGTTCATAAGAATAATATAGTCATGAATACTATGTATGTAGATAAAACAAGTAGATTTGGAAATCCTAAAATTTCTAAAGTTCCAAAGTATAAACCAAAATTTTATACAAATAAAGATTGTGTTAAGGATGATAAGAAACCTAAGAAGAATAATAAGATGTTAGGATTCTACCAAAAATTTAGTTCAAAACAAATATCTAAGTTTTATGGTAAGAAGGATGATGAAAAGAAAGAACACAATTCGGGAAAGTAGGTTTATTAGAGAGGAAAATATGATTTACATGGATATTTATGGTATTGTGAAGGATTTGGGAATGCAGAGACAGTGTAATGGTTCAATCATCATCACTATAATGAATCTAGGAATAACTGGAGTAATATTTTGAGGGGGAGTCAAACCACTCAAAGAAGATGGCCTAATAAAGTTATTTTGAATATTGAAAATAGATTCTAACAGCTAGAAATAATTTTCGGAATATGTGATCAGCCTAAAAATCTTTATAAAGTATGTATTTTTATATTAACAACTCAACAAAGTTTATATGATAAATCTCCAAAGTTTCATTTAAATAAATAAAGACAATTAAAATGATTTATTTGTTGAAACATATCTCATAGATAAAAAATGAGAATTACCATGTATATTGGATAGTGGGTTCTCTTCACATATGATAGGATATTTAAAGTTGTTAAATAATTTGAAATATTACAAATAAAGATAGTGACATTTGTAAATGATGAGTCCCTTGGAATCAAATTCATTGGATATACTATCATTGGTAATGAAAAATTGAAATCTAGAAGTGATTTGTTTGTTTATGGGATGAAACATAATATATTGAGTGTTTCAAAACTTTTTGATAATGGTAAAAAAGTTGTTTTAAGAATAGATGGTTTATATATATATATCTTAAATATAGGAATGTTTTAACAAGGTTGAAAAAAATAAAGGGAAATTTGTTTCAAGTTGGAGAAGCATAGGTTTCATGCTATTTGATCAAGACAAAAGAAAATATGTTATGGAATAAGAAGATGTTACAAATATGCCAGAGTAATATGAGTAATCTAACAAAGAGAGAAAATATTCATGATATTGCTAATATAATAAGATGAAGAGATTGGTTGTGTTCAATATGTAAATAAGGGAAGATAACAAAATCAGTACATAAGAAATTTGAGATACATTCAAATCAAACCATGGATCTTATACATTCTAACATATATGGGTCCATGGGAAAGAAATCAAATAATAGAGATAAGAATTTATTTATTTTATTGATGATTTTACTCACATTACATGTATTATGTTTTTGTAATGTAAGTAATAGGATCTCAAAATTTCTAAGAGTTTAGGATAATTACTAAAAAAGAATATTGTTACTCTATAAATAAGATTTGAACTGATTTTTGGTCATGAATATAGAAATATTAAGTTTAAATATAATCTTTAAAGAATGTAATACATCATGAATTTAGTGAACTATACACACCATAATGTAATAGTTTTTCTAAAAGATGAAATAGAAGTTTGGTTAATATGGTATGAACTATGTTTATTGAACAAGATACTTCTCATTTATTTTAATGGCAAGATATTAGAGAGGTTTTCTATATTTAGAATCACTATTTCTATAGGTAAAACTCTGATATGAATTCGTATGAGATGTATTCCAAATAAACCCCAAGTTTAAAATACCTAAGGGTATTTGGAATTACTTTCATTATCAAAATTAAAGGTGAAAATATTGTGAAGTTTGATTATAGAGGTGTCAAAGGTACCTTTCTTGTCTACCCTCTTAATGGTACATTATATATGTGTTATAATGATGAAATGGAAAATATTTTTTAATCTACATATGTGATTGTTATAGAATATTATTATAAGAAAGTTTCATAGTAAATTGTAGATATAAACGGAATTGAAGATTAATTAAATGTAGTTAAAAGTATGCTAATGCTCTTGATAAGAGTGATAATATTGAAGATATACAAAATGAAAATTATGGCTGAGCTATCTCAAGTAATGAGGAACAATTAAATTCATCCCATCATTGGCCAATTAAGTAATTGTAGGTCCAAAATATCATTGGTGATCAAGTTAAATAGGTTCAAACTAGAATAAAATCTTGTTTATTCACACATACTTATTTTTATTCACAGGTTGAGCCAAGAGATGTTGAAGAAGCTTTGGGGAATCAATATTATATTTATTTCATGAATAAAGAGTTAGATCAAAATTTGAATAATGATACATGAGAACTTGTTCCTAAACCAAAAATAATAATTATGTGATTAGTAAAAAATGGGTTTTTAGAAATAAGTTGAATGAAAAAGGTGATGTGGTAAGAAACAAGGCACGAATATTTTGTAATCATTACTTTTAGATTGAAGTTGTTGATTTTTATGAGACATTTTTTCCAATATAAAGGCTTGAAACTATTATAATATTTATTTTTATTATTCACAATGAAGATATGAGATATTCTATATAGATTTCAAGTTGGTTTTTCTTAATGGATATTTAGATGAAGAAGTTTATATTGAGAAACTATGTAGTTTCTTATTTAGTCAGAATAAAAATAATGTGTAAAAGTTGAAGAAGAATTTGTATTATTTGAAGAAAGATCTAAGATCATGGTACTCTAAATTGGATACTTTCTTAATGAAGTTGAACTTTAGAAAAGGAATAGTTGATTGAAACCTCTATATAAATGAAAACCAAGAGGATTCCCTCATTTTTATTGTTTATATTGATGAAATTATATTTATTGGGAATAATGAAAAAATGTGTGAAAAGTTTTTTGATAAGATTAAGAAGTTATTTGAA
Source organism: Viscum album (assembly GCA_963277665.1). Classification (NCBI taxonomy): domain Eukaryota; kingdom Viridiplantae; phylum Streptophyta; class Magnoliopsida; order Santalales; family Viscaceae; genus Viscum; species Viscum album. Next base: position 93,843,245 of record OY728155.1, read on the forward strand.
ATGTCCATTCTATGTGAATGGAAAGATAATTCTCATAAATGAAAACCAAGAGGCTTCCCTCCTAAATAATGTCATATTATGTCTGGAAAGATAATTCTCATAAATATAAAGACATGTTTGATTTCAATTTGAAATATAACAATGCTGGAAAGATTGATGTTTTTTGTTACACAGATGAAGATTGAGCAGGATGTGTCAAAAATAGAAGATATACATCTGGTGGAGTATTCTTTTTAAGAGAAATATATGATATGTGGCATACAAAGAAACAAATTTCAGTGAATCTCAGCATATAATAATTTGAGTATGTTTTGGTTACTCAAAATATAACACATTTGATATATATGAAGACACTATTGGAATATTTTTTGGTTGATGTGAAGTTTCCCCTTCTCTTAGGCTGCAATAATAAAAGTGATAAAAATATCCATAATAATCCAATGCAACATTATCATTCCAATACCATTGAAATTAAATATCACTTCATCAAGAATCATCTGTAAAGAAATAAAATAAAGCTATAATTTCTTCCTAGAGTGGAGAAAGTTGAGGTTGAGGTTAATAATGGTTGTCCAACCTCCCTCTCTTAAAGGCTAAGGTATGTAATATTCATCCCCTATCTCATATTGTCTCTAGATATGGTTTTAAAAGGAGAATAAAAATAATTTAATATAAATCTATCTATTGGTATGTGTTTTAACTTTCAAGGGAGTGTATATATTTGGGGATGTTTTAAAAGGGGTAAGTAGTGATTTTAGAATGTGTGAACTATTTTAACAGTTTTTTGAAGTGGATGTAAGAAGTTTCTTCTTAAAAGTTCCTAAGATATGAGAATGAAATAAGTTTTAAAATAGATGTTTGAATAGTTTCTAAGAAATATGTAGGGATTGTATTAGTTTAAGACAATTTTTTTAAATCACTGATAAAGGAAAGCATGTTATTAGTATTCAGTGAATCATGTTTCCTACATTGAGTTCACTCACGTAGGCATAGAATTATTAGATAGCAACTCATTTCTTGAGTTTCAAAGTTTCAGTGATTTATATTCCTTGGTTGAAAACAAAATCTATATGGGGATATTTTTTAGACCAACATGCATTGAGATGATGCATTAAGAAGAATGTAAGAAGAAGGATTACTTCAGAATTTTCTTTTTTATTCAATCTAAAACACTTAACATTGTTGATAATATAAATCACTTAACATTTTTGAGTTACAAAATTGATCATATGGATTCCAATGACTTGAGGTTAACAGACCAAATACAATGGATGGATTTTATTGATTTGATGTAATTGGATATATTTTAGCATAGAATGTTTATCTAAATATGCTCAGAAGTTATATTGGACAGAGATGTTTGATTACAAAAATTAGGTGATGTTATGATAATATTCAAAGTAAAAAAATCGTGAGTACTGAAATTTATCATGATCCAAGATTAAGTCAAAATAGAATATTGATCTAGGTTTCTACAAAGTTCTTATTATGAATAATCATGAAGTTTACCAAACTGATGTTATCAAATAAAGGTGTGGTTATGAAAAGTTCAATATTTAAAGTAATGAAGTTTCATGATTCAAGTTTGAATTTTATGAAGATAAGGAGATATTGGGTAGTAAAAAGTGTTATTGATTAGAAATTTATGTGTTCTGTTGATCAGAGGAAGTTTGAAGAGGTTTTTAATAGATAACTCTGGTAAATTTCATTATAAGTATTCTATTATATGTACCATTACAAAGATATTATTCATATTCCATTGGATAGACTGAAGTGTATAAATTTCCTTAGATAGAGAAAAAATTTAGATTACACCAAATGAACTTTTATATGTTCATAAAATATAATAATGTTTTCTTGGGTAAAAATTATATCAAATATATTTGTAGAAGAGTAAGTTGTGAAGTGAAAAAGTTACAGGATGATCAAACATAAGTATCCAAGTCATCAAAAAAATAGTCTTGTATAAAGTTCATCAGAAAAAGGATGCCAAGAAAAATTAATGGAAGATGGTTTATGGATAAATTAATCAGTAAAAGTAAGAGTTTTATAAAAAAAATTGAAGATGTTCCTACAAATTTGTGATGAAACACCAGATAAAGTTTCACCAGATGGAAGAGAAGTTAAGAAGTTCTACCAGATGGAAGGTTCAAATATCTTTAAAATTTTGTTGCAAAGTCTATAATATTATAGTATTGAGATAAATGTTTGATGAACTAATTATAATGAAATAAAAATAATTATTATCATCCATATATAAGGAAGTTTTGAAGGGTTTCATTAACATAGGGTATTAAAGAGAGTTCATGTCTTTAAGGAATATTAAAGGCAGTCAAATGGTGAAAGAGTTTGAGTAGGATATTCAAAGTTTGAGTGGGATATTTGGGTTTGAAGTTCATGTGTCACCCTTAATTATTAGATTAACACTTCCTATATAAATATTTTAATATGTTTTGAGAATGGTGTGTTATTTTTTGGTATCTAGGTGAACTGATACAAAATTGAATAGATGATTAGATGAACGGTATGAGGAGTTATCAGTCTAATATATACTAAAAAAATATCCATATATGTTGGTATTAGATTAATGTTTTGGAGAGGTGATTATATGAATGTTTTGTAAATGAAATCAAAATAATAGGTTACATAATCAATCAGATGAATTGGGAATCATACCAAGTATATCAGACAAAGAAGTGATCAAATAAAAAAAATACATAAGTCTAGGAAAAATTTCTTTAACATTGTTGTGAAATGAATTAAAAAGGAAGAATAAATTGTACGAAGGGAAATTTTTGAGAATGATTAATAAAAATAGTGAGAATGTATCAAATCATGTTAGTGAAGGTTCTTATAGTAGTTACAAAAACATTGTTATATCATTTATCAGTGTGAAGAGCACATGAACTATCGATTGACTATAGTGTTTCATAAGTGAAAGGGTATTCTCTACTTCTTGTAACTACTAAAATGATTCTTTTATAATTTTTGTATAGTCTTTTATTACTTCCAAACCATTCTAAGGATTGTCTACGCTGATTGAGTAGTGAACCTTGTAAATTAATTTGTTCATGTGGTCGTTCTTTTTTCATGTTTTCAAGAAAAGTCAATTATCACTAATTAGAGGTAAAGGTTGTTTCTCATGTAAGAAAACATAAAAAATAAAAATCACCGATTCACCCCCACCCCCTATCATTGGTTACAAAAAACCTTATTGGTCCTTTAATATTATAAATGTATTTTTAGACTACAATAATTTTATACTTAAGTTTGGTTATTAAGACCCCAAGATTCCATGGTATGTTTCCCTTTAAATAATGCAATAGCTTGCGTTGTACGCAACTTCGAGATTATATCACACTGCGACCAATCAAAGTAGCCGTTATGAATAGTAATACCCACTTTTTGAATATTTTATAAATTTTATTATTAAAATTGGACTTCATTTTTTATTCGTAAAATCAAAATTAGCTTAGGGTGAATTTTTGGTATTTTTCTGAAAACATTCAGTTTTTGATGAATAGTGAAAAATACTAAATTTTTATTAAAAACACATTTTTTAATCAAAATAATTTATAGTGACAAATTATACTATTGAGTGGTTTTTAAGTATAATTAGATTATATTTTTACCATTTAATCCAACATTGGTCATTGGACATAATTTCACATTTAAACTGGACATAAGCAAGTGTCAATCTTTTGATAGTTATTATTTCTTAAAAACACGTTTTTTGTTTTGACAACGGGAATTAATTTTAAATTAATTTCTACCACTTATGTGTTTTGAATTTAGAAAAATGGATTCCATATTTGGAATCAAGTGGTCCAAATTGTTTAAATAGGTAACTTTTATTTTTAGACATTTTGAATAATTACTTCGGTAAATATTTTATTTACCATTGTTAAAGGGTAAATCCGGTAAATAAGGGTAAAAAATAATATTATAATAATATTAAATTATCCTAACACGTGTTATAACCCTATTTTCTGATACATGTCTGAACATGGTCATCCTTGGGTCAATTTTGGGACCCCATGGAGCCACTTGTAAGTGATAATGACACTTTATATTAATTAAGTTAAAATACAAAAATGACACAAACATATATCTTTTAGTAAAAAATATCTAAATAGGGTTATATATGTTATCTATTAAACTATAAATATTAATTATAAATATAAAAATATTTCATATATAATGGTATTTTATTTATAATTTTTAGACATTGAATAATTAAATTTATTCATGACACAATGATGATGTAGTATTTTCTTTATTAATGAAAGAATCAAATAAATGGTATTGTAGATGTTAAAATAAATATAATTTGAAAATTTTAATGCCATACATGAATTTTATAGGTTAATTTTACATGTTATGATTTATTAAATGAATTTTTTTTAAGTAATAATTCCTTTAAGAATTTGACAAAAAAAATAGAAAATAGTGTCAAAATTGACATAAAAGAGTTTTTAAAAAAAAATATTATAGTATTAATTGATATTCTATTCCTAAAAATATAAGGTTTGGAAAAAGGTTATAAATAATATTATATATGTCATTAATAAACCACTTGAGGTTCTCTTAGAATTTTATATTAAGTTTATTAACCATATAATATAAAAATTAAAAGAGACATGCTAAATGTCAAACTAATTAACTAAGAGTTAAATCAAGAAGATAAGGTTGATATAGTGACAAAACCTATCTAAAACCTATTGGTTGAGTGGTTTTCAACCCATACCCACCTTAGAATTTAAATAATTCATTTTTCAGCCATTATAAACCTAAAAGTATTTTATTATAAAATAATATTTCAACCTTTTCCTAAGGTTCCCCTCACCCCTCTTATAAAAGGGCACTTCCCCTTCTCTCAAATTCACACATTTAAAGTCATTTGTCTTAGAAAAAACCTTAAAAAATATCTTCTAAATTGTACTCCCTTAATCCTAGAGGCCTTCATTTAGTCATAAATCCAACCTAAGGATCTCTTTTTATCAAATCAAAAGGAAGAACATGAAGAAGAGGTAAATATTTCATCACCTCTTTCAAGTTATTTTCTTCTTCCACTTCCTCTTTCTTTGTTGTTTACATTATAAAATAATAACTCCAATATCTTCTATATACTGTGATGTTATTATAAAAATGGTACAACCATATTCATTATTTTAATCATCCTATGAATGACATGTCACCATACGTGCATACGTACGGCTTACCGTCTCCACGTCGTGGTGTAGTTTGTTATTCAAACAATTCATCATTTGTATGGGTATAATAATGAGTATAAATGATTAAAATAATAAATATAACATGATGATTATTCTATATATATGATATTACTTCCAATTATATATGATTTTAATATTAAAAGAATGATATTGTCACTCGTACGTACGTACGGCTTATCGTCTCCACGAATGTGATGAGATTCATTCCCCATCATATCCATTCAAGAATAATTTTCATTTGATGATTAAAAATAATGTTTAAAGTCTTAATATTATTTTGAATATTAATAAGATACATCCTATCCATAAAAAACATTACTTATGTAACAAATAATATAAAGTAAAATGAATCAGTTAACACCCAAAACGATGATACTACTGAAATATCATTAACAAAACAATATTAAAAGATCATATATGATATCATATTTATGTATATAATTATTTTATAATTTAATAAAAATGATTTAACTATTATACAAGAGTTTAACGTACCCTTGAACAAGAAAAATTATAAGGTAAGTGTTAATTTCACAATCTCTTTATTATCCGGGGTTGTTTTTATGTAAGTATCTACTGGGGACCTCTTTATCATCCACGTCCATGTTTCTTAAAAATGTATTCCAAAACATTTTTACTACTTACTAGAATATGGTTTAAATTAATTTATACCCTTTTTGACTTTTTATAAAATGGTTTGAAATGAATCTTTCCGTCGTTTTCCAAACAAGGTACTTTATGACCTTTTCGGCAAAATTAAGGTAAGAATGTTTTTTTTAACTTATACGATGGGTGCGGGTATTTTCCGCTATTATAACATCGTCAAAGCTTCCCTTAAAATATTATGAGAATATTTTCAAAATAATTTTTTTCTTTATAATTATGTTACTCTTAAATGATTTCAAAATATAAAGAGATATTTCTCTAAAAAAGGTTTTGATTTCATCTATGTCAACATCCTTTGATATATTTTAAGCTTATTTGAAGTTGATTTATTATGATACAAAACATCCATATTGTATTGAAGGTTTTTTGATATGTTTGAATGTGGATGTGTTATTTTTATACCATTCATGGTTTATGGATAAATTATTGATGTTTCGTATGCTGGTTTTTATACGAATGTTTATGTTATGTTTAAACCTTTTCATATGAGAAATGCATTGGACTTAGTAAGTGACGGGTAGAGCCCACTATAGCTCATTGATGCATCGGTAGGTATCATGAGACAAACTAGTGTCTTGGAACAAGGCCTTGACAAAATCTTATTTGTAGTCTTGGCACAAGGCCTTGACTATGTGTTTATGAAGTCTAGCATTATGCATTCCATCATTATGAAAGTGGCTATTGATATTTCATGTGATTATCCAAATAGTATAATATCCATGTAAATAAGTAAATGGAATTATTTGATTTTATCTTTTCTATATTATTCTGAATTTCAAGTTTAAAAGGCTTTTTTTTAGTCTTATACATTGCCTTAAATGTTTATGCTTATTTATGAAAGTTTCTGCTATATTGTTATCCTTACTAAGCATCTAAGCTCACCCCTTTCTATGTTTTATTTTTTCTAGGATGTGAAGAAGTATTTTATTATTGACCTGCAGGGATAGTCTGAGGGTATATGAGTGTGGTCTATGGAAATAATGTTGTTGTAGTTTTTCATTTTAAAATGTAATGTAAAACTTATGAATGTATCTAGTATTTCCAAGGCTACTAAATTGATCGGTCTTTCGGGACATGATTTCCTTGTATCATGAAAATTTTATGTAATAATGTACCAACTCTGGGTAACTGAGGTTGGGGAATTACAGTTGGTATCATAGGAAGTTTAGTAAAATCCTTGGAAGCTAGATTTAGAAAACTGTGATTTGAGAACATTACCCTAAGATAGACTTTGGGGATTAGTATAAAAGAACTTCCTAGAATTTTGGTACTGTAGGGATTTTTTGAGTTTTCCAAGAAATAAATCCCTATATAGATACGAGCAGGTAGAGGCACCTCTGGCACAGATGTACCTAGGGGTAAAACCTAAAAACACCACTTTGAGCTAGACTCGAACGGGAACGGGTGCATGACAATGGGCCTTGTTTCACTCTTGGTTATGACACTCCCAGTGGATATGCTTAAGAAAATTCTCAATTTCATTAAAAATAATTATGAAGGGTTTATGAGTATATACTTCCTCAAAGAAAACATTTTTATGATTATGGATTATATCCATAAACTTTTCAGTTTATGTTAAGTGTTTTTCAAGTTTGGAATTATTTATTTCGATTCATAAACTAATCTAGTTTATTCCATTGTTTTGAAATGGTACCTAGTGGAAGGAATGGAAACTATATCAACGCACGTAATCCATGTATGGATTTCCCTCCAACGCAAGATAATTATAGTGGAGCTAGTGAAGCAACTGGTGCTGATCACCTTATCACCATACTGGGATAACTCACTCAGGTTATGAATAATAACCTTACCCATATGGAGTACCCTGATCCACAACATAGAGGATCAATGTTATATCGCTTCATGAGGAAACAACCACCAAAATTAAATAGGAGTACAAATCCATTGGTAACTGAGCAATGGATAAGTTCCTTAGAGAAAATATTTCATGATTTGGGGAGTAGTGAAAGGGAAAAAGTTGTCATGGCAGTTTACTACCTCACTAGAGATGTTGATCAATGGTGGTAATTTATTCAAAACACAAAGGAAGATGAATAAGTATCAATTATGGAATGGAGGGAGTTTAAAGATGGTTTCTTAGAAAAATACTTTCCTCATGACCATCATGCGGATGTGGAAAGACAATTTCTGAGTCTGAGGCAAAAGGAGGATGAGAATGTTGCAAATTATGAAGCTAACTTTACAAGGTCAGTGAGGCATGCTGCAGATTATATACATAACCCAAGAAGTAAGATTGATCATTTTTTTGATGGGTTAAAATCATTTATCCATTGAGCATTAGTCTCGCAATCCTTCTTGTCATACGAAGATATTTTCTCATGTGTTATCAAGACAGAAAAGTAATTCTCTAAGTCTTACGATTTTAAAGTAAAGCAAGAGAATAATAGATCTATTAAACACTCTGGAAATATAAATAATGGGAAGAAGGAAAAATTTGAATATCCATCCTACAGTAAATGTGGGAAGAAACACCCTGGTACTTTCCTGAAGGGAATGGGAGTCTGTTACAAGTGCGGTGAAAAAGGCCACCAAGCTCATGATTGCAAGGGGAAGAAAGAGGATGCCATTATTGAATGCTACAATTGTAGAGAAAGGGGGAATTATGAAAATGAATTTCCTAAGTTCCAAGGAAACTTACCTCAGAAAAGAACAAGGAATAAAGGACAAGCTTATGCTATCACTATTGCTGAGGTTGATACTCCCAAAGACATGTTGGTAGGTAATTTAATGGTTTCCTCAAGTTTAGAAAATGATTTATTTGATTCTGGATCAACACATTGTTTAATATCTTCCCAATTTGCTAAGAAAATTAGATATTTCCAATTTGATTTAACAAGGGAGTTTTCAGTGAAAACTCTTAAGGGAAGTATCATTGCAACAAAGTTTTGTGAATCAGTCCCCATTAGGACATATAAATGTTCTTTATCTATTGATCTCATCTTCATACCCATGATTGAATTTGATATAATCCTTGATATGGATTGGATTTCATAACATGATTTAAAATTTATTTTAAGAAGAAGGAGGTTACTATTTTTTAGGACGATGATAAAGAACACCTTATCTTTAGAGCAGAATCGTCACCACCTGATTCTTATCTAGATCCACCCCAAGTAGATCAACTAAATTCAATTATTGGGGAGGAATAGAATGAAATAATTATGGATGATGAAAAGAATGTTCAAATAGAGGACGTAACTATTGTGCAACAGTATTTTGAAGTGTTTTTAGACGATTTACCTGGACATCCTCCAGAATGAGAATTTGAGTTTTCTATTGATTTAATTCCTAACTCAAGGCCCATATCAAAGACCCCTTATAGAATGCACACTGTGGAATTAGTGTAACTAAAGAAAAAACTTGAGTAATTGAGTAATAAGGGAATTATTCTCCCTACTTTTTATCCATGGGGAGACCTATCCTTTTTGTTAAGAAGAAAGATGGATATATGAGGTTGTTCATTGACTACAGGGAGATTAATGCTATAACAATAAAGAACAAGTATCCCCTACCTCACATTGATGATTTATTAAACCAACTTCATAGAGCTCAATATTTTTCAAAGATTGACCTACGATATGGATATCATCAATTGTGTGTGAAGAAGGAATACATTCCGAAAATAGCATTTTGAACCAGGTACGGGCATTACGAGTTTACAGTAATGCCTTTTGGGATGACTAATGCACCCTCTATTTTTAGGGATGTAATGAACAGGGTTTTTGAGGAATATCTTGATGACTTTGTAGTGGTATTTATTGATTATATACTGTTATACTCCAAAATCTATGAAGATCATTAAAACCACTTGCTCATTACCCTGAAGACTCTTAGAAGAAATGAATTATATGGGAATTTTAGCAAGTGTGAATTTTGGCTTCAAGAGATTTCTTTTCTTGACTATATTTTCTTTAAGTATGGAATCTATATTGATCCTTCAAAGACCAAGGCAATCAAAGAGTGGCCATAATCTACAAGTATAACTAAAGTATGTAGTTTTATTGGTTTAGAAGGTTATTATTGACGTTTCGTCCAGAATTTTGCCCGATTGGCAAACCCATTAACCAAACTCACATGTAAAGGGGTTAAATTTTTTTGGACAAAAGATTGTGAAGGATGTTTTGAATAATTTAAGAGAATATTAGTCAATTCTCCTATATTGACTCTATCATCGGGGAATGATGGGTTTGTTATTTATAGTGATGCTTCAAAGAAAGGACTTGGTTGTGTCCTTATACAGAATGATAGGGTCATTGACTTTGCATCACGACGGCTAAAAATTCATGAGAAAAACTATCCTACTCATGATCTTGAGTTAGAAGCTGTAATATTTTCTCTTAAGATATAGATAAATTATCTCTATAGTGAAAAATTTGAGATATATACCGATCACAAGAGTTTTAAGTATATTTTCTCATAGAATAAACTCAACATGAGGCAAAGGAGATGGATTGAACAACTTAAGGATTATTATTTCATTATACACTACCACCCAGGGAAGGAAAATAAGGTGGAAGATGATTTGAGTAGAAAGGATCATGGAGTTTTGAACAATATGAGAGTTGAAAAGGATCCTATATACATGGATCTAGTAAAGATGGATATGGGAATAACTATGGAAGGTGAAACATAAATTCTTTTTGAATTGGTTTCCAAGCCATCTTTACTAGAAAGGATAAAAAGTTCTCGGGATGATGATGAGGAGTTTCAAAAGAAGATTAAATATATGAATAATGGGAGATTAAGTGACTTAGTATATGAAGATGGAATTTTTAAATTTGGGAAGAGACATTGTGTTCCTGATATACCTGATCTAAAAAGAGAATTGTTTGATGATTCTCATAGCTCTAATTTTTCTATACACCCTAGGAGCACCAAAATGTATAGATATTTGAAGGAACATTTTTGGTGGGATAACATGAAGAGGGAGATTACTGATTTTGTGTCATGATTTATGGTTTTTCAACAAGTGAAAGTTAGAAGGCAACAGCCTAGAGGAGTCATGCAACCTATTCCCATACCTGAGTGGAAGTGAGATAATATTACGATGGACTTTATCATGTGACAACCAAAGACTCATAGAAGGAATGATGCAATATGGGTCATTGTTGATCGTCTTACCAAGTCAGCATATTTTCTTAGTAAGAGAAGATTTACCACATAAACATTTATCAAGACTATATATTAATGAAGTTGTAAGACTTCATGGAGTACCCCTATCGATTGTTTCTAATCGTGATCCCTATTTTACATCAAGATTCTGGAAAAGTATTTTGAAATCCAAGGATACTAAACTTCGTTTGAGCACTTCCTACCACCCTCAAACTGATGGACAATTAGAATGGACTATTCAAAACTTACAAGACATGTTGAGATCTTTCTCATTTGACTTTTAAGGTATGTGGGATCAATATTTACCTCTACTAGAATTTTCCTATAATAATATCTTCAATTAAAGTATTCAGATGGAACCATATGAAGTGTTATATGGAAAGAGATGTCGTACACCAACTTGTTGGGATGATGTTGGTGAAAGAAAACTCGTAGGCCCAAAACTTGTTGAGGAAGTGATCAAAAAGGTGAAGGTAATCCAAACCTGCATCAAAGCAGCTCAAAGTAGGCAGCAGATCTATGCTGATAACCGAAGGAATGATTTGGAATTTCAGGTAGGAGGTCATGTTTTCTTGAAGGTATCTTCATGGAAGGGAATTATGTGATTCGGTAAGAAGGGTAAATTTAGTCCCAGGTACATCATACCTTTCTAAATTCTAGAAAAAATTTGGGTTGTATCTTACCATGTGTCAATGCTGCCAAGTCTCTCCAAAGTTCATGATGTGTTCCATGTATCATTGTTGAGAAAATACATGCCTGACCCAACGCATGTACTTACCTATAAGGAATTAGAACTGGAACCTGATTTGTCTTGTTGAGAAGATCCTATCAAGGTTCTAGATACAAGAGAACAAGTGTTGAGAAACCGGACGACTCTTCTAGTAAAACTTTTATGGAAGAGGCAACATGGGAACCCGAGGAACTTCTGGTGAAGAACAACCAAAATATTTTTATGCAGTAATATTCTAGAAATTTCGAGGATGAAATTATTTGAATGAGGGGAGAATGTAACACCCCAAGCTTCCACGGTATGTTTCCCTTTGAATAATACAATAGCTTGTGTTGTGCGCAACTTCGAGATTCTAACATATCGCGACCAATCAAAGTAGTCGTTATGAATAGTAATACTCACTTTTTGAAATTTTATAAATTTTATTATTCAAATTGGACTTAATTTTTTATTCATAATATCAAAATTATCTTAGGGTGAATTTTTGGTATTTTTCTAAAAACATTCAGTTTTTGATGAATAGTAAAAATACTAAATTTTAATTAAAAACAACTTTTTTAATCAAAATAATTTATAGTGCTAAATTATACTATTGAGTGCTTTTTAAGTATAACTAGATTATATTTTTACCATTTAATCCAACGTTGGTCATTTGACGTAATTTCACATTTAAACTGGACATAATCAAGTGTCAATCTTTTGATAGTTATTATTTCTTAAAAACACGCTTTTTGTTTTGACAATGGGAATTAATTTTAAATTAATTTCTTCCACTTTTTTGTTTTGAATTTAGAAAAATTGATTCCATATTTATAATCATGAGGTCCAAATTTTTTAAATAGGTAAATTTTATTTTTATACATTTTGAATAATTACTTCGGTAAATATTTTATTTATCATGGTTAAAGGGTAAATCCGGTAAATAATGGAAAAAATAATATTATAATAATATTAAATTACCCTAACACATGTTATAAACCTATTTTATGATACATGTTCTACCATGGGAATCCTTGGGTCTATTTTGGGACCCCATGGAGCCACTTGTAAGTTATAATGACACTTTATATTAATTAAGTTAAAGTAAATACAAAAATGACACAAGCATATATCTTTTAGTAAAACAATTTTTAAATAGGGTTATATATGTTATCTATTTGACTATAAATATTAATTAGAAATATAAAAACATTTCCTACATAATATTATTTTATTTATAATTTTTATACATTTAATAATTAAATTTATTTATGACACAATGATGATGCGGTATTTTCCTTATTAATGAAAGAATCAAATAAATTGTATTATAGATGTTAAAATAAATATAATTTGAAAGTTTTTATTCCATACACGAATTTTATAGGTTAATGTGACATGTTAAGATTCATTAAATGAATTTTTTTTTTTGAATTAATAATTCTGTTAGGAATTTAACAAAAACAAAATAGCAAATAGTGTCAAAATTGACATAAAAGAATTTTTAAAACAAATATTATATTATTAATTGATATTATATTCCTAATATATGATTTGGAAAAAGGTATTAAATAATATTATATATTTCATTAATGAACCACTTGAGGTTCACTTGGAATTTTATAGTAATTTTATTAACCATATAATATAAAAATACAAAGAGACATGGTAAATGTCAAACTAATTAACTAAGAGTTAAATCTAGAAGAAAAGGTTAATATAGTGACCCAAACCTATCTAAAACCTATTGGTTGAGTGGTTTTCGACCCATCCCCACATTATCCTTTAAATAATTTATTTTTGATCCATTATAAACAAAACATGATTTTTTTATAAAATAATATTTCAATCTTTTTTTAAGGTTCCTCTCACCCCTCTTATAAAAGGGAACTTCCCCTTATCTCAAATTAACACCTTCAAAGCCATTTTTATCAGCCAAACCCTGACCAAATATCCAATCAATTGTCCTCCATTTATGCTAGAGGCATTAATTTAGTCATAAATCCAACATAAGGATCCCTTTTTATCAAATCAAAAGGAAGAAATCAAAGAAGAGGTAAATATTTCATCACCTCTTTCATGTTATTTTATTTTTCCACTTCCTCTTTCATTGTTGTTTCTATTATAAAATAATAACTCAAGTATCTTCTATATACTGTTATGTTATTATAAAAATGGTACAACCATATTCATTATTTTATCCATCCTATGAATGACATGTCACCATACGTGCGTACGTACGGTTTACCATCTCCACGTCGTGGTGTAGTCTATTATCCAAACACTTCATCATTTGTATGGGTATAATAATGAGTATAAATGATGAAAAATAATAAATATAACATAATAATGATTCTTTATATATGATATTCCATCCAATTATATACTATTTTAATATCAAAAGAATGATATTGTCACTCGTGCGTACGTATGGCTTACCGTCTCCACGAACGCGATGAGATTCATTCCCCATCGTATCCATTCAAGAATAATTTTCATTTGATGATTAAAAATAATGTTTAAATACTTAATATCATTATGAATATGAATAAGATACATCCTATCCATAATAAACATTACTTACATAACAAATCATATAAAGGAAAATGAATCAGTTAACACCTAAAACGATGATACTACTAAAATATCATTAACAAAACAATATTAGAAGATCATATATGATATCATATTTATGTATATAATTCTTGTATAAGTTAATAAAAATAAATTAACTATTATACAGGAATTTAACATACCCTCGACCAAGGAAAATTAAAAGTTAAGGGTTAATTTCACAATCTCTTTATTATCTGAGGTTGTTTTTATGTAAGTATCTACCGGGACCTCTTTATCATCCACATCCATGTTTATTAAAAATGAATTAAAAAAAATTATTATTTACTAGACTATGGGTTAAGTTAATTTATACCCTTGTTTTACTTTTTATAAAATGTTTTGAATGTAATCTTTCCATCGTTTTCCAAACAAGGTACCTTATGACCTTTTTGACAAAATTAAGGTAAGAATGTTTTTTTAACTTATACGGCGGGTGCAATTATTTTTTGTTGTTATAACATCATCGAAGGTTCCCTTAAAATATTATAATAATATTTTCAAATAAAATGTTTTCTTTATAATTATGTGACTCTTAAATTATTTCAAAATAGAAAGAGATATTTCTCTAAAAAAGGTTTTGATTTCATCTATGTCAACATCCTTTGATGAATTTTAAGATTATTTGAAGTTGATTTATTATGATACAAAACTTCCATATGGTATTGAAGGTTTTGTGATATGTTTTAATTTTTATGTGTTATTTTTATACCATTCATAGTTTATAGATAAAGTATTGAAATTTCGTATGCTAGTTTTAATACAAATGTTTATGTTATTTTTAAACATTTTCATGTGAGGAATGCATTGGACTTAGTAAGTGACGGGTGGATCCCACTATAGCTCCTCAATACATCAGTAGGTCTCATGAGACAATCTAGTTTCTTAGCACAAGGCCTTGAAAAAATCTTATTTGTAGTCTTGGCACAAGGCCTTGACTATGTGGTTATGAAGTCTGGAATTATGCATTCCATCATTATGAAAGTGGCTATTGATATTTCATGTGATTATTCGAATAGTAGAATATCCATGTGAATAATTAAATGGAATTATTTGATTTTATATTTTCCATATTATGCTGAAGTTCAAGTTTAAAAGGCTTTTGTTTTAGTCTTATACATTGCCTAAAATGTTTATGCTTATTTATAAAAGTTTACACTATATTTTTATCCTTACTAAGCATCTGAGCTCACCCCTTTCTATGTTTTATTTTTCCCAGGATGTGAAGAATTATTTTTTGACTAACCTATAGGGATAGTCTAAGGGGATATGAGTGTGGTTTATGGAAACAATTTTGTTTTATTTTTTCATTTTATAATGTAATGTAAAACTTATGAATATATCTAGTATTTCTAAGGCTACTAAACTAATCGGTCTTTGGGGACATGATTTCCTTGTATCATGCCAATGTTATGTAATAATGCACCGAATATGGGTAACTAGGGTTGGGGCGTTACTGGTTAAACTAAGTTATGAGTTTTAAGATTCCATGAAACATAGATTCTGTAAAGGGTTAGACTCTATGTTACTATATTCCATGGGACTTGGTTCCATAAACCCACTTCCATGAAGTTTATTCTATGGATTTTCTTCTAAAAATTGTTTTAGTGTACTAGCTTACATGGAGTTACTTTCTTGAAGTTGTTTCCATGGAGGTTTTTCCCTAGAATTAATTCTATAAACCTTCTTTTGTGGATTATATTCCATGAAATTTAATGATTTATTGTCTAATTGTATTATTTTATTATTTAAACTCATTTTTATTGATTGATTTATTTATTTTCTATAAATTATTTTAAAAACTCTAGATTTAGAATTTTAATCAAACCTATTAAAAACCCTAAATATTTTCATGACTCATCAACTCTCTCTTACCTCCCTTTTTATAAAATATTTTATTATTACCTTTTAAACCTCTGTTGAAATGGTGATAATTAAGTTTCCTTTTTTTCCTCTCCACCTAACAAAGAGAGTCCTGTAAAAATATCAAAAGTTAGCCTAAGAAAATCTATTAATCCTTAAAACCATTATCTAATAGCTCAAGAAGTAGTTCCAGAAAAGAGTTAGATGTCGAATGTTTGATGAGTAGTGGGCATCTGGTGATAAAATATATTAAAAATAAAGGATATAATTAATGGGTTATAATAAATGATTAACATTTTTATCTGAGATTAGTGAAAGAATTATATTTACATGCTGAGTTTGAGATTGGTGAAAATAAATATTTTATGTGAACATATGTGAATAGAGAGGAGATGGTATTTTCATCAAAATAGTGGTAAAATGCATAAAGGTAACTCATTAATGAAGGCTCTTTAGGAGCTTACTGGTGATGGAAACCTGAGAGGGCCAAATGCTATTGAACTCAATGGTGAATGTAGATTGCTGCTGAATTTTATACATCACCTTATCTATCAAATGAAAGGAGAATTTGGTATAGTAATACATCAATATGTATTTTCATGTATCTTTTAAATAATGGGATAAATATAAAACTATCCATATATGTAATGATTCATAAATAGTAGTTGGGTATGCCTACAGCTAAGTTTAATTCATTAGCTTACCCTAATCTTATATCTTCTTAGTTGGATTATAAGAAGAATATCTATATAGTGGGATATCAACATCATATAGAGGTATTTTTATAATATAGTATACTTATATAAGGATGAGAATAAATTGGAAACCTTGGATGAATTTTTTGGTTGAAGATAGTGAGAAAATTTTGATAATTTTGATCCTATTAAGAACCCTCTAAGGAAAAAAGATATAATTGAACCCAGTTTAGAACAGATGCAGTTGCTGAGTATTATTCTGAGGAAGGATATTTTGATGAAATTGAAGGAAATGTGACATTTGATTTATATAAATAATCTTTGAGTTAATGTAAAGATAAAAGGAGTCTTTCTACTCCTTTTTTTATTATAGAACCTGAACTCAAAATATATATTTTGGACCTAAAGACTCTCTTAAATATATTTTATCTTATGAAAAATATTTAATTTCTTATGATCTTGTTTACTCTGATCTTTTTCTTATTAATTTTTATAATGAATCAGATTTAGAATCTCGTGATGATGATTCTGAGGAATGTATGGTATAATGAATTGAAAAAATTTCAAGAGCTTATGATGATTTATCTATGAATCAAAACATTGGATCAATTCCAACGATTAAAGAAGGGAGAGCATCTCCTAAGGGGGGTAAATATATAGGATCATCTCTACTTGGTGCTTTCTATTCTAACTCTAATCTAGATGCTGATGGGGGTGATGATCATCCTGTTAGGGGAAGACCACCCAGACATGATAGACTTTCCATTTACCTTATTTCTCAAGTTACAAAAGGTTACTTATGAGAACAAATTGATATCTAAAAAAGAATAAATCATATATATATCAATACTATTTTTCATAGAGAATAACCTTGGGATAGAACTATTGAACAAGTAATTGGTTTGGTAGAAATAGTTCATGTAGTGGTTGGTAGTGAATCCTATGGTGGAAGGGTTTCTTCAATTCCAATTAGTTCTCTATCTCCACCATATGCCTATATTACCTAAGAGGACTTGCATAAATTTCAAGTAAATGTTTTTAATATTATAAAGCATCTATTTTTGGATTTTGGAACTGGTCTTGAGGCTACCAAGGAAGGATGAATTTTGATAGTTTTTTCTTCCATTGTTCATTACATCCAACCTCAGCTACTAAATTAAATTAGTTATCTAGAAAAGGAAAATGAAATTTTTTTGTATCATATTGGATTTATTAATAGATATTTGGATGAAAAGAGATTACACTTAGATAAAATGTATTGTAGCATGTTTTCCTAGTTTTAATCTCTTTATTCCTCTTCCAGATATTTCGGAACTATTCCTACTCCTGTAGCTCTTATTTTTATTACACAACTTAATTATGTTATAATTAGAACCATTGTGAGATAGGAACTAAAGATTATCCTTAAAGATTCTATAACTTCCCATGAATTTTCTCTGTCATATATCAAGATTCATGGTGAAGAGATTTATCATTTAGAAAATGAATATATCTAATAAACTGAAAAGGATAAAGAGTTTATTATCAGGGTTATCAAAGTTTATCTATCTAACATTTTCACCAAATATGGTTTAACCTCCTTTTTCAATAATTTGGTCAAGAATTGTAAATATTCACCAGTGAATAGAGAATTTATGGAAAGAGTGATCAACTAAAGGTTTTGGATCCTCTATTGATATTTTTATAGAATAGAAGAGCCAATTATCTTCCAGTATAGAACATGGTGGAAGGTTTATTGGTGAGTTTACAGGTTTGAAGGAACCCTATTTATTTAGTTCCCATACATACTTGGTTGTTCCAAAAGCCACTCTTATAATAACCCCAAATCCAATAATGTAGATATGGTGTCTACTTTATTACATTGGCATGGGATACAAGGCATATCATCCCAAATTATCGATCAATTTAGTAGTCTTGAAGAAATATATACATACAATATTCTCATTTTAAATTGGAAATAAAATATAAATTATAACAAAAGAAAATGTTAGTAATCCTTGAGACTCATTAAAATATTTATTCTTCATATCCTTGGTAAAGGAAAAAATAAAGGTTGATCTCAAATGCTTGGTAAGGGTTAGGTATAATGGAATTTTTCATGCGTAAATAATCCATAATCAATATATCAAGGTAAATAACTAAAAACTCATGCCCTTTAATCAATAACTTGAGCATGAAATTAATCCATGGATAATATCAAATTCAATAATATTGTGGATAATAATAACTAAATTATCAATGAAGTAAATGTATAATATTGAACATCATTATCTCACACATCATGATATCTTTACTACCATAGTCTTATGCTAAGTAATTTTAAACTAAGGGAAGTTATGGACCAAAAACCCATTTAATAAGGCTAGCTAACTGGTTTGTCTCAGGAGACATGTAGATGCATTGAGGGAATGTATAAGTTCGGGCCCCACCCATCACTGTATCTCCAATTCATTCCTTATATATTAAATGATCAATTTAATTGATGAATAAAATTATTTATCAATAAATATCCATATTGTGTAAATAATATGAAATATCAATATTTCCCCAGTCAATAAAATAATTTTCATAGTAAAAGACTATATGTAGAAATTGTATATGGTTTATACAATAATAATATACATGAAAAAAAGAATATGGATATTAAGATAAATATAATTTCTAATGAAAAATGATAATTAGAAACTAAATGTTTTGAGATAATGTTAATGGCTAGAGAATTAATCAAGATATGAGTGATAACCATCAATTCATCAGAAAAATAGATTTTATAGTAAAATCAAGTATTTTAAAAAATAGAAGAAAATAAAATCAAAAAATTTTAAATATGTTTTGATTAAAAAAAATTTTGTAAAACCATTGAAATCTTCTAGAAGAATCTAAATAGGGTAAAAAAGTTTATGGAAATTGTAATGTCGGTTAATGTTGTATACATTTAATAAA
Organism: Viscum album; assembly: GCA_963277665.1. Classification (NCBI taxonomy): domain Eukaryota; kingdom Viridiplantae; phylum Streptophyta; class Magnoliopsida; order Santalales; family Viscaceae; genus Viscum; species Viscum album. The sequence goes on from OY728155.1 coordinate 93,863,101, forward strand.
ACATTCCATTGCACTTTTTATAAAGAAAGTTGAAAATGAAACATTTAGAAAAAAAATAAATATTAATTTAAAACTTTTTAAAAATTCAAATATAACTTAAAATTAACTTGATAAATCATTTCAGGAAATAAAAAAGAAATTTTCTACAGCAATTTTTAAAAATATGTGCATGGAAGAAAAATATACCTGATCAAAAATAAAAATGAGATCAGATTTTATTTCAATCATTAATTTGTTAGATTCAAGTTCCAAATAGAGGAAACATTAAATGAAAAAAATAAAAAACATTAAATATCCAAATTATAATAATATAGATAGGGTTTATGAAGGATATATTATAATATTCCTTCAATTAAAATAAGAGAAATCCCAAAAGATAATGATATTGTCAAATAAAATATGACATCTTTAATATATTTTAAATTGCAACCCCTTAAAAGAGTAAACATGAATTGAAACTTTAATCAAATTTAATAAATATGTATTCAGTTTAAATATTTAAAATAGTAAATATATACCCCAAATAAAAGTGAATAAGTGTGTAATACAAAATATGTCTCAATAGAGTGGAAATTGAGATGAAATCTATTACCTTGAATTTACCCTTAATGGAACGTGCTTTAACTTCCAGTATAATGGTTTGAAATATGTTATTAATTTATAATAGAAACATATTCATATTTATAATATCATATATTATTCTCTTATAACATACTATCACCCATTCACTAACAATTTTTCATTATTATCATTGTTTTGGGACTGCTTTATTTTCACACGCATGTTTTGATGTGGTTGTTTTAGTCCTTGTACTTTTATTATAGTTATATAATCTCCATAATGTTAATAATGAAATAAATATCATATATATTCAAAAAATATATCTTTTTTTCTATTCATGTAAATTGGAAATGAAAAACATATCACATCACTTCATAGAGGTCGTAGTCCACACGTACGCACGAGGGACATTATTGTTTTCCAAAGGATTGAAAGGTAAGAAGGTAGATATGATATTATAAATTCATATGCATAATTATGTCATAAATATAATTTATATTAATTATTTCCTTATTTATAACCATTAAAGTATAATGGTTATGAAAATGAATTACACCACTACGTGGAGACGGTAAGTTGTACGTATGCACGAGTGATATTTTCATTTTTCATAGGATGAAAAAGAGGTTAAAAATGGTTCTACCATGATCATAATAACATATAATTATATTTATGATATTTTATTATTTATTTTATAATGGTTAAAATATAATTATAGGAATTATAATAATAAATAAATTTGAGTCGGTAAAGATGATTGCCTTTTCTTTAGTAGACTTTCTTTAGATATCCGCTTAAGGCATCTAGGGTTGGTATTTTGGAAACACCAGAACCTATATAACTTGGATAATAATTTTTATAATTGAAATGGTCTATTTTTTTAGATATTTTTCTCAATTCGGTGAAAAGAAATGAGTTAAAGGGTGTTCTTTTACAATTGATAGGAGGGGAATTCTTGGAATTTCTTAAATTATTAAATTAATATAAATTATTTTTCAAGTCTGAATAGATCGATACAGATATAATTAAAAGATAAGTTTAGGATGAATCTAAATAATCTTATAAAATAAAATTTATAAATGTTTCGGTGATTTTTTCACCCTTATATCTTTTTTTTAACCCTCGTTAACCTTTTTGACAATTACCACGATAACAAAATATTTTACACTATAGGAGCCAAGGAAGTTACCATAAAAGGAAAATTAGCCCATAAATGGTCTATGGATGAAATTTGAGACCAAATCATACCCCCATTTTTCTAGTGCAATACTTTTATGATTTAAAATAATTTAATGAAATATTATTTTCATAAAATATAATTAATGTCATTTCTGACATTATTCATTTAATTTGACTTTAAAAACATCAAAAAAATATGGAATTAAAACATAATCCCTTAAAACATAAATAAAATGTTATATTTATCTATAAAATTAATGGAATACAATAATTCATCCAAATTGTATTAATTTTAAAAAATTTAAAATCACTTATTTTATTTTTCTATTCATTGAATAAATATTGCGTCAACATTGGATAAGAATTTATGATAATTATTCAATCAATAAAAATTAAAAATAAATTACCAGGATAATTATGTTTAAAATAAAATTTTGAATTCATACATAATATATTATTCTACTTTTATGAATATATAAAATAATTTAAAAGCAAGAGAGGTACATTTTAGAATTCTCTTTACTTAAAATAATATAAATGTAATTACCAAGATAAAATGGCACCAAAATGCCATATATTCAAATTTTGAAGTCTATATACGACTTAATACCATAAAAGTAAATAAAGGTGAGTTTTTTGTTGTTTTTTAATGAGTTTTCACATTATTTTTATCCTTAATTATCTGATTTACCCTTTACCGATGTGATAGATTTTACCACAGTTACTATTCATAATGCCTAAAAATAAAAACGTATCATTTACCAAATTTGAACCTCATAATTAAAAATATGGTATCCATTTTTCAAGATTAATTTTCTAGATGTGATAGAAAATAATTTTAATATAACTACGTAAAATTCAATCAAAAATGGTTTTTAGATAAATGTGTTTTTAAGCATAAAAATTAACTTATATCAAAATCAAGAAAATTATTGATTCATATTAGATTATTATAAATAACATGTATCATATGTTAATTTAAGACTAAATCCAAAATATAATGTTACCTTTACATTACTTTATTTAACAAAAATAAATGATAGAATTTGAAAAAATAGTTATTTTCACTATTCACTAAAAAATCAATCATTTCAAAAAAAATACAAAAATCTCATCCTAAGTTAATTTTGGTATGATGATTTCAAAAATGAAATTAATTTAATAAAATTAAATTTATTAAAATTTTATAATTTAGGTTTTAATAATATTCTTGAATAAAACTATTTGTATTGTGTTATTGTTTCTTTAAAAAGAAAATATTATTATAATTAAAGCTCAGATGTTACATTCTTCCCTCCTTCAAAAATTTTATACTTGAAATTTATAGAATTTAATATCATTAACATATTTGGGTAGTTATTTATCATAATTTCTTTAGTTTCCCATGTCACCTCTTCTATCATATGATTTCTCCAAAGTACCTTTAACATCTAAGTCATCTGATTCCTCTACACTTGTTCTATAGTGTCCAGAATCAAGATAAGCTCTTCAAAGTAAGATAAAAAGGTTAAAATTCTATTTCCTTATACATGATCACATCAGTTGTATCTATAATTTACTTCTTCAATAAATAGATATGGAACACATCATGTACTTTAGAGAGGTTAGGTGGAATTTCCAAACAATATGTAACAACTCCAATTCTTTTTAGAATTTCAAAAGGTTTGATGTACCTATGAGTAAGTTTTCCTTTCTAACTAAACCTTATAACACCCTTACATATAGATACTTTCAATAAAACATGATATACCACTTGAAATTCTAAATAGTTCCTTTAGTTATCAACATAGTTCTTTTTCCAACTTAGATACCTTGAAATTGAAGTGAGCATGAACTCAACATGTCATATAAAGTATGAATAGTACTTTTTGACTATCCATCAATTTGAGGATGAATGGTAGTGCTCAAATGAATATCAATATCTATAGCCTTCTAAGGACTTTTCTAGAATTTCAATGTAAATCATGGATCATGATCAGACACAATTGAAATAGGTTCACCATGAAGTCTTATAACTTCATTAATATAGACACATAAAATGCACCCAAGAGGTAAATATTCTCTTATAGTGAGTAAATGTGTATATTTAGTTGGTGATCAACAATAACTCATATTATACCATTATTTCTAGGAGTATTTGGCAATCTAGTGACAAAGTCCATAGTAATGTCATCCCATTTCCACATAAGAATAAGTAGAAGTTGAATTAATCCTCTAGGATGTTGTCTATAAGCATTAACCTATTTAAAATCCAAACACTTTGATTCATATTCAGTAATTTCTAACTTCATATTATCTCACCAAAAATATTCCTTCAAATCTCTATACATATTGGTTTTAATAGGCTTTATAGATAAATTCAATCTATGATAATCATATCATAATTCACTTTTCATCTGATTTATAGATGGAATGCATAGCCTCTTTCCAAATTTTATAACTCCATCTTCATATATAGAGTCTTCTGATTTATCATTAGTCACAGAGTTAATTTTCATTTAAAAATTATCATCATCGGGTTGGGAACTTTTTAACTTTTTCAATAAATATGGCTGGAAATCATTTGAAAAAAGAGTAAATTTTCTCCTTCCTTAATAATTAACATATCCATATTTATTAAATCTATGAAAATAGGATCCTTGTCAATCCTCATTTTGGATAATACTCTATGATGTTCCCTAATCAATGCATCTTCTAACTTTTTTTTACTAAGTGGTAGAGTATTGAGAAATCATAGTCCTTGAGTATCTATAGCCATCACTTTTGCCTCATATTGAGTAATTTCTATTATAATATGTATTCTAGTCTCTTGTGGTTTTTTTATATCTCACATCTTTCCCATAGAAATAATTTCTTCATATCTTCAAATAAAATATTACAGCTTCCCACTCAAGATCATGATTTTGATAGTTCTATTAATGATTTTTAACTAACATGTTTTATAAGAAATAAATTTATCCTTTTACATAAGGACACAAACAATTACCTCAATTGATATAACAATATATATCAAAAATAAATCATTTACCAATGTTAGATTCAGGATTGGAGTATTCACCAAACTCATTTTCAACTCTTCAAAATATTCACAAAATTCCTTTTTCTATGTGAACTTAACCTCTTTATGGGTAATTTTGGTTAATGGGTTAGCCAATTGAGAATTTTTTTTGAAAAAATCACTGATATTAACCTTACAAACCAATAAAACTACATACCCAAATTATGTTCATTGGTTTAGGCTATTCTTTGATTGTATTTTTCATTGTAGGATAAACTCTGATTCCATCCTTAGAGAAAATATAGATAAGAAAAGAAACTTTATGAAGATAGAATTCACACTTTCTAAATTTATCATGTAACTACTTTTATTTAGGAGTCTTAATAATTATATTCAATTGATTCTCATGTTTTTCATTGCTTTTAGAGTACACCAAGATATCATCAATAAATACCACAAGAAAATTATCAATATATTTCTTAAATACACTATTCATTAGATCCATAAAAATGAAGGTACATTAGTCAGTCTAAATGAAATTAATATATACTCATAATATCCATACCTCATAATAAATTTAATTTTAGAATGTCTTCCTTATTTACTCACAATTTATGATACCCATAATGAAGTTCAGTCTTTGAAAAATATTGAGATTCATAAATTTGATCAAACAAGTCATCAATGTGAGATATAGAATACTTGTTATCTATAGTAATAGAATTGGTTTCCCTATAATCAATGAACATCCTCATAGATCCATATTTATTCCTAATGAAAAAAAATAGGGTCTCCCCAAGGTGAAACATTAGAGCATATAAATCTTTTATTACACAACTCATGTAGTTGTTTCTTAAAATCCACTAATTTCATAGTGTCTATTCTATATGGAGTCTTGGATATAGTTCTTTCATCAGGGATTAAATTAATGGAAAATTAAAATTCACATTTTTATGTATTTCTATCTAATTCCTCAAAAAATAAATCAATATATTCATGTACAATAGGCACATACTCAATTTGAAGGTTTCCTTTTTATCCATAGACCGTGTCTCCTCTGCTGAGTTGAAGTTTTTACTTTCTAAACATTTAATCCTTGGTTTCAAAAATAACAAAACACTTTATTAAAATCAATATTTTATTAGCTTAATATTTCCCATGTATATATAATGTTTTTTTGTAGAAAAATAAATATTCTACTAAATGAATAAACCTTTCTTAATTGATAACTATAAACTTTACACATAGTCTAGTCCATCAAACTGACTAAAGTTCGATCCATCAAACTAAAAAAATTATTCCATCAGAATGAAAAAATCTAGTCTATCAGAATAATGCAGTTTAGTATCAGTGTGACTGAGTTTATTCTATCAGTGTGATAGGATTTAATTATATTAGTATAAAAAAAATTTAGTTGATCAGTCTGATTGACTTTTAGTTTATCAGTATAAATAAATTTGATTCTATCGTTCTGACTGAATTTTAGTCTATCAGTTAGTCTAAATTTATTCCATTGTTCTAATTGAATTATATTCTATCGGTCTAATAGAGTTTAGTCCATCATATTGACTAATTTGAGTCCATCATACTAACTGAGTCTGCTCCATTGGGATGAACAAGTCTTACCTGTTGGACTAGAATATTTTAATCCATTGTAATAAATATAATTTAATTCATAAGAATGAATTTTATAATTTTAATGGTTAGAATCATATCTATCATATGGTAAAAAGAATACAACATTGTAATGGTTCTATCAAAACAACATCAGATGGAAAATTACAGATCATGTTGAGATTTAAAACTAGATCTCATCTAAGGCCATTGAAACCAACTCTGAGAATCATATAAATATGACCATTAGAGGTGTGACTATAAATAAAGTTGAATTCAAGGAGTTGGGAGATAATTATTTTGTGAACTAATCACATTTAAAGATTTCTCTGCATTAACCTCTCATTACTTTCACTTTGTAATCTTTTAGAGAGTTTTCATTCTAAGGAATCTATGTAAGGATTATAAATTCCTTAGAGTATTTTTTCTATTATATTCTATGTTGGATCAAGGTTTAGGTCAAGGGATTCTAGGGATATAAATATGGATGATTCTGATCAGGATGATTGAGAGATTCCAGGGATAGGAGTATAGAGCTAATTTTAATATTTGTGATAAAGGGATTTCTTCTTGAAGAAAGACATACCTTATATATTGGTTAAAACATTGGATACATTAATACGAGGTTATTGAATTTATTTATACTAAATTTTAAAGTGTTCTTATTTTATTTATAAATATTCTATTATTTTTTACTATATAACTTTGTAAATGTTTATTTTACTTATTTCTAAAATTTATAATTTTATGTTGTGAATTTATTAAGAAATTTTATTTGAGGTAAAAAAATTTATACTCTAATTTATTGGAAGAAATATAACTCTGTTACAAGTACTCTGATCACTGGATGATAAATAAGTCTGATAAACGTAATAAATAGGTTTTTATTTTCAATTAGTTTAATTTTATAAACTATAATTCACCCACCCACCTCCCTTGTAGCCATTATAAACTCTTATGATCCAAAAATTGGTAACAAAGGAGGTTAAACTACTTGAATTTATGGTTTTTAATTTTCATATCTTAAGAAATATTCTAAAGTTTTAGTAAACTTTTATTATAAATTTTTTTAAAAAAAACTATTATTACACTAATGTGTATATTGTAGAAACAGTTTTATTTCTATAATATGGAAGGTTTAAATGTTGGTACACTTTAAAATATAAATACTAGAAAATCACCAATTTTTTATGGTTCTGAATATGAACACTAGATATATAGAATGAATAATTTAATTATAAACATTGGGGTCGATAACTTTATAATGCTAACTAGAAATTAAAAACTCTTTGAGAATAAAGTTTTTACATTTACAGATCAAAAGAATCTTGAATATTAGTTTAATTATTGATTAAGGAATACTTTTCTATGTTCTATGACTAAGAATATATATATATATATATATATATATATATATTCAGATATCTTATTGTAAAGAAGATGATAATATTTATAAGAAGTCATAAGTTTCTCATTTTGAAATTTCTAAAGTAATTGAGACTAGATTAGAAGTTCTAAGATCATAATATAAAGATTTTTATTTTATACCTATTATACTACTGAGAACATGCATTAGAGATTTATAAAAATAATGAACAATCTATATAATTTTTTGAGAAGGATCTTACTGATGAAATTTTGGAAGAAAATATTATTGAAATTATGCCTAGAGAATGGGAATCCAAAAGAAAATAATCTGATGACATGAGAAGAATAAAAAATCTGACTTTGGATGATTTTATTAGTACTCTAATCCAATATGAGGGTATATTAAAAGTAGATGTGAAGAATATGAAGAAAAGGAATTGAGTATTTGATTTTTATACTACTTAAAATGTTTTTAATAAAGTATATTCAGTTGATAAGGTTTCAAATTCATCAGAAATTTATAGTTGAAATAGAGAGTATTTCTTCAGAACAGTCTGAGAATGAATTAGCCAATCTTTCGTATAAGATGAACAAGATTTTTAGAAAGAAGGTTTTACAATATAAGTATAATAATTGTTACAAAGACATAAGTGATAATAAATATTCTTTAGAAGTTATTCTCTATGAATGAAAGAGGGTTGGTCATCTAAGACCTAATTATCCCAAGCTCAAAAGAAAATAAAAGAATGACATAAATTCTGAAAGTAATTCTAAGAAATAATACAGACATAATAATAAGAAAATTATGAAAGCTTCATACATATGGAGTGCCATTAGTAGTGATATTTCATCAGATAATTCATCTAATAGTGAAAGTTAATATAAGAATAACATTGGTTTATATGTTCATATTCTAAAGAACTATAATTTCTTCATGGCTAAGCTAAATGTTGAATCCTTAACTAATCCTACTTTTAATGTGAATTATCCTTATAATGATAATAATTCTGCAACTTCTGATGAGTAATATTATTCATCATAATAAAATAATACATAACCTATTTTTTAACGAGTAACTAGATTTTAAAAACTATTAGGAAGTAAAAATTAAAAAATTACTAAAAACATTGATATTTATCAACCAAAACATTTCAAGTAAAACTCGAGAATTTATACACTTACTATTGAGATTTATAATATTTCTAAATATTTAGATAAATATAATTTTTATAAAAATTATATTTATAAATAATTATAAAAATATAATATTTAAAAAACTAATTTTTATAAAGAATTGAAAAAAATTAATTCTAGTAAAACTTATATTGAAGATAATAATTTATTTGTGAAAATAAATTATTAAATATCAACTTTGAAAAAAATTTGATCAAATTTTACTACAGGTAAAGAAAACTTTTATAAGATGTATAGAAAAATAAGACACCATAGTGATGTATGTGGAATGTGTTATACTAATAAGAAAACTATTTTTCAGAACAACTATTTTATTCTAAAAATTTATCTATTATGTACAAAATGTTAGAGTGGTGGACATTGGAAAAATATATGTTCTCTAATTAGAGTACAATATTTATATTTTCATAAATATTACTTTTCTAAATAATTTACAAATGTTCCATATGGAAAATTTGTGCAGATATGGATTCCAAAAATATCACTTTCAAATAATAGAAGAACCAAGAAGTTTTGGGATCCAAAATACTAATATTTTTGTTTTCAAGAAAATAAAAAATGAAAAAAACAATATATGGTACATGGATAGTGGTTTTTCTAGACACATTACTAGGAAAAAATATTTATTTAAGAATATTATCAAAATAAAAGGTGGAAAATATACCTTTGGTGACAATTCCCAAGGAGAAATTATTGGAATATTAGTAAAGACGTAATTTCCATCGTTTTATTTGTTATAGGTATTAACTGAAACCTTATTAGAATAATAAAATTATGTGATGAGGGATATATTTTAAACTTTATTAATGATAAATGTATTGTTCATAGTTTAAAAGATGAATGTATTATTTCTTCTAATCAGCATGAGAATGTTTATACACTTAATGAAGAAGACCTTAGCATCCCTTATCTACCATGCCTTAGTGAAATGGAAGATCAATGTTCGTTATATATTTAGGAACCCATAATTGTGAATTAGGCACTTTTTCATCAAGAATTTGAGAAGTGTGAAGACTATGAAAAGATACTGATATATTTTTTCATAAAGGACTCGAAGGTAGAATCCTTTAAGAATAAGGGATTGGGATTTATTTTATAAGGGATTTTACTTTGTCCCTTATTATAATGATTTTACTTAGTAAAAGTATTTGGGTATATGACTTTAACTAAAAAAATTATCCATCCAATGATAGATTTATGATCCATCTTGATCCAAGATCATGTGGTAGTAACCTCAACCATCCCAAGGGAGCTAACATGGTCATCTAGCATAGGTGGTAGGGGGTGTGTAGGTAAGTGCATGTATAAGAGGCATAAATTTGTGCCATAGGGTGGCAGCGTAGTATAATAGTGGGTTGGCATGGTTTTCTATTGGTGATAGTTGGGATCAGACCCTAATACTCACTTATGGCGACAGGTGGATCTGTGATAGTTTATTAATCATTGAGATTCTTTCTGGAAAAGAAATGTGGGGTGGAACTTGTAGCATGCATGTTGTTCCTCTATAAAAATGTATACATAAAACCTGATTTTTATAATTAATTCGATCCAAACCGTCAGATCCCTCTCCCACATCGTCTTCAACCTCCTGTTTTCTCACCACACTCCAGATGCCACCGGTTCAAGCTCGACACAGCTGATGTCAACCCCATAACTTGAAATACTTTATGATATCCTTCTCCAATGATTAAACTGAGATAAAGGAAAAATGATCAACATCTCATATCTATTCATGCTACTTTGTTTCTCATGCATTCCTTCTTTCTAGGAAAATAGAATTCCTCACATGAATTCAATCACGTGAGCTACTTGAATCCATCACAAGACACATCAAGGATCATGAGATAAAGAGATGAAACTAGTGAGATGATATTATGAAATCATTGGATTTTAATAAAAAGGAACATAAATCCTCATTATTAGTGACTTATATCTTCTTCATTTTTATTATTTTATCACATGATTCATTCAATCAGTCCTCCGCTAATATACTGCAAGTTTATACTGATCCCCTAAGGCAATCACATGAATCCATCTTCAATTGTATTTTACCCCATTGCATGAAGTATAGTCAAGTAGAGGATATACACACCTTGTGTACATGAAATTTTTATAAAATATATCCTCTACATGAAACTAATCATGTGATTATGAGAGGCCATCACAATATGTATCACGGATCTTGATATCATGTTATGTCAGTCATGTGAAACCACCCACCTCCTTAATCCAGTGCATGTGGTACCCTCACCATGAAAATAGGTCAAAATCTTGGTCAACCTCAACCTATTAAACCCTTACTTCCCCGAAAAACACATGAGAGTGGGAGAATAATGAAATAAAATAAAGAGATAAGTTAATTTGGGAAATAGAGGAGAGCGACCATTGACTAATGCCATCGGAGAACTTCATCAGGTGATCATGAAAACTCATCGTGTGATCCCTTGAATATCATGTGATGTATTTAGTTGAATCCTGGTTTGTATGAAGCATTCACATGATCATGTGATTCCCTAATGGTTTCATTACCCCTCCATTAAAACTCATGTTGGTCCTTTTCCATCCAAGGAAATCACCATGGACATGCAGCCCATATTTCATGTACCCTTGTCCATATATATGACTCTAGTATGAAACCCCTACACATGTTTGTACTGCCCCTTTCACTATCCGTTAGATATTATGTGATTTCATGATGATATAAACATCATTTTATTCTCTCATGTGGGCCTCTATTATAAAATGTTCATATAAGTCTTAGATGTGCATTGTTTTTTCATGCATAGTTAACAGGCAGAACCCTTAGTATCACGATGCTTGTGTTCAGCCATGCGGTTCAAGACCTCATACATATGGGATATCCATGCTGATGATAGTGTACATAAACTTTTGGATATTTACCCCTCCATGCAAACCCTAGGGTTCATGGCCATGATATAAACCCTAGGCCCATAGACACACACCCCTCTTTCCATGTAATTATTAGGATGTGAAATACCCCATTGAAGAAAAGAGATCACATGAGTAGTTAAACATCATGTGACACCATCATGTGGTCTCTCCTCAAAATATATGTGGACCTAGACATGTCTACCATGGAATGTAATTCCCTTAAAGATCCTCAGTCGTGCAATGTGGACACATGTGGTAAGAAACCCTTGCCATGTGAACACTCCTTGGAAGGTGGCCTTAGCATGAATATGAGCGTGTTTACATGCTCTCATATCACCATGAAAACCCTTGGATGTGTGATATTTTTCATGTACGTGAACATGGACATGTTCATGAGATCTCATCACATGAATCTATTAAGATCATGTGATTTCATGACTCATTGGTCTCACAATTACTTCAGGAATCCCTAGACATGCTAGCATTTTCATGTGATACTCAATTGACATTTTAGCATTATCATGCAATGACATCTTGGACAAGTCATTTTGATCATGAAAATACATCCTGGAAAAGTCACTTTGATAATTTGAATACATCTTGGACAATTCACTTTGATCATGTGAAAACATCCTGGACAGATCACTTTGATCATGAGAATACATCTTGGAAAAGTCATTTGATCTTATGAATACATCCTAGACAAGTCACTTTGATCATGTGAATACATCCCCGATAAGTCCACTTGATCATGTTAAAGTCCATGGATGTGTCAAATTTGATTATGTGAAGCATCTTGGACATGTTAGGAAAACACCCTTGGTTATGTCTTCCATGTCATATCGACACCTTGAACATGTCGGGAAGAAAATCAGGACATGTTCGGTAGACAATCAAGACATATCTGGAAGAAAATAAAAGCATGTCCATTAGGAAATCATGAAATGTCAGGAAGAAAATCAAGATATGTCAAGTAAAAATGTCAACTTTATCTGGTAGACACACTTGGACTTACACAATGTGAACCCCTGTCCAGGAACCTTTGGTAGAATACCCCATTTATAAGGGGAGTGGCTTTAATGGGTAAGGGTTATGCACTCATGAGACCCTATTTGTGTCATGTTCCCATATGTAACCTCCATGTTGTATCAAACATATTCAAAAAAACGTTCATGTTAATCATCTCTCTTTATCTATCAGAATATAGAAAATTAATATGCAACATGGGAATCCATCCTGATATAATCCTTTATCTTATCTAAACTTTGGGGATAGTAACAATGCCTTTGAGTGTAATCACCCACCCCAACCCATCAGAAATATGGTTTGTAACTGAACCACATGGACTTTGATTCCTATCTAAATAGGATACATAGAACACATTCTTAAGGCCCAAGTTCCAATGGGAATCCACCCTGTTGTAAGTCCCACCATATCCCAAATATTATTAACTCATGGGACTAAATTCTCTCATAATTCTACCATCCTTCCTCATCTATCAGTGAACATGAAGTGTAATTATGCATGGTCATCCTTTTAAGTGTAATACTTTATCATTCCCTCAAGTACCTTAAACACATCAATGGGTTAGGGGGTAATTGAACTACAATGAATTTTGTTCCTACTAAAAATAATATATTTAAGACACCTTTCTAAGGCCCAAGTTTCATTCTATATTCTCCACAAGACCGGTAATAATACATCTCTAAGGGAAACTTTAATGTGTAATTCCCATAAAAATTTTCTCTCAAGAAATGTTTCTTATCTTCCTCTATCTCTTGTTTCTCACACCGATCATGACTCGCATGGGCATAGAGATTGGTGATGATTGTACCAATAACATGATAAGGATACCCCTAGTGTAACCTCTTAATTAGTATGTAAGTATTATTACATATCATCTTCAAAAAAGGGTCATACTTATAATGAGGAAATTTAGGGAAGCCTTACATGCATAACTCCTTTTTCAAGGCATCTATTATAGCATATTTTACAACATAGATGCCCATAACATGAACTACTTTGACTCTAATTTCTATATTAATAGGATACATAGGATTCCTCCTCAAGGCTCGAGCCCTATATTTACATCCTTGCTGCATGACATTAAACTTCATGGTATAGTCCTATCATATGACCTTAAACTATGTCAAACAAACTATATGGATTTTGATTCATGTTCTCACAGGATACGTAGGATTACTTTTATAGGTTCAATCCCATATCCAAGACACCAACCACCTCCCTATATGGAAATAAACTCTATTACCTGAACATTGATATAAACTAAAGTATCATAAATAAAGAAGAGAATAATGGATAACCTGTGACGCACACATTAGTTCATGTCAATACATGGTTTTAATCAATCTATTAGCATAGGGGGTAACTAGTCTCATATCATAGATTGGTAAGGATTTAACAAAAATATATTAAATCTATAATAGAGACCCATAATATAAAATAATTCCCCTTAAAAGGTTGTTTTGACCCTGACCTCCCTTCCTCTTGACCAATGTGAGTTCCTAAGTTTCATTGGGCTTGAAACCCCAATTGACTGCCTACCTTTGGAAAGAATTTGTGTTCCTAGCTTTATGGAAATTATTATGAAACCACCCTCAATCACTGACAACCAAGCATTAGGAAAATTAATTCTAAATTTGTTAGGAAACAAAATGGTGAACTTGATGTAAAATTATTTAATTGTGCCATCCATTTCACGAGTTAAAAAGAATAGACTACCCAGAAACCATCAAGCTATTTTGTTCCACATTTTTCATGAAACAAAATGGTGAACCAGACACAATTTTTTTAACTGCTTTAAACCTTTCATGAAATAAGGAACCACCTCTTTATCCTTTAACTATGAAATTAATTGATCAAACATGTACTCTTATATATAATGTTGCGTGAGTAAGGTTTCTTGTTTAATATTCATGAATTTCTCACATTCCTTATAAATAAATTACATTTTCAAATATTCCTATGTATTCTTAGAACACTAGAAAAGTTGGTAATGCCTTTAGAACACCTCAAGCTATTGTGAACAACCAGCTGACACACCAATCATGTGCATTGTCCACCCTATAATATTTTTCCCTAAGGCCCCGACGTACATTTTCACCAATGAAACACCTCCAGTGCTAGTTGTTCATCATCTTGGATTGAGAATAACACATAAACTGCTCTATTATAACTTTGGAATAATTTCATGAGATCCTTTATATGATGAATCCTCACAATCCATATTTCGCACAACAGACCACCGAATAGGAAGTGGCCCTTTTTGCCACATCAATAGATTTTTAAGTTTGTCCTTAGAGTGTGGAAACACATTCCTTTCCTACCTATGATATTTGTATGTGTATAATTACCATGTTAAATTAATCAATTAGGATCTACCTTGAGAGCTCCCATCTATTTTGGTCATTATCGTCGACATATGACTGAAATTCCACAAGGAGATGCAAAGTAAGTTGTGACCACCCCGACTATCCAAATTGGGGCATCCAATATGAGAGATCCTACTAGAGGTATCCAAATAATTCAAATATATAGAATTATTATATCCTTGTTACTTCCAATCTATCTGAGGCCCACTGGTGTATCCTAATGGTTTCCTAGAATCAATCCCAGACCATGACTAGCCAGGAGCCTCTTACTCCATCTCAACTAACCTTTGTGACTATGGAATCCTAGGGAGAATCATACCCCACATGGTTGGGGTCATTTTTATCATATTTTACCCTGGTATCATCTTCAATATGGGTGTTGACCTACCAAACAGTACATTAGGCACTATCCCACCAAATAGCATATCGGGCATTGACCCGTCAAATGAGATTCTCCATTAAAGAGGAGCACCAGCCCGCTTATGTATTTGTTAATATAATATAAACCAAATCTAGAGACTTATCATTGGATCTATATGAGAACACTAATAGAATGTATATTCATACCCTCCTACAGTCATATTATTCATATAAGTTTGGCTCACCTTTTGCCTCCGGTATGGGAAAATAAGGGATTATCAGTGTCATTAATGAATCTGCAGAAGGTATTATCGATCATGATAATGATTCAAAGTACAATTTTGATAGATAATACAGCCATTGGTAATAGTGGATTCAGTTTTTGAGGTTCACTTTGAGACACCTATCACCATCCATTCACTCTACCATTGATATAGGAATGGGTGTTTTCATGGATCCTTCCAGTCACCCCCTTGAGGATCACATGGAAATTTTTGCAGAGGAATAGATTACTCAACTCCAACGAGAGAGCAACGATCTCCGAGACATAATTGTGGGAATACTATTAGGATATCTTCTCCAAAAAGATATACCATCACTTTTCAATAAAATCCCACCTTATAGTAAATTTACCCATCCCACAGGGTTGGGGGAATTCTCATATTTTTCATCCCCTCATTAAGTGAAATCAATATATTGTTCCACCTAACCCCAGCCTTCAAGGATGGTGGAATTTTCAATTTTCAAGACCATCATCCCATAGGGCTGGGGTAATTTCCATATTTTCCACCTCCTCATTGGGGGTACTCTAGAAACTATCTAACCTCATCCATTACTACAAAGCCTCTAAGAGAGTTGAGTTTCTTTAATTAACAGGAATCATTTGTATCATCCAAGACCCCCAATGATTCAACACATACCTCCAAACCAATGAAGACTAAGGCTCCACACTCTGGAATACAAACTCAGCCGTGTTCCCATGCAAGTAGAGGTATAGGTAGAACATGGGATAAGTAGCATAGTTTCCCATCTATTGATGACATACAAAAAAGGGTATATTATTTCAAATCAAAACATTTCCCTAGGTAATTTGACTTTATCATGGAGAAGGATTTGATAAAACTCACAATAATGAGGAATCCAAATGAGGTGTGGTTGATAGGCCATGATAATTATTTCCCCTACCACGAACATCTCAAGAACATAATAGAGAGTTGATTTGAATTCAAATATTGGATAGAGTAGTAGGTAAATGAAGTATTGATAGATTCATATGATCCTGAAACTCATGAAATATATATAACAATCATCCGAGCTCCATAAAAAAATCCACCCTCCTGATAAGTTACTACACAATATTTCCTAGTCACATGATGTTAAACTAAACGATACATCTTGGTTGTATGACGTTAAATTGCACAACAACATCCTAGTCGCATGATGTTAAATTACATAATAAAGTTCTTACCACATGACATGAAACTGAAAGGAACACATCCCAATCACATGAAGGTAAACTATGTGACATATAAATCTCTAGGAGACATCATTAACATTTTGTAGAAACCATATTATCTATAAGTACCACCAATACAAGAAAATCTCAATCCTATCAATATCAAAAACCACTAATACCCCTCAGTCACCTACATAGAGTGTTGTATGATAGGTCACCTCCTAAAAAATTTAGATCTAGGAATCAAGGAAACCTTATAAATTAAGGTATTATATGGAGTAGAGGGGGTAGGATCATATCCCTGCTAGCTCAAACAAATTCTGCAATCATATTCAGGAAGCATTCATGGGGTTGGAATAGATCCACACCCCTGTGCATAAATCCAATCAACATATTATAATGGCATGAGGAGGATAGGATTTGTCATACATCCCCACTTCAATCAATCAAATAAACCATAATATCCTTATAGATAATAGTGTGTAGGCATAAATTATTGTACATACCCTATTGAAGTTCCAGTGCTTTATGATATCAATAGTGGAGCTCTGTCGGTATGTTCTGGGGATGATGTTGGGATAGGTGCACATTAATATCCCAATAGCTAGATCATTACACCAACATGATCAACATGAATAAGTAGATAATATAGGTAAATAATGAATTCTTTCTCCCATCTAGGTAGATTATCGATATATTCTGATAAAGGGAGTGGTGTAGGACTAGGATCATATCCACGTTCCAACCGAGACTCACCAAGTGGTTTTGGAACATGCCTCGGGACAGGCGCACATTACTATTGAAAAATACTAGTGGAATACTCAAAAGGCATAGGGATAAGCTCATATCTCTACTCCAAACAATATTTTTCAGGACAATATGTAAATCACCTCATAGTAGGCTCATATTGTTGGAGTTGGTGGCCTAGAATCAACTACTTTGTACTTTATTCATTAATAAATGCCTTATCACATCTTGATTGTTCTTATGCATGACAATGCATGTGATAATGTCCTAAGGACATCTGTTGCATTAATGGGTCATAGCGGATCCCTGCTATGATGAGAACCCGGAAGTGCCATAACACTGTTCTTGAATATATGTTCTATGGACGAATGATGTTATTTGAGGGACAGAAATAATACAGGCCATTAGGGGTGAGGACTCATAAAACATTGAGGCACCTTCTCATGGTGTGCACCCTTGGTAATATCCAGGAGGATATTATGAGAACGAGACCCGCCAGTAGGACATCCACATTTCATAGTGTCATTGGATGTTCCTATCTACGGACGTGTGTATTGTTCATTAGACTTTAAGATTATTATTAATGGGTATTACAACTCACGCACTTAGATGTATTGAAAAAAACTGTGACGACATGCTGTTCGCAGTGAGGTAGGATATGTTGGGTGCGTCACGAGTAATACTACATTAATTGATAATGCGAGAAAGGATTTGTCCATTATGTTCCATAACGAAAGTAGATATCTCAGGCCCTTTGATGGAATTGATATAGCCTAAATAAATCCATGGTTGTGGTAAGATATGGGTGAGTTTAATTCCAGGAAGTCAAATAAATAATAATGGAGCACATGGGTTGATGGCACTAGCATGAAAACCGCTTGATTAGAGATATCGAGACAAAGGGATTATATTACATGGTAAGCGTTCGTAGGAGGTGACACGTCATTGCGGTGTTAACTTCTTTCTCTATGGGTGCCTTGGTTTGTTTCTAGATGATAACCGTGGACTTTAGGCAGGCTTCGCCTAATGCCACTGAGAAAGAGGCCTAGAGGGTCACACACTAAGTGTGTCCATGTATCTCAGTTAAATATTAATTTAACAAGTTAAATAAATATTATTCCTGACTGTGGTTTAATAATTATTTAAGGATGCCTGGTCACATTTATTTTGACACTAGTTATTCGAGAGAATATATTGTGGGAGAAATAATATATATTTATTAGCGAGTAATGTAGTTACATTTAATTAACAAATAAATATCCATTACTCAAGGTCTAATAAATATGGTGGAGTAAATAAATAAAATGGAAAAATAAAAGTACATGCCGTGTATATTTATATACATGCTGTGTGGTTTGTTTTTTCGAGATTTGTGAGAAAATATTGTTTATTTAATTAAATGATATTAAATGTAATATGTTGGGCGCATGTTAAGTAATAATGATGGTCAACTGTAATTATTAAGACATGGGGTATTACTAAGAATTAAATGAAATGATTAAATGCTTTCAGGCAATTAATTCATTTTATTATTCTAACTATTATAATCCCAATTACATTATTCTCATAGAGACAGAGCCATTTTTGTGCACAACGGATTTGGAAAAATACTCTCAAGCCAAGAGAGAATTCCTTTTCCACCAAGAATGCTTTCAAGTTACGAGAGCGAGATCCTCCACCGGATCAAGGCGGTTGAAGGTGGACATCACAAGCGAAGGTTCTTCCATTCTAGCACCCTAAGATCCCTTCAGAGACGTCCAAAGATACGTGGAGCACGTGTGGATCACCGCTAGAGGAATCTTGTACTTGGATTCTACAACGCAACGACGGATCATAAGATCGTGACCAGAGACTCCAACAAAGAAAGAATTCCATCTAGGCAATTCTTATGAATTAATTAAATTAATTATAACCAACATATTATGATCCTATCTCAAGGGTTCCGAGACTCTTATTTTCTTTTTCGTTCTTCGTTCTATTCCGAATATTCGGCATTTTAAATCATGACGGATCTCGGATTGAACATTGTTTAACGTTAAAATTAAAGTTGGGAAAACCCACCAACGCGCTTCTGCTGCACCCGGAACCTACAAGTGGTATCATAGGGGTCATATCATTGATTATAATTATTTAGTTTTTCGTTGGTAATTTATGCATTTAATGATTTAGTTATTTCAATTCAAGTTTAATCGTTCTGGAAATCTGAATATCGAGATCCGTTCCTCCTCCCTCGTTTCTCGTTCACCTTATAGAAACGAATTTTTCTTTTAATTTTGATTAAAATAAAATAGAGGAACTCATTCAGAGGAGTCAAACATTTCTGGTCGTACAACACCAGAGTACACGGTGTGTATTCGGAAGTACACTCCGTGTAGTCTAGTTTCAATGCATTGACTGATCCGCCAAATCAGGTCGTGTATTGGATTATTTCTAAGAATTTAATACACCATGCGTTGACCAGAAATAGGTGTCACACGGTTTCCATATTACACGTTGTGTGGTCCAATGAACACGGCGTGTAGTCCCTTCGGGTTAGGGTAGGGCCGTGTACCCCATACACGGCTTGCCCGGCTGGAAACCGTGTAACGCGGAAACTACAAGGCGTGTGTCCCACAGAACACGCTGTGTACTCTGAAAAATTCCGAAGTACATAAACACACCATGTCCCCGGGCGTGTACTTTGGATGGATGGTGAAGAAAAGTATACGTCGTGTAGTCAGAACTACACGTCGTGTACTCACCCAAATTATGCAGATTTATTAAAATTTATTATTATATTATACAAACCCTTGAGACTTGTACCATGGTGAAGGCGTAAAGCTGAGGCACAACACGTGATAGGAATTTTATATATATGTGTTTAATTTAACATTTGCGTAATAAATGGTAATTCACCGGGTTTCCTCCAAGGTACAAGTTTTGTACAAGGATAATTTTAAATGAATTTATTTGTTTAAAATTATGATGGATGAGAATCTCAAGGAAATTCAGAAAAAGTATTTAAGATAAAAGGATTGATTAATTAAAGATAATTAAATGATTCGAGCGTGATTTATCTTAAACAAGAAAAATTAAAAAATTGAATGCTAGTTTTATTTATGCATAAATATCATTGCATGTATGGATGATCATGAGCTAGACCGAGACCTTTGTATGTCAATGGTTTCTTTTAATTTATTTATTTAAATTAAATTGTTGTCCTGCGAGCCATCTCCTTATTAATATATAGGGCCTACGCACCCAAGGATTCTTTTATGTAAAACCCCCTTTTACCCCTCACCTGCGTGTGAGATAAATTCATATGTAATGGATGGAGCTCCCAAGCTAGTGGAGGCAGCTCAAGTCAGGAGCCAAGATGAAACCAATCCAAGGAAATACAAAGGTGGACAGGTGGAAAGCTGAAAACACGAACCCGAAAGGTTCAAGGTGTTTCTCCCCTAGGTCTTGGGTTATTTTATCAACCGATAGACAAACTAACCAATATAAAAGCTCATGATCATACCATTTATTTTATTTCTGTCAGTTGCACGGTTTATTTATTGTGGGTGTGTTGTCACGATCACACAATTAATGAATTAAACAAGCATGCAAGATGGAACTAAAATAAAACCATCTTATACGTAAATATTATCTTAGACATGGTTAATCACTTAAGTATATCCCACTTAATATTAAAAAGCATGTAATCAAAGATAATAAAATGGAAATTTACATATAAGGATAAAATCCCTCAAAATAAATATTAAGTCGGCATAGCCTTCCATAATCTTGGTTAGAATCGAACCATAGTTCAAAGTGCTTAACCAAACCTAGTTGGGGTGCTTTCAATTATCGGGGAATTCTAATTCAAGGTTTTGGGTTGACTTGACATGGTTCGCATCAAGGGTTGACTACCACAGCAGGACTTGGTGTGACCAAGAGGCAAAGGTTGAGGAAATCCAAAAAGGATTTCAGGATTGGGGAGTCCAATCAGCGGATCAAGGAGCTGCGAGTTAATGCAGTTGGCATTTGGAATGCCTACCTAAAACTCTTCAAGTTGCTTGAACAACCCTAGTTGGTGTAATGCGAAGGGCAATATGGATCCTTACCACTAGAATATTCACTCAATAGAATATTCTGAAGTCAATAGTGAGGGCTATTGGATTTCGATAAAATAGTGGGAGACTAATAAGTATTAATTTATTTATTTGTCTCAATTTTTGTAATAAAGTACTAAACCTTTTCTCATCTTAATTTGTAGAAATGTAAAGAAAATGACTTTAAACATATCATTGCGCACCATACTCGAAAAATAAAACCTTCTCACCGGCACCAATTTCCAATAGTGGCAGAGGCGTTTACGCATCGTCCTTCGCCACGAAAGGAAATTATATGTGCTGGAAGAGCCTATTCCAGTTGCACTTGGGAAAGAGGCTAGTGATAAGGAATTATCTCTCTACATGAAACACATGGATGATGCCACAGATGTCCAGTGTTTCATGCTATTGGCCATGTCTAATGAGCTCTTGAAGCAACATGAAAACATCGACGTGTATAGCATGATGTCTCACCTTAAAGATCTCTACCAAGAGAAGGCGAGATAGGAGATGTATGAGATCTCCAATGCTTTGTTTACCACGAAGCTTGGAGATTCTGCGCCAGCTGGGCCTCATGTAGTCAAGCTTATTGGCTACATTGAACGCCTGGACATCTTAGGGATTAAATTCCCGGATGAGTTGCGTACAGATTTCATCCTATCATCACTGCCCAAGACCTTCTCTAGCTTCATTTTCAACTATAATATGAGTGGAAATGAGAAGATTCTATCAGAGCTTCTGACCTTGATTCTCCAGGTAGATAAGGACATGGGGTGTGACAAACCCATGGTTCTTATGGTGAAAAATAAAAGGAAGGACAAGGAAAAGGGGCCAAAGACTTATAAACGGTCTGAAGCCCCCGAGCACCATCCCTCCAAGAAGGGGAAGATCCAGAGGCAAGGCAAGGAATGGGATGCGGTGTGTTTTTCATGTGGCAAGTAGGGCCACTGGAAGAGGAACTGCACCCAGAAGTGTGGGGACACTAAAGGTGTGTTCGTTATCGAGTGCAATCTTTATATTTCTACAAATTGGGTATTAGATATGGCTTATGGGGATCACATATGTATTCAAATGCATGAACCAAGTAGATTTAGAAAGATCGCCAGAGGAGAGGTGGATCTTCGAGATGCCAATGGCGTAAGGCTGGTTGCATTGGCTATTGGCGACTATCACCTCTCATTGCCAACTGGCATGATTTTGGTTTTAAAAAAGTGTTATTTTGTGCCTAGTGTTACCAAGAACATAATTTATGTATCTTGTTTGGATATAGATGGATTTATTTTTCAAGTTCGGAAATAAGGGTTGTCTAATTTATAAGAACAACGTATGTTATGGTATGGAACATTTGAATAATGGTTTGTATGTACTAAATTACAAAAACCAAGTGTTGGAAATCAATAACGAAACAAACTCACATGACTCATACATCACCCAGTTATGGCATCACCACCTTGGTCATGTGAACGAGAAGCACTTGACAAAGCTTTTCCAAGATGGCTATTTAGACTCTAATGAGCTAAAACCACTTGATAGATGCCATGCTTGTTTACAAGGAAAAATGACCAAGCCTCCTTTTGGTGGACAAGGTGAAAGGGCCACATAGCTTCTAGGATTGGTACACATGGATGTGTGTGGACCATTTCCAATAGAATCTAGAGGTGGATATTCTTACTTCATTACTTTAACTGATGATTTGAGTAGATATGGATATGTCTACTTAATGAGGTATAAGTCAGAGTCCTTAGAGAAATTTAAGGAGTTCAAGAATGAAGTAGAGAATCATCTTGGTAAGAAGATAAAGAAGCTTCGATCGGATCGAGGTGGAGAATATCTGAACCAAGAGTTCATCGATCTTCTACGGGAGTCTAGGATTCTATCTTAGCTCACTCCTCCTTATACACCACAGTGGAATATTGTTAGTTAAAGGAGGAACTGCACCTTTTTGGACATGGTGAGTTCGATGATGAGTCATGTAGATATTCTGTTATCCTTTTGGGGATATGCATTACAAACTGTAGCATACACATTAAATAGAGTACCAACTAAAGCGACAAATGGAATTCCATACGAGTTATGGAATGGAAGGAAACCCACTTTGTCGCACACAAGTTTATAGGGATGCGAGGCGTTTGTTAAGGCCTTCTCAGGAAACAAAATAGCACCCTGGGGCACGAATTGTATCTTTATAGGATATCCCAAGGAAATGAAAAGATATTACCTATATAACCCTCAAGACAAGAAAGTGATTGTCGCCAGACAAGCCGTCTTTCTTGAGAGAGAGCACATCCTCAAGAAGGATAGTAGGAGCAAGATTGACTTCGACGAAGTTGATGCTCAAGATACACAATATTTGGTACAGGAACAAGTTCCACAGGTCACTGTGGAAGAGATTCCAGAAACACAAGTATTGCGTAGGAGCTCAAGAGAGGTAAGGGAACCATAGATATTTGGTTTCCTGGTCACCAAGGATGGTAAATCATTATTGTTGGACAATGATGAACCTCTCTCCTACAAGGAAGCAGTAGAAAGCTCAGAAGCTGCAAGATGGCTAGAAGCTATGAATTCTGAGATGGATTCCATGTATCAGAATCATGTTTGGGTTCTGGTCGATGAGCCAATTGATGTAAATCCTATTGGATGCAACTGGGTGTTCAATAGAAAGATGGACATGGAAGGTCAATTTAGCACCTATAAATCAAGGATAGTGGCTAAAGTATTCATACAACGTCAAGGAATTGACTATGATAAAACCTTATCACTAGTTGCCATGTTTAAATCCATAAGAATCATACTTTCCATAGCAGCTTACCATGACTATGAGATTTGGCAGATGGATGTCAAAACAGAATTCCTTAACAGGAACCTTCATGAAGATGTCTATATGACACAACCAGAAGGGTTTGTGCCACTAGGTGAAGACAAATGGGTTTTCAAGTTGCAGAAATCCATTTATGGATTGAAGCAAGCATCCAGGTCATGGAACATTCGATTTGATGTAGCCATAAACGAATTTGGTTTCATTAAGAATGAATGTGAGCCATGTGTTTATATGTGGTTTAATGGGAATGCAGTAGTTATCCTAGTAGTATATGTTGATTACAGATTTCTTATTGGAAACGGTGTACCACCCTTACAGTCAGTTAAGGACAAGTTGAACAAGTGCTTCTCCATGAAAGACTTAGGTGAAGCAGCCTACATTCTAGGGATCAAGATCATTCGTGATAGATCCAAGAGGCTACTTGGACTAAGTCAGGGTACATACATTGACCAGATACTAAAGAGATTTAGTATGGAACAATCCAATAGGGTATTGGTTCCAGTTTCACATGGCTTACATCTTTCTAAGAAAATTTTTCCTCGGACACAACAAGAGAAAGATAGAATGAGTAAGATCCCATAAGCTTCAGCTATAGGATCCATCATGTATTCCATGTTATGTACCAGGCTTGATGTTTCTTATGCACTGAGCATGGTAGGCAGATATCAAGCAGATCCAGGAGAACAGCATTGGACTGCTGTTAAGACTATCCATAGTATATGAGAAGAACTAAAGATATGTTCCTGGTGTATGGAGGAGACGAGGAGCTTGTCATCAGAGGGTATGCTGATGCTGGCTTTCAGACAGATCAGAACAATCTGAAGTTGCAATCTGGATATATTTTCTGTCTCAATGGAGGAGCTGTGAGCTGGAAGAGTTCAAAGCAGCCAGTTGTTACCGATTCTACAGCGGAGTCCGAGTATATAGCGGCTTCTGATGAAGCCAAGGAAGCCATCTAGATTCGGAACTTTGTCTAGGAGCTTGATGTGGTGCCTAGCAGTAAAGATCCCATTACACTCTATTGTGATAATACTACAGCGGTGGATCTTGCAAAAGAACCAAGGTCACATCAACGGACAAAGCACATACTCCGGAAGTATCACCTCTTGAAGGATTTCTATCAAAGGGGTGAAGTTGCAGTGAGCAGAGTGTCCACGGAAGAGAACGTGGCGGACCCCTTGACTAAAGGCCTATCTCAACAGAAGCATGAATATTATGTGAGAACTAACGGGTTAAAGGTTGTTAGCAGTTGGCTCTAGTCCAAGTGGGATTCTATTGGAGTTGGTGGCCTAGAACCAACTACTTTGTACTTTATTCATTAATAAATTCCTTATCACATCTTGATTGTTCTTATGCATGACAATGCATGTGATAATGTCCTAAGGAAAGTTGTTGCATTAATGGGTCATAGCGGATCCCTGCTATGATGAGAACTTGGAAGTGCCATAACATTGTTCTTGAATATATGTTCTATGGTCGGATGATGTTATTTGAGGGACACAAATAATAAAATCCATTAGTGGTGAGGACTCATAAAACTTTGAGGCACCTTCTCATGGTGTGCTCCCTTGGTAATATCCAGTAGGATATTATAAGAACGAGACCCGCCAGTAGGAAATCCACATTTCATAGTGTCATTAGATGTTCCTATCTGCGGACGTGTGTATTGGTCCTTAGACTTTAAGATTATTGTTAATGGGTATTACAACTCGCGTACTTAGATATATTGACAAAAATTGTGACGACACACTGTTCGCAGCGAGGTAGGATATGTTGGGTGTGTTACGAGTAATACTACATTAATAGATAATGCGAGAAAGGATTTGTCCCTACTGTTCCATAACGGAAGTAGATATCTCAGGCCCTTTGATGGAATTGATATAGCCTAAATAAATCCATGGCCATGGGAAGATATGGGCGAGTTCAATTCTGGGAAGTCAAAGAAAGAATAATCGAGCACATGGGTTGATGGAACTAGAATGCAACCCGCTTGATTGGAGATATCGAGACAAAGGGATTATATTACACAGTAAGCGTTCGTAGGAGGTGACATGTCATTGTGGCGTTAACTTCTTTATCTATGGGTTCCTTGGCGTGTTTCTAGACGCTAACCTTGGACTTTAGGCAGGCTCCACCTAATTCCACTGATAAAGAGGCCTAGAGGGTCACACACTAAGTGTGTACATGTATCTCAGTTAAATATTAATTTAATAAGTTAAATAAATATTATTCCAGACTGTGGTTTAATAATTATTTAAGGATGTCTGATCGCATTTATTTCGACACTATTTATTGGAGAGAATATATTGTGGGAGAAATAATATATATTTATTAGTGAGTAATGCAGTTACATTTATTTAAGAAATAAATATCCATTACTCAAGGTCTAATAAATATGGTGGAGGAAATAAATAAAATGGAAAATTAAAAGTACACACTGTGTGGTTTGTTTTTTCAGGATTCATGAGAAAATATTGTTTATTTAATTAAATGATATTAAATGTAATATGTTGGGCGCATGTCAAGTAATAATGATGGTCAACTGTCATTATTAAGACTTGGGGTATTACTAAGAATTAAATGAAATGATTAAATGCTTTCAGGAAATTAATTCATTTTATTATTCTAAGTATTATAATCCCAATTAAATTATTATCATAGAGACAGAGCCATTGTTGTGCACAACTGATTTGGAAAAATACTCTCAAGCCAAGAGAGAATTCATTTTCCACCAAGAACGCTTTCAAGTTACGAGAGCGAGATCCTCCACCGGATCAAGGCAGTTGAAGGCGGACATCACAAGCGAAGTTTCTTCCGTGCTAGCACCCAGAGATCCCTTTGGCGACGTCTAGAGATACGTGGAGCATGTGTGGATCACCGCTAGAGGAATCTTGTACTTGGATTCTACAACACAATGACGGATCACAAGATCGTGACTGGAGACTCCAACGAAGAAATAATTCTATCGAGGTAATTCTTTGAATTAATTAAATTAATTATAACCAATATATGATGATCCTATCTTAAGGGTTCTGGTACTCTTCTTTTCTTTTTCGTTCTTCGTTCTATTCCGAAGATTCAGAATTTTAAATTGTGACGGATCTTGTATTGAATGTTGTTTAACATTAAAATTAAAGTTGGGAAAACCCACCAACGCGCTTCCACTACACCTGAAACCTACACATATCCCTACCAATGAAGCTACTTTAAATATTCTATTATCTTAGAGGACCAGGATCACATCCCTTTTCCTACCAATGAAATATTGGTCTAACATAATTTAGATTCTATATTAGAGGAGGATCATACCCCTTATCCCATTTCAGAGTCCCTTCAGTATATTTTAATGGGTAATGTATATTTGAATCGGACCCATATCCCCTCTTCATCTAGGATTGACCGGAATAATCTAACAATCGCCCATGGGCAGGCTCATATTCCTACTGGTAATATAGAAGATCACTGGTATACTATGGAAGCTTATAAGCTACGATATCATCTCCCTATATCATCATACAGTTATCAACATATTCTATCAACTATCATGCAGCATGCTCATATCCCTATCAAACCCCAAAAGGTAGGTTGGAATATTGTGACCATAGGGAAGAATGAGGCTCATATCCTTGTTATAATTAATTACAATGTCCTTAAGGTTGTTCAATGCATATTTTAAACACCTAAAGGGTCTATCGACTCTTCAACCAAAGAATAAGGTGATCAATATTTTGATAGTCCTCCTTATAGTAGTATATATATAGATCACAGGTAATCTACTCCTAACATCTGCCATGGTGAGCCTCCCCGCTATGATATCTCTCTCTTAGAAAAGAAAATTACCCCCTTTCCTATAAACCTTTTTATAGAGAGGTACTTAACACTCCAACACCTTTGTACAAAGAGTTTCTTGAAATACTAGGGATATCCATATAGATTTCCCGATCAACCATCAATAGCACTTCTTTTTCAGTCAGTAGGTGACCTAGAGAGGCAACCTTTGTGTTCTGACTAGATGAAGACATATAGTCCTGATGATGAAGAGGATGGAATAGATATATGGAGATATTTATCCAAAAACAACCTCCCAAACATGTTCAAGACTATTTCCACTTCCAATTATGATATCCAAGATGGTCTAGAAGGGGAGTTCATGCTTTACATTTTCCTGAATATGTAGGTGAATTGTCATAGATTAAAGGATAAACACCACACTTTTTAATGATAAGAGGGTCACCTTAAGATCAAAAATACACTATGTCAGCTGGACATGATCACATTCTCTATAACCTACGACCCAAGATCGGAAGAGTATAACAAATTATTATGTCATGTTTTCTCTGCATCATGACAACTCTCGTACTGATTGAAAAATTTCTGTTAGATGATTTAATTCCAAGATATGGAAAGTATGGAGAATTTTACTTTATCCTATACTTATGAAAGTAAAGATCGTTATATATGGAATACTACAATGTCATAAATACAGAAGAAATCAATGAATTGGATTGCACGATCCTTCAACAAAATGGTTCATCTCCACTCATTTTTTCAAGTAGAAAAGGTATTTGCTATCAGAACCCCAATGATACCAGGAAATAAATCTACAATGATAGAAACCAAATGTGATGGTCCTTAAATCATATATAAGTTCTATTATAATGGATCTTACTCATTGGACATAGTAGATGGGGAATGCATCACACTCCCCACCAATGGTAGGTTTCTTGAGAAATACTTTGAATAGCTTCCATTAAACATCCAACATATTAGACATGAGAAATTAAACTTCAAGGAAAATTTCTTGGTTTCATTACATTAAACTGCATGATACATCCTTACCCCATGATTTTAAACAACATGGAATGAGTCTTAGAAGTAGGAATTCAAACTGCATAACATTTATGGTACTAGTTGTATGAACTAAGACAATAATACACCCATGGTCCTAGTAATATGACCTAAAACTACAATAAACCAAGGGTCCTAGTCATATGACTTAAAACTACAAGACATCATTCATCCTTACTGCATGATGTTAAACTAAAAGACGAAAATTACTTCACATATGACTCACTACACATGAACTAGATCTATGTGAAAGAAAAATTAAGTTCCCTTATCCCCATGTGTGATTCATATTCACATAGAGAATCTCCCCACTCAAGGACTACACATGGCTTGATTACTACCATCATAGGATATGTAGTGGTTCCTAGATCCAAAATCATAGGTTTATCTGCAATATATGGTCCTGGTCATATGACCTAAAACCACAAGACACAATTCATCCTTACTGTGTGACACTAAATTGTACATAGGGGTCCTTGCCGTATGAACCTAAAAGGTGAAACCCATATCATCCCAGTCACAATATATTAAACTGTGAGACAATGTCTTCCCTACATGATGTCAAAATGTTGTATTACCCTTTGTATCAAGAAAATTATTCCTTATGAAACTAGATTAGGAAGATTTATGTCACAAACATGGGATGCCTCTCAGGAGATGATTTCCTGAATTCCTATATAGCTTTTATGGGGATTCATGCCTTATTTTTCAGGTCAGTTAACCTTCTTCCTTACCACATGACATTAAACTACATGGTTTATATCCCTCTAATTTGATGTTAAAATGTTCCCAAAACTACTTATGGATTTATTCTCATTATAATGAGATACATAGAGACCCATAGAACCTATATCTTGGCCTAACTACCACATGAAACATAATTACTCTATCCTTTCTTTTAATATCTTTTGTGTTTTGAAATGAAATTTTTCCATTCCTTGTTTCTCACGCTAAACATAGCTTATGTGGGCTTAGTAATTTTGGTATGGGATTCCCCACTTGATTGAAACATATCAGTTCATGTCAAGGTTAGCATAGTCTTGGATTCAAGACCTTAAAAGAAACACCATAATTCCTTACCACATGACATTAAACTACATGGTTGATGTCTCTTGCATCACATAAAACTATGAATTGCTATGGAACTCACTTGAGAGGACCACTATCCTTGGTGTGGGTCTCCCACCATACCTCCATTAAATAACTACATGTGGCTTGATTATTGCCATCATAGGATATGTAGTGATGTCTGGATCTCTAATATTGGGTAGAGATGCAATAACTAATGGGAACAATTCTACCTTTATGTATAGTTCAAAACTACGTGGAGATTTTCCAATTCAAAAACAATGTGTGGCTTGATTACTACCATCAAAAGATACATAGTGATGCTCATATTTTCAATCCTAGGTCTAGGCATAATAATCAACATGAACAATGCCCCTATATATATTATCCAAGCCTACGAGGAGAGTTTCCCATTCAATAACTATATGTATCTTGATTCCTTCTATCAGAGGATATGTAGTGGTTCTCAGATACTCAATCCTAATTGTATCCATAATAATCAATAGGAACAATGCCCCCTCTATGTATGGATCAAGCCTGTATGGAGATTTTCTCATTCAATAACTATGTGTGGATTGATTCTTGCAATCGCATGATATATAGTGATGTACAGATTTCTAATCCTAGGTCCAACCACAATAATGAATAGGAACAATTCCCCACTCTGTGTATGGGCTAGACTTGCATGTAGAGTTTCTCATTCAAGAACTATGTGTGTCTTGATTCCTGCCATCACAGGATATGTAGTTATTCCTAGACCTCAAATCCTAGGCCCAACTAAAACATAAATGGTAAAAATACCCCCCTATGCATATGGTTCAGACCTGCATAGAGAGTTTCCCATCCAAGAACTACATATAGTTTGATTCCTTCCAACATAAGATACATAGTGATGCTCATATCTCCAACCCTGGGTATAGTTCCAATAATAAATGGGAAAAATTCCCCCATCAGTGAATGGGTTAGACCTATGTGGAGAGTTTCCCATTCAATAAATACATGTGGATTGATTCCTACCACCATGGTATATATAGTGACACTTGGAATTTAAATCATGGGTCTAGAAACAAGATAAAAATATATCCCCTACATATGAAAAGTTAATGCTTTTATAGGTAACTTTCATTCAATAACTATGTGTTTTTTGATTCCTACCATTATAGGATATGTAGTGATGCTTAGATTTCTAATCTTGGGTCCATATGTAATAATTAATGGGAACAGATTCCCCCTATGTGTATGGGTCAGACCTGTGTGGAGAGTTTCCCATTTAAGAACTATGTGTGGATTGGTCCCTATTACTATAGGATATATAGTGATTATTGGATATTCAATCCTACATCCATCTGTATTAATAAACAAGAAAAAATACCCACCCCCCCCCCCAATTTATGGGTCAGACCTTCATAGAGAGTTTCTTATTAAAGAACTATGTGTGCTTGATTCCTTCCATAACAGGATATGTAGTGAGGGATGGATTCCCCATTTTAGGCCAAGTCACAAGATTCCATCACCCCCAATCATGTTCCTCCATCAGATTTAGATACGTGCAGAGGTCATAGTCCATAATAAATTGTGGGGGGCCTCATGTATTCCCCATCAAGCACACACACACACAGCTTAATTTATTTCCTAGTTATCCCTTGTTTCTCACGTTGAGCACGGTTCATGTAAGATTAGGGAATCTAGAAATCCACTCTAGTAAGAAAAACCAAGAAATGTCTTAGATAGTGAATGATGTCCTAATTGTATGACATTAAACTGCATGACCATTTCCTAGTTGCAGGAAATTAAAATTCATTACAACATCCTAGTTTCATGAAATTAAAATGCATGACATATGGTCTATCCTACAAGACCAAAAATTAATTAGAGTGGGTTATCCTATCCATGAATCTATGTTATGGTTGAATTACTCACCTCCATACCAGAATAAAGTGTGTAATTAACTTATCCTTAAGTACGAGCCCAGTCTATATAGAGAGTCCCTTATCCAAACTTGATGTTGGGACTCACAAAGGGAAGAAGATGAAATTCCCCTCTCCCCTACATATGATTCAGATCTATACAGAGTGGTTTACTTATAGGAGATGATTATGGCATGATTCCTACCCTTAAAACATTCATATGGAAACCCAAGGATGACGAGACACAAAATTATCATATACCTCTATTTAAATAGGTTTGATTCATACAAACTCTATCTTCCTATGAATGAGTCAGATCTACATATGGATTTATTCTTCACGAGATAAAACTATGTAGGAAGGGCTTTTGGATACCCATCAATAATCATGTACAAGGATAAAATGTGCATCATGTATCTAAATTCCTATGACTAGTGAAGCTTTTCCTCAAGGATATCTTTAAAAATTTCACATTGGTTCCTTCATCCTTACCGCATGATGTTAAACTATATGGAAAACATCCTTAATGAGTGACATTAAACTACAAGAAAAATTTCTTTAAAATGTGATATTAAACTACATAATAGATACATTCCCACTACATATCGTTAAAATGTGAAATCCATTACCCATAATCATTCCTTATCAAAGGACTATAAGAACTCATCCTCGATCAACCATAGTATGGGGTGATTCCCTCATCTTTTAAGAACATCAACCCATAAATTATAATTCATGTCTGGAGCACCTTGGTTTGTTGAAAACCTTTCACATTACCTTGAAAGGATAAGATATCTCTTTATTTGACCATATTAGAGGTGGATCTCCATAAGGGCTTTTTCCAACCAACCAGATATATCTTGTCCCTACAGAAAGGGATTTCTAATACTTGTGACCCTTAATGCATCATGGTGGAACTAATCACCTTGGGGTGTTTTGGGTTATCCCCAGCATGATTTCCCCATGCCATTACTCATGACTCTATAACCTTGATCCATGATTTATGACATTGTCATCTCCAGATATAAAGGATGTTGTAGTAATCATGACATAGGGTATCCTAATTAGGTTTTTGTGTAACATTACCCTCATACCAGGTCCACATGTTTCATGACCTTAAACTGTGTTCACTTTGGAAAAATATTTATGAACTTAAACTTTATCCTTTGATGGTCTAAATCGCAAGACCCTAATACTACTTGTGAAAGAGACATAAAACTTGTTAGGATGAAAACCTACAAAGGGGGTCCTGAAAAAAAATAAAGTCTCTTCTTACTAAAATCTTCATCTACAGTGTTTTGTAAAAAAATTTGAGAAAAAATAAACAAGTCATAAATATCATATAGCACACTTTATGGACCTATTAAAATCCAAGCCATGCTCTCTGGACCCCCTAGTCCAAGAAAAATTTAGAGTAATGATTCATCACATATCCTCTCCATGATAATGTGTTCATTATGTTGAAACACAACTTTTAGGGTTATTTAACCCTTAATGAATGTTATATTTTCCATAAACCACCTTCATATCTTTTAATTCTAAGATAACGCAACCAGTTCCTTGAGTCTATGTCCTTCTCTTGGAATCCCATGGAACTTGGGCTCCCTTATTTTTGGTTCTTCCCTATATAAAACTGGTCACAGGGACCAGCTAATCCTAAAGTACCTCACTAGGATTCTTTTGATAACTACACCCTATCAAAGAGCTTATTTTTAGGGGATTCCTGGTCTTAGAAAGGCCCCCTTAAATCTAGGAGTTATTTTCTTGAGCGCATGGAATATGGGCTTCCACCACTACAAATGGTTTACCTGTAACTACAGGTTTCCACCTCTAATTAACTCAAATATTCCTATACCATGATTTAAAATATTCATAATCAGACTATTCAAGATGATTTGACATCCTCGACATTGCATCATCATGTGTTATACTCTTTCTCAAATAAATTATGTGACACTCCATTCCTGAACCTTTTGATGGCTCACACCATGTGACTCAAAACCATATAATGTAGGGCCTAGTCTTAATAACCAGACATGGAATTGTCCTAGGGTTCTAGAACCTACCTTGGATATCCCTCATCCCATTTCCAAATTCATCATCTAGAAATTTTTTTCTTCATAAATCTTTCATGTACCTTAGAAAAGAGTGGGAATCCCCTTTACTTGACCATGCATGTAATCCCTAAGGGCCCATGCATAATGGATTCTGACCTTCCAACTAGAGGCATATCTTCCTTGTAGGAAAGGAACTCTAATCCTCATGAGACCCAGTAACACCATGGAAGACCTCAACACCTTAGGGTGTTTTGGTTCATCCTCACCATGTCCTCCCTATTCCATATTCATCAGTTCAAACTTTTAGGTTATGATTTTCATAACCCATATTATAATTATCCAAGCGAGCTTGGAATCCCTCTCATGTTATCAGGACTAATCTAGAAGAACCTAAACTATAATACTAGATGTCTCAATCTAGAAGACCCTAAACTATAGAAGAAAACGTTCTGATCTAAAATACTAAAAAACTACAACAACAGAAGGTCTGAGTTAGAATACCTTAAAGTAAAATAGTAGATGGTTCGATCTTGAATACCCTAAACTATATCAGAGCAGTATATGCCTCTTATCTTGATCTGCATAATATTTTTTCATCTCTGAACTACGTATGGATTGATTCAAATTCCCTTGGTATATGTAGCGACGTATATGCCTCTTATCTTGGATTCATCTTCAATTCCCTTTGCACCAAGTTCATTTTCAATATTTTAATTTATACTGATTCCTATTTTAGGATTTATGTGATCCAAATCCTCTCATAGAGCTCAATACTAAAGCCTTGTCAGACATTTAGATATGGAAAAGTGATCTACTTTCACCTTATAATTAGATTCTTTTTATCCCAAACGAATATAATTCTAAGGGGGGATTTTAAAGTCACTCATAATTGTTCATTATACACTTTTCCATTAGATATTTGATAAGTATGAAGACTAATAAAAAGTAACAATATATTTTCTACATAATGGACTTAGAGGTAGTATCCTTTAAGAATATGGGATTCATATTTATTTTTATACTGGATTATACTTTTTCCCTTAATATACTCATTTTACTTAGATAAAGTATTTAGGTATATGAATTTATCCAAAAAAATTGGTGAGCCAAAGATTGATAACCAAGCCAAATCAACCCAAGATCATGTGTGGGTCTCTTCAACAATGCCTAGGGAGCCAGATCAGTTGGCTAGCACAGGTAGTAGGGGGTGTGCAGGCAAGCACCCACATAAGAGGAGTATAGCCACATTGTATGGAGGAAATGTAGTGGAATAATGGACTGGCATAGGTCAGTATCAACAATAGTCAGAAGAAGACCCCAGTACTCACTTCTAGAGACTAGTGGATCCATGATAGTTTATTACTCATGAAGATTCCACCTGGAAAAGTGATTTGGGATGGAACTTGCGACACACGTATTTTTCCTCCATAAACATATACCGATAAAACCATCGTCATCTAATTAATATGATCCAAGCTGCCTGATCATGCTCACATGTCATCTTCAACCTCTTTTTCACCCGCTACACACCAGATACCACAGGTTTGAGCCCAAGACACCCGACATTGACCCCATTGCTCAACATCCTTTATTCCATCCTTCTCTTGTGATCAAATCAAGATGAAGGGGATATGATTGATATCACATATCTATGTAGGTGACTTCATTTTTCATGAATTCCTTCTTTTTAGAAAAAATAAGGCATCGTATGAAGTCAATCATGTGAGCCAATTGAATCCATCGTAAGACACATCAAGGATCGTGTGATCAATGAATGATGCTTGTGAAAAGATATTATAACATCACCAGCTTCAGATAAAAATGAATATAACTCCCCGTTATGAGAGTATTTCATCATTTGTATTTTTATTATTTTCTCATGTGAATCCTTTAAGTGTCCATCCACTGATATAATGCAAGATCATGCAGAGATACTAAGGAAATAACATGAATCCAAATTTAGTTTTCTTCTACCCTATCACATAAAGGATATTCAAGTCGAGGTAATGCACACCTTGAATACATGAAATGTTTAGAAAACAAATCCTTATTATGAAACCAATAATGACATCACAAGATGCCATCATAGTATGTATCATGTCTCTTGATATCATGTGATGTCAATCATGTGAAGCTACCCACCACCTTAAGCTGGTATACATGGTACCCTC
This sequence comes from Viscum album, assembly GCA_963277665.1. Lineage (NCBI taxonomy): Eukaryota > Viridiplantae > Streptophyta > Magnoliopsida > Santalales > Viscaceae > Viscum > Viscum album. Next base: position 93,899,807 of record OY728155.1, read on the forward strand.
ACCGTGAAAATATCCAGAATATTGATCAACCTCCATCTATATAAACCCTTCATAACCACAAAAAAAATACAGATGAGAGGGGTAGAATAGGGATGTAAGGTAAAGGTAGAATTGAATAAAGGAAACAGAGGAGAGTGGGCATTAGCTACCTCCCTCGGATAACTTTTGTAGGTGGTCATGAAAACCCATCGTGTAATCCCTTGAAGATCATGAAATCACATGATGAAATAGATATCATGTGATATCATCAGGTGAGCCCTAGTTTTTGTGAAGCGTTCAAGCGATCATGTGATTTCCTACTGGTTTTTGAACTCCTCCATGAAAACTACCGCGGATATTTATCTATGCAAAGAAAACACCATGGAAATTCTTCCCATATTCCATCTACCCTCATCCATACATGTGTATCCAGTATGAAACACATGTTCATGCTCAAAGAACCCCTCACATGACCCATTAGAGATTATTTGATCGCATGATGATATAAAAATCATCTAATTCTCTCATGTGGTCGTCTATTACACAATGTATGTATGAGACTCGAACGTGTGCTTCTTTTCCATACAGAGTTAATAGGCAGAACCCTAAAATATTACGATTCCTTTATTTGGTGACATGGTTCAATCCCTTGGACATACGAGACATCCATTCCGGTGACAGCATATATACACCCATGGATATTCACCCATCCATGAAAACCCTAGGGTGTACGGTCATGATATAAACCCTAGGCCCATAGACATTAAATCAACTTGTCATGTAATTCATGAGATCTTTAAGACCCAATTAAAGAGAATAAATCACATGAGTAGATAAAAATCATTATACACCATCATGAAGGTTCCCCTTGACATATATTCATCCCTAGACATGTCTACCATGGCATGCAATGCCCTTATAAACCCTCATTCATTCAATGTGGACACCCATGGGTAGGAACCCTTATCATGTGAACACTCATTGGAAGGCGGCCTTAACATGCATATGAACATGTGAAAATGCCATTCTATCACCAATTAAAACCCTCATATGTCTTCTTTTTTTTCATGCATGTGAATGTGGACATGTTCTCAAGACACCATCATGTGACTCTCTTAAGATCATGTGAATCATTGGTCTCGTGATACCCTCATGCATCCCTAGACATGCCAGAATTCTCGTGTGACTATCCACTGACATGTCAGTATTATCATATGAATATATCCTATAAAATTCACTTTGATCATGTAGATACATCTTGGAAAAGTAACTTTGATCATTAAAATAAATCCTAGATTATTCACTTTGATCATGTGAATAAATCCTGGACAAGTCACTTTAATCATGCAAAGAAATCTTTGACAAGATAGTTGATCCTGTGAAGACATCCTGGACAAGTCACTTCGATCCTACAAAGACATCTTGGAAAAGTCATTTTGATCAAGTGAAAGGCCCTGGATGTGTTCACTTTGATTATTTGAAGCATCTTGGACATTTCAAGTGGACACCCTTGGGCATGTTTTCCATGTCATATTGATACCATGAAAATTTTGGGTAGACAATCAAGACATATCTGGTATAAAATCAAGACATGTTTGGTAGAGAATCAAGACATGTTAGTAAGATAAACTTGGACTTAAACCATGTGAACCCCTAGCCAGGAACCTTCATCAGAATACCCATTTATAAGGGGATTTCCCTTAATGAGTTAGGTTTATGCACTCATGCGACCCTATTTGTTTCATTTTATCGAATGGTCCTTCTATGGTATACCAAGAATATTCAACAAGAATTTCATGGTCATCATCTCTCTTTATCTATCATAAGATAGTGAATGAATATACAACATGGTAATCCATCCTATTATAGTCTCCTAGATTTCCTAAACCTTGAGAATAACAATAATGTATCCAAGTGTAATCACCCACCCCAACCCATCAGTGGACTAGGGGTAACTGAACTATGGGGAATTGGATTCCTATCCAAATAGGATATATAGGATGCCTTCCTAAGGTCCGGGTTCTAATGGTCATCCACCCTAGTGTAAGTCCCTCCATATTCCAAATATTATTGACTCATGGGACTGAATTCTCCCATAAGTATACCATCATTCCTTGTCCATCAGAATACATAAAGTGGGATTATGCACGGGCATCCTTTTAAGTGTAATCCCTGATCATTCCCTCAAGTACCTTAAACCCATCAGTAGGTTAGGGTGTAATTGAACTATGATGACTCTGATTCCTATTGTAAACAATATATACATGAAACCTTCCTAAGTCTTGGGATTCATACCATATTATCCACAATATTGGTAATCATACCTCTATTAATTGTTTCTCATACCAAACTTGACTCACATTGTCTTAGAGATTGGTGGTGACAGTACCAATAACATGATGAGAATAACCTTGGTGTGATCCTTTCATTGGAATGTAATCCTGACTATATATCATCTCCGCTCAAAGGGTAATACCTATGATAAGGAAATTTAGGGAAACCTTACATGCATAAGTCCCACTCAAGGCCTCTATTGTGACATCTTTTATGACACAGACACCTATAACTCAAACTACATGGACTCTGATTCCTATCTTAATAAGATACATAGGATTACTTATTAAGGATCTATCCCTATATTTTCATCCTTTTCTAATGAGTTAAACTACATGGTATAGTCTATTCATGCAACCTTAAACTATGTCAAATGAACTATGCTGGTTTTGATTATTATTCTCGTAGGATATGTAAGACGCCTTATAAAGGTTCAATCCCATATCCAAGACACCAACTACATCCCTGGATGACAATAAAGTCTGGAGTTCCCAAACATTGATATAAACTAAATAATCATAAATTAAGAGAAGAATAATGGAGAACCTATGACAAACACAGTTGTTCTTATCAAGACAAGGTTTTAATAAATCCTTTGGCACAGTATTGGGGCTTGGGAAGGATTTCATGAACTTATCTTAAATCTATAAGAGAGTCTCAAAATAGGATATAATTCCCCCCAAAAGGGTGTGATGATTCTATCCTCCCATACTCTCGACCAATGTGAGTTCCTAAGTGTCATTGATCTTGAAACCCCAATTGACCTTTTTCCTTGGGAAAGAAGTTTTGTGCCTTTTCATGGTTATGTGAGCCACTGGTATTCTCCATTAAAGAAAAATATGGTAATCCTCGTAAAAACAATTATGCAACCACCCTCAATCACTCACAACTAAGTGTTAGGAAAAACCATTCCAATTTTTTTGGGAAATAATGTCATAGAATGTTAAGAAATTGTAATGGTGTAACTTTAGATAAACTAACTAATAAAGGTCTAGTTAAATATATATTGGGACTGATGTTTGATTCTTCAAAAGTTTGTGATCCTTATTAATTCAAAAAGTGACATAATTCAAGTTTTAAATCTATTATAAAAGTCTAAACTTATAATTCTTTATAGTTAGTTCACATGGATTTATTAGTTCCAACACAAACTGGAAGTATCAATGGAAAATATTATGTATAAGTTTTATTTGATAATTACACTAGATATACATGGGTCTATTTTCTAGAAAATAAGTATGAAACCTTTTTCTATTTTAAAATTATTATATCCCAAGTTAAAAATGATAAAAATATATCCATGATAATATTTATAGTGATCATGGTGTAGAATTTTTAAATTCTGATTTTGAAATATTTTATAGTAAAAAAGGTATAATATATACCTTTTTATCACATATAAATCCATAAAAAATGGTACAGTTAAAAGAATAAATATAATTCTTAATGATATTATAAGAAAAATGTTGAGTGAATTCTCATTTACTAAAAAATTTGGGTTGAAGCAGTCATTAATGCCTTCTATACTATAAATTGAGTTTTAATAAGACCTTTTATTAATAAAACTACTTATGAGTTATAGAATGAAAGAGAACCAAAACTTTATTAATTCAAAGTTTTTTGATGCAAAGTATTCATTCTGAATACTAAATATAATTTACATAAATTTTCTCCAAAATCCAATGAAATAATATTTTAAGGTTATTTCAACAACTAGTAAGTCTTGTAGAGTTTTTAATAAAAAAAGAGTACTTTTAAGAAAACTGTACATGTTAAATTTGATAAAACTGATCCTTTTGTTTTCAAATAACCTCAATCCACATATTTGGGTGTTATTTTTTAAATTATTTTTAATCAGTGTTGGAAAGTTATACTCATGAGATAAAAACTGAAGAATATGATTATAAAGTTCTACCACAATAATAATTATAACCTTTTTTGGAAGAACTGAGTTTTTTAAACCCAAGGAATTAGCTGATTATTAGGAATCATCCTAGTGATAATATCCTTGGTGGTGCAGATGAAATTGTTATAACAATAAGTTCCTTAATAAATGAAGTTAAACATTGTGAATTTTTATCATAATTTGAACCTAAAACTTCTGATGAATATTTAAATGATGAAGATTGGATAAAATATATGCAATATAAACTCAATGAATTTAAAAGGAATCAAGTTTTGACTTTGGTTGAATGACCTAAAGATACTTCTATAATTGGTGTAAAATGGGTTTTTCATAAAAAGTGTGATGAAAATGAAATTATAGTAAGAAATAAATATAAACTTATTGCAAAGGGATATAATCAACAACAGGGAATAGATTATGAAGAAAAATATGCTCTGATATAAAATCTTGAATCTATTTATATTCTTTTAGTATATACAACATTTATTAACTTCAAATTATTTCAAATGAATGTGAAGTGTGCTTTTATTAATGGATATGTACATTAGTAAGGTTATGTATAAAAGCCCCCTATTTTTTAAAATATAAAACCTCTAGAACATATATTTAAACTTACTAAGTCACTTTATGAACTTAAACAATCTCTTAGAGCCCAAAATGATATATTAACTGGATTTTTGTTATAGAAATTATTAAGGGAGCTACGGATCCAACATTTATTATAAAAACAGTTTCTAAAAAACATCATCATTTTTCAAATTTATATTGATGACATTATTTTTTGTTAAACTAAAAAATATATTATAGATTCCTTTGTGGATCTTATGAAATCTAGGTTTGAAATGAGCATGATGGGAGAACTTACATATTTTCTAGGATTTCAACTTTCAAAAAAACCAGAAGGATATTTTATATATTAACATAAGTATACAAAATATCATATTAAGAAATTTGGATATTACAATACTAAAAGTATTAGTATTCCTATCAAAACCTTAAATACTTTATATATTTATGAATTTTGGAAACCTATTTATCAAAATATTTTTATATATATGATTGAAATTTTACAATAATTAATAACTATTCATCTAGATTTAATATTTTTTGTATTCTTGTGTGTGATATTTCAAGATAATCTAAAAGATTCCTGTATTAATTTTGTAAAATTAATATTTTTTATCTTGATGGAACTATAGATTTAGGATTATTTTACTCTTTTAGAAATTATTTTTAACAAAAAAGTTTTTCAAATGCTAATTTTTTTGGATGTAAAATGGATAGAAAAATTAATTTTGTAACTTTTCATTTCTTAGGATAATATTTAGTATCTTGTTCTTGTAAGAAACAACACACAATATCACTTTCCACTATTGAATATGAATATGTGAAAGTTAGATGTTTTTGTGCTCAAGTGTTGTGAATGAAACTATTTCCGTTGAAAATTGGCCACCCAAGGATTGATTGTTGGGGGTTGAGTTTTATGAAATCATTCACTTCAAGATAACTATTTTTAAAAGAATTCCAATTGGATTTTTCATGGAGCTAGAAACTTCCAAAATTTCTATATACATGAGGGACCTTCATTACAAAGGTAGGAACTCATTGATAATTTTGTCCAACGATACTTAAGAACTCATATTGGTCGATTAAATGGGAGGTTGGGATTATCACACCATTTTTTGGGGGAATTGTTTCCTAATTTGGGATTCTTTTATAGATTTAAGATATTTTTGTAAAATAATTCATTAATTCCAAAGTATGGCATTGGTTTCCCTTGAATTAAAAATCAATTATTATCATATGTGGAATTTAGAATTGTTGGAGTTGGTTCCCTAGAACCAATTTCTATGTACTTCAAGATAACTTTTATTCATATTTTTGAATATTAATAAACTATTTATCACATAATTATTTTTATTCAATGTAAAATAGTATGTGATAATGTCCGAAGAGTGGTTTTTACACTAAAATTTCATAATAGTTCCCCATTATGATGAAAACCTAGAAGTTCTACGATGTTATTCTTAAATATATGTTATATATCTGGATGATATAATTTGAGGGACACAGATGATATAGGCTATCAGGGGTGGATACTCATAGTAATTTGAGGCACCTTCTCATGGTGTATTCCCATGGTAATATCTAGTAGGATATTATGAGAACGAGACCCTCTAGTATGAATTCCACATTTATATTTTTCATTGGATGTTACTATCTGCGGACATGTGTATTAGTCCTTAGACTTTACAATTATTATTAAGGAGTATTATGAGGTGTGTACTTTGATATATTGATGAAAACTATGATGACAGATGTTCTCAATGAGGTTGGATACGTTGGTTGCATCATAGGTAATATTGCATTAATGAATAATGTTAGAAATGATTTTTCCCTTATATTATTTAATAGAAGTTTATATCTTAAACCCTTTGAAGTAAATGATATATCCTAAATAAATCCATGGCCATGGTGTTCTATAGGAAAGTTCAATTTCTGGGTAGTCAAATAAAGATATATTGAGCACATAGGTTTATGACACTAGCATTCAACCTACTTGATTTTAGAAATCATAATAAAGGGATTATATTACATAGTAAGTGTTTGTGTGAGTAATTATGTCATTATGGAATTAAATTCATTATCTATAGGTGCCTTGGATTGTTTTTAGATTCTAATCATGAAATTTAGGCTTCTTTTCGCAATTCCACTAAGAAATGAGCCTAGAGGGTCACACACAAAGTGTATCCAGAATCTCGGTTAAATAATATTATTATTATTTATTATTTAATAATTTGAATAAATATTATTCCCACATTTGGTTTAATAATTATTTATGTTTTCTTGATCTCATTTATATCATCACCAATTATTCAACAGAATATAATACGAGTGGAATATTTAATAAACATTTATTTTTTATTTAGTGAATATAATATTTATTTATTTATTAGAGAATAATGAAGTGATGTTTATTTAAAAAATAAATAGTCATTATTCAAGGCCCGAAAAATATTATGGAGAAATGGAGGATCGGGTTTAATGGTCCTATGAAAAATAATAAATATTAAATACTATTTAATTAAATATTATTTAATTTAATTTGCAAATTGAGTGCATGTTGATAAATAATAATAATGATATTATTATTATTTAACATGGGATTCTGTAGGGATTAAATAAATAATAAGGGGAACTTGTGAAATTATTTATTTATAACCCTGGTGATATATAAACCCAATTATATTATTTTATCTAAGAGACAATTCATTTGTTTTGGTTATGAACAATGGATTTGTATAATCCTCTCAAGACCTAGAGAGACCCCTTCTCCAAAAATGATCCTGAGAATGGAGAGAAATATTCCTTCACCATTCCCTCTCAAGTTAAGAGAGATCTAGGAGAACACTTTGGAATCATTTATCAAGGTGATCAAAGGTGAATGATGCAAGCGATATGATCTTTCATGATAGCACATGGAGATTCCTACGGATAAATTAATAGATTTTTGGAATATGTGTGGATCACCGATAGAGGGGATCTACTTCGATTCCTACAATGCAACAACAGTACAATGCAGATCTGTTGTTATATGCATCAACAAAATAAAGAATGCCAATGAGGTAATTCTTTAATTAATTAAATTGATTATAAATAATATGTGATGATCATCTTTATGGTTTTGTAATTATATCCCTTGTCTATATTCATTGATTCAATTTCATAGATCACAACATTTATTGTTGTGAAAATCTCAGATTGATCATCAGCCATAGAAAAAAGAAAAGTTTGACACAACTAATTGCACACTTCCACTATGCCTAAAACCTTCAATAAGAATCTGAATGTATATGAGGTTCTTCATCAATGGAGATATCTTTATATATCTGGGGTTCTCCATCGATGGTATCCTCTTATGTACTAATTAGATATTATTTGGTCGTTATTATGATGATGATGGTTTTCAACCACAAAGTGGGGTGCTCTGGAGTTTATCGTCATCCAAGGAGATGGGAGTTATTTTGATATTGAGATTAGACCCATGAAATGGGATTCTTATATATACTTTTTACAGGAATAAAAACCCACTTATTTCAGTTCCACTTAACAGGTCACATCATACCTTTTAAGTTCATGTGATAAGGACCAAACCATGAAGTTTAGTATCATGTGGCAAGGATGTCTAGGTGGAAGGTTCCATGTCAAAGTTTGGTGTGGGACTTATGAAAAAGTCGCCCAGGAAACCTATAAGGGATATGGATTCCTAGCTTTCATAAGACTCTACTGGTAATATGGACTAGAGGGAGTTATGGTTGGTTTGGGGTGTTGGGTTTGGACCTCAGGGAGGTTTCCCACATATCCCATTTGGAAAGGAATCAAATCCCGCATAGTTTGGTTGTGAGGACCCACACCTATTGATTCCCTCTAAAGTTTTGTCTTATAGGGGAGTATATCTCTTTGAGAGTATTAAGTTGGGGCTTACTTCTGAAGAGGATTCCCTGGTGTTTTCAGGGTTTTGGTTGGTTTGTTTGGGGTTTAATCCTAAGAATGATGCCCTTTGGATGAGTATGGTGATATATTTTAGGCTTACTCCTAAGGATGATGCCATTGTTTTAAATTTTGGGGCTTATACCATGTAAGAGGCCCATTGTTTGGGATTGTGTGGGTATCAAAATCACCACCAACTTCTAATCCCACATAATTCATGATTGGTGTGATAAAAAAGAGTAAATGGTAGATATGGAGAAACAAAAAATCTTATTTTGTTCTAAGTATGGATACATAGCCTTGAGGACCCATGCCTATGAATTTAGGACCTATGAAGGAGGGTGAGAGGAAGATCTGGAAGACGATTCTCTTCCAAAACATTCATATGAATGTGTATATGTCATGATCATGGATAGCCTAAAAGTTCACATGATTCATGATGAATCATAATTGAATGTGGGAAATAATATGAAGTATAATATATGGAAAACCATGTGATCCTTCTCCTATGGTTGGAAGTGTATGGGTTAACGGGAGAAGGAGGAAGGGATGAAGCAAGAGGGTTCCTATAAAAAATTCTAGGGGCTTACTCTAGGAGGTATTCCCTAAAATTGGTTCTGAGAGCAGTATTTAATTCCTTATCAAAGGGAAAGGAAATTATGATCCTCACCCTCCCTACCTAGAATCGGAGGTCCCGGGTCTTAAATACAACTAGGGAAGGGCATGTTCTTCACCCTAGTATCCAATACTAGGATATCCCTGATAGTTCTTCTAGGGTCGGGGTCCTCATGACTAAGGGAATGAAATCTCACAAGAACCCCCGATGAACATACCCATTAAGAAGGAAAAGTGTAGGAAACCTCTTATCGAAGGAATGAATACCCAAGTGGGAGACACATTGGTGTGCCCCTTCCCATAGCTTTAAAAGTTTGAAGGCTTAAGTGGAGGTTTCAATTTTTTTCCCTCTCAGAAAAGGGATCCAAAGTAAGAAAGGACCTACCATTAGAGGATTAAAAGAGGTCCTGAGAAGTGTCTCACCAAGGGTAGAGGTTGGGTGATCCAAGGGGGTCTTGCACATAGTAAGCCTAAGTGGACTGGAAGATTCATGTAGGTAGGCATGTGTGAGATGAAGGCGTTTGGGCAACAGACCACCAGGGAAATAATGCTTGGGAAAGGGTTTTATCAAGGCTTAAAGTGTTTTCTCAAGTGTTCCCAAATGTATCTCTCACAGGTTTCTGGTTAGGGAAGGGGACATCATGAAAGTGTTTATCAACTAAGGGGTAAAGGGTTCCTCACATAGTTGTTCTGTATTTTGGACTCTGGGAGGACTTTGGTTCCACTACCTCCCTTAATTCCCTCTTCTTCAGGTTCTGGAGGGCTAAATAAAAGTTTTATGAGGGCCTGGACAAAGGACTAGGGTGATCAGAGCATCGATAGTTATTTGGGATTTCTTATCCATGAAAAATAATAGACACAGGGTCCTATTTATAGGAAAATATGGGACCCTAGGTAAAGTGGATGGCTCACGTAGGTCTGTCACATATGCTGACTTGCAAGTTTTTCACATAGGCTGATGTGTAGGGTCATCGCATAGGCTCATGTGAAAGTACCATGCATTCTAACATTGTTCTATGGGATCTACATGGAGGGCCTTAAGTGAAGTTTTTATCCTTGTATTTATTCACTTCTATTATTTTCTTCTCCTTAACGTATTTTTCTTTAACACATTTTCATCTTTGTGAGAAAAAGGGGTGTCAACAAAATCCCCCCCCCCTTAGGATTGGATCTGATAGGATGAAGAGGGTCTGATCCTAAGGTAAATGGTTGAAAAGGGATTTTGGATCAAGGAATCTATTCATAAAGGTATCTCATGTAGGTCAGTCATGTATCAAGGGCGTGCACGTTTTCCACACACAGGGGATCCTGTATCTTTAAATAGAGCCCCTAGTTTCGGTGGATGGTCCTCATGATTTGGAACTCCTAGTCTCATCGTTCTAGTGTTCTATGCAGACCTTCTTCTCAGGATTCTTTTCTAAATTACCATTCACACTGACAAGTTATGCACCTACCTACATGATACATATGTCTAGGAGAGTGACTTGTGTGGGACCTCTTGGGTGAAGGACCTTCATGAGGTCACTTGCATGGGTACCCTACGCGAGCTCATGCCTTTTCCAAATTTCCATGTTTCCACAATTTATTCAAAACTAATACTTTTTCTAATGAAAATATTGATGATTTTTTGTAGGTTAAATGGACACTCAAAAGAATATATTTTATAATGAAAAATATTAAAATTTCATTGATGGTATGGTAAAAGTTGTATGTCCTAGATATTATAACGTGTGTGATACTACTCTACCAGATCTAGTGGGAAATCTAAAGAAGTATCCTCATGATTACCCTGAGAGTAATTATCTTCTAATTTAAATCCATGTTCATATGAATGAGGTATTCATATTGAAGTTAAAGAATTACACTACTCTTTCCTGGTTTCAAGACTATAATAACTTCACTACTGTCAACGTTTCAGGCATGGGTGCATGAATTAATGTTGGGATATCATCCACGGAATGTGTTATACATCATAGACAATGTTCTCTAGATTTTAAGACACACATGCCTAAAATAAAGCTTCACTAATAACCATATTTCTTTCTTTATTCCAAGATAGACTATTTGAAGGGTTGGAGGGAAGACTAGGATCTACGCCTAGGAGGGGGTGTTAGGACCAAGTAGATGTGGTCGTACTGGTTGTGCCAGAATATTTTTAACTTTTTAACCTAGTTGAAAGTACTCTTCATCTATGAATCCATTTGTGTGTCCTGGAAATACATATATTATAACTCCAAATTCATCCCCGAGCTGTTAATCTGATAGATCCTGAAAATAGACTCGTTCTACCTAATGCATGGAGAAGTTGGTATCATCATGTGGGGTGTCCATAAGATCTCTGAGGCTCTAATACTTATAGATATTTATGAAGAGTTAATCCCACCAAGAGAGATGTGGGATGATGCTGAAAGGACTCTAATTATGGTGCATGATATATTGAAGATAAATCGGGACATTAAGAAGGAGGACCCCCATCTAAGGGTGGATATCCATCCCAAAGCATGGATGAGTGATTTCTTAGAGATAAAGAGGAAATTTCCCACTTGAAAAAATCCTATGGAGTATCCCAATATGGTAAAGTGGGACACTCCTGGTAAATTATGGCCCACTTTGGAAAATGGGTAGTACAACCAATGGAGGTACAATCCCAAGTCCAATATGCCTGCAAAGACACATCTTGCAGTCTTTTTAGCCATGTGGATAAGCATCTACCTACTGTTTTTTTATGAATATAATGGTGGTGTGAGTCCAAGAACATTCTTCATTATATAAAAGATGAAAAATAAAAATAACGTAGGGTTTTTAATCCCTATCCTTGAAAATATTAACTGATGTCTGCTGCATATTCACATAGGGAAGGTCCATTCATAATTACAAGGCCATTCTAGGTACTGTGGGGATGGGTTATATCCCACTTTAGTTATTACGCCATGCTAAGTGGGGTTGAGATTCCTGGAGACTAGTTTTGACCATTTTTTCATGTCATTTCTGGTATTCATCTCTTGTCCCTGAAGTCTAATGAAACCTTGATGGGTCTAAACCTATTCAAGGAGTTCAATTTATTTCCATATGGAGACCCTCTTACTAGGAGATTTACTAATGATGGGAAGTCTAGTGATGAGATAATATTTTACATGATTGCCTTTAGTGATGGAATGTTGGTGACCCATATCAATGGTGAGGTTATATGTGATTCATATGTTCCATATAGGTTTTCATTCCAATTCAAGTGCCTGAAATAGATAACCATATCTCCTCCAGTGCATTCCCAATCAGAAAATCATCCAATAGTATCCTGACAACTATAGATGCTTACAGAAATGGAGCTAACTCGAGCGGTAATCAACCTACCTCCATTGGGTGCGTCCAATGGATTGACCTCCTGATATGATGAGTCCTGGATTTCGTCATATCCTAAGGGAGTATAGCAGAATTTGTCCTTCAATCTAGGGTTGTAACAACTTTCATGCATGTGAAGTGAGGTAGAAAGGATCCTCCCACTTCAGAAAGTGTTTTTTCTCTCCTAAGGGTTCTCTATACCTTTCAAAGGGTGCTTATGATGAGGTCCCAATTTTGACCAAATGACCTCATGCATTGTTTAGTCTACCAGATAGAATCAAAAGGGAAATTCCCACTATGGCTGAGGGTAGATAGTCCAATAATCATTATCAAGAAGAGACCCAGACTTCATTTTCCCATCCTTCAAATGTGACAGAGAGAGTTGGAAATACTATAAAACTTAATATTATCAAATCGACTTCACAACAAGCTGAGATAGCTTTTGAATACATGTGACCAGAGGCAGTCCAATTTTGGAAGGTCATGCCTTCTGATGTTGAAATCGTATGGTCACTTCTTCATTCTAGGCTGTAGATTCTAGAAATAGGAGACGCCTGAGCCCCACCTAATCTTATATTTGAGGATGATCTCACCGGGGTGGGGAATTAAATCTGGGAACTAGAGATACTTATTTATGAAATTGAAAACTAGATACCTACCACGAGATGGGTGTGTTGATATGGGGTGCTACTTAATGGGTTGACCACCCATCTTCTGAGGAATGGATTGAGTGTGTTGATACCAAGGATGAAAATTCTATTTTTATTATCTCCTATTTTTTTCTTCTTTTCTTATATCTATAAAAAGTGTTATTTTTTAGGGGAATGTCATCTTGATTTACAGTGGTCCGAGGGAAATTAGCTAAAACTCCATCGCTGAAATATGGCCCAAATGGAACCCCACTTGGAATTGATGAATCATATCTTGAACCAAAAGAGATATCCCTGAGTTAGCTGACTATAGAGGCTGAGATAGCAGGAGAAACTCTATTACACCCTCTGATGCCTATTTTTGAAAATTATGGTTCTATCCATCCTCTTTCAAAAAAGAAATAATTTCAGAGAATAAAATCATTGGCTAAACACCTCATTAGTGATGGTAAGTCTCAATGGTACCATTTATCTATGATTTATTCAGAACAAATGTTTAACCCTATCTGTGGTTGTAGAATCTCCTTCCCTATTCTATATCAAGGGGCTTGGAAACAAGCCTCCAAGAACTGAATAGGATACTCTAGATCAAACACAGATTCCTTCTAGTGAGTTGGCGCCCTTGACAAAATAAGTGTCAAGGGTTGAGGATACATCATCAGCTCATGTCACTGCCCCTACTGCTGTGGAGAGGGAGGATTCTGGTAATGTCAAAGGTACATCATAAGGAATCACATTTCGACTACTGACTTTTATTTATTATGATATTACATGTTCATATCATGCACTATAGGACCCTACGATGACTGATTCTGACCTTTTGGTTGTCTCTGAGGAAGTTGTTTGGGGTCTCGGGTCATTAGAAGAGGGTGTTGTACTAGGTCTTGAGCCAAATGTTCTGGGCATCCTCATGGGTGAGTATACCAAGGGGCTTGTTATATTAATTATATTTTAATAAATTATGGAATATATTAATATTCCCACCTCATTATAAGATTTTGAGGAATTCGGTAGGGAATTTAATGGATGCGAGTATTTTTGTTCAACCAATTTTTATGCTTGATGGTTTGATCATGACTAGTTGAATTGTGTAGCACTGTCTATGGAAAATGTTTCAGTAGAAGTACACGAAAAGTGTGTTTAATTCTATATCACTCACACTATTCAGGGGGTTGATTATGTGTATCTTTAAATGAAGAGTCTTATTGAGTCTCCTTTAGTGAGCTCCGGGCAGACCCAGAAGAGTGTCCCTCATCAAGAGGTTATGGATCAAACTACTAAATTCAGGGACACTAGGGAGGAATCAACCCAATCCACTAACCCATATCTAGGTAAGTGTCATAAATTAGTTTGATCATCCTCTACCTCTTACATTGTTTATCCTCTTGAGGATAAAAATGGGTATTATCAATATTTAGTGCCATCAACTTCTTCAACTAAGCATGATGAAGGAGATTATATTATGATGCATCCAATACTAAAAATTGAATTCATTACTGCCCTAGAGGGAGTGGGGTGGGGTGCCTCATTGAGTGCACTGATCTCATAATACAATTCTCCCTATAAAAGTGGATCTGATTCAGATTTAGAGATGTAGAATGTCCTTCTAATTACACATCAAGCAGCCTAGAGGGATATCTAGAAGATAATATTTGAGATGCCTTTTGAAGACCCGCATTTATGATTCTTTCAACTTATATTCCTTATTGTTATTCTAGGATATAGAAGATTTTATTACAGCATGATCCATACCACTATGAAGGAGATCATTCGCAAATGGGAGCGACAACACAAGCTTCAACATAAACTCATAAAGGTTAAGCTTATTGTCAATATTGATGACCTTCGAGCTATGTTATCCCAAGAGAAGGTCAACCATGATAAGAAGTCAGCATAATTTATAAAAAAAGGTTAATGATAAGACCATTCAAATATAACACCTTCAGTAATAATTGGATTCCACCTAGGGGTATCTCTTACAACTTCACCATTCTCTAGAAGGATCCCAAACCAAAGGGTCAACTAATATTACAACCATGGTAGAGTAACTTCACCGATCTAAGGAGACTGAATTTGTTTAGTTGGCTAGGCTTCAATAGGATGTTGATGGGGCACGGGTGGTTGTTCAACAAATGAATAGTATTGTTTATAGTCTTTTGTAAAGTTTTATGGAGAGACTCCATCTTATGGATACTCCTAAAATTTTTTGTCTCATAAATTAATAGAATATTGTTTCTAATCATCTATGTCTTCATAACTATTTTCCTTCCATAATAATAACAAAACATTGAAGCTAATTTTTATATCAAGACATATTTTCATCAGCTATTCATAACCATAGTGGTAGGGATGGATAGATTCTCTAATTTTTTTCTAATCTATGGGACCTATCAAGCATATTTTGACTATTTTTAGGGTCATATAAAAAGCCCTAAAAAATTTTGATTTTTATTTCATTGCCCTAATATTTTCTAAGTCAAATATAAGAAATACTTAGTGGGTGAGATTTATCTTTTGATTATGACACCCTTTTCAAGTTTTCATCCTAACAAGTTTTGTGCCTATTTCTTTTCACTTCTCAATTTTTTCCTAAACCACACGGAGTGTGGGTCTAGAAAGATGAGACTCGACTTTTATCCAGAGTTCCCTTTTTTCAATCTGAAAAGAACTATATCTCTTTTTTTGTTTAGTTTAAATTTTTGAAATCTAGACTAATGAAACTGGTGTTTTAGGTCGAACATCTTTGACCAAAATTTTTGAAATGATGACCCAAACAAGGCGTGTTGTCCAACAATGTTCCAAAATTATTTAGATATTCTATGGGGTATTTTGAGCCATGGTTTTGTGGTTACATAATATAAAACATGATATTCTAGAATATAGGAGTTCTCTTCTGAGGAAAAAGTTACCACTGGTTGAAAAAACCCATTTTTTGGGAGACTTTATGAAAAGACAACTAGGGTATGTTACTTCATAGTCAAATAGTGTCATCCCTTGGCTGACAGGCCCTAAAATTTGGTGGGAAGCTTATGAAAATCCAACTAGGGCATGTTACAGCATAGTCAATAAAGGGAGTTCTTAGAAATTATGAAATTTTATTGTTGGTGTCTGAAATATGTTTATGGAGATTCGGATTTCTCAAGATCATGAAGGGTGGTTTTCAAAGGGAATATGTCTGATAATGAAGAGAGTATATGTATTGGAATTGGATATGAATGGGAAACCTCTCCTACACAAATTTGGATTGTGTGAAGGAGGTATATTTTGTTAAATGACCAATTCCAGGGAGGGGAAGTCCCATTTCAGACAAGGGTTGAAACATCGTGCAATTTAATGTCGTGCGACTAAGACATTGGTCATGTAGTTTAACATCTTACGGTGAGGAAGTTGTTGTATAGTTTAACATATTGTTACTAGGATTTTATTCCATATAGTTTAATGTCATACAACAAGGATATTATGATATGCAGTTTAATTTCATACAAGGACATTAGTAGTCTATAATTTAAGGTCTTGAGCTTTGACTAAAAGGTTAATAATTCTCCCCTTTCAGGGTAATCTGTCTGGGAATGTGACATCACATTCAGGTTTGAGGAGGGTAATATTGTAAAATATAATATAGGGATCTCTAGGTCAGAAGAGTGGTATTGTTGAAAGGTCTTATGTTGATATAGGAGGTCTCTCTTGAGGATGAAGTTACCACTGGTTTAAAAAACCCATTTTTTGGGAAACTTTATGCCAAGCCAACTGGGTCGTATTACCACATAGTCAAATAGTGGCATCCTCTAGCTGACAGGCTCTAAAATTTGTGGGTGACTTATGAAAATCCCACTAGGGTGTGTTTCTATATAGTCATTCAAAAGAGTTCTCATGAATTATGACATTCTATTACTAATGGATGAAGGAATTTTATGGAGATTCAGATTTTCTCGGACACAGGGTTTGGTTCGTGGAAGAAAAGTACCTAAATATGGGAGGATAATTTTAAGTTAAAATTACTCAAGAATGTGGGAAAAGGTATCCTATATAGGTCTAACCCAAATGCTAGAAATATGATGCATTTAACTTTAGGTCGTATGATTATGACTATATAATTATGGAAAAAATGGGTGATATGTGGAATACCAGACCAAGGTTGTTCTGGCATAATTTGAACATGATGTGGGAAATTGTAAAACATGTTCTTGGGAGTTCTCATATTGGGAGAAAGTATATGGAAAAAGTATGTGAGGGAGGACTATAGACTGAATTCAAATCATTTGTTCTAACATAATGTTGTCAAAGCTTACGAGAACAGAAGAGGCTTCTCCTAAGGAAGAAGTTACCACTAGTTAACAAACCCATTTTCTAGTATAATTTATGCAAATAAAATTGGGATGAGTTAGTTCATAGTCAAATAGTGGAATGCTAGCATTGACAGACCCCTTTTGTGGGATACTTTATGAATAGAAAACTGGGGCATGCTTGTTGAAAGTGGGTTCCCTAGACCCAAATTTTATTGTACTTTGATTACTATTACATATATTATGTTTGTTTTTATACATTTTTTATCTTTCCATGACAGTGTAGATACTTATGCATCCACTTTGTTTATGGCAATGTCCTTAGATTAACTGTCGCATAAAATGGTTATAGCAGGTCCCAGGCTATAATAAGAACCCTGAGATTCCATGACAGTAATCTTAAAGTAACATCTTGTGGTCCAGTTACATCATTATGAAAGGACACAAATGATGTGTGACCATCAGGTGTTGGGGGCTCATAATCATTGAGACATATTCTCATGAAGTTCACACTTGATGATCTCTAGTAATTGAGATCATTTGGATAGACCCGCTTAATAGTAACACCACATGTTTCAGGTGTCATTGGTCGTTCCTATCTACGGACATGTGTAATTGTCTCCTGACTTGATATCATTATCAATGAATTTCATTTAATTACGTACATTTTATATAAGGCAAAAACCATGGCGAAAAAGTCGTGGTGAGGTAGTTTGTATCAGGTACGTCATTAATGGCATGGCATTGATTGAATGATCGAGAAAGGATTTGTCGCTTCTGAGTTTAGGAAGAGATATCTCGGGCCTGGTTGATTAGGATGGTTGCACCTTCAATAAATCCATGTCCATGGTAGTCAAAGGTAAGACCGTCCAGAAAAATCAACAAATAAAATAAAGAAAAATAAAGAATGATGACACTAGTGTGCATTCTGCTTTATTGATATATCGATGATGAAGAGATTATATTACACAGACCATGTTCATAGGGAGGTAGTCATTTCTATGACTTTGCCTTATCCCTATAGGGGCCTCGATGGGTTGCTAGACCCCGATCTAGGTCGGTGGTATTATTCACTGCTACTGAGATAAGGGCCTAGAGGGTCACACACAATAGTGCCTTGAGAATCTTCCCTATTCTGGGAATAGAAATTTAGAACTTGGTGGGCCCCGCTAAAAGGTCCGAGCACTATCTAAGTTCTATGGATCACCAAAGAATAAATAAATACATTAATTATTCGAGTTTAGAATAATTCGTTGAATTTATTTATAACATGTATTTGCAAGTTATATAGTAAATACAAGTATTAATATTATTTGAATGGATTTCAATATCCTAGGTTCATTTAATATTATCATGAGGAATGAGTTGAGTTAAAGACTCAAATTTATCACGTAATATATTTATATATTACAAGTGATAAATTGTAAATATTATTTATGGAATAATTTTAGTTGTCATAAATAGTTATTTATATCACTTATATAGTGGACGTCTATTAAATGGGGGTTCAGGAACCTATACCACGTGTTTTAAACACTCCCTATATAAGTGAGAGAGAGGCTCTCCCATGTATACTATTCATGTTTCAATATTGAGAGCATCTCTCTCCTCCTGGAATTTAGAGAGAGAGTCTCTCAAGCAAAGGAAGATATTCAAGTTCATCCTTCTCGGATTGAAGCTTCTTCCTTTGAGGTGATCTTCGTTGCGCTGAAGTGATTGTCGAAGATCTGTGCTAGCACCCAGATCATGACGAACAGTGCACGAGTAGATTCGAGAGGTGTGTGTGGACAATCTAGAGGGCTTCGACATCGGAGTCTTTGAGCAACGATCACCGGCGTCCTGTAGTGGACTTGCACACGCTAATTCCGAACAAGTTACATGTTTAATTTATTTTTGTACTCTGTTTAAACCTTATGAGATCCTCGGACCGAGACGGGACAAGATCACCAGAGTTTACAGGGTTATGTCACTCCGGTGAAGTAGAAAAAATTTTAAATTCCAGGCCCACCGGCTTCCGCTGCGCAGTCCCGGTACCCAACAGTGGTATCATAGGGATCTCAAAGTTTTTCTGAGTCAAAAAAATTAAAATGCATTAAATTTAATTGTGGGGTGTCAAAACGGTTCATTCGGATTTGACCGTGCATCATTTATTTTTCAAATGATCAAGTTATGATCATTTAAAATTTTTAATTAGATCGATGTCGTGTTTTTTCGTTCATTTGATGTTTATCTCAAATTGAAAATTAACATCAAATATATATTTTATTATTATATAATATTATAAAATATTTTTCCACAAAGTTGTGTGGAAAATTTTTTAATAATAAAAATAATAGGGAAGGGGACCATGACCAAGACCCCAATTTGGGGTCTTCTTTCTTTTAAATAAAAATTGGGAAGACAAAGACCCCAAAATGGGGTCTTCTCCCTTTATTTATTTTTTTTAAAGGGGGGTGGCCTTATTTGTATAAAGGAAAAATAAAATAAAATAAAAATGGAAGACCCTTTTGGGGTATCCTCCTTCACGTGGCGCAAGGGGGTGTGGCACCCCTTGAGGGTGAAACCCTAGCCGCACCCTCCCGGCCTCCCCTTCCCGCCGGCTACTCTCTCACCGGACCTGCCTACAGCGCCGGCTCGGACCCTACCTGGCGCTGCTTCTGCTCAGACCGCCACCCTGATCCCGCGCCGGCCTACCCTCCCATCGGACCGCCTCTACCCAGCTGCCTCGATCCCGCGCTGGCCTCCTCCTACGCTCCAGACCCCCTCCGTATGGACACCCCGATCCCGTGTCGGCCTCCTCCTCCACGTAGGACCCCCTCCATCCAGTCGCCCGATCCTGTGCCGACCTCCTCCTCCGTGCCGGACCGCCTCCCATTGGCTGCCCCGAGCTCACTGGCAGATCCCACGCCGGACCGGGCAGTCGCCTCGCCGGATTTCCGGAGCAGCGGGTTGCCGGCCATGTGGTTGGATGGCTTCTTTCCCAACCTCCTTTCTCTCCCCTCGGACCATGCCAGAAGATGCAGCCATCGCGAGAGTCGTTGGACTCCGCGGTCACGCCGCGGTCACGCCGCGGTCAAGCTGTGGTACCCTGTTCCAGGATGACATCCCGCGGCAGTACGTAGTCCTGTCGGACTCCTCTCCGGCTAGAGGTAACCTACATTAAATTAATTTTAATTAATTTAGTTTTTTTAAAATTAAATTAATTGGAATTAATTTATGAGTTTAAATTATTTTGATCCGAAATATTAATTTAATTTAAGTTTAGAATTAAATTAATGGTTTAATTTAATTTTTGGAATTAAAATTAAATTAAACAAATAGAACCAATAATATAAATTATTTTAATTTAATAAACTTCATTTAATTTATTATAACACCCTCACATTATTTAAATTCATTGCAATTTAATTTTATTGCGCATTTACCCCAACTGGTCTTGAGCAAGTGACTGACCTGTGTGTGTTTAGCATTTATTTATTTAATTAATTATTTATTAAATGCGTGTGATGATTGTAATATTTAATTAGATAAATGATGGTCTGCGAATCTTCTTTTAATTCAAATATGTATAAGGGAATGTGCGTCCATTTCACTAGTTTTATTTTGTACCCCATACCCCCTCTCCTGCGTGCAAGTATATTTGTAATTATACGGTGAAGATTCGAGATGCAGACCCCTCCATGATGAGGCAGTAGTCCAGATAGGAGTTGGGCACTTTGAACTAGGGAAAGCAACGACACGAGTCATGTATTGACTCAGGTATGGATGCCCCTAGGTGATGATTGATCAGTTATCGATCGATCATTATAGAATTCTCAAGACCAGTCGAAATTCATGATTTACTTTATGCATGGTTTATTATTTTATGTGTCTGCATGATTATTTCATGATCACATAGAATAGTAAACAAGATAAAATGCATAAAGATGTGACGAATAATATTCTATTCTATGTTCAGTTGTGTGCGCGACAACCCAGTTTGAACATAATAAATAGAAAACAATTATATTCGTCAATTAATATTAAAAATACCTCAAAGATATATTAAGTCTAAATGCCTTCCATTTCTCACATATAAACAAAACCGGGTGTTTGGGTTCTCTTCAGCCTTAGTTGAGAGTGCCTCTTACTACCGGGGCATTTTCATGAGAGAAATGGGTCAACTTAACTAAAGTGAGTAGTCAAGGATTAGCCTTAGTTAACTTTCTATCACTTTAGAGGCAAGAGGTTGAGGGAATCAAGTTCAGATTCCAAAAGCCGGTACATTACTCAACAACACAAGGAACCACAAGAACAAGTGGTTGGCCAACATAGCACCTACCTTGAAACCCTCCAAGTAGTGTTGTAGCCCTATCTTGTAGACTACGAGGGAGGTTACGAGGATCCTTGCCACTAGAATGCTCAAGCGATAGATTATTCTGAATCTAATAGTGAGGGATATTAAGGTTCTTTAAAATAGTTGGAGACATTAAATGATATAATAATTTATTAATCATAAAATGTCAAAAGTTAATCAAGACAAAGTACTAACTGCTAAATGTTTATCTATTGTAGATTCAAAATGGAAATCAGTAACACCACAAGTACTTTATCACTATGATCTATCTTGGATAAAGAAAATATCCTGACCAGTAATAACTTCCAAGAGTGGTACAGGCACTTGCGCATAGTACTAAGCCAAGAAAGTAAGTTATATGTGCTGGAATCCCCAATTACTGCTGAGCCTCCTCAGGGATCAAGAAAGACAGAAAAAAATAAGTGGAGAAAGCATGTAGACGATGCACTTGATGTACAATGCATCATATTGTCATCCATGTCTAGCCAATTGAAAATAATGCATGAGGAAGACGACGCCTACAAGATTATTTCACATCTCCAAGAACTATATGAGGAGAGGGCTAGGCAAGAAAGGTATGAGATCTCAAGTGCACTTTATAAGTGCAGGATAGCAGAAGGACTATAATTCGGTCCTCACATACTCAAGATGATTGAGTATATTGAGAGGCTTAAAGCCCTTGGGTTCAAACTGAACCAAGAACTAGCAGTGGATCTCATTCTTGCCTCTTAACCGTCAAGCTTCTCGACTTTCATTGTCAATTATAATATGAATGATATGAAAAAGTCTCTCCTGGATCTCTTGGCTTTAGTTCTCCAAGCTGATAAGGACATGAAAAACACCAATTCAGTTGTCCTTATGGTGAACAATAAAAACAAGGGTAAGGAAAAGGGGTCAAAGTCCATGTCAAGGCCAAAGACACGAATGAATCATCCTGCAAAGAAGCCAAAGATTCAGAGGAAAAGTAATGAGTAAGAAGCTGTCTGCTTTGGATGTGGCAATAAAGGCCATTGAAAGAAGAATTGCAGTGGTGGGAAGAAAAAGCAAGCTAACGCTTCTACTTCAGGTATTTTTTTCATTGAATGCAATCTATCTTTATCTACAAGTTGGGTATTGGATACGGCATGTGGTTCACACATTTGTATTCATTTATAGGAACCAATTAGGTTAAAGAAGATTGAAAAAGGTCAAGTATATCTCTGAGCTGCAAATGGTGAAAGTATGGTAGGCTTGGTAGTGGGAGACTATCACTTGACTTTACCAACTGGTTTGGTTCTTGTTTTAAACAATTTCTATTATGTACCGTCTATTACTAGGAACATTATCTCTGTGTCATGTTTAGACACTATGGGTTTTTATTTCAGGTTTGGAAATAAAATTTGTCTATTCTATAGGTATAACATATGTTATGGTATGGCACATCTTAAAAATGGTTTATATATGCTAGAACTAGAAAACTCAGTAATGTCAATCAATGACAAAAACAGCCAACATGACTCAAATAATACCTGCCTATGGAACTTCAGGCTTGGTCATGTAAACGAGAAGCGATTATGAATATTACATCAAGAATGGTATCTAGACTCAGTACTATTAGAACCCTTAGATGTATGTCAATATTGTTTACAAGGAAAGATGACCAAATCACCTTTCTCAAGAAAGGGATAAAAAGACAATGCAGTGCTAGAATTAATACATATCGATGTATGTGGTCCATTTCCAGTAGAGGCAAGGGGTGGTTTTCTATACTTCATTACTTTTACTAATGATTATAGTATGTATGGATATATCTAATTAATACGGTATAATTCAGATTCCTTTCGTTTCTTTAAGGAATACCAAAATGAAGTAGAAAACCAACTTGGTAAGAAGATAAAAGCACTTCGCTCAGAGCGAGGTGGAAAATATCTTAACCAAGATTTCATTGATCACTTGAAGGAGTGTGGGATAGTATCCCAACTCACTCCTCCTTATATGCCACAATGGAATGGTGTTAGTGAAAGGAGGAATAGGACCTTGCTTGACATGGTCAGATCAATGATGAGTTATACAACTCTTCCTTTATCCCTTTGGGGATACGCCTTGCAGACAGCAGCATATACCCTTTACCGAGTTCCAACTAAATCTGAAGATGGGATTCCATATCAGTTATGGTATAGAAAGAAGCCCAATATGACACACATTCATGTCTTGGGGTGTAGGGAATTTGTCAAGACTTTACCAAGTGACAAATTAGCATCCAGAAGCACTAAGTGCATCTTTATAGGTTATCCTAAGGAAACTAGAGGATACTACACATATAACCCTTTAGATAGAAAAGTCATTGTGGAAAGATACGCCACATTTCTAGAAAGGGATCACATTTATATTAGAAATAGTGGCAGCAAGATTGACTTCGATGAAGTTAATGCTCCATATTCACAAGATTTGGTAGAGGAACAATCTCCACAAGAGAAAGTTGAATAATAAATTGTTCCTGAGACATAGATATTGTGTGGGTCTATGAAAGAGGTTAGAGAACTAGAGCATTATGGTTTTCTTGTCACCAAATCAGGTGACACAATAGTCCTTGAGGATGATGAACCTCTAACCTACAAGGAAGTAGTATAAGGAAAAGAAGCTGCTAAATGGAAAGAAGCCATGAATTCTGAGATGGAGTCCATGTACCAAAATCAATTTTGGATTTTTTTAGACCCTCCAGCTGATGTAAAGCCCATTGGATGAAAATGGGTATTCAAGAAGAAGCTGGACATGGATGTTAAGTTTAATAACTTTAAAGCAAGACTGGTTGCAAAGGGTTTCAAACAACATCAAGGCATTGACTATGATGAAACCTTATCACCAGTGGCAATGCTTAAATCCATCAGAATATTACTTGCAATAGCAGCCTTTCATGATTATGAAATTTGGAAAATGGATATCAAAACTTCTTTTCTAAATTGGAAGTTGGTTGAAGACATCTACATGACTCAACCCAAAGGGTTTGTTAAGTCAAAGAATGCCAATAAAGTATGCAAGTTGTAGAGATCCATTTATAGATTGAAGTAGGCATCAAGATCATGGAATTTTCTCTTTGATGAGGCCATAAGAGATTTTGGTTTTTTCAAAAATGAAAGAGAGCCTTCTGTCTATAAAAAGGTTGAAGGAAATGCTATCATTTTCCTAGTTTTATATGTTGATGACATATTAATCATGGGAAACGAGGTGAAATTATTACAGTCAGTTAAGACTTGGTTAAATGAATTCTTCTCCATGAAAGACTTAGGTGAAGTAGCCTATATTATAGGGATCAAGATATATCGAGATAAATCTCAAAGGTTGGTTGGCCTAAGTCAAAGTACATATATTGACAAGGTACTCAAAAGTTACAATATGGAACAATCCAAGATAGGATTGTTACCTATGTCACGTGGTGGAAATCTATCCAAGAAAATGTGTCCACAAACATAGGAGGAGATTGAAATAATTAGTAGAGTACCTTATGCTTCGGCAGTGGGTTCTATCATGTATGTCATGTTATGTACTAGGTTTGATGTTGCCTTTACTTTAAGCATGGTGGGTAGATATCAAGCCAATACAAGAGAGATGCACTGGACATCAGTTAAAACTATCCTAAAGTACTTAAGTTGTACTAAGGATATGTTCCTGGTGTATGGAGGAGATGAGGAAATAGTTGTGAGGGGATACACTAATTCTAGTTTCCAGACAGATCATGATGATATGAAATCACATTCAGGATACATCTTTTGCCTGAATGGTGGTGAAGTGAACTGGAGAAGCTCAAAGCAAGTTGTGGTTACTGATTCTACAGCAGAGTCTGAATATATTCCAGCTTCTGATGCAGTAAAGGAAGTAGTCTAGATACGTAGCTTTATCTTAGACATTGGTGTTGTACCTAGTAGTGCAGACCCTGTTTCAGTATATTGTGATAATACTGCTACAGTGGTACTTTCCAATGAGCCTAGGTCTCACCAGAGGACAAAGCATATTATTTGGAAGTTTCATCTCTGGAAGGATTTTACTCAAAGAAGTGAAGTGACAGTTAGAAGATTAGCCACAGAGGGCAACCTGGCAGACCCCCTGACTAAAGCCATTTCTCAGCAGAAGCATGATTCACATGTGAGAGCTAGCAGATTGAAACCTGTTAGCAGTTGGCACTAGTGAAAGTGGTATTGTTGAAAGTGGGTTCCCCTAGACCCAACTTGTATTTTACTTTGATTATTGTTACATGTATTCAGTTTGTTTTTATATATGTGTTTATATTTCCATGATAGTGTAGATACTTCTAAATCCACTTTGTTTATGGCAATGTCCTTAGATTACCTGTCGCATCAAATGGTTATAGAAGGTCCCAAGCTATAATTAGAACCCTAAGATCCCATGACAGTAATCCTAAAGTAATATCATATGGTCCATTTACATCATTATGAAAGGACACATATGATGTGTGACCATCAGGTGCTGGTGGATCATAATCATTGAGACTTCTTCTCATGAATTTTGCACTTGATGATCTCTAGTAATTGAGATCTTGAGGAAAGACCCGCTTAATAGGAACACCACATGTTTTAGGTGTCATTGGTCATTCCTATCTACCGACATGTTTAATGGTCTCCTGACTTCAGATCATTATCAATGAATTTCATTTAATTACATACATTTGATATAAGGTGAAAACCATGGCGACAAAGTCGTGGTGAGGTAGTTTTTATCGGGTACGCCATTAATGGCATGGAATTGATTGAATGATCGAGAAAGGATTTGTCGCTTCCAAGTTTAGGAAGAGATATCTCGGGCCTGGTTGATTATGATGGTTTCACCTTCAATAAATCCATGGCCATGGTAGTCGAAGGTAAGACCGTCCAGACAAATCAACAAATAAAATAAATCAAAATAAAGAATGATGACACTAGTGTGCATTCTGATTTATTGAGATATTGATGACGAAGAGATTATATTACACAAACCATGTTCGTAGGGAGGCAGTCGTTGCTATGACTTTTCCTTATCTCTATAGGGGCCTCGATGGGTTTCTAGACCTCGCTCTAGGTCGGTGGTATTATTCACTGCTATTGAGATAAGGGCCTAGAGGGTCACACACAATAGTGCCTTGAGAATCTTCCCTATTCTGGGAATAGGAATTTAGAACTCGGTGGGCCCTGCCAAAGGGTCCGAGAACTATCCAAGTTCTATGGATCACCAAAGAATAAATAAATTCATTAATTATTCGGGTTTAGAATAATTTGTTGAATTTATTTATAACATGTATTTACAATTCATATAGTAAATACAATTATTAATATTATTCGAATGGATTTAAATATCCTAGGTTCGTTTAATATTAGTAGGAGGAATGAGTCAAGTTAAAGACTCAAATTTATCACGTAATATATTTATATATTACAAGTAAGTGATAAATTGTAAATATTATTTATGTCATAATTTTATGTTTCATAAATAATTATTTATATCACTTATATAGCGGACGTCTATTACATGGGGGGATGGGAACCTATACCGTGTGTTTTAAACAATCCCTATATATGTGAGAGAGAGGCTCTCCCATGTATACTATTCATGTGTCAAGATTGAGAGAATCTCTCTCCTCCTAGAATTTATAGAGAGAGTCTCTCAAGAAAAGGAAGATCTTCAAGTTCATCCTTCTCGGATTGAATCTTCTTCCTTTGCGGTGATCGTCGTTGCGCTGAAGTGATCGTCAAAGATCCGCGCTAGCACCTAGATCTTGATGAACGGTGCGCGAGTAGATTCGAGAGGTGTGTGTGGATGATCTATAGGGCTTAGACATTGGATTCTTCGAGCAACGATCGCCGACGTCCTATGGCGGACTTGCACACACTAATTCCAAACAAGGTACATGTTTAATTTATTTTTGTGCTTTGTTTAATCCTTGTAGGATCCTTGGACAGAGCCAGGACAAGATCACCAGAGTTGACTGGGTTATGTCACTCTGGTGAAGTAGAAAAAAATTTAAATTCCCAGCCCACCGACTTCTGCTGCATAGTCCCGGTACCCAATAGTGCTACTACATATTCAGGCAGAGGAGTCCTCAGGTATCAGACATTCTATCTCCAGAAGTTGGAGAAAGATTATGAAGATATGAAATTGTCCAAGATTAGGAGTGTGACATGTTTAAGGGATATGTTTGAGCATAAATGAATCATTTATATTGATGTTATTCATGAATTGTAGAGTCCTTTTCATATATATGACTCATATTTGGGAGGGGATGTCTCTTTTTCCTTAGTGGGCCCCCTAATGAGGGGACCCGAATTAAGAGCTCATGTGTAGATATTTATTTTTAAATAGGTGAGAGGGTATTTTTATTTACCCCATGGATGGGAATAGGTCATGATGCCTAGGTGTCACTACATTTCTCACTGGAATAAGAATTAAGACACATGTAGTTATCGAGGTATCATGTATTTTAAAGACATGTGGTCGGGACATCAGTCACGTAGTTTAATGTCATGCGGTAAGGATGAATATGACTTAATGTGAAAAAAAAGTAATATTATATTTGGACCAGGGTATAGGACCCAAGAATCCCTGAATATCTCTTTATAGAAATAATCAATCCACACGTAGTTTTGAAAAGGATTCCCAATACTGATTGGATTCATGTATTGAGAAAAGGTGGGTTTTTTTAATACGGGCTCACTCATGGGGAGAGACACCATATTGAATCATCTTATTTATATTTTACTTGTACATAGGAGAGTGAAATAATTTACCATATTATGTTGTATCAGGGACTAGGATTGAATATCCAAATTTCACTACGTATCTCATTGGAATGAGAATCATGCCACACATAGTTCTTGAGGAAATTGTGTTGTTTATTATCATACGATGAGGACATCTAGTGAGCCTTTTAAGGTATTCCATCTAGAACCATGATAACCTTAGTTTTAATTTATATTCCTTACTCATGAAGTTAAATCTTTTACCAAAACTCTTAATCCCACGTAATATATGCTCGGTGTGAAAAACAAGGAGTAGAAAAGGTTTCTTCCACCACACTAAGGAAATTCAGGTGAATTAGGGACAAGGGAATTTATATATTGTGGTGGTTGGACCAGGAAGTATGATCTAAGAATCTTTATTTATCTCATTAGGATGAGAATCAATCCATATATAGTTCTTGAAAGATTCCCTATATAGGTCTGATTTGTACACAAGAAAAGGGGAATTTTGTTTCTTAGTTGTAGATGGACTCAGGATTGGAGATCTGAGCATCACTATGTATCTCATTAGAATGAGATCAAGTAAACTATAGTTCTTTAAAGGTTCCCTGTGTAGTTTTTACCTGTACATAGGGATTGGAAGCATTTTTGTAATGGATGGACTCAATATTGGAGATTCAGGCATCACTATGTATCTTATTGGAATGAGAATCAAGCCACACCTAGTTATTGAAAAATTGTTTAGTTTTTCATTGTAAAATGGGGATTTTGTTCATGAAATTTAATGTCTTGTAGTAAGGATATGGTTCACTAACATGAAAGGGAATACTATAGTTAGACCAGGGGATGAGACCCGAGCATCACTATGTATCTTGATGGAGCAAGAATCAAGCCACACGTAGTTCTTGAAAATAGTTCCGCACATCAATCATGTTTTAATGTAGGGAAATGGGTATTTGATATTTTTTTAGAATGATTTATGGAAACTATAAATGAGGTTTATGTGTCACTATGTATCTCATTAAAATTATAATCAATCCATATGTTTTTCTGGGAAATTTTATTGTTCAATCCTGATTCGTATATAGGGAAAGGGGAATTTTTTTGTCATGACTAAACACGAAATGGGAGGCTCGTACATCACTAAATATATCATTGTAATTATAATAAATCCACACATATTTCTTTAATAAAGGTTTATTAGGTTTACCAGTACCTGATATTATGATCCTCTCAAACACTAATTGAAATGTTGTACAGTTTTTTGCCATGCAACAAGGACATGAACCATGTAGTTTTAACGTAATATGTCTAGGATGATATGCTATACAGTTTAGAGTCTTACATCTTGGAATATATATGGTTATTATTAGTTCAACATCCTATATCTAGGATGAGTTTCATAACTTTTAACATCATGTGATAAAGACCAACTACATAGTTTAATGTCTTACAGCTAAGATGAGGTTCGTGTGATTACAAAAAATATTTCTTTAGGAACCCTAAATTGGTTGGGTTCGTAATGATCTCCCCATCCATCAAAATCAAGTAATAAGCTCCATTATAGTGGAATTTGTTTATATAGTAATATCCCTCTTACTTTGGTTCAATATTTTAGGGATTCTTTCCGGTTATCATTGGAGTACTAAGGACCAGTACCAATTCTCCATGGAGGAACAAATGGAGGTGGACCTTCTTGTTAAAATATCGCGTTATCTAATTTTGATAGACCACCAAGTGATATAGGGTATTAAATATTTTCTCAATGAGTCTCTCTAATTCATCTATTAATTTCTAGGATTGTCGTTCTATGGATAGTTGAACACATATGTCAAAATGGAGTGATGGAAATTGAACCTCAATGTTCAAGAATTCTTTTGTTATGTGTACTAGGGAATAAGGGGTCACCCATGTAGCAGTATGAGTTATAGTCTGGTAATACCATAAGGAATGAAATATCTTTTAATTCTAAGAATTTTTATCTCTATCCACCATCATTTAGAGTATGTTTTATAGGGTCTTGTTGAAGTCCTATATCTTCTCATTATTCATTTCATGATAGCAAGATGAATGGTTGGATTTGATAATCTACTCCTGATATGGAATTTCCACCTCATCATAAAATAAATTGGTGCCATTTCCTTTCATTATTGTATGATAGACACCAAATATAGTAATGATGTTGGCTTTCACAAAGCTGACAATGCTTTTGGCCCTGACTTCTTTGAGGGGTATTGCTTCAACCCATTTAGAGAAGAAGTTGGTCATTGTTAAGATGTATTTGAACTACTTAGTCATAACTATAGGGCATGACCCCACAACATCCATTCCCCATATGGAAAATATACAGGAGTATTTTTTTTGTATGTAGCAACTCTGGGGGTTAATGGATGAAGTTGGCATGCACTTGGTAGGAATGACCTTTCTTGGTGAATTTTATGTAATCTTGTATCATTGAAGGAAATAAGTATCCAAGCCTTTGAATTTGATTGGAGAGCCTATATCCTAACTAGTGGGAACCATAGGTTCCCACATGTACTTTTTTTATGATATCCATGGTCTCTTCTCCATCGATACATATGAGAAGGAATCCATCAAAACCTCATTTATAGAGGAATTTCTGAAGAATTGGGACATCATAAAGAGTGAAGTTGGTTTCTAGGTGGTGGATTTTCTCTTTCCCAGCTCTATATAATGGAAGTATTACCTTTTTTAGGTAGTATATGATTGTCATCATCCACATAGTGGTAGGAACATATGGTTTAGGGATAGGGATTATTTCATTGATCTCCTCTATTCTAACTTGAAAAAAATGTGAGACCATTCGGTGATGCACAATGTTGATAATCGTTTTATCCTAGTTTTGATCTTCCAAAGTCATAGATACATTTTTAAATTCATATTACTAGGAATTCTGTGATCATAGTATGAGATTCAATTTTGGTTCTAAGGGGAACTTTTCCATCAAGACTTATACATAATCAATCATGGGAATTAGCTCTTCTTTTCTGATGGCATAATCCTTATTGATCTTCTTGATTACCAACTCTGAATCTCATTTTACCTCTAGGTGGTCTATTAGTATTTAGAGTTCCAATTCGCAGCCTATAATGAGATCTTGGTATTCTACCTCGGTATTTGCACAACCCTCTGACAACTAAGAGTAAGGTGAAGTTGTATTCACTAGGGAAATGAGAATGATCCCTAACCTAACTTTGTTGAGATTAAGGTCTTCTATTCTCTTCCTTGTTGGTCTATTGGATGTGACATTAAAATATATCTCCCATGTTTGAGGTCCATTTTGAATATAAAATATCTCTTTATTGGGAAATTCAGTATTTAATCATGTTGTTTTTGCAGACAGATGTTCTGTGATAAAATCTTCCAAAGCATGGCCTTTAACCACTTTTTAAGGCATAATATGTATATCAAACTACTATAGGATAAATACCCACCATTACAAACACCTTGTCAAAATATAAAGGCTGATAATATATTTGAGTGGGTTATTATAAGAGACCAAATGGTTCTCATGGTGTGGAAAGTAGTGTCTCGGTTTCTAAACTACAAATATTAACTCAAGGCAATTATTATTGATATATAAATAATGATTCTCATAATCAATCATGGTTAAATTGAGATAATAAAGTGTGTTTTCATTCCCAGCATCATTATTTTACGCAAAGAATATTCCAAGTGATCTCTCTAGGACTATCACATATAGAATGAGTGGATTTCCCTCAATATGTGGCATACTTGTGGGAAGAAGAGGTATTTCTTGAGGTTTTCAAATGATTCATGACCATCACTGGTCCACAGATATTTGAACCCATTCTTCATCTATTTTGTGAAGGGAAAACACTTTCCTGTAAGGTTGGTTATGAAGTGCCTAATTAGGCCAAGTGTCTTTGAATTCCTCTCAACTTTGTAAGGTTTTGAGGAGGTGACATGATGAGGGTGTATTTTTTCACTTCGTCAAATTTTAAGTTGTTATGGCATAGGATGAAGTTTAGAAACGTTACCGATGTTACCCCAAAATCACATTTTAAGGGGTTCATTTTTAGTTTATGTTGTTGTTGCTTGTGGAAGATGGTATCAAGTTCATCCAGGCAGTTAGAACTTTTTCAATACTTAACCAATAGATCTTCAATGTAACATTTCACAAAATTACCCATGAATGGTTTGAATATACGATGCCTGGAATGTTGGTATGTGGAACCATCATTCTTCAAGGTAAAGGGAATTACTTGATAGCAGAATACTCTCTGGGGGCCTTGAAGGTGGTAGATTATTCATCTTATGGGTCCATCTAAATTTATTTATACCCTAAATATTCATCCATGAAGGAGAGGTCTTGATAACCATCTGTCACATCAATTAGGATTTCTGTGATTAGAACTGGGAATTCATATTTCATAAATTGTTGGTTGGGATCTCTAAAGTCAATGAAGTCTCTTATTTTCCCATTCTTCTTCTTTACTAGAATGTTATTGGCTAGACATTTTGGATATTGTACCTCTCTGATAAATTCTCCATTTATGATATTTTTCACTTCATTCTCAATTTTGGAGGCATGACTTGGGTGTGTCCTTATAGATACTTATTTGTATCCTCGTTGGTCTTCTATAAATCCCAAGTTGTGGGTGGCCACCTCAGGATCGAGGCCTAAAATATTTGTATAATTTCAGGTGAACGCATCCCGGTGTTGATTCAGGAAGAAAATATATACCTCCTATTCTTAGGAATTTATCGCCACAATGATCAAAGTGGGTCATGGATCTTCATTCGTACCCAGATTTATTTTTATTAGTCCATCAACAGTGGTAGAGAAACCTTCCTCAAATGCTGGAGGGGAATCCCTGAGGTCTTCCTCATATTCATCTTTCTCATGCCTTACCTATTCCACCTCTTCTTAGGAAGTAGTTGATGAATAAACTTTCTTGGATTTTGGGGATAAGTTTACATTTATGCATTCAGAAGATGAAGTAACTGTTTCTGGCTTGATTCCTAGTGCGAGTCCTTTTTGGAACTTCAAAGGGGAAATAAAGGATTGAGAATGATCATCTTCATTTTATCCAATTGAAAAATAAACTTTTTTTAACCTAGTTGATGGAACAAGGATTTTTTGAAGCTCGAGGATGGAATGAAAACATTTTCATCTAGTATTTTGTTACTTCTCATAGAGTTGAAAACTTCTCTAGTGTCATTGGGTTCATTTTTCATGACTGACATCACTGAATTCACTGGATGTGTGCTCAAATTCAGACCCATATATTCAATTTGGTTGATGGGAAGCATGTACTCTTTACTAAAATAACAAAAAGGTTTATTCAGAATCATCTCCATACCATTTGGGGCATTGATTCGAGCTACATCTTCAGTTGTAGACTATTTCCCTTCCCTTTGATATTATCCTGTGTTAATTTATTTTGATTCACAAGATTTTAATGGGGATTTTTCACCATGAGATATCCCAATTTTTCGATTGGTACAATATTTAAGGCATTGGTGGTATGATAAAGGGATTTTCACATGATGATGTATCCAATGTATTCTTATAAAAACCTTGAAGGCCATATCTTGTCGAACAACCATGAATTCTGTGTCAAGAATGAGATCCCCAAACTGATTCTTGAGTCTGATTTTTCCAATATGATTTTTCTTATTCTTATCATAACCTTGCAACATCATATTAGATAGGGAAAAGTATGATTCATTGAAACCTAATTGAAGAAGTGCCTAGAACAGAATGAGGTTAACCCCTGAGCCATTTTTAATAAAGGTTTTCCAGATATCAATATAATTTTTCCTATAGATACATACAAGGGTCTGAAGTGTCCCTGTATGATGGAATCCTCATCCAATTCTATGAAATAGATAACCATGTGGAATTATTTAGTATAATTCTCTACATGATATACTTTGTTATCAATAACTTCAACTTTAAATTCCTAAGGGCTTTACAAGTCCTATATGAGTGCTTCCCGGAGGTCTTTTGATAGACTCAAGGCATCCAAGATTGATAAATTATCCAGCACTAGGGATAACTACTTAAAAAATTCATACTTTTGGTCTAAATTTATATACTTCCCAGTATGGGTATTCTCTTTTTCAAGTGCTTTAGGAACTAAAGCACTTGATATGGCTGGATCATCCCTTGGAACAAGAACTAAAGATGCTTCTGCTCTTGGTGGATTAAGTCGACTTTCTCTGCCTGCATGCCAAGGTTGATTAGGAGATGATGTATCATCTAGATGATAATCTAGGATGATCGTGTCAGGGAAAATCTAACATGTTTGGAGGAACTTATTTTATCTTGATGAGATTACTAGAGATAACTCCCATTATTTTTAGCCACATAGATAGTTTGAGAAGGGAAGTGATTAGAGTAGTGACTCCTAGCAAGACGGTGTCTTCCCCTATATCCTCGACTCTGGTGGAATCTTCCCCTAGTTCCCTAATCAAATTTAAGGAATTTAGGTCCATAATAATTCTCATAATCTCTTAATTAATTCATTAAGTGAATAAAATTAATTAAACTTAAGATCAACTCCTCATCTAATAGAGATTTTTCCTTGTAGGTTGACACTTATTGTACCATTTGTAGGGGTAGTGTCTGGGCTTATAGGACTGTAGGAATGAATTATTTTAAGGTTGAAGACAAATTTTACTTTATAATAGGCTCATATTCTGTAATTTTCTTCTTAATAATTCGTCTATGTTGTTTTTTGGAAGATTTTATTTCATAGGACTGAGTTGTAGATGGAGTTGGCTTTGTTGCGGTGGAAGTGGTTGAAGGCATAATCAGTTGTTTTAACAATTCTTGGAGAAAATCATGAGTCTGATTAATCGTCTTTATGTCCATAAAATCATTGAACTTATTTGTACTCATGATATTAACATCCTTCCATTAATTCACCTCCTTTGGATCAGTGGAAGAGACACATTCTACTTGAACAAGTGGTCAGCCTAGATTCAGTTTCTTGGATTCCGCCATCTTTTATAGGATGTCATTGAAAACAAAACATTCCTTGATGTTGTGCCACAATACTTGATGAAAGGGTAAATAGTTTAGGAGATCTTCATTTTCATCCTTGTTAGGATTCTTATGATTTGGAAACTTAATCAAGTTGTTTTCCAATGTCAAGATTAAGTAGTCAAGGACTTAGTCAGTTCAAAAAGAATATACCTTGTTATTCATCTCCTTAAACTATTTCCACCTCTACTCCCTTTGATCATCCTGACAAATTGGGTGTTGTTACGGACATTTAGGAGGTATATCCATATGATATGGTGCAGGATTTGGAGGGGAATTTGGTGCAGGGGCCTTCTTATGTGTAATAATGATGACCTATGATTTATCCTTTCTCTTTCCCTGAGATTATAGAATTACTCGAGACTTATCCTTGGTTTTTGCAATAGAGTCTTCCACTCTTTTAGAAATATCGGCAAGGTCCTTAAACCCACATATATATTTCATAGGGATAAGTGGTTTTTGAAACTCATCACAAATATTCTCTATAGAGATAAACAATAAGTATTCTTGAGGAAGCAGTTGGTTTAAGAAGTATGTCAACCCTTCCCACTGAGAAATGAAATATAACACCCTCTCATTCTCCCACTGTTTGTAGTTTCAGAGGTTTAGTAATGTTGTATTCTATAGTGTTAAGTTGAATTGGAAGATAAACTTCTAATGAATGTATTCCCACCCTATAATTGATTGGTCTTTTAAGCTAGTGTACCACACAAAGGTCAGTCCCTACAATGATTGCATGAAGCATGTAACGTCCCAGTTCTGGGTGCCTCCCAAAGGTGTCCCATACCCGATTGGTCACATGTCCTCAAGTATATTTCATCGAACTCTAGAGGATTATAACTAGTATTGAGGGTCTTGGGTGTGATAGTGGGGAAACTATGCCCTCATTGGCAGATTAACACAGCGGAATAGCAATAATATATAATAACAGAAGAATTAATACCATACAATAAGAAAAAACTGAATAATGAAACTAAATAAACTAGAGAACATATATAAATGATGCATGTCACATATGTCTAGGAAAGCATACAAACATGTCACAATGCTGTAAATACAGTACTAAACCAAAGTACAAAGAAAACAAGTAAACTCCAGCAGCATCTCATGCCTCATCTTAGTCTCATGCTCTCCAGCTCCACAACCATCAAGTACCTAAAGTAGAAGGGTGATTTTCCTTATCTATACCTGCAACAATATAATCTATTTGGGCCCAAAATCATGACCCAAATAGGGTGTGAGACGAATCCTAGTAGAAAACCACCCAAATATTTGTGCCTAACTGTCAGTGAATATATATAGCAGGCAAAATGAAAAATGAAGTAATAAATAAGTAAGTACTCAAAAGTAAATAGCCCTATAGTTACAACTACATTCATTTACATTTATTAATTATTCAAACAATAATTCACAAGCAAACCTATGGGAAAGTTCTCATAGTATAACCCCTCTAGTTTCACAAATACAAATACTCTCTGAGGAAGCACTCACCGTCAATTCCCTATGTGGTATTTTAATGATAACTACAGACTCTCTGAGGAATAACTCAACATCCATTCACCTTGTGGTCTCATAACAGTATACTATAGACACTATGAGGGACCACTCACCATACATATTCCCTATGGTCTCGCAATGTAAAAATTATAATAGACACTCTGGGGAAGCCCTCAACGTCAATTCCCCCTATGGTCTAACTACACCAGGCTCTCACAGCCCTGTGTAATAAAATCGTTCACAAACAGTATCCAACATCCAAAGTAATCTCATTTAATAAAAGTATAATAATCTATAATGCATATCACAAGCATGTCATATAATATCAACTCCATCCTAATAGCACTAGGCATGGAAACTAAACAACCTAACAGGAAATTCTAGACCCAACAGAAAATATCAAACACACGTGAAAAAAACACATCCATAAACAAGGTAATAAACCTAAATCATAATCAAAACCCTTTCTCAAGAAAACAAAACATAGAAAGAATCAAATAGGGTTAAATCTCTAAAACATAAAATACCCTAAACTAAGTTATTCGTCATTGTTTTCACATATAATCCAAAGAAAACAATGGAAAGGCATAAACCACCTACCTTGATGTTGTGCGATCGATATAGTTGAACCTCGGCCTTTGATTCAACCTATAATGTCATAGATCTACAAAAAAGTCAAAAATTCCCAACCTCGAATATGTCATGAAAGAAGATAAATTAGGAGGAGAGGCTCTATAAAAATGAAGAACTCATCGAGGGGATTTCAATGAAACTAACGGTGTTTGATTCAGAGAACGGAAGATGGATCCAAGGCTCAAAGAAGAATCATCGCTCCTGGTCGCTCTTGGACGATATAGGGTTAGAAGAAGACAATTCTAGGAATTAGACACAACCCTGGTCTGATTTAACAAATAAAAAAAGTACATTGTGTGTTCATTTAAGGTACATGTCGTGTCGATGCCTTAACCAACCCTTGCTTTAGGTAGTCTCCAGGTTACCTCACACAGCCATGTACTCAGACATTACACAGCCAGTACAAGGCTACCCGAAAAAATCAGGTACACGGTGTGTACTCCTAAGTACACAGCGTGTACTTATGAATTTTCCAAATTCTCCTTTTTTTCTCAAAAACACCCGAAATCAAGATCCATACCTAAAATCAAGATCTGTGTATTTACAAACTTCCCCCCTTAAAGAAATTTGTCCCCAAATTTCCCTAACAAGGAGGCATAGAAGAATAATCCTCGAACAGCTCTGGTCACTATGATTTCACATCGGCCTCCCTCTCCTAAGTCTCATTTTGTACTCATCCATGCTACCACAACACTCATATGAGAGGAACAAACTCATCCATAGAGAAACTTTATGCTGTGATCAAAAAACTAGTTAAGGTGCTCCTCAAACGATGTGTCCAACTCTAACTCAACCTCCTCGGGTTGAAAAACATGATATGGGTCTGAGAAGTGACATCGTAGTTGAGGAATTTCGAAGACGTCATGCATAGCCTATTACCTATGAGGTAACTGAAATCGATAGAAAACCAGCCCAAATCTCTCCAAAAACTCAAAAGGCCTGACTTATCTTGGTGAAAGCCTTCTCTATCTCCTAATCCTCTTGTGTCCCAACCTTAGTGTGACTCTTAGGAAAACATGATCTCCTACCTCGAACTCTATAGGTCATCTCCATCTATCATCATAATACTTCTGTCATGACTGGGTAGTAGTCATCTTATTTCGAATCAATTCTAGCTGCTCTGTGGTCTCCTGGACAAGATGAGGTCCCAGCATAGCTACATCTCCTACTTCCATCCAACATGGGGGTGATCGGCATGGCCTACCATACAAAGCCTCATAAGGTACCATCTAAATAGTCGCCTAAAAACTATTATTATAGGAAAGCTCCGCCGAAGGTATATGCTTCTCCTAAGAACCTCCAAAATCTAGGACGCATGCTCAAAGCATGTCCTCCAGCACCTGAATCGTACGCTCGAACTGGCCATCTATTTGGGGATGGTAAGCTGTACTCAGAAGTACATGTGTACCCAAAGCCCTTTATAGTCCCTTTCAAACCTGAGAAGTAAAATGAGTATCTCTGTCTGAAACTATAGAGTGTGGAACTCCATGTAAACATATAATATCTCAGATGTACAACCTTCCAAGATTATCAACACTGGAGGTCTCCTTGATTGGTAAGAAGTGCGCAACCTTTGTGAGTCTATCAATGACAACCCAAACTACATCATTCCCACAAGGAGACCTCGGTAAACCTATCAAGAAGTCCTTCGTGACATCATTCCACTTCTACTTGGGAATGGGTAACTTCTACAAAATCTCTGCTGGTTATTGATGGTTCACCTTCACCTACTAACAGGTGGAACACCTCATCACAAAACCAGAAACATATCTCTTCATATTGGGCCACCAATACTGATGGTGTAGATCTCAATACATCTTGGTGACACTAGTATGAACTACCCAAACTGAGGAATCAAAATCCCACAAAATCTCCTCATGTATGTCTGTTGACACCCACACGCGCCCATGAAAATGCAAGATATAATCCTCACCTACGGTCTATCTAGTAATAGGGTTATCTCCTGACATACTCTCCTGTATAAATAGGCCTTTATAATATGATAGATTCCTCATTTTCACTTGATCAAGTAGGGTAGAGGTAACAACTATAGAAGAAAGAAAAAATTTCCCCTGTCTGTCGTGCACCTCCAAATGAATCTCAGAGAATAGAGCCATAAGTTGTCACTCACTACTAGCCTCCTAAACTGCCTGTATCTGAGTCCTCCTTCTCAATGCATCAGCCACTACGTTTTCTTTCCCATGCATGTATACAAGCTCAAAGTCAAAGGACTGAATGTACTCAACCCACCTTCACTGTCTCAAATTCAGGTCACACTCGGTAAAGATATACTTGAGAATTTTTTGGTTAGTTTACACCACAAAATACTCTCCCAGAAGGTAATGTATCCAACAACGCAAATCATGAACAACTGATGCCAACTCAAGATCATGTATCGGGTAATTCTTCTCATGCAGCCTAAACTGTTGAGACCCTTATGCAATAATGCCTTCCCCTTGCATAATCACTACTCTCATCCCAATACCTAATGCATCACAATAAATAGTATAACTCTTTCTCAGATCTGGAAAAACTAGTATCGATGCTGAAGTAAATCTCCCTTTTAGCTCCTAAAAGGATGAATCACAAGAATCTGTCTACAGGTACTTCACACCCTTCTTAGTTAGACCCGTTAGTGGTACTACCAGGCATGAAAATTCTTATATAAATTTTTTTTAGTAACTAGACATCCCTAGAAAACTTTGTACCTCAAAGATGTTCTTCAGATTCTCCTAGGAAACTACTACTCTCACTTTCTCTGTGTCTACTGATACTCCTGTCTTTGAGATAACATAACCCAAGAAGTGAATTTGGTCCATCCAAAAGTGGCATTTTGAGAGCTTAGCATATAACTTATGCTCTCTCAGTGTACTCAAAATGATCTCAAGATGGGTAGCATGGTCATATCGAGTGTGAGAGTACACCAAGATATCGTCCATGAAAACCACTACAAATGTGTCCAAGTATGGATGGAACACTCGATTCATCAGTTCCATAAAAACTACAGGTGTGTTCGTGGGGCCGAATGGAATAGACACATACTCATATAGACCATACCTGCTCCAAAAGGCTATAAGAGGTATATCTAATGGTCTAACATGAAAATGATGATAACTGAATCTCAATTAAATATTTGAGAACACTCGGTATCCTCGAATGTGATCAAAGAGATCATTAATCCTTGGTAAGGGATACCAGTTCTTGATCTTAAGCTGGTTCAGCTTCTGATAATCCACACAAATTCTGAGGGTACTTTATGCCTTCTTCGCAAAAAAGACAAGTGAACCCCAAGGAGAAGTACTGGTTCGGATGAAACTCTTTGCCTGTAACTCCTCTAACTGCTTCTTGAGCTCCTGTAACTCTGGTACAGCCATCCTATAAGGAAGAATGGACATAGGTGCCGCTCCTAGAACAATCTCAATAGAGAAATCTACCTATCTCTCTGGAGGTAAACCTGAAATTTTTTCTAGAAATGCATCCTTGAAATGGTCCACCACTGGAGGAAAGTTCATCAGTGAAGTCCCCTAGTCATCCAAATGAAAACTAGCAATCTGGGCTATAACTCCTCCCA
This sequence comes from Viscum album, assembly GCA_963277665.1. Classification (NCBI taxonomy): domain Eukaryota; kingdom Viridiplantae; phylum Streptophyta; class Magnoliopsida; order Santalales; family Viscaceae; genus Viscum; species Viscum album. The sequence continues at coordinate 93,941,181 of OY728155.1, forward strand.
ACTTTTGATTCTTGGGTCCAGCTCTGCTAACATGGACATCCCATTCACCCTTATGTTGAAACAATCCACCCTCTAGTGACATGAAACTCACCCTACAGCGATAGCAATCGAAAATGTCTTGGAAGGGAACTAACCAATCTATTCCAATAATTACATCATTTTCCATCATCTCTAAGACATAAAGGTCCAAAAATAAGTGACACCCCCCAAACTCAAGAGGGAAATACTTGCACTAACGTACACTAGTCGTTCTAGTCCCCAACGGTGTGTCCAGAGTCAAAAGTTCAGCAGAAGTAAAGATACAAAGCCCAAGGCTCTCTAAAACTGGCACATATATGAAACTATGGGAATACCCTATGTCAAAAAGAGAAGAAAATAAATCTAAGGTAACCAAAAATGTACCTCTAACTATTGAGGGTCTGAGAACCTACTCCTGCTGGGTCTTCTCCAGCACAAAATCTTGACATGTCCCACAGCCCTGTGAAGCTGTCTATGATCCTTGAGCTGATCCACCCTACGGTTGTCGAAAACCCTATGTCTGACCACTATGGACACAACCTCTACCTCGACCTGAATAGCTAGATGAACTCCAATTCCCTGACTGATGAGAAACTGGTGGTCCTTCTCCTGAATGTGGAGTCATAACAGAACCCCTATCACCAGTTGCTGGTGAGAAAAACTGACAGAAACGTTGAAGATGACCCACCTTCCTGCAATATCAACACTCAAATGGGTCTCTAGGGAAATGTAGCCTCTTATAACCACTCTTTCTACACTAGTAGCATACCACCTGGATACCTGAAGGAGTATCTCGCCTACTTGGATCTCCGCATGTAGACTTCATGCGATGATTCCTACTATAAGATGGAGGAATACCAACTCCATATGTCGAGCCTCCTTAGCTCACAGCTCCAAAATCCCTCAGGTTACACTCTGTGATCAGTGCCTAGTTGACTATAAAAGTTGTGGAAGTCAACCTGAAGATGTTCACCTGAGATCGGATGTCATGTCTAAGACCATACTTAAACTTCCTTGTTAGAAATAACTCATCATCCCCTAGAATGGGTGTGAAGCACTGCAGATCTGTGAAGCAAGAATAATTATCCATGATTGAGAGTATACCCTGCTCTAAACTCATGAACTCTCAGGCTTGGTCGACCCTCAAAGTATCTGGGTAAAAGTAGTCATAGAAGGTCCGCTGGAATTCATCCCAAGCCATAACTAGTTGGCATCTTGGCAGGGATATAACATCCCACCATATCTTGGAAAATATCAAAGCATGTATGTAGATATATTCACCCTCCTCTCTAGAGTTGCCTCCAGATGCTGAAATATAGATAGCATGGCTTCTAACAATGACTCTACAGCCTGAGTTCCTCTATACCCTAAGAAAGTGGGAGGATGTTATTGTGGAAAACCCATGTCAACTCTACCATAGACAGGGTAGGATACAGTTCTCCCTATGAGGTCTGCATAAATCTCATGAAGCCTTCTCGTAACTATTCATCGGCATATGTATCTGGAATGAAGGTTGGTTCCAAGACTGGCATGACGGGAGGATCTGCTGGTAGTCCCTGATCTATCATGTCTGGTGTCTAATTGTTTCCTTGTATCTGGAATACAACCGAAGGACGTCTCAGTGGTAAGACTCTGCAAGGTCAAGCACACACCTTAGTTCAATATTATCAAGGACTGAAACTTAGAAGTGCATGAAAGGAATAGGAGAAAGAAAAAATTCAAGTTTTTTCCATCAAAACATGGATACACGGTGTGTATGACCCCTACATGTCATGTTCCCTTAATCCTTTACATGGGCGTGTACTTCTTCCAACCCTGGTCATGTAACACCCCATACACATAGAGTGTTATCCTTTTACACGGCATGTACTTGAATATTTTCCCCTACTTGAGTTCCTCTACACGGCTAAACCACACCATTCTATTAGAAAAAACTACATGGCGTGTTTATTCCAGACACAGCATGTACTATAAGGATTTCACCGACCTGTGTCATTAGTCACATAGTCAGATACATGGTCTCTACAACACAGTGTGTTTTCCTAAGACACGGCGTGTACCACTTAAGTTTTAACCACCTGTGTCATTAGTCTCACAACTGGATACACGGTTCTTACAACACTGCATGTACTCCAAGTACATGGTGTGCGCCACCAAACATTTCCCAACCCCATGTCTCTGCCCACATAGCCAGTCACATGGTTAAGGACTACACAGTGTGTACATATAGTACACGGCGTGTACTTAAGAAAATTTTTTCCTTCCTGAGCAAAAGGATACATGGAATGTATTCATCATTACACACCGTGTATTCTAGATTTTTTCGGACATTAAGCCTCAGAAACTACTTTATAACCCCATAAAAACACTAAAAAAACATTTGTGCCAAATTATGATCCGTGGGGGGCATACTCCCCATGAATCAAAGTTTGGAATCATATTCATGTATATCACAAAGTATAACAGTGCAATTAATCACATGATCCACCAAATCCTGATCCAAGAGGTCCCATAACACCTCAGGGGACAAAGTTTGGATCACATTTGAAATAAACTTTACATATTATAAATACCTTATCAAATAGTAGTTATTCTATCATGGAATCTATCACAATAGCATTCATACCTAGCACAACATCTATCACAACAACATACAATTAGGAATGCACCCAAAATTTCATGACAACAATGCATGACATGTGATCTCTAGAAAGTGCATATATGATGTATGAGATGGAATACCCTCATCTCATCGGGTTGAAATTGAAATAAAACCTCAATAACATCAACGATAATAGCACAAAACATGTTAATCACCCAATGGTGAAATCAAATCAACTGTAATAATTGAAAAACTAGAAAATTGCAATAATCAAGGCATATTGGCTTTTCCCTATACACAGGTTAGATACTCCTGGGAATAGCTTATTTCCAACTACCTATTCCTTTCTATACCTACCTATAGGCTCCAAAAATTAAGTCAATGAAGAAAATAATCCTCTGATACCACTTTTTAATGTCTCAGTTCCGGGTGCCGCCCAAAGGTACCCCGTACCCGGTTAGTAACACGGCCTCAAGCGCATTTCCCAGAATGCCAGAGGTTTCCGACTAGCAGTAAAGGACTTGGGTGTGATAGTGGGAAAACTATGACCTTATTGGTAGAGTAACATAGAGTAATAACAATAATATTCAACAGTGGAAGCAGTAATACCATAAAATAAGAAAACAGCGGAAGACTGAAAGTAAATAAACAACTAGATCACATATATAAATGATGCATGTCACATATGTCTAGGAAAGCATCCAAACATGTCACAATATTGTAAATACGGTACTAAACCAAATTAAAAATAAAAAAATTAAACTCCAGCAGCATCGCAAGCCTCAGCATGGTACCATGCTCTCCAGGTCCACAACCATCAAGTACCTAAAGTAGAAGAGTGCTTTCCCTTATCTATATCTGCAAACATATAATCTTTTTGGGCCCAAAATCATGACCCAAATAGGGTGTGAGATGAATCCTAGTAGAAAATCACCCAAAGATCTATCCCTAACTGTTAGTGAATATATATAGTAGGAAAATTTCAAAATGAAGTAATAAACAAGGAAGTACTCAAAAGTAAACAGTCCTACAGTTGAAAATCAATCCATTTACATTTATTAATTATTCAAACAATAATTCACAAGAAACACTTTGGGAAATTTCTCACAATCTAACCCCTCTATTTTCAAAAAGACAAAGACTCTCTGGAACTCATCATCAATTCCTCCTGTGGTTTTTTAATGATAACTACGAACTCTCTAAGGAAGCAATCAACATCCATTCCCCCTGTGGTCTCATAATTTTATACTATATACACTATGAGGGCACACTCACCATCCATCCCCCATATGGTCTCACAACGTAAAAAGTATAACATACACTCTGGTAAAGCCCTCAACGTCAATTCCCTCTATGTTCTAACTACACTAGGTTCTCACAGCCCTGTGTAATACAATTGTGCACAAACAGTATCCATTAGCCAAAGTAATCTCATCTACTACAAAGCTAAGCATCTATAATGCATATCACAAGAATTTCATATAATATCAACTCCATCCTAATAGTACTAGTCATGGAAACAAAATAGCCTAACAGGTAATTCTTGACCCAGCGACCAATATCAAACACACATGGAAAAAACAAATCCATAAACAAGGTAATAAACATAAATCATAATTAAACCTCTTTATCAAGAAAAAAAACATATCAGGCATCAAACAAGGTTAAATCTCCAAAACACGCAATACCCTAAAATAGGGTATTCGACAATTTTTGTGCATATAATCCAAAGAAAACTACGTGAAGGCACAAACCACCTAGCTCAACGTTGTAAGATCTATATAGTTGAAACTCAGCCTTTTAATCAACCTAAAATGATTTAGATCTACAAAAATGTTAAAAATTCTCAACCTTTAATATATCATGAAAGAATAGAAATTAATAGAAGACGCTCTAGAAGAAGGAAGAACTCACCGAGGAGATTCCAACGCAACTGAAGGTGTTTGATTCAGAGAACAAACAACAGATCAGAGGCTTAGAGAAGAATCATCACTCCCGGTTGCTCTTGGATGAGATGAGGTTCAAAGAAGACAATTCTGGGAATTAGATATGACCCCGGTTTGATTTAACAAATAAAAAAGGAAAGTGCATGGCATGTTCATTTAATGTACACGTCATGTACATACCTTAACTGCCCCCACTTTAGGCAGTCTCTAGGTCACCTCACACGGCCATGTACTCGACCATTACACAGCCAGTACACGACTACCCATGGAAACTGGGTACATGGCGTGTACTTATGAATTTTCCAAATTCTCCCCTTTTTCTCAAAAACACATGAAATAAATATCCATACCTGAAATGAAGATTCAGGTTCTTACAAATCACCTGAGTTTCACTATCTCCTGTTGTTATAGGGTCCCCATCATGGGATCAAAGTAGGATACAAAATTTTTCAAGTGTTGCTCCAGGACTCTAGAGCCATTGAAAATTAGAAATATAGGATTCCCAAAGTTCGTTGGAGGAAGAGTCGAATCAACCCAATCAAGGTAAGGCTTCTTATCTGGTTGTATTAGTGCATTTCATTCCTCCATAGAAACTAATCAATCCATTAGAAACTAGATGGTATTCATAATCTCTTGAGGAATGTTTGGATGGGCAGGATCTTGAATAGGAGAAGTAGCCGGTAGGGCCATATATGGAGAAACCACTAGTATCTGTCATGAGTAACCTATAGGGATAGGTTGGTAAGGATGAACCTGACCCATTATAGTTGTGAACCCAATATATGGAACTCCCGATATACTACTTTGGGATACAATTATATTTGTGGTTGGTATCCCACATTGTGTGGATGTTTCATATTCACTTCAATAATTGCAGTGAACCCTTTTTTTGAGGTGCGCTAGCTAGGAGTGTGAGGTAAGGATATTCCTATAGAACATATCCAGTAGGAAGGATTATTTTGAGTGGTTCTACAATGAGTCACCTCAATTATTTCATCTCTTTCTCTTGTTGAGAAAATCTTTCCTCAAGTGTGAGGGTCCAACCTTTTCAGAGAGTAGGTGAGGTGAAAACTTACCTTTTCCCTTTTCTTTATTGGATTCTCTCTAAGTAGGTAGTGGTAGAGTGGCTAAGGGAATGGTCAAATTCAAGAAAGCCTTTGGTTTTAGTTATACTCACCTCCTTCAATTGTTTCAGTTTGTACCGTTTTGTGAACCAAAACATCCTCATTTTCCTCCTCTTCTCTCTCTGTACTAGCCTTATGTTCTAAAACATCTCTAGGGGTGGTATTAATGATGTTAACTGATATGTAATGCATCACAAACATTTCACCAGTGTCTTTATAAGATTTTCTTTTTCCACACCCTCCATGAAGCATTGACCTCTCTTTCTCTAATTCTATGGGATCCACTTATAGGATGTTAATACAAAGGGAATATACATACAATTAATTCATGCACATTCCAAAAGAGGATATTGAATCATGAAATAAGACAAATTAAGAGGATTAATTCTTCAACATTTCCCCTAATTGGGAGAAGACTAACATACGCTGAGGATGAGGTTATTAAGGTGAAAAATCCCCCATTCAGGAGGGTTGGGATTGTTCCCATTCCACTTTCACAACTCTTCAGTTCTGATTTTCTGGCCTCAAAGGTGGTTCTAAAAAATCCCCTATTCTTGAAGGTTGGGGTTTCTTATGAATTATCATGTATGCTACTACCATGGATTCCCTTATTATTTTACAGAGTTTTGTAAGAACATGGAATGGGTGAATCATTTGGTATGCACCTAAATCACCCACTTCCGAATATCATTGTTCTATTTTTGATATATGTGCTATATGAAGAATAAATTCCCCTAAGTAGGAAATTTCTTAATATTTTATGGCTTACTCTTTTCTGTCCTGGCATTAGTGAGAGTCAGTCAGGGCCTATTTTTTGAGATCATATCATCGATCGTGAACATAGTATATTTTTTGGAGCCATATTAACACTCCATGTTCACCCCATCCTCTGATATAAATATCAAATGGGTAATCTTTGATTGGATTTCATAATCTTTTTACTACGTTGAGGCATTCACATTGAAGGGCTCCTTACTATTTCTTAAACTTTTGATATTGTGTAACTAGGATAGCCGCTAAGTCAATTTTTCATTTCATCCCTTTCATTACCTTAACATGACTCTGATACACATTGTAGGGTAATACTTTCTCTCTCAAGTGATAAATATTTTTCCATATATTGAGGTGGATTTCATGTATACAATATTCTAACAATACCTTAGGAATACTATATTGATGGGTGGGTAAAGGAAAGAATGTGACTGGAATGTCATCTTTATTCAGTTTTTTCCTCATGTTCAACACTTCATCTTCATCTTTTTTTATAGGATCCTTAACCTAGTCTAATCAAAGTGGACACTTTCCTTCCAATTTATCATAAGCAATGATATTAGTGGGGACTTCTTCTATTAAATTGGAAAACAGACAATCTGAGGGTGATTTAGAAAGTGATTTTCACCTTGGGTTATCTTCCAACTAAGAAAATATTTCTCTTATCAATGATAAGTCATCATGCATGACTATCCTTGTTTTCCTAAGTGCCTCTCAGGAGGAGGGATTTCTCATCACTACATCACCAAGGGGTGGACCCTATTGATGAAGTGAAATGATACTATGGAGAGAAATTTCACAGTGAATCCCATAATTGGGGGGACTAACTTGGTAGATTACAGCAAGAGGGATACCCCATTACTCTTTGATATTATGTCCACATAAAGGGTTCTCATGACTCTCATTAGAAGATAGGCTCTCGAGATCAATCAAAATATGGACATGAAGCAAGCCTTCATGATGAAGTATCCTGGGAGGACCTTTATAGTTACTAATACTCCTCCTATAATTTGGTAATATGATAGTTGGATCCTAATCTTCCATAGATAAACATATGATGTCTTTAAGAAATTCATCATTTATTATAGAATGATCACAGATCATCTCCTCATTTTCTAGTCATCTTTGGTGAGGCTTCTTTTGTATACCTTCCTTCGAGTGATTAAGGCCACTTTCTGGGGGAAGTGGTTTTTAGGTATAGAATATTTCTTGATTAGATCCCATGTTGCCACTAGAATTTTCTAATAGGCTTATGGAATTTTGGTAGATATTTATTCCTACCTTGGAGTGACCATTGGAATTGGATGATTACCTCCTATTGGAATAGGTGTATGTTCTTGATCCAGTTGTTCGTATATCAAAGGGGAGTTTCCCCATGAAACTCCTAGATATGAGAAAAGTTATGTGTCTACTCCAGGATGACATGCTGGTGAGCCACCCCATTTGTGGGGATGGAGCTGTGTTTCCATCCCTCTATCACTACTATCATCACCATTATGATGTCATAGAAGGTCTGTAGGATGTGGGTAGGGATTTTCGTCTACCAAATCACCATTCTCAGGATATGAATGGCGACTTCAGTAATTAGAATGGGAATATATTACCTTTTTGTATATAGAGTAGGGATATCTACCTTCTATTTTCCTCCTTTTACTTCCAGTGGATACTGACAATACTCATGTGGGGGGGAAGAGATTTGGGTCTACCCCCTATTAGTCACCAGGAATTTTTTACTCACTTCTCTAGGTACTAACAGATGAGGCTTCTAGCAGTCTTGATAGGTATAGGTAGGTGTGTTAAGCTGCTTGTGGTTTTCCACTGAATTCAACCAATGTGCTTCTTCATATATTTCCATACAAATTTATTATTATTCTTGGTTGGTATGGTAAGTTGTATGTTCCTACTCACTGTGTGCCACCAAATTTGAATGGTCTGCTTCCTTGGATGCTATTAGGTGATTCTACTAGCTAGATGAATTAGGTTGGGTGGGTGTATGTTCTTGCTCACTTTTTTCCACCATATTAGGTTGGTAGGCTTCTTTGGAGGGGGTATAGGTGTTTTCCTACTCCCTATTGACCATTTCACATCCCTGATGGGCTATCTTGCATGCCCAGTTCTAGATGACCTAGGACAAACTGGTGAGGATGGAACCCTCATCATGTTGAGGGTTCACTACCATGCAGTGTTGGTGACGGTGACTACTAGTAGGAACCATTTGGAAGGACCACCGTGTCTTTTATACAAGGCCTTTTATGGCCTCTTGATCCACCTTCCTGATATAAGGGAGGGACTTGTTATTGATTTTAGGGGATAAGCTCCAAAAACGATTGAAGATGGTGATAAGTGTTGTATTATTATGAACCATCGAACATCATTTATTAGATGATTGATGGGGATTTTTGATCTAGAGGGACTATCAGGAAACCTCTAGGGTCAGGATTGTACCATTATAGTAATACTCTTGGACCATTGCATTCGAGACCCAACATTAAAGATGTTGGGTTTTTGACAGCATCCTCTTCTTGGATGAAGAACCGACATGAATGGTAGTTGGGGAATGAATCTATGTGAGTTGGTATAATGCCAATTTGATTAAAGGTAGATCATATTATAAGATCATGGACATAGATAAAAAATAAAAATAAGAAAACCCCATCAAAGCAACACCTCATTAAATGAATACATGAATGGTTGATTTTCTTTCCTGGACCTTTTTTATTTTTAAAAATGAAATGGGCCTGATAGGTGGGTCAAATTATCATCTTGGTTATGGATTAATGTTGGGTTCACCATTTTTTATTCTAATGAAAACCATTCACCCAATGATTAATTACTGGGGGTTGATTTTTTTGAAATCATTCACATTGGGATCACTATTTTAGAATGGATTCCAACAGGATTTGTTGATGGAGCTGAAAACGACCACTTGTTCTATATCCATGAGAGTCCTACATTATAAAGACAGTTTCTCATTGAGAATTTTGTCTAATGATACTTAATAATCACATTAGTCGAGAGGATGGGAGGTTAGGCTCATCACACCCTTTTAGGGTGAATTGTTTCCTACTCTGGGGCTCTCTTATAGATTTAAGATATGTTTTCGAATCCTTCATTAATTCCCAAGTATGATGTGGATCGCCCTTAAATTAACAATCGATTATTATCATATATGTAATTCAAAATCATCTATATTTATATGATATTCTTCCTTAATGGTGATATCTATATGTATTTGGGGTTATCCATTAATGGTATCCTCTTATGTACTGATTAGAGATTCTTTGTTCATTATAACGATGATGTTGGTTTTCATCCACATAGTAGGGCACTCTAGAGTATATCACCATCTAGGGATATGGGAGTTGTTTTGAAATCGATATTGGACCCATGAAATGTGATTACTATGTATCCTTGTGAAAGGAATTAGAAACCACATAGTTCAGTTCCACTTAGCAGGTCACATCATACCTTTTAAGGTCATGTGATAAGGACCAAACCATGTAGTTTACCATCATGAAGAAAGAAAATCTATGTGGAAGGGTGACTAGTCAAAATTTGGTGTGGGACATATTTTGAAGTGGTTCAAGGAACCTGGAAGGGATATGGATTCCTAGGTTGAATAACAATATACTAGGAATGTAGCCTAGAGAGAATTAGTGTTGGTTTGGGTGTTCGGTTTGGACCTCAAGGAGGCTTCCTATGTATTCCATTTGGATGGGAATCAAATACCATATAGTTCATTTGTGAGGACCCATTCCTATAGAGGCTCTCTAAATTTTTTTCTTGAATGGGATTATATCCATTTTAGAGGATTAAGTTGGGGATTACTTCTAAAGAGGGTTCCCTGGTGTTTTGATAGATTTGGTTAGTTTGTTTGGGGATTACTCCTAAGGCAGATGTCCATGTTTATATAGTTTGGTTGGGGCTTAAACCAAAGGGGTATGCCCATTTTTGAAATTTTAGGGTTTATACCAAGTAGGAGGCCCATTTTTTGGGATTGTTTGGATATCATAATCACCACCAACCTCTAATCCCACATGATTCATGCTTTGTGTGAGAAACAAAAGGAAGTATTAAATCTATATAAACCAAAAAAACTTCTTTTTCTCTATGGTTGGATACATGGCCTTGAGAAACCATGCCTATGGATAGAGGCCCTCTAAAAAAGGAGATTGGAATATCTGAAATATGATTCTTTTCCAAAAAATGCATTTGACTATATAGATGTTTTTATCATGGATAGCCTATAATCCCAAATGATTCATGATGAGTCATGATTGAATGTGGGAAACAATAGGAAGTGGAATATTTGGAAAACCACATGATCCTTCTACCATAGGTGGAAGGGGTCATGGCGATAGGATAAGGAGGAAGAGATGAAATGGGAGGGGTCCTGCAAGAAAGACTAGGGGATTAATCCAAGAAGGATTCCATAAAATTGGTTCTGAGAGGAGGATATCATTACCTATATAAGAGAAAGGAAATCATGATCCCATCCCTCCCCACATGAAAATGGAGGTCCCTGGTCTTAGAGATGGATATTGAAGGACATGGTCCTAACCCTAGTATCTGAGACTAGGATTTCCCTGATAGTGCCCCCAGGGTTGGGGTCTTCGTGACCAAGGGAATGAATAATCATGTTCACCATAATGATCCTACCCATCAGGTAGTAAAAGTGTAGGAAACCTATGACTAAAGTAATGAATACCCAAATGGGAGACACAATGGGGTTCCTCTTTACATGGTTTTGCAAGTTTGTATCCTTTAGTGAAGGTTTCAATTTAGTCCCTCTCTTACAAGGGAGATAAAGGAAGAGAGGACCTACCATTAGTGTCTTATAAGATGGCTTGAGAATTGTCTCATGTAGGGTAGAGGTTGGATGAGCCAAGGGGGGTATCGCGCAAGGTGGTCCTACATGGAATGGAAGCTTTGCGTGAGTAGACCGGCGCAATTTGAAGGCATTTTGAGAGATGGACCACCTAGGAAACAACAATTAGGTGAGGCTTTTCTCAAGTCTTCAAGGGTTTCCTCAAGTGTTCCTAGAATTATCACATGAAAATCCCTAGTTAGGGAAGGAGACCTTGTGCTAGTGTACTTAAACCATGGTGGAAAGGGATCCTCGCATATGTGTTATGTATTTTAGACTCTAGGAGGAATTTGGTTCCACTACCCCCCCCCCCCAATTACCTCTTATTCAGGTTTTAGAGGGATACATAAAAGGTTTATGAGGTCCTATGAAAAGGAATAGGGAGAGTATAGAATCGTGAGTTCTTTAGGATTTTTGTCCCATAAAAATGAAGAGCCCCATGGTCCAATTTATAGGAAAATATAGGACCCTGGATGAAGGGTCTATCTCGTGTAGGTCTATCGCATAGGCTGATGTGTAGGTTCATCATGTAGGCTGATGTAAAGAGCCATCATGTAGGCCCATGTACAAGTACCATGTGCACCGATACTATTCTGTGAGACCTGCATGAAGGGGCTTAGAAAAAGTTACAATCCTTGGCTTTATTTAGTTCTATTATTTTATTCTTCTTGAGGTATTTTTATTTAACACCTTTTCATCCATGTGAGAAAACGGAGTGTCAATAGAAATACACACTCACTAACTTTGTCATGAGTTTTAGTAAAACTCCAATTTTATATGATAACACAAGTTCCAACTCTATAAGTAAAAACACAAAACATCATTCATGAGAAAAATACACACACACACACACACACACACACATATATATATATATATAAGACATCATTTCCTTTAGGATCACACACAAAAATGAGATATTGTTTTATAATTCATCAGAACACAAGAACAACTTGCTGGTATTTTTAAAAACCCCCTTAGTTCTGATAGATTTGAATATATTAAACAGAAGCTAGGAATGATCTATAATAAATGATCATTCATATATACTTCTTGTTTACTAATCTCCTTATATTAATTAACTCCTTTTCAAAGTGGGGTATATATTTCGTAGTTTACTAAAAAAAAGTTTTACTAAAATCTTTCATTTTTTTAAATTCCTTGGATTTGATAAAAACTTTGATTTTACAAAAACTATAGTTTTTATAAATACTTTTGTTTCTATAAAATTTTATTATTTCTAAAAAGTTTCATTTTTATAAAAACTTTTTTCCTAAAAACCAAGAAGAACAGTTACCAAATAGACCTTATCATAGAAAGTTACAATTTTACTCTAAGAAGGTAGATTTTAGTCTTTAATTTTTACTATCTTTTGATGAAAATATTCTATTGTTGTTTACATATTATAAAATTCCAAAACTATTTTAAAAATCTTAAGTCTTATTTTCCAGAAAAAATTTGTGTTTGATAAAAAAATTCTATAAAAACCATTAAGAGTTTAGAAATATTATTTAAATATTTTGAGGATAATTTTTGATATATGGGTCAAGTTATGGGATTTGATATAAGATTTCAAATCTTTAGAATTCGAATTGTCACCCTCAAGCCTATAAATATGTTAGTGGGTCGCCACATCCCACATAATTTTATTAGACGGACAATGACTTTCAGCCCTTAAATTCTCTATCAGCCTGATATTTTTTATTTCATCTGATCTAAATTTTCTTTATCTGATCAAATCTCCTTAGTCAATTTAGTTTTTTCAAAATTTCTCTACCAAAGAAATTATAAATAGGGAAGTTTTCAATGATAGGTTGATTGAGAAAAAGTGGTATGATAAGATTGATTATTTCTTGAAATATGTTATTAGATTTCAATGTTGGTAAAATATTTTCATTGAAATGTAATATTTTGATATTTATTATCTGATTATAGTAAATGAATTTTACTCAACAATTGTGTTTAGTGTGGAAGAATATATGCTAGAAATTATTTTTAATCTTTTTTATGAGAGTTACAAGTTAGATATTCAACAGGTTTCAGATATTTTAGAAGTACCATTGGATGAGTAATCATATCATATAACTCATAATCTTCTAGAAAATATTGGTTTATTTGAAAAAACCAAGGTTGGAACTTCATTATTTCCTACATATGAGAAGTTAAGAAAATTGTATCATTTGAAACTTAATTCTAAATTTGTTTCTTATGGATGCAAGGTTATCTAATTACAAGGATCTAGATATACCTTGAAGGTTTTAGATATCTTTTTTTAGACTTCCTAATGAATATGAAAAAATTTAACATAGTGAATTTTGTTTTATTTTTAATTGATGATATTAAGAAAAGTGATATAAAGTTGAGAATTTTGTAGTTTTCCTATTTTATCAATAATATATTGATAAAATTTATGTTTGTGATGAAGATCAAAAATTAGGTTATTGTGATGATAGAAAAATTATCATTAATAAGTGACAGGAAAACTTCAAGAATTAAGATAGTATTTGTGTCATATCTGAAGAAATTTATATACAAATCAAACAAAGTATCATTTGATTATGAAGTTCCCTAGTTAAAGTAAAAGGTATAATAGAAGAGGAAAGTTGTCTCATGACCTCCCAGGTCAAAGATGAAAGTTAAATTTATACCTGATGAGGCATATTAAGAGTTGATGAAATGAAAAGAAGAGAATATTATTAGAGATATGGAATTTAGATTTGATAATACATAGGTTTTATCTATAAAATATAAAATAGAAGAAGTTTTGAAATCAGAATAAAATAATAGAAAACATAATAATAGATATTATGTATCAAAATTTATTGAAATATTTATAAAGGGGGTTGAAAAAGCTCATGGAAATCTTCAAACTACTGAAGAGAAAGGTTAAAGAGTACTTTAAATTTCCCCTTTTCTATTGTAAAACTGGTCTACGCTTGTCGCTGATTGAAGTTATATGCGTCCCAAATTAATTACCCGTTCTTAGAACTTTAGTATAGCATAAGTTCGGGGTCGATCCACAGGGAACCGTGGCGTGCATGAATTTAATTGAGTTAATACTTAATTAGGTGAAGTATGAAAAATTTAGAAACGATTGGGTTGATTTTTGGGTTTTGATTGAAACTAAACTGATTTACTTTGAAGGATGGATATAGTTCGAAAGAAAACAACGAGTAAATTTAAAGGGTTCTTAGAAATGGAAAGAAAAGACATGTCGGGGATGTGGTGAATAAGGATTTCTTATGTAGATTGCTTAAATGGTTGTGTTGTTCATAATAATTCAATCATTCAGGATTTCATTTTGTTACAAGAATTCCTTGGTCCGGTTCCTCTTGTTTGGAATTAGAGTAGTTGACTCCTTAGTCCGGTAGTCAATGTCCTTAATTCTTTATTACGTCCAGTCCATTACTTGAATCAGTGAAAACCTTCCAATGGTCATGGATGTTTTCACCGTTACTTTTCTTTTGTATCGCTGAGAATCCTTACCTTGGTCTAGCTAAGAATTATCAGTTATATTAGACAGTGGTTTAAGAAGAGTAAGATGAATTACAACGATTCAAACACAACTATATAAAAAAATATACAAATTATGATCCCATAATCCACATCCCCAACACGAGGGGTTTAGTTACACATAGAATTTAGGATAGAAACGATATATGTGATACCTGACGGATTCATCGTGTAGGCGTTGAGGTAGAGTATCGGAAGGTGGAATGTCGGAGTGACGACAGTAGATTTGGGAATGGTGATAGCAGAGCTTCTCTTTCCTTTCAATGGTTCTGAACTCTCCAAATCCGTAGGCCAAGGCCTCATTTTATAGAAAAATAAAGTACACGGCATGTATAGAAAGTACATGTCGTGTACTTTTCGTCAACGCGTTTTGGCGCCATTTTCTCCGCTGGCAGGTGGCCGAGCATGCCTTTTTTGACTTTTGAACACGGCGTCACCTACAAGTTGAGTGTACACGATGTGTAGCACCATCACACACGGCGTGTCTTCATTAACGGACACATGGTCGTGTGGACTTTTCTTCGGCAACCACCACTTCTAGAAAGTAGTACACGACGTGTAGCTCCACCACACATGGAATGTATCTTATGCCTGGTGACATGGGCGTGTACTCCCTCCTTTGGTCCGTGTCCCTTCCTAGATGTACACGACGTGTATAAAAGTACACGCCGTGTAGTTTCAAAATTTTCACATGCATCCCTTGATTCGTGTATTTATCCAGAAAGCTCCTGAAAGTAAACAGAATCACCAAAATCAAAACATATGTTCATAAAACAACAGATATTTGATGAAAACATGTTTTTATCTTCAATTATATATATGGAAAATGTATACAAAAATTGGGTGCATCAAATTCTACCACACTTAGTCTTTTTCTTGCCCTCAAGAAAAATCTCAACATCTAATTAAGAGAGCCTATACTTTAAAAGGAAGTCATTTAATTAATCAAACGTATAACTGATAAATTTATTGAGGAAAAATTCTAAAAGGCACAAACAAATTAAATTCTTAAGATATTAAAATCATGCCTCATATATAATGTAATTAACTACTTTCATCCTCTTTCAACACATTGTTCAACCTTTCAAAAATAAGCATGCCACTTGATGATTTACCTTACCAGTTACACTCCACACTCAATATGTTTTTAATCGAAGTTATGCTCAATCCAAGGCATATACATTCTATCCATAGGTTTGCAAGATATCTTGTTCTCTACTTCAGAAAATTTGAATTACAAAAATCATGAGGGCTTTATCAATAAGGTTCAGATTTTTCTGTGGCTAAGGGTTGGTAGGTTCAGATGTGAAAATAAATTCTGAGGTTTTGAAAAAGGATGGCTAATTCCTTTAAACAACATTTCATGATATACAAAGTAAAGATCACTAAAAATACATCCTTCAAAAGCTCAGTCAAATGATTTTGTAATCGTCACCAACTTCCTTAGGTAAGTAGGGTTTATGGGAAAATAATCATAAGGTCCCCTTGTTGTTTGTTTGTTGTTGTTGTTTTTTTTAACAAAAAAACACAACTACATCCCTTATGAATACAATGAGTACATGTTTGGAACCCATTCTTTCCCAAATAATCAAGAGGCACTCCCCCACACTTTATTTCATAGCTGTACAAAAATATGCCATGTATTTCCAACTCCCTCTTTAAATCTTAAATGAATAATCATGCAAAGTTTAAAAAGAAATAGGGTAGGAAGGGAAATAGGCTTGTAATGTGGCTTCCTATAAAGGATGTTCATGGCTTAAATGGGATTAACGAAGATTAAATGTAGGGTAGGTCTCAAGATAAAGGGGTTGAAACAATATAATGCCTCAATCATGTTAAAGTAATTCAAAAATTTCTTCATGTTTCTAAAAGAAAAACTTGCAAATTCTGGTAGTGATGCATATCCTAAGAATCTCTCAAGAAAGAGGGTATTAGAAAAGAAATAAAAAAAATGGTTTAGAATACCTCTTAGGAGTGGAAAATAATAAAGGGACAATCAGGTCATGACATGCATATAAATGATTAGCCTAATTAATTTAATTTAATCAAGGATGAAAGGTTGCAATTGAAACTGTATCAGCAATCATTTTAAAATACTTAAAAACTAAAAAGCATGTAACCTTTCCAAGATTTCCTATTGATAACTCTAACATTTATAAGACTGATTAACCAAAATTGCTTTATATTTTCAAATATAGAGTCTAATAATGATGTCTCCTAGGTTAGTTTAAGGTAAAAGACTAAGGTGAAAGATATAGATGCTCCCCCAAACTTAGTACCGCACATGGCCCACCAAGTGAAACACCAAGGTAAAGGGTGGGAAACAGGAAGAAAATGGGGGACAAAATGAGGGAAAGCAATGGAAAAAGTAAATCCAAAAATAAATAAAATAGAAATGGAAAAATACTCCCCTCGTGAAAAGTGATGCCCAAGGAGCTCCATGCCCGTACCTGTGACTGTCGAGAAAAAAGAAAACTACAAACATGCATAACATCACAGCACAGAAAATGACAGAAGAGATATATAAGATAAAGGAAAATGTCACTATCATGGGGTCGCCTCAGGGGAGGCATCATCCTGTATAGAATCGGCCGGTAGAGAGGGCACAGGAAGCGTGGAAGGGTGAGGCTCTGACTCGGTGTCGGGAAGGGTAGCTGAAGAAGTAGGAGCCGCAGGTGCTAGACTCGGGATCGGAAGATCAGCAGAAGGCCCTAGCCCGGCAGAAGTGGCAGCAGCAGAGCTCACCGTAGATATCAGAACAGAATCAGTGGCCGGCGTAGGAGACGGCGGTGGAGCAGCAGCAGAAGGGCCAGGAACGGAGGCAGAGGCTAGTGGCTGAGGCATTGGAACACCAAGATGCTGAGAAATATGCACGAACAAATGCTCTATCCGGTCCTGGAGTCCATCCAGACGAATCAAATGGCGTGCTATGGTATCCTGGCGGCTGATAATACGGGCTAACTTCTTCTCTATCGTGGCTAGACGGAGGGAAATGGCCGGATCGACCGAGGGTGCGGGGGTAGGTGGGATGGGGGATGGGACAGAAGAAGTAAGGTCAGAAGAAGTGGGGTCAGTAGGAGGTGGGTGATGTGGAGAAGCTGGAGGGGGTGGGGAATGAGGTGCGGGGTCAGCAAGTGGCGGGGCTCGAGCATGAGCAAGGATGTAGGACCCCCTGCTTTCGGACCAATCCCATGAGAATGAGCATGAGGAAGTCCATCCGCTGGGGTGAACCTATCAAGTCATGATGTAATGAGGGCTCAAATACCCCCAAGTTTTGGGCAAGACGGGTGGTGTAAAACCCGCCGTTCAGGTTGCCCTGACAGCCGGTAAACATGGAGTGAAAATAGGAGGCGGTCATATAGGGGAGGTCTGTGTAGGCGTGCCGGATGACATAGGTAAGAAGCTCCATGTCACGGCTGGTCATGACCCCCATATACTCATGGAAGGGAAAAATGATGGCACTGAAGCACCGGTGGGTGAAGCGAAGGACAGGGTCGGCTATAAGAGTGCTCTTCTGGTAAGTGGGAGAGTATCAGTGGTCAGGCCCAGTGATCTCCTGCCACATGGAAATAAGGTCAGAGCGCTCTGGTCGGATCAAGTCATAAATGGGGGTGGTGTGATAGGATGGGGGTAGAATCCGCACACTCGGCCAAAATCTTTCATCGTCAGAGAAAAACGTCGGTCGCCTAGCCGAAATTGAACTAATGGCACCGCATCGCCAAGTGTCTCTCGGTAATCTGCTCCATCGAACTCAAAGGAGGCCGCAAACTCCAAAAATAAATCTCGGAACACAGGAGTGCTGACCTGGAAAATCTCGAGGAGTGTCGTGTGCTCGAGAAGTACCTCCAACTCCTCCCAAATACCGAGTCGCTGTGGAATGCTGCTGTCAAGGTACCGGCCACTCAATGGTATCGGCCGACGAGAGAAGCGTTGGATCCTGTCGTATGTGAGGTCAGTGACCGGGAATACCGTGCAGGGATAGGGAGCACCTGCAGGTCCCGGACCAGGTGCCGGTGCAGTAGTAGCATCTGGATCTGGAGGTGGATCCGCTGAAGAAGAAGGTGGCTTGGTGGAAGGGGTGCTCGAAGAGGGACCAGCTTCGGAGGATGATGGTACAGCGAAAGTGGCAGCTGGTGCAGCAGAAGGAGGACCCGCCTCATCTGATGGAGTGAGTGGCGGCAGAATGGCCAACGGAGGGAGCTCAAAGACCAGAGCGCCGGGGTTCTGCTGAGTAGGTGGTCGGAGTCGGATCCGATGATAGCTGGGCCCCTCTCCCTCAATGGCGGAGGCTGGCTGCTTCCCGTGTGAAGGATCACGATCTGCCATACCCTGAAATTGAAAGAAAAAGAAAACAAAATAAAAGAAAAATAAAAACAAAGAAAATGTGAGAAAACTTGAAAATAAAAGTACACGGCGTGTACTCCAGAGTACACGGCGTGTAGTCAGAAATGGAGAGTATCCCATGTTCTCTAGAAGGACGCGCCGAGGGTGGAAAGAGACCATGTAATAGGACACGATGTGTACCAAACATAGACATCATGTTTATATCAAGGTGCAGGTGGTCGTGTAATAAAAAGGACACGGCCATGTTTCTATCAGTTCAAAGAAAATAATACATGCCGTGTAAGTACAGGCCACGGCGTGTATTGCACATGAAGAACATGGCCGTGTAGAGGGGGAGACACGGGCCGGCTACAGATATAAAGGGCACGGCGTGTACCGGACATACACGTCATGTTCTGGAACATGGGGTGACAGGTCGTGTTATGCTCCATACATGAAGGGGCCCAAGGAAAAGGTATACACGGTGTGTACTGAACATACACATCGTGTACATTCAAATTTAGAAATATTTTGTGTGTGGACATGTACAAATGTACACGGCGTGTGTTCTTCATATCGTGGCCGTGTAGAGGCGGAATCCGAACAGTTGGATGATCCGATTAACACCCTAAACGATTCTAAAAACTTGAAATAGAGAGTGCAGAACGGCATACCTGGACTGAGGATCACAATGTGAGAAGAATCAGAAGGTGAAACGCCCCAAATTGACAGATCTGGCAAAGGGGGGTTCGGGTGGTGTTCAGGAGAAGAAATGGGAAGAGGGGAGGAAAGTGGGACGGCCGTGCGACACGGCCTCAAGCCGGGTACCCCACTTCTTATATAGTCGCGGTACACGGCGTGTAGTTTTGGTACACATCATGTATCCCAAAAAAAATTAATTAGCTTATATAAATAAATATAATTATTATAGTAAACTATATAATAATTATTATAAAAAATATATATCTACAAATTCTATTATACATAAACCTATACATGACGTATATCGGGAAATACACGCCGTGTATTTTAAAATAAGAAAAAATGTAGTACAACCTTTGGTCCGGTGTTTGGGGTGGGATTTGAACCGGTGATCGGCTGATTCGAACGGACACCCTCACCCACTAGAGAAAAGGTTGTTATGTTGTTCATATTTATTTTATATATATATTTATTCTATACGGCCTATACACAAGGAAATAAAGAAAAGCACGACGTGTGGTTTTTATTTAGGAAAGGATGGGGGTGAAGCGGGGAGATTAGCGCGATTCGAAACCGGGTCTTGTGAACCTGGTGCCGAGACTTTTCCAATCCGCCAACTTCACCCACATGTAATTTCTTATTTTTAAAATGATTTTCATTTATATTTGAAAAATCATGGTGCACATGGCGTAATCGGAGGGCACGTCATGTGGTTTTATTAAAAGAACAAATGATGGAAATAGGACTGTTGTCTGGATTCGAACCTGGGTCTTTTGAAACCAGATTACGATTTTAGCCAACCGGCCCATCCCCATCATGGGTTTTATTAAACACATTTACATATATATAGATTAAAAATACCACACACGTCATGTAATTAAAAGGAGGAACCTCGTGTCGAAGGTAGGTCAGGAGGATTCGAACCGAGGATGACTCTAATAAACTCCAGTGAATTTGTCATCGGCACCGACATCATCCCTGGTTAGTTATTTGTTATTCTATAGATTTATACTATTAAGTTTAAAAATTAAAAAGATAAGTGCACGCCTTGTATATAAGTGGGACACGACGTGTAACCTCTGGGTTGCCTCCCAGGAAGAGCCTTTGTTTTATGTCGTTGGCTCGACCTACTTACCTTACTTACCTGAGGAGTATAGTGTACAATGTTCCCACCATGTTATCTGTAGAATGGTAAGCTTTCAAGCGCTGCCTGTTTACCTTGAATGGTTGACCATCTTCTCCAGAAATTTCTACCTCTCTGTGATGGAATACCCGGATAACATGGAATGGTCCCGACCAGCATGACTTTAACTTCCCTAGAAATAAGCGAAGACGATAATTAAAGAGAAGTACCTGATCACCGGGTTGGAGAGATTTTTGTGATATCATACGGTCGTGAATGGATCTTGTCTTCTCTTTGTACAACTTGGCGTTCTCGTATGCCTCTAATCGGATCTCATCTAGTTCCGACAGTTGGAAATTCCATTTCTCGTCAGCTGCCTTTAGATCAAAATTCAGGGCTTTGATGGCCCAGTAGGCTTTGTGTTCCCATTCTACTGGAAAATGGAAGGGCTTTCCATAGACGAGGAAGAACAGGGACATTCCCAGTGGTGTTTTGAAAGCAGTCCGATATGCCCACAAGGCATCATCTAACTTGTTGGACCAGTCCTTCCATGAAGTGTTCACTGTTTTTTTTTTCAGGATCTGCTTGAGCTCACAATTGGAGAGCTCTACCTATCCACTGGACTGGGGATGATATGGTGTCCCCATCTGATGCTTTACTCCATACTTTGACAGTATTCCTCTCATCAGTGTGTTGTCGAAGTGGGTTCCTCTATCGCTGATCAGTACTCGTGGAACTCCAAACCTGCTAAAAATATTTTTCTTCAAGAAATTTATGACTACCTTGGCTGTGTCGTGAGCTGCAGCAGTAGATTCCACCCATTTGGAGACGTAGTCGATGCAGACCAGGATGTAAGTGTTCCCAAAAGATGAGGGAAAAGGACCAATGAAATCTATGCCCCAGACGTCAAAAATCTCGACCTCCAGCATGGGGTGCTAAGGCATCTCGGCTCTACGTCCCACATTACCTGTCCTCTAGAACCGATCGCAACAGGAAACAAAGGCTCGGGCATCTCTATGCATGGTGGGCCAGAAAAATCCAGACTGCATGATCTTAGCTATGGTATGGTCCTACCCATGATGTCCTCCTACTGGTGAGGCATGACAGAACTCCAGGACACCATGAACTTCATTCTCTGGGATGCAAAGACGAATCACTCCATCTGCACAGGATCATAATAGCATAGGATCCTCCCAGAAGTACCTTTTCACATCAGAGAAAAATATTTTCCTTTGCTGGAAGGAGAGTTCGGGGTGAACGACACCTGTAACCAGAAAATTAGCGATATTAGCATACCGTGGTCAAGGTGTTTCACTAATAGAAAAGAGGTGCTCATCAGGAAAATCCTCCCTTATCTCCTGATCTTCTTCCTTCTCCAAGTGAGGTAGCTCGAGGTGGGAGAGATGGTCTTCAATGAAGTTCTCACTCCCTTTCTTATCCCAGATCTCAAGATCAAATTCTTGTAGGAGGAGTACCCAGCGGATCAATTGGGGCTTCGCGTTTTTCTTTTTGAGTAGGTACTTTAGTTCTGCATGGTCAGTATAAATAATAACTTTAGACAACACTAAGTAAGAACGAAACCTGTCAAATGCAAAAACCACTGTGAGCATATCCTTTTCTATGGTGGTGTAGTTAATCTGTGCCTCATTGAATGTCATGCTGGCATAATAGATAGGCCGTAAAATCTGGTCAAGTCACTGGCCCAAGACTGCTCCCACTGCATAGTCGCTCGCATCGCACATCACCTCAAATTGTTCCTCCTAGTTGGGAGAAATCATAACTGGATCTTCCACAAGGCGCTGCTTTAGATGCTCAAAAGATCTGACACAATGGTCATAGAACTCAAATATGGCATCCTTGGTTAGAAGATTGGTGAGGGGTTGGGCTATTTTGGAGAAGTCGCGGACAAACCGCCTGTAAAATCCTGCATTCCCTAGGAAGCTGCGGATGGCGTGGACGGAAGTCGGTATTGGTAGTCGTGAAATGACTTCAATCTTCACCAGGTCAACCTCTATCCCCTTTGCTGAAATTATGTGGCCAAGGACTATGCCACTTTGCACCATGAAATGACACTTTTCCCAGTTCAAGACTAGGTTAGTGTGCTCACATCTTTCCAAAACAAGCTCTAGGTTCCATAAACAAATGGTAAATGATTTTCCATAAACGGAAAAATCATCCATGAATACCTCCAGGATTTGTTCCGCCATGTCATGGAAGATGGCCAGCATAGAGTGCTGGAAGGTGGAGGGGGCATTACACATGCCGAAAGACATCCTTCGATAAGCAAATGTTCCGTAGGGTCAAGTGAATGTTCTCTTTTCCTAATCCTCTAGAGCAATGGAGATTTGGTTTTAACCGGAAAACCCATCAAGGAAGCAATAGAAGTTGTGCCCTGATAGCCTCTCTAGCATTTGATCCATGAATGGAAAGGGGAATTGATCCTTTCTTGTTGCATCGTTTAACTTCCGGTAATCCACACAAACTCGTCAGCTTGTGATAGTGAGTGTAGGTATGAGCTCGTTCTTTTCATTTGAAATCACAGTGATACCCCCCTTTTTGGGTACCACTTGGAGAGGACTCACCCACGGACTATCTGAGATGGGATAGATGATGCCTGCATCCTATAATTTGATCACCTCCTTCTTTACAACTTCCTTCATGGGAGGATTCAAGCGCCGTTGTGGTTGCCAAGATTGCTTGGCACCCTCTTCAAGTAGCACCTTGTGAGTGCAAATGGTAGGGCTGATTCCCTTCAGATCAGCGACTGTCCACCCAATAGCATGCTTCTGCTGTTTGAGAACCTGCAGAAGTTCATCTTCCTGCTCCTGTGATAGTTCTGCATTAAGTATAACAGGCAAAGTTTGATTGGGTCCTAAATACCCATACTTGAGAGAAGATGGAAGAGGCTTCAGTTCGAGTTCAGGTGCCTTTAAAATTGAAGGCATAAGGGGATGCACCTTGTCCCATTCCAAACTATCAGGAACAATTTCGCGCTGCCAATAGTGGCCGCCCTGGCCTTCTATGAATTGCAAGTCTTCTGGCGCTTCTTCTAATAGAATATCTGGATCAGTTAAATTATTCAAAATAAAAGAACATACCAGTTCATCCACTTTGTCTCTAAAATGATTATCCATAGTGGACACTGCATAACAGTCCTCATGCTCTGACAAGGAAGCATGTTTGACGGATTTGAGGACGTTATAGGAAACTCTTTCATCACTTACCCAGAAAATCAACTCTCCTTGGTGCACATCGATCAGTACCTTCCCAGTTGCCAAGAAAGGCCTTCCAAGTATAAGAGGTGCTTCCTAGTCATCCCCCATGTCGAGGATGATGAAATCAGCAGGGATAATCAGCCTACCCACCTTGACCAGTACGTCCTCTAGTAGTCCCTTCGGGTGCTTGATGGATCAATCAACAAGTTGAAGGGCGATGCGGGTAGGCTTGAGCTCGTGGATTCCCAGCTTCTTGAAAACTCTGAGGGGCATGAGGTTCATGCTGGCCCCTAATTCACAGAGGTCCTTCCCAAACTCGTAGGATCCAATGGTACAAGGAATGGTGAAACTACCTGGATCTTGGAGTTTAGGAGGAATGGAATGTTGAACCACCGTGGAGCACTCCTTCATTAGTGCAATAACACCCAAATCCTCTATCTTCCTCGTATTCGAGAGGATTTCCTTCATGAATTTGGCATATGTTGGCATTTGTGTCAGGGCCTCCACAAATGGTATGTTGATATGTAGCTTCTTGAAAACATCCATGAATTTGCTGAATTGGTGGTCCAGCTTCCTCTACTTCAATCTTTCCGGAAAGGGTAAGGTAGGATTGAATGGTCGGATTACTTCCTTTTCTTTATTTTGTAAAGCCTCCTTCTACGGGATTTTGGATGAGGAGGGGTCAGTATTGGTACCTGTTTCTTCAAAAGTGGGTGTGGATTCACCTTGTTGTGCTGATTGGTTCTGGTGGAGCTTTTTCCCACTCCAGAGCATGATAGCATTGGCCTCCTCCCTTGGATTCTTTTCAGTGTTCCCCGGTAGTGTACCGGGCTGCCTCTCTAAGAGTTGATTTGCCATCTGGCCAATCTGATTCTCCAAGCCTCGAATCAAAGCTTCCTGATTCTAGAACTGAGTCTCAGTAGTAGATATGAATTTAGTCATCAGATCCTCTAACCTTGAGGTGTTCTCCTGCTGAGGTGGTTGTTGAGCCGGTAGAGGAGGTGGCTGTAGTGGCTGTTGTAGATGGGGGTTTTGATACCCTTGTTGCTGATAAGAACCCTGTTGGGGTTGTTGCAGCCTTTGGAAATGGTTCTGATATGGAGGTTGGTTGTAGTTGGGCGGTCGCTGGGGCGGAGGATTCTGCTGTTGTTGGCCTCAGCCTGTGTTCTTTTGATCTCTCCATGTCGGGTTCTGGTACTACTGGTACTGTTTGGGCCCTCGATTTTGGGCAACATAACTCACCTCACTCGTCGAGGGGCCTCCAGCCGATCCCGGACATTATCCCATGATATGGTTATCACCACAGTCACCACATGCTGGATGGTTCGCCGCATGAATTTGAGATGCTCCTTTGAGGTTCAATGCATCAATTTTCTTGGACACAACGTCCAACTGAGCAACTAACATAGTGGTAGCGTCAATGTTGTGCATACCTCACTTTTGATTTCCCTGCTCGGAGTGCCACTGGAAGCTATTGGCTGACATGTCTTCCAGTAGTTCGAATAGTTCTTCGGGGGACTTCCACATCACCGTACCTCCAGCAGCAGCGTCCACCACAGACTTGGTATTCGTGGTAAGTCCTCCATAGAAGTTCTGGACTTGCATCCAGAGTGGGAGTCTATGATGGGGGCATTTTCATAACATCTCCTTGAAGCGTTCCCAGGACTCGTACAATGACTCGGATTCGTGCTGCTGGAAGTTATGAATCTCATTCCAGAGTGTCACCGTCTTGGATGGTGTGAAGTACTTGGATAGGAATGTCTGGGCTAGCTCCTCCCAGGTGAGGATAGATCGTTGTGGCAACCCCTTAATCCAGTCCTTTGACTTATCCCGTAGAGAAAAGGGGAATAGGCGAAGACGGATGGCATCCTTAGACACGCCATGGTACCGAAAGGTATCACAGATCTCCAGAAAGTTGGAGAGATGGTCGTTCGGGTCCTCACTGGCCAGGCCTCCAAATTGGACTGTGTTCTAGATCAGCTGCATGATAGAAAGCTTGATCTCGAAGTGTTGGGCCTGGACCGGAGGACGAACGATGCCCGTATCAGCTCCGTGAATCGATGGAAGTCCGTACTCCATAAGGATACGTCTTAGAGGTTGTTTTTTATGGGTTGGAGCTTGCATAAACTGCTCCTGAGGGGCAAAGTATGGCCGTGGGAAGAGTTGTTGCGGCGGCCGTTGGTAATCCCTTGGGAGGAATTCCATGAAGGCTCCAGGAGGTTGCTCAGGTAGACCAGCAGCGGGAGGCTGCTGATCCTGGTACTGATGCTCAGTCGCAGCATCTACGGCTGGTGCTCCTTCTTCCTTATTCGCCATGGGTTGTGGTTGATGGTTGTGAGTTTCTGTTCGTGTACGCCGATGATGAAGCAAGGTCTGTTCGATTTCTGGGTCAAGCGGAACTAATTCTGAAGACTCGGCACTTCTGGATCGTGTAAAATGTCTAAACATACACTTGAAGCTCTCCACAACACAAAAACAGAAACTAGACGTAAAAAGGAAAAATAAAAAAAAACAAAAAAATTGAAATGGGATTAGAAAGGAGATTTTTTATAATTTTTTATTTTTATTTTCACTTAAATCAATTATTAACACAATTTAAATCTTAGCACTAAAACCAAACGGTGATTCCCCGGCAACGGTGCCAAAATTTGTTCTACGCTTTTCATTGATTGAAGTTATATGCGTCCCAAATTAATTACCCGTTCTTAGAACTTTAGTATAGCATAATTTCAGGGTCGATCCACAGGGAATCGTGGCGTGCATGAATTTAATTGATTTAATACTTAATTAGGTGAAGTATGCAAAATTTATAAACGATTGGGTTGATTTTTGGGTTTTGATTGAAACTAAACTGATTTACTTTGAAGGATGGATACAGTTTGAAAGAAAACAACGGGTAAATTTAAAGAGTTCTTAGAAATGGAAAGAAAAGACGTGTCGGGGTTGTGGTGAATAAGGAGTTCTTATGCAGATTGCTTAAATGGTTGTGTTGTTCATAATAATTCAATCATTCAGGATTTCATTTTGTTACAAGATTTCCTTGGTCTGGTTCCTCTTATTTGGAATTAGAGCATTTAATTCCTTGGTTCGGTAGTCAATGTCCTTAATTCTTTATTACGTCCAGTCCATTACTTGAATCGGTAAAAACCTTCCAATGGTCATGGATGTTTTCACTGTTACTTTTCTTTTGTATCGCTGAGAATCATTCCCTTGGTCCGGCTAAGAATTCTCAGTTATATTAGACAATGGTTTAAGAAGAGTAAGATGAATTACAATGATTCAAACACAACTATATAAAACAATATAAAAATTATGATCCCATCATCCATATCCCCAACATGAGGGGTTTAGTTACACATAAAATTTAGGAGAGAAACGAAACACGTGATACCTGACGGATTCATCGTGTAGGCGTTGAGGTAGAGTATCGGAAGGTGGAACGTCGGAGTGGCGACAGTAGCTTTGGGAATGGTGATAGCAGAGCTTCTCTTTCCTTTCAATGGTTTTTAACTCTCCAAATTCGTAGGCCAAGGCCTCATTTTATAGAAATATAAAGTACATGGTGTGTATAGAAAGTACACGCCGTGTACTTTTCGTCAACGCATTTTGGCGCCATTTTCTCCGCTGGCAGGTGGCCGAGCATGCCTTTTTTGAATTTTGAACACGGCGCCGCCTACAAGTTGATTGTACACAGCGTGTAGCGCTTCCACACATGGTGTGTCTTCATTAACGGCCACATGGGCATGTGGACTTTTCTTCGGCAACCACCGCTTATAGAAAGTAGTACACGGCGTGTAGCACCGCCACACACGGCGTGTATCTTCTGCCTGGTGACATGGGCATGTACTCCCTCCTTCGGTCCGTGTCCCTGCCTGGATGTACACGGCGTGTATAAAAGTACACGCCATGTATTTTCAAAATTTTCACATGCATCTCTTGATTCATGTATTTAGCCAGAAAGCTCCTGAAAGTAAACAGAATCACCAAAATCAAAGAATATGTTCATAAAACAACAGATATTTGATGAAAACATGTTTTTATCTTTAATTATATATATGGAAAATGTATACACAAATTGGGTGCATCAAAAACCAATTAGTTAGTTTGTTCCTAAATTTTTTCAACCAAATCTTCCAAAACTAGAAATTTTTAAAAACTCTAAAGTTCCTATTACTATTGAAAAAGAAAAATGAAAAGTTATAGATATTGAAAAACAAATTCTAGAACAAGTTAAAGTTGAAGTTAAAAAAAGTGCGAAGAATTTTGGAAAATAATATTTTAGAAGTAAATAAAATATTTCCAGATAGTTAGAAAAATAATTGGAAGAAGAATACATAGAAACTTTTGAAAAGGAAGAGGAAAAAGAAGAAGAGGAATAAAAAAGTTATTCAGAAACATCATCATTTAGTACTAGTTAGAGAAAGATTTTGAATTGGTAGTTTCTAATAATGATAAGAATTATCACAAAGAAATTAAAAATCAAAGAACATTAACAAAAGTATCATACAAATCTAAATCAAATAAAAATGTTGATGTAATGAATGTTTTGAATGTTTAGAAAGAGAAAGAGAAATATAAAGAGAAATATAAAGAAAAGGTAGTTATTGGACCATAAAGAAGATATTTTTATGATGTTTCATTGAATTGAACTAATTCCCAAGCTATTCATTATGATCAGATAATGGAATCAAGATTCACTTTTTTCAATGAATCTTTGAAAAAAAATTGTGGTTTCTATTCCATTTCAAAAAAATATAGAATCTTCGTGTAAGAAAATTTAGAGAAAGTTAAATGTGATATAACAATCAGATTCTTTAACTTAGTTATCATAAATATTTATTTAGAATAAGGATAATTTCAAGGTGCTTAATTTTCAATTCAAGTTTTAAATAAGAAGAGTTAAACAAAGAAAAATATGGTTGAAAGGCACTAAAAGTGATATGAAGTTTCATGAAGAATAGATTGAAGTTGTTAAGAATAAATCATTAGATATTGCATATTCTTTTCAAAAAAATTCTTCCAAAGTTGAAGAAAACTTTGAACTAGTTGAATAGTTCAAGTGTTTATCAGAGTCTCAAGATGAATAAATTCCATAACTAAAGCAGAAAAAAATTTGTTTTAGGAAGAAGTTCATAAGTTAAAATATAAGAATACCAAGAACTAATCTCTAAAAGTAGAAGTTGATATACAAAGAAAAAAAGTTTAAATGTTTGAAGTTTTGGAAGAAAATGTGACCAAATTAGAGGAAATTGTATAAGAAAATGAGAAGAACTGAGAAACGTTCAAGAAGATGAAATTAATCATGAAGAATTTATAAAATAAAGAATGCTTTTTTTCTTCTAAACTCTTTATGTAAAAAAATAAAACCTTTCTTTGAATGAATTTTTTAATGAATTTTTCTCCAAATATTTTGTTTTAATGTTTTTCCAAAATTATTTGGTTGAATTTTATTTTATACATTAGTGTATGAATGTTTATTTAAACTCTATTGTTTCATATAATTGTTTTCTAACATTTTAGGTACTTTCTACCCCCCATATTTCCTTTTGAAAATCACAAGGGGGAGAAGTTTTTGAAGAAGTTATATGAAGAAGTTACTGAATGGGGTATAAGTTTTTGAAAATTTTATTGGGGGAGAATTTTTATTCTTATACTATTCTTAGGAATAAATTATATTAAATAAAAAGAAGTTATAAAGAAAGGGGGAGATAAGAAAGATAAAAGGAGAAGTGATCCTAAATGAAAAAATGGGTTTGTAAGTTTTCTCAAAGTTATTATGTTTATCTTTTAGTGTTTTCTTTCTTCTTTTCAAAAAGGGGGATATTTTTTAGTTGAAAGTTTTAGTTTCTACACTTTTTATTCTTAGTTCTAAAAACTAAAACACACTTTCTTAAAATTTATATTTTACTAAATTAATATTTCCCAAGTCTTTAGAATTTCTTTTTTAGAAAACTATTTATTCTACTAAACAAAGAAATATTTCTTAACTGGTTATTATAAACTTCCCACATAGTCTAGTCCATCGGACTAACTAAAGTCTGGTCCATCATACTAAAAAAATTAGTCTATCAGAATAATGAAGTTTAGTATTGGTGTGACTGATTTTAGTCTATTTGTGTGACTAAGTTTAGTCTATCGATATGAATGACTTTTAGTCTATTGGTATAAATGAATTTTATTCTATTTTTCTAACTAACTTTTAGTATATTGGTCTAACTAACTTTTAGTTTATTGGTCTGATTGACTTTGAGTCTATCAGTCTGACAGACTTTACTACATCAGTCTGACTGAATTTAGTCTATTGTTCTAACAGAGTTTATTCCATCGAACTAACTGAGTCTGGTCCATCTAAATGATAGTACTTACATATTGGACTAATGTATTTTAATCCATTGGGATAAATAGAATTTATTTCATTGGAATGAAGTTTATAATCAGAATGGTTAGAATCATATCTATCAGATGGAAGATTTTTTATACCATTGTAATGGTGATATCAAAATTACACTAGATGTAAATATATAGATCACATTGAGCTTTCAAACTGGAACTCATCTAAGGCTATTTCAACCTACTCTGAGAATCATAGAAATATGATTGTTAAAGGTGTGCCTATAAATAGAGGTGAATTCTAAGAGTTTGGAGATGATGCTTTTATGAACTCAACCTATATAAATATTATTCTATTGTAACCTATTTTTACTTTATATTTGCAACATTTCATAGAGTTTTTATTCTAAGGAATCCATTTGAGGATTATAAATTCCTTAGAACATTATTTTAATTGTATTTTGTGTCAGGTCTAGGTTTAGATTGAGGGATTCTGGGGAAATGAAGATGGTTTATTTCAATCAGTATGACCAAGGTATTTTGAAGATAGGAAGATAGAGATGATTTTGATCTTTATGATCGAGATCTTTCTTCTTAAATAAAGACAGACCTTATAGTTTGGTTAAAACTATAAATAACTTAAGTTAAGTTTTTACTTCCTTTGCACTGAAGGTTAAAGTGTACTTATTTATTTTATAAATATTATATTATTTTTTACTATTTAACTTTTTAAAGTTTCATTTTACTTGTTTCTACAAGTTATAGTTTTTCACTGTGCAATTATTAAGAAAATTTATATGAGGTAAAAAAAATTATGCTCTAATTTACCGAATGAACTCTAAGACCATTACAAGTAATTTTTTCATTAGATAATAACTGATTTCAATAAATATAATAATGAGGCTTGATTTTTTAATTATTTTAATTTTCTAAACTACAATTCACCCCCCCCCCCATAGCCATTATAAACTCTTACAATCCAACATGCACTTATTACCCAAGAATCTCATTCAGAAGAACTATTGGAGGTGGATCCAGTTATGACTCTGATGATGAAATATCTCCTCTAAAGAAAAGTAATTATATATAATCATTATGAATCAAAATTTCCTTCTCTTGGAAATAAATTTTTATATTATATTTTGAAATACAATCCATACTGAGGATTATATCAAAAATAAACATATGTAAAATAATAAAGTCTACAAATATGGAATAGTTATGTTTCATAATGGGAACTGATTAATAAATCCTTATTATGATGATATTTCCACTATGATTTTTTGACTAACAACTCCCTTCTTAAGATGATAGGGAAATATCTAATTTTCTTAGAAAACATGGAATTTATAAAAGAGTGAAAATATCTGGAATCAAATGAATAATTAGCTAAATTTTATTATATTATTAAAGTACCTACCACCACATCTTTAGGAACTTCAACCTTAGTTATAGTGATTGCATAAGCTTGGACTTATCCCCTTATCCTCCTTTGTGGTAGGTTCCCTTGACACCCAGGACATTGGTGTGAATAATACCCCATTTTTCTATAGTTGAATCATAGGACAATATTGGTTTCTTTCTTCCCCTTTCATTCATTATCAATATGACCCTTATCTCTTCACAAGTAATAAACTCTCATGCTCTTCAATCATTTTCTAGAATTATTCTTTTTATTATTTTTACATGATGAAAATTGCTTCATTATCCTCTTCTTATTTTACACTTTACCTTTTTTTAAGTTATCATATGAAATATTATTCTCTTGATTTCCCTTGAAGATATAGGACATATAAAATTACTTCTCTATTTTTAGGGCACATAATACTATTTCATTATATGATGAAAATGTTTGAAAAACTAATGCCCTTCAGAGTCTTATCTTAAGGCCTTTAAATAAATGGTCAATCTTTCACTCTGGATTGAATATATAATATTTATCATATTTCACTAGTCTTGTAAGGGTAACCTCATTCTCCTTAACACTTTTTTATTCCTTTTGCTTTATGTTGAGGAACTTTCTCTTAATTTTAGTTTATTTCTCATGAGGGAAATATTTATCAAATAATGTTACTTTAAAATCACTCCATTATATATTATCTATTTCTTATTCCTCTCAGGTATTCTAGTTTAACAAAAACCATTGATTATAATCAACTTTAATATAATAAACTTATAGTAAAACCTTTTCCATTTAATTACATCCCAAGGCCATAAATATATTTTCAAGAGACTTAATTCACTATTCATCTACAATGAGATTAGTAGTTACACAAAAATATGGGGGTTTATGTCACATGAAATGTTCAAATATATGTGTATCATTCTATGTAAAATCATGTTGCTCCATATGTGTAAGGTTATTAGTCATAACATGGGTCATCTTTCCTAATATGACCATGATATTCTCCTCTCCAACACTAATTTTGTTGGCTTCTTTAGTAGTGAAATACCTAGATTGACCATGAGTGTTGATTCCCTTTCTTTCATTAGGTATCATCACTAAATAATGGAACATAGTAATTTAGATCATAATCATCATGAATATTAAGCCATAAAATTAAAATCTCTTTAATGGTAAAGTTTTTAAAATATTATAGGGTATTATCATAATTATCGCATTAGATTCATTTATTTAAAACATAGTTTCCAAGGTTTCGAATAAACTTCCTCTAATACAAAATGTAACAACACAAACTTCAATAACCCAGAGAAAATTTATACTTTATTACATTGGAATAGGATAAAAGGGAACTCATCCCAAAGGACTGGTCAATTTAGTAATCTTGAATAACCAGATGCATGCATGATTCTCATTTTACATAGGAAATAAAATATAAAACATAACAAAATCAAATGTTTGGAATCCTTGAAACTTGTTAAAATATTTCTTCTTTATATCATGGGGAAAGGAAAAAAATAAAGGGTGAGCTCAAAAACTTAGCAAGGATTAGGTACAATGATATCGATTATGAGTAAATATGGCATAATCAATATGGAAAGGTAAATAACTAAAAACATATGTCATTTAATTTATAAATTAAGTACAAAATTCATCACTGGATAATATAAAATGTAATGATCTCATGGATAATAATAAATGAATTCTCAATTAATGTAATGAATAATGTTGGATTTCATGATCTCAAGCATCATGATATATTTACCCCCAAGGCCTTATTCCAATATAGTTTAAACTATAGGTAGTTATACCCCAAAACCCCATTTAATAACACTAGCTAATTGGTTTGTCTTATGAGATATATCGATGCATCGAGGGGATATATAATTCAAGGCCCCACCCATTACTGAATGTCTACTACATTCCTCATATATTTAATGATAAATTTAATTCATTAATAAAAACCTTATCAATAAATATTCATATTGATTAAATAATACATAACTTCAATATTTTCCCAGTAAAATAAATAAATTTCATAGTAAAACCTCATATATAGATATGGTATACAGTTTAGGAAATAATAATATCCATGATACAAAGAATATTGATGTTTCAGAGAAATATAATGTCCAATGAAAAATGATCACAAGAAATTGAATGTTTTGAGAGAAATTTAAAGACCACAAAATTAATCAAGATATAAGATATTACTATCAATTCATTAGAAAAGTATATTTTTTAGTAAAAAAATATTTTAAAGAATATATGAAAATGAAAGAAAAAAATTTAAAATAATTTTTCATTAAATATTTTTCTTTGTAAACCCATTTAAATATTATAGAGGAAGATAAATAGTGTAAAATAGTTATAGCAGCTAGAAAGTCGGTTAACGTTGTATATATTAAAATAAACATTCCTTTTGAGTTTTTGTATAGAAAGATAAAAATTAACCTTTTGGAAAAAATTATAAATACTCCTTTCAATCCTTGTAAAAATTAAAAGATGACATAAAATTCCCTTGATAAATAATTTGAGTAAATAAAAAGTTCTTTTCTAAAACAATTTTGAAAAATAAGGGAATGGAAGACAAATATACCTGACCAAAAATAGAATTAAGATCAGATTTTATTTTAAACATTTCTTTGCTTGATTAAGTGACAAAGAGAGGAAAATTTAGAATAAAAAAGGGAATTCATTAAATATATATATTATGATAAAATAGATGTATTTTATGAAGTATGTATTATAATATTCCATCAATGAAAATAATAGCAATCCCAAAAGATGATGATATTGTAAAATAAATTGTTGCATATTTTGTATCTTTTAAATTATAACCCCTTGAAAGACTAAAACTAAATTAAAAATTTAGTAACCATTAATAAATAGTTATTCATGATAAATATATCAAATGGGTAGTATATAATCCACATAAAATTAAATGGGTTCATAATACCAAATATGTCTCAATGTAGTGGAAATTGAGATGAAATGCCTTACCTCATGTTTCACCCTAGTTGCAAGTTATTTAACCTATTTTATAATGGTGTTAAACATGTTATTATATTATACTAGAACTATATTAATATTTATAATATTATATATGATCATATTATAACATTTTATCATTTTTTCTCTAATAATCTTTCATTATTATCATTGTTCTGGGTGTTAACTACGTTATTTTCTCACGCATGTTTTGATACAGAAGTTTCAATCATTGTACTTTTATTATGATTATATTATATCTAGAATTTTAATAATGATATAATATCATATATATTCATTAAATATATCCTTATTTTTATCCATGTAAATTTGAAATGAAAAACATATCACATCGCTTCATGGAGGTGGTAGTCCACACGTACGCATGAGCGACATTATCATTTTCCAACATATTAGAAGTTAAAAAGGTAGATATTGTATCATAATTATAGTATCATAATTATTTCATAAATATCATATATATTAATTAGTTATATATTTATTCCCATCCAAGTAAAAGGGTGATGGAAAACAAATTACACTGCTACGTGGAGATAGTAAGTCGTACATATGCATGAGCAATGTTTTCGCTTTCCATAGGATAGAAAAGATGTGGAAAATGGTTGTAAAATAATTATAATAACATATAATTATATTTATAATACTATAATAGTTATTTTATAATGGTTATAATATATTTATAGGAAGTATAAAAATAATGAAATTTGAAAGAGTCGGTAAAGATGATTAACTCTTCTTTGGTAGAATTCCTTTATATATTCTATTAAGGGTCCTAGGGTTGGTATTTTGGAAATAAAAGAACCTATAGAAATTGTATAAGTATGGTGATAAGATAAATTTTTGTGGTTTGGTAGATCTAGTTTGATCAATGTGGTGTAAATAAAAGAGAGAAGAGGTGTCTTTTTATAAGTGAGGGGAGGGGAATTCCTAGAATTTTTTAAAGTATTAAATTAATATAAATTATTTTTCTTCTCTAGATAGATAAAAATATATATAATTAAGATATAATATGAGGATGATTCTAAAACCACTCATAAAATAAAATTTTGACAATTTTAGATCATTTTTTCACCCTTATCTCTTTGTTTTGAACCCCCATTAACCATTTTGACAATTATCACGATAACAAAGTTTTTTTCACTATAGAAGCTAAGGAAGTTGCCATAAAATAAAAATTGGACCATAAATGCAAAAGGGATGAAATTTTAGACCATATATTATCCTCCTTTTCCAAGTTAAAAATATTTATAACTTTTAAATAATTTAATAAAATATTATTTTTATAAAATATCATTAATTTCATTTTTGATACTATTAATTTAATTTCAATTTAAAAACATAAATATAGTGATGTAATTATAATATAATACTTTATAACAACACTAATATGTTATATTTATCTATAAAGTTATTTTTATACAATAATTCCACCAAATTGTATTACTTTTGATATTTTTGAAATTATTTATTTTATTTTATATTAATTGAATAAATACTGTATCGGCATTTCATAAGAATTTAAGATAATTATTTTATCACTAAAATTTAAAAATAAATTAAAATGATAAAAATTAATTAATTATATTAAAAATAAACTTTTATATTTATTAATAAAATATTTTTATCCTTATGCGAACATATAAAATAAGTTAAAATCAAGAGAGGGACATTTTGTAATTTTATTTACCTAAAATAATATAAATGTCATCACCAAGGTCAAATGGCACCAAAATTCCATATATTATAATTTTGGATGGATATGTATGAATTGATACCATAAAATGAAAAAAAAAATTAAGTTTTGGGAAGATTTTTAATGCCTTATCATATTATTTTTAAACCTAATTACCTAAAGTACCATTTACTGATGTGATAAATTTTACCATAGTTACTATTCATAATGCTTTAAAAAGGAATATATTTATAAAATTTGAAATAAATATTCCAAATATGGTATCCATTTTTCAATATTCATTTTCTATAAGTGTTAGAAATTAATTTTAAAATAAATTCATAAAACTCAATGAAAAAATAGTTTTTAGAAAAAATATGTTTTTAAGCATAAAAATTAACCTATATCAAAATCATGAAAATTATTGATTAAAATTATATCATTATAAATAAAATGGATAATATGTTACTTTAATATAAAATATAAAATATAATGGGACTTTTAAATTTCTTAATTTAATGAAAATAAATGATAGTATTTGAAATATCTACATTTTTTCACTATTTATTGAAAAATCAATCATTTTAGAAAAAATCATAAAATTTCACCCTATATTAATTTTGATATAACTATTTAAAAAATAAAATTAATTTAATAAAATTAAATTTATAAAATTTGAGAATTTAGGTTTCAATCACATCCTTGAATAAAACTATGTGTGATGTGCTGTTATTTCTTTAAAAAGAAAAGCTTACTATAATTGAAGCTCAGGTGTTACATTATTCTCTCATGTAATATATTTTGTCC
Organism: Viscum album; assembly: GCA_963277665.1. Taxonomy (NCBI): domain Eukaryota; kingdom Viridiplantae; phylum Streptophyta; class Magnoliopsida; order Santalales; family Viscaceae; genus Viscum; species Viscum album. The sequence continues at coordinate 93,978,608 of OY728155.1, forward strand.
TAAAATTTTCCATAATGCCATATAATGAATATATTTGGGTATTTATTAATCATAATTTCTTATGGATCCCACTCTTCCTCTTATATCTTATGATTTCTCCAAAGTACGTTTATAATCTAAGTCGTCTGATTCCTCAACACTCGTTCTCTAGTGTTCAAAATCTGGATAGTCTCTTTATATTAAGATAAATCAGGATCCAATTATATTACCTCAAATTTTATCACATTATTTGTATCTAGAATGTACTTCCTTAATAAATAGATATGAAACACATCATTTAATGTAGAGAGTCTAGATGGCATTTCCAAATGGTAAGTCACAGCTCCAATTCTTTCTAGAATTGAAAAAGGTTTAATATACTTATGGAAAAGTTTTCCTTTATTAACAAACCTTATAAAACCCTTACATATGGGTACTTTAAATAAAACATTATCACCCACTTGAAATTCCAAATCTTTCCTTAGGTTATTAACATATCTCTTTTTCGTACTTTGATATGCTTTAATATGGGTTTCAATATTTTTTAACTTTTTCATTGTATCCTCAACAAGTTCTAGGCCCACAATATTTATTTTACTAACTTCATCCCAACAAGTTAGAGTACGACATATCTTTCCATATAATTCTTTATATGGCACCAATTGAATAATTGAATGGAATCTATTGTTATATGAAAACTCCACTAAAGGTAAATACTAATCCCACGTGCCTTGAAAGTCAAGTGATCATAACATTAACATGTCTTCTAAAGTTTGAATAGTCCTTTTAGAATATCTATAGGTTTGAGGGTTATAGGAAGTGCTCAAATGAATCTTGGTGTCTAGATCATTCTGAAGACTTTTCTAAAATTTCAATGTAAATCAAAGATCTTGATTAAATACAATTGAAATAGGTGAGCCATGAATTCTTAAAACTTCATTAATATAGAGTCATTTAAGGTGATCAAGAGGTAAATATTATCTTATAATGTGTAAATGTGTAGGTTTAGTAAGGTGATCAATAATAACTCATATTGAATCATTCTTTCTAGGAGTCTTTGGTAATCTGGTGACAAAGTCCATAGTAATTTCATTCCATTTCAACATAGGAATACTTAGAGTTTGTGTGAATTCTATATAATATAGTCTCTCATGCTTCACCTATTGAAAAACCAAAAATCTTGACACATAATTAGTAATTGTCCACTTCATATCATCGCACAAAAAATATTCCTTCAAATATCTATACATCTTGGTGCTACCAGGGTCTATAAAGAAATTCAAGCAATGAGAATCATCTTATAATTCACTTTTCAGATTATGTATAGATGGAACACAAAACCTCTTTAAAATTTTGAAAATTCCATCTTCATATACGAAGTCTATCAATTTACCATCATTCACATATTTAATTTTCTTTTGAAAATTCTCATCATCAAGTTGATAAATTTTTACCTTTTCAAATAAAGATGGTTTGGAAATAATTTTAAAAAAGAGGGATGCTTCCCCTTCATTAATAATTATTATATCCATATTTACTAAATACATGAACATGGGATCCCTATAGATCCTAATTTTGGTCAGGACTCCATGATCCTTCCTACTCAATGTATCTACTAACTTATTTTCCTTCCCTGTGTGTTAGTGTATTGAGAAATCATAATCCTTAAGCAGCTCAAGTCATTTCCTTTTCCTCATATTTATCTATTTCTATATAAAGATGTATTTTAGGCTCCTATAGTCTATGTATATCTCACATATTTTACAATAGAGATAATATCTACATATATTAAAATAAAATATTATGGTTTTCAACTCAAGATCATGAGTTGTATGATTTTTTCCATGAGACATTAACTTCCTTGATGCATAGGTAATATATTTATCCATCTGCATAAGGACGCAACCAAGTCACTTATTCTATGCATCATTATATATAAAAAATTCACCATTTCCCAATGGTATAGTCAAAATCAGATCATTCACCATTATCCTCTTCAATTATTCAAAATACTTTTCACATTCATTTTCCCATTTAAACTTAACCCCTTTACATGTAACTTTGGTTAACAAGTCATCCAATTAGGAAAAATTTCAAACAAATATCCAATAGTAACCTTCCAAACCAAAGAAACTACATGACTTTGTTATATTTTTTAGTTTAGGAAATTATTTGATTTCCTTTCTCATTGTAGGAGAAAATTAGATTCTATACTTACAGACAATATAACAAAGAAAATAGACTTTCAAAATCCATAATTCACACTTTCTAGATTTCCCATATAAATTATTTTCTAAAAGGGCCTCAAGAATGATATATAGGTGATTATCATGGTGCTTATAGCTTTTATAGTACATCAAGATATAATCAATAATACCACAATAAAATTATCTAGATATTCCTTGAATACTCTATTAATTAGATCTATAAAAATAGAGGGTGAATTATCAATCTAAATGGAATTTCTATAAACTCATAATTTCTATACATCATATGAAATATCATTTTTAGAATATATTACTTCTTTACTCACAATTAATAATACCCAAAATGAAGGTAAATATTTGAAAAATATTTAGCTCCATAAATTTCATCAAACAAGTTATCAATGAAAGATAGGGGATACTTTTTATTTATAATAATAGCCTTGATTTACCTATAATCAATTCACAGACTCATAGATCCATTTTTCTTCTTAATGAAAAGAATAGGGAATCCCCAAGGTGAAACACTTGGTCATATAAATACCTTATTACGCAACTTATATATTTTTTTATTAAACTCCACTTATTTAACAATGGTCATTCTATAAGGATTATTTGATATAGGCCTTGCATCATAGATTATATTAATAGAAAACTCAACTTTACATTCTGGTGGATGTTTAGGTAATTCCTTAGGAAATACATCAATGTATTCTTGTATAATAGTTACATCCTCAATTTTTAGATTACCTTTTCAACCCATATATTGTTTATACTCTTATTACCAATGAATCGCATTCTCAAGAGCTATTGTAGGTAGATCTAGATATGTCTCAAATGATGAAATTTCTACTCTAAAGACACGGAATTCTACATCCTCATCACAAATCATAATTTCCTTCTCTTATAAATAATTTTTTTATTATATTTTAAAATTAAATATATACCAAGGATTATATAAAAATAAACCATAGGTATAATAATCATTTATGAAAATAGGACATGTTTATGTTTCATAATGAGAACCGGCTAACACATCCTTTTTGCGGTGAGATTTAAACAAGGAGTTTTGACTAACACCTTCTTTTTTAAGGTGTTAGGGAAATATATAATTTTCCTAGAAAACATGGAAGATATAAAATAGTGTGAATATCTAGAATCAAATAAATTATTATCTAAATTTGAGTCTAGGATTACCTACCACTACATCTTTAGGAACTTCAACCTTAGCTGTAGTGATCACATAAGCTTGGTCTTCTCCCCTTGGCCTCTTCTAAAGTAGTTTCCTTTGATGCCCAGTGAATTGGTGTAAATAATTCACCATTAATATTCAAGTTGAATCATTCGGAAGTATAATTTTATTTCTTCCCCTTACATTCATTAGATATATGACCCTTATCTCCACACTTGTAACAAAACTCTCATGCCCTTCAATCATTTTCTAGGATGTTTCTTTATATATTTTTCACGTGATGGAAATTTCTTCATTCCATTATTATTATTTGAAACTTTATATTTTTATTGTTTTTTAACATATTTCTTCTTATATTGATTTCCATTAAATATATAAGATCTGGAAAATCCATTCTCTATTTTTATGGCACATAATACAATTTAATTATATGATGAAAAATTTTAAGAAAACAATGCCCTTTAGAGGCTTGTCTTAAATCCTTAAAATAAATGGTTAATATTTCTCTTTGGATTACATATGTAATTTTTATCATACCTAGATATTCTTGTAAATGTGTCCTCATACTCCACAACACTTTCTTCTTAATTTTGACTTATGTTGAGTAACTTTCTCTACATTTTATCTTGTTTCTTGTGAGGGAAATATTTTCTAAAGGATGTTACTTTAAAAGATTTCCATTTTATATGATTTATTTATTCTTCCTCTCTAGTATTTTGGATCAACGACCATCATTGATCAGCATTACCTTTAAGAAAAAACACTCCCATTATAACATCTTCCATTTCATTATACCCCAAGGCCATAAATATCTTTTCAAGAGACTTAATCCATTGCTTAGATACCACTAGATTAGTAGTTCCACTAAACTATTTATTCCTTTTTCACATGAAATGATCCAATATAGTTGTATCGTATAATGGAACATCATTTTTATCTATATGTTTAAGGTTATTAGTCATATACTAGGTAATATTTACTAATATGTCCACGATCTTCTCTGCTCCAACACCAATTGTATTGGATTTCTCAATAGGGGAATCCCTATATTAACCATGGTTTTTTATTCACCTTCTTCCATTAGGACCCATCACTAAATAATTCCACATACTGAGTTAGTTCATAATCATCATGAATATTGAGCCATAAAATAAAAATCCCTTTAATGGTAAAACTTCTTGAATATTATAGGTAATTATCATAATTCTCATGTTAGTTATGTTAATTTAAAATCTAGTTCCAAAAGTTTCTACTAATGTTACTTGGATACCAGATTTAACAACCCTAAATCCAATAACCCATAGCTGATGTCTAATTTATTACATTGGCATAGGATATAGGGGATCTCATCCCGAAGTACTGATCAGTTTAGTATCCTTAAATAACCAAATACATACATTAATCTCATTTTACATTGAAAATAAAATATACAACATAACAAAAAAATGTTCAACATCCTTGAAAATCATTCAAATATTTCTTATTCATATATTAGGGAAAGGAAAACAAATAAATGGTGGGATAAAATGATCATTAAGGTTTATGAATAGAGGAAACTATTATGATTAAATAATTCATAATCAATATGTAAAGGTAAATAACTGAAAACACATGTCATTTAATCAATAACTTGATCCCAAAATGCATCGATGGATAATATCAAATGTAATCATATCATGGATAATAATAACTGAATTCTCGATGAAGTAAATTCATAATGTTAGATTTTATGATCTCTGACATCATGATATCTTTACCACTAAGTCCTTGCTCTAAGATAGTTTAAATTATGGGTAGGTATACACAAAAAACCCATTTAATAAGGCAAGCCAACTTGTTTTTCTAATGATACATGTTGATGCATCAAGGTGATATATAATTTCAGGCCCCACCTATCACTACATGTCCAATGCATTCCACATACATTGAATGATAAAATTATTTCTTAAATAATATGCCTTATCAATAAATATATATATTGAGTAAAGAATATAGAATATCAATATTTACCCAGTCAATCAAATAATTTTCATAGTAAAACACTATATGTAGAAATTGTATACGGTTTAGGAAATAATCGTATCCATGATAAAAATAATATATATATATATAATAGAAATAAAATTTATAATAAAAATTTATCACAATAAACTGAATTTTTTTAGAGAAAGTTAATGACCACAAAATTAACCAAGATATGAGAGATGACCATTAATTTATCAGAAAATTAAATTTTGTAGTAAAATAAAGTATTTTAAAAAATATAATAAAATAAAAGATAAAAATTTTAAATAAATTTTAATTAAATATTTTTCTTTGTAAATTCATTTTAATCTTCTAAAATAAGATAAATAGTGTAAAATGTTTATGGTGGTAGTAAATTCTGTTAATGTCGTATTTATTAAATGAAACATTCCATTTGACTTTTTGTAAAGAAAACTAAAAATGAACCTTTTTTAAAAATTATAATTATTCATTTAAAACATTTTAAAAATTAAAATATAACATAAATTTCCTTGATAAATAATTTTATTAAATAAAAATAACTTTTGTAAAACAATTTTGAAAAATATGGACATGGAAGAAAAATATACCTAATCAAAAAGAGAAATTATATTGGCTTTTATTTTAAGAATTTATTTGATTGATTAAAGTGAAAAATAGTAAAATTTATAATAAAATAATTAAATTCATTAAATATATTGAGAATATAAAAATATATGGATTTTATGAAGGATATATTATAATATTCCTTCAAAGAAAATAAGAGAAATCCCAAAAGATAATGAGATTGTCAAATAAATTATTACCTCTTTGGTATCTTTTAAATTATAACCCCTAGAAAGATTAAACTTAAATTAAAACTTTAATAACCATTAATAAATATTTATTAATTTTAAATATATCACATAGGTGTTATATACACCACATAAAATTAAATAGGTTCACAATGTCAAATATGTCTCAATAGAGTGGAAATTGAGATGAAATCTCTTACCTCATGTTTTCCCTTAATTGAACATGATTTAAACTTCTATATAATGGTTTTAAATAATTTATTTATTTATAATATAACCATATTAATATTTATAATATCATATATGATCCTTATATAACATATTGTCACTCGTTTTCTAACAATCTTTCATTATTATCATTGTTCCAAGTGTTAACTGCTTTATTTTCTCACGTATGTTTTGACACATAAGTTATGGTCCTTGTATATTGATTATGGTTCTATAATATCCATAATTTTTATCATGATATAAATATCATATATATTCATTAAATTTATCCTTATTACCATCTATGTAAATCATAAATAAAAAATTGATCACATCGCTTCGTAGAGGTGGTAGTACATACGTACGCACGAGTGACGTTATCATTTTCCAACAGATTAAATGGTAAGAAGGTAGGTATTATATTACAATTAAATAATAATAATTATATAATAAATATCATATATATTCACTAGTTTCATATTTATAACCATCTAAGTAAAATGGTGGTGAAAAATAAATTACACCGCTCCGTGGAGACGATAAGTCATACGTACGAACGAGCGATGTTTTCACTTTCCATAGGTTGGAAAAGAGGTTCAAATGGTTGTAACATGGTCTTAATAGAATCTTAGTATATTTATGATAATTTATTAATTATTTAATAATGGATAAAATATATTTATATTAAGTATAATAATAAATAATTTTGAAAGATTCGGTAAAGATGATTACCTCATTTCTGGTTTACTTCCTTTAGATCTCCTCTTAAGGGACCTAGGATTGGTATTTTAGAAATAAAATAACCTATATAACTTGGATAAGTATATTTAGAAGATATATTTTAGTGTTTTTATTGATATAGGTTGATCAATGTGGTGTAAAGAAAATATAGAGGGGGTGTCCTATTATAAACGAGGGGAGGAGAATTCTTGGAATTTATTAAAGTATAAAATTAATATAAATTATTTTTCATTTTCAAATGGCTCCAACTTGATATTTTTTTTAGATAAGATGTTTATAAGTATAAATACTCTAATAAAATAACTGTTTTACAAATTTAGGTGACTTTTTAACCCTTATATCTTTGTTTTAACCCCTCATTAGCCATTTTGAGAATTACCGAGATAACAAGGTTTTTTACACTATAGGTGTTAATGAAGTTACCATAAAAGGAAAAATGTCTAATAAATGAAAAATTGGTGATATTTTAGACCATATATTATCCCCCTTTTCTAGGTTAATATTTTTTATGTTTTTTAAATAATTTAATAAAATATTATTTTCATAAAATATCATTAATGTCATTTTTGATACTATTTATTTAATTTGACTTTAAAAATATTGATAAAATTTTGGAATTAAAATATAATAATTTAACACATAAATAATATGATATATTTATCTATAAAATTTTAGTTATATAATAATTAATCCAAATTTTAATACTTTTGATATTTTTAAAATCATTTATTTTATTTTTATATTAATTGAATAAATATTGTGTTGGTATTGCCTAAGCATTTAAGCTAATTTAACTATCACTAAAAATTAAAAATAATTTTTCATGATAAAAATAAATTAATTGTGTTCAAAATAAACTTTTATATTCATTTATAACATATCCTTATGCTTATATGAACATATAGAAGAAGTTAAAAGTAAGAGATTGACGTTTTGGAATTTTCTTTACTTAAAATAATATAAATGTCATTACCAAGGTAAAATGGCACAAAAATGACATATATTATAATGTATGATATATATGTATGGATTAATCCCATAAAATAAAATAAATTCAAGTATTGGGTTTATTTTTAATTCCTTATAACATTATTTTTAACATTAATTACCTGATTTACCCTTTTACCTATGTGATAAATTTTACCACAGTTACTATTCAAAATGTCTAAAAATAAAAGAAAACTATTTACCAAATTTCAAACTCATAATTCAAAATATTATATAAATTTTTAAATATTCATTTTCTAGAATTTTAATAAATTAATTTTAATATAAATATATATAACACAATGAAAAACAGTTTTTAGAACAAATTTGTTTTTAAGTATAAAAAATAATTTATATTAAAATAAAGAAAATTTTTAATTAAATTTATATTATTATAAATAATATTAATCATTTTTTTATTTAATAACAAATCCAAAAGATAATGTTTTTTTTAAATTACTTTATTTAAGCAAAATAAATGATATTATTTGAAAATTGGCATTTTTCACTGTTCACTGAAAAATCAATCATTTCATAAAAATGAAAAAATTTCACCCCAAGTTAATTTTGATATACTAATTTAAAAAATTAACTTAATTTAAGAAAATTAATTTTACAAAAATTTATATTTTAGGTTTTAATCACATTCTTGAATAAAACTATGTGTATTGTGTAATTGTTTCTTTAAAAATAAAAGCTTGCTATAATTAAATCTTTGATGTTACATTGTTCCATAATTTAAAAATTTCATCATAGAAATTTCCAAAATGTCATCTCAGGAAAATATTTTGGTAGTTATTCATCATAATTTATTAAGGTTACCACATCGCTTCTTCTATCTTATGATTTCTCCAAAGTACCTTTACCATTCAAGTCACTTGATTCCTCAACACTTGTTATCTAGTGTATAGAATTTAGATAGTCTATTCAAAGTAAGATCAATCATGTTCTAATTATATTTCCTTAGTGGTGAGAGAATGTGTTGGATCTGGAATTTACTTCTTCAATAATGAGATATGTTACACATCATGTACTTAATAGTGTCTAGGTGGATTTTCCAAATGGTAAGCCATGGATCAATTATTTTTGGAATTTCAAAATATTTAATAAACCCAGGGCTAATTTTTTCTTTATTACTGAACCTTATAACACCCTTCCATGGAGAAAAGTACAAGAAAACATGATCTCTCACTTGAAATTCCAAATCTTTCCTTTAGTTATTAGTATAGTGTTTTTCTTAATTTGAGATCCTTTAATATTAGCTTGAATAGTTTTTACCTTCTTTGTTATATCCATCAAAAATTTTGGGACTACAAGATTTATTTCACCAAATGCATCCCAACAAGTTGGATTATTACATTTCTTTCCATATAATTCTTCATACGGTGCCATTGGAATATTTTAATGGAATCTATTACTATAATAAAACTCCACTAAAGGTAAATAATAATATCACATACCTTGAAATTCAAGTGAGAACGAACTCAAAAATGTCTTTTAAAATTTTAATAGTCCTTTCAGACTATCCATCAGTTTGAGGGTGATGGGAAATGATCAAATAAAGATCAGTATCCAAATACTTCTGAATAATTTTCCATAATTTCAATGTAAATTGTGGATCATGATCATACATAATTTAAATAGGTCCATTGTGAAGTCTTTAACATCATTAATATAGAGTCGTGCAAGAAAATCAAGTGGTAAATCTTCTCAAATAATAATGAAATGTTTAGATTTATTAAGATGGTCAATAATAACCCATATCACATCATTATGTATAGAATTATTTGGTAATATAGTGATAAATTATATAGTAATGTCATCCCATTTCTTTCACAACTCATCCCCCATGGCCCGTGTCGTGACTACCCCAAACTCGTCTTCCATAGGCCAGGGGCTACTAACTAGCACCGGAAAGGCGTATCCCTTAACGGGAAGGCATTTCCTTTAAAATTTTATAAACAAACAAATCCAAGAGCACAACAAGAGGCAACCATGAAGTAAACTACTATAGTAAAAAGTGTACTAAAAGTAAAGGGGCTGAAATAAAATCCCAACTGGAAAGTACAAGTACAACTGAAAAGAGAAAAATAGCTCTTGGATCATCCGCCTCGGATCCTACCTGAATGGTAGGTATAGCTCACGGTCAGTAGTCCTATGTCACGCCATGTCAAATGTTCCACCTCTGAGTATCGTCAAATCCTGGCTCCCTCAGCCTCGATCAACGTTGTCCATCGTCTGCACAAGACACAACAAGGTACGGGTGAATCCCATACAAGGGTGAGTATAACAATACTCAGTAGGGACCCTGAGACCCCCAAAGGTCTCCCAGAGTTTCAAAGAGGAAAAATCAAAAAGAAAGACCTCAATCACAAAGCATGAAGCAGCCATCAACTTTACTTGGTTATATTCTCATACATATACCTAAGTTATCAAGATATACTCGTCTCATACATGAGGGAAGAATATCACAAAGGGTAACACCACGAAAGTAACACCATGAAGGTAAAAGTAACACACAAGTAACATCACGAAGATAACACCACGAAGGTAAAAGTACCACATAGGTAACATCACGAAGATATCACCATGAAGGTAAAAGTACCACACAGGTATCACCACGAAGGTAAAAGTACCACACAGGTATCACCATGAAGGTAAAAGAATCAGCTCACATAGGTATTAGTGAAGTATATAAGTACATATGATCAATCACGAAGCTATATTGTCTTATTCTATCAAGAGGAACTGATGCTAACCATATGGAGTCTGACCCACATAGGATCAATAGGTACTAACCCCCGTAATGATCCACACTGGATCCGACCCACCCAGGGTTGATAGGTACTAACCCCCGCAATGACCCACACAGGATCTGACCCACACAGGATCGGTATGCGCTAACCCTCACAGGATCACAGAGCACTGACCCACACAGGATCATACCCACACAGGATTGGTTCTTACCCACACAGGATCATACCCACACAGGATTGGTTCTGACCCACACAGGATTACTCAGTACTAACCTCTGTATGATCTATCTCCAACCTCCGCCTCACTGCTAGCCACTGGATTCCCACTCAAGTATGCTTGTTTCTGAGAGAACCACTCCTCAGTATATCTATTGTACCTCAACCTCCACGAAGCTCCATTAAGAAGTATTCCAAATTATCTCCATGTCGTAAGGGTTCCAACGTGACAAACGGTGTTTCAATCGAACGCCCTATCTATGACTTATAAGCATTTTAGTTATGAGGGCCTGGTTGGATTTGGATTAGATACAACCCAGACATACTTAAACTTTATCCAAATCTCATGTGGAGTTCTACCAAAATTTTCGTCTCACTCCAAGGGTCCCATCACCACAAACGGTTTATCAAACGGATGTCTAGTTCTCAAGTTATGGCCCTTTAAGCGAAACTGGGCCTGGTTGGGTTCGGGTCCGGTCCGACCCGGACTGACCTGGTCTGGGCTGACCCAACCCGATATGGGTCTGACCAGGCTAGGATGGGCTACAGTGGGCTCTGTCTACTAGTCTGTGGTTCGGCCTGACCCATAAGGGGGCGCAACCCGGCCCACAAGGGCGTGGCCCACTGGGCTCGTGCGGCCTGGACCGTTGGGTTCACACGGCCCGGTCCGTACAGGCACAACCCGCTGGGCTCACACGGCCTGGCCCGTGGTGGGGCGCAGCCCGCAGGTGGGGTGGCCCGGGGATGCGGGGTCTGTCAGGCTGGAATGGAGGGGGGTTCCCTTGTTCAGAAGGCGAAGTGGCAGCACCCTTTGGTGATACCAGGTAACCTGCAGGACCCGCTGCAGGTCCCACTGCTGCAGCATCGAAGTTGCAGTGCGCCGCTGCTTCCTCCTATGGCTGGTCGATGTTGGCCACCCTATTCATCCTCACTGCAGCTGAAAAGCTGTGGCCCTTCTCCACTGGTGGTGCGCTATGGCAGGCTGCATCACCACCACGGTCGGTCAGTGTCGACCGCTCTACCGACCACCAAGTAATAGTGTCTCGGCCTCCTCATATGGCGCGCGATGGTGCACCACCTCCATCTTGGTCGGATAGTGCCAGCTGCCACCATCATTTTCCGTCCTGGGTCTTGTCCAACCCGAAGATAATTCTTGCGAAGAACGCACAAAAATTTCAACAAGGGTGTAGGGTATGGGCCTTATTCGTTTGGACCGCCCCCTCCATGTTATCTTGATAACAAGAGGGATGAAATAGAATTCAACAATCACTTGTAATTATAATAGAAATAAATCCCTACCTCAAGATTTTTGGAGAACGTCGCATTCGAGGAAGAGTCAGCGTTCTTCGTTCCCGCAACAAGCCTCCAACGACATCGCTCCATCGTCGCTCTTCAGTTCGGGGTTCGGTGTCGCTCGTCACCGCCCGCAAGAACCGGATCTGTCCTCCAAGTTTTGGTCATCATGGCACTTTACCAGAGCTTCATCGATTGGAGAAGTCATGCCAATACCTCCCCCAAATCTCTATATAAATATGATAGGGAAGGTTAAGTAACGATTGTAGAATTTATGGGGGTTCATTTAATAGGAACCTTCCTAAATTCCAACGATGTTGTCACTTAGTATTTGAAGGGTCAATTCATTTAATGGTTTGACATGTCACTGGTCCCACACCACTGATTTTTTGTGGGAAGAAAAGAAATAAATAAATAAAATAATAAAGTTATTTTATTATTCTTTTTAAAAAGTCCCAAAATCTCACTTTTTCTCTAGACTTATTATGGTCGATGTAAATCCTCCCTTAAGAAAATCCCGACACTAGGGATTCAATGGTGCCCTTGGATTTTTTAATCTGAGAACTAGTTCAAAAGATAGAAAATGTCGCCCACGCGTTTACTGAACGTACCTTAAAAAAAATCATAAATTTATTTTGGGCACACTGGGACTCGGAATCACACACTGTAAATTTTCACAGACTCGTAATAATTCCATATAATTAAAAAAAATTACATGGAAAATCCAGGTCTTTACATTTTCCCCACCTTAGGTCTTTTCATCCCCAAAAGCCACAACATAAAACTAAGGAAACAAATGGGGTACTGAGCATGAATCTGAGCCTCCCGCTCCCATGTGCTCTCCTAGAGGTTCTCATGCTTCCAATGAATGCACACCAGAGGTATCGATCGTCCACAAAGGACCCACTCTTGTTGATTCTCAATCTCCACTAGAACCTTCGTAAATGTCTCCCCATTTTCAATGTCTATCTCGCCACAGTCGATGACGTGCGATGGATCATGTACGTACCTCCTCAACTGAGACACGTGGAAAACATCATGCACCTGGTGCATCTATGGGGGAAGATCCAGGTGATACGCCACCTCACCAACTCTATTAAGAACCTGAAAAGTTCTGATGAACCTCGGAGATAGCTTTTCGCCCCTACCAAATCTCCTCAAACCTCGTCGAGGTGAGACCCATAGAAAGACGTGGTCTCCCTCCTTGAACTCCAAAAGTATCTATCACCTGTCAGCATAAGACTTCTTCCAACTCTGTGTAGTGTTCATCTACTCCTGGATGATCTGTACCTTTTCGGTGGTATCCCATACCAACTTTGAACCCATAAGTGCTGACTCCCCTGGGTCTGTCCTGTAGAGAGGTGATCTGCAAGGTTGACCGTATAAGGCCTCGAATGGTGCCATACCGATTGTGGAGTGATAGTTTGTGTTGTATGTGAACTCCACCAACTGGTATGTAAAACATGCATCACGATCGGAGACAATCATCAATGGAACCCCATGAAGTCGTACAATCTCCTATATGTAGAGGTTTCCCAAGCCCTCTACTGATCTCTGCTCTCGGATGGGTAGGAAGTGGGCCAACTTGGTGAGTCGATCAACGTTCACCCAGATAGAATCATGTCCCATCTACATATGTTAAATCCATTTCATAAAGTCCATGGAGATACCATCACACTTCCACTCCATCACCTCTAGTGGATGGGCTAAGCCTGCTGGAACCTGATGCTCAGCCTTCACTTGCTGACAAGTGAGGCGTCATGAAACGAACTCTTCCACTGCATTCTTTATCCCTATCCACTAGTGCTGATGCCAGAGTTCCTGGTACATCTTCGTCACACTAGGATGTACTGCAAAAGAGGATGTATGAAACTCCCTCAACACCTCCTCCCGTAGCACCACTGGTACCATGGTGCATCCTCTAAAGATAATGACGTTCTCCCCACCTTCCAAAAATCCATCAGGTGTCTGTCCTATGGATATTTGAGCACGTCATGCCTCGCAGTCAATGTCTCCAAGCTATGCTTCCCAAAATCACTGAAGAAGTGGGGGATTGACAGTCATAGACTGGAGTTAAGCTGCTCTATCTCTATTCACAAAGGATATGTGCAACGTGGCTAGCTGCTCTATCACCTCACTCAGCAACTGCAGACTATACCTCCTGCTAAGTGTATCTTCTACCACGTTCCCCTTCCCAAGAGTATAGACTATCTCAAATTCACACTCCTGGAGGAACTCGAGTCATCGCCGTTATCTCGGGTTCAGGTCCTTCTGAGAGAATATATACCTGAGACTCTTGTGATCGAAGTAGATAGTAAAGCATTCACCCATCAAGTAATGTCACCACATCTTCAAGGAGAATACCACTGCTGCTAACTCCAGGTCATGGGTACTGTAGTTCGTCTCATGTTATCTCAAATGTCGAGATCCATACGCGATCACTGCTCATTCCTACATCAGGACACATATAATTCTATCCCCTAATGTGTCACAATAGACTACATACCCAACGCCCTCTTCTGGCAGCCTCAAGATGGGGGCACTCGTCAGTCTCTGCCTTAGATTCTGAAAACTCTATTGGAATCTCTCCATCTGCATAAAGGGTTGTCCCTTATTCTTTAACATTTAAAAGGGTTCCACAACTTTGGAAAATTCGGGTATGAATCTCCGGTAGTACCCAGCTAACCCCCGGAAAATCCACACCTCAGTCACACTCCTGGGTGGCTCCCAAGATAGCACATCCTCTATCTTCGCTGGATCTATAGAAAATCTAGCCACCAAGATAACGTGTCCCAGAAATCGAACCTCTTGTATCTATAACTAGCACTCCGAGAGCTTACCATAAATCTGGTGATCTCAGAGTGTATCCAAAAATATCTGCAGATGATAGGCATGCTCCTCCTCCATCGTTAAGTACACAAAGATGTTGTCGATAAAGACCACCACAAATCTATTGAGGTATGGATGGAAGATCATTTTCATGAGTCCCATGAACACTGTATGGGTGTTGGTCTTTCCAAAAGGCATAACCAAGAACTCATAGTGTCCATACTGGCATCTAAAGGTCATCTTCTGCACATCCTCATCTCATACCCTAAGCTGATGATAACCTAATCTTTGGTCTATCTTCGAAAACCATTGATCTCCCTTTAACTGATCAAAAAGATCATAAATCCTTGGAATTGGATACTTGTTCTTCATGGTCACCTAGTTCAGGCACCGATAGTTCACATAGAGTCTCAAACTCCCATCTACCTTCTTGGAGAACAAAATCAGGGTTGCCCATGGAGACACATTGGGGCTTATGAACCCCTTTCTCTGCAATTCCCCCAACTATACTCGTAACTCACGAAGCTCCATGGGATCCATCCGATATGCTGGTGTAGATATCGATGTCATCTCGGGGTACAGTTCGATGTAAAAGTCCACCTCTCTACAAGGAGGTATCCCTGGAACATCATCTGGGAAGACATCGGCATACTGGTCCACCACTATAGGATAGCTCAGACTCTCAACATCAACTACTTTAAGGGTAAGTCTATCCAAATGATGTGTGATTGGTTTCACCCTCCTCCGAGAAATTCCATCCTGTGCAACAAAGGTTCCCTTATCGCTGGTGAAGGAAAACCCGGTCCCATCCGTGCAGACACACCGCAATTTGTGCCTAATATAATTAATCTAAGCATAGACTATGGATAACTATTCCATAAACAATATGACATAATAAGTCCTCGACACCGCTACTTGAATATCCCAGCCAAAATTCTTGCCTCCTAAAGTAAGATCACACTGCCGGCACTAGTGTGTAATCATCAAATATTATCCCGTAGGAGTCTCTAGCCATAAGAATCGAGCCAACGACTTTTTCGGAATCTCCGAGATCCGAACGAGAGCCATGGAAATAAAATAATGATTTTCACCTGTGTCTATAAGTACTACAGATAGGGTGTAATAGACACAAATTTTACCTCTAATCATCTCTGGAGTTTTGTGGTCATAGGCCTCAGCTGCTTGGAGCTAAGCTTGTCCATGTCCTCCTTCTCCCTATGGTTAGGGTGGACCACCTGGAGGTGGTGGTGGTAGAACCTCGAATCATCATCCACTGCCTAATGGAAAACCAAATCCTATTCCATGTTCGCTGCCCTATGGACCTCCTCGCTCAAACCTCTACCTCTGCCTCGGTGGTCCCTCGACCTTCAGCTGGTTGTTCGTACGGCGGGTTGGGCAGTCACGAGCCATGTGACCCTACCCATCGCACGAGTAGCACTGACTGATCCTCAACTTTCCTCCTTTTTCCAGTGAGCCCATCACCACTGAACCTATATCCTAAGGTTATCTACTAAAAGTTCTGGCCAACTTTGTCCCCTGCATCTTCCGTCTACTTCCTTTTGTGGATGACTCCGCTACCTGATGTCTGGTGGTGGCTCTCGTTGTCGATGTCGGCTCATCTAGGAATATCTCCACTAAAAACGCTCGCTCTAGCACCCCATCCTACATTGGAATGCTTAGATATGCCATTGATGCTCCGATCTCCCATCTAAGACCCTACTCAAAGTTTTGGGCCCTGAAGAAAGGGTCTTGTACCATGTTGGTGGAGTAGTAGGAGAGATCTGTGAACCTCACCGAGTATTGGGTCACGGTCATACTGCCCTGCTGTAAGTACAGTAGATTTTATATACGCACTGAGCATAGATTCATCAGGATGAACTCTGCCCTGAAAAGGCTCTTGAATCCCTCCTAGGTGAGGGTCTCTACGTCGTGTAACTAAAGTGTTAGTCTCCACTATCTCCTAGCTGCTTTCTGGAAGAGACTGGTAGCTAGGATCACCATCAGATCAGCTGGTGTCCCAACTAAGCGAAAAACTCTGGCCACATCCTCCAGCTAGTCCTTAGCCGCCAGCGGATCCAATTCACCTTGGAACCTCAGAGCCCTCTGCCGCTGAAACTCATGCAACACACTCAGTCGGCATGCACCATCTACTAGAGGGGCTGGTGGCAATGGCTGCCCAACGGGTAGTGGTGCTGCGGGTACACAACCCAAAGGTGCTAACACCATAAGAGGGCCATGCACCGAGGCCTCATCGCTCAGTGGTCCATCCTCATGTACTCACTTAGGAATCCTAGATGGTTGTCTATCCGTCAGCATCCTAAAATAAATCAGGTGCGATGCGGTCAAAAAGTTATACCAGGTGAGATGAACCAAATAAAAACATAAGAAAAACTTTTCAAAACACACGCAATCAGAGTTTTCATGCACTGAGTTGAAATTCAGAATTCAAGGTTCTGGTGTATGGATTCATTGTCCACTGCACCAACACTGGATTCCCCAAAATGAAAACCACACTCAAAACACTTAACACTATTGCCACATAGAAAATATCAAAGCCCTAGTTATTTGGTATAACTGACTCCTCTGGTACCAATTTGTCACGACCCGTCCCCCAGGGCTCATGCTGTGACTACCCCAATCCCGCTTTCCATTGGGCAGGGGATTGAAACTAGCACCGAAAAGGCATATCCCTTAATGGGAATGCATTTCCTTTAAACATGTACAAACACACAAATCCAAGATCACAACAAGAGGCAACCATGAAGTAAACTGTTTTAGTAAAAAGTGTACTGAATGTAAAGGGTCCAGAATACAATCCTAACAGTAAAGTACAAGTACAATTGAATATAGGAAAATAGCTTCTGGATCGTCTACTAAGGATCCTACCTGAAGGGTAGGTACAACTCACGATCAGTAGTCCTGCATCACACCACGTCAAATAGTCCACCTCTGAGCATCATCCAGTCCTGGCTCCTTTAGCTTCGATCAATGTTGTCTATCATCTGCAAAATACACAACAAGGTGTGGGAAAATCCCATGTAAGTGTGAGTATAACAATACTCAGTAGGGACCCCGAGACCCTCGAAGGTCTCCCGGAGTTCCACAAAGGAAAAATCACAAAGAAATACCTCAATCACAAGGCATGAAGCACCCATCAACTCTACTTGGGTATATTCCCACACATATACCTAATTTATCAAGATATACTCATCTCAAACATGAGGGAATAATATCACAAAGGGTAACACCACAAAGGTAACACCACTAAGGTAAAAGTACCACACAGGTAACATCACGAAGATAACACCACGAAGGTAAAAGTACCACACAGGTAACACCACAAATATATCACCATGAAGGTAAACGTACCAAACAAGTATCACCATGAATATATCACCACGAAGGTAAAATTACCACACAGGTATCACCACAAAGGTAAAAGACTCATCTCACACAGGTATTAGTGAAGTATAGAAGTACAGATGATGAGTCACGAAGCTAGATCATCTTATTCTGTCAAGAGGCACTGTTTCTGACCATACGGAATCTGGACCATATAGGATCAATAGGTACTAACACCCGCAATGATCTTCAAAGGATCCGACCCACCCATAATCGATAGGTACTAACCCCTGTAATAACCCACACAGGATCTGACCCACACAGGATCTGACCCACACAGGATCTGACCCACATAGGATCGGTATGCGCTGACCCACATAGGATCACTGAGCATTGACCCACAAAGGATCTGACCCACATAGGATCAGTGATTAACCACATAATATTTCTCGGTACTAAACTCCAGATGATCTATCTCCAACCTCTGCCTCACTGCCAGCCATTGGATTCCTGCTCAAGTATTCTTAATTCTAGGAGAACTGCTCCTCAAACAATTGTTCATACCTAAACCACCACGAATATCCACGAATAAGTATTCTATAGGAATTCCATGTCATAAGGGTTACAACGTGATAGACGGCGCATCAATCGGACGCCCAGTCTGTGACTTATAAGTATTTTAGTTCCGAGGGCCCAGTTGGATTCGGATTCGATCCAACCCAGTTGTACTACAAATTTATCCAAATCTCAGGTGGAACTATACCAAAAGGGTTTTCTTACTCCAAGGGTCCTAGCGTCGTAGACTATTCGTCAAAAAAATTCATGATTCTCAAGTTATGGCCCTTTAAGCGAAACTAGGCCTCATTGGGTTCGGGTCCGATCCGACCAGGTCTGGACTGACCCGACCTGATTTAGGTCCAACCCGACTGGGTTGGGATACAGTGGGATTGACCCACTAGGTCATGGTCTGTCCCAGCCCTCAAGGGGGCATGTCCCGGCCCACAAGGGTTCTGCCAGCTGGTCTCACGCGGCCTAGCCCGCTGAGTTCGCACGGCTCGGCCCGAGGAGGCGTAGCCCGCTGGGCTCACACGGCTCGGCTTATAGAGGTGTGGCCTACTGGGCTCACATGTCATGGCCTATGGTGGTGCATAGCCCGTAAGTGGTGTTGCCTAGTGATGCAGGCCCTGTCGGGCTGGCACGGAGGGGTCCCATGTTCAGAAGGAAAAATGGTTGCGCCATTTGGTGCTACCAGGTCACCTGCGGGACCCGCTGCAAGTTCTGTCATCACAGTGTCAGAGCTTCAGGTCCTCCGACGGCGCGCCATTGTGCGTAGCTGCTTCCTCATACAGTTCTCCACCCTGTTCGACCCCGCCATAGCTGAAAATACGTGGCCCTTCTCTGCGGCGGTGTGCGACAGCACGCCGCCTCTATCGCAGTTGGCCAGTGTCGGCCGCCTCCATCATCTGTCGTCCTGGGTGTTGTCCATCCCAAAGATAATTATTGCAAAGAACGCACCAAAATTTCAACAAGGGTGGAGGGTCCAGGCCTTTTTCATTTAGCCCGCTCCCTCCACATTATCTTTATAGCAAGAGTGAGGAAATAGGATTCAATAATCACTTTTAATTAAAACAAAAATAAACCCCTACCTCAATATCGTTGGAGGACATCACGTTCGAGGAAGAGTCGTTGTTCGTCGTTCCCTCAACAGGCCTCCAACGATGACGCTCAATCATCGTTCTTTGGATTGGGGTTCGGTGTCGCTCATCACTGCCCGTAGGAACCAGCTCTGTCCTCCAAGTGTTGGGCGTTGCGGCACTTTACCAAAGCTTCATCACTTGGTGAAGTCATGACAATACCTCCCCCCAAGCTCCATATAAATAAGATAGGAGGAGGGTAAGTAACGATCGTGGAATTTATGGGGGTTCATTTAATAGGAACCTTCCTAAATTCCAATGACGTTGTTACTTAGGATTTGAAGGGTCAAGCCATTTAATGTCTCGACACATCAATGGTCCCACACTACTGCTTGTCTGTTGGAGGAAAAGAAATAAATAAATAAAATAAAAAGTTACCTTATTATTCTTTTTAAAAAGTCCCAAAATCTAAATTTTTATCCAAACTTACTATGGTCGATGTAAAGCCTCCCTTAAGAAAATCCCGGCACTACGGATTCAATGGTGCCCTCATATTTTTTAATCCATTCACAGGTTCAAAAGATAGAAAATTTCACCTGTGCGTTTATTGAACATAACTTAAAAAAAGTTCGGAAATTTATTCCGGGAACACCGAGCCTCAAAATCATGCGCTGTAAATTTTCACATAATTGTAATTATTCCATATAATTAAAAAAATTACATGGAAAATCCAGGTTTTTACAATTTTCATATATTAATAGGTATAGGTCGCATGAATCCTCTAGGATATTGTCTCTCAGCCTTCACTTGTTGAAAAAACAAATATCTTGATATATAATAAGTAATTTCCCACTTCATATTTTCCCAAAAAAAAAATTCTTCAAATATCTATACATATTGGTACTGCCATGGTGTGTGTAGAAATTCAAGATATTATCATCATCTAATAATTCCCTTTTAATATCAGTTATCGATATAATGTATAGCCTCTTTCCAAATTTCATAACTCCATCTTTAGAGATAATGTTTATAAATTTCCTATCATTCACGACTATAATTTTCTTTTAAAAATTCTCATCATCAGGTTGAGAACTTTTTATATTTTACAAAAAAATAGTTTAGAAATAATTTGAAAAAATGAGTGATGTTTCTCTATCCTTAATAATTCTCATATCCATTTTCACTAAATCCATGAATATAGGATCCCTATAAATACTCATTTTGGTTAAGACTCCATGATATTTCCTTATTAATGAATTTTCTACCTC
This sequence comes from Viscum album, assembly GCA_963277665.1. Lineage (NCBI taxonomy): Eukaryota > Viridiplantae > Streptophyta > Magnoliopsida > Santalales > Viscaceae > Viscum > Viscum album. The sequence continues at coordinate 94,000,054 of OY728155.1, forward strand.
ATTTTCCTTCCCTATATATTAGTGTATCAATAAATAATAATCCATGAGTATCTCAAGTCATTTCCTTTACCTCATATTGATCTCTTTCTATGAAAATACATATTTTAGTCTCCTATGGTCTGTGTATATCACACATCTTTCTCCATAGAGATAATTTTTTCATATCTTAAAATTAAATATTATTGCTACCAACTCAAGATCATGAATTGGATAGTTATATTCATGATTCTTTAACTATCATTATGTATATTCAATAAGTTTATCCTTCTGTATAAAGACACAACCAAGTCCCTTTTTTGATGCATCACTATATAGAAAAATCCATAATTTCCTGATTGTGGATTCAAAATAAAATCATTCACCAATATCATCTTTAATTAGTCAAAAAATTATTTATATTCCTTTATCCATGTGAATTTAACCCCTTTAAGTGTAATCTTGGTTAATATGTTATCCAATCAAGAAAAATTTGGAACAAATCACTAATCGTAGCCTTCCAAACCAATTACAATTTGTACCTTGGTTATGTTTATTGGTGTAGGCTATTATTTGACTGCCTTTGTCTTTTAATGATCACTTAATATTCCATCCTTGGAGATAATATGGCCAAGAAAAGAAGATTTCAAAATCCATAATTCACACTTATTAGTTTTTCCATGTAAATCCTTTTTTATAAGAGTATCAAGAATAGTACATAGGTGATTCTCATAGTCCTCATAGATTTTAGAGTACACTAAGATATTAGAAATAAATACCACAAAAAAATATCAAGATATTACTTGAATATTTTATTCATTGGATATATAAAAACAAAATCTTAATTTGTCAATCTAAATGTTATTACTGTAAACTCATAATGTTCATACCTCATATGAAATGTAGTCTTTAGAATATCTTTTGTCTTTACTCGTAATTGAAGATACCCAGAACGAAGGTCAATATTTTAAAAATATTAATCTCTATAAATTTAAAAAAATATGTCATCAATATGAGATAGAGGATACTTGTTATTTATAGTAACAACATTTATTTCCCTATAATCAATTTATTGCCTCATAGATCTATCTTTCTTCATAAAGAAAAGAATAGGGACTCCCCAAGGTGAAACACTAGAGAATATAAGTATCTTATTATAAAAATATGATATTTGTTTATTAAACTCCACTAATTCTATATTTTTTATTCTATAGGGAATTTTTGATATAGTTATTTCATTGGGGATTAAATTTATTGAAAACTAAACTTCATGTTCTGGTGGATGTCTAGGTAATTAATTGGGAAATACATCAATGTATTCTTGTAAATTAGTTACATCCTCATTTTGAAGATTACCTTTTCCATTTTTGGATTGTGTATTATATTTTTATCTAAGAATATAATTTAGAAGATCCACTAGAGGTGGATATATATATTACTTAGATTGTGAAATATCAACTCTATATATAAGGAATTCTACATCCTCATCATGAATCATAATTTCCTTCTCTCAGGAAAAAAATGGCATTGTATTTTAAAAGTCAATCCATACCAAGTATTATATAAACATAAACCATAGCTATAATAATTAGGTCTATAAATATGTCATGTTTATGTGTCATAATGGGAACTAACCAACACATCCTTATTGTGGTGAGATTTTCACTAGGATTTTTAACTTACAACTTCCTTCTTAAGGTGTTAGGGAAATTTCTAATTTTCTTGGAAAACATCGAAGATAAAAAGCATGTAGAGATATGTAATAAAATAAATAATTATATAAATTTGAGCCTATTATTAAAGTTCCTTCCACTATATCTTTTGTAGATTTAACCTCAACTATAGTGATCGCATAAGATTGGCTTTCTCCCCTTGTCCTCTTCTACGATAGGTTCTCTTGAGGATTAGGAAATTTGTGTGAGTAATTCCACATTTATCTATAGTTTAATCACTATAAAATATTGGATTATTTATTGCCCTTGAATTCATTATCCCTAAGACCATTATATCTTCACTTATAACAAACTCACATGCCCTTAAAGAATTTTATAGGATGTTTCTTTATATAATTTTCATATGATGGAAATTGCTTCATTCCTTTCATCGTATTTAACACATTACCTTTTTCTTAGTACTCATTTTAACACTTCTTATCTTGATTTCCCTTGAAGATATAGAACCTATAAAATACTTTATCTATTTATGGCACATAATACAATTTCATCATATGAAGAAAATGTTTAAGAAACCAATGCCCTTTAGAGGATTTTCTTAAAACCTTCAAAGAAATGGTCAATCTTTCTATCTAGATTAAATATATAATATGTATCATACCTAGATAGTCTTGTAAAGGTATCCTTATACTCCACAACACTTTGTTATTCTTATAGCTTTAAGTTAAGGAACTTTATCTTTATTTTAGTTCATTACTAATGAAATAAATATTTGTTAAATAATATTACTTTAAAATCTCTCAATTCTATATGATCTATTTATTCTTCCTCCCTAGTATTCTGAATTAATAACTTACATTGATCAGTATTACCTCTAATACAATACACTATCAACATAAAATTTCCCCTTTCATTGTATCTCAAGGATAGAAATATATTTTCAATATACTTAATACATTTCTTAGATACCATTGTATTAGTAGTTACGCTAAAATATGGGGTCTTATGTCATATGAAATGATCCAATATAGGTGTATCATGCCATGGAATATCATGTTTATCTATATGTTTAAGGTTATTAGTCATAACCTGGGTTATCTACCCTAATATGGACATAATCTACAAAGATTCAACAACAGTTTTATTAACTTACTTAGTAGGGTAATCCCTAGATTAACCATGGGTGTTAATTCCCTTTCTTTAATTAGGTGTTATCACTAAATAATGGAACACACTGATTTTTCTCATAATCATCATGAATATTAAGACACAAAATAAAAATCCATTTAATGGTAAGAGTTCTCAAATATTATAGGGGATTAACATAATTCTCATGTTAGCTACGTTCATTTAAAATCTAATTCCTGAGGTTTGTACTAAACTTCACCTAATAAAAAATATAACAACCTGAAATATAGTAACCTAAAACAATGTTTAATTTATTACATTGTTATATGATATAAGGTATCTCATCCTAAAGGATAAAATTTTTTAGTAGTCTTGAATAACCAGATACATACATGACTCCCATTTTACATTAGAAATAAAATATAAAACATAATAAAATAAATTTTTTGGAATCCTTGAAAGTCATTAAAATATTTAATATTAATATACTAAGGAAAATAAAATAAATTAATTGTGATATACAACACTAAGTAAGAGTTAAGTAAAATTAAAACTATTATGATTAAATAAGGCATAATCAATATGGAAAGGTAAATGACTGAAAACACATGTCATTTAATCAATAAATTGGAGAAAAAAATAATCCATTGATAATATCAAATGAAATAATATCATGGATAATAATAACTAAATTATATATGAAGGAAATGCATAATTTTGGATGTTATGATCTTAGATATCATCATATATTTATCACCAATGTCTTTATCTAATGCAGTTTTAACTATGTGTAGGTATACACCAAAAATGCATTTAATAAGTCTTTCTAGCTAGTTTTTCTCATTATACTTGTCGATTCATCAATGGGATATATAATTTTGAGGCCCAAACATCACTATATGTCCAATACATTTCTCATATATTGAATGATCAATTTAATTCAGGAATAATATTCCTTGTTAATAAATATCTATATTGAGTAAAGAATGTGGAATATTAATATTTCCCCAGTCAATCAAATAAATTTCATAGTAAAATACCATATATGAAAATGGTATATGGTTAAAGAAATAGTAATATCCATGATAAAAATAAAATGGATATTTAACATAACTATAATTTCCAATGAAAATTTATCATAAGAAAGTGAATGTTTTGAGAGAAAGTTAATGTCCAAAAAATTAATCAAGAGATGAAAGATGACCATCAATTCATCAAAATAGTAAATTTTGTAGTAAAATCAATTATTTTAAAGAATAGAATAAAATTAAATAAGAACATTTAAAATAATTTTTCATTAAATATTTTTCTTTGTTAAACCATTGAAATCTTATTGAAAAATCTAAATAGTGTAAAATAATTATGGATGTTGGAAAGTATGTTAATGTTGTATATATTAAAAGAAATATTCCTTTTGAATTTTTGTAAATAAATATAAAAATGAACCTTTTGGAAAACATTATAAATATTCATTTCAAGAATTATAAAAAGTAAAATATAATATAAAATGGCCTTAATAAATCATTTGAGTAAATAAAAAATGACTTTTGTAAAAAAATATTACATAGAATAAAAATATACCTGATTAAAAAGAGAAATAAGATCAGATTTTTTACATTTATTTACTTGATTCAAGTTCCAAATAGAGTAAAAGTTCAAAAAAACAATGAAACAAATTAAATATCTTGAGGGTGATAAAATGGAAGGATTTTAGGAAGGATATATTATAAGATTCTTTCTATAAAAATAAGTGTAGCCCCAAAAGATAATGAGACTGTAAAATAAATTTTTACCACTTTGGTATCTTTTAAATTATAACCCCTTAAAAGAGTAAAATTGAATTAAACTTTAATTACCATGAATAAATTGGTATTCATGTTAAATATATAAAATATTCAGTATATACACCATATAAATGTAAATTGGGGCATAATACCAAATATGTCTCAATGGAGTGGAAATTGAGATGAAATCCCTTACCTCAAATTTACCCTTATTTAAACATGATTTCACCTCCTTTATAATGGTTTTAAACATGTTTTTAATTTATACCAGAACCATATTCATATTTATAATATCATATATGATCCTATTATTACATCATATCATCCATTCGCTTACAATATTTTATTGTTATCATTATTTCAGGTGCTAACTGCTTTATTTTCTTACACGTGTTTTGATGTGGAATTTTTGGTCTTTTTACTTTGATTATGGTTATATCATATATATAATTTTAATCATGGTATAAATATAATATATATTCATTAAATATATCCTTATTACCATCCATGTAAAGCGGAAATAAAAAATGATCACATTTATTCATGGAGGTGGCGTTCCACACGTACACATGGAGAATGTTATCATTTTCCAATAGATTGGAAGGTAAGAATTTATATATTATATTATAATTCTAGAATCATAATTATGTTTTAAATATCATATATATTCATTAGTTACTTATTTATATCCATCTGAGTAAAATGGTGATGAAAAAAATTACACGCTATGTGGATATGGTTAGAATATCATTATATTTATGATTATGTAGTCATTATTTTAGAATGGATATAACATATTTATAGGAATTATAAGAATAAATAAATTTGAAAGAGTCAGTAAAGATGATTATCTCTTCTTCGGTAGACTTCCTTTAGATCTCCTCTTAAGGGACCTATGGTTGGTATGTTAGAGAGACCAGAACCTATAGAACTTAGATAAGGATATTGATAATATAAATGGGAAGGTTTTGATTGATATAGGTTTCTCAATGTGGTGTAAATAAAATAGAGAATGGGTATCTTTTTATAAGTGAGGGGAGGAGAATTCTTGTAATTTCTTAAAGTATTAAATTAATATAAATTATTTTTCTTGTCCAAATTGGTCCATATAGATATATTTTAGAGATGAGATGATTATGAGTTTAAATTATCTCATAAAAATTTTACAAGTTTATTTTATGTTTTCACCCTTATCTATTGGTTTTAATCCCCCGTTAACCCATTTTACAATTACTCTGATAACAAAAAAAATACATTATAGGAGCCAAGGAAGTTAGCGTAAAAGAAAAGTTAGACCATAAATGGGAAAGGGATGACATTGTAGACCATATATTATTCATCTTATCCTATTTCAATATTTTTATAATTTTAAAATAATTTACTAAAATATTATTTTCATAAAATATCATTAATGTCATTTTTGACACTATTCATTTAATTTGACTTTAAAAACATCAATACAAATATGGAATTAGAATATAATCACAAAAAACATAACTAATACATTATATTTATCTATAAAATTCATGTGATATAATAATTCATCCATATCATATTACTTTTAAATTTTTTAAAATCATTTATTTTATTTTTCTATTAATTGAATAAATATTGTGTCGATGTTGTGTAAGCATTTAAGCTAATTATTCAATCACTAAAATTTAAAAATAAATTAAAATGATAAAAATAAATTAATTATGTTAAAAATAAAATTTTATATTCATTCATAAAATATTATTATACTTATGTGAACATATAAAAGAAGTTAAAAGTAAGATAGGTATATTTTGGAATTTTCTTTACTTAAAATAATATAAATATCATCACCATGGTCAAATGGCACAAAAATTCCATATATTATAATTTATGATGGATATGGATGAATTTATCCCATAAAATTAAATAAATTCAAGTTTTGGTTTGATATTAAGGCCTTATCACGTTATTTTTAACCTTAATTACTCGATTTACCCCTTACCGGTGTGATAAATTTTACTATAATTACTATTTATAATGCCTAAAAATAAGAGGTCAATTTAAAAATTTGATCCTACTAATTTAAAATATGTTATCAATTTTTCAAGATTTATTTTCTATAAGTGGTAGAAATTAATTTTAATATAATTATGTAAAACCCGACGAAAAATGGTTTTTAGAAAAAATCATTTTTAAGTATAAAAATTAACTTATATCAATATAATAAAAATTATGGATTTAAATTAGATTATTATAAATAAAATGGATCATGTGATACTTTAAAACCAAATCATTAATATAATGGTACTTTTAAATTACTTGATTTAATGAAAGGAAATTATAGTATTTAAAAATCGGCATTTTTCACTGTTCACTGAAAAAACAATCATTTCAGAAAAAAAATCAACCTAAGTTATTTTTAATTTAATTATTTAAAAAATTAAATTAATTTAAGAAACTTAAATTAAAAAAATATATATTTTAGGTTTTAATCACACTCATGAATAAAACTATGTGTATTGTGCTATTGTTTCTTTAAAAAGAAAATTTTTCTATAATTAAAGCTCAATTATTATAACTCTTATACCATCCACTACACTAGAATTTATCTCTAATATCCATATATAAAACTATTTTATATCAGCCTAAAATTTCGGTTTCACCCCAATGTAGGTTGTTCATTATCTTTGAACGGTTGCTATAGGGATTATTTTCCACCCTCCTACTCCTCCTTTGTAGTCTGAATCTGCTCCTTCTTCATCTAAGGAAAAGAATTTTTTTTAATCATGATTCCCATAATGAGACTATTTCTAATTAATATTTAGAATAGGATATATAATAGGTTTTTTTATGACTTTTTTATTAAACTTGTTATCAATGAATTATCTTTATTATTATCTTGATTATGTGTTTTTTTATTTTAATTTTCCTTCATATCTTTTTTATCATCCCAAAAGGTGGAGAACAAAGTTTTCATGTAATATTTTTAATCATTTTAAATATTTTTATTCTGAAAATTTTTATTTTAGATTATAAGTTGTAATATTTTGTTAATATCCAACTGTATTTTAATCATTTCCCTACCATGATTTGTGAGCATTAAAGAGGAGGATATTGTTGGATCAATCTCATAAATCCTTATTTTAATGATCTAAAGTCATGATTATTTTATTACTAATTAATTTTAGGTTAAATGTTTGATAGAAAATTGTATTTTTGGAAAATTTTGTGAAATTATGATAAGTATATAATCATCTTTCACAAGAATTAACTTGTTCATATGTAAGAGTATTATTCTTTTATGTAAAGGAAAAATCATTCATGTAAAGGAAATTTCATCCTTATGAATGAAAAATCATTCATGTGAAGAAACCAGAGAATCCATGAGAAGGAAAGATCTTTCTTACAAAGGAAATTTTGTCAATAAGAAGGAATTATATCTTTCATAATAAGGATGGTTTTGTTTGAAGTTTCATTCTTCTATGCCTTGTCTAATTGACCTTACATGTCACTCCTTCTATGCCTCAATGAGGCCATAATTTCGTGTATCTATGTGATCACTCCTTCCTTGTCTAAGTGGAGACCCACTTCTACCGTGTCTATCTGAGAATAAAATATTATTTTATTTTGACATCTAGTTTGAATCATTTAATGAAGGTCAAACCATTTAATATTTCTATAGAGTTGGTATGAGTAATTAATCACGATTTTTTTCTAATATATAATTAGAGATTAGTTGAGTATAAATCCAAGGATGTCTCACATGCAATACAAGTGTGTGTGATAAGAGTGAAACACATTTGAGGATAATATGTTACTTACTACTCCATGTGACACACTATTTTCTTCTCTTTACTACCACATCTGAGTATAATCCTTGAAGGATTGTTTCATCTAATTTCAAGGAAAGATTTAAATATAATTGATCAACTGATGTTGGCCTGAGATTAAAATGCATCAAAAATTATATTCACTCTTTAATATCTCTATTTTTATTTACATTCAAGTTGTTCTTGTATTGATTTTTTATTTAATTAGAACCACTCATTTATAGTAAAGAGTAATACTTTGATACTCTATTATTTTTATACCTATTATCCCATGAATAACTGTGGAAGAGGATGGTTGTATCCTGGACTACCTTGTGAGCAGTTTTTGTATATAAAACCCGATCTAGATTATGGATCAGTTTATTATTCAATGTTCTTGGAAAATGGTTGTCATAACACCCTAATATTTTAGAATATATTTTTTATTTAAATAAATTTAATGTTTTTTATGGCTTTATTTACATGAAACATTGATTTTAATTAAACTTTGGTATATTATTGAATTATGATTATTTAAATATAATTGTTATAACCTAGATATTAAATTAAAGTTACGAATATGAGTGATAAAATTATGAAATATATGTATAATGGTCTTGATAAATAAAAATTTATTGATTAATTCTTAGTAAATACACACTCAAATTTTAATGAAGTCACTTTATACTAAAAAAATAGGTTTTCTTCAAAAATCATTTTTATTAAATTTTGCAAAAAAAACATTATGATTAATTTATAATATTTTTAGAAATTTTATTCTAGTAAATTAATATCATTTTTGAAATCATATTTTCAATATTATCTTAGGTTTAAATTTTGGTATTTTTCTGAAAAGATTTATTTTTATGTGAATAGTGAAGAATACTAATTTCTATAAAATTTTCATTTGTTCATTAAAACAAGTATTTTAAAAGTAACATTATGTTTTTAATTTTATATGAAATTAACATAATTATATTTTAATAATATATGATCTAATAAATTATATATTAATCATCATTATACAATATTTTGATATAAGTTCATTTTTAGGCGTAAAAATGCATTTTCTGGTTTTCGTTGTGTTTTGAAAGATTATTTTAAAATGGATTTATTACACTAATAGAAATTGAATCTTGAAAAAATTATTCCATATTTTGAATTAGGAGGATCAAATTTAGTAAATAATTCTCTTTTATTTTTAGTCATTTTGAATAGAAACCTTGATAAATATTTGTCACCTCGGTATGGATAAAACTTTGGGATAAGGATTTAAAATTTATATAACACATGAATTTATCTTATTGGATGAGTGTAGTTCATACATGATCATCCAAGTTTCTAAAATATGGGAACATGGTGTCATTGTTCTTTGATTATGGCCTTTATATTATTTTAAGAAAATGATAAATACAAAAATGTCACTCTTTTTACTTTAATATCTCTAATATTTTATCATAAGGATAAAAAGTGGTTATGTTCGATTATAAATACTTATTTGAAATATTAATTAATTTTTTTATCATGGTAATTTATTTTAAATTTTTAGTGATGGAATGATCACTATAAATGTTTATGTAATGCCAACATAGTATTTGTTCAAGTAATAAAAAAATAAAATAAATTATATTAAAAATATTAAAAGTAATACAATTTAGATGAATTATTGTGTTCCATGAATTTTTTAGATATATATAACATAATAGTGATATGTTATATGTTTATATTCTAATTATATTACTATATTTTTGTCTTTAAATTCAGAATACGTGAATACTTCTTAAAATGACTTTAATGGTATTTTATGTTAAATAATATATTATTAAATGATTTAAAATCATAAAAAAAAATTAAAGATGATAAAGTGGATGGTATATGGTCTAAAATTTCTTTACTTGACCATTTTTTATCCAATTTTTACCTTGGAAGTATATTTATAACCCTTTGGTATTGACAAAGTTGTTACCACAGTTAATGTTAAGATTGGTTAACGAAGGGGTTAAAACAAAATATAAGGTTTAAAATGCCACATAAACCTATAAAACATTATTGATTTAAGGTATTTAAAGATTAACCTATCTTATCTTATAAATTTTTTCCACTTTTTTCCACTTTCATATGAAAAATAATTTATTATATTAAAATATTTTAAGTAATTCCAAGTGTGTCATTTAATTCGCTATAAAAGGACACCACATATCATCTCTACCTTACACCACCTTGATCCACCTAGCTTGACAAAAACCTACCCAATTATCTTATGAAATTTTACATCCCTAAATTATAGGTGTTGGTATCCTTAAAATACTATTAAAATGGTCCTTAAGAAGATATATAAAGGAGGTATACCGAAGAAGAGGTAATTATTTTTATAACTCTTTAAAATTTATTTCTTCTTATAATTCCTATAAATATATTGTACTCATACTAAAATAATGACTCAATTATCATAAATATAAATATATATATATATATGTTATGATAATTATTTTACAACCATTTTCTACCTCGTTTCATCCTATGAAAAATGAAAATATCGCTTGTGCATACGTACAGCTTACCATCTCCACGTAGCGGAGTAATTAATTTTTTCATTGAAATTTTACTTGGATGGTTATAATTATGGAATTAATGGATAAAAATTATATTTATACACAATTATGGTTATATAAATATAATATATAATTTACCTTCTTACCCTTCCACATGTTAAAAATGACAATGTTGCTCATGCGTACGTGTGGACTATTATCACCACAAAGCAATGTGATTCATTTTTTCTTGTATTCATTTCATTGATAATTATAAATATGTATATAATGAATATATATGATATTTATATCATTTTTAAAATTCTTTTTATTATTTAACCATGATAAATATACAAGAACCAAAACTATCAAACCAAAAATTTCATGAAAAATGAAACAGTTAACACCCAGAAATGATTATTTTAATAAAAAAATAATTAATAAATGGGTGATGAAATTCTATAATTGGATCATAAATGATATTACAAGTATTTAAATAGTTATTTAATATAATAATAATAAATTAAAATTCTTTATATAGGAGTTTAGAGCACTTACGAAGTAATTCAAACTTGTGGTAAGGGTTATTCATCTCAATATTGTTTCAATGAGATATGTTTGATGTTATGGAACTATGTATATTTATTAGTTGTATATACTGACCCTTTGAAATGTTATTTCATGAATATAATTATTCTAATTATATTTAAATTTTCATTTTAAGTTATTCTTTCATGTTTCTTATGATTCAAAAGTTACCAAAGTGGTAAGGTATTTATGTTTCAATATAATTTTAATCATGATTATTTATAATTGAATTTCTATTGAAGGAAATGATATAATACTTATCTAATAAAAACCTTTAATTTTTTTATCCTCTAGTTATTAATGTAATTTTCAAGTAATATTATCATTTTCCACTCTTTTGTACTTAAAATGATCAAGAAAATGTTTTTAAGAAAAATAAACTTAATTTCCTCTTTGGTTGGGAATCATTTTCTTTCATGTCCATATTCTCTTTAAAATGTTTTCAATAATACTTTAAATATTATCCTATGATTTTTAAATTCATTTTTACCATATTTTACTTTATATAAAAAAATAAAATGGAATATTCTTGTAATTTTCTAAAAGAGGTATTTTTAACTTTTACCAAAAATGTGAAAGGAATCTTTATTTTAACTTACACAACATGAATGGAATTTCCTATTGTCATGATATCTCAATGATTTAAAGATTTATTTAAAATTTTCCATTGTTATTTTCAAAGAAAATTTTTTCCTTCATATTTTGTAAATATTTGGATTTGAAATAATTGATTTCAAAATGAAAAGTTTGTTTTCTTCAAAAACAAATTCAGTGATCTTTTAAAATAATTTTTCATATATGATAAAATAATTTGATGTTACTTATGATTTATTTTGTTTATTATCCAATGATACCATAATTATTATTTCTATAAATGGTTTATGATTATGATGATGATATATTTATGAAACTCTTTTATTTTCCTCAGGTTATGCTATGATGAAATGGTGAAATGTTTATAAAACTCATTTTATTTCCACGGGTTATGATATGATGATATGATGAATCTTTTTTGAAATTTTGACACGCATGTTAATAAACTATAATAATTTTATGGGTGGTACTAGAATTATATATCCCTCCAATTCATTGGGTAAAGATATAGTATGTTTAAGAAGTTTATTATGTAAGAAAATATTTATAGTAGATGTTAAATATATTTCATGAATAAAATGATTATGCATCTATTCTTTAAAGACACTCAACCTTTATAGTCCTTGGGAATGTATTTATAAAATTTATTGAATATTAATCTCTAATGATGTAATATTTATATATTAAATTCATGGTTTGTTATTATTTTTTTCAATTGGAGATTACTATGTTAAAACTTGGAATTGAAACTCTTGGTTTCTTAAATTTTGTTGTGTGTAATATTTTGTTTCGTTCACTCAGTTTAAATAGGTATATATTCAAAACTATATTTTTCAATTTTCATTTAAAATCATGTCTTTTAAGTATTCTTTTTAATAAGTATCTACAAATTGTGTTTGTAAATATATGCTCTAATAGTTAGCATTTATTAGCGATATATATACTATATTTGTTATGAGTAAAATTATTTCAAAAGTTAGAGTGATTTCAAATTTTTTTAACTAGTTTTTGATCATTCCATTGAGAAAATATTTAAAAATAAAAAATTATATATACCTACAATATTAGTTAACTGGGATGCTTTAAATTTGTTATTTTGATTTTTTTTTAAATAGAAATTTTTATTGGATGCTCAACTCACCCCCCCCCCTGAGCACTCTGCTTCAACTAAAAATATGCTTGTATTTTCATGTTACTTTTATAAGAACCCCACCTATTTTGAGTAATATATACCAACACCCAAGTTTTGTGGGGTTGTTTTCACAAATATATGTATGGTAAGAAATTTATGGTTCATTACCCCCTCTTCCTTTCTCTTCCTTCAATAGTGGTATATAGTGGCGGTACCCAGATGGTGGTGAGTGCTGAACGATGATAGTGTAGTTGGTGGTGATGCATAATGATGAGAGGATGTAATATGTATTGAGTATAATGAATGGTTGGTGGATGGAATGAGGTTAATTTTCTTCATGTTCATGATACCCTACTTCCCTGGATATGAGTTTGCAAGTAGATGTGTGATGATTTGGTAATGACATATGAGATGTTGATAATGACATTAATTACACCACTTGATTTTGGGCCCAATGGGAGGTTAGGGTAGGTAGTTTTGAGATCCATCCAACATTATATATGGTTGGATATGTAGTTATTATATGTAATAGAAGGGATGAAATAATTTAATGTTTGACTTTGGGGCGTGAGAGTGGCAACTCAATGGGGGAAGTGTATGTGAGTTGTCTTTAATGATTCTCCTGATATTATCTTACTTCATGCTTGTGTTATTTAGTGATTGAGTCATGGTGAGTTTGGGATGGATATTTGACCTATCTAGGTGCTTTTTGGTTCTACTTTTTGTTCACGGGTGTATTAGTATTCTCTTACCACATTTGCATGAGATACCTTGGATACGATCTTAATGAGTATATATGTTATGACCACCCTATGTATATATAAACTATTTTTTGAGTTTTTTATAGTGGTTTTAGAGATATATTTTTACATTCGATTCTTAGAAGTCAAAGATGTTATGGATTTATTACTATAGGTTTCCCTTGGTTATATTTTAGATACTTTTATATATATTTCTTGACATGCACATTTGGTATGGTTTATTTTATTTTATATTATCTGATGAATTTTTTTCTCTTTATCATCCTTTTACCTTGATCATTTTTATATAATGAGGTTAATTCCTCCCATTTTAGTTTTTTACACCCTCAATGCTAGTCTCCAACCTAAGGTCGACTGTAGGCGAGACTTAGGCGTCACTCCTTCTCTTCACTGTTGGACCAAAAGGGGTGCCAGTGGTGGGGGGACGTGACATCAATATTCTCTAATCAATAATGTAATATCTTTATTGGTAAACATCCTTCAATTTATAATATATTCATATAATATATAATAATGGATATATGGTTAAGTCAAGACAACGAGCCCGTACCTGAGTGGTAAGGGCTCCTGCTTGGCATCCAAGAGACCCGAGTTCAAAACTGGGTGGAGGTGAATTTCCAGGTACTGTAGCAGTACTGTAGTAGTCACGGTAGCAGTTAATGTTCGGTACTGTAGCAGCCGGAACTATTCACCCGATTTGGGACTTCGGGCCACCGGTTTGGGCCTACGGGTCTCCAGGGCCTTCGGGTCATCAAAGGCCTTCATGCCACAGGGCCTTCAGGTCATGTAGACCATGGAGTAGCCCAGTTCACATAGAAAAGGCCCCAGAAGAGGATCAGAGCAACAGGAGTAGCAGCCACCAGATGCAGAGCTAACCGGATTGGAAGAATGAGAGGGTATGGCAGCCGCCATCGAGACCAGGCACCGTGCATCTTTGTACGGGGCAATGCTAGCCGATCAGTAATGCAAGGTGGGAGCTAGGTGATCAATGATGCAGAAAGCTGGGGAGGGGCAGTTCAAGTGGTTTGGGCCTACGGGTCATGTATTGGGCATGTTATGCCTCTGGGCCTTTGAGTCATGTATTGTGGGTTTGTTGGGCCATGTGCCTTGGGCCTACAGGTCATTTATGGGTTCCCCTTCAAACCTTAAAAGGGGGATTATTCATAATAAAATAAAAAAGAAGGCCTTCGGGCCATTCGGACATATAGGAGAAAAATAATGTCAATATGGATATGAATAGTGATAGAGAACATATATTAAAATCCTTAATTATGGTTTATAAATAACCATGTGAAATATCCAAATCATATCCCCTAGGATTTTCAAATTAGTTGTACAGTTTTGCCTACTAGTAGCGCACCAAGTGATGATTGAGTTAGTACCCAACAAACCTTTTTCAGGGTCATTTCCCCTAGGTGAATCTATGTTAGAGACTTAATCCATTTATTTTTATCCATAAAGGGAATTAATTTATAGGAATCAAACACTCTTTAATTTACCAAAATTTTAGGATATTAACGTATATTACAAACACCTTTAAAGGTATATTGGGAAGTAGCTTTGAAAATACGAAGAAATAACCTTTTATTTTGAAAACATTTTTTTTAAAAATAAAAATTCTCAAAAATAAGGGGAATAAAATTTTCATTTAAAACCCATATAAACTTTTAAATGAATATTTATAATGAATAATGTGCATAATAGTGGGAAAATTCGGTCAAGTCGTAGACGTTGAAAATGCATTCTTTTTTACTTTTGTAAAAATTCAAATGTGACTTGTACAGAAAACATTAAGAAGATTCATTTTAAAACCTTATAAATATAGTCAAATTTAGTTGAAAATAACTTTAAAAATTCATTTAAAAATATATAATAACATTATTGAAACAATTTAAAGAACATGGACATGGAGGAAAAATATTCTCATCCTAAAATAAGAAATTAGGTCAGTTTTTCTTAAAACCATTCTTCCAGTATTTTGAGTACCAAAGAAGGGGGAAATAGAAATAAAATTTTAAAACCCCATAAATAACCAAATAATAATAAAATATACATATTTTAATATATAAACATCATATAATTTCCTCAATTTAAATTTAAACATAAATAATCATGAGTGAAAAATAGATTGTAAAATAAGCTCTTACGGCTATGGTTACTTTTGAATCAAAATAATTTGAAGTATATAACTTTAAATGGAAGATTAAATACCATAAATAAAAATATTATCATGATAATATATTCTAAATAGGTAGTACATACACCATATATACAAAAAAATGAGTATAATACGACAAATGTCTCAAAGGGAAATTTGAGATGGTAAGCCCTTACCATGGATTCCAGCTTGGTCGGATCCATTCCAAACACATGTATAATAATTTTATATTTATTATTAATCTATATAATATACATGTTTATATCTATATTTATTTTTATTATTTATTCATAACTTTTTTTACCCATTGACTCATAATTCTTTGGTAAAATCAATTATTTAGGTGTTAACTATTTTGTTTCTCATGCGTGTTTTAAATTAGAAGTTATAGTTCATGAACCTTGGTCAGGGTTTAATCACATAAATAATGTTAATAATTTCATATATATAATATTTATACATTAAATACACTTTTATAACCATACATGTAAGGAAGTTATGAAAAATTAAATACGTCATTCATAGAGGTGGTAGTCCACACGTACGCATAAGTGACGTTTTCATTTTACAAAAGATGAGAGGGAAAGAAATTAAATAATATTTTATATTTATATATTAATAATTGTGTAATAAATATCATATATATTCATTAATTCCATTTATATAACCATCCATGTGAGGTGTAGATGAAAAATTAAATACACTGCTTCATGGATGCGATAGTCTACACGTACACATGAGTGGCGTTTTTATTTTTCATTGGGATAATAAGAGATATAAAATGGTTGTGAAGTTAACATAACAAAATTTTAGTATATTAAATATACTGATTTAATTATTTTCATATTTTTATATAATATTTGGAGTAGTTTTAAGAAGAAATAAACTTGAAATAGTTTGTTAAGAACATATACCTTTTCCTTGGATAATCTCCTTTGAAAAAAAACCTTAAGTCTTATTAGGTGAGTATTTTGGGAAGAAAAGAACTTCTATGCCATGTATAAGGGTGTTTTAAATGTATTTAGACAAATATTTTCAATATAAGGTGCTAAAATGGTGTGGATAAGTGATAAGAGGAGGTGACCTTTTATAAGTGAGGGGGTAGCACCCTTGTAAATACCCTTAACTTTAAAATAATATAAAGTCATTTTCATGGGAAAGTGGAACCAAATGGACAAAGTTTCAAATATATGATATGTTGAGGTATAAATATACTCAATTAATAAAATTTAGACAAGTTTTAGTGATATTTTAATCCTTATATCTTAGTTTAATCCCCTTAGTAGCTTTTTTAACTCTCGTTATGGTGACAAACATTTTACCATGGTAACTAATCATTATCACTAAAAATGAAAGGGTAATTATTACATAATTTGAATATGACTATTATAAATTTTTAATATATTTTAAAATGATAAATTACTATATTTTATAAAAATTAATAATCATATATGTATGAAAAATGTAACCAAAGACAGTTTTTTAGAAAAATGCCTTTTTAAGCATAAAAATAAATTTGTAGAAAAATCATGTATAGAATTGATTGTAATGGTATTTA
This sequence comes from Viscum album, assembly GCA_963277665.1. NCBI lineage: Eukaryota > Viridiplantae > Streptophyta > Magnoliopsida > Santalales > Viscaceae > Viscum > Viscum album. The sequence goes on from OY728155.1 coordinate 94,017,722, forward strand.
TTGGTTTAAAAATAGAAAAATGAGATTTATTTTACTATATAATCAAATCAAAACCAAAATGTAACTTTTTAATTAATCAATCAAAGAAAATTATTAAAATAGTTCCTTTATTATAATCAAACTTCACTTTGGTTTTAAAATGTCAAACATAGGTTTCTAAATTAAACATAATGTTTTTATATGATTTATTTTTATTATTAAATATATATTTTTTATTTAAAAAAATCTCAAACTTTTAACTCATTCCTATATAATGATAATGTCATCAAAGTGATAGTATTTTGTAAAATTATATTTTTCACTATTCACCCAAGAATAAATAATTTCAGAAAAAACCCAAAAAAATTAACCTAATATAATTTTGACATAATGAATTAAAAAATAAATTACATTTCATAAACTTAAAATTATAAAATGTATAAATGTATCTTTCAATGAAAATATTAAATATAAAGAAAAACAACTTTTTTAGAAAAATGACCCTTTCAAACTTCAAGTGTACTTAATATTTTTTTCATATCAATTTATAATTAATGGAGTGTTAGTATATTAGTTTATACATTTAAATATTTTAATAGTGAAAAAATTATTAAAATACATAACACTTTAAAATCAGTTCCTTAAAAAATACCCCTTTTAAACATTAAATGATTTTAATTATATAACCTTAATTATTTATTTTTTAATCAATAAATTTCATCAATCAAACCAAAATAATACAAATTAACTATCATAATTGATTATTATATTTATATTTAAAAAAGTTTTATTCTTCTTGTAATTTTAATATGTCACAACTCATTTTAGTTTGGTGCTGCACGTGTTGCAAGCTATTCAACAAAATATTTATTGAAAAGAAAATAAATTATAAAATCATTGGGTGTCATATGTTACACCTTAAAAAATATTAGACAGCATTAAAATAATAAAAAAATTGTACAAAAAATATTCTTTAAATTGGAATTAGTAGAATTGGGATCCCATGGAAGAACAGTGGCTCGTCTTCCTATTTATCTTTCCATAAGCTCAAATTTCCTACACCCAAAAAACCCCTTTGATTATTCTAAACCAAAGGTAGAATATCATATACATGTTTACATGAACAAGAAGAAGTTATGAAAATATTCCTCTCAACCAGATCTATATAATTCCCATATTTCAAACATGAAAAAAGATCCCATATATAAGAACCTTCCAAGAAGTCCAAGGAAATCATGGCATACAGTACTTTTATAGTGCCCTCGATCGCATGCATATTGATACCTTATTCATCAACATAGAGAAAAATGTTCCTCCAACTAACATAATTTATTCATTTATAGGATCATATGCCCCAAAGGAATCTAAAAAAAAGTCTTTAAAACTTCTTGATAATTGATCAGGCACCTCTATCATAGAGAGTACATAAATAAACATATAATAAAGAACATTTTGGATTGAAATGATCTTCCCTCCATACAATAGGAATATGTTTTTCCAATTTTGGATACTCTTAGTAACTTTATCCATGATAGAATAAAAATTATGAATACACATTTTTTCATTGGTAATGAGAACTCCCAAGTAATCAATAATAAAAACTTTCTTATAGAAATTATACCAACACTACATAAGCTTAATCCTATCACTATAATATTTTTCCGAGACAAGAGGGATACTATTATATATATTCACTGATTATCTGATTTACTAGCCATACACTTGAATGGGTTTTTTGAAATACCTTAAATACTTTTTGTTACCATTCGTAAAAATATTTCATCATCCACGAACAGAAGGGGGGATACATAGGGCAACCCAAAATTTCCCTTAAAACAACCCATAGATCTAGTCATCATTCAATAATTGAGATTCCAACTCATCACATAATGAGATAAAATAAAAAATGAATGATAAAGTTTTTCCCCCAACCCAGTACTTCTAACATTTTTAAAGAGACCACATGAACACTCTATAGGAGATATTGAGAACCAAGTAGTCTAAAATCAATGAAAAACCAAGTAAAAGAAACATTTAACAAAGACTTTTCTCCTAAGAAATGCAAGTATGAAACCCCACTCAAATTTTTTATATTCTTTCTCTATATAAATCTTGATCAAAATATTATCACTTATCACTTTGAGATCAAGATCTGTCATAAGTTCTTGATCCAAATCATCATCCCCTAGACATTCCTACCTTTAACAAATCTATGTTACTCCATTGAGATGAGTGGGGGAAGGAGGATAAACTGATATTTAGGAGCTTAGTAATGATTTTATAATATAAGTTTAAATGGATAATGGGGTGATAATGAGAGAAAAGAAATATGTGAGGAATCTTTAGAATTAAGATAATAGTATAAACTCTTGTTACTGAATTTATTACTAAAATAAGAAATCATTGTTTGGGTTAAATTAAAGTTAAATATTTTATGTTACCTAACATGTAAATATTCTACACATAAAATGAAAAATTAAAAGAAACATTTTAAACAATTTAAGTTAAAATGTACAACATTCATAATATAAACAATTTAGATACATGAATAAGGATTTCATAAATAAATGAATAATTCATATAGTTAACATGATATATAACAACTTTAGAAAATTATAAATCTCATCGAATGTATTTTTTATATGGTTTAAAGTAATTTAAATTTAGCATAGGCACATACTATCTAAGGTTGTTGAGAGAAACATTTTTTTAAAATTTTTGAAAAACTACGGCTAAGCACGACTACATGGTTTCACTACCCATGCCATTTTAGAAAATGAATTGATCAAAGGTCCCACCTTGAACCTTGAAATTGTATCTAAGAATAAGTAATTTTTATTCTATGATCATACCATAAACCATATCCTTATGAAATTTTCCATGATATTTTTTTCCATGTGGAAATACCGTTTCTATGAAACACATACATTTGGTTAGGTAACCACAATATGGTAATATGAAAATTGATTTTATCCTTTAGGATAAGAAAACCATAACATTTTTCATAAAAACATTCCATTATTTATAAAATTTATTATAAACCTTGAAATATTTTTATAAACCATTCCTTTTTTATAAAAATACATTAAACCACAACATGGATTTAAAACCATGGTTATTGAAAAACACCAGTAGTCTTCAATTTTCTGAGAATCATCATATCAATTATTCATCAGTAATGGATATGATGCCACTGAAGTGTTTTATAAGATATCACAATGCCTAAAATTGATGGAAGAAACCACAAAATCATTGAATAAGATCAATCAGGATAGTAAATAAAAAGGCTAAAATGAAAATTATAAAATAGGTATATGTAGTGTCCTACCATGGAAGCCACTAAGTGGTGCCCCAAGATGATTGGCCACATGAACTCAAGAATCCCTCCCCCCCCCCAATACATTAGAGTTTGTCAACTAGTAGTAGGGGACTAGGGTGTGTCCATGGGGAGACTATGACATCATAGATCAGAGTGTATCATAGAAATAAATAATAATGGTAAGCAACAAAAATGGAAATAAATAAGCAGTATTATAATAGTAAATAATACAGAGAAATAAAAAGACATAAGTTTAATCATAAATTGATACAAAAATAATGATGATAATTTCATATAGATGTACAAAAATAAGGTATATGGGATATAGGGGAAAATGAATATACCAAATTCTACACAAAAATAAAAAAAAGACCAAAATTTTCCTCTATTGGAATCATGATCATATGCTCGGTCCTCTTCCCCTATACTCCATACTAGAACTAGAAATCAAGAATCAGAAGTTGGATGCTTCCCTTTGTCTACACCTGTAGTCATGAAGTCTTCTTGAGTAACAACGGTAGACCCAGAAGGGTGTGGGATATACTTAGTAGGCCACCATCAATGGTGTCTAGAACAATCCAGTCTGTCCATGTAAAATGAGAATTATGCAGGTACATAATAAAATAAAAGTAATAAATAAATAAAACATATTATTCTAGGTTCCTCATGGATACCTGACTGAAACTCCCTAATTTGGTCTAATCTGAATGTATTTAAACCAAGGACAGCCTGTACAAGTATTATATAGTCATCATAAATAAAGTATCAAGATTATACCGAGCCAAAAATGTGATTTTTCTTGTTAGACCCATACTCTAATTTAATAGGTTGGAAAATGTGTAATTTGTATATAAGGAATCTCTAGAATTTAATAGTTTCATCCTTGGCCCATCCAAGGTGAACTATAATAAGGAACCCGAGTATCGCGCTATGATCACTCCAAATACTCAACATCGTAAGAGTCTATCCAAGGTGATCCATAAAGGCATCCCAAACATCACTCCTAGTGTGGTTTAAAGAATGACCCTCTAAGCCCATCCCAATTATCTCATATAGGGTATTGAGTATTTCTTGTGGATGTTTTAACCATATCACCCACTAATCTCATCCAATGTATCTCCCCTAGGGAACTGGTATTGCTCACGGGTAAGTATGTAATCCACCTAGTGAGCCTATCCAAGGCAGTCCATAAAAATGATCCAAGTATTGCTCCTTGCATAATGGTAAGTAATCTTCCTAGTGATCTTGTCCATGTCATCCCATGAGAATACAAGTATCTCTACCAATGTATTTACAATTCAATAAAATTTCTAAGTATAAATCATGATGCGCCCATCCAGGGCTCGATCCGCAACTACCCTAATTCATCCTCTATAGGTCAGGGGTTGGTGACAAGTGACAAATGCACAACAAACTTGGGGAGACCTTTTATTAAGAACCTATACACACACATGCATCTAACTCAATGAAAAAGTGTAGATAAAGGTAGAAAAGGATTCAACTACTGTAAAGTAACATAAACATGCATGAACCTCTAGATAGTATAAGGTTACGGTAGTGAATACTGAAATATAAAATGGGAAAACACATGCCCAAACCAGAATATGGTCCCAACTTGAAGAAAATTGGAAAAGAGTATCCACTGAGAGAGCCCAACTCCTATATCCCAACTATGACCACCGAGTGTGGTCCATATATCCTATATCCCTATGCTCTTTTGTAGTCATGATCTACCTGTATGTCATCTGCAAAATATATGTAATGTTTTGGGAAAATCCCATGCATGGGTGAGTATATACATACCCAGTAGAATTCCCCAAAAAGGTGAAGGGGGAGCAGTAAGAGATACAACTGAAGAGAAGTGGTAAATGAAATGAGGTACAATAAAAGAGAATAGAAAGAGTGGAGATCAACCTAATAAAAGTGATAAAGTAGTCTCATACAAACACAAGGAGCTCAAAAAGGTGAGGAGGTAAACACCCCATTGATTCTTCACTACCTATAGTCAGAGAGTAGACCCATCCAACCATGAGAAACTAGAAATGGAAAGCATGTGGCATATCCAATGAGTCTTCACCTCTCTTTAAAAGAGAGTAACCAAGACCTAAGGATTGGGTACTATAGCAGGATATATATATATATATATATATATATATATATATATATATACTCAGTCAAAGAAGCCCAAATGAGAGAGTAAGTGGATCTCCATCTCACAGCTCAACTTAAGAAGATGAGTAGCCAACAGTTCCAAGGTAAAACCATATGAAATTCCCAGCACCTCATGTGTCTTCCCAAGAGACACAAGTCAAAGGGGCTCAAATCACCACACAACAATACTATTCTCTTTGGGAAACACTGACTCGCCTGCATGGTTTTAGACTGCGTAACAAGGATGCATCTTTGTGGGGAAAGTGTCCCTCTTTCTTGTAATCCCTTAGGTAAGTCAAACCATGCCTCACCACTGTACCACACAGTGGAGGGTTTTCTCTAAATTGTTGAGGAATAAACTACCCATACCAATTAGAGGGTCGGCCTGGAATCATTGGGGACTACACTACCCAGCCCAGCTGGAGGGTCATCCTGGTATCTTGTCATTTGGGACTACACTACCCAACCAAATTGGAGGGTCAGTCTGGTATCTCACCCTCAGGGACTACACTACCCAGCCCACCTGGAGGGTCATCCCGGTATCTTGTCGTTGGGGACTACACTACCCAGCCCAGTTAGAGGGTTAGCCCGATGTCTCGTCATCGAAGACTAAACTACCCAGCTCAATTGGAGGTTTATCCTGGTATCTCGTCGTTAGGTACTACACTACCCATCTCAGCTGGAGGGTTATCTCAGTATCATCGGGGACTACGCTACCCATCCTAGCTGAAGGGTCAGCCTTGTCTAATCGTTGTCGTCATCAAGTGTCATCCCTATGCATGCCAAACCCAAAACTTCCACATCATATCTCAAAAGCAACTTCTAATGTCACCATCATGTTCTAGGTGGAAAAACACTCAAGATAGGAACTTTACAACCTAAAATCCAAGTTTAAACAAATGAGAAATGAAATATTGAAGATTTCTTAGTAGAGATCAGAAAGTACACAGCATGTGAGGGGGCCCACACAGCATGTGGACCTTATTCACTATCTAGCCGTGTCTTTGGATAGACATGGGTCCCATCCCATGTAGGGGAAGATATCGTGTAGGTGGATTTCATGGTGTGTCCCACCTATTTGGGGATCAGGCCTTGTCTGTTGGCCATGTCTCTGTACTCAGACTCCATGTCTTTGTACTTCGGTACACGGTGTGTTGGTCCACACAGGATGATACTCGTGAGACTAAGACGTGTCTATGTGCTTAGCAGAGAGCGTGTTCCCAGTCATGTGCTCCTTCACATGGCTCATCTCACATAGAGACGTGGTACATGATGTTTCAAAGGGAGTACACATCGTGCCATCCTTATGTTTTCCCAAACCCTAGCACCACCGCTGAGGGAGTCTATACATCGTGTGTTCTTCTCTGAACATGGCGTGTAGTTGGGATTTTCTCCAGAAACTCCAGTTTCTTCCCGGATCCTTGGTCTTTCTCCAAATCCTCTTCAATCGTAGTGAAAGGTTCCTGAATATACTATGAAAACTCCAGATCTGGATGAAGAACGTGATATTACTTTGTCATTCATCATGAATCGACCTCATTCAAAAATGAGGGTTTGGACGGATCTTATGAATTCCACCGTGGTTTTTCTCCCCATCATATTTTCATGAAACCTTCAGATTCATCATCCCCACATCATACCATTTCCATATTTGTGGCTCACCCACAAATCCATTGTTATTACATGATTCCATCTTATTTTTGGGTGCCTGATTGAGCCTGGGTCCCCCTACAATCATCAAACTAGGATCCATAGGGATTCTACGGTGATAAATTCAGAGAAAAGGGGGAGGGTCACCAAAAACCAAGGTTTTAATCATCACTTGACAAGCATTCTTGGTCAGTGATCGAGAATGGGGCACCAGGGTTAGAACATGTGATAAACAATAATAAATCCAATACTTAGGGTAATGCAAAGTTTTGAAACAAAGGCACGGGTTGAAGAATTTAGTTTCAACATGATCAAACATTTAATCCAAGGCATAAACATGCAAAAGATGAGTCCCATATGGATTGGATCATTTGTTATTGATGAAGAATGTGTTTGCTAATGAAGGAGGTGGATTTGTTGTGTTCGACGCATCTCAATCCATCCAGATCCAAGGATCTGTTGTTATTTCTTTATCATTCATCATTCATCAATGAATTGTAGATTATAGGAGAGGTCCTCATTAGAGAAAACTAGTATTATGAGGCCAACTCCTCATAGTCATTTTTATATAACCATTTATTAGGTTAAAGGATTTAAGAAATTAATTGAATAAATTAATTCATTTAATCACTTAAACGTCCCTCCAATATAATAGAGGGATATGAACATCTCGCGCCGACTCATTTTATGTTGCACCTAGAGGAAACACTACCTTATGGACCCAACCATAGTCTTGGATTTCCAATCTGATCAACTTTTTAATATTTATCCCATTTTATTTAATTAACTACTTGTGTGTAATATAAAATCTATTTAATATTTTTATAAAATTAATTTCGGGCACACCGAACCTTGTAATATCACTTCGTCTCAGTGCCTATCTCTAAAATAATATTTATAAATATTTAAAAGTATTATTAGGAAAAAATTGGGTTTCTACATCATTCCCTCCTTCAATATTTGCATCCCCAAAAAGAAAAACTAAACAAACAACTTGAGATACTGAGCCCGCATCTGGATATCCTACTCCCAATAACTCTCATACATGTTTTCGTGCTACCACAACATGTGAACCATAGGGATGGACCATCCTCATAGGTTTCACTTATTTCGATCCTCAATCGCCACTGGGTGCTTCACAAAGGTGGATCCATCCTCGATGTCCATTTCACCCTAGTTGATGAAGTGTGTAGGGTAATGAACATATATCCTCAACTACGACACGTGGAAAATGTTGTGCACCCACTCCAGCTATAGGGGTAAGGAAAGATGGTAGACAGCCTCACCAATCCTTTACATGATCTCGAATGGCCCGATGAACCTTAGGGATAGCTTGATTCCCTGTCCAAACCTCTACATTCCACATCCTGGGGAGACTCTCAAGAAGATGTGGTCTCCCTGATTGAACTCCAAGGGCCTATGATGGAAATTTTCATAGGAATTATATCTGTTATGGGTTGTATTAATCCATTCACATATGACCTAAACCTTCTCTATCATGGCCTACACTAACTCTGGGCCCACAAGAGATTACTCTCCAATCTCCGTCCAGCACAAGGGTGACCGAAAGGGTCTCCCATATAGGTCCTCAAAAGGTTTCATGACAAGGGTGGAGTGGTAGTTGTTTTGTATGAAAAATCCACCAAAGGCTGGTGTTCCTCCCATCTCTGGTCAAAATCTACGATGTAGGACCTCAATATATCCTCTAGGACCTGGATAGTGCTCTCTGTCTATCCATCTGTCTGGGGGTAAAAAGATGTAATCATCTGTAGTTGGGTCATGAATTCCTCTTGTAGGCCTCTCCAAAATTGTGATGTAAACTGGGTATCACGATCAGAGACAATTGTCAAGGGTGCCATGTGAAGGTGGATGATCTCTCACACGTACATCTTCCCCAAACTCTCCACTGAACTTTGCTCCCTAATAGCAAGGAAGTACTCCAACTTTGTGAGTCGGTCCACTATCACCCAGATGACATTGTGGATCTTCATTCTATGTGGAATCCCTATGACAAATTCCATGGATATTTTTTCCCATTTCCACTTTGGGATATCAAGCAGCTACAACATACCAGTTGGGACCTAGTGCTCAGACTTCACCTACTGATAGGTAAGACATCGTGATACAAACTCAGCTACACTTTGTCTCATGTAAGACCACTAAAAATGCCGCTGAATATCCCTATACATCTTCCCCACACTGAGATGTATGGCTGAGGAAGATGTGCGGAACTCCTTCATCACTTCCTCCCGCGTCGGCATTGGAACCACTGTTCGTTCCTAGAACAAGATCTCATGATTACCTCCTTCAGAATATCCATATGGTGCATCACATGTGGATATCAGATCATGAAAAACCTCACAGTCACTACAACAAAACCATTGTTTAGCCGCAGTTGTTTAGCGGCGATTCTAGTAACCGCCACTAAACCTTTTTAAAAAAGGTTTCATGGCGGTTTATAATAAACTGTTGCGAAACATTGTTTTTTTTAACAGCTCGACCCTTCCCCCCACCCCGACCCTCCTCACCCAGATTTCCCCGGCCCCCCACTTCCCCCGCAACCCCGGCTCCCCACGACTCTGGTGACCCCACGACCCCGGCGACCCGGCGACCCCGCGACCCCGGTGACCCCGCGACCCCGGTGACCCCGCGACCTCGGCGACCCCAACCCCCCACGACCCCGCGACCCCGGTGACCCTGCTTCCCCGGCGACCTATACGAAACCCTAAGGTTTGAAATTCTTATATAGCATGTTATGCCTTAACAGGGTTTCAAATAACCAATTCTATCTTATGGTAAAACATAGGATATGTCAATCCTCTAATGATACCCTAGTCTCCAACACAAGATGCATTTTTGACATATTTTAATCATCATTGTGATGTTCTATTTAATGGGAATTTCTAATTACATAGTGATATAATATGAAGCATTTTTCATCATCAAAATAGTCTCAAGATGTAATGTCAAGATATATAAATAACCCAGTTAAACATCACATTTTTTTGTAAAACTATGTCAACCAACCAATGTAGTCTCACTCCCGTTCTTGATATTAAAATTTTACCTTGATGTATCCTCATCATCCACTATAAGAATACATTACCAAGGCAATGCTATCACATCATTCAAGAATCTAAAATATTCCATGATTAATATTCAATGTAGGAGGTGTTTTAATTCATCATGGCCATAAATTAAGAAGGAAACCACATGCAATACATTCTTGTACTAAGGGGAACACCAAATATTCCCCATACCTATTGTCTAAAAAAATTGAGTAAATAATCAATAAGGAGGCCACATAGAATTAATTTAAAGGGAATTAATATTTGATATCATGGACATTTATTACTTTGTTCTTTAGACTTATCTAGTAAGAAAGTAGGATAGAGTGTGTAAATATATTGGGATACCCATTGTGTAATAAATTCCCCAGTAGGGGATTAACATAGAAAATAATTTAACTATAATTTTTCATTTATGTTTATTGTATATATTTTAAAATTTGTTATCATGATCTATTAACTCTATAATTATTGAGAAATAACTTATGGAATTGATCTCAGGGGAGGAAAGGGTGTCCCAATATCTGTTATTCACTTCCATGTTTTAATTTAATTTCATGTTGAGATAGTGGGATGAGAGGAGTCTTATTTGGTGATCCTAAATATTATCTACATTTATTTCCCTCATTTATTAATCTATAAAATCTATTTTACATTCCTTTTATTAGTTTCTATAATGTAATATGGGATTGGTGGAGTTTGGGTATGGACAAAATATGTTGAAGTTAGATGTTAAAGTAGTGTTAAATCTTTGATTGTTGTTTTCCATTCATTATTCACCATAGGGGATATGGAATAAGGTGTTCCAAGAAGATATTTAAGGAACATGGTATTTTTATTAATACATGTAAATGGAGATATATGAAAAAATGATATTGATTTATTCATTATGTAATGATATACACCATTATGTGTGGTAATTTTTAGTGGAAATGTTAATTTTCGACTCTAGAGAAGTGTTTTTTTGAAGAAATAGGATTCATATTGTAATTATAAGAGTTATATTATCTCAAGGAGATGTTTTTGGATATTTATTAAGGCCTAGTAATAGCATCATGTTCTTGGGTGGATGTTGGAGTAGGTTTAGGGTGAACCTGTTGCTGAATTTTAGTTATGGTGTTAGTCAAAATGCGACACTAAAGTAATGTCATGATGGTATCTAGGTAGGGGGGATAACCCATTTTACCAAGGGAGGTCTTATAAAAATTCTTAAGTAACTCTATAATCATGTTTAGGTAGTTTAATGTCCTAGCTACCAAGATGATGATATGTCATGGCCAATAACTTCATGGTACAATGAGTATGTAGATTTTTGGAAAAAGGGAAGAAACCTATGAAATGGATTCACTTTGATGGGGGGTAGTCACGTAATGGACATGAACTTTAAAAATTATTTGGGTGAACATTATAAACATTTTCACATCATAAGGGAAATATTTCATCATAATGTAGATAAGCAGGGGTGTTGAGCCCACTACTTGGGGGATGGTCATGATGTTACCATCATGGTCACATCATGAATGTGATAAATTACTTTTTTTCAAAAGGAGGGGAAGAACCATAATTTTAGGGTTATACCCTTTGATTCTTGGTTAAACAAACAAAATGGAGGAGGCCATTTTGGCTCTTCATCCTTATACGCGTCCCTCCTACGACTCCCCTTGATCTAGGATGTTCTGGGTGGAATTTTGTGTATAGAGATTCTAGGTGATATCCCTAATCTTCTTCATTCCATTTGGTTTAACTTTCATTTATATATGATTATGGTATTTTTATTAGGTTTATTGAGAAGATTACACATGAGTATGGTGTAATCATCACAATATAATGGTGCTTTTGTTCGATATGGCTAAAGTCACCTTGATATGATGTAAGCAAGCCATTACTTGTCATTTTAATGAACATAAATTATCCAAAAAAAATTATAGGGTTTTTATTAAATTAAATTGGACATAAAATTGGTGTTAATTTATTCTCCCAAGCCTTTAATATTGGTACACGGATTTGTTTTTTGTGAATAAATATTATGGAACCCTTCACCTTTGTAATGATTACCGAAAGATGAATCAAGTCATAGTAAAGAACAAGTTTCTATTGACTTAGACTGGTGATATGTTTGATCAGTTGAAAGTGAATAATTGGTTCTCAAATATTTATCACCATTCTGGTTTTCACTAGCTAAGAATAATAGAGTTTGATATATTGGAGATTTTCTTCCAGAGTAGGTATGGAAATTAAAAGTATATTTTTATGCCTTTTGGTCTAACAAATGATCCCATAATTTTTATAGTGTTGAACAACATTATATTCCATGATTATCCTAATTCATTTTAGTGGTATTTGAGTATGACATATTGGTTTAATATTAAACCGAGGAGAATCATGTGAGTCATTTGAGTCTAGTTTTGGAAATTTTTAGAGATCACTCTTTTATCCCCCTATTATCCTGTTTCATATACATGTTCTCAGGTTTCAAAAATGTATTCATGGTTTGTGCCTAGAAACCCATCCAACAAAGCCAAAGAATTTACATCACAATTTATCCCCCTATTATCTTGTTTCAACTCCTCTCCAATCTGTATTTTCCAAATGAGGTTCACACTTATTGGAGGTGGTATTTCATAATTACTTATAAAAAATGGTGGTTTAAAATGAAAAGTAATTTTGGTTTCATTAGTGTATTCCTTTTTTAATTTATAATTTTTTTTGTATTTTATTCTTACTTTCATATAGAATAATTAAGCTTTATTTTGAGTATTTAATTGATATAGTTCATTTAGATGTTATTGTTGTCCACTGTAATTTTCAAAAAGGATTATTTAGTTCTTATTCCGACCTAGAATACGTGTTGATTTGTTGATGTTAAATCATTTTCAATCTCAGATACCATCATTGGATTCCTAAATCACTATCTTCCTTCATTTAGTGTTTTTCAAGGGTCGATGGAAGCAGTTAGGTAGTTGGAACAAATTGAGGTGATCCTCAATTATCTTAGGGAACCTGATACTTTGTGGGTGAGAATTTTTTAGAACTGGATTTATAGTTTCAGTAGAGTCTTGTGGGAGTCAGTGGTACCTTCTTAACTTCATGAATGTATGAATTGGAATCTCATCAAGATTGATTTTTTTAATGGTTATTTCCTAAGGGAATGAATGTAGAGAAATAGACTGAGCTCATGAGACTTTTTATTGGTGACAGATCAGTATGGGAGTATGTCAATAACCTTTAAAGGTTTGGTATATATTCTCCAAAGATAGGGGTCATAAATTATGGGAAAGATCATTTATTTGGTGATGGTCTTCACCAAAACCTTCGTACATCTCTACTTTCTTTGGGCATAACATCCATTTTAGAGGTTGTCACTAGGGACATGTGAATGGAAGCTAAATATTCTTGGAAATTGATGGTTGTTCATTCCTTAGTTTTATCAGGTATGCAAAAAATTAATAGTGGGAATGAAGAGAATTCAATGTGCAAGGAGTAGAGGCAGGATGAACCATAACATGATGAAAAGGCCCATTCTTATAGAAAGAGTTCATCCATTTTGTGCTTCCAGTTTAGGGACTTTGAGGAATTATGAGACCCATTTCTTAATATATCCTTGAATTTTTTTATATTATGGAAATTTTGTTCATAATTATTTGTTTTTGATGATGGGGTTATAGAAGATGTCTCATGTTTGATAATTTTTTGGAGGTGTGGTTTTGGGACCTTTGATTGTTGAAATTATTTTTGGATTTTCAGTAGTTTTCATTTAGATTTTTTTAATGATTACTTTTTTGAATATATTTATTGATTGTTTTAATGCTATTTTATGAAATTCCTTGTTTTTTGTGTAGGCACATTGTGATATACATGGATAAAAGTTGGATCACATTACCGAGGAACACACCTTAGTATGTTAAGGGTTTGAATGAGTTTTTAGATTTTTCAATTTCTAATCGATCCGTTAAAGGGAGAATAAAATGTCCATGTCCTAAATGTAAATTTAGAACATGGTTGAAGAGAGATGAGTTTTATGAACATTTAATACTGAAGCAATTCCCTGCTCAATATTTGTGTTGGATTTGGCATGGAGAATCGAACCTTACAGAAATATTGAGCACTGATGTTAATCCGTAGAATGAGGTCCCAAGTTTGTCGAAAATGGAAAATGAAAAGAAAAACCTAATAAATGATGCATTCGGAACTGCAATACACCACTATCAGCATCAAAACATATCAGAACAACCAGAAGAGGGTGATACAAATTTCAACGTGACAAGTGATGTTTTTGAGACTGTAACATAGGCAGATCAAGATTGTCACATATCATTGGATCCTACTCTTGATTATGTGGAGCCAAGTGTAAAAGAAAACTTCACTAAGGAAAATGTGTTTCATGATTTAGTTGATGATGTAAATCAAGAGTTGTATAGTGGGTGTTTGAAATATTCAAAGCTTTCATTTCTGCTGAAGTTGTACCATATCAAATGTCTCTGTGTAATTACAAATAAGGCAATGACCATGATATTGGAATTGATTCATGATGCATTTCTTGAAGTAAAAATCTCAGAATATTTTTATGATATGAAAAAAGTTGTTAACAAGCTTGGTCTGAATTATACAAAAATACATGTGTGTCCCAATGATTGTATGCTTTATTGGGGAGAGGATTCAAGTAGACAGAATTTCAAGAAATGTTCTTCTTCTAGATGTCAGGCAAAGGGTGATGTTGTAAGTCTAAATGAACATAATTTCATGGATAAGAAGCAAAGGAGCATATCTGCAAAGGTTTTGCGTTACTTTCCTTTGAAGCCTCGATTGAAAAGATTATTTATGTTATCGAAAACCGTCGAACACATGAAGTGGAATTCTATAGATAATAAAAATGATGGGTTAATGAGATATCCACGAGATTCCCAATCGTGGAAGACATTTTATTCATTACATATCAATTTCTCAGCTGATCCTAGGAATGTTCGATTGGGATTGGCTGCCGATGGATTCAACCCATTTGGGACTTTGAGTACCAATTATAGCCTTTGGATAGTTGTTTTGATCCCTTATAATCTTCCTCTGTAGATGTGTATGCAACAAACATATTTTATCCTTTCGATGATTATTCCTGGAAAACAAATGCCTGGAAATGATATTGATGTATACTTGCAGCCTTTGATTGACGAATTGCAGGAGTTATGGAGCAACGGTGTTGAGACATTTGATGCTTCTTCTAAAACAATGTTCAAAATGCATGCTACTTTAATGTGGACCATTAGTGACTTCCCTGAGCTTGGGAATTTATCTGGTTGGAACACTTACACGGGTTTGGATTTTTCCATTTGTAACTTTGATTTTGAGCCCAAATGGCTACCTCACAGTAGAAAATGGTGCTTCTTGTGTCATTGAAGATTTCTCGATGCATCTCATAGATTTCAACTAAACAGATCCAAATTTAATAGTTTCATTGATCGTAGACCACCTCTAAAGTTGTTAAATGGTTTTGAAATATTGACACATCTTGATAATGTTGAAACAGAATTTGGGAAGGTTCATCATTTGAATGATAGCGGAAAACGGGTCCGAAGTGCATCGTCAAGCAAAACCGGAACGCAATAATGGAAGAAAAAAAGTATATTCTTCAAACTTCTGTATTGGGAATTTAATTTGTTGTGGCATAATCTTGATGTGATACATATTGAGAAGAATGTCTATGAAAATTTTATTTTCACATTGCTTAATAAGCATGGAAATTCAAAGGATTGTCTCAATGCTTGCAAAGACTTACAAGAAATGAACATAAAATGCTATCTCTGGTCATATGAGAATGAAAAGTATCCTCCGAAAATTTTTGCAATGAAAAATAGGGATAAAGATACATTCCTTCGAATATTAAAGAATGTTAAGGTATCTGATGGGTATTCAAGTAACATATCGAGGTGTGTTGACTTGAATAATCATAAGTTACATGGATTGAAAAGCCATGATTCACATATTTTGTTACAACAGTTACTACCATTGCCATTGCGTACATTATTACCTGAAAAAATTATTGTTGTTGTACTCCAGTTCTGCACATTTTTCAAAAAACTATGTGAGAAATCTCTACATCCATTTCAGCTTGACAACCTCTAGGAGAGGTTTGTATTGACCCTTTGCGCAATGGATATGATCTTTCCTCCATCCTTTTTTACTGTAATGATTCATTTAACTGTGCATTTGGTTGAGGAAGCTAAATTAGGAGGCCCCGTTCATTATTGATGGATATATCCAATTGAGAGGTACTTTATTTATATGTTTTTCAGTTAACTAAACAATTTTTGGTACTTAATTAAATTCATAATTATGTTTATTTTATTTCACAGATATCTTGGGAATTTGAAATCATACGTGAGAAATAAAGCTAAACTAGAAGGCTCAATTGCTGAAGGCTATATGGCTGAAGAGTGTCTTACCTTTTGTTCTCGATACTTGGATGATATTGAGACAATATTTAATCGAGTTGGGCATGTTGACAACACATCGACTCAATCTCAAATACATCAGAAATCCAAAATATTTCCTGCTATTGGCCGATCAGTTGGGAGGACCTCAAATGTGACACTGACTGAATTGGAATTATTACAGGCACATAGATATGTGCTTCTGAATAGTGAAATTTCAAATCCATTTATTGAAGAATTGAGGATACAAACAAAGAGACGAATGAGAGGCCTAACACGAAATGAGAAAGATATAATGAAATCTGTTAATAAAGATCTTGTAGAATGGTTTGCACGACGTGTGAGTTCATAAATATTTCAATAAATACGAATATTAGTTTGACACATACATTTTGTAAATCTAATAAATTATATTTCTTTTTTCAGATCATGAATACTGATACTCAAGCAGAGGTGCCAGAAGATTTGAAGTTTCTTGCTAGAGGTCCTCTAAAAGAAGTTAGAAAGTTCGACTCTTATAATGTGAATGGCTTTAGATTTCATACAGTCGATCGAGAAGTGGGTTTGAGAAAATAGAATAGTGGTATATTTACATTTGCTGAAGTGGAATACTATGGAAAGCTGCATGATATTATTGAATTAAACTATCACGGACATTTTTCGGTTGTTTTATTCAAATAAAAATGGGTCGATATTATCAGAGGTGTTAAAAGAGATTCCTTGTAATTTACTTCTATGAACTTCTCTCGCTTGATGGATGTTGGTGATCATGAAATGCATGATCCATATATCTTAGCATCGCAAGAAAAAATGGTATATTATGTGAATGATGTTTCCGATGAAGGGTGGAGTGTAGTTTCTCACGTAATATAAAGACATTTGTATGATATGGGTGATGAAGTGGAAAATTTGACCTCTGAAATTGAATTTAATCAGCAACAGGAAGCAGAATTATTTGTCCATCATATATTGAAAATATTAGTCTAGCAAGGATGAATGAAGTGGATGAAGCAATGGAGCAAAAAACCGACATGATTGAAGGGGAAAATGATTGTATGTACAATAATTTATTTATTCAGCAACCACTTGTTTCATTTCTGCAGTCATTCATTATCATTGTTATATATATTTTGTCTATTAGTACTCCATCTATTATCATTTTTAATTTTTTTTTTCTGCATAATTTTTTTTTGAAATATATATTCTGGACTTAATTTTATTTGATTAAATGATAGGAATGCCAAGGAAGAAGTAGTACATTATTTCATCCAGTTCTGCGACAGATGATGCTTTATCTGGCTCCCTCCCCACGACATCTGAGGCACCATCTACTAACACCCCTGCACCATCTCCCCCTGCACCATCTCTCACACCATCTGTGGATGTCCCAGTAGAGGCTGAGTCGTCGAATCCCCCTTCAGGAGCCTCAGTAGTGGGGCAGTGGCGCGCCCCTTCCAGTTCATCCCAGACATACTAGAGTGTCATTGTCATAGGTACAAATTTTAATTAAATAATTTTACTGCATTTTGTTTATACTAATTGTTTGCTCATTGAAGATGAAAAAAATGAAACCGTGGAGAAAAACATAAAAATTTCAGATTTTTGGAATCTGAATGGCGAGAAGATTGTTGTGCCATTTGATTCTTACGGGGTCCCTATGGATGATGCCGCGGGGTTACTTGGCCAGATTCTAGGCCAGCTGGCAGTGGAGCTCATTTCCCTTCCCATTTCATATGACGATTAGAGACATATGCCTCTAATTTGGAAAAATGAAGTGTTTGATTCTCAAATAAAGGTAAATTTATTACATTATGGTTTAACTGAATTTCATGTTACTAATATGTTTAAAATGAATTTTTGTATGCATATGTTCTTCCACTTTACCGTTGCTGATGTGATAGCACGGAAGTGGATGTTGAAAAATCTAGGTAATAAGTGGAAAGATTTTAAATGGATATTGTGGTGTGATTTCAACGATGCTTCATTGACCGCACTGCAAAAGTATGAGAAGCTACCCAGTGGGGTACTAAAAGAGCAGTGGAAAGTGTTTGTTGACAGGCATCGGGATCAGAAATGGATGGTATTGAAATATATATATTATTATATTATCCTAATTTTATATTTATACATGTATATGAAAAGGACATGACATTCAATACATCAGTATTAAATTACATTTTATTTATTTCAGGATCTCTCAAGACAGAATGCGTCAAACCGAGCGAAGCAAGTCATCCCGCACACTACGGGATCAAAATGTTTTTCTAGAAGTCGAACGACATTGATAATCTTTTAATTAGTTTAAATATTTATAAGACAATATTATCTGTTTAATATATTGAATTGTTGATTTATCTTTGATTAATGCAGTCACAGATTTTAGGCCATGAAGCATCCAGAACTGAACTGTGGTTGGATGTTCACAAGAAATCAGATGGATGTTTTGTTAATGAGCCTGCTAAAGAAATTGGGGTATGAAGTCAATTTTTTATCATAATAACTTATTATCAGTTTTTACTCTATTAATATATATTTCTATTTGATTTATAGGTCAAAATTAAAGAACTATGGGATGTCAATCCTGCGCATTCCTACTTTGTCTCTCAGGATGACCCGGTTGCTAAAGTCCTTGGGAAGGAGCATCCTGGGAGAGTGTGCGGGATGGGTTTGGGACCCGTGCCATCTAAGGTTTTTAGTAGGCCACCGGGGATAGCTGTTGCATCTACTCCTGAATTTATTCATCCCATACTCGGAGATTCTAAGAAAGAGATTGTTTCTTTACGAAACACAGTTCACCAGAAGGGGGATCAGATATATGCATTGCAGAAAGAGTTGACTGAAATACGTCAGCAGATGAGTAGATATGCCCCCGGTGGGAGTGCATCGAGTGGGGGTATGCAGGTAAATCACAGAAAATAAAAATCATTTAGTTTGCTAACTTTCATTGGTTTTAAGTTTTAATATAAATATGCAACCGTATTTAATTTTCAATATAATGTTCTTACAGGTGACAGCACAAAGTGGAAATGAAGGTGGAGAGGGTGACGATGCATCATCGGACCCTGAGTAGTTGTATTGTTGATGTGTTGAACAAAAATGGAAACAGCTAGTTTGTATATGTAACATTTGTGGCACATATTTGCCACCACACATTTTTATGTCCTAAAATTTCCTTGATTTCTCATGTTTCTTTTTATGCATTTTATTTATTTTTGATGTTTCTTTTTATGTCTTCATTTCTCAAGTGTGGTATACATCATTCCATTTAGGTCTGTATTTGAATTGGTAGTCGATATTTTGGATGACTAGGAGTTAAACCCATTGTTGATGTGTTGAACAAATTGGGTCATTTCATAGTAATCAAGGGGATAGTGTTGTGGACACTTTGGTGAGTCCCATTGTTGATGTGTTGAACAAATTGGGTCATTTCTTGTTAAATATGAAATTATAAATAGTAATGAAAGAGTTGATGTGGTATAGAGTTAGATTTGAAATTCAAGTGGTGTAAAAGCCTTATATAAAGTATTCAATGCTATCAATAAAAATATGGTGATAAAAAGTGACATTAGAACATATAAAGTGGTATCCAATTGAGGATATGGAAGAAGATAGCTTGATGGATACCACTGGAGTTATTAACTTAAGTTCTTGTTTCTTATATTAAGTTCTAGATCATTAGGTTTAAAGTATTTATTTATAACTAATTTCCAAGTTTTAAATTCACTCACTAAAAATCTATAATAAAATGAAGCTATATGTGAAAGAGGTTTTGAGATTAAAAGAAAATTTAGATTTTTTTAAGACAAGTGATATCAAGAATGGATATATAATGAGGAGTAAAGGATGAGGTTAAACTAATGTTAAAAAAAGATAAAAGTTTAGTGATAAAATGAAAACTTAGTAGCTGAATACAACCCTCAAGTGGTGAACAGAGTCGAGAGGTTTGGAGGATAATTTACATGCAGTTGTAAGAGATCAAAGGTTCTAAAATAAAATCAACAAGAGGATGAAGTTTTATGTAGAGTTCCTTTATAGAGTGGTACTTTCTTGATATGACATGGTGTTCAAAGGATGAATTTAGAGTTATTCTAGTTGGTTATTTATGGTGTGTCTGCCTCTATCATGACACAAGGACCTAGAGGTCAAATTATAATGGTTCTTCCTTGGGTGACGTTATGATGTAGTTATTTTTTCATATTGCGACCTTCCTCAATGATATTGATTTAAATATTTTTAACCATGTATCAGAGGGGTTGTACAGTGGATTGGATTTGGTTTTTATGGGAAATAAAAGGACTCTCATGCATCATATTTGGAATTTAGGATTCACATCATATATATTTTCTAGTGTGTGATTTTACTGACAAATGAGTCTTTTGAGCCTTCATAAACAGATAATTAACTTTCATGGAAGGTTATGTGGGTCTATGTTGAAACATTTTTTTTGTGAGGCTGATGACTTTGTCCTCCTACACAGGAGGTGTAGTGACCCGTTTGGTCGATATGATATGTGATTCCTTCTTATTGATCCCCATGTTGGGTGTTGTTTCTCAGGTTGTTCTCAGTTGGTTTATATTTCTGGTTTTATTTGTTTTTCAGGGCGGTGGTGCAGCAGAAGCAAAGAATTATTTTTTTTATTCTGGGAAGCTTTTCGTGGCGGTTTTAACCACCGCAAAATGTATATTGGTGACGATTTAAACTGCCACTAAACAGTGAAAACCGCCGCTAAACATAAAATAAAAATTACGTTTAGCGGTGGTTATAATCACTGCTAAATAGGAGCATCGTGGCTGCCTCATTCCGCGGCGGTTCCCGTGACTTTAGCGGCAGTTTTACGGCTGTTGGAATTTGAGTTTATTCGCGGCGGTTATAACCGCTTTGAATAAAGTGATATCCATGGCCCGTAAAACCACCGCTAAATTCAGGAAAACCGCCGCGAAATGAGGCAGCGACGACGCTTTCCTAAAACCTCCGCTAAACGCAAATAATCACCGCTAATAGATTGGTGACGCCCTATTAGGCGGCGGTTTCTGTAAACTGCCTCCAAACAATGTAGCAGCGGTTTAAACCTCCGCTAAATGAAGATTCTGTTGTAGTGAGTCAATGTCTCTCAGATGAGACTCTATCGCATGCTCGAGGAGTGTAGGATTCAACACCATTGACTATAGAAAAATGTGCCCTCCTTCTCCATTAGGGTTAGCTGTAGGGAAGTTAATTGCTCTGAAGCTTCTCACACTAGGCGAGCCTAGAAATTCCTGCTAAGGGAATCTTCTACAATGTTTCCCTTCCCTGGAGTATAGACTATCTCGAAGTTGTAGTCCTGTAAGAACTCCAAACAAAGTTGATTCCTTGGGTTTAAGTCTCTCTAAGTTAATGTGTACCTGAGACTCTGGCGGTCTGAGTAAACCACAAAGTGCACTCCTAGAAGGTAGTGCCTCCACATCCTCAAAGCGAGGACTACCGCTGCTAGCTTCAGATCATGAGTCACATAGTTGTACTCATGTGGTATCAACTGCCTCAACCCGTATGAAATGACTGCCTATCGTTTCATCAACATGCAGCTGAGACCATATCCTGAGGCATCACAATATACCAAAAACTCAACTCCTTCCTCTTGTAGTCTCAAAACTAGAGTGCTCGTCAGACTCTGCCTCAACTACCAGAAGACCTTATAGCACTGCTTAGACCTGGTAAACAACTTTCCCTTCCATGTCAAAGTGGTCAATGGGGCTACGACTCTAGATAAGTCTACCAAAAATATCTGGTAGTACCCCATCAAGACAATAAATCTCTATACCTCAGACACATTCTTAGGTGGCTCCCGAGAAAGAACTACTTTGACCTTTTCTGGATCCATGGATAAACCTTTCTTGGAAATGACATTCCCTGGAAATTAAACCTTATGTATCCAGAACTAGAATTTTGAGAGCTTTATATAAAGCTGGTACTCTTGAAGTAAATCAAGGACCCTCCTCAAGTGCTCTACATGATCCTCCTCTATCATAGAGTAGATGAGTATGACATTGCTGAACACAACAAAAAAATGGTCCAAGTATGGATGGAATATCTGTTTCATCAAATCCAAGAAAACGGAAGGGGAATTTGTCACACCAAAGGGCCATCAATAGGAACTCATAGTGTCCATAGAGACATAGAAAGGTCATATTTGGAATTTCAGCCTCAATAACCCACATATGGTGGTATCCAAACCTAAGATCGATCTTAGATAACCATCTCACACCTCACGACCGATCAAAGAGGCCACCAATCTTTGGAAAGGGGTAATTGTTCTCTATCATGGCCTGATTTTGGTGACGATAATCCTCACAAAGTCATAAGATCCTGTCTTCCTTTTTCACAAATAAAACTGGGGATTCCTAGGATGATACACTGGGTTTAATGAAACCTATATCATGAAGGTCCTCTAACTACAACCTTAGCTCACGAATCTCAGTGGGTTCCATCCAATATTATGTAGAAGATATTAGGGTAGTCCCTAGCTTCCAGTCAATGCAAAACTCCAACTCCCACCTCAGAGGTAGTCCCAGAACATCTTTGGGAAATATTTCCATATAATCCTCCACAACTAAAGGGATATAGATTCCCAAAGAGTCTGCTTCACCAAGGGTTATACTCACTAGATGGTGGGTAATGGGTTGTAAATTCTTGTTCACAGCACCCACTCATCTTGCTATGAGGTCTCTCTCACTAAGAAAGGATAACCTCATTCCATCATCACGTAGGAATATGACTAACCTATAGTGACAATAAATCTAAGATCAAACCATGGAAATCCAATCCATGCATAGGATAACATCATAGGGTTTATCATGATGACAAGTAGTCCCCACATAAACCTCTATCTTCCAAGCGATAGCTCACACTACTGACAGATGAAAGATATGGAGGAAGCATTCCCTGCAGGAACCTCAAGGCATAGAAATTGTGCTAGCATCTATACTAGGAGCTCTAGATCCTGCACAAAGAGTTGAGATATAAAATAAATGCTAGCCTCTACATCTACTAATACTGATACAATATTAGAGTAAACACATATCATACCTTGAATCATCTCATGTTTCGTTGGATCGTAGGCATCCATAGCCTACAGTTGTTCGTGGCCCTGAACGCCAGCTCCCTGATCCTGATGTGCGCCACCTGGTGATGGTGGTGGGAGAACCTCATACTGTTGTCCCCCACCTACAGCTCCTCTCACTCCTCTTCTATATCCACCTTCATAGGGACCACCATGTCCTCATCGTGGAGATCCCTGATCACGGTGCTACCTCTGCCATGGAAATCTATCTACTGCCTACCTGGGATGCTCAGTATGCCTGGTCGGGTAGTCTTGGGCCATGTGACCTCACCCATTACAAGTGTAGCATCATACCTATTTAGGTTTACCCAGTTCTCTACACTACCCCTAAACTGAGCAACCACACCCTTGAGTATGATCATAGAAGGGTCTCCTATTCTGAGACCTCTGACGCCTACCTACTGTTAGAGATGACTCAGGTATGTAACTCTTATTGCTAGATCCATCTATCTCTCATCGCTATTCCAGAAATCTCTCCATTACAAGTTCCCGCTCCAGCACCCTAGCATAGGTGGGATGCAAAAGGTCACTACGTTGGCATGGATCTCTCTAAATAGTCCCTGCTTGAACTATTGTTCTCAAAAGTAACAATCTCTAATCATGTCAAGAGAGTACTGAATAAGGTCAGTGGACCTCTCCACATACTCTTATACTATCATCACTCCCTGATAAGGCTCCAGAATCTCCTGAATCTAGATGGATCATAAGTAGGAGGAGTAGTACTCCTTGAAAAATAGCTGCTAAAAGTCGTCCCATGAGAGTGTCACCTCATCGCGCATCTAGGTAACTAAGATCCGCCATCTCCTAGCTACTATGTGGAAAAGGTTTTCTGCCAAATCCACCCTTTGATCCATCAGGTTCTGAACCATTCCGAACATGTGGACCACTGAATCCAGCCAATCCTCTACCGCCTGAGGGTCTGGCTCAATATGGAACCTTAGCGGTCACTAAAATTGGAACTTGTAGAGTGCACTCATCCTGTGCACATCCTCATCCTGACCTGTTGGGACAATCTACTACTCAATAGGTGTAGGTTCCACTACTGGTCCACCTCAAGGAAGGGGTTGCATGATGAACCCTAAACTAAGGCCTCATCACTCAAAGGGTCATCATCAAAAAACCAGAGTCGGTATCCTAGATGGTTGTCGTCGTGGAGGAATCCTGAAAATTTTCAAGGTGTAACGCAGTCAGATGAGCATATATATATATCAACAAATGAATAAGGAGATGAATCAAGAAGGATAGTCAAAGAATATATCCTATATGATGCATGTACCATTGTTTCCTATAAGAACTGTCTCAGGGTGCCGAGTTGACAAGTGGGTAATCAGGGTCCTAGTGAATGAATGTGTTGGTCACTCGTACCATCACTAGACTCTCTAGCCTAAGAGCCACTCTCGAGACACTTTGATATTGTTTCCCTAAATCCAAACTAATTCCCTTTAATGGAATGTATAAACAACATCCCAAGGAACAAACTACCTCTGATACCACTCTGTCATGACCCGGCCCAAGCCGGGGCTTGAGCCACAACTACCCCAAGCCTGCTTCTATAGGCCAGGGGTTGGCTACAAGCGCCAAAGGCACAACAAACTCAGGGAGGCCTTTTCCTAAGAACATATACACACGTATGCAACCAACTTAATGAAAAAGTGTAGAGAAAAGTAGAAAAGGATGCAACTATTATAAAGTAACATAAACATGCATGAACCTCTAGACAGTACAAGGGTATGATAGTGAATACTAAAATATAAAAGGGGAAAAACACACACCCAAACTAGAATATGTTCCCAACCTGAAGACAACTAGAAAAGAGTATCCGCTGAGAGAGCCCAACTCTTGTATCCCAACTATGACCACTAAACGTGATCCACGCACCCCGCATCCCTACACTCCTTTGTAGTCACAATCTACATGCCTACCATCTATAAAAGACACAAAATGTGTTAGGAAAATCCCATACAGGGGTGAGTATATAAATACCCAGTAAAAATACCCCAAAATGTGAAGGGGTGAAGTAAGAGATACAACTGAAGAGAAGCAGTAAATGGAATGGAGTATAGTAAAAGAGAATGGAAAGAGTGAAGATCATCCCAACAAGAGTTTGAAAGTAGGATAATCTAAACACAAGGAGCTTGAAACAGTGAGGAGGTGAACCCACTATTGAGCCTTAGTAACCTATAGTTTAAGAGTATACCCATTGAACCATGAGAATCTAGACACGGAAAGCATGTGGTGTACCCCACGCATCTTCGAATCTCTTGGAAAGAGAGTAACCAAGACCTAATGAGTGGGTACTATAGAGGGATATATATATATAGTTAAATAATCCCAAATGAGAGAGTAAGGTGATATCCATCTCACAGCTCAGCCCAAGAAGATAAGTAGCCAAAATTTACAAGGTAAAACCCTCCGCAATGCCTAGTACATCATGTGTCGGCCCAGGAGACTCAAGTCAAAGGGGCTCAAATCACCACACCTCAACATTATCCTCTTTGGGTGGCACTTACTAGCATGTATGGTTTTAGGTCACGTCACAATGATGTGTCTCGATGGGGAAAGAGGATCTCTTTCTCTTGAGTCCTTAGTTAAGTCGAAACACACCTCGCCACTATGTCACATAGTTGAGGGTTTTCTCTAAATCATCGGGGAATACACTACCAAGCCCAACTGGAGGGTCAGCCCAAAATCATCGAGGACTACGCTACCCAACCCAGCTATAGGCTCATCCCAATATCTCATCGTCGGGGACTTCACTACCCAGCTCAATTGGAGGTTCAGACCAGTATCTCATCATCTAGGACTACACTACCCAACCTGGTTGGAGGGTCATCCTGGTATCTCATCATCAGAGACTACACAACCCAGACCAGTTGGAGGTTCATCCTGATATCTCGCATCGGGGACTACACTACCCAGCCCAGATGGAGGGTTAGCTCGGTATCTCATCTTTGAGGACTACACTACCCAGCCCACCTAGAGGGTCATCCCAGAATCATCAGGGAATACACTAACCAACCTAGTTGTAGGGTTATCCCTATATGATCGTTGTCATCATCAGGTTTCATCTTTGCACATTCCAAACCCAAAACTTCCACATCCTATCTTGAAAGCCTATTCTAAGGTCATCATAATGTTCTATGGGGAAAACACTCAGGATAGGCACCTTGCAGCCTAAAATACAAGTTCAAAAGAAGGAGATACAAAGGATTGAAGATTTTTCAGTATATCTCAAAAAGTACACGACGTAGGAGGGGGCCCACATGGCATGTGGTCCATATTCACTGTATGGGTATGTATCTAGTTGGACACAGGTCCCATCCCATGTAGGGTAACACACCATGTAGGTGGACTGCATGGCGTGTTCCGCCTATCCGGGGACTGGGTCATGTCTGTTGTTCATGTCTGTGTACTCAGACTCTGTGTCTATGTACTTCAATACACGGTGTGTTGGTCCACACAGGATATTGCCCATGTGACTAAGTTGTGTTTGTGTGCTTGGCATAGAGCCTATTCATGGCTGTTTTCTCCTTCACACAGCTCATCTCACACAAATAGGTGGTGCACATCATGTCAAAGGGAGTATATTTCATGACATCCTTATGTTTTTCCAAACCCTAGTGCCACCGCTCAGGGAGGCTACATGCTATATCTTCTTTAATGAACACGGCGTGTAGTCGATATTTTCTCTAGAAACTCCATTTTCTTCCAGAATCATCATCTGTGCTCCAAATACACTTCAACTACGGTCAAAGGTGCCTGAATCTAATCCAAAAACTCCATACCTAGCCAAATAACATGGGATTTCTTCGCCCTTAATTTTGAATCATCCTCCTTAAAAAATGAGGGCTTGTCCAGATCTTCATAACATTTTAGTGGTTTCATTCCCCGTTAGATTTCCATAAAACCTTTGGATTTTTCATCCTTACATTATAACATTTATAAATCTATGCCTCATCCACAAATCCATTATTTTTCCATGATTCCATCTTGTTTTTGGGTGCCATATCGAGCTCGGGTCGCCCGACAATCATCGAACTGAGATCCATGGGGACTCCACGGTGATAAACGTGAAGAAAAAGGGGAGGTAGGCACCAAAAATCAAGGTTTTAATCATCATTGTCCAAGCATTCTTGGATAGTGATCGAGAATGGGGCACCGAGGTTAGAACATATAATAAACAACAATCAACCCGGTAATTAGGCTCATGCAGAGTTTGGAATTAAAGGCATGGGTTGAAGAATTTAGTTTCAACATTCGCAAACATTTAATCCAAGGCATAAAAATGTTAAAGAAGATTCCCACCTAGATTTGATAGTTCGTTGTTAATTAAGAACGTGTTCACCAATGAAGGAGGAGGATCTATTGCATTCACCACATCTTGATCTATCTAGATCCAAGGATTCATCATTCATTCTTCATCGTTCCTCATTTTTCAATGAACAGTAGAGGATAGGAGAGGTTGTCATTGTAAAAAACTAGAACTATGAGTCCTACTCCTCATAGTCATTTTTATATAACCATTTATTAGGTTAAATGATTTAAGTAATTAATTGAATAAAGTAATTCATTTAATCACTTAAACATCCAGTCAATGAGCGAGGGATCCGAACATCCCACGCCGACTCATTTTATGTCATGCCTAGGGGAAACACCATATTCCAGACCCAATCGTAGTGTCGAATTTCTGATCTGATCAACCATTTAAGAGTTATCCTATTTTCTTTAATTAACCATGTGTGTCTAATATAAAATCTATTTAATATTTTTATAAAATTATTTTCGGGCACACGGGGCCTCTAAATCACACACTGTCTCAGTGAATAACTCTGGAATAATATTTAGAAATATTTCAAAGTCTTATTAGGAAAAAACTAGGTCTCTACACAAAAAGGGATAAAAATCATAATATTTTAATCAAGTTGGCCAATTAATTTAATTAAATCAATTCAAGCCATGGAATAAATCATAATAAACTAATATATGGACTTACATTTATCTCATATCATTTTACATTCCAAAGTATTTATTACAAGGAAAGAACACCTCAAAGGTGTTTTAACAATTTAATGGAAAAGGGGAATTTGGGACATTGGGGAAGGTCACACCCATGGGGGTGGATAAAGCTAAGTTGATCAACCAACGATGTTTATTTACCATTATATAGTACCATATTAGGCATGGAAAACCATTTTATTTGATTAAATAGACTTTATAGGGGAGACACTGGAGGTGTCTGGTGTGAGGCACAGTGACACATTATATAAATGTAACTAAACTTTAGGGAAAAGAGATATATATCCTACCTTAAACCTATAACACTCTTTTTGTCTAGTTTCAGCCCTTGAATTGAGCTAGAATGGGAGAAATCTAAAGAATGGTCCAATTCCATGAAAATAAGTTATATGATATCATGCCAAAATACCATAAAATAAAGAAAGATAAATGACATAATTAAGAAAGAGGAAAGATGAGTTTATTGTTATGGATCTAACACACTCGAGGGTGAAGAGAACAGAACTTGGATGGAGGATAAATGGTAAAACCTAGGTTAGGTGTGGAGGGGATTATCTCGTACATCTCCTTCTCCTATGAGTAAAGAAATAAGGGCTTTGTCAAAATGATCCCCTGCCCCCTTTTAAAAAATTGAACCTAGGTATTTACATGGTGTGTAAATTTTACATGCCATAAAAATCTTAGGTTTCTTCCTTCTGAGGAAAACCCAATTCATGATGTGCAGGAGGGCCTAGACAATCCATTACACATCATGTATATAATACATGTTTTGTATTATAAATACATGCCATGTATTTAATACACACCATGTATTTGGCCTGTAGACATACTCCATTCCACCAGCAACATTTCCTTCCAAAAAAAATTGGACCGGTCTAAGGCTATGATTTCCCGGTCTTAATCCAAAAGGGGAACTAAACAAGGTTTGCTCAAAAATTAAAATAAAACATACCTCACTAAAAATTAAAGACATTAAAATATACACCAATTTCTATGATTTTGTCTAAGCCAATTGTGAACTTGATTGAGTTCCCTTTATATAAGGCAATGGGTTATTTCCTCTAAAGGTTTCCACCATTCACTAGAATTGTTGAATACTTTGGTAAAAATCCTTCTCTATAAAGGCGTGTTAGCAGCACCTCTTCGAAGGTAAATAAAGAGAAGAGAAACAAAGTTTGTCTTAGAGAGAATGAACTCTAGTATACCCAAAAAAGGTCCATAAAATTAAAATTATAGGACTCCTTTATTTAATTAAGGACCCTATTAGAGTCTAATGTCTCATACATTATGAAATGAAAAAACTTTGATTTACACTGTTATAACTCTTATAACATCTCATCATTTAAGAATATAATTATTAAACTCCTTTAAAAAATGATAATTTATCAACACATTATCACATGATGTGTTAATAAGATGAATGAATATGATAATCATATTGGTAGAGTCAATACACTACTATAAAATAGGCCTTTAACAATGCTAAAAATGGTCTCTATCAACGCTAAAGAAGCGTTGACTGCCAGAGAGAGATTAAAATCCCTAGTCCTTTATCAGTGATTTTGTTTAGAGCCAATAAAAGGGACCTTTATCAGTGCTTATAGAAGAAATGATAAAGGGCTCCATTATCATCTTTTGTAAAAGTGCAGATAAAGGACCCATTTATCAGTGCTTTTAAAAGTGCCGATAAAGGGGCATACTACAGTGTGTTTTAATAGAACACTACAACACCAGTGCAATGTGTTGTAACAGATCATAAAAGAACCAGAAACACCACCAGATATCAACAAAATCAAGTTCCAATACAAAATTTAAATGAAATGAAATTTATAGCACAAATACAAGAAAAAAACTCTATATTATAGACATTTAAACATTGGTTTATACAATTACATAAGTAAAAATTATTACATACATTTAAAAATTCCAATGTTCATTTTTATTTTGATATTGAACCCAACTCATAATATTTCTGAACAAACCACCCCGGCTCAAGCAAAAGAACACACCTGTATAAGAAAACAATTCTTATGTTAGTAATAATATAAAGAAATAAATTAACAGAAAGTGTTAATTTTAAAGTAAACTTCGAGTCATACTAGGAACACTATGTATCATATTGAGTTGTGGTTGATTCTTATACATCACACCATTTATTTTTTAAATTAAATAATTATACCTATGAAAATTAATTAAATAAGTATAAGATAAATCTCCACAGGTGTATCCAAGTGGTTGCATCATGTGGTGGTGTTTGGGAGGTCTCTGTTTCAAGCCTCCATGTTCACATTTAGGTAGGTTTTTGTTTTTTTATTCCCCCTACCATGACTGATGTAATATAAATAATTATAAAATAAAAATAATAAATAAATCAATTGAATAATATCAGATATAATGACGAGAAAACAATCTAGGCTCATTTGCTCGGTTTTGGCGATGTGATGCGCGTTTTAAACTAAAATGACACTTATATATTGAAAAACACACTTAGAGTCATATAAGCCACACCATGAATCGGATTGATGTGAAGATGATTTATACACATCTCAAATTATTTATGGATCATTTTCTTAAAGTATCAAAACAATCTGAATGTTTTTTCTCAGTTTTGAGTATGTCATCTGTCTTTTTACTAAAATTTCATTTTAAACTGGAAACACACACTTTGACTCTTACTAGTCACATCATGTGTCAGTTTTATGTGATAATAATTCCTAAACTTCACAAATTAATTATTAATAATTTTCCTAAATTATCAAGAAAATGAGATCATGTTTTATTGGTTTTCAATGAGTGACACTTTTTGAACTAAAATATTTATTTTAAACTCATAACATACACATTGATTCATAATGGTAACATCGTGTATTAGATTGAGGTGAGGTTGATTCCTATATGTAAAAAATGACTTATGGATCATTTTAATAAAGTATAAAAACAATATGAATGTGTTTTCTTGGTTTTGATTAGGTCATTTTTCCTTTTTACTAAAATTGATGTCAATTTTAAATAAAAAGATACACTTTGAATTATATCGGTCACACCATGAGTCGGTTTGAGGTATGTCTAATTCCTACATGTCTTAAATTACTTATGGATCATTTTCATAAATTATAAAAAAATAAGAATGTTTTTTCTTGGTTTTGAGTACGTCACTTGACTTTTTTACTAAAATGTCATTTTAAACTTGAAACACGCACTTTGGATCATAAAAATCACATCATGAATAGATTTTATTTGAGACCAATTCCAAAACATCAAAAATTAATTATGAATCATTTTCCTAAATTACAGAGAAAATATGAATGTGTTCTCTCTCTTTTTAGTGAGTAACACTTTTTGAACTAAAATATCGATTTTAAACTGATAAAAGACACTTTGAGTCATACCGAGCACATAGTGTATCTAATTGAGATATGGATAATTCCTACACATCAAAAATTATGTATAAATAATTTTCCTAAAGTATAAAAATAATATTAATGTGTTTACTCAATTTTGAGTAGGTCAGTTGTCCTTTTTACTAAAATTGATGTCAATTTTAAATAAAAAGATGTACTTGGAGTCATACCGGTCACACCGTGTGTTAGATTGAGGTGAAACTGATTATTACACATCTTAAATAAATTATGGATAATTTTTATAAAGTATCAAAACAATATTAATGAGTTTTATTTGTTTTGAGTATGTCACTTGTCTTTTTTACTAAAATGTCATTTTAAACTAGAAACACGCACTTTGACTCATATCGATCACATCATGTATCAATTTGATGTGAGACCAATTCCTAAACATCAAAAATGAATTATTAATTTTTTTCCTAAATTATCAAGAAAATCCTAGTGTGTTTTCTCAGTATTTAGTGAGTGATAGTTTTTTAACTAAAACGTTAATTTTAAACTAATAGCAGACTCTTTGAGTCATACCGAGAACATTGTGTATCAGAATTAGGTGTGGATGATTCCTACACATCAAAAATGACTTATTGATAATTTTAATAAAGTATAAAAACAATCCAAATGTTTTTCTCAGTTTTTAGTAAGTCGAATGTCCTTTTTACTAAAATTGATGTCAATTTTAAATAAAAAGACGCACTTTGAGTCATACCAGTCACACCGTGCATTGTATTGAGGTGTTGTTGATTCATACACATCTTAAATGAATTATTGATAATTTTACTAAATTATCAAAAAAATACAAATTTGTTTTCTTGGTTTTGAGTGTGTAAATTTTCTTTTTTACTAAAATGTCATTTTAAACTAGAAACACACACTTTGACTCATACCGATCAAATCGTGTATCAGTTTTATGTGAGACCAGATCCTATAGATCAAAAATGATTTATGAATTTATTTAATAAATTATTAAGAAATTTTGAGTGTTTTTTCTCAATTTTTAGTGAGTGACACTTTTTGAACTAAAATGTCAATTTTAAATTGATAATAGACACTTTGAGTCATATCGGGAATATCAAGTATCAGAATGAGGTGATGATGACAAATACACATAAAAAATTACATATGGATCATTTTCCTAAAGTATAAAAATAATAAAAATGTGTTTCCTAGGTTTTGAGTAGGGTAGTTTTTCTTTTTACTAAAATTGATGTCAATTTTAAATAAAAAGATTTACTTAGAGTCATACTGGTCACACCGTGTATTGTATTGAGGTGCGTCTGATTCCTAAACATTATAAATGACTTATGGATTATTTTAATAAATTATAAAAACAATATGAATTCATTTTATCAGTTTTGAGTATGTCGCTTGTCTTTTTTACTAAAATGTCATTTTAAACTAAAAACATACACTTTGACTCATGCCGATCACATCGTGTATTGGTTTGATGTGAGATTTATTCCTACACGACACAAATGATTTATGAATCTATTTCCTAAATTATAAATAAAATATTATCATGTTTTCTTGTTTTTCAATGAGTGGTATTTTTTGAACTAAAATATTGATTTTAAATTGATAACGGACACTTTGATTCATACTGGGCATGTCATGTACTGGATTGAGGTGTGGCTAATTCCTACACATTAAAAATGACTTATGGGTAATTTTCTTAAATTATTAAAGAAATATGAATATGTTTTCTTGATTTTGAGTATTTCAGTTGTCTTTTTTACTAAAATTAATGTGAATTTTAAATAGAAAGAAGTTCTTGGAGTCATACCGGTCACACCATGTGTCAGATTGAGGTGTAGATGATTCCTACACATCCGAAAGTATCAAAATAATATTAACTACCAATTTTCAATGATTTAGATTGCCTTTATTTTTTGAACTTCCAACACTGCATATTGACTCGTTGTTCTTAGACAAAAAACATTTCTTGTTGTTGAAATCTAGAATAATAGAGGAAGATCGTGTACCTATTATATCATGAGAAGTCACCAAAATGGGCACATAATACTTCTCTAATCTTCTGAATTTCAACAAGAATTTTTTTTGGCTAATAACATTGACTCAATATGCAGTGTTGATAGTTCAACAAAGAAATGAAATGGAAATCATGGTAAAATTGGAAGAAATGAACATTTTATATCTTTTGTGGATTTTTGAATATAGTTGAAATAAAAATATGATTTCCCAAAAGATCTGTGAAAAAAATAAACAAGTATTAGATAAAAATTATAAGCAAATTAACTTACAAATAGTAGATAAAATGATGAAAAAAATTAATTAAATAAGTAGTAGTAATTCACCTTTTCATGATGGTTGTATACGTTCATGGTGAATATCCTTATTATCATTATCTCAGTTATAGGATCGAAACCCAATTTTTCACAAGCATGAGAAGCTTCAAAAAAACCACCCTAACTCAAACAAAAAAATCATTTATATAAGAAAAAAATTATTATATGAGTAATACTAAACATAAATAAATTAAAAATAAATATGAAAATACATTAATTATATGGATAATTATTTTACTATATAAACATCAATATTACTACTTTGATTGAGAAGTGGACATAACTTGAAAGAAAGTGATAAATGCTAACATGCAGGGGTGAAAAGGTTTTGAGGGAGAAGAAGTTTGTGTAATTTTTTTGTATAAAGGCATGAAATATGGATAGACCACCCCAACTCGAACAAAAAAATCCACCTGTATAAGAAAACAATTCTTATGTGAGTAATACTAAAAAGAATTAAATTAAACATAAATATGAAATAATACATTAATTATACAGATAATGAATTTACTATAAAAACATCAATATTACCTCTGTGATTGAGTAAATGGCAGCTTCATTGCTCATCCTTCAAAGGCAGTGGATGGAACTTGAAGGAAAGTGATTAATAAAAAACTACATGGGTGAAAAGGTTTTGAGGGAAAAGAATTATATGGAAGTTTTAGTTTATAAAGGAATAAAATATGAATATAAATATTCTAAAATAAATTAACATTTCAAGGGATGATGAAAATTAAATCAATGTTTCAATATATAATTTTTTGGTAAAATAGGGAAAGTATATTGTAACATTACCTTTAAATCTTCCCAAAGGGTTTTCTTCATTATAGATTGTTCTTTTGATGGATTGGTAAAATCATCATGTATAGAATAAATTGTTAACATAAGAATTCAAACATTTAATTTAGATTATGTTAATGTAATAGAGAACATATAATATTATGAGGAAAAACATAGTATATTAAAAAACAATTTTACCTTCTCATTGAACTCTCTTTCTTTTTTTAAAGGTTTTAGGGATTTGGTTTCTCTATCAAGAATCCAAATCCCCTATTTTTGGTCCCCTATAATGTACAAGACATTATATACATTAGGACCATCATGACCTGATTGTGATCTCCCAATGAAAGGATCATCCTAGATTGAATTTTCATCTGACCCGACATTTATTTTAGTCACCAGTAGGACAATTGACCAATACTTGTTTGTTGGATCTGAGACATAAAATACTTACACTATTTTTTATTACATTATAAATGACACATATATTTCCCCTTCCACACTGAAATTCTCCTTCATGAATCCCATTTCATAAACTTTCACTACACTCATATTGTCAACCTATTTGTTATGAAAAATCAGAAATTTAAATGTTTTATAATCCAACTCATATATCTATTTGATAATGCCAAAATATGACATATTTGCATAAATTGGATTTCTATCCTTAGAACCAGATATGTGTATCGCTTTCACTACAAGTGTAACACCACTATTTTTCATCATACTATATTCATCATGTTCTTTTATATATAATGTATAATGATTTATTAGAAAACTAGTGTAAGATATAACATTTTCTTTTATCCCCCTTTCTATCCATTGAAGTCGTTCAGAAATTGAATTCAAATTTTAAAATAACTAATTATAAATTTGATCTTGTAACCATCCTATAAACCATTGATTATTTGTATTTAATATCCATACTTTATCCCTTGATATATTCAAATATATAAGAATTTTTTTTGTGGGATTCAATGTATGGATCAACATATTCACTATTATGTAAAATGTAAAGGTTCACTTTCTCCCACTTTGTTAAGGTAATTTTAACAATATCTCTTTCAGAAATCCTTTCACCCATAAGGCATCTGTTGTGATGAGACTTTGGGATACTGATGATATCAACATTTGATAAGTAATTGGTACAAAATTCAATAGCTTCTTCAGTAATATATTGTTATGCAATACAAACTTATGGATGAATTTGATTCTTAACATACCCTTTAAAAATATTCATATATCATTCAATGAGGTACATCCATATGTAATAGACAGGACCACATAGTTGAACCTATCTAACCAAGTGAACCATCAAGTGGACCATTATGTAAAATAATTATGGTGTGAATAATGTCTCTAATTAACATAATATGAATGAAACCTCCTTATTCATGATTTTCAACTTCATCGAGTATATAAATTTACTACATATGGCTTTGAAAAGGGTCATATTCTAGTTAATTTCTACTATAAATTTTTAGGTAAAATGAAATGAAAATAAACAGGCATAAAATCTTGCATAAAGCATGATAATTGTATGATTTTAGTCCTTATAACTTCAAATTATTCATTGACATGACATTATTGATATTTTATGAATACCCCTTTGGAACTTTTACACTATTAAGGAAAAGAAAAAATTGTAATTTTTCCTATATGGAAAGAGTGTAAGATATTGGAGGAAGAAAAGTCCACCCTTTACCCTTCATTGGTGGCAACTCTTCCCTTATCCCCATGCCAATCATGTCCAATCTGGCTTTAATGTCATATTTCATTTT
Source organism: Viscum album (assembly GCA_963277665.1). NCBI lineage: Eukaryota > Viridiplantae > Streptophyta > Magnoliopsida > Santalales > Viscaceae > Viscum > Viscum album. Next base: position 94,054,688 of record OY728155.1, read on the forward strand.
TTTAGGAACATTTAGTAATGTTCCAATAAAACTATAAAGTTCATTTTTTTATATGCATGACATCAAGAAAATGTATGATATGCAAACAATTCAAATATGGTGATTCAAAGAAAATTGATAAATTCTTCCAACCTGATTTTATAAGGTTTTTTTAAATGGTTTACCAAAAAAAGTGTCAATATCTTTTACTTATTAGAACAATTGATCATCTGTTATAGGAGATGGTGTTGTGCCTTGTTCGATATTCCCATCTAATGATGTCGTCTAGGATCGGTAATTTTGTCATCAAGGTAAAAAAAATTGATGTCCTAAAAACACAGTCTTTGAAGAATGTTTTAACTAAAATTATTGTGTGCATTTTTCAAAAATGGGACACCCTAACATTCCTTTAATGTAATATCTTGATAAATTTATATAATAGGGGAATTCATTTATCATCACATGAAACATGGACTTCAATGTGACTTCTTCACTTCTATGATCATAATACATTATAACACTTGTCTCCCACATAAATTTCAGATCTTCGATCAATGGATCCAAATAGATATCAATATCATTATCAGGTTACTTTGGTCTAGATATAAGAAGAGACAACATAATGTATTTTCACTTCATGCATAACCATGGTGGAAAGTTATAATTTTCCAATATGATGGTCCATGTACTATGAGTATTACTCTATACACTAAAATGATTTTTTCCATCTATAGATAATACAAGATGAAAGTTTCTAGGCTCATTTTCAAATTTTGGATACTCGTAATCAATTTTCTTCCACTAAGGAGAATCTGCTGGATAACATAGGTTCACATATTTAATTCTTGTATCTTCATGTCATGTTAATTCTCTCATAGTTTCCTGAAATCCATATAGTCTTCTAAACCGTGTAATAATAGGAAATTACCATATATATTTTTAAGGACTTGATTCATTTTTCTTATATCGATCTGAGTCACAATTGGGGCATTTTATGAGTGATTCATGGTCCTTACAAAACAATATGAAATCATTTGGACAAGAATGTATTTTTTTAGATATCATTCCCATTGAACATATCATTCATTTAGTGTCATATGTTCGACATGTTAGTTCATTTTCTTCTGGTAGTATATCATTCAGGAGACCAAGTAGTACTGTAAAGCTAGTCACTCCATCCACTATCAACTTTCAAATTATATAACTTCAATACAGATGACAATGTTGTGTATTTAGTACAATTGGTATGAAATAGTCTCTTATAATATCTATTTAACTTCTCAAACAACTTTTGAGAATCATGAAGGTCATCTTCAATTTCCATTTTCATTTCTTCCATGTGATCTCCATCATCATTTACACTAGTATTCGTATAAAATGATCCATAAACCGCAATATCATCCCAATCAGTGTGCATGTTTAATTTTTATCTTTGTTTAGTCTAACATTTATAGCTCTGATCTATTTCGTGACAAATCAAATATTATTTAAAATCTTTCAGACTAATTTTTCTTGAATAGAGACAATGTAAACATGGACAAAGTATTTGAGAAGGGTCATATGCATTCTCTATTGCAAACTTGATGAACTCTTTAACTCCATCTCTATAATATTTTGTTAAACAATTTGCATGCATCCATTTTCTATTCATATACATCCTATTGGGTTTATAAAATATTAATTTTGTACAATAAATAAATAAATACACATAAGATATTCATTATCAAAAGTCAAAGTTGTAAATAATTCTAATAATGGAAACCCAAGATTTGACTATTTCTAATAATTTCAGTATTCTTTGAAGAAAATGGGTAATTAAATTTAATAAAATAATTACTCAACTATGGTAGGTGTTATCCTCTAAATTCATTCAAAGGTGAAAGTTATAGACAATTTTCATCCTCATCATCTCATATCCCAAACATTTATCATTGATTTTTTGTTGTTTGAAACATATCCTCCATCTCTTGTGGACATACGCATATGTTGCTTGAAATACTCTAAGTAGTAGTCATACATGGGATTAATAATGCTCAAAGTAGTAAAAGAAACATAAAAGAGATGGGGTTAGTCTTAAGAAAAAAAATTCAATAATAATTGTTCATGAGATGAAGCTGATGAGGATGGAATTTGTACTGCATTGTGTTCTCTAAAAGGGGTAATGCCTCCCATTTGTGAGAATTACACCATTAGAATTAGTTATTAACTTGTGGCCTATAAAAGGTGAGATTTGGGGGGTATAAACATTCTTTTATGTGATTCAAGGGGTCTCAATAGGGACATGTTATGATATATGAATCTTTGGGGCCTCTATGAATTCTATATTTATAGGATAAATCCCACTTTTAATACTTTCAATATTCTAACTAAGACTAGTCATACCTCTATTAAAATGATCAATAAACTCTTTCTTAAATCCCCTAAACAAATGAATATATAATATAGGAAATTAAGGAGTAATAAGAAACCCAAATATGAAAAACATGAATAATAAACTATCATTCGATCAACTATAAGATGTAAAAATGTATTGATAAAAAAATTTAATAAATAAAGAGTTATTTCAAATACATGGATGGTAATCAAATATTCATTGGGGTGGAACCAATACATGTAGACCTAAAATGATGAATACCTAAAAATAAATTCTAATAATTATTCCAAAATTTATAGAATTTGATAACCTCCGTTATATTTTTTGGAACAAGTGATGTAACAACCTAAGGAATTATTACATTTAATATTAATGGCCTATCAAATATTTGAAAACATATCAAAATTATAATTTCAATTAAAAATCGATAAGGAATGGAAAAAATAATTTTAGGGAAAGAATATACCTAATAAATATAAAGGTTTTAAACATCTCAAAATTCTTAGTTGATAAATTGATTCAAGAATTATGTCTAGATAGGTTGAAAACAATAATTATTTTCAAGCAGACGAAGAGTAGGCTTTATAATAAAATTTCATTTGCAGGGCCATTATGGGTTCTATGCTGATTTTGGGCACATAGTATAAAATTTTAGTCACAATGAAATAAATAATAGTAATTATGGAAGATATAGAGGTTTAAAGTTAAATGGGAGATGATCTACTCTTACAAAAATAGTTTCGAAGTGAGATGAATCTTTATAAGTAAAATTGGATGATGAATTTCAACCATTGAATGAATTCTATTGAAATATATTTGTATAATATATTTATATAACATATTTTTATAATATATTTGTAAAATATATTTGTATAATATACTTATGTAATATATATTTGTGTATTGTATAATATATATCTTTATTTGTATAATATATATTTTTATTTTATATATTTTTTTAATATAATATATATTTTTATTTGTATAATATATATATTTGTATAAAATATTCGTATAATATATAAATATTTAATATTTAATATATATTTATTTACATATAAATATGATATATATAAATATATAACAAATTTGTATTTTTTTTATTGTATACATATAAATTTATGTAATATATTTGTATAACATATTTTGTATAATATATATTTTTATAATATAATTGTATAGTATATTTATATAGTATATTTTCATAATATATTGGTATAATATATTTGTATAATATATATCTATATTATATATATTTTTTTATTTTTAAAATATACATGTGTGTGTCTATATGTGTGTGTGTGTGTAATATATAAATATATAATATATAATATAAATATATATCAGTATTGTTTATATATATTTTTTTCAAATTTATACAAATAAATATTTAACATATTTATATATTTAATGTGTTAAATTATATATATCATATATACACACACACATATATATATATTGACACACATAAATATAAATGTATTTATAAACATGTGTGTGGGTCTGTGTGTGTATGTAAATATAATTATATTATAAATTTACCATTATATATATATATATATCATTATATTGATTTGTGCCAGGTGAGGTGGACATGAACCTGACTTTCATTCGATAGACCCTATGGTCGAGTCTAATAAGAAGATAATTTCTTGTTTGGTTTTATCTGTGTGTAAAAGGGTGGTGGTGGTCGCCTGTGCAAAAGGAAGGAACAGTGCAGATGAGATTTCTTCTATTTTAAAATTATGAAAAAATTTAATGGGTCGGCGATCTCATGAAGCAGGAGTCAATGGCATTGGGTTGGACGGGTTGCACAGAATAAGAAAGCAGTGTGGGTGGGAGTGCAAGGAATGATAACTCTATCTCCTTTCAACCAAACATCCCCAATAAACATTGTTGAGCACAGGGATATGTGGATGGTAAAAAAATAATGATGATAAAAAAACTCAAATAGATATCACCAAATAAGAAATCAATGAGTGAGGAGGGGGAGAAAATAAGATACCTCAGAATAAAGCTTTGAATTGTCTGAAAGAAAGTAGAGATATAGAAAACATGGAAAACATTCAAGCCTTGGATTTGAACCTTGAAATTATTCAATCCTTGATTCAAGATTCGATTCACTGAGGAGGAGAACCGGCAAAGGGTGGCTTCCGTGAAAAGCTTCGGATATCGTGATGAGTTCGTTACTAGTTAGGGTGATTTAAATAGATCGGGACACTTTTATCAACACTTCCAAAAAAACACTAATAAAGATCTCTTTTATCAGTGCTAAATTATTTAGCGCTGATAAAAGGAATCTTTATAATAAAACTCTATCATTATCAATGGTAAAACAAATCTGATAAATATTGCTTTTATGAGCGCTTATTACTTAAGCGCTGATAAAGGATTTATAATTATAATTATAAATAAAAAATTTGTAAATATATTTATATAATTATATATATATTTAATAAATATATATATAAATATAAATATAGTAAATATATTCTTTATTTAAATATATTTATTATAATTTTATAATTATTTATTTATAATTAAATAAATACTTTTCAAAAAAATAATATTTATATCATTATATATATTTATATAATTATATATATATATATATAATAAATATATATAAATATAAATATAGTAAATATATTCTTTATTTAAATAAATTTATTATAATTTTTTAATTATTTAAATATATATAATTATTTAAATATATATAATTATTTATTTATAATTATATAAATACTTTCTAAAAAATATTTATTTATTTATAGTCATAAATATATGAATATAAAAAAAATATAAATATACATTTATAAATATTTTTTTACAAATTTATTTTTAATATTATTAATGAATATTTAATCTTAAGTTCATGCATGTTAAAAATTTGTGAAATTGAATAATTAAAAATGAGAACGCTTTAATAATATTTAAAAAATGGATAAGTTTTATTCATTAAATATAAATTATTAAAAAAAATATGGATATATATTGAAATAAAGATGAATACATATTGAAAATATTAAAACATAGTAAATAAATATATATAAAATAAATAATATAAATTGATTAAATTACCAAAAAAAATATTTTGGTGTGTGTTATATATAAAAATGCATTAATTACGTATATGTGAAATCAATATAACACGCGTTTGATCTATGTTAAATTGAAAAATCAAACAATATTCAATTATGTCAATTACTCAATGAAATTAGTCAGTATTTTTAATTCATATTACTTTTTAATTATAAACCATTAATCACTAAATATATTACTATTTAATGTAAAGAAAAAATATTTTTTATTATATAAATCATATTTATATACATTCATACATATCTATATATTTAACATATACTACTTATTAACATTATAAATAATTATTTAATTAATAAAATGTTTAATTTTTTTCTCAATTTACTTATTTTTAATTTTTTTTTGTTTAATTTTCATTTTACATATATCTATATATTTAATATATACTATTTATTAGTATTTATAATTTATATATTGTATAATCACTTTATTCATTTATATCAATAATTATTTAATTAATAAAAAAATTAATATTTTTTTAATAAACTCATTTTTATTTTTTATTTATTTAATTATTTAATTTTATTCGGACTTTTATCACCACTAAAAAAGTGTTGATAAAGGGTCCCATTATGGGTACTAAAAATAAAGCACTGATAAAGGGTACCCTTTATCAACGCCTTTTTCTAGCACTGATAAAGGCACCCTTTACATAATTTAAATATGATTATTACAATTTTTTAATCCATTTTACAATATTAAATTCCTGTATTTGATAAAAATTAATTTTAATATATATATGAAAATCTCAATGAAATACAATTTTTTAGAAAAATGTCTTTTTAAGCATAAAAATGAATTTATAGAAAAATCATGTATATAATTGATTATAATGGTATTTATTGGTTTATAAATAGAAAAATAAGAGTTATGAGACTATAATATCAATTTTAAATCAAATGTAACTTTTTAATTAATTAATCAAAGAAAATGATTAAAATAATTCTTTTATTATAATCAAACTTCACTTTGGTTTTAAAATGTCAAACATAGGTTTCTAAATTCAACATAATATTTTTATATGATTTATTTTTCTTATTAAATATATATTTGGTCTTTAAAAAAGGTTTCACAAACTTTCATCTCATTCCTATATCATGATAATGTTATCAAAGTGACAGTATTTTGTAAAATTGTATTTTTCACTATTCACCTAAGAATAAATAATTTCAGAAAAATACCAAAAATTCAACCTAATATAATTTTGACATGATGAATTCAAAAATAAATTTCATTTCATAAAATTCAAATTATAAAATATATAAATGTATCTTTTAATGAAAATATTAAATATAAAGAAAAATAACTTTTTTAGAAAAATGACCTTTTCAAACTTCAAGTGTTCTTAATCTTTTTTCATATCAATTTATAATTAATGGATTGTTAGTATATTAGTTGATACATTGAAATTTTTTAAAAGTGATAAATTTATTAAAATACATAACACTTCAAAAGCGGTTCTTTGAAAAATACCCTTTTTAAACATTGAATGGTTTTAATCATATAACATTAATTATTTATTTTATAATAATTGAATTTCATCAATCAAAAAAAAAGACAATTTAAGTATCATAATTGATTATTATATTTCTATTTACTAAAGGTTTATTCTTCTTGTAATTTTAATATGTCATGACTCATTTTAGTTTGGTGTTGCATGTGCTACAAGCTATTCAACATAATATTTATTTATAAAGGAAAATAAATACTAAAATATTTAGGTGTTATATGTTACACCTTGATAATTCTTAGAAAACATTAAAATAATAGAAAAAATTATACATAAAATTTTATTTAAATTGGATTAGTAGAACTGGGATCCCATGGAAGAACAGTGGCTCGTCTGCCTATTTATCTTTCCAAAATCTCAAATTACCTACACCCAAAAATCCCCTTTGATTGTTCCAAGACGAAAGGTATAATATCATACACTTGTTTCCATAAATGGTAATAAGTTAAACCAGTAATCCTCTCAACCAGATCCATATGATTCCCATATTTCAAACATGAAAGAAGATTCGAGAGAGAAGAACCTTCCAAGAAGTCCCAAGAAATCATGACATGTAATACTTTTATAGTGCCCTCGATCACATGCATATTGATACCTCATTCATCAACAGATAGAAAAATATTACCCCAAATAACATAATGTATGCATTTATATGATCATATGTCCCAAATGAATCTAAATAAAAGTCTTTACAACTTCTTGATAATCATCCAGGAACCACCACCATAGGGAGTACATAAACAGACATAGAATAAATAACACTTTGGATCAAAATGAACTTCCCTCTATACAATAGATATATGTTTTTTATATTTTTTATACTCTTAATAACTTTATCCCTGATGGAATAAAAATAATGAATACACATTTTTTCATTGATAAAGGTAACTCCCAAGTAATCAATAGGAAAAACTTTCTTTGAGAAATCATAACAACACTACATGAGCTTGATATTGTCACTAGAATATTTATCCAAAACAAGAAGGATAATTTTGGATATATTCACAAATTGAACACTCCATTAGAAATATACTTGAATGAGTTTTTTGAAATTCCTTAAATAATTTTTATTACCATTCGTAAAAATAGTTCATCATCTATGAATAGAAGGGGGGATATAAAGGGAAATCTAAAATGACCCTTAAAATGGCCCATAGATTTAGTCACCATGAAAGAATTGAGATTTCTAATAAGTGAATATTGAGATAAAATAAACAAGGATAAATTGGTTCCCCCTACCCAGTACCTATAATGCCTTTAAAGAAACCACATGAACACTCTATAAGAGATATTGAGAACCAATTAGTTGAGAAGTAGTGAAAATCCAAGTCACAGAAACCTTTAACAAAGCCTTTTATCCTAAGAAATGAAAGTATGAAACACCAATAGAATTTTTTATATGCTTTCTCTATATCAATCTCGATCATAATATTACCACTTATCACTTTGAGATCAATATCCATCATAATTTCTCAATCTAAATCATCATCCCTTGGATACTTCTACCTTTAACAAATCCATGTTACACCATTGAGATGAGTGGGGTAAGGAGAGGGCATAACCCACTATTTAGGAGCTTAAAAATGATTTTATAAGATAAGTTTAAATGGATAATGGGGTGATAATGGGAGAAAATAAACAGGTGAGGGATCATTGGTATAAATATAAGAGCAGTAGCAACCCTTATTATTGAATTGATTACTAAAATGAGAAATCATGGTCTAGTTTGAATGAAAGTTAAATATTTTATGTTACCTAACATGTAAATATTATATACATGGAATGAAAAATTAAACTAAGTAGTTTAAAAATTTTAATTTAAAATGTACAACATTCATAATATAAATAATTTAGATACATGAATAGTTATTTCATAAATAAATAAATAATTCATATATTTAACATGAGATATAACAACTTTAGAAAATTATAAAATTTATAAAAGACATTTTTTATATGGTTTAAAGTCATGCAGATTCATCAAGGGAACATACTGGTTGAGGGTGTCGGGAAAAACATTTTTTAATTTTTTTTGAAAACTATAGCCAAACACCACGACATTATTTCACTACCCATGTAATTTTAGATAATGAATTGCTCAAAGGTCACACATTGAACCTTGAAATTGTATCCAAGAAGAATTAATTTTTGTTCTATGATCATACCATAAACCATATCCTTCTGACATTTTTTATGACATGGTTTTTCCATGTGGAAATACCATTTCTATGAAACACGAACATTTGGTTAGGTAACCACAAAGTGGTAATATGAAAAACGATGCTCTATTTTATGATAAGAAAACCATAACATTTTTTCATAAAAAATTCCATTGTTTATAAAAGTTATTATAAACCTTGAAATTTTTTTATAAACCATTAATATTTTTATAAAAATACAGTAAATGTCAACATGGATTAAAACCATGGTTATTGAAAAACACTAGCTATCTTGATTTTTCTGAGAATCATCTTATCAATAATTCATCAGAAATGGATCTGATACCACTGAAGGGTTTTATAGGATATCACAATGCCTAAAAATGGAGGAATAAACCAAACAAACATTGCATAAGATCAAATAGGATAGGAAATTAAAAGGATAAAATGAAAACTATAAAATAGGTATATGTAGCGTTATGCCCCGGAAGCCACTAAACGGTGCCCTAAGATGGTTTTCCACATGACCTCAAGCATGCCTCCCCATACATAAGAGTTTGCTGACTAGTAGTGAGGTACTAGGGTGTTTCCATGTAGAGATTATTCCCTCATAGATCAGAGTGAAGCACAGTGGTAAATAATAATGGTAAGCAATATAAACATAAATAATTAATCAGCATCAGAATAGTAAATCATCCAGATAAATAAAAAGGCAGAAGTTGAATCATAAATAGATACAAAAATGATGATGATTATGTCATGTAGATATATAAAAATGAGGTACATGGGATATAGGGGAAATAGGAATGTACTATATTCTACAAAAAAATATAAAAACACCAAAAGTTGCCTCTATTGGCATCATGAGAATAGGATCGGTCCTCTACCACTATACTCCATCCTAAAACTATAAATCAAGAATTGGAAGTTGGTTGCTTCTCTTTGTCTACACCTGCAATCATGAAGTCTACTCAGGTACCAAGGGTGGTCCGAGCAGTGTGTGATATATACTCATTAGGACACCACCAACAATATCTAAAACAATCCAGTCTATGCATATAAAATGTGAATTGTGCAGGTACATAATAAAAGTAAAGTAATAAATAAAAAAAAACATATCATTATGGGTTCCTCATGGATACCCAATCGATACTCCCTGATTTAGCCTAAGATGGATGTCTTTAAACCAAGGAGAACTTGTACAAGTATGATATGGTCATCATAAATAAAGTATCAAGATTATATTGAGCCCAAAATGTGATTTCTCTTGGTGGATGTGTCCTCTAATTTAATAGGTTATAAAATATGAAATTTGTATATAAGGAATATCTAGAATTTAATAGTGGAATCTTAGGCCAATCCAAGTAGAACTGTAATAAGGAACCCAAGTATCACACTAGAAGCACTATAAATACCCAACACCATAAGAGTCTTTCCAAGGAGATCCATAAAGGCATAAAAAGTATCACTCTCGGTGTGGTGTAAATCATGACCCTCTAAGACCATCCCAAGTATCTCACATAGGGTATCTAGTATCGCTTGTGGATAGGGTAACCATATTTCCCACTGATCCCATCCAAGGTATCTCCCCTAGTGAATCGGTATCACTCACGGGTAAGTATGTAATCCACATGGTGAGCCTGTCCAAGGAAATTCATAAAAAGGATCCAAGTATCTCTCCTGGAATAAAGGTAAGTAATCCACTTGGTGAGCCCATCCAGGGCAGCCCATAAGAATCCAAATATCTCTCCCAACATATTTACAATTCATAACAAATTCTCTAAGTATAAATCACAATTATCCCATTCAAGGAATCCTTAAATCGGGACCCTTATATCACCCTCATCTAGGTATGAAAGTATGGTTTAACTATCAAGAGAATATACCATTTCAAAAATTCATGAAAATCATAATATTTTAATCAATTTGGCCAATTCATTTAATTAAATCAAGGTAATATATGGCATACATCATAGGGTCCTAACACATGGCCTTACATTTCTATCATATCATTTTACATTCCAAAGTATTTATTACAAGGAAAACATGCCTCAAGAGTTGGTTTAATAATTTAAGGGAAAGGGGGAATTTAGTCCATTGAGGAAGGGAATACCCACGGGGGTGGCTCATGCTAAGGAAATCAACCAATGATGTTGATTCACCATTAGCTAGGACCATATTAGGCATGGAAACCATTTAATTTAATTAAATATAATTTATGGGGGAGACACTGAAGGAGTCTATCATGTGTAACAATGACGCATAATATAAATGAAACTATACTTTAGGTAAAATATCTAGAACACCTATCTTAATCATGTAACACTCTCTTTGTCTAGTTTCAGACCTTAAATTGAGCTAGAATGGGAGAAATTGGAAGAAAGGACCAATTCCATGAAAATAAGTCATATTATATCACACATAAATATAAAAAAATAAAGAAATATAAATGAAGGAAGTAATAAAGAGTAAATAGGAGCTTACCGTTACAGATCTAATGCACCTGACGGTGAAGAGAATAGAACTCAGATGTAAGAGAAATGGTAGAATCTTGGTTAGGAGTGGAGGGGGTTCTCTCACATGGATCATTATCCTACGAGGAAATAAATAAGTTATCTATAAAAATGAACCCCTAAACCCTTTTAAAAAAATTAACCTGAGTATTTACACGACACATAAATTTTACATGCCCTGTAAAGCTCATGTTTCTTCCTTCCAGGGAAAACCCAATTCACAGTGTGCAGGAGGGCCTGACCAATCTATTACAAATCATGTATCTAATATACATCATGTATTATAAATACACACTGTGTATTTAATAAACACCATGTATTTATATCATATCTAGCCTCCATCCCACCTAAAACTTTTCCTTCCAAAAGAAAATAGACCGGCCTAAGGGCACGATTACCCAATCTTAATCCAAAAAGGAGACTCAACAAGGTTTGACCAAAATTTAAAATAAAACATTCCTCACTAAAAATTTGGGACATTAAAGTATACACCATTGTGTATGATTTGATCTAAGATAATTTTGAACTTGATTGAGTTACCTTTGTAGAAACCAATGGTTTATTACCTCTAAAGGCATCCACCATTCACTAGAATTATTGAACACTTTGGTAATACTCGTTCTCTATAAAGGTGTGTTAGTAGCACCTCCTTGAAGGTAAATGAAGAGAATAAAAAACAAATATATATTTGTATTAGAGAGAATGAACTCTAGTATACCTGAATGATATCCATAAACTTCAAATTATAGGCCTCCTTTATTGAATAAAGTATCCTATTAGAGTCTAATGTCACATACATTATGAAATAACCAACCTTTGACTTCCACTATTATAACTCTTATGAAGGCTCGTAGTTTAATAATATAATTGTTAATATCCTTTAAAAATCAATAATTTATCAACACATGTTCACATTATGTATCAATAAGGTGAATCAACATGATAATCAAAGTGGTAGAGTCAATAGAATGTCATCTAATTTCATTCATCATATACACTGCAATGTAGTTTCAAGAACCATGATATGATGACTCTCACCAAATCATGGTTTATGCTTTGGTTTATGTTTCTAAAAAACTATATAGATTTTTTTACATGTATTTAAAAATTCACTCAATTATTTATGCATGTACACATTCCTATAATGTCATTAGTTTTACATGATTTAGTGGATATTATTTATGATTTTATAAAATATACAACTTATGATTTTTATATTACAATTGTAACATGAAAGTATATTTTTATAAATAATTTTATTCATTCCCTAAATTTTTTGAAATTGAAATAATATGATATCCAAGATGTAAATAAATTGATTTAAAATCATTTTTGGAAATCATTGTTGATAATGAATGTCAATTTCATGGTGTATTTTATTTTATTAAACAAAAATCTAATTAATATAAATATATTATGTGTGTTGATGCTAGTAGACAAGTCACACAACTTACACTTTCTTCTTATGGAAGTGGAAATATATGGGTAACTATAAAAAATAATTGAAAATATAGATCTTGTAGTGCTTGTACATCCAAACTATAATAATATTTTAAATATTCTTCAACTGATAATGAAGATGATTTTAATATTTTAAATTAGTGTAAATATTATGAATCGGTGTAGCCTATACTAACATAGATTTATCATGATGTACTTAGTGATCATATTTCATTTACTACATCTAAATCAAATTTTAGTGTAGATGGATGAATTATCAATGATCGTCATGTAAATTTTACCCCTTATATGGGTGAATCTCTTATAGTTATAAGGGATTGTTTGTGTGTGTAAGGGTGGAGATAAGAAATTATCAATGAATTCAGCATTGATAATGAGTTTGACATGTTGTTAAGTCCAACCAATGATGCATCAACATCAGATGATTGGTTTTTTAATGTATATTTCAATGTAAATTTTTAATAGATAAATAATGTAATTTTTTCATGAAATTTTTTATTATAAGTATTTTTTACATCAGAGATAATGTAATTTAGTTTTTTTATAATGTAACTTTTTAATTTATGTATGAATTAGTTTTTTTATGAAATATTTTTTCCTATAATAAGTATTTTTTAATTAAAAAAATAATTTATTTTTAATTTGTTAACAATGTTATTTTTTTTAATGGATGTATAATTTAATTTTTTATTGAAATATATTTTTTTATATTGTAAACATTTTTTTAAATGACAAATAATGTAATATAGTTTTTTATAATTTAATCATCTGTATAGATTTATAATGTAATTTTTTAGTGAAATATATATTTTTATTTGTAATTAATTTTTTTATCATAAATATTACACAAATGGATAATTTAATATTTTCTATATAAAACATATTATTAAATTATATATATATTTTAATAAAAAGGAAAAGAAAAATTGACTCGAGGTAATCACTTGGATTGACAAGACCTACCCAACCTAAATAATCAAGTCTACTCAAGGTTGGATCTAATCCAACTTCTGGCATTATTTGACATGGCCTAAATAGTGTGCTCAGACCCATTAAATTGGGGATCAGGTCATATTTACACCCTTACATAGGTCGAAACTTTCTTCTTCTTTCATTACTCTTTATATGTAATGGTATCAGTTTATTAAAAGGAGTGTGAAGTTTTATTTATGAGATACATGATTCAAATAATTGGTGGATCACCTATAAATATAGGATTATTTTATTTTCTACTTAGATATTACATCAAATACATTAAAGGTGAAATGCTTAGCCAAAAAAATGATGTTCTTTATTTACTGTAATTCTTTTAAACCTCTTCGGGATAGATCCTAAAATTTGAGTTTTATGTGTTTCTATTGAATTTAGATTTGTTAGAAGTCATCAAAACACACCAATTTATTCCTTCTACACTTGAGTCTTAGGTAAGGATAATCTGGTTTGATATATTCTTTCCTCTTATGCTCATAACAAACAAGATCATTAGAATCATTATATTACTTTTTTAGGTTGTTTTTTAAACCACTTGGAATTTTTTTGTTCTTGTAAAATCATATTCAATTTCAAAGAGTTTTACCATTACAAAATCACTATATTCTTGCACATAATCAACAAAATTTAAAATCTCCTTTCCATTATTAATTTTTTTTCACTCATTAGACAGGGATTTAAAAATGTAATTTTTTCATTATTTACAATTTTGAAAATTTGAAATTTAGTTTCCATCTTAACCTAATAAACCATAAAATTTCCTATAAGATTTTATATTTTGATTTCCTTAATAGCAATGGATTGAATTATTATATAAGAAATTACACTCTAATTAGAAATTAGTACTCAAAGTACTTTTATAGTTTATGTTGACATCATAATGAAGTTACACTTTTATCCATAATGTTAATGATTCAATCATTAATTTGAGTAATATTATCACAATAAAACATTATAAAAGTATTAATATTTAGTTTATAAGTATTATAATTAATTTAATTAACATTTCAAGTTATTTCATATGAAACAACAATAGTTTATCACATTTCACAAGAAGTTTTTCATCGAAAAGCTCGATTAAACACATTAGAATCCAAATCTTGAATAATAAAATTTATGGATTTCAAATTTAATCCATATTCAGTTTATTGAACAACATTCCAAATTTCAATACCATTAGTGAGAATAATACAAGGTTTCTTAATTTTCTCAAAAACATACATTTTTAAAATTTTATGGAAAGGACTAATGCATATTTTACAACCATCATTTGAGTTTAAAATAAATTATTTTATTCATATTAATTCCCTATTTTATTTTAACCATTTATTTTTTTCATTTTAACTTATTAGATTTATTAACAAAAGGTAGACTCTAATACCTCTTTTTTGGTCTGCTTGACTATACTCAAGATAAAGGTGGATTGTGAAAATAAAAAATAACCAAGTAAATACCCCCTTTAAAATAGTTTCACACAAATAAATAAATAAAAAGAGTAAAATATAAGTTTCACAGTGAAGGTAAATATATTTTAGTGAAGGTCAATAGAAAAGATTAAATATTTGAAAGAATATTCTTTCGATCAGTAAAAGTCCAACTCATTTACTACACGATTCCTCCAAATAAAAGAACTATAAAAGAAATATGATTAAGAGTGAATAATAAAAATAAAAAAAAGAAATTAAATTAGTTAATGATATAATGATTTATAAATATGAAATGAAATTTAATAGTGAAACTTTCCATTAAAACATATAAAAAATTCATTGAAAATTACTAACTAAACATTATGTTATAAAAAATACAAATCACAAATTCATAAGAAAATAAATTGTAATAAGTTCACATTGGTTATTCAATATTTGACATTACATATCACATATTTCATGTTATATAATTAAAAACTCAATACACATTGAACCCTAGGCATAAATAATGGAATAAAT
This sequence comes from Viscum album, assembly GCA_963277665.1. Classification (NCBI taxonomy): domain Eukaryota; kingdom Viridiplantae; phylum Streptophyta; class Magnoliopsida; order Santalales; family Viscaceae; genus Viscum; species Viscum album. Next base: position 94,070,722 of record OY728155.1, read on the forward strand.
GACACTAATTCATCACATGTAATTCTATAATTCACATAAAAGGTTAAACAATTAACCTCGTATTTCATTAGAACATATTTATTTAGATATTTTAAATACATTTTTTTAAAATTTGATGTAAAGCGTTGTGCCATCGTCCCATATAACAAAACCATACATATTGATTCACGGTTATTTTTCATTCACCTAATAAAATCACTAACCTAATCTAGTTTTACTTAGACATGATATTAGAAGTTGTCTTTAATGATGAAAATAAGTAAAAATCTATTTTATAGGTGAACATTCCTATTATCCAATGTAATTTGTACCTTATTTTGATTGGTTCATATAATTTCAATTTGATTATGCTTGATTTTATTAACTATGTTTGGTTGATTTCCAATGGGGTGTATATAAGTTGGTAACTTGCACTCATCTACAGCATCTCATGGTCAGAGGGTCAAGTGCTTGACTCCTTTATGACAACATCATTTTCCCCCAATAATTTGGGGGGTAGGTCATTTTCCCATGTGTGAAATGTAGGGTGAAATTTTCAAATACAAGCTTTCTTCCCGTGTGGGTGGAAGGTGGACATGTAGGGTGAAACAATGATGAGGGTGATGTTATAATTTTATTCATAAGATAAATAAATAAAATTGTTTTTTGTAGGATCCACATTTTTTGGGGTTTGTATTGATATGGTGGAAAAAAACATGTAGAATCCAACATTGTAAATAGAGGTAAATTTCTCAAAGATCATCCCTTATATAAGGGGCCTTGGGAAGTGGTTTCCCATAAAAATATATATATGATAAAATTATTTTAATTTATTTTTTAAATATGTATTTTTTAAAAAAATTAATATATATATATATATTAAAAAAACAATAAATAAAAATAAAATAAAATATTTTATAAAGATAGATTAATAACGAGATTTTTCGTAACAGTTTGATTTAGAAATTTAAAAATTGGTCGATTACCTCCCTCTAAAATTTACCTTGTTTTGATCAAATCAAAGTGTCCTTTTATTTAAACAGTGAGATCAAATAGGTTTGAATCACACCGATTTTTATTTATAAATAATGGGATGGAAATATTAGACAATTAATTAATATTCTTAATCCAAAATTCTCTAGATAAATTCTTCCAACATCAATGTTGTGGGGCTATCAGAATTTTGTGTTCAACATTTCCAAAATCTTGGTGAAATACTCAAGGAAATTTTCCACCGAGAACCCTACACCAACAAGTGGGGGTGGGTCAAACCCTTTTGGGTTGTGAATTGAATTAATGTATCGAGATTAGAAATTTTTATTGCCTTCTCCATCTCCCTTACTATTTTCCAACAATAAAAGGGGTTTGATAAAGGTTTAACCTAGAAGATAGATTATAAATATATTAAATTTATTAACCATGAAATAGTCAAGCTTGATCATTTCTATGAAAACAAATTCTCTCTATGGTAAGATAAGATGAAGTTTCTTATTACAATATTGAATATTTTTTACATTATGGAACCAAATATTCCTCCCATTCCTAACTGGCCTACTCCAAATCTTGATGGAACACCCGTTGACATGAATCAAGTTAAACACATTCAAAAAATGATGAAAAAACATGAAGATGATTTGGTTTTTTGTCAAGTTAATATTATCAACACGTTATCAAATCATCTTTATGACTATTTTTTTCAAATAAAGTTTTCTAGAGAGATATGGGATGTGCTCTAATTCAAGTACAAAGTTTAGGAATAAGTTACCAATAAATTTATTATTACAAAGTATCATAACTTCAAGATGGTTGATAATAATCCAATGTTGGAGCAAGTTCATGAGCTCCAATTTATAGCCAAAAAACTTATTTCCCTTGAAATTAATATACCAAAAACTTTCCAAGTTAGTGTAATTATTTCTAAATTTCCACCTGTGTGGAAATAATTTGGTAAATCACTCATTAAAAAGAGTGGTGATATTTCCTTAGAACAACTGAAAAAGATTCTTCGTGTTTAAGAATAATCCATGTTGAGAGATTTGGGTATGGATTTTCAACTTGATAATAAGGTTAATATCATTGTGGTAAAGGAACCAATGAACACTTCCTTACATGTTAATAAGAAAGGTCAACAATTCAAGAAGAAAGTAAATCCTTCCAAGAAGAAAGTAGAATGCTTTTTCTGTGGAAAACAAGGGAAATTTTCAAGGGAATGTCTCTATTTAAATAAATTTGAAAACCCAATAAAAATATACTGACTGAAGAATATATAGTTAGGATTATATCTGAAGTCAATATAATTATGATTAAGATGGTATGGAAGCTTTATTATGGAGTAATAAAGCATGTGTTCAAGGATCATTCGATGTTCAAAACATTTGACAACTGTACTATCATGAATGAATTACATCTTTGAAATAATGAATGCATCAATGTCACCAAAAAAGGAATCGTGAAACTATACTTCACTTCTAGGAAGAAGTTGACTCTTTTAAATGTGTTTTATGTACCCAAGATTCAAAATAATTTAGTCTCTATTTATATTTTATGTAAGAAGGGATTCTAGATTTTATTCGAATATAACAAGGTTATTTTGTCAAAGGGAGGCATGTTTGTGGGAAAGGGGTACTCAAATGATGCAATTTGTCAACTGTTAATTAATAATATGATTAGATCTTCTACTTACTTGACTGAGTCCTATAATTTATGGCATGATCATTTAGAAACATGTTAATTATAATTCATTAAAAGTAATGAAGAATTTAAACTTTATTAACTTTGGAAATGAATTTAATAAATATGAAACATGTGTTTAATAAAAAATAGTTAAAAAAACCATTACAAAGTTTTGATAGAAATTCTAATATATTATAATTAGTATATTATGATATTTTTGAATTAAATGGTTTGTTAACTCATAGAGGAAAAAAGTATTTTATTACTTTTTTTTATGATTGTAGTATATATTTACATATATATCTTCTTAGAAAAAAAGATCAAACTTTTAATATGTTTAAGAAGTATAAATCTGAAGTTGAAAACAAATTAAACAAAAGGATTAAAGTATTATTCTAAAATAGAGGTGTTGAATACTTTATGAATGAATTTAATGAGTTTTATGAATAAAATGGTATAATTTATCAAAGTATTTCTCCTTATTCACTTAATAAAAATGGTTTAGATGAAAGGAAAAAATGTACTGTGGTATAAATGGTAAATTTCATGATTAATAAATCTAAGTTACCATTAAATTTATGGGTCTAAGCTTTATTGGTTGCATGTTATAGTCATAATAGGATTGCTTCTAGGAAAACTAAGTTATCCCCTTATGAAATTTAGAAAGGTGGAAGACTTAATATTTAATATTTTAAAGTTTGGGGGTGTTTAGCTTACTATAGAGTTCCTAATCCTAAAAGAACTAAAATTTATCTTAGAGTGATTAAAGTTGTTTTTGTTGGATATGCATAAAATAATAAAGCATATAGAGTTATGGATTTGGAAGCTAATTTCATTCTTAAATCAAGGGATGTAGAGTTTTATTTAAAATAGATTTTATAAAGATGGTGTGGAAAAGGTTATTCCTCATACCCCTATCTCTCATACTCTATCTATTTTAAATACAATAGTAAAGAATAATGATGATTCTCAAGTTGAACCTAAACAAAGTACAAGACTTAAGAAGGAGAAACATATATATACAGATTTTATTTAACCTAATTCCATATTTTTCTTCGTTCAAGGAGATAAAAATATTCAACTTCTGAATAATTTTCATATGGTATTGACTATAGAAGATAAATCAAAGTCATATAAAGAAGTTATGACTTCTAGATATGTTACTTTCTGGAAAGAATCAATTAATGATGAAATGGATTCCATTATGGAGAAAAATATTTGGGTCATTATGGATTTACCAATAGGTTCAAAACCTATTGGCTGTAAATGGTTTTTCATATAGAAGTATGATTTTAATGGTAACATTCAATCTTTTAAAGAAAGATTTATTTCCAATGGTTTCAGACAAAAATAAGGGATTGATTATTTTGATACTTATGCTCCTACAGCTCTGATTAATTAAATAAGTATTTTATTTTCATTAGCTTCAATTAATCATTTGTATGTCCATAAAATGGATGTTAAAACTTATTTTTTAAATGGAGACTTAAACGAAGTGATTTACATGGAACAACCATAAGGGTTTGTTTTATAAGGTAATGAAAAGAAAGTATGTAAACTAGTTAAATCTATTTATAACCTTAAACAAGATCTGAAGCAATGTTATGAAAAAATTGATTCTATTATTTTATATAATTTATTTACACATAAAAATGCAGATAAATGTTTTTATTCAAAGTTTACAAAAGAATATAGAGTTTTTGTGTGTATATATGTGGATTATATGTTAATATTTAGAACTAATATTATTGGTGTAAATAATACAAAGAATTGTCTATCCTCTATGTTTATAATTAAGGATCTTGTAATAGTTGATACTATACTAGGTATTAAAGTTAGAAAGCGTAGTGGTGGTTATTCTTTAAGTCGGACTCATTACATATAAAAATGTTAAATAAATTTGATCATATTTATTTCAAGGATGCTAATACTCCTTTTGATTATAGTTTTAAACTGTTTATGAATATGGGTAGTTCTATAACACATGTAATGAACTTACCTGAATACCCTCTCAAACTGATACCTAGCCTAATACATCGCATACCCGAAGAGAATTCCCTATCCCCACAGGCTAGAAACTCGCACCCGGGCATCAAACAACAACCAGAGGGAATGATTTCACCCAATCTGAAGCAACAACATGACACATATATACAACAGGAACAATAATGGAAAAGATAAATATATTCCATAATTTAAAGCAGATAGTGTAAACCAAATAACTCAAGTGAAGAAACAATATCCAAGTACAAGTCCAACCACAAAGGACTAACAAACAGGAAAAACAACTACTCCATGTGATAGTGTGGGAAGACTCACATCATCTCACTATCAGCTACTCAACTCAACTGACAAAAAACCTCACCACCTCACTACATCACCTTGTTTTTTCCTACATCAAAATACATAACTAGATCTATGCACCACTGAAGGGGTATGCAGGGTGTGAGATAATAGGCTCAGTAGGGTCCCACTCAGGTGTTCTATAACAAGTCTTTGTACAAAATATCAAGTATGATCATTTTAAATAAAACATGGTATGATAAGCAATAAAGAGGTTTTGTCAAAATCATAGTAAATATTAACTTTTCCCAACAATTTCAAAACAAATTAAGGTGTATCGATTTCAATCATAATTTCCATTATCATTTATCAAAATACAAAGCCTGCTTATCAAATCCAAAACAATACAAATCCAATAATAGGTAAATCATTCCAAGGAACTCAATATGCTAGGCCAGCATAATACTCATACCACAACAATGATTATTTCACAAAAATTCCCTAAAAAACATGAATAAGGAGCAGAGGAACACCCCATAAGTTAACCCCCTAACAATGTCAAAAAAATAAGTCCCTATAACGATAGGCCTAAGGATAAAACAAAATCCCCATGAGATGACCTCTCGATGGTGATATGGATGATAACCCTAAGCTACACATTCCACCTATGTACCCAAGGTTTCCCATGTGCTACATTTCAAAAATCATTTTAATGATTTTAAAATACCCCTTTCTCTATTTACCAAAAATAAGGTAAAAACCACATTTTATCATAAATCCGTTTAAACACACAAAAAAATCATGGAAATTTTATTTATAAATTAATTTACAAAAGTAGTAGAAATGAAGTTCATCAATATAGGCTAGATGAGGAACCACCTATCTCAAACTTAGGGTCGTACACACCCACAAAGGATTCTCCAATAATAAGATCAACAAAAACAACAACAATATAGGCCCTAGAACCAATCTACACATCTTAGAATTTATTCAAATTAATAAAAGGGTAGGAGGATAAGAGGAAACAAAAAATTAAACATCGCTATGAATCAATGAAAACATCACAACAGATCTAGAGAGAAACAAAGGAAATGTTCACCCGCCGCACCAAAACCGAAAAAGGAAATGGAACCTAGAACAATATCACATAATGGATCTAGAGAGAAACAAAAAATGAAACACCAATATGGATTAATGGATTCGATAAACAAACATAACAATGCTACCATGATCAAAGAAATGAATAAGTATAAAGACTTACTCTCTTGGATATACATAAACCAACCGCAACGGTGATCAATCATCAAAAAAATAAATTTGGACCAAATAGAAACTCCCAAAATCATTGGAGAATCCTTATAGGTCAAGAGCCAAAGAAGCTACAGATGAATGAAATAAAATATCAACTGAGTGTAACCTTAAAAAGCCCTATTTGTGACATTTACATAGTGTGTAATCCCTTTACACGTCATATAATCCTCAGGACTCAGATGAACTAAAAAACCCATCACTTTTTTATTAAAAACCAACATTTTAACCTTACATAGTGTGTAATAAAATAAAATTGTGTAATAGTTTCATGAAATTTTACCTTTATAACTTACACATCATGTATTTCCATTACATGGTGTGTATTTCTCTAGCAGTCTACAAAAACTACAGATTCTTACATGAAAATCAAAAACACCTCGGTCATCCTCTAAACTCATGGAGAACCTCAAAAATATATTAACACATTTATACCTAGATTCCATTAATTAAAAAAAACATACATCCATGAAATTTAATTCATTTTCCCCAAAAAATTATCTCCATCCTCAGAAGTCCCAAGACACACCAATTAAAGAGGAAAACAAGTAAATGGAAGTTAGTTACCTGAAATTAGGTAGCAAGATGTTACAAACTCCCCACCATAAGACTTTCCATCCCTGGGAAATCATATGGAAGAATAAAGTCCAGTAAAGAGGTGAGGTCATTGCTCCCTTATCAATGACTTGTGATCCTAAGTCTCATGAGAATGTGTTCTATACCGACATAACACTCTGAAAAATGGAATATAATTATCATGCATGACTTTTACTTGAGATTCCACAATCTCTACTGTCTACTCAACAATAAAAACATATGGCTCTAACTCAATCTCTTCCCAACTCAGAACGTGAGAGGGGTCATGATGATATTTTTTGAGTTGCGATATGTGGAAAACATAATGAATGTCTATCAACTGAACTAAAAATTCCAACCAATAAGAAACCTTCCCAAGTTTCTCAATAACCTCAAACAATCCAACATATCTTAGAACCAACTTTACCCGTTTTCTAAGATGGTGATGACCCAACTAAAAAAAATTCAAGAAAACTTGGTCACCTATGGAAAAATCCAAAGTACTACACCACTGATCCATATAATATTTTTTCCGACTTTGTGATGTAACCAGATGTTGACGTATATCTTGAATCCCCATGGACATATCCTAAACCAAACTTAGTCTTACCAAAGATTCATCTCCCACCTATTCCTAAAAAATAGGTGACCTGCATGGGTGACTATAAAAATCCTCAAAAGGGTTCATTTTGATCAAATAATGATAATTTTTATTATAAAAAAATTCAACTAGTCCGAGATGGATGTCCCAAAATCTACAAAAATTTAAGACATAGGCATGAAGCATATCCTCCAATATCTGAATAACATACTATGTATAACTGTATATCTATGGATGATAATTTGTACACAATCTGATCTGAGTCCCCATCGCCTCTTGGAGACTTATCCAGAACCTCGAATTAAACCTAGAATCCCTATCTAAAAAAATAGATAAATGAAACTCATCTAACTTCACAATTTCTGCAACATACATCTTACCCAGATCTTCAACTTTTTTGGTGACTTTAATCATAATGAAATGAGATAACTTTTTCAACCGATCAATCACTAGCTAGATAGAATTCCTCCATCGAGGAGTCTGTGGTAATACAACAAAAAAATCTATAGATACCTCATCCCATTTCCAAACAATAACTAGAAGAGGCTGAATCAAACCATGAGGTTTCAAATACTTTTCCTTTATCTATTGATAGATGTAATAGTAGGACACATAATCAGTAATGACACGCTTCATACCCGGCCACTAGAATCGCCATCTCATGTCATAATACATATTTGTAGTGCCCTAATGAATGGACCATGAAGAACCATAAATATCAAACAAAATTGAGTTCCTTATTGGTGTTGGGACAAAAATAGATCCCCAAAATGAAGTATACCATTTAAAGAGAGAGACCAACTTGAAATAGTCTCCCCACCATATACAGTTTCTCGAATTCTTCTGAACTCAAAATAATACTGATGAATCTATAGAATAGACTTAAAGAGATATGAAGATAATTGAACACTAGTCAAAACAATGCTTGAAATATCCTCATGAGCATCCAGATTTAACTGAGCAAAAATACCCACAAGGTTCTACTCTTTATTCGATTCCACAACAACTTGTGATGGAACTTTCTGGATAAGAGAGCCTGCAATGACATTCACCTTACCCGAGGTGTAGGTGATATTGAATTCAAATGTTTGAAGGAATTAAACCCATTGTCTCTATCTAATATTCAATTATTTCTGATAAAAGATATAAATTAGACTCTTATGGTCAGAAAAAATAGTGAAGATTTCCCCAAAAAGATAATGCCACCAACACTTATGTACATGAATAAATACGGAAATATCTAAATCATGAGTGGGGTAATTCTTCTCATATGGTTTAATATGATGAGAACCATAAGCCACCACGTGATCTTATTTCATGAGCACATAAGCCAAACTATCACCAGAATCATCAAAAAAAACCGCATACCCCTTACCAAGTTCATGTAAGATCAAAATAGGATCCAATGTCAAAATTATTTTCATCTCATCAAAAGAAGATTGAAACTTTTCATCCCATATGAATTTCACCCCTTTCCCAGTAAGAGCATTCAAAGGTGATGCCAACTTCAAGAAATCATTTAAGAACCATTGATAGTAACCATCAAGAGTAAGTAAGCTCTAAATTTCAAAGACATTTCATGGATCTTCCCATGACAAGACAACCTTTAACTTCCCAAGAACAACTAATAAGCCATGTTAATAAATCATGTGTCCTAAGAACTTCGCTTCTTGAATCCAAAAATTTCATTTCAAAATATTTCTATATAGATAGTGACTTCTCATGATTTACAAAACCAACCTCAAATGGTGCTTGTTCTCGTTCTAGGATCTCAAATAAAACAAAATTTCATCTACAAACACTACTATAAAAGTTTTGAGATACTAATGGAATATTTGATTCATCAAATACATGAAAACTATAGAATATTTAGTCAGACCAAATAGTAGACCAAGATATTTTTAATTTTCATGCCTTCTCCTGAAATTCATCTTCAGTATATCACACTCCCGAACTCTAAGTTTATGATAAATAGACTGAAGATTAATCTTCAAAAACCACCTTTCCCTATTTAACTGGTCGAACAAATCATCCAAACGAGGAAAAGGATACTTGTTATTAACTATTAACTAGTTCATCTTTCGATAGTACACGCACAATCAGAGTGAAGAATCTACCTTCTTAGCAAAGAGAATTGGGGATGCCCAAATAGAAACACTAGGGAAAAAACCTTCATCGCCATAATGAACATAGTTATTACACATATTTGAAGATGAGGGAAATAAATTCTTGGTGTGTCCGGCCTTTTCACACTAATAGAAACTCATAGGAACACTACCAGATGTAACCAGAGGTGCTGATGAGGCCTACTTCCAAGAACCACCCCCACCACTCCTATGGTAATTCTACCACTTCCTTTTTTCCCTAGCGCGCCACTGAAGTTGTCACTAGGTGGAATAAAAGGTGAAAATATCTAATATTTTATTCAATATTCATTTCTACCATCATATCCATATCCACTATATCTATATGGGTCAAAATCTTCAGTATAAACACTTGTGATCTGATATCCAATCGCAAACCCTACAGGTACATCTGAGCATTAAACTGGTCATTCTTTAGAAATTCTGATGTAAAACAAACCATCTCAGTGAACTGATTATTGTATGTCGACACCAAATGATCTCCCTACTGAAAATAGAGGAACTCTATAGACTTCATCATTATTAATGACTTTGGACAAAAATTCTAGGAAAATAGAGCCTTAAACCCCTTCCAGTACAATCTCGCATGATTATCATCTTATTCCATGGAACCCCACCACCTCTTACTGGGACCCTTGAGTAGAAACATAGCACACTTCACCTTGATTCTCTTAGATGCATTCAAGAATTCAAATATCTGATCGATATTGTCCAACCAGTAATCCACCTATTTAGTTTTATTCATACCTTTAAAGGACAGTGGCTTCTCATGCAAGAACTCCTATGATCGATCTCTGCCTCCTCTAGCTCTTAGTTGTACCCCAATGACTGTGTTCTAAACTTATGGCGCATTATGATCAACAACATGAACTGATCACATGATAGGATCGATAAATTTTTGATCCGTCATAGGATTTCCTTAAGGAGTATCAACTGCACCCTCTTGAGGAACTCACGTAACATGCCTCAAAGGCATACTATTGCACACCAGAAAAAAAAAGAAACAATCAGAAAATAGAAAAATCTCAATTCAAACTAGAAAACCCATAAGAAAAAATAGATATTAACATTAAGAAATCAAAATATGAGACACACATCCCAACATTCCATGATAATTTGAGTCTCATCATGACAAGAGCTAGTCAGGCACTCATCATAATATACCTCTCAAGTCCCAAAAAAATTATCTCTAGTCTACCAAATGTCCTGATACAAAGACTCTTGAGGAAATACCTCCTCTGATACCAAACTATAATGAACCAACATAAATACCCTCTCAAATTGGTACCCAAACTGACACATCACATACCCGAAGGGCATTCCTGATCCCCATAGGCTAGCGACTAGCACTTGGGCATCAAACAACAACTAGAGGGAATTATTTCTCCAACCTAAAGCAACAACATGGAACATATATAAAACAATAAAAATATTTGAAAAGATAAATATATTACATAACTAAAAGTATATAGTGAAAACCAAACAAATCAAGAGAAGAAACAATCTAAAAGTATAATTACAACCAAAGAGGATTGCCAAATAGGAAAAACAACTACTCCATGTGATAGCATGGGCAGACTCCCAACATCTCACCACCAGCTACTCAACTCAGCTAACAGAAAACCTCATCACCTCACTACAATGCCTTTCCTTTCCCTGCATTGAAATACATAACCAGGTCTATGCACCACTGAAGGGGTACATAGGGTGTGAGATAACAGGCTTAGTAGGTTCCAACCTAGGTGTTCCATAATAAGTCTCTATACAAAATCTCAAGTATGATCATTTTAAATAAATCATGGCATGATAATAAGTAAAGAAGTTTTATCAAAATCATGGTAAATATTCCCTTTTTTCAACAATTCTAAAAAAAATGTTGGTATATCAATTTCAAGCATAATTTCCATTATCATTTCTCAAAATCCAAAGCATGCATATCAAATTTGAAATAATAAAAATCAAATCCCAAGTAAATCACACCAAGGAACTCAACATGTTAGTCTAGAAGACTACTCATACCATAATAATGACTAATGCACAACAAGTACCTAGAACACAAGCCTAAGGAGTAAAGGAACACCCTATGAGTGAACCCCTCAACAATGTCAAAAAAATCCCTAGAACGACAGGCCTAAGGAGTAGCAAAAAACCCTATAAGCTAACCTCCTAATGGTAATATCGATTATAGTTATAAGATATACCTTCCACATATGTACCTAAGGCTTACCATGTGCTGCATTTCATAAATCATTTCAATACTTTGAAAATGCCCCTTTTCCATTTACCAGAAACCAAGGAAAAACACCTTTTATTACAAATCCATTTACACAAACAAAAAAAATCATTCCAAATTTATTTATAAATAAATTTATAAAAATATGAGAAATACAGTTCATCAACATAGGCTAGAGATGGAACCACCTACCTCAAACTCAGGGTCGTACATGCCCATAAAGAATCCTCCAAAAAGAAGATAACAACAATGAAAAAATAGTCCCTAGAACCAATCTATATATCTTATAATTGATTAAATTTAACAAAAGGTTTAGTAGGTAAAAGGAAACAACACATACCTCAAAAACGCACACCCAACACACCATAACCAATAAATAAAATAGCCCCAGAACAAGAATGCACAACAGATATAGAGAGAAACAAAAAAGGAAACATCATTATGGATCAATGGATCCAATAACACAATGAAACAGTGTTTCTGTAATCAAAGTAATGTTGAAGTAGAAATAATTTCCCACTCATAGAGATGTATACCAACTGTAATGGTGATAAATTGTTGAACAAATCAATCTGGACTGAACAGAGAGTCCCAAAATCATTAGATAAGCCTTCTAGGTAGACATCCAAAAAAGTTGCAGAGGAATGAAATAAAATTTCAACCGAGTGGCACCCTAAAATACCTATTTACAACATTTATATGGAATTTAATCACTTTACATGTTTTGTAATCACTTTACACATCATGTAATCCTCGGGACTTAGATATGTTGAAAAACCCATCAAATTTTTATTAAAAATCAACATTTTAACCTTAAACAACGTGTAATCTTTACATGATGTGTAATCAATTCACGTTGTGTAACAGGTTCACGACATCTATCTTTTAGAACTTACATGTTGTTTATTCCCATTACATGGCATTTATTTCTCCTGCAATTTGTAAAAACTGTAGATTCTTATACGAAGACTCAAAACACCTTGGTCATCCTTCAAACTCAGAGAGAACCCCCACAAAACTATTAACACATTTATATTCAGACTCCATTAATTCAAAAAAATATACATCTCTAAACTTTAAGTCATTTTACCCAAAAAATTATCTCCATCCTTGGGAATCCTAAGACACGCCCAATTAAATAGGAAAACAAGTAAAAGGAAGGAAGTTACCTAAAAGCGGGTAATGGGATGTTACATCATAACTTGAGTATACTAGTGAAATTGGTTCTTTAATGTATGATAAATCCACATTTGGATGGTTATTTACTCTTGGAGGTTATGTTGTTTCTTGGGTGATCAAGAAACAAACATGTATTTCACATTCAACCATTGTATTTTATTATCTTCACAGCATGTGTAAAGGAAATTGAATGTATTAAGAATATATTATTAGATATTAGATTTCGGACTAATTTGATGCCTCCTATATCTATCAATTGTGATATTGAAACAACTTTATCGAAATCATATAGTTTCATGTATAATGGAAAGTCTGGACATATAAGTTTCAGATGTGATTATGTGAGACAATTGTTATAAGATGGTACCATAATAATTGTCTATGTAAGATCATGTAAAAACCTAGTAGAGTTTTTTACAAAATATCCACCGAAAGAGATCATTCGTACAACTAATAAAGATATTGAGTTAAAACCCTTAAAATAAATCATTTTTAAAATGTAAACCCAACACTTTATTTAGGTATATCCTAACTAAAGTGTTTAATGGGTAAAAACAAGTCACGAATATGATTGTTGATATTGAAATTCTTTTCCGACTCTTTTCCATCGGGGTGCGTTGGGAAAGTGTATTTTGATGTTTTTTGACGGTCACATTATACCCCACATTCCTACTTTCCAAATGCGGGTGGAATTCATCGCTTATTCAGGTATGTTTTATCCTTGATCGAAACGGGATGATGGGATGTTGGTTTCTCCTTCCATGGATTCCTCCACAGAACTCGTTGCCTAGTCTGGGTATCCCTTATAGATTAAGACGTTGTTCTTGAAACTTGTTCCCAGTGCCATCTCTTCATGGATACCGATTAATTACATTTCTTCTATCAAGAAATTCCAAGGGGTCTAGTTAGGGAAGTAAACTTCGGTCATGGGAGTAGTCATGTTGAGGCATTTGTGGCATGTCTTGATGCTGGAACATTATAACACTTGTATTCTTCCTCATCAGAGGGATTCTCAAGGGTGTAGAAACCCAAGGATTACAACATCGATTGTAGGGTATATTATTTCAGAGGCATGTATCCAAGGTTTTCCTCAGTTTACAATGTTTAACATGGGGTATATTGAGAGTTTAACGTTGAGAAGAGATGGATCAGACTGATCAGAATGCTGATAAAAGTGGACTACATAGGTACATCCCTAGGAGGGAGAACCTATAGTGTTTGTTGGATAGATGGATCATATTTCCTAATGAGGATATACCCAGTATGGTGTGTCCCTAAAAAGAAAATATTTCATACCATGAAGGTTGATCTAGACACCATGAGGGGAGGATTAAGGAAGGTGGGTCCCAGAAAAGGAGATGCCAAAGTTTACCATTGGCTGTGATTGAACCTCATGAAGGCTTCCTACATAACTTGTGTAGAATATAGGTATCAAAACCCATGTAGTTTGAAGAGGTGATTTGGGGATTATGCACTGAGACTGCCTGGATGGATGATGTGACATAAGGGTGGGGTGATGGAGTAGATGGTTGGGTTTTATGCATGGTTAGATGCCTGTATGAATGGTGTGATCCCACCGAAATGTGGTACCCTGGGTAAGAATCAAGATGGATGATAGATGATTTGATGAAGTGGATGAGATTAATGGGGTGAAAATGATGTGAATATGATGGTGTTGGGCTTGAACCTTAGTGATGTTTCCTACATACCCTAATTAGGAGGTAGGGATCAAAGTCCACGTAGTTATGGTATGGGGTGATGAGTCACCTGAGGAGGTGGCTCATGAAAATGGATGCATGGATGGGACCCAAAGGAATTAGAACCTTGGGTTGAGGCATGATCTTCTTGAAACAAAAGGACTCAAGGGAGAGACCGGGATGATACATGAATGATGGGATTGAACCTCAGGGAGACTTTCTACATATCCATGTGGTAGGGAATCAAAGTCCACGTAGTTCAAGATGGGGCATAGAATTAGGGTGTACACAAAGGATAGTGACCCAGAGAAATTCTAGGGCTTACGTGTGGTTATCAGCCCATCGCAAGAGGGATACTCTTGGTTTCAGGAGTATAGATCAAGTATTTGGGGCTTATGCGTGGTTAGCTGTCCTGATGGATCATAACACCTCATGGATACAGATCCAGGAGATGTGTCCCAAAAAGGGATGATGTCACATTAGTAGGGTACATCCCTAGGGGGGAGCACCAAAGTTTACCATTGTTCAAGGTTGAACCTCGAGGAGGCTTCCTAAGTACCCTTTTTAGAATACAGGGATCAAATCCCACGTATTTTTAGAATAAATTTTAATTTCATGTGGGATGAAGGTGAATTGACATGAAATAGTCAGGAAAAATGAGTGATAGGATTGAACCTCATGGAGGCTTCCTACGTACCCTATGTAGAAGATAGGGATCAAAGTCTATGTAGTTCAGAAGGAGGCATGGAGATTATGCACTGAGATGACCCAAAGAGGATTTCATGGTCGATGCTCACTCTAAGCCCATGTGATTAATGCTCAGTATGAGAAACAAATGGTAGCAAGGGACCTGATGATCGTGTCGTAAGAGACGCGACCATGAGGGATGGTGCGGGTCTTACGCATGGCTAGTGGACCAAGGAGATGGAAATTGGGACTTACTCCCGGAGGAAATCATGAGGAGGATGTCCAGATATATGTGGAGGATATGGTCATTGTACAAGGAACACCATATCAAGGTGTGTCTGGGCTTACACAAAGCCTACCTGAGGCATGCACAACAATGATATGAAAAGGGAAATAAAAGGTGGATTGAAAAGGCATGAGATAAAGGCTATCGATATCATCCCCTCTCTGGTCCACTTAGGTCTTCCACACATGCACCAACTCATAGTTTAACATCATGTGTTGGGGACATGGGGTGCTTGGTAGTTTAACGTCCTACAGCTCATACAAGGAGGAATCACTCCCTTCCCCTAGGACTTACATAACTCGTACCAACCCGTACTTGGGGAAGGGAAGGCACAAGCAATTCCATGATACAATGGAGTGGAGGAGTGTTCACTAATGTTTTTAATATTTTCATAACTTTTTATATACCCCCTTTACTGATTTTATATTAAATGTGCATAATTTTTGTGAAATATTAATGTTTAAATATTAAATATAATTTTTGAGTACTATTTGAATTCATCCAGATTCAAGTGAATTTAATGTTTTAATAATAACTCTCACCCTACTTATCCAAATTGCATGATTATTTTTTTAGGGTTCCTTACTCAAATTAAAACATTTCTTTAGAAGGTATCTTGGGCCAATTCTTCCATTGGAAGGGTCATATGGTCCACACAAGAAGGCCTACAGAATCTGTGAAGAAACTGGACCATCCATGAAAATTGAATTTCTTGGCCTAATAAGGAAGTACAAATTCCTTTATTATCCTCCAAAATTCGGGGTAAAATTCAAGGAGTCATGTATAAAACTTTCAGGGCCCAACTCTAAAAAAAAGGGGCCCAAATGAAACTTTGAAGTCCATCCTCCCATTCTATCCGGGAAATGAAATCAGCACACCAAAACTAACTTTTCTCGTGATATAGTAATCAAATAAAGCTTAGATTTTGCAATGTGAAATAGGATACATGGTCATATGACTTTTTTGAATAAAGAATTCATATTTGAAGTCATATTCTTATTAACAAATTCATTCACTTTTTAGCCATCAAAAAAGCATGGATAGAAATGGACATATTAACATTGTTTAATAAAACAACCATAACTTTGGATACATAAGTAAAAATGCCTCCAAATTTTTATAGTAGTCATAAAAAATTATTATATACAACTTTGAATAAGGATATATATCAATATTCAGCTTTCTGAATGTCCAAATCGTCGATCCAAGTGGAGGGGTAGTTTTGGAATGCAAACAGTCCACCACCTTGGGCTATAAATACATCCCCTCCTATCCTTTCAAAAGGGTTGGGATTACAAAAGAAAGGATCACACATTGGCACGACCAAATCTTTTACAAAGTCTTTTTATGACCTTCCATGTAGAGACCCGAAGCTTATCGTACATGGACATTACATTACTTTTGCGGAATACTTAGTACATAACAAAAACACACACTAAAGGATCGTAATAGTTTAGTGTCTTTGGAAACTCGGACTATAATCTTCTAATCATGGTGAAAGATCTTCAAAATCTCCCATAAAGATCTTCCTTTTTTTTTACCTAAAACCTTTCTTTATATCCTGGGGAAAAGAAAACATAAAAGGGTGAGCTCAAATGCTCAGTAAGGGTAAACAAAATAAATATCAATCACATCATATTCATAAGAACATAACATTTTGGAAATCAAAACCTGCAAAAGAGATCCTAATATCTTAACATGGAACAAATCATAGAAGTGAAAATGAGATCACCATAATCATAACATGAAACTTGAAACTTTGTGGCATGCACACATAATCATGGAAAATCATTTCTTGTTAGTCATGACTCATTGCCAAGACTATCTTAGTGGACAAAGTCCCTTTCTGAATCGAGTAATCCTCGTTTCAGTCCTGTTTCACTGAACCGGTATAACCTACCATTCCAGCCATGTCTATCTCATGAGATATAAAATCTTTACCCAATGCATTGGAGGGAGATATAGGTCCCACCCATCTCTTAATGAATCCTTTCTTATGTGTGCCACAAAATCATAAATCATACATCATTGCATAACCCATGTAATAAAAATGGGATTCTTAAACAACATGACATCATAAAACAATTCATATAAGATAAAGGAATTCATAAACATAATTTCATCACAACATAGTCAAATCAATGTACTAATATGGATAGAAATAGAACCCTTTATTATCTTATATGGAAAATAATTTTGATAAAACACTTGAATTGAATTCTTGAGGAAAATATCCTTTCTTCTTCAAAATCAATTTCTTTTCACAAAACATCATGCAATTTGAAAAGAAAGAGATTTTATTGAAAATATTCATGAAATCTTTTAGAGGAAGCTTCATGAAAATAAGGCTTTATAAAACAGTATAAATTCGTTCGTGCCATATAAGTTAAAAAAAACATTCTTCGTACTTTTTTCGGAAAAGTCAAAAAGTACCTCGTACGAAAAACGAAAAAAGATTCCTTTCATATCCTTTACTAAAAACTCATAGAAGGGTAAAATTGGATTTAAACAATTGTAGTTGGATGGAAATAATATTACATATTGAGGGAACATGGATGTGGATGATAAAATACACCCCAGTAAATACTTACGAATAAACAATCTCGGATAAAAATGAGATTGTGATATTTCCCTTACCTTAGGTCCGACTTGCTTTGTAAGTGTCCGAAACTCCTGTATAATGATTTAAATCATGTTATTGACTTATTACAGAATCATATTAATTGTTATGATATCATATATGGTTCACTTATGACATTATATTACCCGTTCTTTTGTAAATTCCATGTTAAAGAAGCGTTTTGGGTAAAATCGTTTCATTTATCGTAGGTGTTTTGACTTGTTGTTCTTGACATCATTATTACTTATATCATGATTTACTTACTTCCAGAATATAAAATATGATTTATATATCATATATATTCAGTATATATATATATATAATAGATAGATAAATAAAATGAAAAACACCGTTCATGGAGACGGTAGTCCGTACGTACGCATGAACGCTGTTTTTCTTTCCTTATTGTCTTGAAATGGAAGTAAGTAGATGACATACATATGTATATATATACATAAATCCAGTAGCTTTATAATGTCATATATTTCATTATTATTTCTTATATATACATTATAATCATTCTTAAATGGTTAACATGGAGAATGAATCTCATCGCGTCGTGGAGACGGCAGTCCGTACGTACGCACGAGCGATGATATCATTTCTATAAATATTGAATTGAATTGGAGTGGATTATAAAATATATCAGAATCAATATGATGTTGTAATAACTATGTATAGTTATTCTTTACACCATTATACCCATCCATGTAAGGTGGTGGTGGAAAATAGATTACACCACGGCGTGGAGACGGTATTCCGTACGTACGCACGCGTGGTGATTTCTTTTTCCGTAGGATGGATAGATGGTGAAATAGGGTTGTTTCATACTTATAATAACATATCAGTATATGAGTGATACTGATGTTATTACTTCATAATGAAACAACCTAAGAAGAAGAAGTGGAAGAAGAAATAAAGATGAAAGAATTGGTAACGGTAATTACCTCTTCTTTGAAGTGCCTCTTTGAGACCTCCTCTTAGGGCACTAGAATTGGTCTTCGAGGAAGACCAGAACCTCTAGGATGTTTCTAGGGAAGTGGAGAAGAGATTTTGGCAGGGGTTGGCCGAGCTTCAGTGCTCAAATTGGTGTGAGGAGGAGGGGGAGGAGGTGTCCTTTTATAAGGGAGGAGAGGGGCATCTTAGGAATACCTCAAAATATTATTTTATAATAAAGTCAAAATCGGTTTATAATGGTTCCAAAGGGTCTTATTTCAGAGCTAAAGTGGGGATGGGTCGAAATCCTATCAACCAATAGAATTTAGACAAGTTCAGGATATTAATTTAACCTTATCAATTAGATTTAACTCTAAGTTAAATAATTTAACATTTACCGTGTCTTTTTGTTTTCTTTCATTATATGGTTAATACACTTACTATAACATGCCAAACGAACCCCAAATTGTTTATTATTAATATATATATCCTTATCTAAGTCATTTGGCCGAACCTTAGATTTTTAGGAATAAAATAACAATTAATAATATAATATTTGATTTAAAAACTATTTTGTGTCAATTTTGACACTATTTGATATATGATTTTTGTGAAAGTCATAACAGAATTAAATGTTCGAACCAAGTTGATTAAATCAACATTAATATATCATATTAACCTAGAAAATTAGTGTAATTCATAAAAAATCTCAAATTACATTTATTTTGGTGTTTATAACATCAATTATGTCAATATTTCATTAATAAGAAAATTACTGCATCATCGTTGTGTCATAAATAAATTAAATTATTTTATGTCTAAAAATTACAAATAAAATACCATCATGTAGGAAATCTTTTTAGCTTTCTAATGAATATTTACAATCGAATTTATCTTATGTATAACCCCATATTAAAAATGATTTACTTATTAAACTTTGATTTTAACTATTTTAACCTTTCTTTAAATAAATTAATAATAAATGTCCTAATCTAATCCAAGTGGGCCTAAATGGTCATATTTTATTCCTAAGTTTGTTTTTGGTCGAATTACACTTGTCCAATAGAATTAGGACATGTGTTAGGGTAATAGTAATATCATATTTACCCTTAGTTACCCTATTTACTATTAACCGCGGTAAAAAAAAGTAAAAAGTTAATATTCACCAAAAATTATTTTCATCTCATTGAACCACATTTTAGTCCTTGATATTAACTGTGTCTCTCGGATTTTCGAAATTCCATTCACAGAAGCGGTAAAATTAAGTTTTATGAAAAATTTAGTTTTTTAACTACCACTTAGTAGTTTCACTATTCATCAAAAATTGATATTTTTCAGAAGAATGCCAAAATTTCATCCTAAGCTATATTTCATATTCCGAATTCAAAAATGAAGTCTATTTTACCAAATTCATAACATAGAAGTTGCATTAATTAATTTTATAATTAAATCCCGCTGTTAAAACAAATAGCGTGTTTTTAAGAAACAATATCTATCAAAAGATTGACACTTGATTATGTCTGGTTTAAATGTGAAATTACATTCAATGACCAACATTGTATTAAATTGTAAAAATATATTCTAAATATACTTTAAAACCACTAAAATTAATATTTTATCACTATTAATTATTTCGATTGAAAAAGTTGTTTTTAACTAAAATTTTGTAATTTTCACTATTCATCAAAATATGAAAGTTATCCGAAAATTACCAAAATTTCACCCTAAGCTAATTTTGATATTCCGAATCCAAAAATGAAGTCCATTTTGAAAAATAAGAATTACAAAATTTCAAAAAGTGTTTATTTCTATTCATAACTGCTAGTTTTAATAATATTTTAATAGCATATCGTTGTTTAGTGAAACTCGGTATTGCGTATTACACACACTATCGAGGAAGGTCGCGATTGCGTGTAATGCAAGGCAAGTCAAGGATGCGTGTTGTGCAAGCTCCTTTTGGTGTAGCGTATAACACAAGACATTAGTAAAATAAGAAAGAATATTTCTCATAAAATCTCGGGCTGTTACATTCTACCCCCCTTAAAATGAATTTCGCCCTCGAAATTCATCAGGGTTATAAATGGTTTACTATTCGAAAGTTTCTTTAATAGAAACCCACATCGTAAAAGGGAATACCAAAACTTGGCTTTAAAAACTAAAGTATGAAATGTAACGATTACCCAAATAAACTAATCACTGGGTTTCCACATAGGTGAAAATATGGATATGGAAGAGAAATCTAACCATCATGTTCTGATGGAGAGTGGTAGAGAACATGGCTATGGAAAAGCCAGTAATCACAAATCCATAGATTTGTGATGATATAAGGTACCATCTGATTCATCAGGTATAAGATCACTAGGACAACATTTTTGGTTTTCAAGATCATTTCCCTAAAGTTGAAAATTTGCTTAGAATAAATACTTACTTTATTTTGGTACAATCTCACTTTTGTTCGTGCCTTGAACAATTTCTACTTCATCTCTTAAATAAATGAAGTTGAATTTGTTATTCGTGAAGTGTTAGAAGATCATGTGATAGAATGACGGGTCATTCCATCTGTCTCAAACAAAAGGTAAGCAAAAGTTATTAAATATACATAAGTCATTCTATAGTGAGATTAATCATATATAGTTCCTAAAATGGACTTATACTTCATATATCATACTTCTTAATATAATAAAACTAGTTTCTACTAAACAGGGACTTCCTGTAGGTCAGTGGTAGGTGATAAAGGCCAGTCGCACTTCGGTTGTGGGTTCGATTCCTACAGCCTTGTCCGAAGCGATGGGCTGTCGCCCGTCCTGCAGGTTGTCCTTTTTCTAAGACTACGTTACTATAAAATCCCATCAATAATATCGAAAATCTTCTATCCTTAAACAATACTAACTTATGTCCAACATAATCCAGTCTAATCTTTAGGCTTATACATAATACTGCAGTCCACTCTCATAATATAGTGACAACGATTACCAGAGATTTAATACTGTCGTTGATCCCCACATATCATAAGATATATCTTGTTGGTCACATTCCAAACATTCAAAGGCCTTAATCTCGTACTCTCTTGAATACCCATTGAACCTTAGTGAAAACTTGAATGCAGTTAAAAGTTAACACTTTTCACATACCGAAATCCTCAAAATTCTATATACTCAAACCATGATATCACTTAGTCCTTATATCAATCATGAGCTCATGAATACTATCAAACATTTAATTTTCTCCTTATCCCTTCATTATGCGCATATATTCCAAAAATATCTGAATAACCTTTCATGGATAGTGGTACCATTAATCATACACTTTCATAACTCAAGGAAAGACAACAGTGTAACAATCCTCAGATGTCTCTTTATTCCATAGTACCATGAGATTTCTTATACAACATTACACATGATAAACATGTAATCATTCCACAACATTCTTAAACCATTGACCGAGCTTCAACAATTATTTCATCTCACATATCATTTGTAGTCTCATCATCATCATCCACATAAATACTACCCATATGACCATACTGATTCTCTTCATGAGTCTTTCCCTTATGGCATTTGTTTGCATAATGCCCATACATTCCACATTTAAAACACTTAACCATTTTTGATGTCGTAGCAATACCATTATCCTCATCCATGGTGTTAACCGAACCTTTTCCTTTGCACTTACTTGCTTTGTGTCCTTTTTTTCCACACCCAAAGCATCTTCCAGTTCCCTTGAAACATTCTCCTTGATGCCTCTTCCCACATGATTTACATGAGGGAAATTGAACTTTCTTTCCTCTATGGTCATCATGAAACTCCATCTTTCTCTTATTAGCTGAGTCAGGAAACTTACCAAATTTTACTTTATTGATCATATTATGAGATTGCTGATTCGGCATAATAATGATTTTTGGACTTCCAAATCCCATTTCATTTGGTTTCTCATGAAGAATATCATTCCATTTTCCATCATATCCTCCATTATCGTGAATCATCTTGTTTCCAGCCATTTTCTAAAACCCAAAAATAATAGTGTGAGAGGCAAAATAATGCTAGGGAAAACAACATAGTAAAGGGGGAGTACCCTTAATATCTAACATCTTAGGTTTAATTCTATGATCGTTAGCGTATTTCTAGTACTATAACTTATACGTCTACTTAACCTTAGGGACATCCCTAGACATACCGTAGAAATATCTCTAGGGATCTCACTAACGTTTTCGCATCCTAGTTTCCAAAGGTTGACTAAACCTTTCCTCTGATACCAACTGTAGAGACCCGAAGCTTATTGTACATGGACATTACATTACTTTTGCGGAATACTTAGTACATAACAAAAACACACACTAAAGGATCGTAATAGTTTAGTGTCTTTGGAAACTCGGACTATAATCTTCTAATCATGGTGAAAGATCTTCAAAATCTCCCATAAAGATCTTCCTTTTTTTTTACCTAAAACCTTTCTTTATATCCTGGGGAAAAGAAAACATAAAAGGGTGAGCTCAAATGCTCAGTAAGGGTAAACAAAATAAATATCAATCACATCATATTCATAAGAACATAACATTTTGGAAATCATAACCTGCAAAAGAGATCCTAATATCTTAACATGGAACAAATCATAGAAGTGAAAATGAGATCACCATAATCATAACATGAAACTTGAAACTTTGTGTCATGCACACATAATCATGGAAAATCATTTCTTGTTAGTCATGACTCATTGCCAAGACTATCTTAGTGGACAAAGTCCCTTTCTGAATCGAGTAATCCTCGTTTCAGTCCTGTTTCACTGAACCGGTATAACCTACCATTCCAGCCATGTCTATCTCATGAGATATAAAATCTTTACCCAATGCATTGGAGGGAGATATAGGTCCCACCCATCTCTTAATGAATCCTTTCTTATGTGTGCCACAAAATCATAAATCATACATCATTGCATAACCCATGTAATAAAAATGGGATTCTTAAACAACATGACATCATAAAACAATTCATATAAGATAAAGGAATTCATAAACATAATTTCATCACAACATAGTCAAATCAATGTACTAATATGGATAGAAATAGAACCCTTTATTATCTTATATGGAAAATAATTTTGATAAAACACTTGAATTGAATTCTTGAGGAAAATATCCTTTCTTCTTCAAAATCAATTTCTTTTCACAAAACATCATGCAATTTGAAAAGAAAGAGATTTTATTGAAAATATTCATGAAATCTTTTAGAGGAAGCTTCATGAAAATAAGGCTTTATAAAACAGTATAAATTCGTTCGTGCCATATAAGTTAAAAAAAACATTCTTCGTACTTTTTTCGGAAAAGTCAAAAAGTACCTCGTACGAAAAACGAAAAAAGATTCCTTTCATATCCTTTACTAAAAACTCATAGAAGGGTAAAATTGGATTTAAACAATTGTAGTTGGATGGAAATAATATTACATATTGAGGGAACATGGATGTGGATGATAAAATACACCCCAGTAAATACTTACGAATAAACAATCTCGGATAAAAATGAGATTGTGATATTTCCCTTACCTTAGGTCCGACTTGCTTTGTAAGTGTCCGAAACTCCTGTATAATGATTTAAATCATGTTATTGACTTATTACAGAATCATATTAATTGTTATGATATCATATATGGTTCACTTATGACATTATATTACCCGTTCTTTTGTAAATTCCATGTTAAAGAAGCGTTTTGGGTAAAATCGTTTCATTTATCGTAGGTGTTTTGACTTGTTGTTCTTGACATCATTATTACTTATATCATTATTTACTTACTTCCAGAATATAAAATATGATTTATATATCATATATATTCAGTATATATATATATATAATAGATAGATAAATAAAATGAAAAACACCGTTCATGGAGACGGTAGTCCGTACGTACGCATGAACGCTGTTTTTCTTTCCTTATTGTCTTGAAATGGAAGTAAGTAGATGACATACATATGTATATATATACATAAATCCAGTAGCTTTATAATGTCATATATTTCATTATTATTTCTTATATATACATTATAATCATTCTTAAATGGTTAACATGGAGAATGAATCTCATCGCGTCGTGGAGACGGCAGTCCGTACGTACGCACGAGCGATGATATCATTTCTATAAATATTGAATTGGAGTGGAGTGGATTATAAAATATATCAGAATCAATATGATGTTGTAATAACTATGTATAGTTATTCTTTACACCATTATACCCATCCATGTAAGGTGGTGGTGGAAAATAGATTACACCACGGCGTGGAGACGGTATTCCGTACGTACGCACGCGTGGTGATTTCTTTTTCCGTAGGATGGATAGATGGTGAAATAGGGTTGTTTCATACTTATAATAACATATCAGTATATGAGTGATACTGATGTTATTACTTCATAATGAAACAACCTAAGAAGAAGAAGTGGAAGAAGAAATAAAGATGAAAGAATTGGTAACGGTAATTACCTCTTCTTTGAAGTGCCTCTTTGAGACCTCCTCTTAGGGCACTAGAATTGGTCTTCGAGGAAGACCAGAACCTCTAGGATGTTGCTAGGGAAGTGGAGAAGAGATTTTGGCAGGGGTTGGCCGAGCTTGAGTGCTCAAATTGGTGTGAGGAGGAGGGGGAGGAGGTGTCCTTTTATAAGGGAGGAGAGGGGCATCTTAGGAATACCTCAAAATATTATTTTATAATAAAGTCAAAATCGGTTTATAATGGTTCCAAAGGGTCTTATTTCAGAGCTAAAGTGGGGATGGGTCGAAATCCTATCAACCAATAGAATTTAGACAAGTTCAGGATATTAATTTAACCTTATCAATTAGATTTAACTCTAAGTTAAATAATTTAACATTTACCGTGTCTTTTTGTTTTCTTTCATTATATGGTTAATACACTTACTATAACATGCCAAACGAACCCCAAATTGTTTATTATTAATATATATATCCTTATCTAAGTCATTTGGCCGAACCTTAGATTTTTAGGAATAAAATAACAATTAATAATATAATATTTGATTTAAAAACTATTTTGTGTCAATTTTGACACTATTTGATATATGATTTTTGTGAAAGTCATAACAGAATTAAATGTTCGAACCAAGTTGATTAAATCAACATTAATATATCATATTAACCTAGAAAATTAGTGGAATTCATAAAAAATCTCAAATTACATTTATTTTGGTGTTTATAACATCAATTATGTCAATATTTCATTAATAAGAAAATTACTGCATCATCGTTGTGTCATAAATAAATTAAATTATTTTATGTCTAAAAATTACAAATAAAATACCATCATGTAGGAAATCTTTTTAGCTTTCTAATGAATATTTACAATCGAATTTATCTTATGTATAACCCCATATTAAAAATGATTTACTTATTAAACTTTGATTTTAACTATTTTAACCTTTCTTTAAATAAATTAATAATAAATGTCCTAATCTAATCCAAGTGGGCCTAAATGGTCATATTTTATTCCTAAGTTTGTTTTTGGTCGAATTACACTTGTCCAATAGAATTAGGACATGTGTTAGGGTAATAGTAATATCATATTTACCCTTAGTTACCCTATTTACTATTAACCGCGGTAACTATTCACCAAAAATTATTTTCATCTCATTGAACCACATTTTAGTCCTTGATATTAACTGTGTCTCTCGGATTTTCGAAATTCCATTCACAGAAGCGGTAAAATTAAGTTTTATGAAAAATTTAGTTTTTTAACTACCACTTAGTAGTTTCACTATTCATCAAAAATTGATATTTTTCAGAAGAATGCCAAAATTTCATCCTAAGCTATATTTCATATTCCGAATTCAAAAATGAAGTCTATTTTACCAAATTCATAACATAGAAGTTGCATTAATTAATTTTATAATTAAATCCCGTTGTTAAAACAAATAGCGTGTTTTTAAGAAACAATATCTATCAAAAGATTGACACTTGATTATGTCTGGTTTAAATGTGAAATTACATTCAATGACCAACATTGTATTAAATTGTAAAAATATATTCTAAATATACTTTAAAACCACTAAAATTAATATTTTATCACTATTAATTATTTCGATTGAAAAAGTTGTTTTTAACTAAAATTTTGTAATTTTCACTATTCATCAAAATATGAAAGTTATCCGAAAATTACCAAAATTTCACCCTAAGCTAATTTTGATATTCCGAATCCAAAAATGAAGTCCATTTTGAAAAATAAGAATTACAAAATTTCAAAAAGTGTTTATTTCTATTCATAACTGCTAGTTTTAATAATATTTTAATAGCATATCGTTGTTTAGTGAAACTCGGTATTGCGTATTACACACACTATCGAGGAAGGTCGCGATTGCGTGTAATGCAAGGCAAGTCAAGGATGCGTGTTGTGCAAGCTCCTTTTGGTGTAGCGTATAACACAAGACATTAGTAAAATAAGAAAGAATATTTCTCATAAAATCTCGGGCTGTTACATTCCATACTCAATTTTTCACTTGAGAGACCTTTCCTCCTCTCTTTATTTTAATTTACTTTGGCAGTTTTTTCATTTGTAATTTCACAAGTGTTTGTCTTTTTAATTATGTTTTAATGAAAGTTTCTTCCTAAATATATCTTATTATCATCTACCTTTTTTAGTTTAACATTAATGTTCTTAAAATATTTTAAATCAAGTTAAAAAAAATTCCCTTCGTTTGCTTCCTCATTCAATCGAAATCCTTTTTTTAACTCTCTTCAACGATCGTGTGTGTTCGACACACTACTCTTTTATTATCCCATTATTTTTGTTCTATTTATAATTCATCACCATATCCATATATTAATATATTAATAACCATCTTAATGTATTAGTAAATCTTCCATTGGGTTGAGTCATTATTTAGAGATGTTAAGCGATTGAGAGCTTTTGCTCGATGAGTATTCTTTAATTTAACATTGGGTATGTTGGACTTAACATATCAGGGATTAATGAATTTTTTTGTTTAGCATGTGGTTTACATGGATTATTGGAACCATAAATACAATAACATCAATAAGATCTAATTGAGATTAGAACCCTAAGTTAATTTAAGTCTTGTATTAAAGCCATAACACTTGGGAATTCCAATCAACGCCAACTTGTGACATGGGTGTTAATTTAATGCAATATAAAGCAAAGCTCAAGGATATCACAAGCTTAAATATCTAATTATGAACTCACCCCAATATTTATCAAATTTTTAAATAAATCTTAATCAATCAATCATTTCAATTAATCTCTACAAACAAACCCCCAATCAAAATACAATCAACTAAAAACATTCAACTATTAAAAAGTATCATCACTGAAGATTCGACCTGAGTGCTACTATACACATTTGCAGAGCATCAGAACCTTGAACGGTTGATAGGAGACAATCATCTGCACTTTCAGTCACTCAAGGGGCTCACGCTAGCATGGATATGTGAAGACTCAATAGTTGTTAGCATTCCTATGTGAAGAAGAATAAGTCAAGGAAACATGACATTAAGAACCACTTAAAGAACCATTAAACCACTTTGTACAAGCCTAGAGGGCTGCACAAGAGAAGGTTTTGTGAAGAATAAGGCCTCACAAAGAGGATTTTCACTAATATCAGGTGCTTCGCAAAGAAAATTAGCCTTAGTATAGAGTGTGATTCCCAAAGTGTGGTCGAAAGGCTCTCTGCGAAGGGAGGAGCTTCACGTAATATAGAGAACCAGTTGAGGCATGGAGTATACATGTGCTTAGAGGGTACTTTGAAAAAGATAAATTCTCTACAAAGTCCCAAGTTCCCAATAGGGACTCCTTCTTTCATTATGGTTGTAGGAATTCACGAAGGGAATCCCCACTTGAAGTGGAGGAAAAATGGGGCAAAGTGAAAGCTGGTTCGCAATGCTCAGGTACCTTGGGTGATACATTTTTTGGATATTTTTCAAAGAAATGGGTGCTTCATGAAATGAGATCTTGGAAGGTGAAAGGTTAGGGTGTCAATCCTTTGGGTTGGGGGAAAGTCACTTATTTATAGGCTCCAGATGCTGCGATGCTTTGTGGGTGCATTGTGAGAGAAATTTTACTTCATAATTGGAGACAGTTCCATCGTAATCACAGAGGCTTCCATCACGCTTATTTGTGGTGGTCATGGATCTTGTCATTCTGGAAAAGGATTCCATCATAGCACTCTGTGGTGGTCGCAAATGTATATATCAGATCACGGAAGTTTCTTTCATGGCCCTTTGCAGCGGTCGTGGATGAGTTCGTTCTGTGGGATTCACGTCATTCATGGTGGTAAGGGGCTTTGTGATGGAGCTTTACAAGGTAGTCCCCTTTACTGATTTTGTGTCTTTTGATGGGGAAAATGTTTTCCCACCAGAATTCACCCCGCTTGATCCCTTGGGCCTAAATTTTAGTGCCAAAAAATTCCCCCACTCAGAATGGGAGCCAAGGAGAAAATGAGGGTTGGATTCTGAGGGTAGATTGATGAAAAATATGTAGGTAATGAAGCTGCTCTGTGATGAGAGTACACAGAGGTATAGGTGAAATCTTCTTGAAGATCGGGGTAGCCGATGGTGCACCACAAAGCTCATGAGTTCGCTGCCTATAAATATGGCATGAGGGCCTCCATTTTATATGCATTTTCTATCTATAGACTTGTGATCAAGCTCTCAAATCGTGAAGCTCCAACACCACCACGAACACTCTTTGTGAACCGGGTTCCTTGGATCGGTGTGCGGCAAACTCTTCTTAGTGAACTGGTGCATTATGATCCGTGTTACTCTACAAATCCCATCGAGTCCTTCATGGCTCTATGACCATGTGCTCCATGACTTGTACTTTGTGAACGATCTTTGTGAACAAGGAGGAAAATTGACAAAGTCCCAGAACATAATGGTCAACCAAGAAGCTTCTGAAGAGGTCCTTGTAGATGCTTCTCTAAGAGAAGACATAGTGAACAATCCTGAGCTTGGAGAATGTGTGCAAAGTCATTCTGACCATGAGTCCTTGGTGGAGCTTCTGTTTGAAGGGAAAAAATAATTACCCCCTCTGCAAGAGACTACCACTGTACAGATTTTTACTGAGAGATGAATTTTTAATCCCTAAAGAAAGTAGGGACTAACCAGCCTACTAGTTTAGGGGAACTTCGTGCCAATATCAGTTGTCTAGGGCTGTTGATGGCCATACCTAGAAGGACTACATTCCTGTAACTACCGACTGTATTTACAACCATGTCACCAATGTTGATGGTAGAACGCTACAACCAAAGGTATCTCTACCAAAATATCACACCATTATCAAGGCGGACTTAGGGAACCTAAAAAAAGGGTGGAACAAAAAATGGGATCTATGCCAGGGTAGAAACTTCACTGATGAATAGTCCTAGGCCTACTGGGTATGTGCATCTTGCGACAAGTTTAGGGAATATCTCAGGTGGGTAGGCTTGTATGAAGTAGTGTGGACTTCTCAATTCCACATCTACCATCTAAAACACATGATGTTAGAGTTTCTAAGTAGGTGGTCATCTAGGACCAACACTTTCCATATTCATCATGGGGAGGTCGACATCATCCTCTAGGACCTTCACCAAATCTCAGGGATTCCCATTCTAGGAGTGATGTACGATGAATTCCTTCCTACAGAGAATACATAGGAGGAATCTGAGAAGATTCCATAACTAGAAAAGACATTGATGGACCAGGTATTGGGTGATTATAAGTAATCAGTGAGGGGTGTCCATTTTAATCAGTGGTTTGGATGTTTTATAAATTTCCCACCAGAGCATCCCGCTGAGGGAGAGGTGGCACCTAGGAAACTGCTAATGAGGCCTCCTATCTATCCAAGGGGAGATCAGTATAGAAATGAGGGTTATTACTATAGAATCCTTGAGTATATCCAATAGAAGATATGGGGGTACAATTTCAACATTGATCAGCAACCATTGGTTAGGTTGGGTGGGTTCATCTCCATGCTCATTTTCAGGTGGATGTTGTCAGTCAAGGATTCGCACATGGGTGTGTGACCGAGGACATTCATAATGGCATCCATGTTGTCTTTGGGATAGCACGTCAACCTTGGGATCCCAGTGCTAGAAAAATTGTACAAGGTTTTATGGCACATAAGTTAGGGGAAGAATCCACAGTAGGTGTGTGGGTTGTTCCACTTCCTATACAGCTGGATAGGAGTGCGCATAATGGTTTAAAAATACCTGAAACCTGTTTCCCCTCTTGGGTTAGACTTTTAACCATCCATTCTAAATGCAATGGTAATATTACCAATAAATCTAACTTCATTAGTGGAACTGCTCAAAATCTAGAGGGAGGGTGAATTTAACTTCCATCCATTCCCACTTCCAATGGGAGTGTTCACTGACAACGACTAGAGAATTGAGAAGCATAAATCAAATTTCATGGCCTTACGAGGTGGAGTCTTGGTGGCATGGGTAAATCATGAGCCTATTTTTGAGCTGTATACTAAAGACCATTTCACGTGATAGTTATCGCACATGAAGAGGTTAACCATTCAAGTCTAATTGGGGGGTACATCATGAGGACCACCCATGTGTGTTGAGGAAAATGTGTCTCATGTTCACACGGGAATATGGGAAAATGAAGAATGAGATGCCTCCACCTACTTCCGCCTACAGGATGGTTGAGGGGTACGTAAAAAGATGGGAGATAGCTTACCTGGGGGAGATTCTGAAGAAAAAGACTATCTATGTTGATTATGGGGTGTACCCTCAACCCTGGGTTAGGGGTCAGACAATAGGGAGAATAAATTGTGGTGGTAGAGCTAGAACACATCGTGGTGGTGGAGCAGCATCTGCAGAAGGACTAGTAATTCCAAGGCCCACACCAGGAAGAAGTGGAAGAGGAGTGTTGGAAGACCCGGTGGCTTCAATTGGGTAGGTCCAGGAGGGAGGAAGTCCATCAAGAGGGTTCCAAAGGATACCTACCCAAACTCTTGATAAGTAGTTGCGCTATATAGACATGCCTGGGGATGTATTTTATCCAAAGTATTGGAAAACCTAGGACGTTAACATGAAATTCCTTAGCCATTCCCAGATTTGGGACCACCTTAACCATCTTAGGATGGATCTTTCATAGATTTTCTAGGCTAGGGTCATCTTTTTGGTGTCTCGGGATAAGGGGGATAAATACATAGCTGAGATGGAAGACTTCATGCATTCTTGGGGCACTCCGTATCCAATGACGGATCAGGTAAAATTACTGCTTGATCGAACATCCCCACCACAACCATCTACTTCTAAGCTGAGGGAGCGCTTCCCTCTACCTGAATAATTAGAAGAATCCTAGGGAGAAGATTCCAATAAGGGAACACCTTTGGAGGAAGGCGGGGTTGCAGCCTCAGAGCATGAATAATTTTCCAAGACTCTGTAGGTAATTTCTAAACCATTACTTTGTGCCATGATCTTATCCATTTCATCTAGGTTTTCTCAACTAACACATTTTATATATAGTAGAGCCTCATACAAAAGACCCCTTCCTACATAAAAATGGATGTAGCTTAGGGGTATGAACCCGGGATGATGATGAGTGTAGGGTCTGGAAGGGCTATGATGACCAAGGTGACCATTCCAGAATATTTGTAACTTCCAACCATATATGAGGGGGTCATGTCCTGGGATTCCGACTAAGAAGACTCAAAGACGTGGTCGGATATTCGACCTTGGTAAGTCTTCTTCCTCACAGATTCATAACTATTGTCTATAAGATTGGACCAACTGACATTGCCTTTGTATGAAAAGTCCTTCAAGCAGCATGTGAAATTCTATTAAGGATGGTCAGGATCCATGGAGTTCCTTTCCTGAGGAGAATTCTGATTATCATGGAATTAGGCACCCAAGCTAACCAGAACGCGGTGACCATGGTTGTGGATAGAGCCACTGGCAGGGTGGAACTGAAACTTATCGAGGTGGGATCTAGTGATGAAGACCAATCACATGATGAAAAACCCAACTCATATGATAGGATGCCATAGGAGGATCCAGCTACCGAAATTTTGGAGGAGTTCCCAGAATATAAACCTACTGACCCATAGAAGATGGAAGAGACCACTTCTGATTAGGAGGATATCCAGGATATCAATCATTAGTCATAGAAACTAATAAAGCGCTTCATTTATGACACTTCTCAATTAGAGTGGGTAAATTGTATGGGAAAACTTCACCCTCGGCTGCACGACCTATGCATCAAAGGGGTGGATGCGTGAAATCTACATATGCTCATCCAGGACTATCTCGTAGAGAAGATATGGGAGTATGACCATGGAATCGGTGTCGGATGGTAGCGAAGGAATTATTTCAACACTCAGAATATTCAGGATGCTAAACAAGAGATCCAACACTTGGAAATTCGGATGAAATAGCAATCTTCTTTCACCACTACCCAATCGGAAATCATATCATGGTTACAGGTTCAGTTGGAAAAATTTGAGGAGCAGTTGAGGTAAGCATCCCATGAGGTGGTCGACATCCAGGTTGAACAAGATCAAGTATGGATCAGGGATGAAAAACTTCACCTCACATCCAATGAGGAAGTAAGGGAGCTCAAAAGGCAACAACAACTCTTGGATGCCACACACCAAAGGGCAGTGGAGCTGAGATGCTCAATTGAAGGGGCCAATCTATAGGGGCTACATTTTGCTGAACTCATAAACATATTCTCATGATTTATTTATTATTTAGGTTGTGTGAATGGAAATCTTACTGCTATTTTATATTATTGCACTCTGACAATAAATAAACAGTTAATAATCAATCCCTAAGATCATGTGGGTCATGACTAGTGTGAGAAACAAGGGATGAACATATGATTTCTTACTTTGGGTATGATAGTTCCATCCAATCATCAAACACTCAGGGTATGACTGGCCGCCCAGACTTTTGGGATGAGAGGGGGGGCTATGACTAGAGAGTAGGGTTCTCAGAGTATCCAAACCGCCTTTCCCAATGTGCTCTGGTGCACGAGCAAGATAACGCTAGGGGAGTTGGAACCAATAAAAACAAATGGGAATGAAAAGTGTGAATCACAATACCCAAAATTTGGAATGCAGTGAGGGTGGAATGATGATGGAGGATAACTATTGACCATGTTCACAACACAGTACACATATCATGTTAGCCTGAAATGGGGGAAAACAAATGAGGTCCAACCACTGACCGTGTTCGAGATGTGGGGCCAAACTCAAAGTGTCTCCCGATGACTTATGGAACATTGGCCCAGGACAGTAAGTGAGCCAAAAAGGTGTGGGACCAGGGATTTATGGGGTTCCCTCATACGTGGATTAGGATAAGTATCTAAATAAAGGGTACACAAAGTGTGGAGATGGATTGATGGGTTGTTCGAATGGATTCCAACACTCTTGCAACTACACAACCGTGAAGAAAGCACATTGGATGAGAATATAGGTCTGAATCAAGATCAAACCTACTTACAAATAGGACCTCTCTAGTGAGAACCTAGAATACCTTATAGTTTTAACATTATACAAATGAGGACGATAGGCACGTAGTTTAGCGTCATATAGTGAGGAAGATGTATGGAATAGTTTAACATCATATGACTAGGAAATTACACATAGTTTAAGGTCACACTGCCTGGACACTAGTCAGTAGTTTAAATTTATGTTATACAAACTAGGGTCTCCTGGTTTAAGCTTATAGAGTTTGGACTCTAAGGGAAAAGGGCCTTAAAAAGTTAATGAACCTAGGTATGGGCCTAAGGAAAAAGGCCTGGGTGTTCCTACATATCCTGTGAGGGAATGAATCAATCTATATGTAGTTCTGGAGATACATCATGGTGAGAGACCAACACTGGTGGGGTAAATCCTCTATGGAGAGGAAGCTGAAGCATCCTATAATTTTCATGGGGCATCCTGAATTTGTTCAGGGTAGGGTTGTAGTTTAACGTCATGCATTGAGGACATGGGAACCCTAAAGTAGAGATGTGAAGTGTACTACATAAACTGATGTGAATGAGGAAAAAGAAGTTCAAACCATACCACGTATTCTCAATAGGGGATCCAAGGCCAAGAATGGATAAAATGGGAGTTATACCCTTACAGCTGGACCTGGGAACGAGATGTATGGATGTCACTACATATCCTACAAGGGAAGCAATCAATACATACATAGTTATTCAATTCTATGCAGTTTAACATCATGTGGTAAGGATGAAATAGTTTAAAGTCATTTAAGAAGTGGTAGGGTAGTTTAATGTCAATGGGTATGGATGGTAGAGATATTAGTTTAAAGGTCATAGAGCTTGGACCATGGGGGTTGTGCAATCCTATATGCTGGTATTACCTTACCAAAACTCCTAAGACCACATGATCCATGATCGGTGTGGGAAACAAGGGGTGGAATTAGGCTTTCCACATCACAATAGAGTGCATGACAATAGAGGAGAAATGTTGGGTGGGAAAACCCCAACTAGACCAACATTCCTGCCCAACGTACGCAGACATACCAAGGGATAGAAAGGTAGGAAAATTTGAATCATGACACCCAATATTTGGGACACAATGGAGGTGGCATAACAATGGAGTATAACTTTTGACCATGTTCGAAAAATAGTATCCATATTATGTTACTTGTAATGGGAACAAACAACTGAGTATTGACCGCTGACCATATTCGCAACATGGGACTTGTATCAAGTTGTTGTTCAATATCCTTAGGTACGTTGGCCTAGGACAGTAGGTGAGCCAAAACAGCATGGGACTAGACATTATGGGGGTCCTTTCGGATGTAAAAAATGATAAAGACCCAAATTAAGGGGACGCGTGAAGAGTGGATGAGCCTGTGTAGTTTAATGTCATATGGTTAGGAATAATGCAAGGATAGGTACTCTCAGATGAAGCACACGGTGTGACTATCATAACCCGATGTGAATGGGGACCTAAAAAGGTCTCAAACACACCACTTACTCTTGGCAGGAATCAGGCCAAAAGATGTCAGAAGGATGAAAGGGGTTATGGATAGACTATAGATGAGAGGTCTTGGTGTCGCTACATATCTTATAAAAAAGGGAACCAATCCAAATGTAGTTCTTGAGATGGCATGGAAGACGACCAATACCAAAAAGGGGAGATATTCTCTCAAGTGAGAAAAATCAATATTGTTACGCAGTTTAATGTCATGTGAACTCAGACACTAAAAATATTTGTTTAAAGTCATAGAGTTCAGACTGGAAGGATGAGGTATTCAATGTGATGCCAAAGAGAAACCCAATGTGAATGAGGACCAAAGAGTTCTACACCGCATTAAAAATTCTCAAGAGAATGAACACACAGTTTAAAGTCATGATGCCTAGACTTTGGGACATAAACTTCTAGTTTAAGGTCATAGAGTTTGGACTGTAGGGTGTGCAACTTTTCATGCGGGTATAAACCATATCAAAACCTCTAATCCCACATGATCCATTCTCGTTGTGGGAAATAAGGGGTAGAACAGATCTGTATAACACATTTAAACACGTGATAAAGGAACAGAGGTGCGGGGGCCAAGGATGGCCCCATGATGTCAGTTCACCACACAATACACAAAGGTGCACGGAGTAATGACATCGAGGGTATTGAAATTTATTCTAGACATAAGGATGTGAGAAGGAAAGTGAATCATGAGACCAACATTTAGGGCATGAATGAGTTGGAAATAATGATGGAGGATAACTATTGATCATGTTTTCAGCACAATATCCACATCATGTGACCTGTAATGGGAAAAAATAACTACGAATTGACCATTGACCATATTCACAATGTAGGACTTGTATCAAGTTGTCATTAGAGATCCTATGGGATGTTGGCCCATGATGGTAGGTGAGAAAAAGTGGCATGAGACTAGGCTGTCTGGGGGTCTTTTTGGATGTGAAAGATTATGGAGACCCAAACAAAGGGCACATAGAGCATAGTGGCGGGATGAGAAAATGTCCATGAAGAATCCAACACTCTAAGTCCCATACCATGGTGAATATAGGCATATTGATGTGGCAAGAAAGAGGTCGAGGGTTTCAACTAGGAAGATGAATCAAACAAAAGAGTAAGGAAAAGGGAAAAAATGGGTAGATCAACCTAGGGTTGGACCCAGGTACAAAACATCTAGGTGTTCCTACATATCATGCAAGGGAAGGAATCAAGTCATATGTAGTTCTATAGATGTAGGGTATTTTAACGTCATTCAGTAAGGATGAAGATGGGAGAATAAGGTAATGAAGGGGATTTTCATGGCATGATAAAGCAAAATCTATGTGAATGAGTAAAAATTACACACCACACCATACATCCCTACAAAGGGGAAATTAGGCCAAGAGGCCGGGAAAAGGAATGGAAGAACTTGGGGTTGGACTCAGAGACAAAACTCGAGGTGTTCCTACATACCCTATGAGAGTAGGAATCAAGCCATATGTAGTTATAGAGATGTTGTATAGTTTAACATCATGTAGTAAGGATGGAGAAGAAAGGGTTTGTTCTTGAGGGGGAGTACACGGTGTGGTCGTAGTAAATATGATGTGAATGAGGACCAAAGGGAAGTCCACACCACACTAAGTGCAATCCTTAAAGAGATCCAAGACCAAGAGAGGCTGAATAGATGAAAAAAGTATGTGAAACTTGGGTCTATACCTGAAGACGAAGCGCCTGGGCATTCCTATGTATCCCATGATTATGGGAATCAAGCCATGCATAGTTCTGGAAATGTCATGTAATTTAACGTCATACGGTAAGGATAGAGAAGAAAGGGAATTATCTTAGGAAAGGGGGAACATGGTTCGGCCATTGTAAACCCAATTTGAATGAGGACCAAAGAGTTCCACACCACACCATGTGAAATCCTCAAAGAGAGATAAACCTAGGGGGGACAATAGGATAGAAATATTTTATAGGATGGACCCTAAGACAAGGTTTTTGGGTGCCTCTACATATCCCATGAGGATGTGAATAAATTTATGTGTAGTTATTGAGATTATGTGTAGTTTAACATTATGTGGTAAGGATGAATGGAGACACAACCTCCCAAAGGGGATGTGCATGGTGTGGTAAAACAAACCCAATGTGAATGAGGACTAAAGGAGCCCACACCACACCATGCACTTCCAAGAGGATACTTAGGATAAGGGTCTGAAATAAGGGGTTTTTGGAAACTTTCTGTGTAGTTTAACATCATGTGGGATGAAGGGGTACTTACCTTTTAAGGTCATACAGAAATTACCATGAATTATTTGTAGTTTAATGTCTTGTAAGTAGGATAGAAGAGTTTAATGTCATATAGGATGGGTGATATCATAGTTTAAGGTCATATAAATCAAGCTATAGGATGGTTCCAATGGGATGAAAAGTTCAAGGAACCCGGGGCTGGACCCAAGGCGAAATGACCAGGTGTTCCTATGTATCCCATAAGGACGGGAATCAAGGCACAAATAGTTCTTGAGATGTCATGTAATTTAACACCATGCGGTAAGGATGAATGGATTCAAAGTAGTTTATCATCATGTTTCTAGGAGATGGGAGAGATCTTAGTTTATTGTCATAAAGCCCAGACTATAGGGAATATTTTCCATTTTTCATTTACTGTCATGAAGGACAAAATCATACTTATGAGAAGTAGTGGTAAAGGAATTTATCATTAGTGGGAGGAGTAATATGATCACCATTCATGGTGAATAGAGTATGTTCCATTGGGGTAGACCTTGTGGATGATTTAAGGTACCTCCCATTTGGGCTCTAACTTTGGTAGATTCCTATAGGGTATCATCAGCATCCTTAGGGATAAAACCATATCACCCTTAAGGAAAGAGTAAAGATGAACTTTCTTATTGAAATCCCTAGCGATCTTATTCTGGTGCCTCTCTAGATTGTGCAAGGCCTAGAGCCTATTGTCATCGAGGGATTCCAGTTTAGTTAGATAGACTTTTGCCACTTTTTCTGGCATCTTCTGATCATAGATGACTATTCGGAGTGACAAAAACTAAATCTCAATGGGAAGGACTACCTTTGTTCTATAGACTAGGGAATATGGGGTCACTTAGGTGTAATTGTGAGTTGTTGTCTGGTGATCCCAGAGAGCGTTGGAGAGATTTTCTAACCAAATTTTATTATTCTTACCAACCATATTCTACAAGATATTAGAGAGGGTCTTGTTAAATGACTCATTCTACCCATTTTCTTCCGCACGATAGTGGGAAGTATGGTTTGATCGGATACTATACTTGGTGTACAATTTCTTCAATTCATATACCTGGAAGTTGGTTCCATTATCGGTGAGAATGACATTAGGGACTCTGAATTGATGAATGATGTTGGAGCTCATGAGCTCAAAGATAGAACTATCCTTGGATTCCTTGAGAAAAATTGCCTCTGGCCACTTAGAAAAGAAATCCATGGAAGTCAAGATGAACTTACACTGGCAAACTATCGCTGGTGGATATGGTCCCACAACATCGATCCCCTAGACTACAAATGGATAAGAGTACTTGATAGTATAGAGAGGGTTCAGAATATGATTCACAAATTTGGTAGGGATCGGGCACACATGACACCTTTTGGTGAACTCAATGCGGTCATGGATTATGGTGGGCTAGAAGTATCCCAACCTTCGGATCTAGTGGGAGAGCTTTGACCCTGATTGATGAGCTCTATAGGAATTGTCATGAACTTCCTAAATAAACTAGGGAATATCATCTCCTTGTATGTAGTAGAGGATAACTCCATTGAACCCATGCCTATATAGGATCTTCTCAAGGCTAGGACCACTCTGGAGGGTAAACTGTATTGCACGCCAACAGATTCACTCATGTTCGGTTCTATCTACCGAGAGACTGTCATGATGGAGGTACTATAAAAAAGGATTTGTCCAATAAAGGGTATATTCTTCTGTAATAGGAGGATCTAGAGGTCCCAATGTGGATGCATCGGTGGTGATATGGCCTACCCACTAGCTATCATCGTTGTCTGGAGTGATGGGAGCGATGACTCTTCGATGCACCACATGGATGATCAAATCATCCTGGTCAAGCTCTATGAGAGAAGTAGAAAGGCTAGACAAGGAATCGACCTGACCATTTTGTGATCAAGGAGCATGAATTACCTCGGGTTGGGAATGGAACTAGGCCATTAGCTAGCGAGTGAACTCTAACAAGGGTGTAAGATCCAGATTCCTAACGATGTAGTCATCGTTGAACTTCTTGATGACTAGTTCAGATTCCCCCTTCCCATTTAGGTGAGGAACATTAATCTCAAGGGCCAGCTTAAGACCAATGATGAGGGACTGATACTCCACCTCATTTTTGGTACATCCTTCTAACAACAAGAATGAATAAGGCGTGAAAACCTGTGTTGGCATGATGAAGATGATACCCAGGACTACTATGTTGAGTCTAGGATCATTGATTCTCCTACTGGTTGGTCTTCATGAGGCACTATCAAAGTACATATGCCAGCATGGAATGGCTTGATCCACTGAGATGATATCCTCATCTAGGAAGTCAATATCCAGATTCTACTCTGTGGGGGATGGATGGGCGGTAAGGAAGACTACTAGTGACTGACCCTTAATAGATTTATATAGTATGAACCTGATGTAAAACTACTGAAGGATCACTATTCATAAATATAGATAGCCTATCAACATGAGGTGATTCATAATATAATTTATCATATCTATATGTAACACCATTTGTATCTCATAGTGCTGCAAATAATGATGCAACTTATGCACTGCAAAAACCAATGCTAGGAAACTCTTCTCGAGAGAGGAATATTTGGTCTCTATGTCAAGGAGCATAAGACTGAGATAGCATAAGATTTTCTATTTACCTTTACTATTTTTCTAGGTGAGAAGGAAGTTTATGTATCATTCCAAGGAGGTCACATAAAGGACCAGCAGCTTGCTAGAGATGGGTGGCATCATAACCAAAGTTTGAAGAAAGTACTTATTAATCTCTTCAAAAGGTAGTCTGGCGCACTTCTTCCCAATAATATATAACACATTTATTCATGAGTCAGGAAAAGGTCTTACACATTTCAGTCAGATTCACAATGAATTAGCATATGTAGTGTCCTTGAAAACTTTAGAGCTCTTGGAGGTTTATCGAATGAGGAATCTGGATGATAGACTTGATCATATCTAGATTGATCTCGATGCCTATGTATCTAATGAAAAAGTCGAGGAACTTTCCATAGGTGACCCTGAAGGCACACTTCAAGGGGTTAATTTTCAAATAGCAGGAGCAGAGGAAGTTGAACATTTTCTCAAGATCTCTAAGATGGTTCTTACGCTGGCGGTATTTGACCACCATATCGTCCATGTAGCATTCCACTAATGTCCTGAGGATCAACTTGAATATGCAGTGTATGACACGCTAATAGGTGGCACCTACATTCTTCAGAACAAAAGTCATTACCTAGTAATAGAAAGTGCCTTGTGGTGCTTTGAAGGTGGTGGATTCTTCATCCTCAGGATCCATTCAGATTTTATTATATCTGGAATACCCATCCATGAAGGAGAGATCCTAGAATCCAATATTAGCATTGATCAACAACTCTATAATATGAAGGGGAAAGTCATCCTTCAGATAATGAAAGTTGAGATCCCTAAAGTCAATGCAAACTTTGATCTATCCATTATTATTTCTGATAGGCATGATATTGGATAACCATCTGGGGTATTATACTTCTTTGGAGAAGTTTTCTTTTATAAACTTATCAACTTCAGCCTTGACCATGGAACCATGAGAGGGTGCATTTTTCTGGGAGATTGTTTGAATCTGTGATGACCTACTGGAATGTTGAGATAGGGGATGGAAATATGAGGATTTAGTCCTGGAATCTCTTCATAACTATATTAAAATACATCCCTATGTTTTTTCAAGAAATCTGCATATTGTTGTTGCTCTTC
Organism: Viscum album; assembly: GCA_963277665.1. NCBI lineage: Eukaryota > Viridiplantae > Streptophyta > Magnoliopsida > Santalales > Viscaceae > Viscum > Viscum album. The sequence goes on from OY728155.1 coordinate 94,112,822, forward strand.
TGTAGGAATGTCTACATTGATCAGCATTGGTCTCGGGTCTACCTCGGTACTGATATTCACTTGTACAAAATCATTGATCATGGTGGATACACTTTCTTCAAACACAGGAGGAGATTCATCTAAATCCTCTTCATCGTCTACATCAAAAGGATTATCGTTAGGGGCAATTCTTTCAAGTTAGATGAACCTGATGAAATGTTGGTTCCAGCCTGAGCAGTAGTGGAATCTCCTTTGTGAGACTCTCGCACTGGTGAAACCCTGGCGACAAAAGATATTGATCCAATCCAGTCAGGACTTTGACCTAAGGGACCAAGCTTGATAATATCAAAGCAATAGTGGCACATCAGCTTAAGTTGGTTCAACCCATCACGGCATAATAAGCAAGTATGGAATATTGTTTTCTCCATGGGGTGGACATCCTGATATCTCATAGGGGTAAGGGACTGTGGAATCACTCATTCCTGATTTGTGTAAGAGTGAGAAGTGATCTTCTGGCAGTCCTTGTACCTAATAATGCACTTTCTTGTTGTCCTAGAGATAACAAAGCAATGTCCCAAGTCCAGGGAAGTTCCATCCAACTGGTGAATTGGGAGGATGAAAGCATCATCTAGTTCTATCCATAGATCATCCGTAGTGGTAGCATGCTCCATTTCATTAGCCTGAACCTATTTTTCCTTGCTCCTGTAATAGTTGGCATCCAGATAGTGGGATTCGCAAGAGGCAAAGGGAGACGCATCACCTTGGAGAACGCCCACTTGACCATTAAGGGAGTACTTAAGGCATTGGTGATGGGATGAAGGGACTGTTGTATGCAGGTGGAGTCAGGGTCTACCCATCAATGTGTTGTAGGCAGTGTCCTATGAGACAACCATAAGCTCAGTACTAAAAATCAGACCACTGAATTGGGTATTTAGGTGGATATTTCTAAGCGGTGTTTGCTCTATCCTATCATAACCTTGAATCTTTAGGTCAGAGGGATTTAGATCTGCTTTAGATAGTCCTAGCCTGTGGAGTATTCGAGTCAGGATAAGATTGATCCTAAAACCTATGTCGACAAGATAGTGGTGGACCTCCATTCCATGGAACTAGAAAGTGATATACAATGGGATGATGTGACCCTGCACAGGAGAACCTTTATCTTCTCTAGATAATTAAATTATGGATTGACATTCTGCATGCTTGACTTCCTCAGCATGGAAGGCATCCGCAACTGCTACCTCTGTTTCGAACTGGAGGTGGCTTCTCAAAGCCTCTGTGAGGGCTTTATGCATATCTGTAGACAGGAAGAGAGCCTTCAGTATTGAGAGATTTTTAGGAATATTAGTGAGGTGATTAAGTACATCATACTTCCATTCCATGCGCAAGTGTATGCCGACAGTAGGTTTCTCTGTATAAGGGGGTATGACAGGCACTACTGGTCAGACCGGTGGATTCTAACTAGTGCTTGGGATATCCTATTTCTTGATAGTTGAACCATGAAAAATGAAGATTGGGTGATGGATAGATGGTTTAGGTCTTTCCAAAACTAAATGCGGTTGATCATAGTGTGGTCGTCGCAGCTTAGCCTGATCAAGTATTAAAAATGATAGTGGGAGCGAATTCGATGAGATAGGATGAGAGGCCTACACATACTAAGCTCTACATTGAGCCTATTTTCTGGTCTCAATAGCATACACAGCTTGGTCAAAAGCACTGTTCGATGCATTCTGGTGATTCGCATACCCAAAATTTCATTGACACTGATGCCGACTAGGGACATTAGGAGGGTCTGCATTGAATTCCTCATTTTCAGGAACCATATAAAGGTTCACTAACTCAATGGTGTTCACTAAGGCATACTCATGATCGTCACTTGAAGAATACTCTATTATTAGGTGGATACTAGGGTCTATCACCATCATTTGAGGCATGAAGTTTCTAAGAGTATGGGATAACTTTAGCAGTGGTGGGGGATTTTCTTTCCCTTGTGCTATCAGTGCCTGCTCTTTTGGGAAGATGAAGGCTGAGATATAAACATGGTAGTGGAAGCTAGGGGAGGTGTGGCGACCTCAAAAGGCTCTGGATAATTCAAATGAGCACAAATGATACCATGAGAATGATTGAATACCTTGTGATCCATCTAGTTGTCATAATTCTGAGACCCACAACTAGAGACCTGTTGCTATTCACCCTCATTGTCACAATCAGGATTTGTAGAAACACATGCCACATGTGTTGGGACTGGACCCAATTTGACTATGTTGTTTTCAACATGGTCCTAAAGCCATTATTTGAACACATAACACTACTTGAGAGTGTTCCTGAGGATTCGGTGATAGGGGAAGTAGTTGGGGCGATCAGTGAGATCAATATATTTGGGCTTTCTGTATGCGGGAAGCCTTAGAATTCCCTGATCTAAGGAACTCCAGAAATAATTGTGGGCCTAGTCCTCTTCAAATTAGTAGGTATAGTTTCTATTATTTGGGGAAGGGACTCTAGGATATTGTCCCTAATGGGGGGATAGATTCCGGTGAAGAGATGGAACCTGATTATCTCACCTTAATAGCACTGGTTGATGAGGTGGTGCCTACCAATTCTGAGGTGGGAACTGTTGACCTTGAGGTTAAGGCTAAAGTAGTAGCCCTTGATGAGGTTGTGGAAGCAGATATACTGTTAATAATTCTAATGGTATGGGGGATTATACTTGCACAATGATGGTTATCTTGGCCTTAGCGCCCCTTCTTGTAGGATTTGTGAGAGGCAGCAGACTTGCCTATTCGGCTTGCTGCAAGGATTCCTCTGGGCATTGAGCCTTGTTAGGGAAATCCAAAAATCGACCTGGGAAGTTCTGAGTGATGCGATATGTAAACAATTCAGTCTTCATGTTCCCCACACACATCATTAGCAACTTCTCCTGAGTCAGTGGAATGTTGAGTAAATATGTGAGACCCTTCCACCTAGTGACAAAGTTTGTGACATGCTCATCTGGCCTTTTCTTGCACTTGAAGAGGTCGGCAATTCTTGTCTTGTGAGTAGTGGAGCTAAACTAAAAAAAAAATACTTGTAGATATCCTCCTAACAAACTATAGACCTAATGGGTAACTGGATATACCAGAAGAATGCAGGCCCTTCTGGTGTATGTATAAAGCACGGGAGCTTGGTAGACTCCTTCTACACTGGATTCCCTAACATAGTTCCACAACTTGAGATGAAGTGGTCCAAGTGATGTAGCGGGTCGTCCATCCCATTGGAGGGGGAAAATTTGGGGTTCCCAAAATCCGGGGGTGTTGGAATATCATCAACCCATGTCAGATGTGCCTTTTCATCAGGTGGAATCACCACCTTTTGAGTCTCAAGAGCCTCAATATAGGCAACGAGATCATCCATCAGATCGCCCTGGAAGAGATTTCTATCCTGATGATGATTTTTGACCACCAGTGCATTAGCAGGCTCTTCAACATGATAGGAGGGACCAACGACTCATGGAGTGGCTGGTGGAACAAATCAGGGGATACTAGAGGATTGACCTACAGAGAATCTAGGGTAAGAACATGTAGATCCACCTGAGGTGATTCTAGGGGAACAGCCTATGGAGTCAGATCATTGAGAAGAGTTTCGCACAACTCAAGTGGATTTGGTGATGTATACCATGCTCGCTTTCCATATACTCTGGAATCTATCCTATTTAGATGGAAATAGTAAGAAACTCAATAAGAAGGAGCTATACCTGGCCTTATTTCCATGGTAAAGGATGTTTGGGATCATACTGGGGATCATCATAATCAAGACGTTGTTTTGTAGTGCGCTCAATGAGGAGGTCATCAAAGATCCTCTACTCTGTGAGTTGTTGAGGCAACACATCCTTTTAAGTTTCATCCTTTATCTTTAGCACTAAACTAGATGGTTTAGAGGGTTTAACACCTCCTGTGGGCCTTTTCCCTTGTTAGGTTCCTGACTGAGGGGTAGTGAGTCAGACAGATCTGCAAGACCAAGCAAGTGTCTCTACTGGTGAGTGACCATACCTGGGGGTTCCAACAAGTGTGGAACTCCCCTAGGGGATAGTTTCTCTTCAAGTATTACCATATTTGATTCCTTCTATGGGATTTCATCCATGTTGATTGTGATTGTGCCTGGTGGCATGTCCTCGATATCACCGAGTGAGTCGGGCTGTCGCAGAATCAGGCTGGAGTGAATGGCTGAATACTGCCCCCAATCATGGATTTTCACATGTGAAAATGCCTTAACAATAACTTTTCAGAGCACAGTAAAACTCTAAATGCATCGTTATTGAAGAATACAATTATAACTGGATGATGCAGGGTGCTGGACCATGGAAAGTAAGACCAACTTGACCAGGAGGAATTGCTGGTTGATATCGTCGTAGTGCTCCTGGCTCCTTGGATAAGCCAGTCGATGATGGCGGAGATGTAAATGCATCATCCCTAGGTCTTGGAGGAGACACATGACCTTTTCCTAGTCTAGGGACTCTGAGATTCTGAATTCTAGAGTTTTAATTGATTAGAACATCTCGGGGAAGTAATCTACGATGAGAAGGTCTCACATGCTCCTTATTTCAGAAGCAGGATCCGGTGTTTGATTGTACCATTCATCAACTGGGGGTGGATAGGGAACTAGAAATGGTACTAATATAGACTGTTGTAGTGGTGTTCTGGTCAGTGGGGAGTACAACGAGCAAGCTAAAAAATCACTACATACTGAGATGTCTCTCAGGGACTGTACTGACTGCATCACCACATCCCTGTAGTACGGGGTACTGACCCCTGCTTCCTGTATAAGGGTGATAGTATTTGGTGGTGGATCAGGCTAGTTCTCATTATCTACCAAACCCCAGAACAACTCTATGTGATCTCATGTTGAGGTAGAGAGTGAATCAGACAATAATAGAGAATACTACATGGAAAGACCCTAGAAAGGAGCCAAATCCTCCTCCTCTTGTATGTATCTATGGAAGGAATCGGGGATCAATGTATCTCGCTTTCTATGGGGACGAAGATAAAGCCCTAGGTTCCTACCCCAGACCTTGATATAAAGGATTTTGGTGAAGGCTCCATCATCAAGTCGCATTCTGCTTTGGAATCTAAAAAGCAAACTGGGTTGACCACGACCTGGTGCCTCCCAAGATTATTCCTGCGATGGCGGCGGTTCACCCTCCTACCCCAGGATGGTTCTTTAGGGAAAGGTGAATCTACGACATGAGGAGGACCTCCATGTGGGTTGGTGCTAGATCAAGGAGGACCTCCTCGTGAGTTGGATGGGATATGAGAAGAAACTTTATATCGGCTATCATCAAAGTGGGTAGGACCTCCACTTTGATGAGCTGGGGTGTGAGGGTCACCCAGGAATATGCCGAACAGAACATGGGAAGGACCTATGTGTCTGTTTCCTAGTGCATGGGGAGGACCTCCAAGGTAAGGAGTGTTGGAGTGAGGAGGACCTCCTCTAGAGCTGGTGATAACATGGGTAGGACCTCCATGCTGATAGATGGAAGAGCGAGGAGGACATTTACTTTGGTTGATGCTACCGTAGGGAGGGCCTCCTCTTGATATAGTGACAATTTGAATAGGACCTTCACATTTATGACCTGAAATATGGGGAAAACTTCCATACCTGAGATCATGGGAATGGGGAGGACCTCCGTGATGGGCTTTGAAAAGGTGGGGAGTACCTCTTCTTGGACCGACGATGCTGGCATGGGGAGAACCTCCATACCAAGCGTGTGAGTGGGGAGGACCACCACTCTAGGTGGAGACAGTATGGGGAGGGTCTATGTACTGAATGATATCATCACAGATCGTCCCACAATGGCTAATGCTCGTGCCAGTGACCAGAAGAGTCAACCCAGACCGGCCAAGGGGTGGTTGGGGCCTCAATTTTGATCAGACGTAGAGGTGCCCTTGCTCTGTAGTAACAGGGGATAGATAGTGTACGTTGGTGGTGGCATGGTCCATTGGATTTGTGGAAGATAGATCCCCCTAATGGGAATCCTTCTGAGCCTACACCTAGCATTGGCACCAGGTCAGCCGAATCGAGCCGACTATGCAGGGGTATAGACCACCTTCTCCCTGGTCTATGATACCGGATGTCGGTGTTGACACGACCTGGTGGGAGACCTACTTGGTAGCTCTCTATATGAAGTTAAAAGTCAAGATGAATCGAACATACCTTACCTCATCAGCGTAAGGGAGTGAATCATAGGAGCGTTCTGTGGAGAGACTACCAAAACAGTTGAATGTCGGGGTGGGGAGCAGCGACTCCCTACGCGGCCCTTGGGGTGGTGGTGATGATGAGGCACAGAAGCCTCCAGATCTTGGCGGGCTATATACCTAGTCAGGATGACCCCATCCTATTCATATCACCAAATAATATTATAAATAACCCTATAAATAAACTCTTAGGGTGAGAAGGGGCATGGTCACCTAGTAGTCATAGCCAAGGAAGTCGTTGTGGTGGAGGCGAAACTATGCAGGAAATTCGCAACATCATTCCTCCTACCCCTATGTCTGCAGGTGGGGGTGATTGGTTTCCTATAACTATAGATTGGGTCCTATAAAGAAAGAAGATCTGTCCATCAATATAGATATTAGGAAAGTAATTCCCAATTCCCCAACGTCGTTCATTCTTCCATGGCCAGAGAGAAATATCCACACTGACAATGCCACAAACCAGAGTGCCCAGCGATTAACTACCCCAAACTCTAGTAAGTTCCACAACAGTCCCACTATTTTCTTGATAGGACCTGGTGTCGAATATCTGAATTTGGTGACACGCTCATTTTATGATGTCTCGAACACTACTAATCCCCACTTTTAGGAGAAGAGTTTCACGTTGGGTTCACCATTTCTGTTTCCGACGCTTTTCCATCGGGGTGTTCCGTGTGAGTGTATTTCAACGTTCATTGATAGTCGCATTATACCCCACATTACCACTTTACAAAGGTGGGTGGAATCCATCACTTCTTTAGTGATGTTTCCTCCTTGATCGAAATGAGATTATGGGATGTCGGTTCCTCCTTTTGTGGATTCCTCCTCAGAACTCATTGCCTAGTTCAGGTATCCCTTATAGATTAAGTCATTGTTCATGAAACTCATTCTTGATTCCATCTCTTCATGGATTCTAGTTAATTATGTTACTTATATCAGGACATTCCAAGGGGTCCATTTAGGGTAGCAACCTTCGGTTAGGGGAGTAGTCACGTTGAGGCATTTGTGGAATTTCTTGATGCTGGAACATTGTAACACCTATATTATTCCTCCTCAGAGGGATTCTCAAGGGTGAATAAAACCTAGGCTTCCCACATCTATTTTGGGGTATATTATGACAGAGGCATATCTCTAAGGTTTTCCTCGGCTTCCCATGTTTAACACGGGGTATTCCGTGAGTTTAACGTTTAGAGGAGATGGATCAGACTGATGAGAACACTGATAAAAGTGGACTAGATGGGTACATCCCTAGGAGGGAGCACCTGGAGTATTTACCAGATGGATGGATCAAAACATTCAATGAGGATGGACTCAATGGTGTTTCCCTAAAAAGGGAAGATTTCACATCGTGAAGGCTGATCTGGACACCACGAGGGGTGGATCAGGGAAGGTGGTTCCTAGAAAAGGGGACTCCAAAGTTTACTATTTCCTGGGATTGAACCTCGTAGAGGCTTCCTACATACCTTGTGTATAATACAGGGATCAAAACACACATAGTTAGAAGGGGTGATTTGGGGCTTACATACTGAGATTTCCTTAGTGTATGATGTGACATCACCACAATAAGGGTGGGGTGATGGAGTGGATGGTTGAGGATTATGCATGGTTAATTTCTCGTATGAATGGAATGATCCCACCAGGATGTAGCAGCCCGGGTAATAATCAGGATGGATGATGGATGATTTGATGAAGTGGATGAGATGAATGGGGTGAAACCGATGTGAAGATGACGGTATTGGGATTGAACCTCAAGGAGGTTTCCTACGTAACCTACCTGGGAGGCAAGGATCAAATTCCACGTAGTTATAGTATGGGGAGATGAGTCACCCAAGGTGGAGGCTCATGAGAATGGACACATGGATGGGACCCAAAGGAAATGAAACCTTGGGTTGAGGCATGATCTTCCCAAAGCACAAGGACTCAAAGGAGAGACTGGGATGATACATGAATTATGGGCTTGAACCTCAGGGAGGCTTCCTACCTATCCCCATGGTAGGGAATCAAAGTCCACATAGTTCAATATGGGACATAGAATTGGGGTGTACACGAAGGACAACAACCTAGAGACGTGTTGGGGCTTAAATGTGGTTAAAATCCCATCAGAATATGGGTACTCTTGGTTGTAGGAGTATGGATTGATTGTGTGGGTCTTATGCATGGTTAGCTACCCAGATAGATTAGAACACTTCATGGAGGCAGATACAGGAGATGTGTCCCAAAAAGGGATAATGTCGCATAAAGATGGTACATACCTAGGAGGGAGCACAAAATTTTACTATTGGTTAGGGTTAAACCTCTAAGAGGCTTCCTACGTACCCTATATAGAAGATAGGGATCAAAGCCTGTGTAGTTTGAGAATATAGTTTAATGTTATGAGGGACGAAGGTGAACCGATGTGAAATGGTTGGGAAAGATGATTGATGGTCTTGAACCTCAAGGAGGCTTCCTATGTACCATGTGTAGAAGATAGGGATCAAAGTCTAAATAGTTCAGAATGAGGCATGGGGATTACACACTGAGATGGACCAAATAGGATTTCATGTTTGATGCTCATTCTAAGCCCACACGAGTCATGCTCAGTGTGAGAAACAAGAGGCAGGAAGGGACCTGATGTTCATGTCATGAGAGACACATCCATAAGGGATGGTGTGGGGCTTACACATGACTAGCGGCCCAGGGAGATGAAAATTTGGACTTACTCTAGGAGGGAAGCCCGAGGAGGATGTCCAGATGTATGAGGAGGATATAGGCGTTGTGCAAGGAACACCCTATCAAGGTGTGTTAGGGTTTACGCAAAGGTTGTTCAAGGTGCGCACAATGACAAAATGAAAAGGGAAAGAGAAGGCGGATTGAAAAGGCAGGGACCGAAAGGATCCCAGTCTCATCCTCTCTCTAGTTCACTCAGATATGCCACACATGTGTCAACTCACAATTTAACATCATGTGTTGGGGATGTTGAGTGATTGGCAGTTTAATGTCCTGCATCTCGGATGAGTAGGACTCACTCCCTCCCCCTAGGACTTACATAACTTGTACCAACCCACACTTGGGGAAGGGATGTCACACCCAGTTTTTCTAGTTATGGCTTATGCACTAGTTTGGTGGAATTTTTGGTATTTTTCTCAAGTTTCGGGTGTGATGAGTTTTGGGTTTTAAAGTATCTCCTTTTCAAATTCTTTCCCCCATGGTTTATCCTTGGTTTGGGTGGGAGTTTTTAGAGAAAAATTAGATGTTTGGCCTTGGCAGACCCTGGCACATGGCTATCGCACGGTTAGTGCTAACCGTGTGGCCAGTCCAGAAAGCATGTGGCAGGTTACAGAACCTACCTCACAGCTACCACATAGCCATACAGTTGGTTCCAGGTACCTATGTGGTTATCCATATATGTATAGTGGATGTCTCATGGTCACCGCACAGTTTGACAAACTATGCGGTCTAACCGTGCGACTTGCCCAGTTTTTATTTTTTTGGGTTTTCCAGTTATACCTTTTTATGGATTTAATCCCAAAACATTATATTCCTCACCCACCAGGTTTTTTTGAACCTAGATATCCCCCTCCCTTCTTCCCCGAGATTCTCCTCCTTCCTTGGCTATGGATCTAAGGGTTTTCTTCAAGATTTTGGATAGATCTCTTAAGGTAACCTCCTCTCCCTCTCCCTCTCCCTCTTTCTCTTATTTTCTCTTGGGTTTCTCTTTTCCCTTGGTCATGATGACATAGGGTTTATTTTTACTTTGATTTATGTTGTGAATTTTGTTATTTTAGGTTCTTTCTTGGTAGATCTAGGTTTTTGGAACCCTTACGGAGTGTTTTCGGTGGTGCGTTGTCCTTGCACCATGGATCCGAGGTAGGTTTTCTCATACACTTGCATTTTAAATTTAAGAATCATTAGTTTCATGATTTTCACACCTTCTATATATTATAAATGTTATTTTTTGACCTTTTTATAAATTTTAATGTTGTGAAAAGTGGTTTTTATACCTTGTTGTGTGTTAAATAGAATTTTTTGTTAAATAATGCACACCAAGTGTTCAATTAAATGCCCGGTTGGATTTTATGGGTTATTTTTGATATAAAATGAATGGTTTGGGTATTTAAATATATTAGAAACATTATAAATGATTCTTGTGGTTTGTTTTAAGGTTTTATAAAGTAGTTTTGGTTTTTATAAAATAATATGTATTGGCTTTTATGGTGTTTTGGCACGTATTTTCGGTTAGTGGCCCATTTGGTAATTTTATAAGAAATGGTTTTCCTTGAAAGTGTAGTGTGAATGTTTTAAGGTAATTTTTTAAATGATTTTAATTGTCAAATGGTGTGTTTACACCCATTTTGAAAAGTGTATTTGTATATTTGATGAATGTTGGTTTTGTGAGAAAAATGCTTAAAGGCCCATTTTGAAACTTTGTGAAAATGATGAAAAGTATTTATTATAAAAACATCATTTGGATGTTTCTCATGAATTTTCTACATATAATGGATGGTATTTCCTTATTGTGGAATCCTTAGGATCCATTATCAGGGTTCCTCAATTGTAACCCTTTATGGTCTATTTATTTTAAGGCATGAGATTAGTACTTGGGGAGACTCTAGGTGAGGTATGTTGTGAATTATTATTATATATATTATGATTGGATGCTCGGATGGCATTAGTTGGATCACCCCCATTATTTAAATGATACATAGGAACCTGACATATTGAGGGAATTTTCTGATAATGATTGTTGCACTGATAGGTCGTGTAATGACCAGTGGCCCATAGTGGGTGGATATACTAGATTTATTGCTATGGGATTTTCCCTCGGTTTGTCCTCAGAAAGGGTGGTTGATCATATTGAGTGTTTTGATTTCACTGTGTGTGGCATGCTACCAAGGATGGGGTATCATATATGGTTTCTTATATATTATTCTTGATCTCCTGGGTTTATTTATGTTTATTAGCTTTTAACTTATTGTAATGATGATTGAGATACTTATATGTATGTTTAGATTTATCTTAATATGTGACTACTCTGGTAATCTTGTGTTGAGTTTTTCTTAGAAAGTGATGTATTGGTTTCCAAATATTTTATGAAAAATGTTTTCAAAAGAAAAAGTGTTTTAAAACTCTCTTTTTTTGATTGAAAATTAAAAAGATCACTTTCCCCTAGAAAATGATATGGTAACACTAATGGATCGAACCTGGTTTTACAAATTAATGAGGGCAATGAGTTGTACTTTGTTTTTAAGTAAAACTTATTGAAAAGCATACTTTTATATATTGTAGTTCAAACTTTAAATTGATGTTTCAATTATTTTAAAGTGAATTGGGAAATAGATTATCGGGCTAGCCGACTAAGTTTTAATACTCACACATATAGTTCTTTTGTGTTTTTATCCCTTGTGCAGGTTTTAGCCTGAATTTGGTTGCCTCGGGTAACTGTTGATCATGTGTTAGAGAATGACCCACAGGGTCACATGGAGATCGTGTGTTCATCTAGTTCAGTTGGTCCCATTGTGTAGTTTTGTTGTAGTTTTATATTTTTTATAAAGGATGTTCGGTTCAATTTTATTTATATTGAACTGTTTTATTCATCTTTTTTCTACTTAGTTTATTTATTACTTATTGGTATAAATCATTCCCTATGTGTACTATGTTGATTAAAAACACTATTTTCTATCCCGTTAGGATCAGGAACACCCTTTGAGCCATGCCACAGATCATCTCAGGTGACCGGTTCAGGGTTGACCTGGGTTGGTTTGTGAAAAAATGGTATCAGAGGAAGGTTGGCTATTAGCAGACCTTTCTTTTCAGAGCACCATGTGTTATTTGGGGATGTCAAGGTAGATGGAGTAGGATATTATGGACTTTAGGGGTAGGTGTGGGAAGAGCATCATGAACTCTTGCTCATCCTAATCCTCAAGTTTCCATGGGAAGTTTAGTTTTGTTAGTTTTGGGTCATTAGGGATTTTTTGGTGATTAGGATAAGAAAAGGGAGTTAGGCTAGTGGTCTCTATGAGATTTCAGGGCCTGAAAATCCATGTGGATCTGAGGGCATGGTTCTAGAAGGATCTCCATGTTGGTGGTGTGTTTGTCCTATGGCCTCCAACCATATGGTCAAGTCACCTACTGATACTAGTTCCCTTTTGAGTTGTTTTGGGTCTCCTTTGAATTCTAAAAAAATTGTTTTGAAAACCCACTATGGAGAAAATTTGAAATAGTTTAATAGAATTGGGATTTATTAATTAAAACTTGGGGTTTATGGAAATTTAATTTTTATTTTGTAACTTGTTTTAAATTAAAATGAGTGGGTTTTTAACCAAATTATTATTGATGAAATGGGATTGTTGAATTTCTAGAAAAATTTTTAAATGAAATAAAGAGGATTTTGATGGGAATATGAGGGTTTTTATTTTTAATCATGGTAAGCTAGTTTGATGTGTGAAATTCTGAAAATTATTTTGACTTGGTGGTTAGTGAGCCTTTGGAAGGTTCATGATTTGAAAATGGGGTGAATGGTTTGTTTTTGGAAAATGATGTTGCTTTATTTTAGCCTTTGGTGTGTTCATGGGTGATCACATGCATAGTGTTATGTGGATATGTGGGTGGGTGCCTGGTATGGCATAAGGGATGGATTTCCAAGGGGCATAGAAATATGAATGTGAGTGAGGATTGATGAAACACCATTGGTGAGTGTGAAAATTCACAAAGTTTGTTCTTGAAATCAGAAATGTTTTCAAATAGGAGATTTTTTATTTTAATTGTGGCTTGTTTTATTATGTTTAAATTTGGTCACTTTGTGGTTTTTTTCTTGAGGGTTTTGTTGTTAAGTTGGCCTTGATATGGTTCTTGGATTTTCTTTATTCATAAATTGTCCCCAAGGAGCTTTGATGGATGATCATAGTGAAGTCATGAGTGATTCCCCATTAGCGGAACTTCCAGTTAATCAGCCTAAGGATTTTGTGTTTGAATTTTGAAAACTAGATCTTCCTCTCTTTTATGGTCAAGAAGATCCTCTTTAAGTAGAATAATAGATGCAAAAGATTGAAAGTAACTTTATCCTTATCGAGTTTCCTGAGTTTTTTAATGTTAAGTTTGAAACTTTCATGCTTGAAGGTTCTCCATGAAAGTGGTGTAAGTCGATATCTCGAAACAAGACTTATGAAGATCTTACTTGGATATTCTTCGATGCTCCGTTCATTCATTATTATTTCTCTAATAAATAAAGAGTGAAGAAGGGAATGAATATGGTATGATTGAAATGGAGTGATGGATATGTTTTGGAGTATTTCCTTTGGTTTATGGGCTTAGTTCCATACCTTCAAGAGTACGTTGAGAATGATTCTATAAAGGATCGACATTTTTAGATTGGGATTCATTCTGATATGCAGTTGAAGGTTTCTAAGTTCAACCTAACTTCATTTTTCGGTGTAGTGAGGCGGGACTTTTATGTTGAAGCTATGATGGAAAGAGTCCTCAAGTTAGTCCTCCCTCCTTAAATCCCTAGGAATAGTGGGGAAGATTCTAGTAAGAAGATTAGAAAATAGTTGGAAGTTGATGGAGTGGGCTATGGAATCAAAAGGCCTTGGTATATTTTATCAACCTCTTCTAGGAATGAATTTTTTATATGTTATTAGTGTGGAAATCTGGGTCATAAGAGGTCTTCATCTTTAAGTGTTCCTAATCCCTACCATGCTTGTGTATACTTGGGTCACTTGCAGTTATTCTGTCAGGGTGTTGTTAGGAAGCATTGAGGAGGCAATCCTCAAAAGTGATGTGATGTTGGGAGGCTTGTTTCGAGTTTCTTTTTGTAAGTATCCTTCCTGTTTTTGGGTTCTTTGTTATGATGGTTATACCAATGGTGTATTAGTCTTTGAAATTTAAGGGATATTGTGGGTCTTTTGGTGAACTCCAGTTTTAAATGAAAGTTTGGTTTCCATTATAGGAATTCTGGTTTCTCTTCTTTCTAAGAAAGAAATGCATGCTACTTGTTGGGGATATTGAATCTTGACTATGATGTAGGAGATGATTCAACCATCAGAGCTCCAGATATAGGTATCAGAGTGTGGTTGGCGCGTAGTCAGGAATTCTTGAATTATAGTAACTTTAGTTAAGCTCATGTATCCACCATTGAAATGAAGTAGTTCCTATCGTTATCTTTGTGTGGATCTCCCATATGAATTGGGTATGGTCTTGGTTTTTATCTGTAGATTGGTGGGTAGTTGTCGGTTGTGGTTTCAGTGGTCCAACCATTGGGCCCCTTCCCTCCCGCCTTGTATGGTGGGGGTTTTGGTCTATGTAAAAGGTATTGTCTCCATTCCTATCCCCTCCATTAAGGAGTGGGGAGTTTGTATGATTTTTCACATTCTTATTAGCCTGGGTTTATAGTCCATTATGAGGGAGTTTTAGTTGGCCCATGTGCAAAGGCTTAGTTTTGATTCAAGTTGAATTTTAATGGTGGGGAGTCTGTTTGGGCCTCCCCTCTACTGGTGATCTATTTCTAGTTTAGTTTCATTTTTATCTAGTTAAATTGTATTCTTTTAAAGTTGTTGATTTTTTAGTTTCTGCCTCAGTTTGGGTGAGCATTAATATTCTTGGGAGAAGGAACAAAAGTCATGTTTTCATATTGGTTGTGGATGTAATTGCTTGATTCTTCTATTGATTCTCGGGAAGTAATTATGGGTTATTCTTTTGTTTCAGGTAGAAGGCTTAAGTTTCGATTTCGGTGAGTGAAATGTTCATGGATTAAGTGGTTGGATCATTTTGATTTTGAATCCTTAGGCATTGATCAATCTTCTAGGAAGTGTGTGGCTTTATGGGGGTGGAAAGTGTTAATTGTGGGGAGAATTGTCACACTCGGTTTTTCTAGTTATGGATTATACTCTGGTTTGGTAGAATTTAGTCTTTTTCTCAAGTTCCAGGTGTGACAGTTGTTGAGTTTTGAAGTGTCTCATGGTCTGAGTCTTTCCCCCCATGGTTAATCCTTGGTTTAGTTGGGAGTTTTTTAAGAAAACTTAGAAGTTTTTCCTTGGCAGACCCTGACACACGGTTAGTGATAACCATGCGGCCTGTCCAGAAAGCATGCGACAGGTTACAAAACCTACCACATGGCTACCACACAGTCATGCAGTCAGTTCTAAGTAAGTGTGTGACTGTCCATATGTGGATAGTGTTTTTTATATAGTTACCACATGATTTGACAAATCGTGCGGTCTAACCGTGTGACTTTCCCAGTTTTTATTTTTTGGGGTTTTCCAATTATACCCCTTTCAGGATTTAAGCCCAAAACCATTTATTCCTCCCCCACCAAGTTCGTATGACCCTAGGGATCCCCATCCCTTCTTCTACAAGATTCCCCTCATTTATTGGGTGTTGATCTATGGGTTTTCTTCAAGATTTTGGCTAGATCTCTTAAGGTAACCTCTTCTCTTCCTATCCCTCTCCCTCTTTCTCTTGTTTTCTATTGGGTTTCTCTTCTCCCTTGGTCATTATGACCTAGGGTTCATTTTTACTTTGATTTATATTCGGTATATTGTTCTTTTAGGGTTCTTATTGGTAGATATAGGGTTGTGGAACCCTCATGGAGCCTTTTCAGTGGTGCGTTGTTGTTGCGCCATGGATCGGAGGTAGGTTTTCCCATGTACTTGAATTTTAAATTTAAGAATCATTAGTTTCATGAATTTTACACCTTACATATATGCTAAATGTTATTTTGTGACATTTTTATAAATTTTTTGGTGTGAAAAGTGTTGTTTTATGCCTTGTTATGTGTTAAATAGAATTGTTTTGTTAAATAATGCACACCAAGTGTTTGATTAAATGCCCAGTTGGATTTTATGGATTATTTGTGATATAAAATGAATGGTTTGGGTTTTTAAATATATTGGAAATTTTCAAAATGATATTTTTGGTTCCTTTTAATGGTTTCCCCAGTAGTTTTGTTTTTTATAAAAGAATATGTATTGGATTTTATGGTGTTTTGGCACGTATTTCCAATTAGTGGCCCATTTGGCACTTTTATAAGAAATGGTTTCCCTTGAAAGTGTAGTGTGAATGTTTTAAGGGAATTTTATAAATGATTTTAAATGATTAATATTGTGTTTACACCCTTTTGGAAAATTGTATTTGTATCTTTAATGAATGTTGGTTTTGTGAGAAGAAATCTTAAAGGCCCATTTGGAAAATTTGTGAAAATGATGAAAATTATTTATTATAAAAACCTATATTGGATGTTTCTTATGCCCTATCTATGTATAATGGATGGGATTCCCTCATTGTGGAATCCTTAGGATCCATTATCAGGGTTCCTCAATTGGAACCCTTTGTGGTCTATTTATTTTAAGGTGTGAGATTAGTCCTTGGGGAGACTCGGGGTGAGGCTGTTGTGAATTATTGTTATATATATATATATATATAATGATTGGATGCTTGATTGGAATCAGTTGGTTCACCCCATTATTTACATGAGACATAGGAACTTGGCATATTGAGAGAATTTTTTGAGAATGGTTTTTGCACTGGTAGGTCACGTACTAACTAGTGTCCCATAGTAGGTGGATATACTGGGTTTATTACTATGGGATTTTCCCTTGGTTTGTTCTGAGAAAGGGTGGTCGAGTGTATTGAGTATTTTTATTTCATTGTGTGTGGCATTATACTATGTATGGGGTATCATGTATGGTGTCTTCTGGATTATTCTTGATCTCTTAGGTTCATCTATGTCTATTAGCTTTTAAATGCTTGCAATAATTATTGAGATACTTGTATGTATGTTTACATTGCCCTTGATATGTGACTACTCTGGTAATCTTGTGTGTTGTTTTCCTTGGAAAGTGATTTCTTGGTTTCCAAATATTTTATGAAAAATGTTTTCAAAAGAAAAAGTGTTTTAAAACTCTCTTGTGCCAATTGAAAATGAAAACATCACTTTCCCCTTGAAAATGATATGGTAACACTAATGGATTGAACTTGGTTTTACAAACAAATGAGGGAAATGAGTTGTACTTTTTTTTAAGTAAAACTTATTGAAAAGAATACTTTTATATATTTTAGTTATCATAACCCATACTAGAGGGGCCCATGCCATGACCACCCCAAGCCCGCCTCCGATAGGCCAGGGGCTGGCAACTAGCACCGAGTAGGTATATCCCGCAAATGGGGGGCATTTTCCTAAGTACATGTACACACACATGCATCTCCAAGCCCAAAATGATGAAACATAAAAACACTTAGTAAACAAGCATGCATACCACTAAGATACTAACAATATAGTATAGTGGTAGGAAAACTAGAAAGTAAACAGGGCCAGAATACAAGCCCACAAAAGTAAAGTCTTTCAAAGTGAATGCATAAGTTCCTGAAACTAGTCCACAAAAAAACCCTACCTAAAGGGTGAGTATAGGACAACTGTCTGAACATGTAGGAGAACACCACACCTATTTGATCACTCTAACCACCACCTGGTCCCGATCCACCTAGGACTCCATAAAAGCATCGATCATCTACATAAGACATGACACATGCAAGAAAAGCTCATGCAGGGGTGAGTAAAACAATACTCAGTAGGACACCCTGAAACCATAAAGGTAATACCACTAAGAAATACATGAAGTATACCAAAAGGGAAACACAAGAATTATACCACAAAAGAAACACATTAAGTACACCATGTACAGTCAATACGGTCATCTCACACAAGTATAAGTCTAAAGCACAAAGAGAAGGATTTCCAATTGTAGTCTAAAGATATACCAGTCTCCAATGAAGGAGCACAGAGTTTCGGTGGGGAATAGAACTTTGACAGTGCACAGAGCAAGTCACATAGTCACCAAGACCACATAGTCACCAAGATTGAATAGTCACATCCAGCCACAAGATTCTGCTCGAAGCATGCTTATTCTAGGAGAACCTACTCCTAAATCCATTCGTATGTAAATGAACTTCCACAAAACTCACTTAGATTGTATCAAAAGGAATATCTCATTGCAAGGGTCCCAAATCTTCAAATGTCTCGTCAAACGGATACACAGTTTGAAAGATATGGCCAATTTAGTAAAAAGGATATGGTCTAGTTTGAGTCTGACCTGGCCCAGTCCGGCCAAACCGACCTGACCCAGTTCATCTGGGCTATCCCAATTCTCCAACTCAGCCCAGGTCATGCGGGTCGGTTCTACTTCACTGGATAGATCATGCCATGTCCACGTCCCTCTAGGCCACACGGTCACCCAACTGCATGGCTAGTCAACTCCCCCAATCAACGCAGTGTCGGACCGCATTTCACGCAGTCAGCTCGCATTCTCCGCATGGTCTAATGGATTCACCACCGTCATAGGATCCTGCTGACACAACTCTGATCTGCATCCCTCCATAGCCACTTCGGCCTTTAGTTTCTTCTTGTGGCCTCCACCACCATAGGCCCCTCCTCTGGTATGGTCTCGCATAGATCGTGGCTACCGGCCCCACCGTCATCCCATCCGTCTAGTGCCTCGCCAGAACCTAGCCTCCCACCGAGCTGCATACTGCCCTCACCACCAGTCGTGTTACTGATGGCCCATTGTTCAAAGTGACCTCTACTATAAGCCATCATCTGCTAGCTGTGCTCTCATCGCACCTCCACAATGTCATCACAGGTCAAAACTTTTGATCTTGGATCGTTGTTTAATGGATCATGGGTGCAACTATCGAGCATTCACGTAGGGTTTCAAAAGGGTAAAGAATGCAAGAAGAATTTGGTAGATTTAGGGAATATAGATTAATTACATAAACATCAAAAGAACAGATCTTGTCCTTGTTCATGTCATCCTTGATCCGTTCAAGTTAGTGGGATCATGAAGAAACAACAACAAATAAATCACAAAGATTTAATCGTATTTTTAAACCCGTAATAAACATCCCTCCCAAAAAAATGATCGAACTGCAGATCAGCCTATTTGTGGGTTGGTCCATGTTCATCGTTTGATTCTAATAAGGGTAAAGAAAATCACAAATAGATCAACATCCTACCTTGAGGTTGGATCAATCATTAATGAATAATGAAAGTTGGTGTCATTGTCGATATTTGATCCGCCAACATTCATCGATCCGTCGTGCTCCAATAAAATTCTCCAAAATGTTGATAGAGCCTTCTTCTTTATCTACCTCATGGAAACTACAAGATTATGGTGATAACCCTATAAATCTAAAAAGGTCTTGATTAAAAATATAATCTCTGCCATGTCAAACAAAATATTTTTATTAAAATTCTTTAATAACTTCTACGTCCAAAATCTAACTTCCACCCTTGACCCGCACCGGTCAATTTTAGGCCCCACCTAAGGTAAATTCGATGTTCTAAGTGCAACGGTACTCTTAGATTTCTGATTCGAGCACTCGTTTAGAAGTTATTCTTAGATTAGTGAAAACTGCACATGCGCTTTAATAAAAACCTAACATTTTTTGATGAATCATTCTGGGCATATCAGGACTCAAAATCTCATGTCGTCTTAGTTCCTAGTCTCGTAATTTTTTTAATTAATTTATAAAAATAAAATTGGAGAAAATTACAAGTAATTAAATTCTCCTCGCCTTAGGGATTTACATCCCCAAAATCCAAAACAAGGGCTACTCAACAAAAAGATGAGGGTACTGAGCACAAATCTGAGCCTCCCACTCCCAAGTTCTCTCTTAGAGATTCTCATGCTACCACCAAATGCGCACTAGAGGAATCAACTGTACATGAAGTATTTTATCCTGTTGATCATCAATCTCTATTGGGTACTCCACAAAAGTCACCTCATCATCAATTTCCAGCTCTCCCCATTTGATGACGTGCGATGGATCATGCATGTATCTCCTCAACTGCGACATGTGGAAGAAATCATGCACCCGGTGAAATAGTGGGGCTAGATCTAGGTGTTATGCCACCTCGCCAACTCTACTTTGAATCTGAAAAGGGACAATGTATCTCAGATATAACTTTCAACCCCACCCAAATATTCACAATCCCCATAGAGGTGAGACTCAAAGGAATGCATGGTATCCCTCCTCAAAATCCAAAGGCCTCCACCTCCTGTTAGTATAGGAATTATGACGGCTCTATGTAGTCCTAATATATTCCCAGATGACCTTAACCTTCTCTATGGTAGCCCATATCAACTCTGGACCCATGAGGGGTGACTCTCCTGGGTCTTTCTAGAAAAGTGGTGACCTATAGGGTTGCCCATATAAGGTCTTGAATGGTGTCATACCAATGGTGGAGTGGTAGCTTTTGTTGTATGAAAACTCCACCAGAGGTAGGTGATCCTCCCAAATATGACCAAATTCTATGATGTAAGCACATAGCATGTTCTCTAGAACTTGGCTAGTCCTCTCCATATAGACATCCATTTATGGATGAAATGCTGTGATCAAGTGCAGCTGAGTCCCAAACGCCTCTCACAATCCCTTCCACAATAGGGATGTAAAGCAAGAATCACAATCTGAGACTATATTCGATGGGAATCCATAGAGTCAAACTTATTCTGCACGTAGAGGCATATTAATCCCTCTACTAAGCTCTTCTCATGGATCATTAAGAAGTGGGATGACTTGGTGAGTCGTTCAATGATCACCCAAATAGTATCATGCCCCCTAAATGTGCATGGTAAACCCATCATGAAGTCCATTGATATCTCATCCCACTTCCACTCTGGCACCTCAAGTGGTTGAGTCAAACCCACTAGAACCTAGTACTCAGCCTTCACTTGCTGGCAAGTGGGCCATCTAGAAATGAACTTTGTCACTGCCTTCTTCATCCTCAATCACCAGAACTAACATCGGAGGTCTTAATACATCTTTTTCACTCCTGGATGTACCATAAAAGGTGAAGTATGTAACTCCCTCAAGACCTCCTCCTACAACGTCACTATTATTATAGTGCATCCTCTAAAGAGAATGACGTGCTCTCCATCTTTCGAATATCCATAAGGGAAATTCCCTATGGAAATATGAGCATGTAAAGTCTCATAGTTGGTGTCTCCGAGCTGTGCCTCCCTGACTCGTTGTAAGAGTGGAGGGGTGGAAACCATTGACTTGAGGTAAGTTGTTCTGTCTCCATATACAAAGGATAATTGTAATGTGGCCAACTGCTCTGACACCTCACTCAACAACTATAAGCTGGATCTTCTACTGAGAGCATATGCCACCACGTTCCCCTTCCCAAGAGTATAGACAATCTCAAAGTCATGGTCCTGGAGGAACTCTATTCATAATCTCTATCTCAAGTTCATATCTTCTAAGAGAAGATATACTTGAGACTTTGTAGTCAGATTGTATGGTAAACTGCTCACCCATCAGGTAGTGTCACCACATCTTCAATGCGAAGACTTCCACTACAAGCTTAAGATCATGGGTCGCGTAGTTCTGCTCATGCTGCCTCAACTAGAATGAACCACAGGCAATCACCACTTTCCCCTACATTAGGACACAACCAATCTAGGTCCCTAATGCATTGTAGAACACCACATACTCAACACCCTCCTCCGGTAATCTCAAGATGGGGGTGCTCGTCAACCTCTGCCTCAGCTCCTGAAAGCACTTTTGGCACTTCTTTGTCCACACGAAAGGTTACCCCTTCCATTTGAAGGTTTTCAAGGGTGTTGTTACTCTAGAAAAGTTGGGTACAAACCTCCGATAGTACCCAACCAATCCCAAGAAACTCTGAACCTCGATAACACTCCTAGGTGGCTCCCAAGCAAGCATTGCTTCAATCTTTGTCAGATCTACTATAAATCCAGCCTCTGAAATGACGTGCCCTAGAAAGCAGACCTCCCGAATCTAGAACCGACGCTTAGAGAGATTCCTATAAATATGGTGCTCTTAGAGTGTGTCTAATACCATCCTCAAGTGTATCATGTGCTCCTCCTCAGACAACAAGTACACTAGGATGTAATTAATGAAGACCACAATGAACCGGTCTAAGTAAGGTTAGAAGATCATGTTCATGAGTACCGTGAACACTATCGGGGAATTATTCATTCCAAAAGGCATCACTAAGTACTTGTAGTGGTTGTACTAACATCTGAAAGTTGTCTTCAGGATGACCTCATCCCATACATGAAGCTGGTGATATCCAGATCTGAGTTCTATCTTCGAGAACCACCTCACTCCCTTCAACTGATCGAAGAGGTCATAAATCCTTGATATTTTATAATTATTCTCCATGGTCACTTAGTTAAGGTGACATAAGTCCACACATAACCTCAATCTCCCGTATTCCTTCTTGGAAAACAATACCGGGGCTGCCCATAGTGAAGCATTGGGCCTCACAAAGCCCTTCCTCTGCAAGTATTCCAATTGTACCCTCAGTTCATGAATCTCTTTGAGAGACATATGATATGAAGATGTATATATTGGTGTCATACCAGGTTTTAAACCAATACATAAATCCATCCCTCTACAAGGTGGTAATCCTGGAACATCTTTCAGAAGGATGACCCCATACTCCACCACCACTATAGGAAACTGAGGACTCATCTCATCTACAGCACCTAGGGTGATGCTAGCCAACTGGTGAGTGATCGGTTGTAACCTCCTATGTGTGATTCCATTCTGTGTTTCATGTGTTTTATTTTTTCTGACTAAAGAAAACCGGGTCCCATATTTTCAGACACACCGCACTCTATGCCTAAAATAATCAATCTAGGCATGAACTATGGATAATCAGTCCATACCGAGAATGACATCATAAGGCCTCAACGCTTCCACCAAGAGATCCCAACCAAAACTCTCACCCCCTAGAGTAGGGGCACACTATCGACACTAGTGTGTGATTGTTTAATCTCCCCTCATAGGAGTCTCTAAGTGTAGATATCGAGTCAATGGTTCCACTGGAATCTATGAGTCTCGAACAAGGGTTGTGGTGAGAAAAGAGTAACTAACACCTGTGTCTATCAAAACTACAACTAGGGTGTAAAAGACATATATCGTACCTCTAATCATCTCTGGAGCACTAGGTTCGTAAGCCTCCATTTCCTGAATCTATCCTTATCCCTGTCCACTAGCTCCATAAGCCCATGGTGGATCACCTAAGGGTGTTGGTGGTAGTACCTCGAACCTTTACCCACCTCTTGTTACCTTTCTATCTCATCTTCCACATCCACTGCCTGAAGGACCACCCTATTCCTTCCTTCTTCTCTACCTTAGTGTTCCCTCGACCATCTCCTAATCGATCATATAACAGGTCATACAATCTCTAGCCAGATGTCCTCGACCGCCACATGAGTAACACAACCTATCCTTTGGCTGACTCACACTGCCCAGGGAGCCTCGCACCACTGAACCCATGTTCTAGGATCATCCCCTAAACTATATGATCCACTTGGATCCTTGCGTCAACTATCATCTACCTACTACCAAAGATTCAGCTACCTAATTCCTGGTGTTAGCTCCCATTGTTGGTGTCTACTTTTCCAGAAATCTCTCTACTAGCAAAGCTCACTCCAGTACCCCAATACGTGTCAGAATGCTAAGGGATATCATGTATTCCCTAATCTCTTAGTGTATCCCCTTATCAAAGGTTTGGGACCTAAATAATGGGTCTCACACCATATTTTTGGAGTAACGAGAAAGGTCAGTAAGTATCACTGAGTACTCCGCTACTGTCTGGTTGCCCTGTTGCAGATGCAGAAGGTCCAATATATGCACAGAGCATAACATCGCTAGAAAGAACTCCTCATTAAAGAGACACTCAAATTCTGTCCAAGTGAGGGTCATCTTCTCGTGTGTTTGGATCACTAAACTCCACCATCTCCCCATTGAGCCATGTAGAAGACTCGCGACTGGAACTTCCATCTGTTCAAGAGGTGTCCTCACTAGGAAAAAGACACATGTAACTACCTCTAGCCAATCCCTAACTACCTAGGGGTATGGATCACCCCTAAACATAGAAGGAATCTACCTCTGGAACTCATGCAATGCACTCAGTCTATATGCATCCTCTACCAGTATCATTGGTAGTAACTGCTGCTCCCTGGGTGGTGGTATCACTGGTACACCACCTGGGGGTTCTATCTTCAATATTGCTCCCCGTACTGATGCCTCATCGCTAGGTGAATCATCCTCATTATCACACATCAAAATCTTGCCTGGCTGTCTATATAGAGGCATCCTGAAAAAGATCAAGACATACCATAGTCAATAGAGTATACCTGGTGAGATGACACTAACTCAAGAAGGACATCATAACACACTCAAAATCATATATGATTCAAGTACCATTTATTCCCTACGACCAGTGTTTTCATGTACTGATTCAAAAATCAGAATTTAGAGTCCTGGCGTATTGATACATTAGCTACTGCACCAACACTGGATTCTCTGGCCCGAAATTCGAACTCGAAACACTTAACACTATTTCCCCAAACCAATCTCACAAACTCTTGGTTTTTTAGGTAGAACCGACCTACTCTGATACCACTCTGTCATGACCCATCCTAGAGGTGCTTGTGTCGTGAATACCCCAAAACTGCCTCTGATAGGCTAGCGGCTGACAACTAGCATCGAGTAGGCATATCCCACAAATGGGAGGCATTTGCCTAAGTATCTGTACACACACATACATCTCCAAGCCCAAAATGTTGAAACGTAAAAACTCTAAGTAAACAAGCATGTGTACCACTAAGATACCAACAACAGAGTATGGCAGAAGGAAAACTGGAAATTAAATATGGCCAAAATACAAGCCCACTAAAAGTAAAGTCTTCCAAAGTGAATTCATAAGTTCCTGAAACTCGTCCATAGAAAACCCTACCTGAAGGGTAAGTGTAGGATAGGTATCTAAAGCCATAGGAGCACACCTTGCCTATCTGATCACTCAAAGAACCACCTGGTTTTGGTCCACCTAGGACTCCATCAAAGTGTTGGTCATTTGCACAAGACATGACACATGCGGGCAAAGCTCATATGGGGGTGAGTAAAACAATACTCAGTAGGACACCCCAAAACTACAAAGGTAATACCACTAATAAAAACATGAATTATACCACAAAGGAAACACATGAATTACACCACAAAGGAAACACACAAATTACACCACAAAGGAAACACATGAAGTGTAGTCAATATGGTCAGCTCACATAGGTATAAGTCTAAAGCGCAAAGAGAGGGATTTCTAGTTATATTCCACAGATCTCTCAGTCTCCAATGACATTAGATGTGTCAATGGTGCACAGAGCGTTGATGGAACATAGAGTGTTAGTTGTGCATGGAGCGTCAGTGGCGCACAAAGAATTAATGATGCATGGGTCTTCGATGGAACACGGAGCCTTTATGGTGCACGGAGCCTTTATGGCGCACGGAGCATTGATGGCACACCGAGCGTCGATGGTTCCCTGAGCATCGATGGCACACGGAGCCTCGCTGGCGTCGGTGGCACACAGAGCATCAGTGGCGCAAGGAGCATCGGTGGCACACAGAGCATCAATGGGCGATGTGGCCCCCCCAAGTCACATAGTCACCAAGATCTCATAGTCACCAAGATCACATAGTCACCAAGATCGCATAGTCACCAAGACCACATAGTCACATCCATCCATAGTATTCTGATCAAAGCACGCTTGTTCCAGAAGAACCTACTCCTCAAGCCATTAGGTCATAAATCAACTTTCACAAAAACTCACTTAGAGTATCTCAAAAGGACTGTCTCATCACAAGGGTCATAGTTCTGCAAAAATCATCAAACGGACACACGGTTTGAAAGATATGGGCAATTTAGTAAAAAGGGTATGGTCTGGTCTGGGTATGACCCGACCCGATCCAACTGACCCGACCTGACCCAATCAGTTTGGGTTAGCTTGAACCAGCCCAGTTCTCTAGCCCATCCTGCATCGTGCGAGCTGGTACTGCTTTGTTGGACACCGCATGACTTGGTCGCGTCCCTCTGGTCCATGCGGTTGCCCGACCACATGGACAGCTGGCTCCCCCGGTCAACACGATGTCAGACCGTGTTTCATGCAGCTGGCTTGCTTCTCAGCCTGGTCTTGTGGCTTCACTACCACCGCAGGATCTCCCTGAAGTGGCTCTGAGCCGCATCCAACCACAGTCACCGCAGCCTCTCATCGTCACCTGCGGACTCCACCACTGCGGGCCCCTCCTCCGACGTGGTCCCGCCTGGACCATGGTTATGCGCCCCACCGGCCCGTCCGTCTAGTACCCCACTGGGCTGCATGTTTCCCTCACCGTCGACCACCCTGCCAGTATCCCACTGTTCGTCGTGCCCTATCACACCCGTCGTCTGTGAATCTTTTATTTTATTAATTTTCTTTTTGTCGAGTAGTTCAGGTTGAAACCCAACATAATTTTTTTAGGGGTTATTTAAAAATTCTTATTTTGCCCTTGGCTATGTCCAGTACCCTGCGGTCGAAACTGCACGGCCTCACATGAGTCACTATTCGACCTCGCCCGGTTCAATTAATTAAAAAAAAATAGATTAATAATAAAAAATAAAATTAAAATTGTGATGAAATAAAAATCAAATAAAAAGAGTTTTAAAAGATAATAATAATAATAATAATGTTATTTAGGGACATTATTATTATTATTATTATTATTATTGATATAGCTTTTTATTTTATTTTTATTTTTATTTTTATTAACATCATTATTCATATTTTAGTTTATTATTATTATTATTATTATTATTATTATTATGAACGTTTTGGGTTTAGTGTCATTGGACACGGGCAGGGAACGGTTCAGAGACTGCGTGGTCTATACAACTTTCAAAATGAGTTAAAAACATAATGGGATGATGAAATAATAATGAATATTAAAATAGAAATAAAATGAAAATAAGAAGTTTAATAAACATTAAGAAATTGTTTTAATGATAATAATAATAATGTTGTTTGAGAATAATATTATTATTATTATTAATAGTGTTAAGTATATAAAATTTATTAATTTGTTATTAATTTTGTGATGATAATTATTATAGTTAATATTATGTAATTTTATTAACTTTTATTTATTTATTTTACTTATTTTATTTATTTATTTTATTACTTTGTTTTTTATTCTTCTATATTTTTGCTTATGGTTGCACTACCCCCTTACCCGTGTCGCGCTACCCTCCCTCTTTTCCCCTTAGGTCACGGTGGCCTCCCCTCTCCCCTGGAACCTCTTCCCGCCAGACCTCCCTTGCTCTCTCGGCTAGCCCTATCATAGTGGATCCCTCACGCCATCGTGTTGCACCACTCTTCAGTCCAGCCACTTCCCTTAGCGCTGCTCACCGCCTCCCCCCTTGAATGGACTCACGCCGCGCCACCCTCCCGACCAGATGATCCTGTGTGCTGTGAACCACACCAGCGGACCAGCCACCTCCCTTCCAGCTTGCTTCCCCTCTCTCATTCCTAGT